>OU015524.1:93680127-95059294 GCA_907165065.1 Caprimulgus europaeus | reverse complement strand
TATCCAAATGCCAATTTAGTTTATCAATTTAAATATTCCTCGCCCCCTTAAATGTTACACTTTTAGACTAAAGAAACATGAAGTCCTTCACTTCCAGCAATGAAAATGAAAACACTGGTATGTTATCAACATTTCTCTCATAACAAATCCCAGGCTGAAACCAAAACACAGTGTTATTCTAGCTACTAAAAAGAAACCTAACTCTGTCTCAGCTAAAAATCAGGACACCCATCTGCCAACCTGACAGGGAGTCAGGAGAAATGTACTGCATACCAGAAGCCAAGATTTGAGATATTGCTGAGAGGGTGCCACAATTTATCAAGAGCTCAGATTACAATCCACTGTTGCTCTTTCATGTGGGCATGAATGACACCGAGAGCTAAAACATGGGCAAAACCTATACTATAAAGCCCTGGGAGTGTAAATGAAAAATATTGGTGCCCACATAATCTTTTTCTCCATATTACCGGTTGGAGGAAAGGGGACAGCCAGAAACAGACACATAATGCATCTCAAGTCCTGGCTCCCTGGCCAGTGGCATCACCAGTGTTTTGGCTTTTATGACAACAGAACATTGTTCAAGGCCTATAACCTGTTAGGGAGGGATGGAATCCACCTGTCCAGAAGAGGCAAAGGAATCTTTGGGAGCATGTTGTCCCACTTGGTGAAGCAGGCTTTAAATTGATTGACTTGGAAGTTGGGGCCCAAAATGGCAATGCTCATGTCATCATATCCAACTGGGGAATAAACCAGGTTGACCAGAGAAGTGACAAATATTCCTTAGCTGCCTCCCATGATGAGAACTGGAAGACCAACTATCTCAAGGGCTATGGTGTATCCTACTGCACCCCTCCAGGAAAACCTACACACTCAAATACACTAAATTTGCTGGGAGAGAGGAACCTAAATCCATCTCACTCCTGCCAGTTTGGTGTCAGTGCCAGCAACAGGTGCCCAGAGACTGAAGAAGGAACACATGTCAGCAGGAGAGCACCATTGGAACAGCACAATGGAATTCCAGCCACTCCAGTCAGTAGGTCAGCTTCATTGGGGGCCCAACATAAATGCCTCTACACAAACACATGCAGCATGGGAAATAAACAAGAGTTAGAGACATGCACGAACCTGTAGGGCTTTGACCTGATTGGCATCATGGACATGTGGTGGGATGGTTCCTGTGACTGGAAAATTGGAATGGAAGTATACAGGCTCTTAAGGAAGGATAGGCAGAGGAGACAAGGAGTGTGTGTCACCTTCTATGGCAGTGATCAGCTGGAGTGCATGGAGCTCTGCCTGGGGATGGATGAGGAGCTGACCAGGAGCTTATGGATCAGGATCAGAGGGAGGACAGGGACAGGTGACATTACAGTGGGAGTCTGCTACAGGACACCAAACAAGGAAGACCTAGTGGATGAGGGCCTCTATAGACAGATAGGTGAGTGCACCTCATATTCACATGCCCTGATCTTTTTGGAGGACCCTAGTATCTCTTGGAAGGACAACACAACAGAGCTTAAGCAATCCAGGAGGTTCCTGGAATGTATCAATGATAACTTCCTTCTCCAAGTGATCGAGGGTCTGATGAGGAGAGGTGCTATGCTGGACCTTGTTCTCACCAAAAAGGAGGGGCTGGTGAGGAACATGAACAGTAGTGGATGCAGTGAACATGAAATGGTGGAGTTCAAGATCCTCAGGGCAGTGAGGAGAGTGCACAGCAGGCTTACTACCCTGAGAATAGTGAGAGCAGACTTTGACCTCTTCAGGGACCTGCTGGGTAGAGTTCCATGGAATAAAGCTCTGGAGGGAAGAAGGGCCCAAGAAAGCTGTTTAAAATTCAAGGATTCCCTCCTCCAAGCCCAGGAGTGACGCATCCCAACAAAGAGCAAGTCAGGCAGAAATGCCTAGAGGCCTGTATGAATGAACAAGGTGCTCCTGGAAAAACTCAAAGACAAAAAGGAAACCTACAGAGGGTGGAAGCAAGGACAGATAGCCTGGGAGGAATACAGGGAAGTTGTCTAAGAAGCCAGGGATCAGGTTGGAAAAGCTAATGCCCTGGCAGAATTAAATCTGGCCAGGGACACCAAGACCAATAAGAAAAGCTTTTATAGGTATATTAGAGAAAAAAGGAAGACTAGGGAAAATGTAGGCCCTCTCCAGAAGCAACCAGGAGACCTGGTCACCTGGGATATAGAGAAGGCTGAGGTATTCAGCAACTTCTTTGCCTCAGTCTTCAGCAACAAGTCCTCAAACCACACCCCCCAAGTCTCTGAAGGCAGAGGCAGGGAATGGGAGAGGGAACAGCTGCCCTCTGTAGGGGAAGACCTGGTTCAAGACCATCTGAGGAACCTGAAGGTGCACAAGTCTATGGGACCTGATGAGGTGCATCCACAGGTCCTGAGAGAACTGTTAGATGAAGTTGACAAGCCACTATCCATCATATTTGAGAAGTTGTGCCAGTCTGGTGAAGTTCCTGTGGAATGGAATTAAGGAAACATACACTCCATTTTTAAAAAGGGGAACTAGGAAGATCCAGGGAACTACAGGTCAGTCAGTCTCAACTCTGTGCCGGAGCAGATCCTCCTGAAAACTATACTAAGGCACATGGGAAGTGAGGAGGTGACAGCCAATCTATCTTCACCAAGGGTGAATTGCTTGATTCTGACCAATTTGATGGCCTTCTTTAATGAGGTTACAGCACTGGTGGATAGGGGGAGAGCAACTGATGTCATCTTCCTGGACCTGTGCAAGACATTTGGCATTGTCCTGCTTGACATCCTTGTCTCTAAGTTGGAGGGACATGGACTATATGAATGGACCACTTGGTGGATAAGGAATTGTCTGGGTGGTTGCACTCAAAGAGTTGTGGTCAATGTCTTGATGTTCAAATGGAGACCAGTAATGAGAGACATCCCTCAGGGGTCAGTATTGGGACTGGCACTGTTTAACTTTGTTGCCACATGCAACAGCATTGAGTGCACCCTCAGCAATTTTGCTGATGACACCAAGCTGTGTGGTTTGGTTGACATGCTGGAGGGAAGAGATGCTGTCGAGAGGGACCTTGACAGGCTTGAGAGGTGAGCTTGTGCAAACCTCATGAAATTCAACAAGGCCAAGTGCAAGGCTCTGTACCCAGGTTGGGACAACTCCATGCACAAATACAGGCTGGGGGAAAAATAGATTGGAAGCAGCCCTGAGGAGAAGGACTTGGGGATGCCAGTGAACAAGAGACTCAACATGAGCCAGCATTCTGCACTTGCAGTCCAGAAAGCCAACTGTATCCTGGCCTGCTTCAAAAGAAGTGGGGCCAGCAGGTTGAGGAAGGTGATTCTCCCCCTCTACTTCACTCATGTGAGATTCCACCTGAAATAATGTATCCCATTCTGGGGCCGCCAACACAGAAAAGACATGGACCTACTGCACTGAGTCCACAGATGGGCCATGAGGTTGATCAGAGGGCTGGAGCACCTCTCCTATGAAGACAGGCTGACACAGTTGTGGATGTTCAGCTTGCAGAAAAGAAGCTCTGGGGAGACTTCATAGCAGCCTTCCAGTACCTGAAGGGGGCCTACAAGAAAGCTGGAGAGGGACTTTTTATAAGGGCAGTTAGTGATAGAACAAGGGGTAATGGCTTTAAACTGGAAGAGGATAGATTTAAGTGAGATACTAGGAAGAAACTCTTGACTGTGAGAGTGATGAGACATTAGAAGAGGTTGCCCAGAGAAGTTGTGGATGCTTGCTCCTTGGAAATGTTCAAGGCCAGGTTGGATGAGGCTTTGAGCAACCTGATCTAGTAGAAGGTGTCCCTGCTTATGGCAGGGGGCTTGGAAATAGATGATCTTCAAGGTCCATTCTGACATATATCATTCTATGTTTCTATGATTCTATTAATTCTTGTAATGAAAAATCAAACTATTTTAAAATTGAGAGGTTTTGAGTTATGATCCTGCCGTCACACAGGCTTTATAGTTCCAACACCCAGGAGCTCCTCTCCAGAGTATTGTATTTATATTACTAAAAAAAACCCCAAGCTTTGTGGAAAGGTGTAGTACCCTTTAGCATATGCTACCAAATGACTGGGAAAACAGAAAAGCTTTCAAGTATACTAGATTTATGTTATTCTCCACATTAAAATAATATTACCTGAATGATTCAAATATTACTAAAAATGTAAGTTCAAAAATCTACTCAAAGCAGCACAAAGAGTGTGTAAATGTATTAATATAAGCCATTTACTTTCTATAATTTTAGTGTTGACCAAGTCTGCAGATTTCTTGATCAGTTGCTTATTATAATAATCAATGAAAGGATAAAATTATTAATTTAAATGTATGAACAGGTAGAATAGGAACTCACTTATCTGCATGCAAGAGTGAACAAGAGGACTTTGAAAATATGTGATTCTCAATGCATTAAAATCAATTTAACTATATAATGTAAGAAAAATCACACGAGAAAAATAGGCCTAAAATATCTGTGAAATGAAAAAAATCTATTATGCAGATATCTGGACAAATAGCTGAAATATTAATTCAAATGAAAAATAAAATATAGACAAAATCTTTTAATCAGTTTAAATTAGTTTTGCACAACTGATGTTTTATGTTTCTTATACATTATCTAAACTATAAGTACTCAACAGCTCTCAGTCATATTTTAAAAACTATCATAACCATGGTAAGTCACATATGTTGCATATATAAAAGATTATATTTGAACCCAGCTCTGCCTATGTATAGAGCTGAAAATAAATTTTCTGAAAAATGGTGTGCTGTTAAAAAATGCAAATTACTTGATTCTGATGCATTAAGTTGGAAATACGTTATATATAATAACTTTTTGGTCACTTGAAAATAGGACTTCAAGGAGCATAACAAAGTGTAGCCCAGACAGATTGACTGTTTTACTTGCTGAAGTACTTTTGGGACCTGCAACCCAGAATATCCAATTCTATTAGGATTTCAATCTATCAGTTACCAACTTTGCTGATGATCTCCTTTAGGTAAAAGAGTGACCTAACATTTCTGAAATAACTTTTCCCACAATATTCAGGTTTTCTGGATTTTTTTTTTTTTTTCATACTGTAATTTAAACTCAACTCAGTTGAGATGCTATTTTAAAAAATGCAGCAGAATAGTTACTGGCTGTTGATATACTGGTAGTTAGGGTCACATGTGAGGCCATGAAATTCATACTTTTCTGATGGTATACAAGAATTACTTAGGAGATAACAGCTTTTTGGCAAAGGACACAGTAACCAGTAGATAATGAAAAAGAAAAGTGACATAACATAACCTCATTAGCACTAAGTTGTAAGGAAATGAGAGAATAATGGTCAAGAGTCAGACTCCAAGAGATATGTTTTAGATAATGCAAGTGATTTGCTGTTGATAATTTTTTTTCCTCTCCGAATTCTGGAAATCAACCTTTTAGCACTACATGCCATACAGATGTAGGTGAAAAGGCAACTAAATAGACCTAAAACTATTAAACTATTAAATATTTTCATTGTCTATTTTTAAAGAATGGCAGAGATTCTTCACTGTTTTGTACTATGCTGCAGGTGTATTTTACTGCTAGTGAGAAACAACATTGTTCAAATTTGAACTGAGGGACTTACATTTCTGTTTAATAAGATCTAACCCATGCTCAGTGCTGTAGAAATATGGTCTAAGCGCTGCCTAAGACTTCCCCAAGTGCCTGTCATATCTAAGTCACCTTGAATGGCAGATAAAACCTAGTTCCAAACTTTCTGATGGAAGTGTGTCTTTTCCTGCCGTCATAATTAAATATTTCTGATAGAGTGAGTGATCTTTTAGTAACTCAGAGAATTTGTTTTGTAGTAATCTCACTGGTCCTGCTGAAGAATGAAGAGTATTGCCTATGCTATGCTGGTTCTTCAAGGCTGACTTCACTGGTGCCTGGAGACCTGTTTTATCTGTGAGTTCTGCTCCCTACTTGAGTATGAGATTCCAGGGATCCAAAGAGATCCTCCTAAGAAGGATCAGTGGTGAAAATGTGGCATTCAAATAGGGTCTCTCTTGCACAGATCTTCATATCTGATGCATCAGCTCAATTTCTCCTCTTCATTCTAGGAGAACAAATGGGGCTTCTACAAGTGTTACCCAGTAAACATTCTGCACCAAAGTCTTACAGTGCTATGAGCAATTATAAAAAGCACATCTATTTAACTGGTCAATGGGTTTTGTGGGTGTTTTGTTGTTGTTGTTTTTGGTTGGTTGGTTATTTAATGGCTAATAATTGTTCACTGCTGTAAGCCTTTGATACAATATTTTTCTTGGTCTTGGACTAGCCAAGACTCTAATGTTAACTACATTATGCCTGGAGCATGACACACATGCAGTTAATTCCTGCCTTGTGTCCATTTGGTGGTGGTATTCTGTGCCATTCATTCACATGTTACATCAATGTAGCAACTGTAAGTAACTGCAGCTATACTTCTTCATGACAGAAACTGCAATGCAGTCTCATGTACTGGAAAATAATGTGTTTGAAAAATCTGCCATTGCTGTCTGGTGACTGTCATTTGTCGTCTACCCAATTTAAGCTAAAATTAAGATTTACATTCTAAAAATATGTGTTAATAATTTCCAGAGGAAGACATAGGAAAGGTAAGGTGACACAGTTGAGAAGTGATGATGCAGAAAGCAAGTAACAGATTCATAATGGAAATGTGCTGGAATCGTTATTGATTATGCTACAATTCTGTAAAAGCAAATAAAATATATGAATAACAATGAAATGATATGTAGATGGTTGCAGTTCTAGTCACTTTGAAGTAAATTAGTTTTAATGAGAGAAGGATTGTACTCTGTCTCAAACTTCCTCCCCACCCCCCACCTCCATAGTCCTATGTTCTATATTATTTTGGAAAAAAATAATTAGACAAGAACAAACTTAAGTAATGTAATTTCCACTGAATTATTTCCATCTATACGGGTGAGGAACAAAGAATTTTGAAATATGCAATAAAAGCAGAAATATAAATATTTCCTTGTCTCGGTTATGTGTGCTGTTAAAGAAGGCTGTAAATATTTATTAATTGATATGTAGCAAGAGACCCCTGAAAACAGTCAAAGCAAATAAAAGTACTGAAGAAAGTCAAATGCTCATGTGCAGTCCTGTGGGGTTTGGGACATTTGTTGGGTTTTTTTAAATTATTAAAAGTCTTTCAAAGCATGAATTAAAAACTCCAGGAAATTATCCAGCCAAACAAAAAGTTGAAATATTTGAAGATACTGAACAAGTTATAGTTGCTGGATTAACTAAACATAGGATGCCTAAATCTTTCCTCCTTTGAAAATTTCAGTAAAAGCTTTCTTAGAGTATATTATTTAATACAGAGCAATTTATGAGTAAAAGGATAACAACTATTATTTAACACATGTGTACAGTTTTCTTTACATAGTGTGTTAAAATTTTCTTTATTCTCCGCTTGAGAACCAATAAAATATTTAAATGCATTATTTTTATGGACTGACTGAAACCTTTCAAGTCACCATTTTTTGGATGATAGCAATTTTTATAAACCTTATTAAAAATACATTTATTTTATCTTTAAAATACAAAAGAAAAAGCTAAAAAAATTTTGTATTCAGAATTGAGGTTTGTTTTGTTTTGTTTTGTTTTCCCCACATCATACTCTTGCCAATATTTCACAGGAAAAAAGCATAAATAAAACTGCAGTAATTACAGTGGGATTTTTTTTGTTTTGGTTTGGTTTGTTTTTTGTAAAGCAAACCTTCAGTATTTTTTTATGTTTTGATAATAAATAATTCCATTATTGCATGAGCTTGTAATTCTGGTAGAATAAGTGGCTCACCATAAAAACTAGGAAGAACTTATACTATCTATTGACAAGGAATTAGGGAAGGTATCTCTAGCTCCTGCCATAGCTTTGGTAGATGGTTTTATTCTTTTCACAGGTTACTTATCCAAGTGTGCAGTGTAACTCACAGTGATACTTCTGTTGGTTAACAAATTAGAGTTTCTGGAGAAAAATAGCTTGACTTATTCCTTAAAAAAAGGAACTTCAATGATAAAATATATTATATTCTATACTGTTATCTTCTTTCCTATTCTGAAGAAAAAAAAAAACATTCTTTCTAGGTCATCTAAAAATACATGACAGGCTGCTGTATTATGAGTGCTGCAAGCTATGCTAATTAAAACTATCTCATTTTTTTCTGTCTTTTGGTTGACATCAGTCATCTCCTCTTGTAGTCTTGGAATTTGGGGCAACCAGAACTCTGTTCTTTGTTAAAGACAGGTGTACTTAACCACCTAACATGAACTCTGCACAGATACCTGGGGTCTTGTATACTTCAGAATGTGGCTTATGGCCATGCTGTGCACTACAGAAAGTGCTGAAAATGTTTTGTTTAAATAATTGTGTTTAAACACAATTAGAAAAGATTCATTTTTTTTTCTTGTCTGTTAACAGTATCAGAGAATAATAATGGATTACAATGACTGTTCACTTATTATTAATTAAAAAAAAATAATTGCAATTTGCAATATTTTAAAACATTATGGAAAGAGCACAGAAATTTCAATTTACATATTTTACATACAGTTTTACATTGTACATTTTCATTTTTCTCATAACAACATGATAACATTATTACTCTGTATATGTAGAATGGGATTTTGATTAGTATATGATAAATTGCATACCCACACAACAGCAAAATTAAAACAAAGAAACAAACAAACAAAACCTATTGTTACCTTCTGTACTATAAGTATGTCCAGGTCTACACTGTGGAAAAATAGTAAGTGATCATGCAACTGAAGAATGTATCATGGAGAGAACTTGAGGGTAGCAAATTAAGATTTTAAAGGACTGGAATTCAGTCATTTCCTAATCATACAGTGCTTGACCTAGCAGTCTTATGACAGTGTTTTTTACTGTATGGTGTGTGCATAATAATGTATATATCAGTGTCCTGGTTTTGCTAGGATAAAGTTAATTTTCTTTATAGTAGGTAGAATAGATGTGTTTTGGTTTCAGTGTAAGACTTGTTATGAGAAGAACACTGATAAAAGTACTAATGTTATTAGTTGCTGCTGGAGCTCAAGGCCACCGTGTTTGGCTGTTCACAGCTGCATTAGGACTGGGAGGGAGAAGCGCAGTGAATAGCAAAACCCAAAACTGGCATTTGGATGTGCCAATGAAATATTCCATATCATATCACATCATGCCAGTATCTTAACAAGGGTTGACTGGAAGATGGGGGTATTCTCTCAGGGATCTCTCTGGCTTGCTCTTTCAGGTTTTCAGTTTCGGGACTGTCTTGGCTCTGGGATCACAGGCTGGGCATCAGTCGGTGGGTGGTGAACAATTTCACTGTGTATGACTCATTTGCATATTCTGTTATCACTGTTGTTATTATTATTATTTTATTTTAATTAGTAAATAATTTTTATCTCAACCCATGAATTGGTGAGGGAGGGGGAAGCGTGAGAAGTCAGGGTGTGTTTGGCTGCAAGGTGCACCAAAGGGGTGAATCCACCCAAACCACCACAATCAGAAATACAGAGAAGTTTATCATATGGCTGCTGAGGTTACATAAAGCTTTTAGATTCTGAAACTATCAGCTTGCACTCACCAGTGATCACAGAATCACAGAACCACTAAATCACAGAACAGTGGGGGTTGGAACTGACCTCTGAAGATCGTCAAGCCCAACCCTCCTGCTAGAGCAGGATAACTAGAGTAGGTCACACGGGAACACATCCAGGTGGGTTTTGAATATCTCCAGATATTCAAATGGAGAATATATATGTGGAGGCAAAGACTCCACAACCTCTCTGGACATCCTTTTCCAGTGCTCTGTTTTACCCTCACAGTAAAGATGCATTTCCTTCATGTGAGTTTCAAAAAAAACAACAAAAAAGACAATATCTCTGATTTGAGGTAATTTGAATTTGTCCTTTTGTCCTTCTCCTTTCTGTATTCTGCTACTAAAATGCAAGTAAAGCTTGTTTAGGGAAATAAGCAGTTAAAATAAATTACTTGCCCTAGACAAGTGTAAACAACAGAACTATGACTCTGTTTAAAGCCAAACACATTTAAAGTGATTTTTAATTATATATATATTAAGTCAAATACTAAACATATCCTTTTATAGACAAGATAAATTCAAGTATTAAATTCCAAAAGGCAGTGGATATTTTTTGTCCATTTTATATTTCCTTGTCCTGATAACAATACAAAAAATATTCTCTGGTATAGGAAGGAAAAACTGCTACGAAAATGAAATAGGAACAGTGAAACGTAAAAAAGAAAAAAAGATTAAATGTGAATAAACTATTATCCTAAGTTACTTGGGCTTTCTTTAAACAACCTTAATAACATTGATAATTAGCATTAGGTCCCATATTGCAAGTCAGCTCCCAATTATAGCCTTAGAGTAATTGTAGATAATTTCAGAAGAACAGAAGAAAACAACATAAATCTTCTAACATTTTTATTTATTTAATGATAGGTTTTCTCTATTCACTGTCTGAGACTGTGGATGCCCAGTCCATAAGCCAAAAATTCATTTTGCAAATAATACAACGTAATAAGACTTTTCCTATAAACGTCCCAGAACTAACTATTCACCAGAATTAACTCCAGTGGCAAGGGTTTTGGCAAACTGGGCCATGCTAATAGAATATATATGCACATTTGCAGAAGCTCAGCTGGTAGGCAATAGCTTGTTACACCACTGGCACTCACTTTTGTCCATGTTGGAGCCCTACATATAAACCCATTTATTTCTGAATCTGAGGCACAGGATTCTAGTCTCTGCTTGTTTCTCCTGTCATTCACCCTGACAATTTTAAACTATGATTTTAAACTATAGCTGCAAAGTATTTCTTTAAAGTGTGAGACTGGATGGAGTGGGAATATAAGGAATATAGAGGAACAAGAAATGAAAAGATACTCCAGTTTTTAAACTGATGTGCTAGACAAAGCATCTGCAATCTCTGATTAACAGAGAACTGCTATCTGCTGTTGCTGAAATAGAAACCAAGGTCTAGATGCTTCAGTCAGAAAGGCCCAGTTAAGGATAGATTTCCAGCTGCAGCAAGCTGGGATATGTGCACTCTAAGGAATTCTACTAAAACTGTGTACCTAGGGCATTGACGAGAATATTGTCCAGATTGGAAGATTAAGAATAATGTCTACAAGCAAACTAAAATAGAAGCTTATTATTAAATGAGCTTAAGATACTGAAGAATGTTTGATAATGTGTTTTTGTTTCTTTTCAAAGCAAGAGTTCAGATTAGTTATTTACCATAAGTCAGTAATAAATAAAGGCTAGTGATCTAGACAGAATTTTGATGAACCCAGGGATACTAGAAGAAAGGGGGAAAGGTCACAGGCTTTTGGTATTGGATGCAGGACAAAGTAGATTTCATGTGGAAGTCTACAGATTGCAACATGAGTAACACAGTGTATATTTTTTTTTTTTTAAGTTAGGATAATTAAGCCTTGATATGATGGAAATATTCCCTTAGTGGTGATTTATAAATCAAAGAGTTGCTTATCAAAATGATATAATCTAGTCAAGACAAAAACTAATTCTATATAATCAAATGTTTGGGATAATTAAAAAAAATAGTATCAATCAACATACAGCAATGTCAAACATACAGTTTGTCAGTCATGTGTTTTTTAGAAGTGATTTATTTGTTTACATATAATATAGCATGCTTTGCAAGCACTTAATTTGGAGATCTGTATTAGGAATGTGAACAGAGTATGCTTGTACCTTACTGAGTGCTTATGATGTTGCAGTATGACTCTATGCTTGTCAGCTCCTCTCAGTGCTCTTCACAGAATCGCAGAATGGTTGAGGTTGGAAGGGACCTCTGAAAGTCATCTAGTCCAACCACTCTGCTCAAGCAAGGGTTCCTAGAGCACATGAACCAGGGTTTTGTCCAGACGATATTTGAGTATCTCCAGGGAGGGAGATTCCACAACCTCTCTGGGCAACCTGTTCCAGTGCTCAGTCACCCTAAGAGTAAAGAACCTTTTCCTTATGTTCAAGTGGAACTTCTTGTGCTGCAGTTTATGCCAGTTGCCTCTCGTCCTATTGTTGGGTGCCAATGACAAGAGTCTGGCCCCGTCCTCCAGGCACTCTCCCTTTAGATATTTATAAATATTAATCAGATCCCCTCTGAGTTGTCTTTTCTCCAGGATGAACAGGCCCAGCTCCCTCCGCCTTTATTCATATGAAAAATGCTCCAGTGTTTTAATCATCTTAGTTGCACTACACTGTACACGTTCCAGGAGTTCCATGTCCTTCCTGTACTGGGGAGCCCAGAACTGGACACAATACTCCAGGTGGGGCCTCACCAGAGCTGAGTAGAGGGGGAGGATCACCTCTCTCTACTTGCTGGCAACATTCTTCCTAATACAACCCAGGACATTTGTTAGCCTTCCTGGCCATAAGAAAACATTGATGGCTCATATTTAACTTGTTGTCCACCAGAACTCCCAGGTCCTTCTTGGCAGGGCTGCTTTCCAGGAGGTCAGCCCCCAGTCTGTACTGGTGGCTGGGGTTATTCCTTCCCATAGACAGGACCCTACACTTTCCCTTGTTGAACCTCATGAGGTTCCTCTCTGCCCATCTCTCTAAGCTATCAAGGTCCCTCTGAATGGCAGTACAGAAGTCTGGTGTATCCAACACTCCCCCCAGTTTAGTATCATCAGCAAATTTGCTGAGGAGGCACTCTCTTCCTTCAACTAAGTCATTGATGAATAGGTTGAACAACACTGGACCCAGTATTGACACCTGGGAGACACCACTAGATACAGTCTTCCAGCTTGATTCTGCACCACCAATGACAACCTTCTGAGCTCTGTCATTCAGCCAGTTCTCAATCCATTCAATCATCAAGTCCACACTTCTTGAGTTTGCCAATGAGGATCCCATGGGAGACAGTATCAAAAGCCTTGCTCAAGTCCAAGTATACAACATGCACTGCCCTCCCCTCGACTATCCAGCCAGTTGTCCTGTCACAGAAGACAATCAGGTTGGTTAAGCATGATTTCCCTTTGGTGAACCCATGCTGACTACCCCTGATGACATTCTTGTCTTTCACATGCTTAGAGATGGTCTCCAGGGTGATCTGATCCATTACGTTTCAAGGTACTGAGGTAAGGCTGACTGGCCTGTAGTTCCCTGTGTCCTCTTTCTTACCCTTCTTGAAGACAAGGGTGACATTTGCCTTCTTTCAGTCTTTAGAAACCTCTCCTGATTTGCATAACCTCTCAAAGATGATCGAAAGTGGCCTAGCAATGACATCAGCCAGCTCCCTCAGCACACATGGGTACATCCCATCAGGGCCCATGGACTTGTGGGTGTTAAGGTTGCATAGTCAATCTATAACTCAGTACTCACCTACCAAGGGAAATTCTTCCTTTTTCCAGGCTCTCTCACTGGTGTCTTGGGTCGGGGATTCCTGAGGGGTGGCCTTGGCAGTGAAGACTGAAGCAAAGAAGGCATTCAATAACTCTGCCTTCTCCATGACCTCTGTTACCAGGTACCCTGCCCCATTGAGCAGCGGCCCCACATTTTCCTTGGCCTTCCTTTTGTTATTGATGTATTTGAAGAAGCCCTTGTTGTCTCTGACCTCCCTTGCAAGATCTAGTTCAAATTGGGTCTTGGCCTTCCTCATTGCATTTCTGCATGCTCTGGTGACATCCTTATATTCTTCCCAAGTGGTCTGTCCTTGCTTCCACCTCTTGTATGCCTCCTGCTTATGTTTGAGTTTTGTCAGGAGCTCCTTGTTCATCCACACCGGTCTCCTCCCCACTTTGCTCAACTTCTTGCGCACAGGGATGCATTGTTCTTGAGCCTGGAGGAAGTGATATTTGAATATTAACCAGATCTCTTGCACCCTTCTTCCTTCAAGGGTCTGATTCCACAGGATTCTTCCAAGAAGGCCCCCAAAGAGGCCAAAGTTAGCTCGCTTGAAGTTCAGGGTTGCAGTTTTACTTACTGCTCTGTTTCCTCCTAGTAGGATCCTGAACTCCACAATCTCATGGTCACTACATCCAAAGATGCCCTCAAACTTCACATCCCCAACTACTCCTTCATTATTTGATAGGGCAAGGTCCAGCAGAACTCCTTTCCTTGTTGTCTCTTCAATCATTTGTGAGATAAAGTTATCATCAATGCTTTCAAGGAACCTCTTTGATTGCATTTGACTTGCAGTGTTATTCCTCCAGCAAATGTTGGGGTAGTTGAAGTCACCCACGAACACCAGAGCCTGTGACTGTGAGGCTACTTTCAGCTGACTGTAAAAGGCCCTGTCCACTTCCTCCTCCTGATCATCTGACCTGTAGCAAACACCCACTACTAAGTCACCCATGTTAGTCTGACCTTTAATCCTTACCCATAATAGCCTTAGAGAAACATCTAAAAGGGGGAAGAAGGACAGAAAAAGATTGTGCACTTTGAAGATACATCTTGAATTCTTCAGTTTAGCGGGAAGTAGCTTTCCATTATTAATCAAGGATTTGTACATATTTACTTGTACTAAATTTACTTAAAAGTTTACATCATGCATAACATGGACATGATAATCAGTGATTTTATAGTTCAATTAAAGATAAATCTTCAAAGACCAAAACATCTTTTACACTTTCATGGAAGTCTGAACCTTGGATGCATGAAATTGCATCTGCCATAAGAAGCCAGAACACACAACCAGAAGAATCTGAAGATTTCTCTTATGACTAATCACTTAAATACAATACCTGTAGACTTCAGGAAACCAGTATAAATCCAAAATTAAGATTATGTAAGACTTCCGAAATAGGAAAGCAATTTTGAAGCTAAAATCTTTAAATGATGCAACACATAATATTGTAGAATTTGTAAGAAAGAAGGAAACTATGAACTCAGATATAAAGATATAATACCAGGAGCACAAGTTTCTCAGGCTTCACAGAAAGAGACTGTAGTTCTCTGTTTTTTTCTTGTAAATTTCTGCCTTTAAAAAATGACAGTCACATGTTTGAGCTAAATTCTCGTTCACTGAAGAAAAAATTCAGCTGTCATCATCACTGACTTAGGGAGGCATAGTGTTCAGTGAGGATTATGGTCAAAGCAAGCCTCTGCTGCTGAAGTCAGAATATCAGCAACACACGAGGCAACATTTTTCCCTTAAATGTGACCATCCAGCCTACAGGCATTGTTTCAAAATCAGATGTCTTTACACAGACAGGCTTCCATAGACTCTGGGATTTGGAAAGTGGCTTTCTACAGGGTAATGAAAATAGGAGAATGCTCAGGATGGAGATAGGGGGACAGACTTGCTATAAAGATCCTCTGGCATCATTAACACAGTGGATGTCTCTTAAAATAGACCTGTTTTTTCCTGCTTAGGACATAGAGAAGAAATTAAAACATTACTCACGGAAAAGTGGAGCTATATTCAGAGAAAGGCACTGCTATAGGGAAAAAAAAAATGTTAAAGAAGATATGAAGATAACATATAATCAGAACTGAGACAACATTTCCCTTTCATCTTCTTAAGATGTGAATGAAAAGGATGAGATAAAAAATAAATATGTTAAAGATAAAATAAAACAAGTCTCTTGAACCAATAATCTAAGTGAACAGAAACAGGGCAAAGAAAGATGTGAGCACAGTTGGAGTAGTTGTGAAGATACGCCTAGAAAACAAGCATACAGATCTGAAGAGCGACATTTGATGAAGGGAAAGTCCCAAAATCTGTCATAGTAGATTTATGCAGCTAAATAACTTTTCAAATACTTTATTTAGATTAAAAATGTAGGTTTTTCAGTCTGTAAATTCTCTCTAAATGCTGTCTTCACACATAATCCAGTACTTCATCACAAAATAGTCTGATGAACATACACCACCTCAGTGAGAATGAGAGAACATGAAGAATGCTAATTCCAAAATTGGTAGAACAACAAACTGTGAGAAAGAAGTAGTTATCAGAAATCATCATTAAAAGTTTGCCAGTCCTACTCCAGAAATCACATTTCATTTCCTCAAAAATTTCAAAGATGTATTGAAATAAAATAATATACTTACTATAATGTTAAACACATGGAAAATAAATATAATTCTACCTATTTCTTTTGTGCAATATAAAAGCCCCTTGAAAATTAATATTCAGGAATATGCTGCTGCTGAATAAAGATCTATCCAAAATTAATCTGCTTGTATTTAATGTTTCCATGTCACACTAGATACATTTCCTTTCTTTGCTACTACAGATATTATTCTTTGTTCAAATAAAATGTTCCTGGCTAATCTGCCTTATGTCTTTCTTTAAAACAAAACCAAACCACTCAAAGTTTTGGCAGATCTCTAAAAATCCACTTTTAATTTACGACCATTCGAATTGAAGAGCTGCTGTGGTGACTGGTGAATGCATTTTCAGTGCACCATAGTAAATAACTGTTCTTTAATTTTGGAATCTGCAAATTTTAATGTCAGTCTATATGGAATATTTTTTCATTATATAAAAAGTAAAATACTTAAATATATGGGAATTATGAACAACTATTTAAACATTTATTTTTAAAAAATGCCTTAGTGTTCAAAAGATAATGTACTGAGAGCAAATACATTAATTAGCTGTAAGAGCATAAAAATGTTGTATCATTTCCAGCAGCAGCCTGAATTAGATGTCTAGGAAAGATTATTTAAAAAAAAAAAAAAAAAAAAAAAAGACTAGGCATATGGAAGTTAGAAGTGCATCTTCAGAATGTTCTCCTAATTCCTACCACTTTGCAGTCAGGAACTTGCTGAAACACAGATCATGACATAGCTGTAATGAACAGCCATCTCTCTTCCTTAAAGTTTGAAGTTACTGCCAGGTAAAAAAATTAAATAAAATAAATAAATGCTTGAAAATTCTGAGATCTATTTTTAGGGACAAAAAAAAGAAAATTTGTTCTGAGCAAATTTTCTTAAAGTCATTTACCATGACTGAATTCAGTCTTTCAGTGGTTTACCCCTGTAGAGATAGCTTCCTGTCAAAACTAAATCTGCATAAAGCATAAATCTTCCTAATCTGTTTCAGGTGTTAAAGGTTGTGCACTCATGCAGGAAAACCCAGAAGACCAAACTTACAGTCTTGTGAGGTAAGTGAAGATTTGATCTGAAAGTGCTGTTAAATAATAGATAAAGAAAATTAAGTTCTGATGGGGAGACTAGGGTAATCATCCTTGACAGATAAATGACAAAAGAAAAAGAAGTGGTGGTGTTGAAGGGATAAATTTCATAGAGATGCAGATTAAAATTAAAGTTTTCTTCTAAAGAGAAGAAAAAGAAACTAGGGGGTGCTGAATAATGTCCATCCTGAAAAAGTCCTGTGCTTGCTGAGCAACTCAGAAGTAGGGAGTGTTCTTCCTGTGAAGCAGGAAACAATGTAGGTTGTAGCTGTGCAATATTTAGCCACTGGAACTGTGTCCAACTCAGAAACTGATTCTCTCAGTATCTGTATTAACATCTTTTATGTTAGAAGTTTTTACCGAGCAGTACAAACTATTTCCAGGAAGTTTTGTAATTTATTTTATTACAAAAAATAAGGGTCCATGACTCTTAATAATAATTCAAACTCATAGCACCATCAGAATAATTCATAGTGATATATGGAAAAATAAAATTCCTGTTAGCAAGAAAAATGAAGAGTGGCAGTGATAACTTCAAGACAGGGAGTCTTACCCTTATGAACAGTGGTATTTATAGATTTTTTTCCAATGAGCTTTGAAGACATGAAGAAAAGTTTACACTGTAGTTTATATGATAACTCTAAAGATAACAGAAAAGTAATTGAAGTCTGTATGCAATAAACCATCTATTCTTCCCAGCTTGTTCACCTGTATAAATAAAATGTCTGTATACATGAACACTCACAAAATTTAATCCATTATTACATTAGTGAATTAACTTTGCATCTATATATGTATCTAAAAGTCCATTTCATATTTTGGATTGGTATAAGTTATGTGAACCCTGGATATTTTGTGGCCACTCAAATAACAGTTTCCAAAGAAGTCTGCTGACAAGTTAAATCCTCACAGTTACCGTAGGAATCCCTGCAGTAACAGATTTCAGAAACCAAGGGTGTTTTATTGTAAGCACTAAAAGACTTTTGTGACAGAATTAGTTGAAAATGGTCCTTTTATGTTTGTCTGGATAATTGGAAGCATTTTCACTCTGTTTTTCAGACTATTTTTTAGCACAGATGACCAAGCCAGGAAAAGGTAAGGGCTCAGGACCCATGTAGTTTTCTGGCTTTCTTAGCTTTCCTCTCCAGAATTAAGATGAACTGTGCTACAGAGAATTACAGACACTGAGGGAAAAAATAGAATCTTGGCTATGTAGCACTGTAATTCTCCTCTGAAACAGTCCACTGTCCCTTAAGCAGCTTTCAACACCCTTTCAAGCTTTGTTTGGTTTTCAGTTATAGAAGAAAAATACTAATTTGCTTAGCTTATGCAGAAGCCTGGCCCTCATGTTTCTTATATAATGGTTGATTTATGGCAGTATTGTACATAGGTGCGTCTTTTTGATTTTTTTGTTTGTTTTATTTTCTTCTTTTTTTTTATTCGCAGAAGGAAGAGGAACCAAAACAGTTATAGACTAAAACTGGAAAGCCTCACTTTCTTTTTCCCCACAAACTTGAAAGACTTTAAGTATGATTTGACACAGAAGTTGAGAGATATTTCACTTGAAAGAGTCATTATTGAATCTATCAACTTCTATGTAAGTACACTGACATGGTTATAGTTAAGTTTCCATGCTGAATGTGAGGTTGCAAAACCATTTTTTGAAGCATTATTTTATCATATTGGAGAATGGAGCATGATTTTAAAAACAGTGATATAATGCAAAGATTTTGATTCCAACATAAGTTCCTTTTAATATTTCTCTTTTTCAGATAATTGTTTCTTGACAATTATTTTGACTGGTAAATCACAAATATCCTATGAGTATAAATCCTTTGTATGATGCATTGGCTTATAAAGACACAAGTAGTCCATATAAAGGTATTGTCTCTATTAAACAGTATTGATTTCTTAGATCACAGAGCTTCCTGAACTACCTTGGGAATGGTTAAAAGATTCTTGGCAATCTCACCACCCCGCCTTGCTGGCCTGTCTTTCCTAAAGAGGACATACCCATCCATGACAGTATTCCAATCATACAAGCTGTCCCACCGTGTCTCTGTGATTGCAATGAGGTCATGGTGCTGCGACCACACTCAGGTTTCTAGTTCTTCCTGTTTATTCCCCATGCTTCGAGCATTGTTATACAAACACTTAAGAGAGGAGAAGGAAGTAGAGCATCCAGGTATCCCCAAGGAGGTGCAAGAGGACCTCTTGTAATTGTTCACACCCTTGAGGTGACTGACCTTCTGGCTTCAGCCATGGGAGGCAGCTAAGGCAGACCTGTCACTCTGACAGTTGACCTGTCCCATTCCCCAGTCTACTCCAATGACTTGAGCATTGCTACTTGGGACCCCACCTCCAGCCATTCAGTTTAAAACCCGCCTTACTAGGTTAGCCAGCTTGCTTCCAAAGTTGCCCTACCTCTTCTAGACAGATGGATCCCATACCTCTCTAATAGCTTATAATCTGTATACAAAGTCCCATTATCATAAAAAAAACAAAAACCCCGTGTCGGCACCAGCCATGTAGCCAGGAATTTATGTGCGTTATGTGTTTATTTCTGGTTCTAGTATTTATATACTAATTTATTGCTTGAATGTGTAGGTAAGAAACAAATCTGAAAGCTTTATTTATTAATGATACATAAGAATAATAGTCACAACTTCAAAAAATTTAGTGTGTGCAAAAAGGAAAAGAGTATCTCTGTTTTACTTTTAGTGACACAAAATATTCTTTATTTTCTAATGGCCATTGAAAAATAAAGGATCAAAATTATACTCAGGTTGCTACTGGTCTTTTCTTCCTACAGTATGAGTATACTAAAGGTATTTGGTATTCATTATCCAGTCAGAATGTAATAAAATGTTCCTTTTGAGAATATAGAGTTCCAGATAGCACATTGAACAGGCAGTTAATACAATAATGAAAAATCTATAAAAATTAAGATGATGTATTATTTGGAATTATTCTGTGTCCAGTTTCTGGTAGAATCAGCATAATGGAATCAGCATAAGGGAATCAGTAGGTACATAATGGAATTAATTTGTCTATTCATTGTAGATAGAGTATCTGATTTATAGATAAATAAGGTAAATAATCACATTTTTAAACAATTAATTTACTTTAGAACGATGTTAAAAGCCATTTAAATCTTGGCTTCTTTTAAGAGGCATGAAATAAACATAAAGAGATTTTTTAAAAATAATTAAGTTTATTTGAAATATAGCTAGTCTGAGAAAAAAAAAAAAATCCTTTGTACTTCCTCAGGAACAACTTATTAATTTATGTCATATAATAACATTTCTTTGTACAAATCCTTTTAATAAGCCTAAAAGATTATGTTATTTTATGCATTTGCTATTATAGCCCATAAAAAAAAAAAAGTAAGTTTAGCAAACTCTTCCCTTTTGCAAACACATCCATTAAAAAAAAAACAAAACAAAACAACAAAACCCAACAAAACACATTAGTAATTTCATCTAGAAGTCGCGTAACTTTTTTCATGTTGTCTAAGTGACTTTTTAATTCTTATATACTGAAAATTGTCAGTGAATGTTTTCTGTGGTAGTATGTATGGGAACAAAGGGTTTGTTGTCAAAACAAACTTTAGAAAACTCTTTTGGTCCCCAGGGAATACCCTCAACTTCTTTTTTTGTGAAAGCAAAGTGGCATTTTCAGATAGTGGGAGAAATAATCATGCAGAAAGTACGTTTAAAGTATTTTTAAACATGAGAAAATCTAAGAAAGAGCAAAAAACATATATTACACAAACCAAGAATGCCTCCTCATGACAAACTACGCCATACCTTTTGAAAATTCAGATAAAGGGTGGCAAGACCCATACAACAGATAGTGGGAAACTGGTGCTTAGAGACAATGAAGAGGAGCTAACTATGTCTAAAAGGGTAGAAGGTGTCTTCAGAAGGAAGAAAAGATGGCTGAAGCAGACTCAGATGATATAAACTGCAGGATGAGCACAAATTCCCTAGTTTGTTTTACAAAACCTGGCTGAGAATGTTAAGTAGATTATTGGAGGGCCCATCTTCTCTTCTTCATTAATAGCATATTATTTCTTATTTCCTCAAAGGCAATATATCACACATTTTACAACTTCAAGAACTGAATCTAAAATACTTAGTTGTGTCTTTAAATTTAACACATAATTTCTTTGGAGAGAAAAAGAATATCTGTACTATGTGTGGTGTTTTCTACTGCAACAGTTAAAAATGACTTCCACACATCACATTTTTACAAGTATATATTTTATAACCTATATTTGTTTTCTATAAATTTATATGTACCATATATGTCTCTTCTATAACGAATACTAAGAACTAGGAAACTGAAACTAATAATAACAACATATTTGTTTTTCTAGTTATTGTTATTTGGAATATATTACATAGTTCTTTTAAAGAATTAGAATGCTGTATAAAAATAAAATTAATTTTGATAAAATAACTAATTTAAAATGTTTAATGTTATTATAGTTCAACTATCTCTAATGACTTAGATAAATAATACATGTACTGCATTAGCAGGTTTATTATAACTTCTATAAACAAGTAAGTTTATGAAAAAAAATGAAATAGACACAGACAAAACATGCTTCCATTTTTAACACTTAAGAAACTGGAACATGTTTTAAAAATCCTTTGATTCCTAAATCCAGCTAGTCTAATGATGTCTAAATCTTAGTATTTAGTATGCTTTAAAGAAATTTAGTCCAAGGTAATATTTTTACTGCAAATTTACCTTCTGATCAAAATGTTCAAGCACATCTTAAATCCACTTCTACATTTTCACCGTCAACTGTAGCATTTTTTATGCAAGCAACTGAATTATAGGATTTATGTATCTAACCATTTTGTTCACTATTCATATACTTGTGTAAGTAAAACTAAATATAGATACTTTGTAAGAAAACATAAGCAATTAGTATTATAAATATGAAATACCATTAAGTTAAATTTTCAAATTTAAAACATTGTATATGATTATAGTGGAATGTGACATTCTCCAAGCTGTCTTTTGCTTCAGAATAGATATGACTAATTTTATAATGTTTTATAATAATACTGTATAAAAGAAAAATCTGTAGAATACTGAGCATATCTGAGGTTTGCTTCTCATAAAGAAGAATAAGGAAACCAAGGGCTAAATTCAGGCACCTACATGTAGGCACTAGTGACCTTTGAGAAAAACTAGGATATCAGAGACATCTATATTGAATTCACAGATAGGTCTCAAGACCTATTAACCCTTCTGGATTGGCAGCTGGAGTCCAACCAGGCAATGCTAGGACATCTCAAAGGACAGCCGTAATCTATATGTTGGTAACCAAAAATTTACATACGACTCTTGGCTATAGGAGCAGTCTGGTAAAGAGAAGAGGGAGCAAATAAATTGTGATACATAGCGTTAGTCAAGTATATTCAGTGATGACTTTGTCATCCTCTGTGCATTTAGAAAATGAGAAGATTAAACTTTATACAGAAACATCCTATTTTGAGGCCATGTAAAGATTTGGTAATACTGCACTTCTACTCCCAGAAGGACAAGAACCTCCATTGGTGTCTAGACTACTTTAGATGGATGTATTAAAGCAGACTGGGGTTGTTACTTCCTCCATACAGATGATAGACTATCAGACAATTGAATAAACTATCGTTCTTTGAATAGCTGACACAGAACTATGAAATAGCATTGAGCTATGACACATTGAATCACAAAAAGCAGGATGCCTTTTAATGTTTTCTCTAGAACTGGATCTATCAGCACTCGTCCTGAAGCAGGAAAGTATATAACATGGGCAATGTAGACCAAAGTGATGAATGAGGAGTAAACTCAATGTTGTAGGCATATTAGATAAAGGCACTCATTCAACACAATCTGGCCTAACTAATTGGCATATATGAAGCTAGTATTAGCTTTATAGGGGAGAAGATAATATAAAGAACGAGACAAGTTTTCCCTTCTCTCTCTACTCCTCTAGAATTTTATCAGTTTAGCATAATTTTATAATACTTCACTTCAGAAATTAGTAGAAAACTTTAATTCAAAATTATTGTCTGTATTCACTACTATTATTTAAAGTTTTTAAGAGAAAATTAATTTAATTAAAACACTTGAAAATTAATAAATAATTAAATTGACTTTTAAAAAGATTTTTTTTCAGCAAAACTTTAGCAGGAACAGTAAAATCTCTGGAAGAAAAGTCAGACCTCACAGGAAGATTACAGACATGTGGTTTGTATATTCAGGGAGAAGACATGAAAGGCTGAAGCACTGGGCAATGATTAATGGGATTATTTTTAACAAGACCAAATGCTGTATTCTGCACCTGGGATAGAGTAATGTGGGGCACAAGTATAAATTGGAGAGGAGTGGCTGGAAAACAGCCCTGCAGAAAGGGATCTCAGGGTGCTGGACTATAGCAGGCTCTATAAGAGTCAGCAGTGTGTCCGCGCAGCCAAGAGGGCAAACTGCACCCTGCGGGTTCTTCAAGCACAGTGGAACCAGTCAGTCAAGGGAGGTGATTATCCTGCTTGTGTTCAGCATTAGTGTGACCTCACCTGGAGTATTGTGTACAGTTCTGGGCCTCACAATTTAAGAAGGATGTGAAGGTTCTTTAAAGCATCCAGAGGAGTGCATGCAACAAAGCTGATGAGAGAGAGATGAGAGCTGTAAGGCAAGTCCTGTGAGGAGTGGCTGAGGACTCTGTATTTGGAGGAAAGGAGGCTGAGGGGCGACCTCATTGCTCTCCTCTTCCTGAGGAGGGGACATGGAGAGGGAGATACTGATCTCTTTTTCCTGATATCCTGTGACAGGACACATGGGAAAAGTTCAAAACTACACCAGGGAAGGTTCAGACTGGACATTAGGAAGCATTTCTTTACCAAGAGGGTGTTCAAACACTTGAACCGGCCTCCTGCAGAGGTGGTCAAGGGGTCATGCCTGTCACTGTTTAAGATGCATTTGGAAAATGCCCTTAATAATATGCTTTAATTTTGGTCAGCCCTGAAGTGGCCAGGCCGTTGGACTAGAAGATTGTTGTAGGTCCCTTAGAACTGATCTATTCTATTCTATTCTATTCTATTCTATTCTATTCTATTCTATTCTATTCTATTCTATTCTATTCTATTCTATTCTATGAACATCAATCTACTGGCTTGGCAGAAATTGGAAAGAGTTTTGTGAGAAAAACAAAAGGCACTACTCTATCCCAAAAGCCTCTTTTTCCTAAAAAATTTCAAAAGCCTGCCGCAAAGTATAAAATTTTTGAACAAAGCCTAAAAGGCTAACAGAATGAAAATTGCTAATTGATAATGAAAATCATGCATATTTATTTAAGTAAAACAGAATGCTTTTTATCTAGAGAAAAAAAAAAAAACATCAGAAACTACTTCTTGATACTTTTGTTGAAAAAGCCAGAATTACTGGCTTGCCACAAACAACGTCCAGTTAGCACTACAGAGCTAGTAGCAGTGCTAACTTCCAGAAAGTACAATTCTCCAAAATATTATTTACTCTCTACTGTGTAGCTCAAGATATATAACTTAATGTATAACTCTGGTTTTATCCCCACACACTTTCTTCATTCTATAGCTTTCAAAAAGAACACTAACAAGTTGTACAATTTTCTTGAGTTTCTATTTCAGTGTTTGCTTTAGTGCTTTTTAGACATAAACTGTTGACCAAGTCTGGGACTAGAGTTAGATCTAGGTGCATCTAGACTCCTCTCTGAGAAAGAGTTTAGAAAAAGGAGGTCCTTTCCTAACCTCATGACTCGATGGGAGGGTCTTTCTGACAGTTTTGTCTGTCTCTGGCCTATATGCACTAAATAATCAAGTGAAACTCACCATAAAATCTTGTTAAATGAATGATGCATTAACATTTGAAATTTTTTAATTCACTGTTTTATATTAATAAATATATTGTTACAAGTCTCAGGAGTGGAGTGCATAACTCACTCTGACTCTCTATCCGCAACACACTACTGTTCAAATAAATGAGAAAGTAGATGCTTATTCCCTAAAGGAAAAAAAAAATAAAAAATATTAAAAAAATAATAATTTATATGCTGTCTTGGAAATATGTATGCCCATTTTTCCTATAGTTCAAATCTTGGAACTAATGGTGAAGTCTTCTCTCCCCCTACAATACTACTGCTACTACTACTACTACTACTATTACTACTACTGCTATTAGTACTACAGAACTTATAGGCTTCCACAAGATTTCATGAGGAAAATGAGGGTATGAACACGTCAGATTCAAATAATATTTTTCTGTTGTTAAAAGGAAAACATCCATAGATGTATGTTTTGGGACATGAGTTTAATTATTGGCAAGAATATTGTTATTTCTCTGAGCTATAATGTTGTGAAGAATGCATAGATATTTGTAGGTAATCTTTGGCATAGGAAAATTTGTCTGCGTTGTTAGTTCATCTACGAAAGAGTGTGGTCTTATCACACGTAGAAAAATATATGTATAATTATATACTGAAAATATAGGACAAACATTAAAGACTGCATCTCTCTCTTTTCTGGGTGTAGTTGTGTGTTTCAACTAAAAAGTTGTATGTAATATGTATGTATATGTATATATACATAGAAACTGAAAGTTTTAATAGCCTCATATTTTAGCTAGATTCTGAACTTGTATAAATTGTAGGCTGGGAAAGTTCACATCTGGATGTTGAAGAAAACATATTTAAAGAATCTGTTCATGTAGAGGGCTTTATTGTTGTTTCTATTTGGTTTTCCAAGTAGTATTTGATTAAAACTTATTAAAATGTTCAAATTTTCATATGTTGAAATAAAACTTTTTCTTCCACATTATTTTTCCACACACCTCAAACTGTTTTAAACCACACTGGGAATTAAACTGAAGACCCACAAAGAGGTCTTATCTTCCAGAAGAAAAAGGTTTTAATAATATCTTTATCGCATTTTTGAGTAAAGTTAACCTCAACTGGGTCACAGACCACATTAGAAATTTGATGCTTGTGAATGGAATATTAAAAACTGAAATATGGGAGAAATTTCACTATTTGAAGATACTGAGATTTTTTTTTTTTTTATGTTTAAATGAACAATAGTTTCTTTTGTATGCTATATTTTCTGATAATACTATTTTATATTTTACATTAGCATGGGGTGGTTCCAATTTATGGGAGGAATAGAATGTTTATACTTTTAGTTGGTACAAAGAACATAAACATAGCCAAGCATAATTTCAGAGTACACTTCACGTATGTCAAAAGTTTATCAGATACTTACTAGGTTACCATGCTTTCAGTGTATGTTCCATGATTTTTAGCAAACAGTTTTATTGGATTAAATATTTTATGAATAATATATTTGCAATAAAAATGAGTACAATTATTTATGCATTTATGTAATCACTTTCAACAACCTGAAGTAAATTCTGTATTCATTATTAATACTAGGCAAAATTATTGATATGGTTTGATTATATGAAAAAGTTGATTTTGCAAAGCACAATCCTCCATAATGCACAGCTTTTTTGAAATTATTATTATTTATTGGTCTATACATTTTTTTTAGAATAGAATTTACATTTCATTACCAAAAAAAAAAAAAAAAGAAAAAGAAAAAGAAAAAGAAAAAGAAAAAGAAAAAGAAAAAGAAAAAGAAAAAGAAAAAGAAAAAGAAAAAGAAAAAGAAAAAGAAAAAGAAAAAGAAAAAGAAAAAGAAAAAGAAAAAGAAAAAGAAAAACAAAAACAAAAACAAAAACAAAAACAAACACCGCCTACTCAACATGTCACTATATCTTTATCTGTTTCAAACAAATACGTTGAATTATCCAACTCCTTTTAACTTATTACATTACTATTTAAAAGATGCATTGATTTTTGCTTATTTAACACAAAAATACTGAAAACTTATGATCACTAAATTCATACCAGATAATACAAATATACATGGATATTAAAGGTGATTGGGAATTTTGCATGAAAAATTCTCCACCTTGGCTAAGAAATTAGAATTCTTCACAAATATTTAAAACTTTGGATGTTTTTTCTTGAGAGAGAGATTTAGAAAAATGCAAATGCTACTGCAATATGCAGCAGATCTTTTTACCAATGTAGAAGTAGTAGAAAATATCATTTTATGTGCAAAATTTTTCAAACAGCTCTCTAGAATATTTGTAATGAGTGACTTTATTTCTCTGTCACTTGTAATCGTATTATTTCACTGTTATAAAAATGAATATGTTCCAAGTAGAAAGAAAATAATTATGACAACTTTTGTGTCCAGTTTTGGAGCCTTCAACACGAGAATGACATGTACCTGTTGGAGTGTGTCCAGGGAAGGGTTACAAAAATGATCAAAGGGTTAGAGCACCTCTCCTATAAGGACAGGTTGAGAGAGTTGGGGCTGTCCAGCCTGGAGAAGAGAAGGCTCTGAGGGGACCTTATAGCAGCCTTACAGTACCTGAAGGAGGCCTACAAGAAAGCTGGGGAGGAACTGTTCACAAGGGCATGTAGCAATAGGACAAGGGTTAATGGTTTTAAACTAGAAAAGGGTATTTAGGTTGCATATTAGGAAAAAGTTCTTCAATATGAGGGTGGTAGATCATTGAAACAGGTTGCCCAGAGAGGCCTCATCCCTGGAGATATTCAAGGTCAGGCTTTTTGGGGCCCTGAGCAACCTGCTCTAGTAAAGATGTCCCTGATTACTGCAGGGGGGTTGGACTAGATGACCTTTGGAGGTCCCTTCCAACCCAATACATTCTATGATTCTATGAAAAGTTCTTTGAAACTCAGATCTCAAAATAAGTTTGGATGTGTAATATTAGTAATGTAACATATACTTGTATATATTGTATTGTTTATTGCAGAATATCTGGTTTATCTAGAAATCTGTTGCAAACACAATTGCTTGAAAAATTCCCATTTTATTTCTTCAGAATTAGTAGAACTCTTCTATTGCAGATTATCAGAAACGATGATAATTTCCATTCTCTCATCTTGTATGGTAGCACTGTTTTATGGAAAGCATGACTGTGAATGAAGATTACAAAAGTAGAAAGCCTTACATTTGGTGATTTCAGATGTTTTCATGGTATAGTATCAAAATATATATATATATAATATAGACCACATTCCATAGCGCTACCTTGGACAGTTTTTTGTTGTGTTTTGTTTTGTTTTTTTACAGACACCTGCACTACAAAACCAGATTATCCTTTATAATATTATGGTCTGAATACAAATCTATGTCAGATTGAATAGTCATGTTGTAATGCTAACAACCTCATTTGACAGCTGTGAGTTTAATATCCCACAAACAACAGTGACTTTAGTAGTGACCATATGTTATTAAGTAACACAATGTGATTAAAATCCAGATAATTTAAATTTAAATTTAGGAAGAAGGCTGATTTAAAAGCAAGTTTTCAAACCTATTTCGAAATTATTATCATTTACAGTGAAATCACACATTGTTGCATGTAACACCAGAGTCATTCTTATCTATTTAGAACTTAGATCTTTGTGAAAATGAAAGCTACTGTAGTCAAAAAACATATTAATCAGTAACTATATAAATCAAACTGTGGAAACTGTAATAAAGCAAAAGTTGAAGAGTTTTTGTCTGCACTATGGCAGTTAATAATTAAGCAACATGCCTGAAAGTTTAAATATTTTTGTTATGACGATTCTAATTATTTTATTTTAATAAGCCAAGGGTTTGAAAAAGTAGAAAAAATAATTCTGTAGTTTACTACAGACAATGATACTGTAATATGCAACAGTAAAAAAAAAAAAAAAAAAAAAAGGAAGCTATCTTCTACTCTAAATGAGGAGTCATTAAAGTTCTTTTCCATTTCTATTTTTATGTGTATAGCATTCTTTTTAATTAACAGACATTATGAATACAATATATTTAACAGATGTAGTTTCTAGAGAATCAATTTGTCTCACACTAAAAGTAAGTTCTACTGTATGAGATCAAAACAGAATTGTTCTGTTTCACAAAGCAATTTATCTTGAGAGCAGCTGCAACTCTATGGTCCTTGAGAGAGAACACCCTCAATGTAATAGAAGCAACCAAAAATCAACCAGATCCCAGACAGGCTAAAAAATAATTAGACAGCCATTCCTTGTATAAGCGAGCATGAAATGCCTCTTTTCTTTTTCCAGTCTATGGATATGGCACCAGCAATAATTGTTGTCTTCCAAGCTATTAGTTAAGTTCTTAAGCAATAGTAGTCACATAGTCAATTTTTTGCCTTTTCTGTTGTTCAAGGTCTCAGTGATTCCATCTGATGGAGGAAGGTCACAATTTACAGGAAAAATATTGCTTAGTATTTACATAAAAATAGTACCTTGCAGCTTCCAGTCAGTAACCAAGGTCCCATCATACCAGACAAATTAAAACAAAGCAAACAAAACCAATAAAAAACCCCAGATAGACCTTCCCACAAAGAGCTCATGGTCAAGTGTTCATTTGAAAAAGTCACATAAAGATGAACAAAAGCCAACTTGACTGCCACTATTTTCAGCTTTGTAACTAATAATTTTAAAGGAAGGCTAAAAACAATTTGGAGATACCTTTCAGGTCAATGTCAACCAGTGATGATAAGGGTATATCATAGTGTCTTATTGCACTTGTTATACCACTATAGTTGGTGCTAATAATGGAGACATGGGAAAGTACCCCTCTATCCTTCTCAATTCTGCATTGAATGATACATATAAGCTACTTTCAGATGTTTTATGAGGAACTACCAGTATTGCTAACCTGCAAATTTCAAAAATAATAAATGAGTTCCTCTGCACAAGCTCTAATAGAAAGAAATCACACTGATATAGTCTTTAATCTAAGTAGGATGGCTTTTTGTTTGTTTGTTTTTCATCTTTTACTTTATAATATATACAAGTTTAATGATGTTCTTATGCTTCCTGAAGCCACCTTTTTCTGGCATAAAAATATATATATATATATATATATATATATATATATAGAATAGGAAGCACACTTTCATTTAGCTGTGTTCCTTTCTACTTTCCCACCTCCCAACAAAGATTTTTGAAATAGTACTGGTGATTTGTGGAAGAATGTCTTTACAACAAAATACAACATTGGCCAATCTATAACTTAGTGTACTAATTGTACTTAGAATATGTAAATGCTATTACTTATACAAATAATTATCACAAATTCTAATTTTCTTTTTTTTTGTGATATTCTCAATGATATCAATGTCTATGCTGTTACTGTAGGCAGTCACTGTAGCCACTTACAAAAAGTTCTGTAATTCAAAGTAGCTCATATGTGTAGACATTAGGATTTACCTAAACTACCCTTCTTTTCCACCTCTACTACTTTTCATTTTTTTCTCTGTTTGAAACCCAGAATTACTTTTTCAGTTCTCTATATCCTCTAACACAGTCTTTTCCCATTAAGTCAGATTACATAGAAAAGAGGAATTCTGAGCAGTCTATAGAGAGCAATTTTCCACAGTGGGTTCTGAAGTCAGATTTCTATTGCTGAACTGTGTTTCACAAATTCCAGAAATGGAGAAATTTTCCACACTTTTATAAATTTGACGTGTGTTGATCCCCAGTATTTTGGGGTATGAAGTCAAGGCAGAAGAGCTCAGACATTGATAAGATCCCCTCTCAGTCTTCTCTTCTCCAGGCTGAAGAGTCCCATCTTTCTCAGCCTTTCCTCATACGAGAGATGCTCCAGGCCCCTCATCACCTTTTTGGCCCACTGCTTGGGTCTCTCTAGAAGATCCCTGTCTTTCTTGAACTGAGGAGGCCAGAACTGGACACAATATTCCAGATGTGGCCTCACCAGGGCAGAGCAGAGGGGGAGGAGAACCTCCCTTGACCTGCTGGTCACACTTTTTTTAATGCACCCCAGGATACTGTTGGCCTTCCTGGCCACAAGGCACACTGCTGGCTCATGGCCAGCCTGCTGTCCTCCAGCACACCCAGGTCCTTTTCCACAGAGCTCCTCTCCAGCAGGTCGGCCCCTAACCTTTACTGGTGCATGCGGTTATTCCTCCTGAAGTGAAGGACTCTGCACTTGTTCTTGTAATCAACTCAGCTTTGACAAGTGGGTTGTGTAATTTATTGTTACCTATTTGAGTTACTAATTGTTTGATGTTTTGTTCACTTTTAAAATGTAATGATATATTAACATACCATTGTAATAGCTTTTGTAGAAGAAGAAATATGTTCACCCTTAAAGAAAAGATAGCTAAAACAATGGACTGTTATTCAATTGCTCCAATATTGGCATCTTCATCTGCTTTACAAATGATAGCAAATTAAACTTCATTTACACTTAGGTGAAATCTTTCTTCTTGACAATGTATCTAACGTTCAAATACATACTATGTAAATAAACTCCCTGACTCACATATAACTATTGTAAATTAAGTTTTTACATTGCATTTTCTATACAATATTTTAAAGAAGAAAGCCACAAGACCAACTGGAAGAAAGAGATAATTTTATCTCTTTTAAAATCTTGAGATCACTCCCAAATATACAGTGATTAGAGAGTATTTGGGGCCTCTTTATTTGCCTGTATGACAACACCCTATCTCATCAGTGGCTATGGAATTTTTTTACCTTTTTCCCAGCATTTTTATGCAACACATCAGATGTCCTAACATAACTGAGTTTTTCATTTAAGTAACCAGTCAATACAAATCAAAAGTTATAAGTACGCCTGTACCATAACACTATAGTAAATAAATGAGCATGAAAAAATCTCTAATATAATCTGATAAGGTGGTTCATTGGCATATATACAGATATTTGTTTTTGTTGTTGGTTTTTTTTTTCTTTTTTTTCCACAAAGAAAAGTCCTACACAATATTTTACTAGATTTATCTATGGGCGAAGCACACTGCTTTAAATTAAGAATGTGTACCATGCATTTAAGAACAGAAGTTATTGAAGTTGCCTCTTGACCTTAATGAGAACAATAATACTGCTTGGATTTAGTATTACATTTTACTAGGGAAAGAATATGAACTAGTCTTATTTGTAAAGTTGCTCTGTTAATGGCTTATGGTTAGGCTAGTGACTTAATCTCATTTTCATTAAGTAGTTTGCAAAATAAGAGGGCTAATAAAACTTCTACATAATTTTCTATGTATTCAGTAAAATAATCTTATACAAGAAGAAATTAAGAAGCTGGAAAAGTGACTTGGTATTGATAAATGAATATTTACTTATTTAAACACCATTTAAAAATATGTTAATGAAAGGGTTAGAAAAAGGTAAAGAACAGCTACTATTAACCAACCAGAAACATCTTGAGCACTTAAGCAAAAGTTCACTGAGTGCTCATTAAATAAAATGTCATAAAACTGTGATAGTAGCTTCAAAGTATTATATATAGGCAAAGTAATCCTAACACTGTGTACAGAGTGATGGGATATAAATTTCCTATTCCTATTTGAGAAAAAAGATTGTGGAATCATCTTGAACAGTTCTTTGAAAATAGCAGCCTATTGTTCAGTGCTGTCCAGAAGGTCAACAAAATAATTAAGAAAAATTAGAAAAATAATTAAGAACAAAATCAAAATCTTTATTTTGCCACTGTTTAAAGACTTAATGTAGTTTTAAATGCTGTGGCAATACTTTTGCATCCTTTCTCAAGTGGAGTCATTAGGACTGAAAAATTAAGAGATAGGTATTAGGAACATTCAGAAGTATAAAAAGGCTCCCATGTAAGGATGAACAAAACAAAGTAAGACTGATTGCTTTAGAAAAGAAATATCTAATTTGAGCTATACTATGATAAATATTAATGATTTTTAATGAATTAAAATAATAAATAACTGTAAAATGTAACTTGAGTAAATAAAGGATATGTATGCCCAATCTTTCATCTGGTATTGATAAAAATAATGGAAATTCAGAAGATGGATTTAGTCTATTAAATTAAATTTTACTTTTGAATGAATATTTTTGCTACAGGTATGAAAATACTGACTGTGCATACTGTAATATAAATAAACAGAGAAAGTACAACATAATTAAGGATTGCTACCTACCTGGAAGAGGTCATTGCATATTGCTAGTCAGAGACATACAAATCTGAAGTGTCATAAGTATCTTCAGTTACAAACTTAAAAATAAAGAATGAAATCCGGGACACCTTACTAACAGCCGTCTAGAAGTTTGATGTTATGTCAGTCTCACCATTTGGGAGCTAAGATGTTGATACAGTCTCCTTCATCATTTCAAAGATGAAATGATGGAGTAGCAACATCAGTGGATAAGGGAAGCACTACGGATGTCATCTATCTGGACTTCTGTAAGGCCTTTGACATGGTCCCTCACAACATCTAAATTGGAGAGATGTGATTTGATGGGTGGACTGTTCAGCAGATAAGGAATTGGTTGGATGGTCACATCCAGAGGGTAGTGGTCAACAACTCAATGTCCAGATGGAGACCAGTGATGAGTGGTGTCTCTCAGGAGTCCATACTAGGACCTGTACTCTTTAATATTTTCATCAATAAAAATGGTGGGATGGGATGCCATCCACAGGGACCTCAACAAACTTGATAAGTCAGCCTGTGTGGACCTCATGAAGTTCAACATGGCTAAGTGCAGGGTCCTACACCTAGCTTGGGGCAATCTCCAGTATCAATATAGGCTCAAAGCATTGAGAGCAGCCCTGTGGAGAAGGACTTGGGGGTACTCGCAGATGAAAAGCTGGACATGAACCAGAAATGAGTGATTGCAGCCTAGAAGGCCAATTGTATCTGGGAATGCATCAAAAGAAACATGGCCAGCAGGTCAAGGGAAGTGATTCTGCCCTTCTATTCTGCACTGGTGAAACCCCACCTGGAGTACTGTGTCCAGCTCTGCAGTCCTTAGTACAAGAAAGACATGGATCTGGTGGAGCGGCTTCGGAGGATGGCCACAAAAATGATCAAAGGGATGGCACACTTCTCCTGTGAAGAAAGGCTGAGAGCTGGTGTTGTTCAGCCTGGAGAAGAGAAGACTCCAGGGAGACATTACTGCAGTCTTTCAATACTTTAAGGGGGTCTATAGAAAGATGGAGGCAATCTTTTTAACAGGGCCTGTAGCAATAGGACAAGGAGTAATGGTTTTAAAACTGAAAGAGGGTAGATTTAGACTAGATGTAAGGAATAATTTTTTTACAAAAGGTTGCCCAGAGAGGTGGTAGAAACCCCACCTCTGGAAATATTCAGTCTCAGGCTGCAGAGGACTCTGAGCAACCTGATCTGGTTGAAGATGTCCCTGCTCACTGCTAAGAGGTTGGACTAGACAATTTTTAAAGGTCCCTTCCAACCCAAACTATTCTATGATTCTGTGATCAAAATATTAAGAGGAAGTTGAAGCCACATGAGGTGAGAATTTGGATTCTCCCAACAATAGAGTTCCAGGTGCAAAAGCCTACTGAGCTGAAAAGAGTGCAGTAGAGTCTTTCATAACTCCAGATAGAACATCAGCCTACAATAAATTAGATGATTACAGTCTCAGGACCTCTGGGGTGCAAAAGTTTTAAGTGAAAAAGCCTACAAGCAAACTGTCACCTTTTCATTATGGAGAAATAAAAAGACTTCTTATCCCCTAAAAACTGCCGATCAACCTATTCCCTGGCAACAGTAGCAATTTAGAAGCTAGTGCAAATGAAAACTGGAAAGGAAGCTTACAATGGTTGCCATGTTAAATAGGCAAAATGTATCAGCCTCTCAGTTGTAAATTACTCAATTTCAAGCCAACCACTTCCACATTTCTGTCCAAAGGCCACACAAGCAGCCAGGAGAAGTCCGCACAAGAGCCAGGCATTGTCATGCACAGGAGGCCAATACAGCTATCAGAAATTTTGTCACTATCTCTATCAAATTTTTTAAAGCCATGCTATGTTTTTTGATGTCAAAACATTTTAAATATAAGCTATAACTGTTTCATGATCAATGTGTTAAAATAATAAGGGAAAAACAGAGCTTTTCTGAATAAAATATATATTCAGTTACAGGGCTTCAATGGTAAAATAACTTGTATAAATTATTATTATTTTATATGCACACAATACATTACCAGCTGTTATAGCAGCACTGCACAGCATAAACCAATTATAAGTAGATTTTCAGCTAATATGAACTGTGACTGTTTTATAGCTATAAACCTGAAATTTTATACCTTTTAAAGACTAAGAACAGCCAAAAAGTTTGTCTGAAATCTTGACAACATTAGAAGCTAGAATTGCTTGTAAATGCTCTCTGGGTTCTAAATATTTTCATCCTTAGAAAAAACTAAATACTTTCCTGAACTGTTTGAAGAATATTTTCAATGTTACTAACATGTTGCTCTTAGGTTTTAGACTAAGAAATAAATCTCAGGTTTTTGAATGATCATCAAGAGTAATGTATTCCCAGAAATTATACTTCTGTATTTTGTTAATGTATTTGCACACTTCTCTTTAATAATATTTAAACTGTTTCATTTTGAATGAATGTTTGTGCATTGCTCTATAGTGTGTTATTTTCTTTCTGTATTTGGTTCTCAATTACGAGCACTTCTGGCACTCTCAGAAACGGATGCAAAAATCAGTGTTAACAAGAAACAACCAGGTTAACCTTATTAGCATATAAGCCAAAATTTATTGTGTTTTGATGTTCCTATCTAAAAGGAGTGACTGAAGACTGTTCTCTTCCAGCTCTCATTTGACTATAGTAATAGAAACTGACATAAATAGTGAATTATTTTGTGCAGTGGTGACTGACTAACAGGATGTATGTAAAGAGATAAAAATGAATTGGGCAGAGTCTTTACATTTTAGCAAGAGTTTTATAAACAATAAAAAGTGGAAGATAAGCACTTGCCATTGCCCTTTATATAGTAAGTGCCTCAGTGTAACCTTTGTGTAGTGAGGACTTGGAGGTACTTAGAGGCTCGTTGCAATGTGACCAGTTCTGCAATGTCACACCAGAATTTTCTTAACAGAAATGTTTCTTAGGGCTTTTAAGATTGCAAAATGCAAGGTGAGCTTACTTTGTTCAGTAAATGAAATGGTATAACATTGTCTCTATTTTTGTTTTAATATCAATTTCTTTATAAAAAAATTTGCAACATACCTTATGTAGTAATGGAAATCCAGATCCAAAGAACTGAATACATAAAAATTAGACACCTAAGTGCTCAGTATGGATGGACCTTGGAGCATTATGGGGTCTCCAAAGCTACACACACAGGCTTTTACAAATAACAGCAACACAGATCTGAATCCAAAGCTACTGAACATTGACCAAGGGTCCGTAAGAAGTTAGCAGTTTCATACAGGTATCTATAGGTAGGAAACAGGAAACATTGAGGGCAGTGGTGACTTCAAAATCCATGTCTCAACAAGAGTCACTAAATGTTCAGGAATTATGCTCTCATCTACTCAGGATAAAATAGTCTTCTAATTAAAGGATTCATGCAGGAAGTACAAGAACAAGGTTCAGTATCTTTCTCTCTTTAAGGTCATTCAATTATATATGTTCCTAGAGATTACTTTGCATAAGTAGATGATGGCTACAGTGAGGCTGGGAAATAATCTTTCTTCCTTGTGAAAGTGAGGGCTTATAGAGTCAGCAAAGCAGCTCCAGGTTTTGGTTCTTACACTCAAACCTGTTGTATGAATTTTATGTCTGATGTCTAATTAATTAACAGTCCCTTGGGCAAGGAATTCTGTTTCGTTTGCTAATCTGACTTGAAACTGCTTGATGAGTCATCAACTCTGGGGATAATAGGTAAGACACTTAATGGTATCTATCTTAATACCCATTTTTCCTTTTTTTTTTTTTTTTTTCTTCTAAATATAGAATTGCTTTCTATCTGACATTTTTGACCAAAAAATGAACCTGAAGATGTTGACTACAGATCTAATCAATTGAGAACTTTTTTTTTTACATTTTGTAAGGGTAGGAAATACCTATTCCCAGGTAAACAATTTAAAACAATGAAAATATAGAGCACGAGTGGACAATGAGTTTACTTTAATATTTTTATTTTTAATTTATTTTATTTACTTTAAGTGATTTGTTTTTTTTTTTCCCTTCTTTTAAAAATACAATGAAATATATCAGCCCTGTGCCCTACAGACAGGGAAAAGGGGCTGTAGTGTTTTGAAGCCATGTTCTGAAATTGTTGGTCTGCAAACTAATCCCATGAAAATGAAAGACTATTGGTCAAAGTACAGTCTTATTCAGATACTTGTATAATGATCATGAAAACAGTCCAGCACCAAAGCAGCTATAGATGCTTAATAATTAAAAAGATTTCTGAGGCTAAATCTGAAAGCAATGAAAAATGCTAATATAAGCAGATATCCTGAATAAAACCTTACTCACTATTAAGTAGATCCCAGATATAAAAGGAACTACACTCAGAAAGATTAATCAGTAAGATAAAAGCTTCGAGACTGTTTATTTCCCATTTCTCTGGTATTGTGCAAGCAGAATTTCCTTTTTTAAAATTCCATATATGCAAAATAAACAGCTTCAATCTACACCATGTAATAAAGGGAATCCCATACTGTAATATGAACCTTATATTAAAAAACAGAAACACAATGGTAATCAACTGAAAGCCAACTAGTTCTTTGGGAAATATGTAATATACAACTCAGGAACTAGAACACAGAGAGAAAAGTAACATCCAGAAGTCCATGTGTAGAAATATATGTGATGAACATTTCACACATTCCTGTAGAAGGTTTGTACACTGAAAGCCAGCGTGAAAGGTCTTGACATGTCTTTTAAGTACCTAAGCACTAATTACACAGATTTTTCAAAGTATGTAGTCAGGGAAATTAAAGTATACATACTGCTTTTTGGTAACCATCTTTGAAAACAACTTGGGGCTTCTTAATCTTGAAAGACATTCAGAAGAGGATTATATAGTCATAATTTGGAAATCTTATAAATTTTCTTTTCTAAATGATAACAGATACTTTACTTGGAAAATAAGCAGTTCCTTTTAAAATTAATGTTAGAAATTTTTACACTGGGAAAAAAAAAAAGAAAAAAAAAGTGGGGACAGGGTGTGAAAACTCCCACCTTTGATTTTTTTTGCTTGGTTTGATGGGAAAAAAAAGGACACTTCTAGAAATAAGAGGTAACTTAGTCCAGTATATAAAATGCCATAAGGTATTTTAACCTTATTTTAACAAATATTAAATTCAGTATTGAATTCCTCTTCAGAGATGGTATGCTAGTTCACTTCAGGCAGTAGTAACAAAATTATCTCTCTCTACCTATCTTTCATTTAACAGATTGATGCTGAGTTAAGGTACTATGAAGTGGAATAGAAGAGGCTCAAAGGTGTTCTTAGAAGTCGATTATCATTAAATAAAGATAATATTAATATCACAACTGTTTCAGTTATCATTCAATATTTTCTATTGAATGATATTAAATATAGCTTTATTATACTCTGTCTTATACTGCTTAGAACTTCCCTACTTCATCAACTGATCAGACTTGACTTGGAAAAGATTCTAAATAAAGGATTACTGTTTGTGTTACCATTAGCTTTTAAATTGCAGCTCAAACTAAAGATACTGAAGTAGGAACAAATGTAGGGACAAGGATAAAGTGTTTAGTAGAATTTAAAGATTATTTATGTTTCTAAAAAATGCCTACTATGTTCCTCAAAATAATTTGGCTATTAAACTTCTACAAACATTCAAATTTTTTTTCTCCAGATTCAGACTTTGGTATAAGCATTTCAGCTATGTCATGTTCACCACCTTCCTTTGAACACCCAACACATATTTAACTATCACGTTCTGTCTGTCTTTCTCAGTACAGGAATAGGACATTTCCTTATGTGAACAAGGACAGTTTTGTATATTTCCACTGCTCTAGGAAAATTACCATGTTACCTTCTTTCCCCTACCAGCAGATAATTTTGAAAGCAAAAATACATTCAGGTTACAAGACATATAATGTCAATGATCATGTAATGTTGGTATGTAGTTATTTTAGTTTAAAATGATTACTAAATATTTCAGTTATGCATCTAATGTTGACCAAAACTATGTTATGAAGAGAAAGTAAAAATAAAAAATAAACTAATTTATATGTGTTAATTCAAAATTATAGTCAAATAGCACAGTAATTTATCACATGAATACATAAATATATATACATACAGAAAGGATTGTATATATTTGTTGAAGTACTCACTCTATCAGTTTTTTAAAGTTCCACTCTATATATTTCACTACAATGAAAAAATACTGGATTTTAATTTTGGTTATAATCAATAGCTTCTGACTTATTGTCATAATTTAAGAGTTTAACACACTTATCTATGCTATAAATCCTTTTGGCTATATATCCCTACATTTACATGCATATGTAAAACTCTAATAGTTACCTAAGTCACTTATAACCTATTCACTAATCTCCACTGATATTATATTTTTGTACTTTGTATTGTTCTTGGTATAAATGACATTAAGAAAAAAAAAAAAAAAAAAGTTTTGTAAAGTTTCTTGTACTTCCTGTTCTTTTCTGAAATTGGTTCAGCAAGCATCACGTAGGCTTAGACTATCCAAACCACCAAATGTATGGAATCTGCAGGGCTGTGAAAGTTTTACATATTCCTGTGAACTCAAAGGGTCATGAAAAATTTGGTGTACTGCCTTCTTGACAAAGATTAACAGGAACAGAAGATGGCTTGGCATGAATCCATTTTGTGACAAAAATTGCCGTGAGAATACAGAATAGCACAATATTAATCCATTCTCATGAAAATGATGGTAATGAAAATGAGAAATGGCATCAGCTAAATCCATTTTCATTACTCTGTTATGATTGCAATCTTGTAGCTCTCAGATAATGTGCTAAGTGAAAAGATCTATATTTTAGCTGCGGTTTTAATGTCTTTGATGAACATCTTACCATTATACATCATCTCATTCTATACTTTGAGTTCTTGTTCTAAAAAGCTTTTAGATCAGTTCCAGGTATCCAAACTTGACAGCATATTTATTACCGATCTTTAAAAGTAGTCCATAGAAAGCAAAGCCATGGATCTCTGAAGAAACCGACACTGCACAACCTGATTAATGAAAATGCAAACCCCTCCATGTCAGTAGTGAAGTTCTGTAAAAATATAGAAGTGTAGTATCAAACTATAAGTGCTCAGACCAAACTAGTTTTCCTTTTTAAAAAAGTTTTTAAAACTATTCTACTGAAAGAAAATGTGGTTTTTGGATTCCAAGTTGTATTTGGTCTGGCTGAGACGGAGTTAATTTTCCCCAGAGCAGCCCTCATAGTGCCATGTTCTGTATTGGTAGCTGAAAATGTGTTGATAACACAACAGTGTTTTGGATACTGCTGAGCAGTGCTAGCAGAGCATCAAGGCTGTTTCTCCAACATTCCCCCACCCCACTAGGCTAGGGGTGGGGAAGATCTTGGGAGGGGACATAGCCAGGACAGTTGACCCAAACTGACCAAAGGAATATTCCATACCATATGATTTCTGGTCAGAAATAAAAGCAAGGAGAATGGAGAGGGAAGGGGGAGCATTAGTTATTTATTACTTTTATCCTCTGGAGTAACCACCACACCTACCGAAGCCCTGCTTTCTGGGAAGTGGCTGGACATTGCCTCCTGATAGGAAGTAGAGAATAAATATTTTGTTCTTCTTTTGCTTCTGTGCACAGCCCTTGTTTTGTACTTCTATTAAACTGCCTTTGTCTTGACACAAGCTCTTTTTTTTTCTGTCTTTCTCTTCTCCCCATCCTATTGAGGAGGGGGGTGATAGAATGGTTTGGTGGGCACCTGGCATCTAGCTAAATTTATCTCACCACACAAGGGCTTTAAGATACTCAAATTATCAACATTTTTAGTAACAGTAGAATTTCTATCACATTTTTAAAATTGTGTTGTAAGTTAAAATACTAATTTCTCACTGTCAATTTCCAATTTCATTTACATAGCATTATTTTTGTATTTTTTTCTGACTAGGCATAGAAATATATTCTTATTATTGTAATATTTAGCATTATTTGTGGGTTAGGAAGAAACAAGTCAATATACAACATTGCTAGAATTATTGTTAATTTTTTTAATGTTAACACAAAGTAATTTAAAAAATGCATGACTTAATATCCAGAAGGTTCACTTAAAAAAAAAAAAAAAAAATCTCCAAAGAATCACATTCTTACTTTAACTGTACTACATATTCACTCTATTTCTTTTACCACCTCAATTCCTGCAATGTTATTTTTTCGGTTGTATGAATAGTTTTAGTGAAACTTATGTCAGCATTTGGTTTTAAAATACAGTTACAATAATAATGTAATTGTTATTTGTAAAATATCAATTCTAGCAATTGGTATGCATGCTCCTCTCTTTAATATACTTACACCTAACATATTTTTAGCTCTATGCTTCCATGCTTGCATTTTTTCAAAGTTTAAACTCCCTGTGCTTTGATTTCCCAAGCACCACAGAACCTGATGCTCTGAGAATAGGATTGACCATACTTCATGGATACAGTTAACTGTTTCAACATGAAAAACTGAGTAGTCTAATAGATGCACAGCTAATTTGAGTATTCCAGCAGGAACTTCCACATTCTTGTCTTTGGCTTTTTGCATGGGCTTCCTTTGTGTCCATGATCTCTCAGAATTCCCCTTCTGCCTATCATCATAATAAGGTTAGTGTAGGACATTAAATGATAAATCCAGCATTTTCAAATTCTTTCTGTCATTTTTTAAATAGAGGGGACAAAGTGCCTAGCTGTCAAAATACCTCAGCAAATAAGTCTTGTTTGTAATCATGGCTAAATTGCAATAAATGTTATCCAAACACAGGGTAGAGATATATGATACTCTCTTTCACAGTTCCTATCATAACAGCAAGAAATTTGGTCACCAAAAGCCCTTGATCAATTGATAACAAGAATTTTCTGCCATGCTTGTGTATCACAAGCCTTCCTGAGACCAGGAGACACAAAGATGAGGCAGCTCTCTTGCAACCTGAACATCTACAGCAGTTGGCCAGCAGCTTCCTTCTGAATGGTCTGTTCACTGAAAAATGACCAACATAAAAATAATCTTAAAAACAGGAGAGTACAGGTCAGCAAAGACCTGTGTGGAAGGTTTTCCATCATACATTAAGACCATAAAAACATGCATAACACCTTAAAGGTTTAGAATAAAATTTATTCCAGGAAAAAAATATATTTACATGGGCAGTTGCAGTCTGGATTGATAAGCTGTTCTTAATATGTTCCCATTTTTGTAAAAAATACTGTATGCAAGTTATATTCTTAATAGGTAACAAAAGTATAATTCATTGCATTACACATCCATGTCTTTTTACATGTCTGTATTTATTTTTTTCTTTATGATCATTTCTGTGAGTTATAGATCAATGTATCACTCAGATTTTTTTATTAGCCTGAGTGTTGTTTGCTTTCTTCTGCAGTTGTAAGCAGTGATACATTTCCCTCAAAACAAAATACGGACAAAAAAGGAGACACACAGAACTCAATTTCATATAGTTTGTTGGCTATAGAATTCTTCAGAGTTCTCATGACAAAGAATGTAATGAGAATAAAACCTAGCTCATTAATCTACTAATTTCTGAAATATATAACAAGGGTAAAAAAATTCTTAGAAATATTAACATACCGAAATTTTGAATTAATCCTTCAGTCTTGCCTTGTACCATACACCTTATCCTACAACACTAAATCTACCTTTGGTTCTGGAGTCCTAATAACATTTAGAACTGACCTGTTATCTTCAAAGCATAGTCACGGTTACTCTTCTTTTTTTCCCCGCTACAGTTTTGAAGTTTTAAAGTAAAATAAGGCAGATAAAGTCTATTGAGTCAGAATGGTATTAAGCAACATTTGTGCTCAGTGCTTTATATGATCTGAGTGATTCTCTAGTTTTTAACAAAAAGTTGCTTCATCTTCACTTGAAAAGTAGTTTACACATTCAATTGCAGTGACTGTATTGGGCAAGACTAAAATTCCACATAGATTATAAAGCCCATTTCAAACTTTTATTCAAAAAGATCCTTTAAATACTAGCTAAGTTGTCTTTTGTCTCTCTTTTCTTACCCATGGAGTCTTTGTGCCATGTCTAGCTATCTATCTGCTTAATGATGTTAGGATGCTGCCGCCTAGGAGCTAGCTTATACAGTTCTCCTAATGAACAAAACGATCTCTCCAGGCAGTGACATCAGACACTGTCTTCAAGGTGATCCAGGCTCTTATGAAGAGTTACTGTTATAAAATTACATATATAGTTTCTTGAAAGTCATATTTAGGGCAGTTTTTGAAGAGAGCTGTGCCAGTGTAGACAGCAGGGAATGACAGCACTCAAATCTCAGCATAGTTAAAATAGAACTACTTGAACCAAGCAAAAGCTGAGTGGTCTGGACCATCTAAAAATTGGTCCTAAACACCTAGATTCTCTGACTGCACTTCTTTGTGTAGGTTCAATGATTTTTCTAAGGACAAGTTATATTAAGTTGTAGTGCCCTTCACAAGGTTGCTGTGTCAACTACTTGACAAAGTACCATTCTTCTATTTTCACTGTGAATTTTAACACTCAGCTGGTAGCCAGGAGACATGATGGCTCCTGGCTAAAGAATTCATCAGGAAACATGCAGGCTTACAAGTGCTATGAAGATATGATTGGAAAAGAAAATAAAAAATACCTAAGTAACTAGATGTAAGGCATTTAGCAATAGATGGACTGAGTTCTGATACTTACAAAAAGAGAAAATTGTATATATAATTTCCTATTTATAATTTTTTAATCTTATATGTATAAGATTAAAAAAAACCCCAACCCTTATAAATTGGCTTACATTTAATTTGGGAGCACAAACTTTCTTAATCTTAACTAGGGAAATAGTATTCTGTGTAGAATATGAAAGGTAAAGTATTGTGTTTCACTGAAATGGAATTACGAAGTACACTAATTATCTCTCACAGCAATGTTTCTTCCTTAGCAGATATTAAAAAATAATTTGTATGTCAGATATTTCTTTTGAAAATTTTGGGAATTATTTTGTGCATATGTGCATGTGATTAATGCTTGCTGATGTAATGAGTTCTTTGTATTGTTTTCCTCTACTCTGGTCATCCATTTTTTTTCCTTAGATCATTTGTTTTTCTATTAGGAAGAGAGGAATTGCTAGTTTTCTATTTGACTCTGAATCAAACTGAATAAGGTTTGGCTCAGTAGAACAATGAAGCAGGTACAACACAGGCAAAGACACCGGTCTGCAGGAAAAAGGAAGGAGTAGCTGTATGTTTACATGAAACACCTGTGAAAAGGCACATGTCAAAACCACAAGAACAGAGGAAAACCAGCTTGCTGCATTTTGAGAAAAGGAAATACTTTTCATTGTCATTCTTGCTGAAAGTGATGGAAATTGGCCACAGGTGGGGGTGGGGGGGAAGAATGAGAGAGAAAGAGATTGCTCTAAGGGAAGACAAAGAGTTAGGTTTCTGTTCATCTGGATTTCAGAAACAGTGTAAACACTTCTGGATGCCAAGAAACTGTGGTGACAGTGATCTACACATATGTTTGACCATTTTGGTAGATCTGTAAGTTTTTTTAATTGTCTATGACTTCATATATATGTAACTACAAATTTCAGAAAGTCCTCTACAAAAATCTATCTACATAATAGATGTTGCAATATATCCTTCCTGAAAGGTTAAAGCAATATTCCATAGTAACAAGAAGAATGTCAATGTATGCTCCGTTTACTACAGCATAATTTGAGTAATTATTTTAACCTGGGGATATCATAGATTACTGTTTCAGAGTCTGTCTTCCTCAGGTAAAAGCTATGCTTCATGTCTGTTTAACATCTACTGAAAAGACTGTTAGTAAAAATGGAAGGCAAATGATGCCCTGTTTCATTGATGATAAGATCTCAGAGATCGTTAGTTGCTCTCTGCTCTGGTTTTCATTACTGAATCACAAAATTGCTTTACCTTTAGCTGCAGTAGTGTTAGAAATAGACCTGATGATGAAAAGCAGCATTGTTTTGCTACTTCTAGTACAATACAGTGTCTAAAGTGGTCTCTGCATAAGAATATGGTTTGTACAAGTATATAAAATTATTGCCATCTTGCTGATGACCTGGGTATAAAGTTAGCACCTCGAGCTAAAGTACTCAATTATTAGAGGGCCAGAAGCATACATACCTTATTTGACTCAGTATCACGAAAGATGTACACAGCAACAAAAAGCAGATTTCATAAAAGCAAGGAGATATAAAATGAAAGCTGCACCAAATGGCATGATGTGGGGGTAACACTAACACCGGTAAGTCACTGATATAGGAATAGATTTCCTCTGACATATTTTTTCAACTTTAGTGTCAGTGTGAGATGTTGCCAGTAACATACTATATAAATATGCCATTAAAAAATGGTGTAAAAAGGGACTTTCTATACAAAATAAAATCCAATGAAATATGTTTGCAATTCAGTGTCCTGCCTTAATTACAAGACTTGCTTGTGTCTTTGTTCTTAATAAGATATATTTTGTGTGAAATCCTTGTATCTTACTGTGTCTGACTTAATGTGCAAGGCACTTTGGTACGACATGCTTGTTTTGTTACTTCAGGCAGCCCTTCAGCTGTGGGCCAGCACTTGGTCAAACTGATTTGTTCTTGGCAGGAAGCTAAGAACACATAACACTTTCAATTTAATATTATGACTTTGATCTGTTATGGTGGGGAATAGCCAAATGTGTTATCTCCAACCTTTCAACATTGTGCAGTTTGGTCTGCTAATCAGTCACAAACTCTGCCTTTAGAAAGGGGTGGATTAATGTCAATTTTCAGAAAATGATGTTAAGTTTACAGTGGTTTGGTAGTCTCTTGTACTGCACAACTATTCTAGTCAGTTACATACTGATTCTAATGACAATTATTGTAATGAGAAAAGGAAATTGTACAACATTAATCTTATCTCTTGATAAAGATTATTGCAAGAATTTGAAAGGATACAGAATTAACCCCACCCTCTTAATAATCTTGAAATTGTCATCTGCTGTCCTTTTCAAATGCCATAAGGGAGGTGACTGCTTGGACACTATCAGTCATGAAAATAAAAAGCAGATCTGTTCTTCCTCCAACACAGTGAATCATCATGAAAAAATTGTATTATAAGTCATAAAAGCTGCTACTTATGCAAATTAATAAACAGGCAAGAAATCAGGTCTTTTAATTTAGCTAGACAAGAAGAGGAGTAAAGATGAAAAGCAGAGCTTGGCCAAATTGACATGTTTGGCGAAATTCCTCTTTTTTCATGTTGAGATGAAAATTTGTGCAATAGATCAAAAGGATAGATGATCAGTCCATGCTGCCAGTCTCATTTTTTAAAAAGCTTTACTTTTTTCCAACATGTTGCTGTTTTTCATCATTTTCTCTCCCTTGTTATTAAAGCTGTTACCTGTACTGTGTTACAAAGTAAGCCTGAAAATCATTCTTGTTTGTTATAATTAGATGCTTTGACAATTAAGATAATAGACCAAAACATTTCCTCAAAATAAAAATCAAAAGAAAGAATATATTAAATAATTCCAGTGACTAACATTATGTCAATAACATACCATAATCTTTTGTCAACCTGGAAGTTAAAAGTTCTTCGATTTAGAGAAATTAATTGCCGTAGCAAGCATCCTTTATGTTGTAATCATAGGCTTTTATGTTGTGTAATATTCATCAATGAGCATTACTGTTAACTAGTTTAGTCATATTGCTGTACTGACTATTCAGGATGCATTAACACCAATGAGTTACATTTACAAAACTTCACAACTGAATTAGCCTGACACTCACTTGAAATAAAGCAATGGAAATGCAGAACTGAAGAATATGAGAAAATACGCCATTGTTTATAAGATCATCCAAGTATTGCTTCAAAAATTGAACCTGAAAATCCGTTTTTTCTTATTTAGACAAACGCACATCCCACAAGACTACAGAATGTTAGACTAATTTTCCATTACATCAAAACCTTTGTGTAAGCAACATGTACATTCCTTCATCTTTACATGCAGCTAATGGTTTTTAAATACAGTTCATAATACGTCAGCTAAAATAATCTGAAGATCTCCATATTCAAGACTATAATCTGTTGTTATGCTGCACTTGAGATTATAGAAGGGAAGATAACATTTAAGAGCAAATGAAGATGATAGAGTTTGATTGCATTTTGTTTACTTTAAAGCTATTCAACACAATGATAAGCACCTCGGTGTTTCAGGGTCCAATTCCAGAAGCATCAGTTGTCTCTTAGGATAAAAAGTAATATTGTCATCTATCTTAAAAATAGGGAACAATTCAAGACTGTGACAAGGTCATAATGTCCTAATACATTTCCCCTTTATGATATAAATCACCGTTTAATTTTCACTACATAGATTCAGCCTGTACAGATTCAAAATCTGACAATGAATGAAAATAAATTATTGCCTAGGTGCTAAGTGGGGAAAATATGGACACATTGTAACTGAAAGTGATTCATCCTTGTGGTTCTACAATGATAAGGACACACTTTTTAATGATGAGATATCTTAAAGGTGTCTTTCTTATATGTATATGAGTAATAATAAATAACTAGTCTGCTTTCAGCAATGCATCATTTTTCTGTAAAGCAGCAGGGACAGAAAAGAAATTCTGATCAATAATGTTACATAGGATCTAGTCTGTGATTTACAAATGTCAGGAAACTGTTCAGTTAGGTTTTTATCTAAAGTGAACATAGAGTAACACTGCCGACCTCAGAGAGTTATGAGAAGAGCAATCTCTCTAATGTAAATCTGCCTTCGGACTGAGTTTAACCGCTCTCCCATGGGCAACAAATAATAAACTGAGATTAGTCTGATAAATATAGAGGGCATTATAGAAGGTAAAGTTGATGTCTTTATGTGATGACAAGGGACATTGTTTTTAGAATAAATATTTTTCTAGGAATTTTTGCCCTCAAAATTTGCAAAGATGTGGAGGCACCTGACTCCTACAGGTTTGATAACCTTTCCCAAGGATGCCATATTGTGTAGAACACAACTGAGCAGTGAAGGCTGAGATGGCAAAAGAGGGAAATTACAAAGGTGTGGTAATATATCTACTCTTCCTAGTTTTCATTTCTCTCTTTTTCTTTTTTTATTTGTTTCCCCAAACCTTTATCCCTATGGACAAAGCTTCAAGAAATACAGGGTAAAAGTGTCATACTAAATAAGGGAAAATATGTGATTTCAGTGCCTGTATCTGTTACCTAGTCACAAGTTCATGGCAGTCAGATGAACAGGCTCAAGAAGAGAGGAAGCAGAGGAACGACTAATAGGCTCTAGAATGTCTCCCTGCAGCTCTGCAAATGGAATTTCACAGAAAAAAGTGAGCATAGATTAAACAGGGGGACATGCTACTCAGTAAAAAGACTGCTCAGCTCTTGATTTTGGTTTTCAAAACATTTTATTTCAAACACACAGTAGTGCATAAAGGAATGGAAAAGTACAGGGCTAAATCTATAGCTGAAGGAGGAGCTATGCTTCATAGTGTTTTCGTTTGGATCAGGAATGTATTTTTTAAGTGAATATCCTGATTATCCCCACTTACAGTGCTTCAGATCACATCACATAGCACATGAATAGGATTTCTCTCAAATGAAATTAAACCAGAACATGCACTCCTGATGTATAACTAATAAATCCAACTGCTAAGAGACATTCAAGTCCCCAGGTAGTAACAAAAGTTAATCCAAAATAAAGATCCTGAACTGTATAATGTGGATACCAAGCCTTTCACATGAATGGTTTTGCTGTGAAGGTCTGTTGCTTGCTGTGTTGGAATGAAGCTTCTTGGCCAGTGCTACTAGAGACACAAAAAGGCAGAATGTCAGGAATTTTGCACACCATGCCCAGTACTCTTCCAAGTTTCCTTTGAACAACTACTGTGTTGCAATCTGAGAAATAAATATTCACTATAATCACATATGTTTCCCATTTAAGAGCTATGAGGAAGAGCAGACAGAATTTGGGTGTATACGTTCAGACCTTTACTTCAGACAAGCTTTATAAGTGACACTTATCCCATGAATTCTGCTTTGTTTTGTACCTGAGCAGTACTTTTAAATTATGAACCTAATTTTGCTATTTTAACTTTGAATTACTCTCAGTTTACAATGAAAATGGCCTTGCTTTGGAGACTCATAGTGAGTTAAAATAATACTCTTTTATTAAAAAAAATAATCCAAACTTATAAAAATTTAGAAGATATTAAAAATTCCATGGATTCTTTCCCACCTACAGAAATAATTATTGTTCTATGTGGGTTTTTTGTTTTAATTTATTTATTTTCTTTTTTTAGGAAAACATATATTCCTATCTGATCACATATATGTTACTTGCCCTTACATTTCACTGTGTACTTAAATTAGACAAAGTCATGGCTTGTTGAAAAAAAAAAAAAAATCCAGTCTTGTGGATTTTTTTTTTTTTTTTTTCTTTTCCATCAGGTAGTGGAAACTTCATTGCTTCCATTTCTTTTTTTCTTAGTTTCTGTTTTCTAGCTCTAGTTTCTGTATGCCAGTTTCCATGTTAGTTACATTTATTGAAAAACATCTCATTAATATGAAACATCCCTGTTAAGGTACTTTAAGGCAACCTTTCAATTTTTCATTTGAAAAGTTACATTCTTGAATTCTATCACAAGTGGTTATGTTCAACAACCCCTCAAAGATTTTTTTAGTTCTCATCAGCTCCCTTTCCAATTTTCAGCTTAAATTATATTATATCACTGAGCTCACCAGAAGCATATGTAGAAACATAATCATCCCTCTAATCAGTTTTCTTTATTTTATTGTTAATATTGTTACGGATTTGTTCTTCTCCTATTTTAATTCCATATTCACAAGGATTTTTTAATAAATGTATTTGCTTTAGAAAATTTGTCTTTTGAAATTTCAAAATTTTTATATGGCATTTATATGATGATCACATCTATTTACTTTGACATAATGTAAAACAACCGAAAGCACTTTCATCGTTAAGACTATGTGAGAAAATTATCAAATGAAATAAATATATAATATTTTAATAATACTGATGTTGATGTCATGTTTACACTTCTGTTCAGTATTATATGGCAACAGAATTTTCCACATCATAGACATAAGCAGCAACATCAATTCCATTGACAGTCTGAATAAATACATTAATTAGAGAATTAAGCATTTCACAAATATTACATTAACAAATATTTAAAATTCTCTGGTAACATATGTAATTAAATAGGACTGGAGGAGAATTATACTTTTGGTTCAATAGCTTAACATAAGTGTGAAAGGAGTGGTGGAATCAATTTAGATAGATTAAAAGAAAATAAATCATTGGCAATTTATTTCCTTTTGTTCATTGATATGAAGGGAAACAAAACATTTTTTTCTCTTCAAGATAAACACTAAATTGTTGCCCTTCGTAAGACTTCTATAATTTCTACTTCAAGAGTTGTAAGGTAGATGCTATTTCACAAAGCTAGCATTTAGGAAGAAAAATAACCTTTTAGCCCGAGTAGCTCAGGTATTTTCTAAATGTTCTGCATCCTTGTAAAGTTCTTTAAATATCAGAATTTGAGTTTTTATCAGTATCTCATTGAAGCTAACTAAAATTGTATAAAATACATAACAATTCAGTGATCACACAGATAAAAGTATGACTATATATGTTACAGGCTAAGGCCCCATCCAAGAAAGTGCAAGAAGTAGCATAAGCCTTGTAAGAAGCAGGACACTGTAATGGAAATCCATGTTGATTTCTTGACCACAGAAGATAAACAGCTCTATATTCTCAAAATTACTACCTATCCTGGAAGGACCTAAAAACCTTCCTTTCTTTTGTCATGTTAAAATTTTCCAGGCACCTTAAATTCCCTCTTCTTATGAAGGATGAGCTACATAACACTAATTTCTCACCTAATTTTTTTCCTTTGTTTTCTAGAACAGTGATTTGTGCACTCACCCAAGATGGGAAAGACTTGAGTGTAATCATTCCTTTACATATGAAATTTTAATGAGCTTAGCCCAACAACCTATGGATATGCTGTTAACCACACAAGAAGCATTCACTCAATCCATGAAATAACCAGTGTTCAACAATTATAGGTCCTTGAAGATAAAAAGAGAACAAAGTCTATGAGCATCTAATGAAAAGAAGTGCCTACCCTGCAAAAATTTCTGTGAGCAGCTTTAACTAACCACTGCTTTCATGCTGCATATTTACCCTATTTAAGTTTTGCAGTATTGATGCATAACACAATGGCAGCTACTATCTTCTGAAGGAAGATTTCTAAAGGAACACACTGTCTGGGAGCTATACAAAATTAGAAAAGCTAGGAAAAGTTTGGGAGATCAGAAGGGACCTATAGATACAGCAATAGCTTGCCAAAGTAAAGCGTGCCAGGATATTTTACAGCCTTCATCAATGAATACCATTTATAGAAAAAGATTACACTTTGTCTCTTTTGATTTAATAAATAATTATTATGATTTATAATTGCTTCAATAATTGGACTGATCCAGAAAGTTAATGTTCATTATATATTTATAGCTAATAACAGCTTCTGCATCAGGCACCTTGTAAATCTTTATTAACCTTAAATAACTTTCACACTTTAGTATGAACTTTGTGTTAAATACATTTTGGTATGAAGGTGACTTTTACCACAACTCTTGTTCAAGGCATGCTTAGCAACATGCACATGGTCATGAGCATTTTGAGTGGCAGATTATGAACTTATCTGGCATTCCATGCACAAATTTAATTCCGTCCATCAAATGCATAAACTCCTCTGATGGGTTTATTTAACTTCTCTTCACAGTTATGTAAAAAATAAGTGATATTTTTGTTGTGTAATGTTATGAACCTAAAACACCACCATGTATAAAGAAGATGTATGTGTCTTCCTACGTTTAAAACATTTCAAATATGTCATGTTAAAATAATATTCAATATTTACATAACTTACATGATTATCCTCTCTCTCACATCACACTCCTCTTTAGCAAAGGCCAGCTACCACTGATGTTACTTGGAAAAGGCCCTCGAACAATGACTATCATTGTCCTGGTTACTTCGGAAAAATGATTCAACCCTTAATTAGCTGAACATTGTATTTTAATGAAATTGCTTAAAGACATCTTACTAATCACCAGAATTACTTACCAAATTACTTAAAAATGAAACATGAAATTATATTTATAAATTAAATAATTTTTACAGGTATATAAAGATTAGTATAACAATGGTATGATTTTGGTACGAAATATATATATATATCTAAAAGTCGCCTCTAGACATGCCTCACAAAAAGACAAAAATACTGATTCTCTGAAAGTTTTTGAAACTTGATACAGTATTTCTTCATCTTAGTGATGTCCTGCCTCATCAAAAATAACAAAATATATTCTCATAGATGTATAAACAAAAATCCTTACTATATCAAAACGTCACCTTTTTTCTTCCAGTCTTCGGAAGTACAAAGGCATAATCTCTTGGTTTAATTTAAGTAATAAGGTCAGAGTCGCAGTTGCTTTATTCAACCTATATCATAGTTTTCATTGTGAACATAGATAAATTTTACACTCCAAGAAATAACAGTAATTCAGGCTTATTTATGAAGGTGTTTTAAAAAAATGTATCGGTTACATTTTGTATAAATATTACTTCCAAACAATGGATACTGTATCTAAGTAAAATTCCTTAAAAACTTAATGCATGTTATCAATTACAGCAACAAAATAAGATCATAAAAGTATAATGAGAAAGAATAGATAATTACTAAAATGAAACTCAAAACTCAATTGATCTGGGAGCTCTCCATGCTAGCTGGGTGGGCTTTCTACTAACTTTAGGAAAATTTCTCTGCCTTAGAAATAAAAAAGCTAATTTCAGAAAATTATTCCTCTGTTTTTAGTGAACTGAGACAAGTTTTTACCTAGAATATGTTTGTAAGTACGAACATTCAGTCTCTAAATCTCATTCAGAGGCATTTTGTAGTTTTTCTGTATGAAAATCGTATGTGAGTTCTGGTTAGAGTTTTTAATTACCGTAATATGTTTAGAGGCTAATACAGTTGTCTGTTCTGTGAACAATAACTCCTAAACCACGTACACCCTACGTAACTTGCATATTACTTGCTGTTGTCAGCCTGGAAAGGGATAACAGTGTGAAAACAGTAACATGAAAACTAATTTTAAACACCTTGGGAATACGTTCATCCTGTCAAATTTATAATCAAACTAAAGCTTTTCAAGATCCGCAGTCTTAAATAAATACTAAAAGATCTGAAACCTCTTATGCTTTACAAAGTAAACTCATAAGCGCATGTGTAGGCCTACATATAGCCCAGACTTTATCTTTCTAATCTGGAGATGAATACAGCAGGCCACCATCTGGTGTGCGTGTACATCAGCAACTAAAATACAACACTATAATTACATAATCACAAACCTTAACTGCTACTTACCACTTCTTTTCAGATACAGAAGGTCTCAGATTAAATTTGCCAAAAATCTGTAGAAAAACAGCATAAGATTAACTGTTTTTTTTTCCCGGATTTCAGATGCAGACAGTGAAGCGGGGAGAGCTCTTCTGTTGCTACGGAAACCTGACGCTGAGGATTTAATGACAGCATCAGATGGTATTGTACTGGAGATTGTCTGCTTGAGGGACTAGAGAGCAATCCTGCTGATAAGAAATAAGCGTGAATGCCAAATGTTTTCAGTTTGCTTTACCAGAAGAAACCCTCCATTCCCTCAAATGTATTAATATGATAATAGATAGAAATAATTTATATTAATGTTAAAATAATATATACCAGTGAAACATAATATGTCTGGAAGCTCTCTAGGCAGGTAACTAATCTTCCTAAAACCTTTACTCTAGTATGTAATGTTTATAAAATTAATACTGTGTTTCAAGTTCTTATTCTGAAGAAGATATATTTTACTTCCTCTAAACATTTGTCTTTAAACTGACAACTTATAAAAATGAAGACTTTTTCAGTTCTTGCATTAAATTCATTAATTATTGTTTTAAAGGGATCCAAAGAGGAAAAATTTCCAACAAATTCCAGGTCCATAGACACCTGGAACTATTAAAATTCAGGGATTTATTTTATACCCAGTCGTACATTTACATATGTAAATCTTTTTATTTTATGATATCAAGTTTAAAAGGCTATTCTAACTAAAAAATGATATTTCTGAAAACAACCTGCATGAACAGAAAAATCTCGTGTGTCAGAATGTAGGTTGATACATGTCTTTAGCAGTTCAAAATTGCATTTAATAAAGTATTTTTCTACTTCAGATATCATTTGGAGTTTCATTTCCCTCTGCTGACAAGATTTTTTTTTTTTATCAGATGAATAAATATCATAATATTTTCTGAAAACAGAAAACACGATTCAAATATCAAATGTGTTTCATTTTTTGTTAGTACATCTAAGCTCCAGGCTATTAGTTAATTGGAAATTTTATATATATACACAGAAATAATATTTTCTATTTGATTGAAGGTCTTTTGTTATAAGGTATTTCACAAAGGTATTCTGTGTTGCAGCTCACTACATAATTCTGGGAAGCCTGGTGACTATATTCACAAAACCAACACCTTTTCTTCAAGAATAATGCCACTGCAACCTCACTCTCCAAACAGAGCAGAAAGGTCTGCCATTTCAAGGGTCTAAACTAAACATCACACAAGAGAAATTGATCTATCTGCCTTTCAAGGTTAAAGATTGATTCAGTCCTACTGGGATTTAAATCTGTATCTCCAGGATACTTAGATGTTTTAAACCTGAAGACACCACCATCAATAGACCTTACCATTAGCATCAAAGGGAATTTCTGATTATGTCAATGGTAGGTCCAAGAAATACCTCTACCTAAAGTCCTTTTTTTTTAAAAAAAAAAAAAAAAAAAAAGGCACTAGCAGAAAATTTCTTAGGGAAATATTAATTTCCCCATAATATTTGCTTTTGGATGTTAAATAATACTGGAAAAATTGCTTATTTTTGATCTATGATCAACCTAAAACTTAATGAAAAATGGCTTGAATGAACCAATTTTGGTTTTCCTATTTATTTTTCATAGAATCATAGAACATTGTGAATTGAAAGTGACCCACAAGGATCACAGAGTCCAACTCCTGCCCCTGCATAGGCTAATCCCGAAATTCAGAACATGTGTCTGAGGGTGGTGTCCAAATGCTTCTCGAATATTGTCAGGCTTGGAGCCTTGACTACCTCCCTGGGGAGCCTGTTCCAGTTCTCCACCACCCTCTGTGTGAAGAACCTTTTTCTAATGTCCAACCTAAACTTCCCCTGGCACATTTTCCTGCCATTTCCCCTGGTCCTATCGTTGGTGATCAGAGATAATAGATCAGCGCCTGCCTCTTCTCTTTCCCTGGTAAAGAAGTTACAGAACATGATGAGCTCTCCTCTTCTCCAAGCTGAACAAAACAAGCAATTTCAACCTCTGCTTATATGGCTTCCCTTCTAGGCCCTTCACCAATTTTATATCCTTTTTTTTTTTTTTTACTGTGGTACCCAAAATTGCACACAGTACTCAAGGTGAGGCCACACCAGTGCAGAGTTGTGAAGGACAATCACCTCCCTTGACTGGCAAGTAATACAGTACTTGATGCACTCCAGCACACGGTTGGCCCTCTTGGCAACCAGGGCACACTGTAGGCTCATGTTCAACTTACTGTTAACCAGAACTCCCAGGTACATCTCTGCAAGGCTGCTCTCCAACCTCTTGTTCCCCAGTCAGTATGTGTATCCATGGTTGCTGTGTCCCAGTACAAAATCTGTCACTTGCTCTTGTTAAAATTATATGGTTGATGATTGCCCAGCTCTCTAATTTATCTAGATATCTCTGCAGGGCCTCTCTACCCTTTAGAATGTCCACAGCTCCTCTCAATTTGGTGTCATCAGCAAACTGAACTCTTTTGAATGAGTTTCAACATAAAAACTAAGGTTGTCTTCAACAAAAACAGCAGCAACAACAAAATAATATTAAGATTAATTTGGAATCAGTATAGGTAAGCCTTGGTAAGCTCAATTTACCAAGATAGCTAACATTCCAAGCTGTCTGGAGATCCTACCCATGGTGTCCTCTTAGGAAACTGAGTCACTATTAATTCTCAAGTGTACCACCTCATTAATTACTATCATTACAAAATTTCTGGTCAACCCAATCATTTTCTCATTTAGGCATTATAAGGAATTCACAGCTACTACAGCACAGTTATATCAGCTATAGATTAATGTAAAATATTAAATTAATGGAGGTGTAAACAAACTCCCAGGATAAACAAAATAATTCAGATGTTTCAAGCTTTGCATATGTAACAGCAGATGAACAATAGTAAGTGAATAAGACAAATGTTCTGCTCTAGAAATATAACATGATTTTGATATGTGCTTTTCAGTTCCATGAACACAGACAAATGCATAGAGTATGTTACAGTAGACAGTTATAATTAGTAGTTTTCCAGTACTGAAACTCACAGCCAGTGCTATCCCTAGAGTTCATGTTATTTATTCTGTTATAGAAACTGTACACACAAACTTAGATACTAAAATATACAAGTGTATGTGTATACATACTACTTATATTTGGCCTGATGATAGATAAATGTATGCTTATTTATAGACAGAATTACAAATAAACCTCTATCAATCTACAGATGTGATTCCTATGTCTAATGCATGGATGTATTAAGAGAACAAAAAATTATTATTTTTTTTTTGTACCTTGTGGGTAAAGTAGGGAGTACGATCTATGTATTCGAACATGCATTCCAATTTTTCTGAAGGTCTCAGTCTACCTCCTTATTCTTACAAAAGTGGTATATAGATGTATTTCGTGTTACCCAATTTTCAACCACTTATACATCCACCTTTGGACATCTCCTATACTGGTTCCTAGTTTAAGTATGATGTGTAAAGTGTGCATTTCCTTTCCCATACACATGCATATGCAAATTATCTGTCTTTGAGTCACACTAGTGCCAATGAATTCTACAGGTTGTTTATATATCAGAGGAAACTACTTCTCTTATAAGGACCAGTGAATGAGTGATATGTTTGAGGTCTACCACTGACGAACACACAGAACTCTAAGTAATGGAAAACTATAATTCCAACTTCCCATGGGTATACCACATAATTCAACAGACAGAAACATCCAGTCCAATACAATTTAAAAAACACTAGTTAATATACCATAATAATCTCCCAGCCTGGATAATACATATCTCTGAATAAATTAGCCTGTAGTAGTTACTCTGCTAATTCAAATAAAAAAGCTAATTCTTTTGATTCTGGGCTCATTTTCAATAGCATATCAATGTTGGAGAAGCATATCAGTGTGGATATCATATAAATAAAAACTAAAAAATTCTCCCTATCTGTCAATATTGCAGTTTATATTGTCAGTCCTGTGGTTTGCAACAGATTAATTCATTCTCCCATATTCTCCTCTCCTTTTAAACTGATCTTCTCAAAATACCCCAAACCTGGACTACATAGGAAATTACCTATAAGTAATTCTACACTTTAACTATGGGCATCATTTCTTTCTGTTTCATTGTGAGATCTGGTCTCTTTTGGGCAAGGACCATATATTTTCTCACTCCACTGTTAAATGCATACATTTGAAGATACAAAAAAATGTTAAATAATGAACAATAGAAACTCATTTAGAACTCTCTCTTTCCAGAACTTAAATCTGATAAGATTTAAAGGAAACATTATTGGAAGCAAAGTGGGAACAGCCACCAGTGAACTATCTATAGATTTATATTTGGTAGCAGCTTAGAGAGGGAAGCTCTTTGTCTATATAGATATTATTTTACCTCATCTCTGCCCTTCAGTATATATACATATATATGAAGTCTAATAAATAAAATAAGCATTTCAATGCACCTTGATTCATGTTGTCATATTCCATACTGCCATACTTATAACTCAGGCATTGTACAATATGTATACATCATAGTGTTATAGCATTTTATATATACGGCATAGTCATTAGCATTTTTGTACTCTATTTGTTATGAATCTGAAGATCTAATAACTAGATATTAGCTTATAGATTTTCACTAAAACAAGTGTTCTGTCTACATTTACCTCCTTACATCATAGTCATAATTACATTTTCCAGTATACAGTCTGAATTCTGGCTTTGTAGAGTGAGGTATTTTAATACTACAGATATGGCCCCATCATGTCTGGATGTGTGACCTCAGGACCAGAGAACAGGATCTGCTATTGCTCATTTTACTAATATAGACAAAACTTTATGTGTCAGTTACTCAAAGCAAAGTGTATGTGTAGCTGTCTTATGGCCTTCTGGGAAGTGAAGTACTATATTAATTAATAAACTTTTTTCAGGTTCTTGTAAAGATGTGACTGTAATTTTAAAATTCCCTTATTTCATCTACAAAAGATCAGGATAGTTTGTCTTCCTCTATGGGATGTCAGTGTACATTTTCTAAATAAAATAATAGAAAATAAGTAAATAGTAAAAATGCATAGTAAAAAGAACCTAGGCCTAGACTCCTGGATATGTTGTGTGTTAGGTTTGAACTGTAGGATAGCCAATCTCAGGTACTCTTGTTCTCCAGAATAGGCAATCTTTTGAACCACACTGATTTCTTTCCTTCAAAGGAAACAAGGTTGCATGGAGGGGTGGTGCATATCTGGATCTTACCCTGACATAGATTCAGAATGTTTTTTTAGGTGTAGCACCAAGTGTAAAAGGTACACCTAAAAGTGTAGATACAATCAATTTAATCCTGAGGACTTATGTTTTTGTTCTCTATGCCTCTTCCATTTCTTCTGTTAGAAGGTCAAAACCATCTATATCAGAAACACCAGACCCCAGGCCGTGGATTTGCTACACATAAGATAACATAACATAAATTACAAAATGCAAGTTTCTTTACTTATCCTACGTATAAGATTCTGTCTGATGAGGATGCTTAGAATATGTATTATCTCATACAAAATGTAACAAACAGGCAATTATGTCTCTTCCCATTCAGCAGCCAAAAATTCAATTCTAGTATGTGGAACTATTGTCCCTAAGTTGGTTTCAGCTGCTCCAGCTCGCAGAATTTTCTTTGAAATTTGGACTGCTCTCAGAAAAAAAACTCTTGCTGATGTCTTCTACTTCATACAAAATACTGATATTATAATTTGTTCTGTTGCTTAGTGATCATTTAACTGTTTTACATTATAGCATGACGGCAACAGAAGAACTGCTCTTCCCTTTTTTGTTTTCCTCTCATAGTGACCTAGCATTTTAGAATGTGCTGTACCTAGACGGTTTATCTGTAGAGGGCAGAAGTTGGGTTCAAATATTTACTTTAACAAGTTGTTTAAGAGGCTTGAGAATGGTGTTTTCAAATATTTTTTAATTCAGGAGCATATTCTCCCCACGTATCAATTTTATGCATAGGAACTGCTCCTCTTTCATTTGGAGAAGGAACAAGGGTTATCTGTTGTAGGTGATGGATAAACACAGCTTACTCTAGATGACTTCTCTGTACTTTTAGCACAGAGAAAAGGTTGGAAGTCTTGTCTGAAGTTGGGTAATCTTATCCAGGTGTGGTTTTGCATCTTATTCACTGCTAGTGGGCAAGTGGTCCACAAGAGAATCAATACAGGTTTCAGGATGTTCAGCTGAATTTGTCTGAACTTACAACTTATATTCTTGTGTCACCATCTTTCATCTAAACTCATATTCAGTTGGGATGAATTAAGATAATTATCCCTTCAGCTACAGCAATTTCATAGTCATAGAATGGTGTGAGTTGAAAGGGACCTTAAAGATCATCTAGTTCCAACCCGCCTGCCATCAGCAGGGACACCTTCCACTAGACCAGGTTGCTCAAAGCCTCATCAAGCCTGGCCTTGAACACTTCCAGGGAGAGGGCATCCACAACTTCCTTGGGCAACCTGTTCCAGTGTCTCACCACCCTCACAGTGAAGAATTCCTTCCTAATATCTAATCTAAACCTACCCTATTTCAAAACAGTAAAAAAACACTAGAAGAGTAAATATTATTTTCTAAATGGCTTCTTTATTGCTTTGCTCTTTCTCTAGTTCTATAGTATAAAATAAAGCCATATAATAGAACTTTCACTGTTAAGAGTTATATTTTGTGTATTAAGGTTTCCATAGTGAGAATTTTTTTTTTCTTCTTTTTTATTGTTTTTTCTTTTTTTTTTTTTTTTTTGGTTAATTTCTGGCTTTACAGCTAGTTATTTTATGACTTTACATAGAAAAATTATGACTTTACATACTTTACTCTCTTTTCAAATCAAACTTCTGGATCCTATTTCAACTGTAAGGGGAGTGACTTGAGTGACTGCCATTAATGATTCAACCTTGAACAGTTCCCCATTGTTTTGGAAGGACAGGTATATCTCTACCTCATTTTCTCTTTTTCATTTTTACCACTTGGAACCATTACTCTGGATACCAGTCTTGAGCTACATGTTAAGAATGGTGAAATATAATAAAATGACAGATAATTCAGGTGCATTTAAAGCTCAAACCCCAAAATTTACAGTTCATGCACTGATACAAATAGTTGGAGTTTTTAATTTAACTTTTAATCCAGAGGAGAGAGTATTTCACCTTAAGGATATTTACTTTGTAAAGAGATATAAAGTCACTGTAGACTGCAATATCAGACTCTAGCATAACTCTAAAAAGAAAGTAATAAAAAACTTTCATATGTGCTTCCTCATGCGGCCAGCTGTACAAAATGTACATAATTTTAGAGGTTTCCTGACATATTACTTCTATCTATACTTTAAGTACTCATAAAAACCATGGTCTGCAATTTTGAAAGTTCAGATTCATAAGATTTAATTCTCCTCTGATTAGTCTTATTATTTTTAAATGCAGTAAGCATGATATGAGGCTTACATCTCTTTTAAGTTGACTTCAGTCCCTTGTCCAATACTTCATAATTCTGCTTTCATATCAGATCCTGTAAATGAAGTTTCTTTATATGTCCACATTGGTCCCATTAACATTAATAGTAAATGTGTCTATGCAACAGCAGAGAATATAGGCTCAATCTTTTATTTCTCTCTCTAGAATATATTTATGTAAATTCAGAGCATACAAATGTCTGGTTGATGACCCATTCTTCCGAAATTTGAGTGAACTCACACTATAGCATGGATTTGAGACATCCAACTTAAGTGTCAGGAGACTAAAATTATTTTCCAATGTCTCTGTTGGCTAGTGGAAGCTACTTATTTTCTCTTCTGCCTGCTTGTTCTCATATATGCATATACACCTCCTGAGAAAGAGAGTCTAATTTCAGTTGGATTTAGAAATTCTAGCAGAAAAAGCCTTAAATTATCATATTTATTGTGGTTATTAATATTTGGTAGTGAATATAACTATATAACTAAAGGAGACTTAGGAAGTTGTCATGGTTTTAGTGACAGATGAAGCAAAAATAGCTACAACAGGAAAATCTAAATATGTAAGCTTGGTCATGCCATGATTCTTTTGCACATTTTCTGGAGTCAATTCTTCATCATCCTCATATCTGATTTTGATTACTGTAAAGGGATTGAATATGCATGTCTAATTTGTTACAATTGCTATGTCTCTCAACTATTTTTTTTTAGAAGCTTCAGCTGAGTAGACACTATTTGATGGTAGCATATGTCCTTTACTTTTTCTCTGTGCATATATCTATCCCTTTCTATTAATATATACACACATATAACCAGAAAAAGTACAATGCTGTTGGCTATATTTTGATATACATCCTCTTTTAGAAAGTTTATCTCACTTGATAATTACTAATTTTATTGCTCAGTCTCTATGTAAATATAGAATGCTTATCCTATTATTCTTTCTGTTTCCAGGAATACTTGCATAGTTAGTCAAGACTGTGATCACCACAGCAAGCCACTTACTTTAATATTCCAAGTCAAGAGGAGAAGCCATCCACACTCTATTTTGCCTCTTTTTATGCATTCTAGCATAGTTAGGAAGCAGAAAAAGACAAAGAGACTGAGACCAGAGCTATTATTTACTGACCAAAGTATAAACTGGACTGAATGCTTATTTACTGAAGACCAAAATCTGATGTCTTTAGATGGACAAAAGAAAATACTGTAATATGGTGTGTATGTATCAAAGGAAGACTCCTATGGATTCGACAAGAGATTAGTATTCATTTTGTTGCCCAGAAATTGCTATGGTTTTTAATTACCTGAAAACTCAATTAATCTGACCATAATTTTACAATGCTTTATAATTCAATTTCCTCTCTCATTATTTGCTTTTTTAACGCTGTCACTCTTACTTTGATTATGGTAGCTTTAGAAAGATATATTTGCAGGTAGGGGGAGGGTTAGGAGGATGAAAGTTCTTTATGTCGTGTTTTGAAAATCCCAAGGAACACTGTTTTATTTGTTTCTGTGTATACAAAACACAGAGGATAAGGACTCTGTTCCAGACACTGGGTTTCTTACAGCCCCATGAATTTTATATCTGAAATCAGCCCAATAAGAGCTTCTTTGGAGATGGTGAAAACAGGTTCTGATCTGAACTTGATCAACCAGTATAGAAATACAGAAGTCTGAACTATAACTGCCTGTAATTCATTTACCACGCTAATTGAGACAGAGATAAATTTGTATCTTATTTTTCCAACAAGCAGCAATGGGGTACTCTGTAGTTTCTCATAGGCTGCCTCTGAATACAATTCAGCCTGTGGAGATGCCCTGCACAGAGATGACACATCACTTAAGTCTCAATTATCTCCTCACTGCAGAATTTAAATGGGATTATGTGATACATAAAACATTGCTGACATTGTTTGAAAAGAGGTGATTTATGACCTCTGAAATTAAAGGCTAACTTCTAACGAACCAGTGATTTAAGAACTCCACAATATTTAAAGTAAAATAAAATAAAATAAAATAAAATAAAATAAAATAAAATAAAATAAAATAAAATAAAATAAAATAAAATAAAATAAAATAAAATAAAATAAAATAAAATAAAATAAAATAAAATAAAATAAAATAAAATAAATAAAATAATGAAACTGGAATATAGTCTTTTCTTTGAATTTTTTATTGAAAGATATTTTGGCACATTCAGGAACTCTAGTTTTCAAAGTCTGGCAAATGACCAAAAGTATCACACTCTTACTGGCATGTTTCTCATCTGTGTTTTCTGAGAAGCATGAATTTGCTTTGCAGCTGTAGGCTGCAACACATTAACTTCCTATTTTTTTTTTGTCTGCTACAATATTTTTAACTCATAAACAGCAACACTGAAGCCGACAGGTTTTGCTCAACCCATACTAAAGACCAGTAATGATAGCTGAAGAGCTTATTTCTTGTTCTAGTAGGGACACACATTTCTAACCATCAAGGCAGCTAGCTGATAGTCTTATGGTCCTCCTAGACTGATTGCAGTACTTAGACATATAATGGTTGCAACAAAAGGTAAAGATGGATTTACAGAAAGGGTTTTTTGCATGTTACACATATAACATGACAAGAGAGTTCTACAAAGGCACAAATGAAAAAAAAAGAACACTTTATTTCTATTCATTGGAAGTTGAAGAAGTTATTGATTTTTAAATTACCCCCACCTCCCCCCCCCCTCATTCTTACAAGATGCTTTAAAACTGTATTTTATTGACTGTCTTTTTCTTTGTATAAATAACATGCCTCTCTATCAAAGTCTGCTGAAATTGTGAGGTTTACCCTTAAGCTCAAAAGAGCAAAATCTGTTAGCATGCTTTTATGTGGTAGAATTGTTTTCTGGAGGGATAAAACCTCTATTAGAATATATACATTTTGTAAAAAAACTGTCTGACAAAATCTCTATTTCTGCTTACTTTGAGCCTCTGATGTTCTGCTTTATTTACTGGTTTATTTTTTTACACAAAAATCTCTAGTGGTAACATATTTTGAAGAAAGATTCTAAAAGTTTTAAGAGTTTGTAACATGTTATGTGCTAGAGTAGTCCCTAATGCAGGTTATCCCAGTTGGTAAAGATCTTGGAAGTAGAAGGATAATTAGACTGTAAACACTAGCTCAATATTAATTCTTGATTTATTAGAGATTCTTCCTCTTTGTATTTAAAGAAGTGTGTCACACAACTTTGGTGGAAAAAAAAAAAAAAGAAAAACCAAAAAAACAAGTTTATCTTCTGCAACTGCTTTTCATTTCAGTATAATCAAAGAGGACAGTGAAAAAATAATTTAGAGGAGCATCATGAAAAGACAACTGCACAAAATGTGATGCATCAACAAAGGGCTAAGCCATCCACAGAAGTGTGAACAGAAGATTGTTAAGCAGGAACAAAAAGGTGATGTTACATGTGTACACAGTATTAATAAGATCCCTGTTGGAATATCACAGTCAGTTTTTCACTTTAAAACTTACTTGAGTTTGGGAATAATTTGCAAAAGTGATACAAGAAGTGTGATATAGTTTCTCAAAATTTGGATTTAGTCCATGCAAGTTGGGCTGCATTGAATACAGACATGTACATTAAGGTGTCTGTAGTGTCGGTATCTATAAGTGGCCTAAATGATTAAGCTTCCTTTATATTCAGTATGTATCTTAGGCTTGACTGAATTACATAGGTGTCTGGTGCATTTGATCTACATGTCCCTTAGGTATCACTCTAGGTGGGCATGTCTCTCCTGCATGTGCTGTGTCACATTTACCAGTCTGACATGGATATCTCAGGTGCTCTAGGGTGTCTAAAATGGCACAAAATACTTATAATTGTGCAATTGGACATCAATGTAGTTGATGGCATGTAGAGAGATATTTAGCTCATTTTAAAGCAGGCACATCACACTGAAGATTTTGGTAAGAGTCTTTGATGGTTCTGATTAGATATCCATGGACTGTAATGGAAGCTTAGATGTCTATTTAGTTTACATGGAGATACCTATGTTACAGATATAGCTAAATGCAAGCATCTGAGTCTAGAGCTGAATTTCATCCACAGTCTACTTGGACATTTAGAAGAGAAGATGAAAGAATCATTACCTATCTAAAAATATGTAAAGAGGAGAATACATCTGAGACACAACTTTCGAGTGTAGAATATATGAGCAATAATTAGAGACCAGGTATGCAAAACGCGTCCAGAAAAAATTTAGACTTGAAATCAGACACATTTTAAAAGTGAAAACAATAAAGCACTCAACAGTCAAGTCTTTATGGCCTTGTTAGGTACTGGAAAGAAACTGAATAAAGATTCACTTGATATATTTTTTTTAATTATTTTTTTCAGGTGTCAATATTTTTGTAAGAAATGAGTAACAGACTATTATCAAAAATAGGGGAAAAAAATGCTTGCTGCTTAAAGGCCAACATTAAACAAAATAATAGAGTGGATTATCATGTTTTTTGCCCATGACTGTCCATTTCTGGTGTTAACACAACAAATAAGTCTTCTAGGCCATGTTGAGACACTGTTGAGGAAACAGCATACGTGAAACCTTTGTTTCAAAAGCACATTTGCATGTAATAAACATAGGAAGTCTAAATTATCTTTTTTTCCATGCAATAGTTAAATAACCATAGGGCTGTTACTTTGCAGTATTTCACATTATGTAACTTTCTTACTAATTTATATCTTCCACATACCTATTGAATCTCTTCCTTTGAAAATGCAAGCCATCTTCCAGCACAACATGGAGTTCCTCTTGTTGCTGAGATGTAGCAGAAAAATTAATAGTGTGCTATTGTTAACAAACTAGGACCAAACACAGATCTGCACTAATAGCCATAACAAAACAAGTATTGCTGACTCAAAAGTGGAGTTTATGGTGTAAGAAGGCTAAGCCTAAGCAATGAAATGGAATTAATTTCCTAATTTCTAGTATTGCTAAGTTTTTATATGTAAAATATAGAAAGTATTTTTTAATATAATATGCTTTGAGTGTAACAACATATTTTATCTGAGAATTGACCACTTGGTGGTTCTATTATATTAAAAAGAGATGTATTTTAGAGTATATTTTAAAATACCTTTTGTTTTTTTCTCTGTAAAATATAAGTATTTCATGCTTTAACAAATGTGTTTCATTACAGAGTGTATATAACTTCTTTATGTGTATCTGCTTCATAATGTGATTTATGGTCTTAATGGCATCTATTTTCATACTCTTCCTTTCATAAAAATTAAATCAACTACTATCTGTTTATCTGTGTCTGTTTTTTCTCATAAGCAACAATAATTGGAAGACGTCATGCAGCTCTGGTAAAGCTCAGCCTGTGCTGCTCTCACACATTGCTGTATTTGGATCTCAGCATTTTACATCTCTGTATTCCTATGCTTCCTGAGTTGAATGGACACAAGCACTGCTCCTTCTTGTCCCATTTCTGCCTGTTAACCCTCCTGAGAAATGAGACTATGAGCTTTTTTTGCTCTTGCCCCTCAGACTAACACCTGTGTGGGAGGAGGCCATGAGCTCTTGGCTCAGCAGTTGTGGGAAACACCCCACTATGTCCTAACACTCCAGTTGGTGAGAAGAACACACAGCACCACTCCTCAGATGTAATTAAGAAAGGGTGAAAGCTATGAGAAGCAGGAGACGTGCACTTACCTGAGGAGATATGTGGGAACATATGAAAAGAGACACAAAAGGAAAGAAGTGAGGAGACACAAGAAAGAGATATGTGAAAGGAGACAGGCCGACACACAAAAGAGGGCACCAGAAGAGAACTGTGAAGAGGTGCAGTGGGGATACACTCTTGGAATAAGAACCTCCATGCTATGAGGACAAATGCTTCTGAGAGGACTTCAGTCATGGGTGACATATGCTGCAACAGTGATACCCTGATGGACTGCAGCCATGGATGATCCATGCCAGAGCAAGAACAACTTTAAGGGGAGTGCAGCCCATAAAGAAACCCATACAGAGGAGCAGTAGAAAGCAAGGAGTAGTGGAGCTTTCCATGACAAGGTTTTGGCAGCAAGTGACCTATAGGAGTATTTTCTGTGAGAAGCTGCTAGGAGCTTCCCCTGTGTCTGACAGAGACAGTGACAGCTGTCCAAAACTGACCTGCCACTGGCTAAAGCCAAGTCAGTCAGCAATGGTGGTAGTTCCTCTGTGATCACATCTTTAAGAAGAGGAAGAACAAATCCTACAAAAACAGCTTTTTTTCTAAGAAAGGACTTAACTTGAAATCAAGAACTTTGCCTAGCATTTCCTGCATTTCCTGCATTATAAAATGGTGGAATTTCAATTTAAAGTGAAAGTGGAAAAGACAGAACTAGAAGTAGAATTTGTAGTTAGAAGACTGACACAATTAATGAGTCCTCAGTATTACATGTAATTTGTAAACTGTACTTAGACAGATTTCCAGCAAGAACTTCAATAATGCTTTAAAATAGAAAAATTCAATGTCATAACACTTTATTACTTTTTTGTGGAAAGAAAATACAACCCAGAAACTGAACCTTTTTCTTCATTTTCATAGATCTACAGTGAACAACACCTGCAGCATTTGTTCCACTTACTCTCTGATTTTTAATCACTGCACTGTCTTTCTCCCGACATACCTCATCACTGTGAATACAGTAAGAATTTTTACAGAGGTTTTGTTAACATGCTACTTTTCATTGGTTTGCACAAGAAAAAATAAAAAGGTAATCTTCTGACTTCATTTCCAAGCAACAATGAAGAGTCTGTTTCCATAGTATAGTCTTTTATTGAACGTGAATTAAAAGTTCCTGTGCCTAGCTGCAGGGTTTTAATTTAAAAATCCAGAAGCTACAGATAGTCTTAAAGCTCGTTTACATTTAGAACTATTAGTTATAATAGTTTTAGAACAATTGTGAAATTGTATTATAAGTTATTTGATGAAAGTGATTGACTTCTATAAAATGCAATGATTGTCAGAGAAGAACAATTGTATAAAATTGATTCTAATGTAATAAAAGAAAAGATGAAGGAAAACAATAACATCAAACTGCAACAAAGACTTGTGAACTCTCTCTTTTATCTTCCCCATCTGTAACCAAAGGAGGAAAAGAGCCTCAGGTGATAATGCTATTCATAATGTTTAAAACTCAACATCCTAATAGCTGAAGTGCTAGAGCTGTTCTTCTTGTTCACCCTGTAGCAAAGAACACAATGTAAAACTTTCAAAAGGATGAAAGTGAATTGAGTATGTTTGCCATTTTCAAAAGCGAAGAAAGATATCATGCCATATCTTAAGTGTATTTTAAAGGTACTTCTGTACATTTTAGAATATAAATTTGAAAGCATATTTCTTAGAAGCATAAATATCATTATAATTCAATGAGATTTAAGGTAGATTTTCAAGGACACTTTTTAATTTCCAGAGAAACTTATTTGTTGCAATGCAGACACTGTGACATTCAAATTTTTGGAACATTTCATCTCTCCTAAACTGGCTGCTTGGCTCTTTCCTTAGGCACTAGAAATAAAAGGACAGTTACATCTATTTATCCTTGATGCAAAATAAGGAGTGAGGTTTTTTTTCTTTGAAAGTAGTGAGAGTCAGTGCAACACAATTAGATTAGATGCCTTGAAATAGCTAAGATAGAGGTAGTGATGAGCTAGGTAAAAATAATTTAAAATAAAGTCAATATGTCTCCCATTCTGACTCGCATATGTTTATAACTATAGACTGTAAAATAGAGGGAAAAGTATTTTTTTTATATTTTTTTAAGAAAATTGAAGGATTTATATGAAAAAAATAATATTCTAATTTATTATGATCTATCAAAGTCTGGTATTTTAACAGTAACAGAAGGGTTAGAATGTGTTGTGACATTCACATGACTTGTGAAACCAGTGATTAATCCTTTCAAATCCCAGGAAAACACTTATAAACACACATACACACAGAAATCTTATACCTACTTCTGTTCAACACTTAGTAAAACATGTATGTGTATTGGCACATGAGCTTTTTTACTGTCATTTCCTCCATTCAGTGGAAGCTGTACTTTTATAAAATAAATTATATTCTATGATACAACAATATTAACAATCCATTTTCAATAGTTAGAGCAGATTAAATTCTCCAAAATCATTTACATTACCATATTAGTTTTCGGATTATATAAACCACTACAACAGAAACATCAGAATATTTTTTTTTTGTCTGGACCTAAATACTTGTGAGTTCTTTCATAGATATTGGAAAGATTCTCAGTGCAAATTAATATTATTTCATATGTTGCTCACCAGCTATTCTTTTCAGTATACAATGTGGTTCTTCCCTAATAACATTTTAAGATTGTAGAGATATCTTATTTACAGAGCTATCACTTCAGCTCAGAGAAGTGTAGGAACTGTGACTATATTAGAAATACAGTCCTGAATGGCTTGCTGGATTCATGATTTTACATCTTATGCTGATAGTGGTTCTTTGAGACATGACCTTTAATAGCCCATACTTGCAATATTATATATACCTGATATCAAGGAAAAACAAACAAACAAACAAACCAACCAACCAACGCAAAACAACCAAAACCTTACAGCCTTCAGTGGATCACAGAACTTTCTGAAGGCCTGACATTTCTTTTTTCTTGCTGGTATAGATCATTGGTGACTACATGGGACAGTAAGTGCTATTCTACTCACAAATTAGAATGAGAGCAAACTCAAACACAAAGACCTTTCAAAGGTTCTCATCAGATACATATCAGATATCAGTCTCTACCATTTAAAGCCATTAAATAGCCAGTGGTATTTTCCATAACAGTAGGAGCATTAACCCCAGGGTCCTGGACAAATTCCAACATGAATAATTACACTGTGCCAGTAAATTCCCCTGCATTTATTTTTCTTCTGGCACAACATTGTGTGAGGTGTGCTGTGCATTGTTATTCAGGTGCTGAGTTTTACTGCGTTTCAAGAATGTGTGAAGTGACCTCCCTAAGATGCAGTAGGGGCCTCATACAGCAATTTGGAATGCATGTTGGTACTCCCTGGATAATAAGCATTATATGCCATAACTTTTAATGATTTTATTGTTATATTAATGCAGAGGAGCACTAAAGAAACACATGAATCAAGTAATAGTTAAGTAGAATGTACTAAACTCTTTTTCAGAGATTGGTTCATTAATTTGAATAATATTGAACTGACCATTTCTTTCTCTGTATAACTTCTCAGGATCCCAACAATATCCCAGTTTCATAGTATAATAAAGATACTACTTTTATAATTTTACTTATAGACAATAAGAGTTTTTATATCCTAGAGCAGTTAGTAGCTTACAGAGAATCTCACTCCTTTCTCATCCCAGAGATTGGCATTCAGCTTCCTGCTTATTTTGAATTAGAATAAGGGCTTAATCTCTTCTTTGACAGCATCTCTTAAAACAAGTTGCTCAGTCATTTCAGTTCTGTGCATTAGTTAATCAATTCTGAGAAGAAATTTTTCCCAAAAAAAGCCTTGAGGAGTAAAAAGACAAAGTTCTACATATTCTGTTTTTTCTGTTTGATTGTTTTTTGTTTGGTTGTTTTTTGGTTGTTTTTTTTTTTTCTGTAATTAGTTTCATCTTCAATAAGGAAATTATTTACCTGTGCTAAATATTCTGAGGTGTTTTATAACTGTTCTGCAGCATTAAATAGATAGATAGATAGATAGATAGATAGATAGATAGATAGATAGATAGATTTAATTTGTTCCAAGCTTGTGTATGTGCAGCAAATGAAGTGCTCAAAATTTGTGACTAATTGGTTATTGTTTTCATTGTGCTTTGAATCTATAAAATACTTTGTAATGCTAGGAGTTGTTACATAATATACAGTCCATTACAGAGATAAGAAATGCTTTATTGTGTGACCTATGGTCACATCTTTTGTAGCAGCTTTATATTATTGTACAAGTACATGAAACTTTCTGTGATTTACAAAACTATTTCTTGAATGTATTTCATCATATCAAAAGTCTTCAAATCATGGCATTTAATTCACTTAGAAAAGAGTAAGTCTAGACTAACAATTGTATAGAAATTCAGATATAAATTTTATTGTCTAAGAGTACTTCAATGGAAAAAATTTAAAGTAAGTTGTAGATACTTTCAGAAGATTCTAGCAGATTTTTTTTTGTTTACTTGTTTCCAGGCAGAAGTAACAATAACTTAGAATTTCAGAAATTATGAAAAATACCAGTCACAGTGAAATACTGACAAAAACAGAGCACTTCTAGTGTGTAAACTGTCTGCTTAGTTGGGCTAAGAAACCAGCTCCATCCTTGTCTGTCCCTTTGGCAGCACTGAGTTTCTTGCCTTCTTGGATGGCTTAGTCATAAAACTCAGACCTCAGTTCCCAGATTTACAACTCTGGCTGTTTAGTGAACTGAAACTTAAGAGATTCCTGCTCGCTGGATGCCTACACAGGACACTGATGGAATGTCTTCCACAAGAGACAAAATTTTACATTTTTGTATGTAATGTAGCTATTGGCATACTTCAAACCTTCTTATTCACCCATCTTTGAATTAGTTTTGTGAGTTCATTTTAGAGCATCTCACAGAGCTGTAGTGTTAAGCTTGAAATAACCTCTAAGTTAATTTGAAATTTATTTTAATTAGCGCTCTTCTTTAACCATGAGTCATTGGGAAACATTTTCACATAAATGTGTTGTGGTTTTAAATAACTATTAACTGGTGCACAGCTACTCTTTTGCCCTTTTTATACTCTGAAGCCTGTGTAAGGGAAGTGTAAGCTGCTTCCCTTTAAAAGTGTAAAGTAATAGTTGTTCCTGAACACACTTGTCTAATATTCCTGGAGACATTCTCTCTGTATCAATATCCTGCAGGCAGAATGCCTACAACAAATATCACATGGTTAGTGCTTTGTTTAATCTGCTTCACATGATAGTGCAGTTTACCACACTCCTTTCAAAATGTGCTCAAGAAAAATGGATTATCTGTGTGACTGACTCCTGAGGCACATTTCTACAAACTCATCTGAATTCTGAGCCCTGTGCTATTAAGCATTTTAGTATAACCTCTACTACTAAGAATATTGTTATTACTGTTATTATTATAGCTGCTATTATTACCAGAGATGATTTAGTAAAATACAAAGTATGACTAAATAATTCATTGTTACAGTACAGTGCATTCCTTTAAAATGATAAATAATTCCAGGTGCTTTGCATATCTTATTTATTTTCATTTTGCAGTCTCTTACTTCACCTACAGTGTGCAAAAAGATCAGATCAGACAACTAGACCATCTATGTACATATAAGCAATCAAACTTCAAAATATGAACATACAAGATTGTTTGTGATCAACTGCACAGTTTAACTAAAATTCATGTTTGTCAAAATTAATTAATTTTCTTATATGGATGTGAGCTTTAAATCCATAAGGCTGAAAGTAAAAACAATATAAAAGGAAATACTTAATTTATGACCTGTGAAAAGAAAGTCATAATATATAAAAAGTAAATAATTTGAAGAATTATTAATCAACCAAAGAAAAATAAGCCAGGCATAAACATGGGTGCAGCTTTTTTATTTCTTCCATATAACATAAACCAAGTGTTACCCATAATGAAATCTGTTGTTTGATGTAATCTTCTCTTTTAAAAGTATATTCCACCATCAAGGTGGAATTAAAAGACTTTCTAATAAGTGAAATGCAACAGAAAGGTCCATTCAACTTCTGACGAGCATTTTCAAAGTCAAGCAAAAAAATTTCCTACCATTTTGTTGCTGAGTATGGTTATGCTGTCTTTCTTTCTTTTACTTAGAGGAACTCCTTGCTTACACATAAAATATATAATTTACTTAGAAGATTTCATATATGTAGCCTAGACCAGAGAAACCAAAATGGTACAACAGTGTCCCCCATGTGGATTTGGATCCAAAAGCCAGACTATGAGGCTAGAGAAGTGTAGCTCGGTAAATTCAATAAGCTTATGCCAAGTTGTGTCAGTTGCAATTCTGAAAACCTAGGAATTTTCACAGTGAAGTTTGAAAGAGTTCCAAGTAAGCAAAAATAGCAGAATAGAATATAGTTATTTAAACATAACTATAGAATAAACTAGAAGAAACTTTTTTCTTTCAAAGAACAAAGAAGCACTCAAATATAACTGAAATTTATGTACATTTTCTATTGTCTTTATTTCTGTTGTTGTGCTTAAAGTGACTGTATTCTTGAATGTCTTATACTTTGATCCTAATATCTGTTTTTATTGTGTATTCAAATTCAATAATTTTCTTAAGTGAATTTCTCTATTTCTTCCTTCCTTCTTCTTATCTTTCTTAAAAAAAAAAAAAAAAAATCTTGTCTGTCTTAAAATGTTTTTTACGCAACTGATAAAATATAAGCTTGAAAATATGAGTAGACAAATTTCTTTTGATGAGAAATAAACCTTGTTGTAATTTTAAACTCTCTAAAAATAATTACTGGTGTGTTTATTTTGGTGGTGGGAAACTTTTTTCATTTATAGTATTTTAGATCTGTACTTCAGATAAATTTATTAAAATTAAATTTAATTTAGTTCAAACATTTAGGAAAATGCCTTGTCCTAACCTGTGAGTAAGGTCATTAATAGTTTAATACTTACATCCTCCAAACTATTTGTCTAATTCATTTAAACTTTATTTTTTTATTCTATTATTCACACCATGTATGACAATATCAGAAGAGATGCATTCTAGGATGACTGGTAAAATAGAGTGGTATATGCACATAACTTGCTCAGCACACCTTAAAGTGAATTATAAATATTACTTTTATGGCATGTTGTTGAACTATACACCAGAAACTAAGAAAACAATTAATATATTTCTAAGCAAAACAGCCTAGAAACCTTTGGGTGTGATGAGAATGCTACAAATTACAAAACCAAATATTGGACTGGCTTTTCAAATTGTTGAGCTCTGATCACTCTTTTCACAAAAAGAAAATGATAGAATGACAGAAGGTCAGAAAGCTCCTCCAGGGGATTGCTATATCAGAGGCATGAACACATTAATGAATCATTATGACAGCATTGTAAAACAATAACAGGTTGAAATTTCAGGTGATTCACTGAAGCTTTTGTCACAAATTTGAATTTGAATTCATAACCATGGTATAAACATATGTCCTGCATTTGATTAGGGTAGAGTTAACTGTTCACAGGAAACTGGAAGAGGAGCAACCAGCGCAGCTGACCCAAAGGAGCCAAAGCAGGTATTCCATAACCTATGACATCATGCTCAGTATTTAAAGAGGGGGAGTTCTGGGAAGGGTGCTACTGTGGTTGGGGAACAAGTTGGGAGTTGTATGGTGAGCTATTTGGTTTCCTGTATCACTGGTATTGTATATTCTTTCATTAGTAATCATGTTGTTATTGTTTGGTGTTGTTTCCCTTTTCCCTTGGCATCCTAGTAAATTGCTCTTGTCTCAACCGATGAGCCCCATTTGTTTATATTTTCTCCTCCTCATCTCACCGGAGGGTAGAGGGGAGGTGTGTGGGGTAAGTGAGCATCTGTGGTTAAACCACCACAACATAAAAAAATCTGTGCATAGACTGCTATACTGAGAAAAATGTGTCTGCTGACGAACTTGGGTTTGTTTGTTTGTTTTTTAAAATATGGATGTGGCATACTCAAGGGGAAAAATCTTTTTGTGGAAACTAAAATGTAATTTTTTTTTTCATAGAGAGCCTAGGTCATTCGCCTAATTTTGTCTGAAACAAAGGGAATTTTACAAGCCGACAGTAAATAACCTTTGCTGTGCCCACAAATATTAGACTGTGGTAAACAGAACAGTCACAAAAGTCAGATTTTGATTTTGAAACACTCCTTCCTCTCCTCTCTGCTCTCTCAGTGAGTACTCCATGTACTTTTCCTATGGAGAGCTGTCTTGATCTCCATCCATTTCCTTGCACTTGCATTGTATGTTGGATTCTTCTAGCTCTGCTGAGGTGAGGTGGCTGCTGTCATGGGCTAAGAAACAAAGTACCAAAGTCAGCTAGCTGACCAGCTGCTCCAGCAGCCTGCAAGAAAGGGATAGACCAGATGCGTGGATATTCTGAGGTGCACAGCTGGGACTTGAAAGCCTGAGAAGCATGTTAGAGAAAGCCACATTCTGCACAGGAGAAGTAGGGATGGTGTCCACTACTGGAATCAACAACTATTAAATGAACCATCCAACAATCATACACCTTTTGAGGAAAAAAGGCAAATTATACCCCCAATGCTAGAACATTAATTTTGCTTATGCCCATGGGATAGTAAAAGAAGGGTCTGCAATGAAAGTGCATTTCAGAGGAACATATAATACTGTAAAAAGGAATAATAAAATGAGCATTGCCTGTTAGTATCTTAAAAAAAAAAACAAAACAAAAAACACAAAACCAAAAAAACCCAAAACCAGATAATCCACCTTTGTCATTAATTGTCCTACTGCTTCCAAGAAGCCGATATGTTTATATGCCATTATTTATGAAAATCTCATTTGAATAACTTTGTAATATTACAGTTGAGGCATGATCAAACCAATGTGAGTAGGACATAGGCAACAGATATGAGATTTAGATGTAGAATTAGATGTATTACTTAAAAAACATCCCTTTCAGCAACTTGTTCTTTTTATATTTTTAAACATATGCAGAACTTCTACATATGGAGGATCTTCACTCCCCAACGAAGAAAGAGAAAGTTACAACTGTTGATTTTGTTTCCAGTATTGTCTTAGAAAAGTGGATGATTACCTCAGTATCTCTAGTATTACAAAACACAGAAAACAGAACTGGAAAGGTACTTGAGGTATCATATAATCAAATTCTCTGATTCTCTGCCCTAGGACAGAATCAGTTGTAGCCAAGGTATTCCTAGCATATTTGATTTTTTTTTTTTTTTAATTAAAGATAATGAATTCTAAAACCTCACTGGACAATGTTTTACAAAGCTTAACTAGCCTTACCAACAGACAGATCCTTATTTCTTTTTACATCTAACTTAAATATCCCTCTTTGCAAAATAAGCCCATTACTTTTGGGCCAATACAATAAAGAAAAGTTAATTGTTTTCTTCTTTCCAATTGCTTTTTATTTCCAACAAGGCTGTTACCTTGTCTCGTGGTCTTTAAATTTTCCTGAACACAGAAATAATATAAAAAGACAGAGCTATAGGGCATATTCAGAAGTAAATTGTTGAGCAGTGAGAAATAAATTTTCTATGCTTTTACAATGTTTTTTTTTTTTTTTTCCCTCAGTTGTAATGAAAAATAAGGAATAAAATGTCATTAATATGAGCATTGCTAATACAAGGTTGTGTTTTAATAACCTAACAGGGTATGATTTAGTTTGTTTCTCTTTTCTATTCCCAAACTTACAAAAGACAAGGACCAGGTAATTAATATAAATCAGCAAACCTTTTTTTTTTCCTTGAAATTATGCTTTTACTTATTAAATGTAATGTCACTGTGATATTAACTGGATTTTAATGATTTTTTTTTTTTTTTTCATTTCTATATTTTTCATTTACAATCAGGATTGTTTAAAAATCTGTCTTCTTACTGCTGCTTTCAAGACAGTTTATACAGAGTTGAACATGCAGGTCTTACTCAAGAATAAAACTCTCTCTAAAATCAAAGTAGGGACACATTTCTTTAACAATTCATACTTGTGTTGATTGCTTATGACTAGTGTAGTAGGTGTTATTACTTAAAAAAAATGAAAATATAAATACTTTAATCTTATTGGATAGTAGAAAATCTAGCTCAAAGCCATTAAAAGATCAACATGGTATGAGTATTCTTGGGCTTATTGTTGTGTGCAGTAGCAAGCATGGCTGAACTTCACTACAGATGAAGGTATTCAAATTACCCTTTTTGTCAGTCATTTAGCAGAACTTTAGTGTTTCCTGACATGTCACTTCATTGACTAGCTATGAATGTAGAAACAATTACCTTTTCTGAGGTAAAAGTGATGGACCTCTTAAGCAGCTGATCTGCTAAAGACAAACAATTTTCTCTCTGCTGAAATCACATCTGGGTTTGACCCCAAGACTTTTCATCCATAAAAAAATGGATGTGCTTTCACTTGATCCACAGGCTGTTACAACTCCCCATCCTAACAAAGAAGAGCTATGTGTGAGGTAGGTGTTAAGACATGAAACTACAATTCAAAAGAATTCTGAGTATGAATCCCATGGCCTCTGTTCTAGAGAAGAGGAGAGGGTAAGATGAAAGACAGAGTACTGTAATATTATTGCACCTTTCTTTAAACCGAGATCTAAGCAAGACATGTTTGCTTCTCCCAAGGGGCTTAATTATCCTATAGTTGAAGAAATTGGTGGTTAAATACGTCAGCAAGGATAGGAAAGAGTGCCACAGCACACTGGTCAGGGAAATATAGACCCAAAATGCAACAATTGTGTTAAGTTGGTTCAACCAAAAACACAAATGAGAACCAGTGCCACAAAAAAAAAGTGAAGGGTCTTAGTAACTGGGGACTCCTGCCTGAGAGGCATCGAGGTAACCATTTGCAACTCCCCTGCTGGGGGCCTGTATTCGCAATATTAGGAAGAGGTTACTGCACATGATAATACCGTAAGACTACTGTCCATTTCTGCTCTTTTAAGTCTCATCACAGGAGGCTGCAACTAGGAAATATGAAATATTAAAAGATATTTCATGTCCCTTGAGAATCTGCTGAAAGGATCAGGAGCACAGGAAGTGTTCTTGATTCTCCTGGTTGGAGACTGGCAGAAGGAGGAGAATAAATCAGTTGAATGAATGGCTGTGTGGATGGTGTCACGCTCAGGGTTATGGTTACTGTGATCTTGGACACACTTTGAGAGTCTGAGCATGCTGACATCAGATGGAATGCAACTGACCAGGAGGGGCAAGAATGTTCTAGGAAGCGAGCTAGCTGGGCTGATTATCAGGGCTTTAAACTAGACACGGTGGGGGAAGGGGATGTACTTCTGGGTGTCACTGTAGGAAGCAGCAGGGGAAAAACTCAGATTTGTCCCAGAGGAATTAGGGAGAGCTCTACCAAGAAGACAACACCACCAACAGCCCAGCTGAAGTGCCTCTACACCAATGTACACAGCATGTGAAATAAGCAGGAAGAGATGGAAACCATAGTGCAATCAGAAACCTATGACCTAATTGCTATCATGGGAACATGATGGGACAAATCACATGACTGGAATAGTACAATTGAGGACTATAAACTTTTCAGAACGGATAGGCAGGGCAGGAGGAGAGGGAGATTTGCCCTCTATGTTAAGAAGTGGATAGATTGCAAACAGTTGACTCTAAAAAACAACCATGACCAGGTTGAGAGCCTGTGGGTTAAAATTAGACACCAGAACAATAAAGGACATCTGTTGGTTGGGGTCTACTACAGGCCACCTGATCAAGGAACACCTCTTGACAAGGCCTTCTTGCTTCAGCTACAGGAAGCATAGTGCTTGCAACCTCCCATCCTGATGGGAGATTTCAACCACCTGGATATCTGCTGGGAAAGCAACATGGCAAGCTATAAACAATCCAGGAGACTCCTGGAGTCCATTTAGGATAATATACTGGTCCAGGTATTGGACAGGTTGACCAGAGGTGAAACATTACTGGACTTGGTGCTCACGAATGCAGAAGAGATCATTAAAGAGGTTAAGATTGGAGGGAGTCTGGGGTATAGCAACCATGCCCTGGGTGAGTTTGTGATCTTGATGAATATGGGCCTGGCAAAGAGCTGGATATTTGATGGATAAAGAATTGGTTGGATGATCACAGACAGGGGGTTGTGGAGAATGGCTGTATATCCAGGTGGAGGCCGGTGAATAGTGGTGTCCCCCAGGGGTTAGTCTTGGGACCAGTGCTTTTCAACATCTTTATCAGTGACCTGGATAGTGGGACTGAGTGCACCCTCAGCAAGTTTGCTGATGACACCAAGCTGAGTAGCGCAGCTGATGGAAGGAAAGCCATCCAGAGGGACCTGGAAAGGCTTGAAAAGTGGGCCCATGAGAACATAATGAGGTTCAACAAGGCCAAGTGCAAGGTTGTGCACTTGGGCTGGGGCAATCCTAGATATGTGTACAGACTGAGAGAAGAACTCTTTAAGAGAAGCCCTGCTGACAGGGACTTGGGAGTCCTGGTGGACAAGAAGCTTGACATGAGCCAGCAGTGTGCGAATGCAACCCAGAAAGCCAAATGTATCCTGGGCTGTATCAAAAGAGGGGTGGTCAGCAGGTTGAGGGAGTTGATGTTCCCCCTCTACTCTGCCCTTGTGAGGTCCCATCTGGAGTATTGTGTCCAGGCCTGGAGCCCCCAACAAAAGAAAGATGTAGAGCTGTTGGAGAAGGTTCATAGAAAAGCCATGAAGATGATCAGAGAGCTGGAGCACCTCTCTTATGAAGAAAGGTTGAGGGAAATGGGCTTGTTCTTAGAGAAGAGAAGACTCCGGGGAAACCTCATTATGGCCTTCCATTGCTTGAAGGGAGCTTATAAACAGGAGGGAGAGCGACTTTTTGTGTGGGAAGAGAGTGATAGGACAAGGGGAAATGGTTTTAAACTAAGAGAGTGGAGATTTAGGTTAGATATTAGGAGGAAATTTTTCACCCAGAGGGTGGTAAGGCACTAGAATAGATTGCACAGAAGAGTTGCAGATGGCTCGTCCCTGGAGGCATTCAAGGCCAAGTTGTATGAGGCCCTGGACAGCCTGATCTAATGTTTGGTAACCCTATCCACAGCCGGGGCATTGGAACTAGTTAGTTTTTAAATCCTTTCCAACCCAAACCATTCTATGAAATATATGCAATGGTATTCCTGGTGCCAGTATCCAATAAAAAGCAAAAAAAAAAAAAATACATGCCAAGCATTCATTCATTATGCTGTTTCTAGAGTTAATTCATAAATCAGTGAGCAAAGCACATCGATAAGGGGTAGAAATCATTAAGGTGTAACTGTAATCAGACAGGGAACTATGAAAACACCATGTGGTGCTTCACACTGGTTTGCCCTCAATGGCATTGCTACCAAATTTACTTCTGTGTTGAGCCTGTATTCCAAACTTGGGATTTCAACTTCGTTAGTTTTATTTCATTCACAACCAGCACAAGGTTAGCAGCTGAGCAGAAGATGTTCCAAGAAAGTATCCACTTCCTTTTCCACATATGTCTTGGTCTGTGTGGTGGGTTGACCTTACCTGAATTTCAGGTGCCCACCAAGCCACTCTATCACTCCTCTCCTCAGCAAGATGGGGAGGGGAGAAAATAAGATGGAACAAAATAAACCCCAAACTCATGGGTTGAGACAAAAGGCAGTTTAATAGAAGCAAAGGAAAGCTGTGCGTGAAGAAGCAAAAGAACAAAATATTTATTCTCTACTTCCCATCAACAGGTGATGTTTGGCCATTTCCTGGGAAGCAGGGCTTCATACGCGTTGCGATTCCCAGAGGACAAATGGAAATAATGAATGCCCCACCGGAATTCCCTCTCTGTTCTCCTAGCTTTTATTGCTGAGCAGATGTCACATGGTATCAAATATCCCTTTGGTCAGTTTGGGTCAGCTGTCTCTGCTATATTTCCTCCTGAGACCTCCCCTGGCCCCCAGGGCTGGGGAATGCTGGAGAGACAGCCTTGGTGCTGTGCCAGCAGTGCCCAGCACTAATCAAAACACTGATGTGTTAACAACACCTTTCTAGCTACTCATGCAAAACACAGCTTTCTGAGGGCTGCTATGGAGAAAATTAACTCCATCCCAGTCAGACCAAATACAGTCTGAAATGCTGCCCTTAAAAACAAATGTGCCATCACTTAAATCTTCATGCAACCACACAAAGCCTCTTTGTAATTTAGTACAGAAAATAGTTGATTTAATCTAGTCTTCAAGCATAATATAAACATTGCATAAGAACTGGTGGAAGCCAAACAAATACAGGAATAGGGAATATAATGAAAAACATACCACATTTACACAATGATTTTTATGACATTTAAGCTAATTCAACTTCTAGCTCACCCATAGGTTTATCAGGACCAAGGCAAAGATACATGGACCACAAAGTTTGGAAAGGTTAAGAATCAGGTGTACTGTGCCTTTTTTGTTTAATCTAAATGCAATGTACTGCAATATAAGTGACCTTGAAGTCCTGTGGAAGGGTCCATCGCAGCAAATGGAGGTAAAAGGGGTATGAGTTAATGCATAGAGTTGTCCTTCACAAATGGCTGCAAATCTTTCTCATGGAATTTGCCTGAATGGGAAATATCCATGATAACTGTTGGACAGCTGAGTGCAGATGCAATCACAATTCATTTTTTCTGGAGCTGCCAGGGCTGTCACATGCCAGATACAGCCAGTTCCAGATGGCTCCAACTGACCCACCACAGGGCGTGGCTGGGCCCGCCAGCCAAGATGGTGGCACCTCAGGGAATGTATGTGTAAGAAAGGACAGAAAATGCCACAGGAGAGAGCAAGGATGGGGGAAAATAAATAAATACATAAATAGAAACGACAGACTGAACACCAAGGTGATGAAAGGAGGAAGCAGAACAACTCGGTGGTGGAGTGTTGTGCTGGAACAGAGGGAGAGAGAGATGCAGAGAGAAACTACTGTCTCCTGACCACAAGGCCCCTTGCACCATTGGTTGCATCATGAAGGGACTAAGCAATAACTTGCAGTGGTATAAAAAGTGGGACAAGAGATACGTGGAGTGATGAAGAGCCTCGGAAAGCAGGAGAAAAGGTGCCTTCCCAAAGTGTGTAATGCTTGTATCTTTTTTTTTTTGGGTGGTTTTTTTGTGGGTTTTTTTTTGTTTGTTTAAAAAAAAAAAGCAAAAACCAAACAAAACCTAATACCTGAATCAATAATTAAACATTTATATTAATTGTTGTTAAATGATGCTAATTTCCTAAAGTTTAGTCCATTTTATCCATGACAGCAACTAGTACTTGTCTCTTGTATTTAATTCCTGTCTTTATCTCAAGTCACAAGCTTTCTCATTTCTATTTTTTCCTGTTTTCTCCCCTGTCTCACTGAACAGGGGGAGTAGGCAAGCAGCCTGTTGGGAGTTTGGCTGTTAGCCAAGGCTTACCCGCAACAGGCGCAAACTTAGTATCTGTTTATATAGCAAGGCCAAGAAAATAAACTAATTTGAGTGTAAATATTGATATGTATCTATATGTGCTTATAGATACTCCACATCTAGTTAAGGAAAAATCAGAATTTTAAACCCAGGATATGTTCCTTAAATCAGTAGAACAGTTTTACAAATACTATGACAAACAGGAATAATTTATTTGTCTTTCACTAGAACCAATAGAGAAAAGCAGTAACAAGTATTGTATCTCAGAAAAAAAGATAAATTAGTTGGGTTTTTTTGTGGTTTTTTGGTTGGCTGGGTTTTTGGGGGTTTGGGGGGGGGGGAGTCTACACATAGTGTAGATTAGTTTGTCTAGGCTCATGGTATTAAAGACCATGTGGCAAATATCACTTCACTTGTGTGATGACATCTGCTGAGCAAATATTACTTTAGCTTGGATAATTAAAATGTTTGCTTCTTTCTACTAGAAAGATGATATATTTTACTCCTGAACCAATATTTATAACTATGAACTAATTCAGAAAAGTGATCCCTTTTTCAGTTTAAATTGAATTTATGTTGATTGCGGATGTACTTGAGTCCGAAGTAGTTTGACACAAAGATCAACTTTGAAGCAACTGTAAAAGCAATGAGAGCTTATCATTATCTAAATATATTTATTGTCATAAGCACACACATATTAAGGAAACAACTGCTCTGCAGAACACCGAAATACTTTTTGACTACACATGGTTTAAATTCTGGAATGTAATTAAAAATATTTCTTAATTCTTCCTTTTTAACTTGACTAAAAAAAAAAAAAAAATCTGTTGCTAGAAGAGACTGTTGTGTATTGGAGGAAAAAAAAATCTTCTAAAATACTATACATGTTTACTAATCAGACTTCCTTTTTCAATTTAAGTCCTTAATTGCATAAATATTCCTCAATACATCTTTGATTTAAGGTGACATTAAATGACTCTTCTCAGGAATTATTTGATAATTTGAACATGCTGAGTTAACAAAAGATTATTCAAAGATTTTGCTCAGATATGTGAAATATGCTATGATGAATCATTTTAATCTAACCCATTTCATGCATAGTGTTAAGTCACAGTGCATAACATAAAATAAAACTTCATGAAAAATTTAGGTTCCACAAAGAATATAAAAGCTTTAGAATAAGTTTAGTTAGTTAAAAAAACCCTAGTCTATAGGCAGTCTATGACTATATGAACGTTTGTGCCATAAACCTGATATCTCCGTATGACAAAGGAAAAGAAAAAGAGAAAAATAGTGAACACAGGCGTAATGACCAAAACCTGTTCTCCATTCAGGCCATAACAGTGCTATTATTTAGATTTATGGAACACTTTTTTCTTATGTATTAATGAAAATGAGAATCATATAATTAGATATTCACATGACCCTATCACTAGACAGCACCAAAGAGGAATTATAGTTTGGCTTTTGAGTATAAGACCTCAGTTTGCACTGTGATGTGAAAAAAAAGTCTGACCAATCCTTAATAATCTTTGGGTATGTTTTGATAAAAACACACAAAGAAAAAAACAAGGAAAAAATGAAAAAAAAAAACATTCTGAAGTAAGAATTGAGCGTCTGAGCAGAAAAAAATAAATTGTTTTCTGGAAAATTTCCAGGAAGTTTGATATTTCCACTGAATTCAAGTGCCTTTATACTCTGGAAATGACAGTGCTGTCTCAACAGATGAAGGAATCATCTCCCATCTGCCGTTTTCAAGTTCTTTTTTCAAGTAATGTAAAACATACTCCTTTCAAATGATGTGTGTGCTTTACTGTAAAATATTACAATTATTGAGCATCATATTTAACCTCTACATTTTCAAACATATCAGAAAGCCTATTCATTAGATGAAAGTATGTAACCATAATCAGCTCTTGGTTAACATAACATCCAAAAATATTCCAGGTTTTTTGAGTGGATTATAGATAAAGCTAGTAAATCTTAATATTTGTTTTGGGCTTACTATAACACTCTGGAATTGTAAATGAGCTCCATGAAGTGTACTCTTATGACACAATAGGAAGACAAAAGCATGAAATGTTCTGTGGGTTTTTTTGTTTGTTTGTTTATTTTTTACCTTTTAAAAGGGAATAACTTACTTTCTTACATTAGAAGGGACAATGAGAAAACTGAAGACAAGTTTTCCCATTCTCTGCTCAGTATATATCCTACCACTCATGGAAGTACTGAAGTTATTGATGGCATACCCTGCTTTAGCTTTCTTTTAAGAAAGTGGTGACTAGTCTTTGCTAGAAGATTAAATCTAGATAACATTGAGGGCAATTTACACAACCCAGTGACTGCAAAAAAATATGTAAGCTGTGAAACTCTACTAAGTGGAGAGAGGAATAACATTATCATATCATTGTGTTCATTGATGTTAATTCATTCCCTGAATATAATAAAGCTGTATTTTTCAAATTTGTAAGTAATGCACAGGAAAGGATCATAAAAGCACTAGAGGCATGAGACAGAGGTTTAAACTAAGAAGTTATATATGAAATAGAAGTTAGTTTTGGATGGGCATTTGACAAAATATTTCTAGAGAGACATAGGGTTATATAAATTATTATAGATATATATTTTTTCTAAGAGGTGAAACAAATTCAGTGGAATAAATAAATGTGTGAAGTACTGAAAGCAGAAGCCACACACAATGCACATGTAAATGTAATTTATTTAGATATGGAAGGTGAATGTGAGCAGAAAGACTATTGAAGAAGTGGTTCAGAAAAGTGATAAAGACCAGAGATATATTAGACAGATGCTGATTATATTTGATCTTGGTTCTTTGCATCACTTCACCAGAGCTCAGGTGATTGTAGATAGAAATGTGTTTGTTAATTAAAACAAACACCAACTATTTGTAAATACACTAACCTCTGTCAAGCATTTCTTCAGCCAAGGAATGGAGAGTTACTTCTAAACCTGGTTTAGAAGCTTTGATTCTCACAGCAAGAAGTGTCAGCTGGAGGAAAGACCTAATTGGAAAGTGTGCTTAGAGAGACAGAATTTGTTTCCCTGAAGAGAGGTTCACTTATTTAACCACACGATTCCAATCTAGTAGAGACCAAATAAACATGTTGGCACATTATGGGAAGAACAAACACATGTAAAAATTTGATTTTGGCCTAGGTTGTAGTTGGACTCAATCAGACACCATCTATCAAGCCTGGCTTGATCTCTGCCTGCGTGAGTTTGTTAAACATTTTCCAAGTCAGAGCTGTTAGCTGAAACCATCAGCCAGTGATAGGTAAATTCTCTGATGCTGCACTAAACTTAGTCATTGCTTCTTCAGTTACAGCTAACAGTTGAATAAACTGTTTATCTGCTACATCATGCTTGCTTGCTACTGCTTTCTGGTACTGAGTTTCTTAACTACCATCCAGATTGCAATTAAGAAGTTCAAGACCTGGGGAGAAGACTGTTGTTCCTCTTCTGCTACTGGAGGGCGCAGAATTGTAAACTACCTCAGCTCTACCGAGCAGGAGCACACACACTTGTAGTTACTGTAGAAACTAAGGGACAATTTTCATGGGATTACCTGTTATTCTCTAGTAACTTGTTCAGTTATCAAAACTACTAACATTGTTCCTTAGTTCCTTATCTGCAAAATGTAGTTAGTATTTATTTACCTCTGTAAATCTTGTGAATTGTCAAATCATAGAATGTTTAGGGTTGGAAGAGACCTAAAAGGTCATCTAGTTCCAGCCTCCCTGCCATGTGCAGCTGAGACACCTCTACAAGGTTGCTCAAAGCCTCATTCAATCTGACCTTAAACACTTCCAGGGAGGGGACATCCACAGCTTCTCTGGGCAACCTGTTTCTGTGTCTGACCACGCTCACAGGAAATAATTTATTCCTAATACCTAATCTAAATCTACCCTTTTCCAGTTTAAAGCCATTACCCCTTGTTCTGTAACTACCTGCCCTTGTAAAAAGTCCCTCCCCAGCTTTCCTGGAGGCCCCTTCAGTTAATGGAAGGCCACTATAAGGTCTTCCCAGGACCTTATCTTTTCCAGGCTGAACAGCCCCAAATGTCTCAGCCTGTCCTCACAGAAAGGGTGCTCTTGTTCTCTGATCACCCTCGTGGCCCATCTCTGGACTTGCTCCAGTAGGTCCATGTCCTTCTTATGTTTGGGGCCCCAGAACTGTATGCTCCAGATGGGGTCTCACAAGAGTGGAGTAGAGGGGAGAATCACCTCCCTCGACCTGCTGGCCAGGCTTATCTCGATACAGTGAAGATAAAACACTGAAAAGTTACTAGGTAGTCCAGATAAGTTTAAAATCAGAATCTGTGACAGAACCTAAGATAGTTAAATATTTTACTAGCAAATCTACTTTTGTGCAAGGAGGACACTCCAACTGCAAGAAAAAACATTTAACAGTATTATTTTTGTTTTACCTACATTAATAATTAAACTATTTGCCTGAGGAGACCCTGTAGCATAGCACCCCTCTACCTCTATACTCCCAAGAGTAGTGTAGATATGTCCAGCTTGGCTCCAGGAGCTGTTCATAGTTTATGTTAATATCCATAATTGGCACAGACTGTCTGGACTGAGCTGACTGATCTGCATCAAAACTGTGGCAGGGATCACTTTAACAATTTAAAAATATTATCCATTCTATTTCATTGTTAAGCCTATACCCTGGTCTTTTTTAGTTTATTTGCATAGGTGTAATGTCTCTGTACACTTTATTCACCTTTTCTATTTCACTAGAAAATAGAAAAGCACTTACCTAGAGAATAGATGGCCAGTATCAAAACTCACTGCTTAATACTACTTTTAAAGTAGGTTCCCCCTTAATACAGGTGTTGACTGTTGGCCTTCTGTTTACTTTGTGATGAAAATAAATTGCAAAATTTCTTCTTTTTATTCAAGAAAAAAAAAAAAAAAAAGCAAAATCTCAAAAACTCTTCCAGGACTAATTTCTTTCTGTTTCAGTGTGGGTTAGTGAGTGCTATTAATTCATAAGAGCAAATATACCTTCATTAAGGATCCTCCTTGGGAACATTAGTCTCTAACCGTCCTTGAACCTAGAATGCTGGGTGATCTTAACCTAGATAGCAATGAAAGAAAAAGGAGAAACAATTATAATTTCAAAATTACTTTGGTACCGAAACCAAAGGAAAAATACTCTCACACTACAAATTGTATTCAGAATAGTTCAGTTTAGATAGGAAACTATATAAAGGCTAAAAAAAAAAATAAAAAAAAAATCATGTTTTGTACATACTGAGGTTATTTTAGAACAGTTTCTGAAGAAAACATGAGAATATTACATCCTTTAAATATATATGTAAGATACAGAAGCATAGTTATTAATATGGCACATGTAGACAAATCCCTATGTTATATTATCAACTTAAGGATAGTGGAGATAAAAAAAATCATTTTGACTAAGGTAAGATGATAGTTTGAGAGAGCATTCATTCAAATGCATAACCATCACATAAAATATTCTTAAAAAATACAATGTGGACTCAATTTAAAAAAAAAAAAAAAATCCAAAAACTTTTAATGTTTAATTAATTAAACTTTTGTGGCACTGTGATTTGTAATGAGAATTGAGATAGATAATTTAATTTATCAAGGGTCTGAGATGATTAAAATCTAAAAGAAACATTCAAATTTCAAGTAACTTTTATTTTAATAGCTATTTGTTTTAAAATATGAAGGTAGACCCTCACATAGGATCTACAGGAGCAGTAAACACTGCTAAATTTTCTGTTAAGTACTTCAAATAGTATTTGTTCAGTGATTTCCAGCTCTTCAAAAAAAGCTTTTCCTGACCTGTAAGCTCTCAGAAAGCTTCCTTGTAATAAACTATCCAGTTTTTGAGGGAGCCCCTGGCAGTGGAATGTGGGTAAAAGAGGTCATCCTTCATAATATGAAAATTGCCAAAATTTTAAATCTGTTTGAGCAGCAAGAAAGCCTTCTACAAATCCCTTAAGTTATTAAATCCTTGAGTAGAAATTCCTCTCCCTTTCACTGTAACCCACTCACCCTCTCGGGAATAAGGAATGTTTGCATGGTAATGAGGTAGAAATAGTTTCCCCAAGGCATTCTGAGTGACAATATTCTTTATGCAGTGTGAATTTTCAGAAAAGTGCTTAGTCAGAATAAGGATTATCTCATATTTATACATATGATAATATTTAAAAATACAAGAGTATCTGAAAATGAATATTGAAAATCCACATAGATTGCAGAAGAATAAGCATAAATATAATTTAAAAGCATAAATATAAACATAAGATTTAATGTCAAGTTAAATGTCTAGGAGCTGCAACATTAAGTTTTTAAAGAGTACCTAAGTAATGAAAAAGTAAAATAAATTACCCTTACTTTATTGTTACCAAAATGATCGAAATAAGACAGCAAGGGAAAAAAAAAGAAAAAAAAGTCCCTAATATAAAAAAGAAAGGGGATTGAGAAAAGGTGTCTGAAAGCATTAGAAATTCCATTTGCTGGTAAGAATAATATATTCATTATCTTCATGCTCTGGAAAACATATCTTATCCTATTTAGGTAACTGGAGGAAATCCTTAATCTTCATAGAGGTGTTAAAGCTCCAAGAGTGAAAAATACTAGTAAGAGCTGATATTTTCATTTTAAGAAGAAATTACTAATTTGATCTTAGCTACCTCTTTTTTCCTTTATGTCAGTCTATTTACTTTTGCTAATACCCACATTTTTGAACACCAAAACCATAAATACAAAAACTTTCTTCAAATATGTTAGAAGTGTTCTGCCAGGAAGTTCATGGGGCATTAAGATATACAGGGTAAAATAAAGAAGAATAAAAAAGGGAAAAACCATAATAATTAAATTTATTCTTTGCCTCTCTGTTAAATGCGGAAGAAAATGGGGAAGTTCCCATACTTTAAATTTTTACAGGGAACTTAGAGGAGGTATGGAAACAAAATGCTTCTGAAAGTGAAATGCTAAAATAGAAATTAGGAAACAAACTTATAAAACAAAGAACAAATCACCAGGACCAGATAATATATACACATGAATTCTAAAGGATTACATACTTCCTCTTGACTGTCATGAATGATGTATTGCTTAACCTGGCCTTCAGATCTGGAAGATGGCAAATATAGTGCCTCTACAAATTGAACTCAAGGGCTTACCTTATAGTAAATTGTCATCCTCACTTTACAAGTGTCTAGTGGGAGAAATAAAGCATAGATAAAGCATCTGCATTTTCGTACTAGAGTAGTGTCTTATGACAGTAGATGACTGCACAAAAAATTGAAGAAAACTCTGCAGCAAAGTTTAGAGAATGAAGGAATAAAAAGAAGGAAAAAAAAAAGTATGATATGGATTTTCCATGAAAAAAGGAAAACCAAAACCAGGATTTTCCATTAAAATAAAAAAAAAAACAAACAAAAACAATAGAGTGTTTTATAGAATAACATACCATAAACCATAAAATATCCAAAGTTGAAGGAAGCCATAAGGATCAAGTTCAACTCCCTACTTCTTGCTCCTTCTGTTCTGTAAAAGCCATTAAGACTTTCAACTCAAAATAAGTTTAAATGTCTGTGTATTGGGTTTGCGTGGCAAGGTTTTGGTAGCAGTGGGGGAGGGGACATGGGGTGGCTTCTGTGAGAGAAGCTGCCAGAAGCTTCCCCCATGTCCGACCCGACACAGCTAATGCCAGCCGGCTACAAGAACGGACCCGCCGCTGGCCAAGGCCGAGCCCATCAGTAACGCCTCTGTGATAACATAATTAAGAAAAAAAAAGGAAGAGAGGGAAGAAAAAAAAGCTGCACACTTTGCAGCTGGAGAGAGGAGTGAGAAGATGTAAGAGAAAACAACTCCACAGGCACCAAGGTCAGTGAAGAAGGAGGGGGAGGAGGTGCTCCAGGCGCCAGAGCAGAGATTCCCCGCAGCCTGTGGTGACGATCATGGTGAAGCAGGCTGTCCCCCTGCAGCCCATGGAGATCCATGGTGGAGCAGATGACCACCTGTAGCCCGTGGAGGACCCCACACCGGAGCAGGTGGATGCCTGAAGGAGGCTGTGACCCCGTGGGAAGCCTGCGCTGGAGCAGGTTCCTGTCAGGACCTGTAGCCCGTGGAGAGAGGAGTCCACGCTGGAGCAGGTTTGCTGGCAGGACCTTGTGACCCCGTGGGGGACACGCGCTGGAGCAGTCCCTTCCTGAAGGACTGCACACCATGGAATGGACCCAGACAGGAGCAGCTCATGAAGAACTGTCAGTCATGGGAAGGACTCATGTTGGAGAAGTTGGTGGAGGACTGTCTCCTGTGAGAGGGACCCCACGCTGGTGCGGGGGAAAGAGTCCTCCCCCTGAGGAGGAAGCAGCGGCAGAAACAACGTGTGATGAAACTGACCCCAACCCCATTCCCTGTCCCCCTGTGCTGCTGGGGGGAGGAGGTGGAAAATCGGGAAAGAGATTAAGCCCAGGAAGAAGGGAGGGATGGGGGAGGTGTTTTAAGATTTGGTTTTACTTCTCACTATCCTCTAATTTTTATTGGTAATAAAGTAAATTTGGTTTTTTTTCCCCCAAGTCGAGTCTGTTTTGCCCGTGCCAGTAACCGGTGAGAGATCTCTCTCTGTCCTTATCTCCACCCACGAGCTTTTCGTTATAATTTTCTCCCCCTGTCCATTTGAGGAGGGGGAGTGATAGAGAGGGCTTTGGTGGGCATCCGGCCTCTAGCCAGGGTCAACCCACCACAGTCTGAAATAATGGCTGATGGAGGCAAGTACTAAGTTAATTTCAAGAGTTATGAAAGAAGCGTCAAGCTTCTCACACCCTTGTCTGAAAAAATAAAGATAAAATAATCTTTAGACATAGTTATTAATGACAGAGTCCTTGTTATAATATTAATTGCAGGCAGAATTACTTTCACGATCCCCATTATTTATTTTTTTAACAACATTTCTTAGAATGAGTAGCTATGAAGTAAGCCAAAAGTCCAAAGCTATTCTACACAGAAATTCAATTTAAAGAGAATTCAGAAAAAGAACAGGCAAAATGAAATCTGTGGATAGGAATAGAAGAATAGAATCATGCACTGTGTAAACAAGTTTGACTATCTTGCTGTATAATATATATGCAGCTGTATATACATTGCTGTCATCTAAAAATCTGCCGACACATTTGTGAAGCATATCACATGTCCATACTATAAGTTAATGTTAAAATTTTATTGTAAGATACAGTTCCTTCTTTTCTAGCTTGATAATACTGATTTAGTGTACAAACCACTATCGGCTATATAGAATCTCACTTTAACTTTGCATACACATAACTCCTGTTGGCTGATAGACAATAGACATAGACAAACAGGTCTATGTTAGTGTAATATGTGGACATGACTATTGATAAACTTTGAGCACATAAAAGGCATATTGAACTATTTTAAAAACATTGATGTAATTATCTGAAGATTCTCCTATGTTGACTTCCAAAAGGTTGGGGTTTTTTTTGTTTGTTTGTTTGTTTGTTTTTTCATAAACCAATAATATCTGCATAGTACGATATATATTATATATATACATAAATTAATTTAAAAACATGGCACAAAATGTTGGGATATGTACTTTCTGTCACAGTAACATACAGTATTCTGTGTAACACTTTCACTGTGCCCTTTTGAAACCTGAGTATACTTTCTAAAAGATCCTAACATGTTACACATATTTAAAAGTCAAGTATACTGTTGTCTAACTTGTCATACTTAATTACTAACAGGAATTTCAGTTTTCAGGTACATTTTTACCATGTTTGCAATTTTAAATTACTTTTAATATAGATTTTTTTTTTTAAAAAACAGCATAAATAATAAATCTTGACTATTCCAAGAATTCCTTATTGAGGAAATTTGTTAGGAGTTTTTTTATGGACTAAGAAATTAGGTCTTCATGTAAATGTCTTTGTTCTAACACAGATTTTACCATTGAATTAGTGATCATTATCATAACATTAAAAATAAGATTGTTTGCAATTTTCTGTACGTTTTCCAAAGGCTGGGTGTGATGAGCCTTATAAACAATGTGAAGGAGTTGATGCCTTTACATGAATATTCAAAACTGAAATATCTGACATGATTGTATGAAACACTGAAATATTATTTCTCTCTCTCTCTCTCTGTTTTCTACCTTGCTACTTTTGTTTCCTGTTTCATTGTTAATGGACCAGGTTAATTTTTGGTGCTAGCAGATGGTACTAAAACCTGTGGACTCAGGTAAAATAATTCATCTAAATTAGGTAGTTTGTACCAACATGCAACAGTTTATCCTAAACTCCTTACATAAGTTTGGAAAGGTTTTAGAAAATCTTTCTTTGTCAATCTACAACACACTCAGCTGTACTGCTTCTTTCACAGTGTTCTTTCAGTATTCTAGTATTCTCTCTTTTCTAACATTTCCTTTCCTTGGACACCACTTACTTGTCTCGTCTCTCCTACAAAGCTGAAAAAATGAGGCTCTGAATGTGTGAAGTAATGTTGGGTTATATGAGCATGACCAAAAGAGAGATTATGGTTATTTCGCCCCTGAGAAGTGAGAGAAGAAATTAACTAAAGTGATCATTCTATTTTCTCTTTTGCTCTTAGTTCTAGAAAATCTTCAGGCTTCATAAGAAATATTCTCTCTCCATTGACAAACATCAACAAAGATCCCTGGAGATTATTCTTCTAATTGAAAAGACTGTATTTATATTGAAAGCGGGTGGGTTTGGTTTTTAGTAGTTTGTTTGCTTTGATTTTTTTTCCCTTCTAATGAAAATACACGTATGTGGAATCCCGTTGGAGAATCTTTTTATTTTTATCAAATGCAATACCATAAATCATAGTGTTGTTTATCTTCTAAATTGGATAAAATTATTGTTTAATTTAAATTTTTGACGAAACCAAATATTTGGTATTGCATGGAGTATTTTAATTTGATTCTAAATCACCTACATTAAAGAGAAGAAAGGAGGGTAAAATGATCTTTGAGGGACCTTTCTGTAGACTCTGAAAAAAAGAGGACAAATTAAACTATTTCCTAGGCATACTAAAATATAGCTCTATGTGAAAAGTTCTCCATAGAATGATACTGGTTTAGAATCATAGAATGTTGTGAGTTGGAAGGGACCCACAGAGATCACTGAGTCCAACTCCTGTCCTAGCACAGGACAATACCAAGATCCAGACCATGCGTCTGAGGGCATTGTCCCAATGCTTCTTGAATATTGTCAGGCTTGGTGCCATGACTACCTCCCTGGGGAGCCTGTTCCAGTGCTCCACCACTCTCTGGGTGAAGAACCTTTTCCTAATGCCCAACCTAATTCTCCCCTGGCACATCTTCCTGCCATTTCCCCTAGTCCTATCATTGGTCACCAGACAGAAGAAATTTGGTTCCTAAACAATAAAGAGCATTAGTATCTGATTGATTTACTAATCTTATTCTTGTGAAATGAATTCTAATCTGATGAAAATTTAATTACATTTATTTTATGATTGGGCCCAGAAAGTGACGGGATATCTCCTGCTGATGGGAACTAGCACTTTTCATTTTTTTTTCCCTTTGCTCCCATGTGCAGCCTTTACTTTCTTACATTAAACTATTGTTATCTTGACCCATGAGTCCTTAATCTCATTTTTTCCACCTGTCCTGCTGAGGAGAGTGAGTGAGAGTGACTTGGTGGGAATCTGGCAGCCAGCCAAGATTAATCCAACACATCACTAAAAACACCAATCCAAAACCCCCAAAACAATATCCACCTTTACTTCCTCTATGAAATTCAGAGATGTATGATCACTTGGGATGTCAAAAAATCAAACCCTTGAGGACAGTATAGGGCTAGGGAGCACAGAATCGCCACCTACATTGTTCTATTCACTAAACCACATAACCTTTAAAACATGGAAACAGCTGTTTAAGGAGGGTGAAAGACACAGAAAACTGCTCAAGACACAAAAGTTAAACATGAGACTTTAAAATTCCTGCCTTTTCCATTCTCTTGTCATACCACAGCTGTGATGTCTCCAGGGAAACCAAATATGTTTGTCAGTCTGTTTCTCACCTCCATCCTTTATCTGTGAGCTGTTTCTGACAGCCAGATGAGACTGATTGTGTAATCTCTTCCCACCTGAATCAAATTAACTAACCAGACTTTTCAATTATTTCATAATTTCCAGCACAGGAAAACCTCAATTCGAATGAATATCAAGTCTACATCAATCCACAGAAAAAGTAGGGTTTGTTTTTTTGGTTTTTTTTTCATTGTTCCTTTACAAAAGTTAACAGTACCTACTTTACTCCAGTACAAAAATCCACAGAAAAAAAACTACATGCATGAATAGAAATTTTGATGGGGAACATAATATTTTATATTATTGTGCCATGTAAAATCTCTATACTGTTTGATTTAAAGACCAAGGTACCTACAGTTTAATTCTTTGGATACTAGACAAAGAATAGTCAGTAAAATAAATTTATTGCATGACATCACAAGATTTCCTGTTATGCACACTCATTCACTCAATTATTCTTCCTGTTAACCTTTCATATTTTTTTGACTCATGTTCTTTAAACTTTTAATTTAAAAAAAAAAAAATGCTTTGACACAGTGTAAAGCTACAACTTTCACCCAGTCTTCCTTTACTTATAGTGCTGTCTGACATGTCCCTCCTACAAGTCTCTCTGATATGGGTTACAGGTCACACATGCAGCTAACATCACTCTTATAGTGATCTATTCTGGTGTGATAATATGTGTCGACAGCATATGTAGAATTAGAGCAGGAAGATAACAGAGATACTTCACCTTGGTACCATTTCCCTCCTGTATCCCCATCAAAAATAAAAATGAATAAACAAACAAAAATCCACAGCAAATATGAAAAATAGTCGAGCAAAAAGATTCTCTAAAAAAGCTATGAAGAAATTAATGCAACAGGAAGTTTTGTTTTTTTTGGTTTTTTTTTCAAATTACATGTCTTCCATGCTGCGAAATCAGTTTTGTCATAACATTCCTTGACTTTGTTGATGTTCTTTTAAAACAAAAATATCTTTAACCTGTTGTACCTGAAAATTTGCCTGTATTTTTTTTTTTAATTAATCATTTTGCACAGCACTATCATAAGTCTTTAACAGGGTATCCATTTAGGCTTGGGCTCTTCTCTAGATTTTCACATCCAAACTATTCAAAGTTATCCAGATTCTTTTGCATAATAGCGCAAAGACATATTTTCTGTGGTTCCGTGTCATTAGTAACCTCATGCACCATCTTTCCTCTTGATTACCAAAAAACTTTCTTTACACTTACCTTTATGAAATGCAGTCATGCCCTTCTGATAGCCAGCAAAAAAGCTAATGCAAAGCTTTTTCCCTAGTCTACCAGTCTAACTTTATAAGCCTTCCTCTGCACTATTCTATTGGCTGGTTTTCTGACAGTAGACTAGAAATACACTTATTATTCTTATCTTCAGTCAAGGATCTTCCAGGTTGTCTATATCAGATCTCAATTTTTAGTCAATATTAAGAGACTGATTCTTGTCTATGACCAGAAGTTGAGCCTAGTTTCATGAGCTTTTTTTTAAAAAAAAAAAACCAAAAAACCCACAATTATCATTATTATGAGACAGAATCTATGTGAGATCCACAAACAGATGGGAAATTACCCTAACCTACTTTGCTGGTGTTTAAACAAATGATTCCCATAAGCACTTGCCAACACATCATATAGGCTATCACAGTGTGGTAGATTCACCCTTCCGGTTTGCAACCAGGCACAGCCTGCTCTCTCACTTTCCCCCCCAACAGGGAGCAGGGGAAAGAATTGGAAAGAAAAGGGCAAGGAGACTCATGGGTTGAGATAAAAACTATGTACTAATTAAAATAAAACTATAATGATAACAACAGTAGTGACAGAATATACAATTAAGGAATAGACAGTTTAATTGCTCACCACCCACCGACCGATGCTCAGCCTGTGTCAGTCAGTGATCCGGGAGCAGAGACAGTCCTGAAATGTCATGACCAACAAGCATCTGACCCATTTGCAGGAGAAAAATGGCATTTTGGTAATTGCTGAAAAAATACAATCTTTTTTTTTAAAAAATGTTTATTTTGAGAATTACACATGAATTCTTATAAATACTTATGAATTGTAATGCTTTACTGTAATTGGAACATATCTTTCTTAAAACTGAAAAATAATTGGAAAATTAATACAATCATCTTGTGATGGAATATGATAAGAAAAGGACCTAGAAGGGTGTGTGATGGAATTGTCTCTATATTAACCATTAATATTTAAAATCCTCATAACAATTAAATGTACTGTACTTATTAAGTGAACAGTAATAGAATTAAAACTGCATATGTCATTAGTTGCCCTCAAGGGAATTCGGAAGCTTTCATCAACCTTGACTTCAAAATAATTTGAGCACCAATATTCGAAAGTATATAGTTCGTTATAGTTGTACACTCATTATTTTGAATAATTGTATACTAGCTAGTGTACCAGAAAGGTAACCAGAGTGGGGTTTTATAATAGAAAATAAAATAAGCATAATCCTGTATTGGAAAGTGCTATTGCATGTTTATAATGACTCTCTAAATATAATTGTGAACTATTACATGAGTTCTATGCAGGTAACAGATGAAGAACACAAAGATTTGCAAGGTATTGGAGAATGGACATATTTTTTTCAGAAATATCCGTCTTTGTTGGGAAAATGGTCTTTTTAAAAAAGTGGTTTTACTATCTATTCTGGAAGTTTCCCTTTGAAACCACAAAATAAATGGCTGCTGTTCCATTCATAAAGCTGCTCCATTAAGAAAGCTCCACTTGTATTCTGCAGGCACCAGTTTTGTTTTATTCTCAAATTCCTAATGGAGTTTAAAATTAAAATTAATGTTTCTGTTTACTTTCTAGCATATTCAAAAGCCTAATCAATGATGTCAGCACATCTCAGTAATAGTGTTTCCCTATTAATGTCTAATATAAGCAGTAAAGGAAGCATGGGACACTGTTCAGGAGGCTCGTCACTGGAGGATTTTTTTAATACTGTCAGCTGTGAACCAACTGAGCTGTAATAAATAGTACAATTAGTGGAAATAAAATAGCACACTGACAAGATTGAGATGGTATTGAGCAGAATATTTTGCAAATGCATAATCTTTTACCCCAAACAATTAGAGTCTGAATAGAAAGGGGAAAACAACAGTCTACTCAGAAGCTAAAGCTATTCCTGGTCTCTCGCTCTTTATCTCACTAAAAATGCAGTGTTCTGCCTTCCATGGGTGCCCTTGCACTCATATATTCCTGAATGTCTGTTTTTGATGCATTCCAACATTGACAAATGTTGATCAGTTATCACTTAAAGCTTTTCTTAAGATAATCTTTCATATGTACTTCTCCCCTTGGAGCTGTCACTCCATCATTTAATCTTGATAGCTCTATATATAGATCATTGTGTCTTCTCCACTGACATTGCTCATGCAGCAGTTGTTTTATACAAATCCCTTTTGTTCTCAGCCTTTACTGTCACTAGCATAGCTGTCTTAGTTGTGCACTGGCTTTGTTGACTTCAGGTTAGTAAGTCTATTTAAATCAGTTGAGAATCTGGTTTTAAACCTTTGTGATTAACATAAGACAAATATTTTTCTATGGAGAAACAAATAACAGATACTTGAGCATAAGTTTTCTTTTTAAAATACAATTTAAAACATAACTTTTATTTGGAAAACAGAAAAAAAGAAGAAAATCATCTGCATCTTTTCTTCCACACAGCAAATGTAAACAATGAATTTCTAGGGAATTTGACTATATTGTACTACATGCACGTAAGAAAAAAATGTAAATTAAGTTTTTACTTCATTGTTTTATAAACTAAGCATTTAAATTTCCAGCATCTATTAAATACTAGAGATTACAACTGTAACTGCCAGTTCAAATAGATTCTACTTTTAGTTATGGATGTGCATTTTTTTCCATGAATTTTAAGTTTAGAGATCTTTTAAATTACATATGAAAGTCTCTTAGAAATACTGCATGAAACCACACCATACATCCGATTCAGTTTGTGGTATCATTTCCTGAGAGATATAAATATTGTGTAATACTTTCAGGATATTAACGGAATTTACAAGGTCAGAACACTATTGAGCTGTCATGGTGCTTAAGAATAACAGTCCCTATTGATATACTCCTCAAAAGTAGCTAGAAGCCAAACAGAGAATTGAATTAATGCAGCATGCTCTTGATCAATATACCTGATAGCCACTAGGCCTTTAATACTTCCACAAGTACATTCATTTTCCGTCCTATATGGTCTTATGAAATTGTCTTAAATTCTACCTTAGTGGGTTACAAACCAAAACAAAAAAAAGAAAGTAAAATATAGCAGATGACTATTTTGCTTTTAGTGCTGAAGAGTATTGATATAATGATTAAATTTTATTAATAACTTAACCACACTTAAAGCACAGAGTAACAGATTTGTACAAAGAATCTCATTACTCTCATATTATACAGTAATTGATTAATATTGTGTACTTTATAGTAAGAAAAATATTTATAATGATATATATATAGTTAAAATACATTCAACCACTACTAAACGTATATTAAATTAATATCTACTAAGATCAGACATTTATTCTAAAAGAACACATTGCAATACAATACAAAATAAATCACTAACACTTTTTAGCAGGATATTCAGTATAACTGGTTTCTCAGTATAACTCATATTCGGCAGCTCAGAGCTGACAGAAGAAAATAATATCCAAGTTGTCAAATTCCAGAAAAGAAAGTTAGAAAATGAATGCTAGTAGGAAAATACATGCAGCATGAATGATCCTTAGTACAATTTTATAACTCACCAAATTAATTATGCCCATTTTCCATTTTCAAAATAGAGCTCTCTTAACTTCAGTCAGAAGTGGAAGACAACGGAAGAGGAAATGAAGGTTATTGCTGTGTGAACCTCTCATTCAGCTCATTTCCATCCACATATTTTTCTCATCGACATCAGCTGCTGAATATAAATTCTAAAGATTAATTTCATAGCAATTATTAAATTTAGCCCTGGTTTACAGGAGTATTGCACAGAATATGGTGCAAGTGCTGTTTATTAAAAATGGAACTATTCATTTGTGCAATAAAATGAACAACTTTGCAACTCATGTCAGAGATGCCTGAGGCTCATCAGCTTCTCTTATTTTATGTAGATCAGAATGTGCCAATCTGTATTTTACAACCGAAAAGAAGAATGTAGTAGAGGGGTGTTTACTTTATAAATGATTAAATTCTCAGCCAACTTCATGGATCAATGATTGACAAGATTTAAGGTGGATAATGCTGGAAGGTCAGGTCCATCTAGGCTTGCATGTTTATTTTCTCTCTCTTCCAACTCTTGCTGTTAAAGCAGTAACTCTAAGAAATAACCTTGAATAAACCCCTCTGGTCTTGTACACAATGCTGTTGATTTACATTGGCAATAAGTTTTGCTCTTAAAAACCAACAAATTTGTGTCATTTGCACTGAGTTTTCAGGAGGGATAGTAAACATTTGCTTTTTAAAACCAGTGTTTGATTTAACAATCTCAACACATTAAAATATAAAATGCTAAGTGAAGTTATTTTTTAAAGTCTTTATTGTGGAACGACTGCAAACCCTCCCTTTGTATGCATGCTTGTCAGAGACTTGGGTCTGAGATAGTGGACATCTGTTCTAACCAAAAATGTCCTGAAGGAGATACAGTTGTCAATAAGAATTTTTTCTTTTTTTCAGTTTACAATAACAAGGCAGTGACCTGGGTTGAATATCTGAAAAGTAAATTGGTCCTATAAAAAATAAATAAATCTGAATGTCTAAATAGAGAAACATATTAGTCATGTTAATTGCAGATTATTTTAAATTCTGATATAAAAAAAAAATGGATCATCTTAATTCTGCAATCTTCATTCTACTTTTCATACATATTGTGGTTTCACCTGGCTAGCACTTGGCCAAACACAGCTGTTTGCTCACTTCCCCCCACCCAGCAGGGAATAGGGGAGAGAATTGGAGGGGTAAGGGTAAGCAGACTTGTAGGTTGAGATAAGAAAAAAATAATAATTGAAATAAAATAAAAATTAAAACAATGATATTAAAATAATAATGATAATAATAACAGTAATAAAATATGCAAATGAATTATACACAGTGCAATTGCTCACCACTCACCAACCAAGCCTGTCCCATTCTCAGATAACAAACCCAGAGGAGCGACAATCCTGAAACTGAAACCACAATCCTGAACGAACAAGAGCCTGAGCAAAAGTCAGAGAGAGCAAGAGAGAGACCCTAATTAACAAACTGAATATGACGTTACATGATGTGGAATACCCTATTGGCATATTCAAATGCCTATGTAGCTTATTAATATACACATTAATTGTCCTCGCCCAGACCTTACACTTGTAGAGTAAGAAAACACGAAGTCCTTCAACTTCCAGCGACAAATGGAAACATTGGTATGTTATCAATATTTTTTCTCATAACAAACCCCATGCTGAAACCAAAGAACAGTACTGTTCTAACTACTAAAAAGAAACCTATCTCTGCCTCAGTTAAAAACCAGGACACATATTTGTGCTTGATATTTCAGAAAGATGACTGCTACAATTCTTCCAGAATATCTCACTACTTCAACTTCTTGAGTGCTCCTTCTTTGAAGCTGACCTTTGATTGCATATACATCACTTTGATCAGCTTTGTCTTCAGATAATAGACTATTTAAAGATGAAAAAGTTGCAGTAATGTTACATAAGGTTGAACTGTCCTTACAAACACTTGGCAATTTGTTTTTCTTGCTTGTGATTTGCTTTTAATATGGTGATTTATGTTACTAGCATTAGAAATAATATTTTCATGAAACTACTACAGGATATATGCAAAAATTATAAGAAAATAATAGCTAAAAATAGTTATTAAAGTTAGCTATTAACTATTAAAGAATTATTATCAAAATTAACTATCAGTAAGGTTCCTTAGAGACCTGTACTCAGTCCAATATTAGTATTTTCAGTAATGCTATCGATGATGGAATAGAGAACAAATTCATTAAATTTGCAAACAATATGAACCTGGGGGAGGGGAATATTCGTTGTAAATAATTTAAAATTGGAGAAATAATCTGAAAAAATATAAACTGTAATCCAACAAGAAAAAAAGTGACTCATTTTGCACCTAAGAATAGTCATATGCATAAATGCAAGATAAGGACAAGTATCAGTTTAAACAGAAATTAATATGAGGAAAAAATCAAGCTCCACATAAATCAAACTGTTATTCTACTTCCAAAAAAAGGTAGGTAATGTATTGACAGATAACTTTGAAAAATCTGTCTACAAGGTTTGGAAAGAGAATCTTCAGCTCTACCCTACATTGCTGATGTCTGTGCTGGGGAAGTGCATCCAGATCTGGACACTGCACTTCCTGAAAGAGCTCAGCTTATGGATCAAAATGAAAGTAATATAAATTAGCAGTTTTATGGAAAATAGAGTGCATGGAGATGGATTTAGAAAGGGATTTATTTCATTTCTAAAACTTAAGACTGAGCACAGAAATGTTAATGCTCTCCAAATTCATCAAAGGCTACTGCTAGGAGGCAGGGAATAGTCTGTTCTTTGTGTCTATATTAAGTATATTAAGTATGTTTCAATGACAGCAAGGGAGATTCAGGTTACAGTCTAAAAATAGCTTTCTGATGGTAACAATAATGAAACATTGGAATAGTTTAATATGGGGAGACTGTGGATGCCTTTAAAAAGAGGTTGAGTAAACACCTATAAGGAGATACACAGCTAGAGCTAATATTGCCTTAGATCTGGAAGGCTGACTAGGTGACATTACAGTCCTCTGTCATTCCATGTAAGCCATGCAGAAACCTACACAGAAGAAGTTTGCCTAATGTATTTCAGACAGCCAGGGGGAAAAAAACCCTAGCAGATATATTGACATATACTGTATGTTACGGCTCACATACCATTATCAGATTATGACACTTCTGCTAGTCCAAACTCTTAGTCTTGGTGACTTTTTTGAATCTTGTTTGAAATGTAAGTATTTTTATATTTATCGATATGCATATGATGATAAAATAAGAAAAAAAAAACAAACCGTAGCTTGAGGAGCTGCAGCAGAATAAAGCCAATTTGAAAAGACCACTTCCATTTCCAAAAGAAGTAGTGAACAAATACTTATTTCTTTGGTAAGTGTTCCATGTTCTACTGTTTCCGTAACTCTTTAATCGCTGTATTCTATCTAGATTTAGAAGATTCTTTCTTTTTTCCATAGAAAAGTGTTAGATAACTGCACTTCCCTTTTGCTTTATGCCTTTGAAGATTTGGCCCAGGCTGCAAGTACCCACAAATCTTTCCTACATGACAGTTGTAACAGCATAAGCAGAAGTTAGGGCCTATGCAACAGCAACTTTCAGATGTTTTTCAAATGCTTCAGCACTGAGCTAAAGTTTATTTCAGATATAAAATAGATAGAACAGGTGCTATCAAACAGTTTTATTTCCATTGTGACATAAAGCCTGCATCCCATGAATGAAAGCCAACATCTTTCCAAATAGTAAACTTGCTGAAAAATAGATTGAAGAGGTTTACAATGATAACCTCAAGGTGTGAAGGAGACAGTGCTATAGAGAGAAATATGGAAGAAAATAGCCAAACTTAATGGGGGAAAAAAAAGGGGGAAATTCTGTATTTTGAATGAGCTGAAGGGAAGGGAATATTCCCTATCATACAATTAATCCTTACGAGAACATTAAAGAACAGCAAAACAACCTTACTAGCCAAGAATATTTACTTTTAAACAAAACTCTAAATGCTGTAATTTAAAATATTTAGAGTAAGAAAAATAACATTTCTTCAAATAATTCTATTTTCCTCTTTATTTTGCTACATCTTAACAGAAATTTTTCTGTTGGAACAGCTGTTTCCTCAAACAAAAGAAAAATAAGTTCCAGTGTTTAATCCTAACTTGACAGAATAGTTATCAGATTATAGGCATTTCAAAGCATATTACCTACACCTTTCGCAGTTCTCTTCTGATTTTAGCTGGTTTCATAATGAAGAGTATAAAACTATTCCCAAGATTACAAAATTATGATAAATCATATATTTGCAGTGAATTTTATTGAATAAATTAGTTTATATTTACAGTGATTTAACATGTTTCAATATATTCAATTCTGATTTAATTGTACACTGATAAGTTTTAAACATTTTCTACCAATATTGACAACTTGACCATTGGCTTTTTAAGTGAATATGACCAAATTTATATGGCTCTCAATCCAGTAATTTTTTTAAAAATAGGAAGATAATATTTTTTTTTAAAAAATGCTCTTACTTCTTGTGAGGACATAAATAACCCAGTACTTTTCTCTCTCTCTCTAAAAAAAAAAAAATTCAGATGTCATATTTCATATTTTTAAAAGTTAATATCTCAGATGTTTCAGACAGCTGAAGAAAAAAGAATTGTAGTAGAATACGTGATAAGTTTTGGTAAATGCAGAAAGCATAAATAAAAGGAGAAATACAATGCTTTGTCTTGATAGTACTTTGTTTCTGTATATGAGAAAAAACCCAACAGAACAACCTAAACTTTCTTTGATGGCACTGTTGAACATAAGACAGTGAGCTAAAGTCAGAAGGAATCCTATTGTGTATTGAAAGGGGATATTTGGCCCTTAGTGGCCTGTGGGTGAACTATTGTGTGGTAGTGATGCTCATAGGCATGGAAATGACAGCTGGAAGACGGATAGAAGAATAGATTGGAAGTGACAGTGAGTTTGACTATATGTACAATCTTTATTTTTTTTTTTAGAAATGAACTAAAAGTAACATTTCAAATACTATCACTCTTCTTGCCACTAGCTGCTATTTTTATAAATCCCAGATAAGCAAAGCGGCCTATAGACCAATTTTTTCTATGGACAATAAAAATTTAATTATTTCCTGAAGCTGAATACAATATCCAATTTACAGTAACAATAACAAAACCAACTGACCTTAATGCAGAAGTCTGAGCACTGAAAGCCTCAAGAAGTAATACTCACTGACACTATCCATCATTTCTTGGTAGCTGTGAGCAGACTCGATTTCATTTTGGAGGAAGAAAAAAATAAATACTTAAGATACACATACATAAGTAATAGCAGAAAATCTGAATTTAAGTAGCTTTAAACATTCACATCATCCTGTCTGGAAGAAGAAACTTATAACATCTGATGTTCCTGAAAATGCCTGAAGGGAAAGGCACTTGAGTCCTTTACAAATCTTTATTATTTTATAATTCAAGTGTATATAAACTATAATTAGTACAGATGAACTTCAAACAATGTGTAAATAATTTTAGTCCTATTTAAATCCACTGTATTGATACTCAGATTAATTTTCATTTAAGATTTTTTTTGTTTAAAGATAATGTGGGAATTTTGTAAAAAAGATTCCCTCTTTGGAAATTAGGTATACATAAAGTAGCCCAAGATACCTGTTGTGCATCTGCACACATCATATCAGTTTCAGTGCATTTTGCAACTAAACAAAATTCATTTTTATCAAGAGAAACAGTAATATAAATTTGGATGGGAATTAATGTCTAAAAGACTTTTGGTTTCGAGATCTCACACCTCTAAAGAGCACTATTAAATTAAAATTTGCCTAGGTTTTTTTTTGTTATAAACCTTAAAAAGAAGAGGGATTACCTATTTCATAGATAACTAGGGAATTCTGCTTTGAGAAATATAATATTCCAGAGCGGGCTTTTTGGAATAAGTAGTGATTTTTTTTTTTTTTTTTTAACTCTAAAAGTATAAAATGCTCATTGGAAGTCAGCTCTATTGAAAGTCTAGGATAGATAAAAAGCAACACTCAGTCAACGTAGGACCTGAGCATCTTGTGGGGAAGGAGACATTAAAGAACCTCATACATAGAGAGGTTTTATCTTCTTCCTTAAAGAGGAAGTCCTTAAAGTCCTTTCTAAGACTGACCATAAGATTAACACTGGATAAATGTGCTTCTGTTTTTATATCTGTATTATTCAAATTGGTTTTACACATTTTTGAGCATATTCTCCTATTTTCTTGTAATTATAGTAAATGCTGAGAAAAATATTTTCACACTCAGTCATATAGAATTGACATAGGTAACTGCACAAAGTCATCAGAATCTAGACTTGGTTAAAATGCATTACCCATATGTAAAAAAGGAGACAGAAAAACAAACAAAGAGAAAACACCCAAAGTACAAACCAATCAATCAAAAAACCCTAAACCAAAGCTAGATACTGAGTTTCCAAAGTGTTTTCAGGAAATAATCTTAGTAGCAAAATAATTTCCTACATTAATTTTGAACATTGAGTCTTTTTGCTTTTTTAATAAAAACTGAAGACTTCTAGTAACTCTTATTGTTTTAGCTAAAATATTGTAATGTGTATTCTTTAATAAAAGAGCTCTGAAATAATATTCCATTAAGCAAATATAATAAAGCTCTAGGGTGTATACTGAAACCCTTACTCCAGTCTGCAAATAAATGAAAGTTGTTTCCATAAAATACTAAAAATGCAAACCTGGATTTAAATAGCTGCACCTTAGAACAGCATTATACTATAAAAGTTATAATTCAATTTGTACAGTAGAGACCACTATAGATATTTATTAGCTAGTAGATACTTTTGTAGTATGACAATTCAGAAAGTATATCTTTCATTGGCACAAGTTCCACAAATTCACAAAAATAATACTGTTTTTAACTGATAAAGAATTCTAGCAACAATTCTTTAATTTTCTTATCATTTTGTATCTCATTTGTAAAATAGAGATAATAACATCTGCCAAATCTGACAAAACAATATTGTGACTCTGAATAGTTTTTACATATAGTAATCAAAAAGACCTTCAATAAAATATAAGATTCTCTACACAGTGCAATATTTGAATGAAGTGCAGCAGGTAAGTAGGGTTGTCATGCTGATCAGTTCAGAAAAAAAGCAATACAGAGAATTTGCCTCATTCTGTAAGCATTTTTTTGCTCAAGGTATGGATCTCGAATATAGGTATTTTAAGTCAATAGAGTTACTAAATGTGGAGAAATTAACAAATGAACAGCATTAACTGGAGACAGGCCTGAAAAAGGAAGGGATATAAAACCAAATATTGTATAAGTAACTCCTGAATCACAAGGAATAAACAAAATAAAGGTCTGAAACTGATACTATACAGACGACTAGACAAAAGTCATCCTAACTTTTAAATGATTGCATTTGTAACCTTTACAACATTCTGATCTTTTTCAGTTTACTAGGAACTGTTTTCAGCACTGCTCTAACACAAAATGCTTTGATGCACTGAAATGGATTAGGAATTCTCGAAGAGTTTCTCTGCTGGCTTTGCTGTGAGAGTGGTGAACTCCAGGTAAGCAGTGGTCATCGATAGCTGTCAAGAGTAATGTCTTAAATTACACCTGCCACATTCATAAAAAGATATGCATTTATATTGTAAAATCCTGACAAGGTATATTTATTTTCTATCTTTGATAAAGAGTTGAATGTAAGTTGCTACTCAGTGTTTCAACAAAGAAAGTATATGTCACTGTGACAAAACTGGTAATGACTTGACAGCATACTTAGCTCTGACAGCCTAACTATTCATAATTGTTAAGTACTGTGTTGTTACACACGTGAAGTAAAACAAAATCAAACTTATAAAACTCTAGTAAAGCAATTTAAATAGTACTGATTAAATCTGAATTAGGAGATTCTGCTTAAACATCAGGAAACACTTCTTTACTGTGAGGGTGATGGAGCACTGGAACAGGCTGCCCAGAGAAGTTGTGGAGTGTTCTTCTCTGGAGATATTCAAAACCCACCTGAATGCAGTTCCTGTGCAACTTGCTCTACGTGAATCTGCTTTGGCAGCGGGGTCAGACTAGATGATATCCAGAGGTCTCTTTCAACCCCTACCATTCTTTGATTCTGTGATTCTGTGATTCTGTGATTCTGTGATTCTGTGATTCTGTGATTCTGTGATTCTGTGATTCTATCAATTAACAACACATTATGCTATTGGCTAGTTCTAACATAATAAAAATCAATATTACTGCATTTTCAAAACTTTTTCTTTAGAGCTTATATCTAAAATAAACTTTGAATGTACAATACTGTGGAGCTGAAGCTGTTTAGTTATCATGGACATCTACAGTCTTTGGTGACTGTTACTCACTGACACCCAGAGAAATCAATCTAGGGAGCCCTCAGAACGGATCTGTGAGAGGATCTTTTTTGCTCCTGTTACTGCTTTCACCAATTTTTATTTTGCCAGTCAACTCTCTTATGTATTTGGATGCAGGATATATGCAAAATGCCTTGCCTATTTGAAATATCTTATTTTGTTTATCTTGTCCTTATAATAACTTTTGTTGCTTGAATGCTTCCTACATCTAACTACATGTCTTTCTTTGCCCTTTTGGTGGTCACACAGAATACATACTTGTGCAGGGTTCATTCATTGTCTTTAGCTGTGCCATGAGAGTGTAACAGAATGCTTACATACTATTGCTGTTTACACTACTTTGTACAACTTTACTATGCTTATATTCAATTATATCCTGGCTAAGGTATTTATAATTTCTAGGCCCTTTTTTTACTTACTGTGTTGGGTTTACATGGCAAGGTTTTGGTAGCGGGGCGGGGTATAAGTTTGGTTTCTTGGTGAGAAGCTGTCAGAAGCTTCCCCTATCTCCAACAGAGCCAATGCCACATATTTATGAAGAGGAAGTAACATCTCAGTCAGAGAGAGGAGTGAGAATATGTGAGAGAAAGAATTCTGTCAAAGTCAGTGAAGAACGAGGGTGAGGAGTTGCTCCAGACACCAGAGCAGATATTTCCCTGCAACTTTTGGTGAAGACTATAGTGAGACAGGCTGTCCCCCTGAAGTCTGTGGAGGTCCATGGTGGAGTAGATGTGTCTACCTGCAGCCTGTGGAGGATCCCACACTATAGCAGATGAATGATCAAAGGAGGCTGTAACCCCATGGGGAGCCCACACTGGATCAGGTTCCTGGCAGGATCTGTGGCCTCGTGGAGAGAGGAGCCCAGGGTGGAGCCAGTTTGCTGACAGGACTTGTGACCTCGTAGGGGATCCATGCTGGAGCAGTCCATTCCTGAGGGACTGCACGCCATGGAAAGGACTCATGCTGGAGCAGTTAATGAAAAGCAGCATCCCATGGGAAGGACTTACATTCATAGAAGACAGTCTCCCATGAGAGGGACCCCACACTGGCACAGGGGACGAGTGTGAGGAGTCCCCCCGCTGAGGAGGAAGGAATAGAAGAAATAATGCATAATGAACTGACTGAAACACGCATTCCCCATCCCCCTGTGTTACCTGGGGGAATGAAGTAGAGAAATTCAGAGTAAAGTTAAGTCCAGGAAGAAAGGAGGGGTTGGGGGAAGGTGTTTTAAGATTTTGTTTTTATTTTCTCATTGCCCTACTCTGATTTGACTGGTAATAAATTAAATTCATTTTCCTCAAGTTAAATCTGTTTGCCTGTGACAGTAAATTATGAGTGATCTCTCTCTGTCTTTATCTCAACCCACGAGCCTTTTGCTGTATTTTCTATCCCCTGTCCAGCTGAGGAGGGGGAGTGATAGAGTGGCTTTAATGGGCACCTAGTGTTCAGACAGGGTAAACCCACCACATCTACAAACTCTCTTAAAAAAGTAAAATAATAATAATAAAAAACCCACCTACATAGACTGAAGCAGTTTAAAATTTACTCTACAGTGGAAAAATTATGCTACATTACTATGGCTATTTTGGGAGCACCATTAGCCTTTCATACATTTTACTGGTCTGATTCATGAGCTCATTAAGGTTAGTCAATCTTTTAAGCAGTTGTTTAACAGTAAGCACACTGTACAAGTCAGTGGAGCTTCTTACAGAGTTAAAATTAAGCATTTCCTTAAGTACTTTGATTAAATTAATTTTGAAGCCATATCTATACTTGCAATAGTGTACAGTAGAAGCATCTTTACACTTTTCTGATCTAGCAGTCTCCAGGATGTGAAGAGGCATATAATCATGAGTCTGATTTTTTTCTGGCTTAGAATGAAAGGTCTATAGCCAGTGTGAAAAATGAAATCAGTGGTTACACCGTATTTCAGAGCTCGAATCCAGTCCCTGTGCAGGCTTGAAATGGTTAAATGTACTAGTTGATATCTCAAAGTTGAGATGGAGTACATTTGTGTTGAAATAATTGTATTTATCTGTTTTATGTTGTTTCAGGTAGAAAAACTTACCTAAAACACATTTCACTAGAAATATAACACAGCTTTTCAGTATAACAAAATCCTTGGCTACAGGAAGGTAGTTGGCCTTTTTGTGGTCAAGTGGAAAAAGAAGAGCTTTGACAAGTAGGTGAAGTAAAATGGAACAGCAAGTCAGACATCTCAAAAACCTATCTGAACTATCTGAATTTTGGTCAGTTAGAAATAAGCTTATCCATTTTGTCTCTGTTACAAGCATAGCATAGGTTAGCTCTAATGCTGTCAACACTAAAAATAGCAAGTATAAAAATGATAAGGAGAAATGACACACAACTTTTATATTATAAGATGGGTCATGGGGGATGGTAGTTGTGCTAGACTGACTTGTCTTTCTAGCAAGCTATTTCCTTGGAAACATGATCATGATTGCAGTACAATTATGCTCATTAATTACATCAATATAAGATTTAAGGTCTGTGATTTGCATATCAAATATTTATAGGCTGTTATTAAATCTACTTGAAAGAAGTGCAGACTGCTCATCCATGCAACTCTTCTACTTGTCCATTGCACAGTTTAGCAATAATCATTAAAGACAGGAGAATCAATGAAGTATAAGAATCCCACAGAAGATATATCTGGAATGTACAGGAATAGTCATAGCTTTCTATTATAATCTTTCAGTCTTTGTGGTAATAATTTCAATCTTGCCAATAACTACTTGCTTAGATAATATTTTTACACTGTAATACTAAACATTTGTGTATTCCTTTTCACATACAGTTCTGGTGTGGGCTAGGATCCTAAGCATAATGAAGAATGTTTTTATTTTCTGTGAAATCATCATCTATTTATAAATAATGTTTATCACAATAGACATTGTTGACATTTTCATAGTTCTTTACACAGAATCACAGAATAATATAATGTTAGGGATTGGAAGGGACCTCAAAAGATCATCTAGTCCAATTCCCCTGCTGGAAAACGAACACCTACATGAGATCACACAGGAAGGTGTCCAGGAGGGTCTTGAATGTCTCCAGAGAAGGAGACTCCACAACCTCCCTGGGCAGCCTGTTCCAGTGCTCTGTCACCCTTACCATAAATAAGTTTCTTCTCAAGTTTAAATGGAACCTGCTGTGTTCTAGCTTGCACCCATTGCCCCTTGTCCTATCACTGGTTGTCACTGAGAAGAGTCTAGCTCCATCCTCATGACACTCACCCTTCATATATTTATAAACATTAATGAGGTCTCCCCTCACTCTCCTCTTCTCCAAGCTAAAGAGACCCAGCTCCCTCAGCCTTTCCTCATAAGGGAGATGCTCCACTCCCTTAACCATCTTGGTGGCTGGACTCTCTCAAACAGTTCCCTATCCTTCTTGAACTGTGGGGCCCAAAACTGGACACAATATTCCAGATGTGGCCTCACCAGGGCAGAAGAGAGGGGGAGGAGAACCTCTCTTGACCTACTAACCACACCCCTTCTAAGGCACTCCAGGATGCCATTGGCCTTCCTGGTCACAAGGGCACAGTGCTGGCTCATGGTCATCCTGCTGTCCACCAGGACTCCCAGATCCCTTTCCCCTACACTGCTCTCTAGTAGATCACCTCCCAGCCTATAATGGGACCTGGGGTTGTTCCTGCCCAGATGCAACACCCTATACTTGCCCTTATTGTATTTCATTAAGTTTTTATCTGCCCAGCTCTCCAGCCTGTCTAGGTCTCGCTGGACGGCAGCACAGCCTTCTGGTGTGTCAGCCACTCCTCTCAGCTTTGTATCATCAGCAAACTTGCTGACAGTGCATACTATTCCCTCATCCAGGTCATTGATGAATATATTGAATAGTACTGGTCCCAGTATCGACCCTTGGGGGACTCCACTAGATACCAGCCTCCAACTAGACTCTGTCCCATTGACCACCACTCTCTGGCTTCTTCCCATCAGCCAGCTAAGAGTCCACTAATATCATCAGTGGAAACTTAAGGAACCCAGTGAGAAAGATTCCTTTCTTTCCTTGTTTTGTTTCTAATGGAGAATAAATTGAGGCTCAAATGGTAAAGGTTGTGCTGATATATTTTGAAGGCAGTTAAATTTTGCTATGCAATTCTATCAGATGTAGTTTTGGTGTTTCAGTTTATCAGACCTGAAGTCTTGATAAAGTTCTAAGACAGCTAGAGAAACTGATTAAATGGGCAGAAGGTAAAAACAATAGTACAGGATATGTAATAGAATGTAGACACTATTTCCAGGTCATAAATGTCTCTAAATGGATGAAAAGGAAGTCTGAGTAACACTTTCAAGTTTTAAAACACAAAATATATGTTTGTTTTTTTGGTTTTTTTTGGGTTTTTTTTGTTTTTTTTTCTAAATTAAAACATCAAGAGTAGATGCCTAAAGGGATTTTACTAAACACAAACTGACAGTGAGATTTACATGGAATGTCTAAGATACTACAGATACTACAATACATAACAACTGTTTCAGTCAAATTTTTTTTCGGCAAAAGAGTTTTTTTATTTTGTTTATTTTGTGCCCAGCTAAACTTGCAGTTGCTTGTTGTTATTTCAGTGGTCTATTTGATAGCCCTTCGTTAACATTGGCATATACCATTTATGTTACAGGATTATTAAGACTTGTTAAGTGAAATTTATTTTTTTATTTTTAACACAGAAACTTCTCAAATATCTATCCAGCACCACGACTGTATGAGGAAAAGAGTAGAATAAATAAGAATAGTACAGAAATAAATTAAATACTCTTCAACTTTGAACTAGGAAAGTGTAGTTGACAAAGGACAGCCAAAAGCTTAATAACACTTAAGTAGTATGAGCTTTAGAAACTGGGAGAAAAAAAAAGTTAGACCTATATATTGTTTTGCATGATAAATGCTTTATTATGTAAAAATGCATTGTATATAAAAATATATTTAAATATGTCCACATTTTTTTTAATAGTCTGAGGTAGTGAGGGAGAGCAACAGGAATGAAAGTAACTGTAAGAGAGAAGAGAGAGGTAATGGGAAAAGGAGAAAAGACACAGTAGTCATAAAATGACACAGAGAAGAAATAAAACAGAAGGGAAAGCACAAACCACTAGAAAGTTGCAGCCTGAACTATTCAGAGCTATGTCTTTAACTGTTCCCTATTATGATGATAGCTATGAATGCAGGAAGCCTGGAATGGATCAGCAAATGCTTGTGATTTTATTAAACTAAAATAGTTTCTCACTGCATTGTCAATGTCATTTGCTTCACACCCAGAGTGACTACTGAACCCACAAATCTAGTAACCAATCAACAGTGAGAAAAGAATAAAAACTGGAGATATTATTTTGATTACATCACATATCTGCTGACTGCAAGAAGATGAGGTTATTACTGAGGACACAGATTTAGGTTCACATTTAAACAGGCGTTCGGCCCCTTGCAGCATCTTTGGTCTTCATATGAGTATTTTTGTTCTTAAGTTCATATAGTTTAAAAATTGAGGGATGCAATTTCAAAATGACATGAAAATATAACAGGAGAGTAGTCAATAGGTACATAAATGTAGGTACTGTAACCAGCATTTTATAAAACAATACACCTTTATATGGTCAAAGCATCAGAAACAGCATTATCATGTATCAACTGAGAAAACATACTGGGACAAGCTGTGTCAACTTCATAAAGAAAAAGAAAAACTGAGTACAAAATTTACACACAGTTATAAATTTCACAAAAAGTGCTACATGGACAATGCCAGTCAGATACAATGTATTGCATAAATGTTAGCCTTCAGCAGAGAAAAAGGATCTTTGGCATTAGCCTTGAAGGAATTTGGGCCTTCTAGGACTGTGTTGCTTAGACACTCATGTAAATAGTGCTTAAAAATTGGGGTTTTTGTGATTTTTTCATAGGATTGCTTATGTGTAGAATAAAATCTTTAGAGCGGGATGGTCAGTCTCTGTTTGGTTGGTGTCAGGAGTCTCTAGAAATGATCATTGCAACATCCTCTCCTCCTGGTCCAGGAGACACCACGTCAGCCTCTGTTTTGCCGGATTCTCATACCCAGCTGTCCTGTGGTCCGATTGGGCTACCTAGAATATGCATGATCCATTGCCTTAAAACTACATGCAAAACAACTCCTGACTGTAAAAAAGACCAACCTATGTGATCACTTCCTCATCTGCAGCAGTGTTTTTTATGGAATATTTACAAGTGCATTATCTGTGCTCAATTAGGTCAGTGCTGCAGCAGAAACTAACTGCGTCCCTAGAACAACCCAGTTTCTCCATCCAAGATGTTAATCAGTACATCTAACAATAGACATTGTGCCTATAGTTATAATTCTGGTGTGAGTAGGTGTGAGGTCATCACATTTAAGTTTTTTATTCCCTGAATAGGAATAACATATCAGAGATAATACATGTTTATCAGCTCTTGATGTCTTAGATCTAAAAGGACACAAAAGGAATGTGGAAAAGTAGACACAACTTTTTGGTGAGAGTTCCAGACAATGCATTTTGGGGATAGATTAACATTCTGGAATAGTACAGTTTCAGTTAGTTTTAGAAGGAATGAAACCAAAATTGTTCTGGAACAACTTGTCCCTGCTCATGTCAGGGGGGCTGGAACTAGATGATCTTAAGTTCCCTTTCAAACCAAACCATTATACTATTCAATGAACTTAGAATAACCTTTTTGCTATACTTAGGTGTTGACATCATAATTTGCAGTGTGATAGAACTTAAAAATCCTAGTACTAAGCACTATACCCTCCACAAAAAAGTAACTCTTATGTTTAAAATTCCCCAAGACGAATAAACATTTAAAAATATCTATGTAATAATTATCAGAAATAATGTATAGCAGTAGTGCAAACCCATAGTACTAACGTGAGATTCATTACAAAGAAAATAAGCATTATTATTATTTCAATACATTTTACAATAAACTGTGATACATATACAATAGTCTTTTGAGATGTCAGTACCTACATCTCCAAGATGTAATCACGTAAGGTAATAATAATTTTTCACCAGCATATTTTTGTAAAGTTACACAGGAAAAGTTTTGTTACATTTTATTGAATACTATACAGCATATTGCTTACAAAATGTACTTTTCCACTTTATTAGAAATTAGGCTTGCTTAGCATTGCCTGTGGCTCCTTCAAAATTTTCCGTATGAATTTCTCAGGTAAAACACATAAGGATAAATGAAGAATGGACACAAGTTAAAGCATTTAAATTCCAATGTCATGTTTGAAGCACATATACTGTTATTTTGTTATCGTATAGTTAGTTTCCTAATTCAATTTTTTAAATTATTTTCACACTTTCTATTTCTCTCGTATTTCATACTTTTTTCCACCTATGAGGGTAAATGGTACATTTTTCTTTCCCAAATGTCCAATTTTTCAAAGTTTTTCAAAACCTAATAAAAAAGCATCTTGGAAGATTTTGAAGCTCCCATTAAGCCATCTTAATAAGACCAAGACAGTATTCTTCTGAGGTTCTAATTCTGTTTGACTAAAAAACAAACAAACAAACAACCCAAACCAAAAAAACCCCCTTCATTTTGTTACTTCTCTAATAAAGATAAATCAGGCTATTGATTATTTGGGACAATTACAGTTATGTTTCATACATGTTTTTTCACAGACTGCAAAATATTGGTGTCACAAGTAATTACAATTACTGTGCAGGATAAGTTTTGCTGACAGAAAACAGCTTAAACTATAATATCAACCTTAAAGGCTAACCTTTGCCTCCTTTAAAAAAACAGAATTGCTTTTTACTTAAATGCTAGTAAATGTTCAGAACACTGATTATACATTAATAGTCCCACTGACTTTGATGGTACTGTTAACATGTACAAAGATTTTAAAGAGCTACTCATTAACTTTGAAGCAAATTTTACTCTAAACATTGAAAACTAGCTTTTCTTCCTCTGGCATGATTCTTGACATCATTCCTTGAAAGGACAGAACAAACATCTGCTGGTGCATGCTTGGGATTTTGCTCTGGTAGATCATACAAACCCATGAAAGCCTCAGTGTATCCACAAGCAGTGGAAGGATAAGCACGGACTGCCTGTTTCCTGAACTTTTATGTCCTCATGCTCCAAACAGCTTTATTGTGGTATGTCAGTGTGCCTTTTAACTGGATGCTTACTGTTGGCTGATGCAGCCACAGCTGATGTCCAGCAGTGGTAGGAGAAGGTATAAACTGATATTAATTTCAGTCCCATGTAATTTTTTTTTTTTTTTTTTTTTTTGGGGGGGGGGGGGGGGGGGAGAGAGAGAGAGAGATTGAGTGTCTTAAGATAGATGGAATATTAAAAAAAAAACAACCCAACACTCTGATGTGTATGTGAATTACCAAAATAAGAAAATTTGTGCAAAATCATGGTACCTCACTTTTTTTTTCATGTCTAGTAAGAAAACAGAGCCCTAAAAGCAACAGTAAACATGATCTCAGTGCTTGTAACTTTCTCTACCATTCCTTCCCTTTCAGTTGACCACCACTCTCCATTACCCCAACTTACCCTCTGCCTGCTCTTGTTACATTCTTTTTCACTGCATTTGTTGTTGCCTTCTTAGGTTTTCTATGCTAAGTTATTGACAAGTACAGAATGGGAGGAAGAAGACCTTACATTTTCAGTTTGGTAAAAGGTAAGAAAGGTGTGCATGAGCAGAGTGTGCTTTTGTTTTCTTCAAGGCCACAGACAGCTCTCAGAGGTCTTGTAGCAAACCATGTCTGATGATATAAAGTCAAAGCACGGGGCTCTGAGGGAGCTTGTGTGCCATTTGCCTGAAGGTATTTTCTTCAACAGAAAAGATTCCAAGTGGCCTAAGAAGAAAATGTTTCTAGAAGAGGAATTCCATTTAAAAAAAGAAAACTAATGCTTTTGAAAGTGAGGATTCAGCTATCTTTCTCAGCAGCATACTATGATAAATGGACAAGAAAGAGTATCAGGGATGTATAGCATATGGAGCAGCCTGCAGACAGCCTCAAAAGAAAAAGCTATGCCTGCCTTCATTTTCTTAAACAGATGCATGTGTTTCATTATGTTTAAATAGAAAAACTTTCAGTGTTTGTTTCTTCTGTTTGGCTGTTGACTGTGTATTTGTTTTGGTTTGGTTTGGGGTTTTTTTTGCTTCCTCCTCTCACCTTTTTTCTCTTTAGTTGCTCAATTAAATGTAATCATAAACAGGACCTCTCTATATACAGTTGTATGGGAAAACAAACTGGGAAAAATGTTCTTAATTATTTATTCCTGATGGAGTTTTATGGAGGAGTTTAGATTCCACATTTGGTACTCCATACCGATAAAGAATGGAGTTTGCTGAAAGACATGCTCCTTTATTCAGCCTCATTCTCCTTTTCTCAGGGTAAAAGGGTGGCAGGATCAGTTATGTCATGTCAGAGGTTTGTCATTAATGTGCAGTGGTATTAGTATATTAGAAAGATACACTTAAATTAATGACTTTTGGTAGAGGAAATGATATAATCTAGCCATAAGGGTGTATTTAATGAGTAGGACATTTTAGTTTGAGAAAACTTCCTTATTTTGATGCAGTCAGTGAGAAGATAGATATGAAAGAGCAGTACTTTAGATTTAGAAGTTCTGCATATAGTAGCACTAAACTTTTTCCAAAACAAGATGTGGAGAATCAAGCTCATTAGTGCTGAATACCGAGTCATTGTAAATCAGAAGAGAGGGAGTCTGCTTTGAACATAGACTTACTTGTTTTGTCAAAGACAGACTTGGAAGGGAGTGTTTCATCATGGTCTGCCTGGAGCTTATCTTCCTCAAGGACAAACTTAAGTAGCATGCTTATCATCACACCTGAACAAGAGAAGCAACAAATGTGATGGCTTATGGTCTAATACCCACAACAAATGAGTGATATTTGGGGTAAGACAAAGGTCACACAGGCAAATACTGCTACAGTAGAGCTGAAAAGACCACTGTGCCTCTGTACTGAATGCCTTTCCCTCCCTTCCTTTTATCGACAATGCAATAAGCCTTGTTAATGCCCATTAGTATATGATAACTGACTTAGTCATAACTCACCAAAAATATAAATCTGGCATTTAGAATCCCCTGTTTTGAGGAAGAGAACACCAGCTACTGGATGGGTTGATGGGCCTGGACCTCTCTCTCTTCCCACCCCCCTTCCTCTCCCCCTTCCTCTCCCCCTTCCTCTCCCTATCCTCCTCCCCTTCCCTTCCCCCTCCCCCTCACTTCCTCCTACACCCCCTCTTCCCCAGGCAGGAACACATCTTTGGTGAGATTTTTTCCCTGGAGTTTGTCAGATGTTACCCAGGAAAATATTAACTAAATAACTTAATTACTAACTTGAGCTTTATTTTTGCAGTAAGTGTATTTATCACTGACAATTCCAAACTTGTTATGTCTGTTGCCTTAATAAACTTTCTATCTGTTTCAACTTTGCAAAGCTATCTCAGTGAAAGTGTATGAGAGGGCTCTGGTAGGCAAATGTTGACTCTGATAAGTGACAAACCAAATAATCCTTTAGACATAAAATGGTTAATCAAGTCTGGGCTAAGGTCAGATTCAGCCTCACCTGGACTCCCCTCTGAGAAGGAGTTTAGAAAGCAAGCTTAGCCACGTGTCAGACTAGCACTTCTAACATGACATAAGGAAAGGGTAAACAGCATGTAAAATAATCTCATAGAAGCTGAAGACTATAATGAATAACACCTGTAAGAACAATATTGCTTACTATTAAAAATATATATTTGGAGTAATTAATAGGGAAGAAAACTATGATATATACATCAGAAGCATGCTTTCATCTTGGGCTATAACAGCTATGAAAGCTACGAGTATGCAACACACATTATAATTTATGTAGTGGTAAATACTCTGGTACTTGAAAATTTAAAACTTGCCAGGTTTCAGATTAAACCTGCTGCCTGAGGACGGCTGTTACATATATATATCTCTTCCTCCAGTGAATGCAATCTGAAGTGCAATAAACTGAATATTGTTATTGAACAATATATACTCTTACCTAGTTTTATTATTCTTCACATGTTGAGAAGACTCTTTAGCTAGCCATTTACTTCTTAAAGAGACAATGACACAAGCAAGACATGTACCACTACTAGAGCAAGAATAAAATATATTGTATCATCCATTTCATTTTATACAGTTACATGTCTAATAATTTGACACACATAGAAGCTATGCAGAAGCTTACAATAGGAATGTTTTTTTTAGAATCACTTGTTTAAAGACACTTTATATCCATGATAATATTTAACTGGTTAGATTATCGTACAAAAAACTTAAGATAAATTTAAGCATATATATATATATATATATATATATATATATATATTGAAATTAAATTTCTATAAAACTCTGACATTACCCAAATATTCCTATGTATTCTGGTAATATTTAAAGGCTATATTTCTCTTTTTTTTGTTGCTGTTGTTTTTGTTTTATTTAACTTCAAATGTGGTTTATTGGTGACTGTATCAAAGACAGACAATGTGGAACATGGTTAAAAAAATCCAGGTATATTAGATGCTGGGAGACTAATCTGACTAATCTGAGGAATTTTACAGATTTAGCAAGGGAAAACCTGTCTGTCTAATACTGAACATTTATCTTGAAAATGAAAAAAATCTAAACTTTCTAACTACAAATAACTTCAGGTGGAAGCAAATTCTGACAAATGACTTACTGAATTTTCTAAGAATTTTCAACAGCTGTTCAAATACGTTTATTTTCTAAATTACTCTTATTTTCACAAAATCCCATTTTCAAAATTTGCTTGTTTTTGATGTTGTTGTGGGTTTTTTTCTATTTTTTCTTTTTTTTCTTTTTTTTTTCTTTTTTTTTTTTTAAATTTCCTTTTATTAAGCCCTGGAATCTACTATCTTTCTATTTTAACCATGTATTTCTGTCATACAAAATTTCCATTCCCAGAAACAGTCCATAGGCTTTATATTGAATTTACCTCAGTACTGAAGTTCATCACGCTTGCTCTGTCTGAACTTTCTTGAACTGCCTGCAGCTTTATTTTACTTGGTTTAGCTCTGTCAGCAATTTTTCTAAATGCCAGGTGTCTTCAGATAATTTATTTTACTTTTGTTATCTTTCTACAGTGTAATCATGTATGATGATAGTTAACATATAAAAATGACCACAAGTAGGTCCTAGAGTATGGAACAGAACACCATCAGTGTGAACAACATATTCCCCCAGGGAAGGACTCCAGATGCTGACAACTCACTGTAACACCTCTGTCAACAACACCAGGATAAAAGCACCAACTTTAGCATCAAGAGGAGAAAGGAAAGGATGAGTATAACAGCAGGAAAAGGGATAGAAAATAAGTATGTATGTAACAGTTTTGACTTTATTATTAGCCTTTATTTTTCTGCAATAATTAGATCTAGACTAATAATGATTAGATTAATCCTAAGATTGCAGTTATACTAAGAATAAATTATTTGCTTTCTATATATATCAGGTGTGCTTCCTTTTTGCCCATACACAAGATTCAACATAACACTATTAGCCATCTTTTAAAGTCTAGTGCTAGGGCTATAATTGTAAGCAGTCTGGTATTTATTACAGAATGCTTGTACATTGTTTCTCTAGTCTGTTTAAATAAAGATTAGGATAGCTCAATATATATAATCACCTGATGGATGAAAAGGTTTTGAAAAGATACAAAATGGAAATCTATATAGACAGAAAGATACCAGTTAGGTAAGAATAATTATTAGAAATTGCACATTAAACTACAACTTATATATGGATATATTGAATCCTTGAAATTCAGGTGAGTTTGATCTCTACAATTTTCCAATTTGAGATTAGATAGATAACCCTTAGATATCTTATAGAAACAACATGCCTGTGCAGATATTGATGATAAAACCCTAAAGTAAATATGAAGATTATTAGGTTCCATTGGTAACACTAAGCGTATTGCTTCTATTTAACTTTTAATCAATTAGTGCCAAAAAAATATCTACATACAGTCTCTCTCTACAGCAAATACTCTAAATGCAGGTCATCAGATCAATGAAAACAGACAATCACAAATGCAAACAATTATATTTTTAAATTTATTTGAAGTGCCTGCTTTTGACAGGAATAGAGCTCATTATTGTTAGGACATATTTTCTAACAGTGACATTCACGTCATGCTTGCACTATATAGTCAATGTGCTGTTGCAAGACATGTATTAGCAATGATTCTTTAATGTCTGTGACTTTTCCTAGAAAGGTCAAATCCATCAATATAAACTTAATGAGGAAAAAAATAATGTCCCCCATATATTGCTACATACATCCAAATAATCTATCACCTTTTCAGTCTATTGCATAAGTTGTTGTGCAGTAGCAGTGATAAAAAGTACTCATTTTAATGGAAGAAAAACCCACTCGCATATTAACTATCTTTTATGATTATTATTTGAAAGCCATTACAAATCTATCTCATAGAAGTTGTAAATGTTGAACTATATTTGACTTCTAAAAGGTAAAATACTAAACCATTTAGCACTGTAAGATGAAATGCTACTTTCAACCTCTTATTAATTTGGTCAGGTCTTAATGTTTATATGTGTGATTCCAAGTGTTGATTATGCACTATTACCTTAAACAATGTCTCACAGATATTCTATTTCAGAATACATACACAAGGCCATTTCCCTACTATTTAAGCCTAATAAGTATGTCAGCTCTAATTTCAGAGTTTTTCTCTAAATGCAAATGTTATCGGCATTTTAGCATCGAATAGTTCATACATGATATGATGAAAGAGAGGCCAGACTAATCATAAAATAAAACTATTGAATTTTTTCTCAGTAATTAGGATAGTAATTCTATATAATTACAGAACATCTGTTGAAAAGGAGTTCTTCCTTCAGGCTTCGGTACTAGGCATAGTGCAAAATAATGTTTCTCATAAAGTGATAGTTCTAGTAATTTATTTATGGAAGGAACCAAATTTGTAGTTAGAATAAAGTGAATTACTAGCACTCTTGGATCTTGCTTCAGTGAAGCATAGCATGTAGTATTTCAGTGTTTTTCAGTAGTAATGTTGCTTTTGATGAACAGGAAGTTTTTCTGAAATAGTGAAAAAATACTTCAACATTTGTGGTACAAGTGCAGGCAGTTTCTTCTCTCAGCCTTGTCTGTTGTACTGGTTGCAGTCTAAACTATAACACTTATAATATACTTTATTTAAGGTGGTTTGCAATTAGCCTAGCAGCCAGCAAGCAGCTAGTCATTTCCAAATTTCTGGAGAAATCTCTTTGTGCCCCAAAGTCATGACAAAGATCTAACTGCAGAGGAACTGATACCTCAGACAGTGTAAGTATTTCAAGCCATTCCCCTACACTGGAATCATCCTAAAGCCACACTAGCACAGTATCAAGTAATTATCAAGTAATAGTTCCATGTGACATAAAGAGAATAGGAAAATCTGGAGCACTTTATGCAATGACAAAACAATGGTGAATTTTACTGAATTTAATTGTTCATTGCTTATAAAGTTATTTTATTGTGCTTTCCTCTTCCCTATGTGATAATCCATGGTTACTGAACAGCAAAACAAAATCACTCAATTGCTTGAATATTCAGTATGATACGCTATTCAAAGGAACTTTTGCCCAGAAAAAAAAAACAAGATAAATTAAACCATTGATTAAGCATTCTCAGGGATGTTACTAATGATTAGTCAGTAGTGGATCCTTTTCTTAGGTCTAACTTCAGCAATTCCATTTGACTACGGAAAAACATCAAACCCACAAAATTTCTAGGCGGCCCTTTGAAAAATATTGGGAAATAACCAGTCTTGCAATGCAATTTTGCTTTCAAAGTACATCGCAATTGCTGCCCTCCTATGCAGTTAGCCATCTAGCAACTGACTGCAGCTGCACACAACAGCTGCTTTCAGTTACTTTCTTCAGATGGTAGTTAGAGAGGTTCCAGCTGTAATTGAATCCTTGGCTAAAAATGTTGTATTTTGAATTTATTCTGTTTTCTCTTGCTCTTGGACTTGAAAATTCCTTGTTTGCATTGAGAACATGCAAACTACCCATATTTAATAAAGGTGAACGTTGTCCCTGCCCACAGCAGGGGCATTGGACTAGATAATCTTTAAAGGTCCCTTCCAAATCAAATCATCCTATGATTCCAAAATTTTAATTTGCTTTGGGTATAAAGGAGTCTTTCTAATACCTGCACATGTTTACCAGGAATTTTCATGCAGCCATTAAACTCTTTCATGATTAGGTTCATCTTCAAAGGCAGAGGTTTTTTCCTGGGTGAGCTCATCTCAATACTTTTACACATTCTTTTTCTTCTTCCTTATGCTACTCAAATGTTGCAGTACCCTCAAGTCAGAAAGAAAGCTGTTACTGATGAAGTGTTTTTTTGTTTTTTTTTTTTTTTTTTTTTAATAAACTCTTGTACTGTAGACAGATATATGACTTTAAAATAAGCCAAAAAACAGTAGTGAAACAAAGCAGTATTATGGTCCTTACTAACAGCAAGTTGCCCTTTACCAGCCTGACTGTAATCTCTTGACAGTGTTTGGAAAATGCAAAAAAGCTGCAACTCAGTAGGCAATATGCCCAATCATGTCGAGTAACTGTATTCCTAGAACTACCCACTTCGTTGTGGATTTAATGCAGAATTTATTGAAACATCATATTTTGACAAGCTATCATGATGGTATATTTAAAGCAAAGATCTGCCAACTGCTACAGCACATTTATTTTAGGGCTAACACAAAGCAGTTTATTTTAATGTCTTTAGCTCCTGAAGTGGGAGAGAAAAATTCAGGATTCTTTTTGAAGATCATATGGAGGCTAAGGCACTTGCCTAGGACAGGCACAGTACAATGCAAGTGTGCCAGCCTGCTTCATCCTTCTGTGGGGAAGCATTATCATTCCCTTAAGTTCTGGGCACTACAAAAGGAAATGTGTGTCTAACCTCATGTCCTTCTTCTACAGACCGTATAAGGCAGGTTCAACTACTACATGATAAAAGCAGATGGCTGAAAATAATTGCTCTTTGGGCTGAACTGGTGATCAAGCTGCTAATTGGATTAAGCTGGAGAAGGAACTAAATATGGCTCTTCAAGTCAAGAGGTCAAAAAAAACCTAATTGTGACCTCAGGAAAGTCGTTTAACATTTCTGAGCCTTGGATTTTCCAATTACCTACACTATCATTTGTTCTGTGCATTTAATATAACAGCAAAGGATGATAATAGTTCACTGAGGACTTCAGAGTTTTAAATAATTAATGTTACCAAACGTTTGAATTTATCAAGGAGGAAAAATGTTGATCAATGAGAATGACATAGGATTATATTCCCAGCACATTGTGAGGGCTATTTTTCCCTTAGAGAGAGGTTACTGAATATCAATTTTTTATTGGATAATAACAGTATACTATTGTTAAAGGAGCCTTCCGGAAATGCTTCCCACTCCCTTATGCCTCACCCCTCCCCACATTTCAAATGTACAGATGAAAGTTTCATACTGGATTTTTTTTTTTTTTTTCACTCTATCAGCAATACTACTTTCATTCAAGTGATAAAAAAACGATAGTTAGTCTACATGTATGTTCATCTGCATTTTTATAGTTGGTTTGTGCTTTTGTTTATTATAGTACTGTGTTATATACAGAAAAAATACATGTAAATAGCAAGCTCATATAAAAGTGAATGAAACACTAAATGCACTTTTGCTAGGTGTGTTTGTTTATAGTCTTTGAAAAAAATGCCTCACCATATTTTGTGTATACAGTTTCGTATTCTGGGCACTATACTTCCTCAGTTTTGTCAGTCAGATGTTAACTAATGCACAGATCTTTATGATTTCATATATTATTTAAACATAATATTTAAAGGAAAACAATTTTGCCAATTGTGCTGCTTTTATTTTATTGAATGTAAAGATTCTGAATGAAGCTGGATGATCAATTCTAACTGCTTTTCCAGAAGAGGTTTTTAATATCTTTCAGAGACGCAAGAGAAAAGAAACAGGAAACAAATGAAAAGAAAGTTAGGAAATGAAAATGTAAAAAACCCTAATTTTTTTTAAATTAGGTTTTTAGATTTTCTTAGCTTTTTATAAAGTCTTCTCATTATATTCTATGAGAAAAACCTTAAATAAAAGGGAAGGAAAATAGGAATACAGGATAGAAAAAGGAGAAAATTTAAAAAAAAAATACTAATTTTTGTTTGCCTTTTTCTTTTTGAAATGATTATTTTTCTTCTTTATTTTTGTCTCCTGGCAGCCCTGTAATTAATTAAAATAGAAGAGCTCAGTAACTTAGCATAATTATAGTATGATTGTTTCAGTAAGTACACTGCATATAATATTCCTAAACATATTGAAAATCGTCATATATGTATATTCTTGAATCTCAGATTATTATATAACATGTGATCCAAAAGGAAAAAAAAAGTAACATTTGAGGGTTTTTGTGTTTTGATTTGTTTTTTTTTTAATATATTTAATCATTGCATAGTATGCAGCTACATGCAGCAGATCAAAGTAACATTAACTCCTATACACATTTATTGTGCTATTTTGGAATGGATATGAGTCACCCATCATTAAGTCAGATGTTTTGGTGTCAAAAATAACTCTTGCTGCTATATTCCTTGAAGTTATAAAAGGAATCAGACATATCTGATGCAAGAACAGAGTATGAAATTCAAGGCAACTGTAAAATTGTAAAATATTTTCAGAACTAGTTAAGAGCTCAAAATGAATAACTATAAATGGAGATTTTTGACCCACATATGGTCTCATCAGACTAAATGGCATGGGGCTCCTGTGATTAAAGGGAAAAAAAGTTATGCCAATAGCAAACAGTCAAACACTTTTAAATCGTATTCTAAGTGTCCATTTGGGGTCTGATTCAAGGCAATGGAAAATGGAAAACTCTCCTGGACATCAATGCAAGTCACACACCAGTTTGCACTTGTTGCATCTTCCTTACATTTCTGGTTTAGGCATTAAAAACATTAAGTAAAAGCAAGCAAACAACAACTGAAATACATCATTACAAAAACATTGATTTTACTCAATGAAGGAAACTGTCTATGTAATATGGGATGCTCCCAATACAGGTTATAAAATTTTTTATGCTAAAAATAAATGTAGTTGAACAGTTGCTCTCCAAATTAAAGAAACTGGAATAGTTTACATGAATTGTTTAACTTCAACAGCTTTTCCACATTAGGGATAGAAAAAAGGTAAAATTGTTGTTCATATCTGCCTACACTTCTGTGTCTGTGACTCTCTTTGGATCTTTCCACCAAGCTCATGTATGGAAGAAAGACACTGAAATGGAAAAGACTGTTGGCAGGACCATTATGACATGCAGGAAAGGTGGTATTTGCCTTCTATTTACAACCAAAGAGAAGACAGTAATGTCTCTGATCTGCATACAAACTTGTCAGAGACAGGTGAATGCTGGATGATTTCTTAGATCCACTTTTGTAGACCACAGACAGAAGTAAATAAAAGCCACACAGACTGTGGAGGTCTTGCTGCAAAGTTCAGTTTAATTTCTGTCTGAATTGGGGTAGTTGAGGGACATCAGGTGTTCATTAGCAGGTGAAGCAGGATTATATAACACTGGGGAGAAAGTTTCCAACTGCTTTTGATTCTTTAAAACAAAGCCAGTATCTATTTTTTGCTATTATTTTTGTATTTACTGTACCTAAGTTATAGCAGTGTAGTTCGTACAGTTATTTGCAAACAGCTATTATCTTATATCAAAAGATATTAATTCTGTAAAGGTGAATGAATTTCAAGTAAAATGCTTAATGTGGGAGGTGGTCTAAACCAAAAGAAATCTCAAAACTAATAAGATATTTTTTTCCTGTATTTTTTAAACATATGCCTTAGAGTCCCATCAGTCCCTTCATTATCTTCAGAACAGAAACAAACTACTGGATAGTCACTGATAAACAAAACCATTAGCCAAATATTTCCATTTACTTTGAGTATTCAGAAACAGGTGTGGCAAAACAAACTCTCAAACAGCTGTTTGTTTCACTTCCAGTAGCAGTATGCACCACACTCCTTAATCTCAGAACTGAGTATGCCACTGTTACATAATTTGGTATAATTTAGTGAATAAGTGACCATCTTTAAAAACTTCAGTCTAAACTATAACATACATGCAATGTGAACATGATGACTAAGCCTGCTCAGATTCTGATGTGTTTGCACAGTGTGTTATTTACAATTTTCAAGTAGTATCCAGTAATATTAGTGTTGTTGTTTTACCTATTTTGTTGAAAGTTAGAACTAAAGCATATTTTCAAATGCTTTTCTGTTGATTACAATTTTTCATCTTCTATAAGGTATACTACATCATGTAAAAGAGATGCTTCAAGAGATCCAGGCTATAGGATATCAATGAAATAAAGTGTACATGTATTTTACAGCAGACCTACATTATTTTGAAAATTCGTGGTCTTCCACTGTTACTAATAATATTTCGAGTGTGGCAGGGAGGAGTATCACCCCTTTGTTACCCACAGAGCTGAAGCTGGAGCAGAAGAGGCAACAGTCATTGGGCCCAAGCACAGGAGTTAAACCAGCAACACTCAGCTCAAACTATGGCAAGGCTGAGCCCCTGCACTGCCAGGTCAGCACATAGCTGGGCATCCCCTGCCAAGGGCAGAAATCATATTTACTTGGGAAAAAAACAGTATTGCATTTTTTTTATCATGAAATATGACTATCTGACTTCAGTGGTAACATTAATCTGCCTCCCTTCTGCAAAATAAAATCAGTGCCACTAATACTTATAAATTGTAATTCCATTTCCTTCTAGTCTTGCTCCCTGCCAAACTTTCCATCATTTATGGTACATTATCTGTCTATTGATACATTGATCTATTAATCTAGCTATCACCCAAGCATAAAAGAAAGATGATAAACTATAACTTTTACTAGTTGAATTAATTTTATAATTATCTAGACACAGTATGTGTGCTGTTCATAATTTTCTCTAGCTCTAGTTAAAGACTGGTAGGAAAAAATGTCAGTTTGTCTTTAAAAACACCTTCCACGTTCCCCTAAGGTTGCTATGGAAGCTTTTAATGGAAATTTCTTTCCAGTTTTCCTTTCCTGTGGGACTGGACCCACTGCAGATAACGGAAACCTGAAGAAGGCTGTATTATACACTGAGCATTGTGCATAGATCCTGGCTCACACAACCAGAAACAGAGGTTGTGGAGAAGCCATAAGATCTTCTTGGTGGGATCGACTTGTTAAAGACCGCATGAAAGACTGTTGGTACAAAATGTACCTCAATCATTTTTGCCCAGTTCTGCCAGTTAGGACAGGACGTATGTTAGCTTCTCCTCCCATGTTCCTCATGGCACCAATAGTTTGTGTAAGCCCTATGGGATCATCTCCATTAAGCATAGTCATTGGCATTCAGCCTATTTATTGTTATGGTATTTTATAAAGCAGGCTTTACATTAATGTGATGACAGTGAGAGCTAGTTACCTCTACATTGTTATTGCATCTGGTGTACACATATGGAAGATACAGGGGAAAAAAAAATTGTTACTCTTTTGTACAGAAAAGACCAGGTGTTTCTTAGAAGTCAACCCAAGGCTCCATTTTTATTTACCTGATCTAAAAAAGAAAAAAAAAAAAAAAGATAATTATAACTCCTTTCTGATTTTCTACTTAGATAAAACTCTCTTTATCTAATCAATATTCTAGGGTTCCAAAATATTTGCATTTTAGGTTATTACACTGTATCATTCCTATGTATGATGTACAGACTAAACAGATATTCTCTATAATCCATTAATATAAATGCCTGAAAATGAGATATATATTCAAACATCATAAATATCTTAGTGAGTATTCTACTGGTATTCTAAAAGCCAATGGGATACCAGCCAAAGCTGCCTTTAGGAGCTGAAATGCAATGCAACTACTTTTAATAATGCCTTCTTTCCTATGGCATTATACTGAATGCTTATAAGAAATTGCTTCTGCATTCACCAAGGAGAGGCTAACAGTCTTCTGCTCTGCAGCTTACAAGTATTAGCAGCAGCGTACTCATTCTACGTAATAACAAATGTCTCATTTATTCCTACATGACTGGCAGTGGTAGTTGACATAAATAGGAATTGCTTCTACTTTAAAAGTTTGCTGATGGGAGGCTTAGAAGAGTATAGCTATCCATTACTGTGCTAAGAATATCAACAAAAACTGCATATCCAATCCTGCAAAAAGGCTAATTTTAATTAGTGCCTCATGAAAACAATTAGAATGCCTACTGGGGAAAAATGTAGAAAAGCTGGGTTTTGTTGTTTTGTTCTGTTTTGGTTTTTTTCATGCATTTATTCTTTGTAGCAAGATTATGCAAAGCATCTGTTACATTATGAGATACACCAGAAAGGAAAGAATAGTATGAGAAAAGGAAATATTAAATGTTTTTATTTATATAATTTTAGGCGTTACTTAATTTAAAAATCCCTTTCAAAAAATGCCAGTCTACCTAATACTTTCAACAATGGTCTCTTAGTTTGCAAACGATAGTCAAAAAGTATCCATGTAAATTTAATGAATGAAATCTCTCAGCGTACAAATCAAAAGGACATAATAAAAAACCTCTTCAGCCCCTTTTCCCTGGGTCATGGCTTACATTCTCTGAACATCTTTGAATCAGGATTTACAGCACAACAGCTAACACTGTGGGAGAGATCTCTTTTAGATATACATCACCACTACCTAAGGATGGTTTCTGTAGTATTTATCTGGTTGAATAAGAGGACTATAATATTGATCTGTTCAGGTTATCTCCATGTTACACAAAACTTCTTGTTTAAAGTGATTATTCAAGTTACAGTGTAAAAATGCATATAAACATTCAGAGATAACTCCAAAGGAAAAACAAACAAAAAAGGTAGCTTTTCATGGATTTTTATTAAAAACAAATAAACAAATAAACAAACAAATGAAACAAAAACACTAAAACCCAAACAAACAAACAAACAAACAAACAAAACAAATAAAAATCCCTGAAACATTAAACTGTAATTTTACAGGTTAGGAAGTTTTGGCTTGATTCTTTCGTTTACTGCATATCTGAACATCTCAAAGAAGGGAGAGGTAAACAGAAAATACTACTGTATTGATTTTTATAGTCTTTTACATTTACTTTGAGCCTACGGAAATGTCTTTATAAAATAGACAACACAGAAAATCAAGTCCTCTATTTTTTTGTGTTCTGTATAATTCCTAAACCTATTTTTCTTTGGAGAGGATGAGTTTAGAGCTTTTTGTGCTTTTATGAAGGAATTGTGAAGAAGCAGAAAATTCAGCTCAATACTACAGAGTTATAACATCACTTTCAGCTGTCATATCTCAGACACATTTTTGAACTTTTGAAAAATTTAATGCATTTGGAATGTAATACATTTATGGAAGACCATAAAATATAAAATATGTAGTATTCAGGAAAATTTAGGAAAAATTATAAGCACTGTTTTTTATCTATTAAATATAAGAGATATAAGAGGTAAACAAATCAGTAGGACACCAAATATATGTGTGTGTATGAAATAAGTATTTGAGAAAGCCTATTTAGATAACTGTTGAGATGAATGTACACAATGGGGCTGTTAAAAAGGGAATTACACAGTATGCAAAAAATTCAAAGAAAAAAACCTAAAATATTATGAAGTACAGATTTTAGCCCTAAACATCTGGGCTCCTTTCTAGTATCTTCTTATATTATTACAACAAGAGTTCTACACAGCATTGACTTTTGAGGGCATATATTTGTAAAAATGTATAGAACAGGTGGCAGGATTGGAATTACCCACTGAAAAATATATGGCTTTTCAGATTTCATTTTGACGGTTTTAACACATCTGATAAATTAATGGATTCATATGAATGCCAAGCTATGTTCATTGTAAAACTCAGAAATTTTTCATTTGTTGCAGGTTCTAACAGAACACTTATCTAAAACAATAACAACAGAAAAAATGCCCAGACAACATTATGATTTTATCTGCTTTCACAAATAATTCAAAATACAATTACTACCTTTCTAAATAAATAAAGGGAAATAATTTAACAGAAAAACATGATAAATCATGGCTCAGAATTAATAATTATACTGAATTGAGCAGAAAATTATCTTTACATTTCACACATCAGAAACGTTTTGTTTTCTTTTTTATATGCCTACATATTGCATGCTTGAAAATGGTACAAGAATTCTGAGTAGCTCTACCATTTACTTTCAGTTTAACTTATCTTCCAACAACTTTCTATTGCTTCTGTTCCAAAGCCATTTCCAGGTGGGACAGATAAATTGTTTTCCTATTTTATTAGTAAAATTTATCCTCAGAACAATAATCTTGGCAAGCACATGAAGGTACCATACATGTGGGAAAAAAGGGGCTTATAGAAACAAAATTATCTCTAGGCATTTGGTCTAGAACCTTTTGCAACAAAACCTCAGTCTCTAACCATTTTAACTAAAGATAAACAAATAAATACATGAAAAGTTATGTTACCTTTAAGTATAATCATAGGATTGAATTACAGAATAATTTGGGTTGGATGACACCTCAGGAGGTCTTTAATCCAACCACAAGCTGAAAGCAGGGCCATCTATGGGGTCAGACCAGGTTGCTCAAGATTGTATACTGCTGGGTCTTGAAAACCAGGGATAGAGACTGTGCAGCCTCTATGGTCAAGCTGCTCCAGTACTGGGCTGTCTTCATAGCAAAAAAGTTCTTCTTTATATCCAGCCTGAATCTCTGTCTTTTCAATTTATGCCCCTTGTCTGCCATCTTCCTAGCACACACCACTGTGAAGAGCCTGACTCTGTCTTCTTGATATCATCAAAACCATCCCTTTTCCAGGTTAAATGAATTTTACATATCCAGATTGAAGCTCGATACAGTGGCTATAATACGTACATTTACTTCACTACACATACCCATATGGCATGTGTGTAGGCATAAGTCCAGGTCTGTATTCTACTTGCATACTAATCTAAAGCTTTGTTTTCTCAGTTAACAAACAAGCAACATATGGAATCTAGTCATCCTTTCAGGACACTGTTGTTAAAAAACCAAGCCAAAACAAAACAAAACAAAAAACAATTACCTAAAAAGTTGAAGGAAGCTTAGCAGCATTCACTGAGGAATAAAAACCACTTCTGATGGTATTTAAAATGAGATGAGGGTCCATCTCTTTCTAGCAACAGTAAGTCTGCATCATAGCCCTGCTCTGGAATTATGGTACACATGTGACAGAACTCATATACTCTTCCATAGCATCATAGCTTTGATGTGTACAGTGTAGACATCTACATAGAACAAATATGTACCCTTTACAAAGAAATAGGTACCTCTAAGGTGCCATTCATTCAGTCTTTCTGAGAGATCTATCTTCTACAGGTCAGATGAATCTCACCTATGGAGTATACAACATATATAAGATGGCAGTAAAATATCTCATCTATATGTATAAACATAGGAGCCTATGACATGTTTTATGAAACTGGAGACAAATTTCAAGACCAGACATAAAGTGTACCACCTAGTTTTATATATACTAACATGAATCTGATTCTATGAAATATGACGATACGAAATACACAGTACATATTTTCATTATTAAAAATTAGCTTTAAACAGAAAAACAAATCTATGCTAATTTTGAAAGTAAATTGCACAGAGATCTAAAATGTATTTATATTATATCCTTTTTCTCCCCAAAACTAATTCTTTGTAACTACTTAATGTTGGAAGATATGTTCTTAAGAGGAGGCAGCAGTCACTGATCCTGGTGCAGTGCCTAAACGAGCAACACTCAGCTCAGGCCACAGCAAGTCTGAGCCTCTGCACTTCCCAGCTCAATGCACAGACAGTCCTCCTACTGCTAAGAATGGAAACTCTATTTACTGGGCTACAGTCTATTTTATCAGATAGGAACTTTTTATTTTTTCACTATCCTTTAGTTTTTCTCCTTACCTCTTCTTTTTCTATTACATCCTTTTTGAGAGGTGGTAAAATAAACTATATCCCATATAAAAGATGTGGACTACCACAGCATCAAACTACCCAATGATACAATGGCATGCTAAGTTTTAATTCCTATTCTTTTTGTAGCAATTTCTGTAACTTCTGTATAATAACTTCTGCAATAGTAACTTCTGCATACTTTTTGGTCTGCTTGTGAATTTTGACCCTGAGATGCATATCGAGAATGGATAGAACTCATGTCTGAATGATGATAAGTCATTTAGCTCATTTTCAGTTCATCATGTATATATAATTGAAATTGTCTTTTCTTCATATAAATGGTTTTATACCAACTCTAAATATCCCCAGACATTTCACCACCTGGTTACTCAGGTGTCACGAGATCATTCTACAGCTCTTCATAGGTGCCTTTAGATTTTCTGTACTGAATAGTTTTGTAAGAGTTGCAAAATTTACATCTTCTACATAATTTTCAAGTCATTCATGGGTGAATGGCAGCTTCTCACCATTGTGCAACTATTCATCTATTCATCCCTCTATATTCCTCTTAACCAATTAAGAATCTATTCAATAATCATTCCTTATTATTGTTAATCCCCTTTAATGAGTCAATCTCTCTTTTTTTAAAAAAATAAATTATTCAATATTGATTGATCAATATGATCATTCACTTCTTCAAGAACATTAATAGATTTGTGAAGCATGATTTTGCTTCACCAAAGCTCTATTGATCTTCACATTATATCACATTTATTCATGCATCTACTAATACTATTCTTTACTATAGCATCTATTATGTTGTCTTGTAGTAGTGTTAGATTTATTATTCTGCACTTTCTACAATCATTGCTAGAGACCTTTCTAAAAACTGGCACCAGTTTACATTATCAGCTTACATTCCTTGACCAACAAATTGAAAGGGAGGTGGTGGTTAGAACCAGACTGATTGATGCAGGTACGTGAGAGAATGAAAATGTTTATTCCAGCTAGACTATCTGACCAGGGGTGTTGTCAGTTAGTTAGGCAACTAAGAGAAAAAGGGGGAAAACAGTAACAAAATACACAGATACAGGCCTGACAATACAAACATGGAGACAAAAACAAGAAACAAACCCTGCCAGTTACACTAATTAATGGGCTAGTAAGAAACGAAAGCTGCCAGTTACAGGAAGATCAACTTTTACTCTGGTTGGGCTGGGGTAACAGGCAAGGGTCTGTGCTGGTATCCTCAGGCAGACTGTGAGGAACTAGATAGAAGTATGCCTCAACATTGTTGTCAGAACCATCTAACCACGGAAAGCCCCATCACCATGGCAACTGAGTGGGTCCCACCCGTTGGGAACATGGATCTATTCTGTTGTCTCTGAGAACATAGCCCACATCCACTGCACATATACCTGGGCCCAGGGCCCGTATGTGGAGGGCCAAGGCTCTCTAGAAATTTTAGGGGCCTTCTGGAGATGATACTGGGCATGAGCCCCACAGCCAAGTGGGAGGCGTGGATATAAAAAGATGAGAACAAGGAAAACCAGGAGAAGATGCTCTCCCACCAGACATCCTACTGATGGGAGCTGCAACTCTGTGGTGGTAGCTATCGCACCCTCTCCCCACACCCCCTCTCTTTTCCACTCCTTTATCTCTCTTTCCCACTTTTTTCTCTCTCTTTCTCTCTCCCTTTATTTGTTGTGGGCCAAATAAAGTGACTTGGCACTTGACTCAATTTTGAGTTATAATTCTGTTCCCAGGAATATGGAGACCCTGGTCATGATAAAATATCTAATTGAGCATCACTCAGGAGTTAAGCATAGCCACCCCTCATCACCCAGAATGATCTGAGGGCAGTTGGAAAATAAGGGGGTTTAACTTCTGCTAAATTGTCCTGCCTAACAGTGGATTGTGACAGAGACTGGAGTGCTGTTTTGCTAGTAAGCACGGAGATGGACAAATTGGTGAGTAAGGGACATGTGGGCCTGTTAAGAGGGGCTGGAGTCTGGGCAGGGGTGCTGAGTGAACATAGGAGCTGAGCTCAAGGGATCTGCAAATGTGTGTGCCCTTTTGAACCTGGAGTGTTGTGTGTGCCTGCATTAGTGACCTTCTGTCCCTGACAACCCAAGAGGAGGAGGGGACTTGGCTGTCTGTGTCTATATATGTAGGTGCTGTTGAAAGCAGTACCTTGTTTATGGCACTCTGTGTGACCAGCGGTGTCAGTGTTCTCTGTGTGTGTCTGCATGCGTGTGTGTGCCTCCGTGTGTGTGTCTCTGGGATTCATGTGCATCTTCATTACGAATTGAATCTGCACACAGACAGATGCATCCCTCAGCCTGGGCAGAGATCCCAAGTTCCCAGGGAACTGAGCTGGGTTCTGGAGGCCAGGCAGAAGGGAGACCTGGAACGGAACAGCTGGAGGATGTGGTCACGCTCCTAACATCTTTTAACATTTTTAAGTTGGACTACTTCTGCTTTGTGAAGAATTGATTGGGAGTTTTTTTGGTTTGGTTTCTGTTTGTTTGTTTGGGGTATTTTTTGTTTGTTTGTTTGTTTCCTTTGCTTTACTAGTTTTTGGAGTATGTTTTCAAATGCAGCTGACCAGTCATCTGCATTGTATGTGGGTCTCTGGTATGGCACCTTTTTTGATGTCATATTTTATGATCTAGTCTTAACAGAAACAGCCCAAAACATGGAAATAGCAGAGTAAACCTAGGCATATATATTTTTTAAAAAAAAGAAAAGAAAGAAAAATTAAAAAAGAAAAAAAAAAGAGAAACTGCAATGTATTTTCTTGAGTAATATACTCCAGAAGTAAAAATGTTTATTGGAAATAAAAGATCAATATTGGAACTCAGTTTGAGACTGAGCAAACAGTCCCAATCTAGGTATCTTTAGTGATACTTTCTTGTTTAAATTCCTACTTTAAACATGGAGATCTAGTGAAAAAAAGTAAATATTGATTTTATGTCTCAGCTCATTTGTTTTAGCATAGGCTTTTAGTGCCACCAGGTTGTTCCCTACTCTTCTAGGCAGACAGATGTAAGCCAGGTGAGGCCCCTCAGACAAGTTCAAAGTACATGAGGTGACATTGTTTGGGCAATTGAGTCTTACTTTTAATGTCTTGCTCTTCCATCTGTATTGCCTCTAAGAAGAGTATGAAACATACACTTTCAGTCAACCATATGAGGGTATCTTAATCTCAAATTGTATCCTGCTCTCGTAATTGAATCCTGCTCTTGTCCTCAAATACTTTTCCTGGTTGAGGGAACTCAAAGCAGGACTTATCAGGACAGTGTTTTAGCTACCACATTAGAATATATTTAGAAGATTTTAAAATCATTTGTGCTAATACACTAACTGTTAGAAAATATTTTAATGTTCCATGAGACAAAAAAGGGGACAGAATATGTCTATAATATCTATATTTAGAATATGAAACCAAAAGTAATATTCAGAAAGCAAAACACTGTCTTGTCAGAGCATGGAAGATCCATGCTAAAATACCATCGTGATGATTTCATCGGATAACCTTGTACAAAGATGGGATTCATATCCACAGAAGTGGATGGCTGAAGAGGAAACCTAAATCTTTTTCCAGGCCCTGGAAAATTATCCAATCTCTTAAACTATTAGGTTAAAACATTAATTCTACTTGGTGAGGAGATTAAGAAAAAAAACTCCAAACATATATATATGCTAACATTTATAAAAAAGCCTCCAGACACGTATATGTATAGGTACAACCTTAACTTTCGAATATTGCAAAGACTATGGAAATGTATTATTTAGCAAATTACCTAATTTTCCAAAAGACGGATCAGTAGTTTTGGCTTTTTAACTAATGATTTATTTTAAACAAGCTTTTTGTTTTGTTGTATTATTTTTTCTCTCTTATACTAATAGATAAATGCTTTTGAATATGATATAGAAGATGATACTGTAATTTTGTACAATTTGGTGTGTTCGAGTGCTGTGTTACAAAGTAATAAACCTCCAAAGGAATTATTTTTTATTGGATGACTTTCTGATTTTATTTCAGAAATTTTCAGCATCTTTATGGTATGATGAATTTAATCAAGCTGTATATGGTGTACAGACTGTGGTAAAGAATTGCTTTAGTAGAAGAGTATTGTCAGTCTCAAGTACTTGTGCTACTCAGGAGTTCCCCTAGGAATCATGATGTAAAAACTATACAAAGTGTAGGCTTTTCCAAAGCCAAGAAATATCATAGTGACTTTTTAACCTGTGGATTACTTCCTTTTTTAATGATGCACTGCATATCTTTGCCAGTAACTTCTGTATTTCACACTTAATTTCCTTCACAACTCTCAGATGAATTGAATTATCTGGTTTTAGTGATTTACTACACTTAAGTTTTTAAAGTTGCTCTATAACTTCCTCCTTGGAGGCTATCATTTTGTTAAGGCCTTAGTATAATTTCCCATGAAAAGTACCCTTGGAAGAGTGATTTCCCTGTAGCCCTTAAATATAAAGACAGATGCAAAAAATTAATTTAACTCCTCTTCTATTTTACCATCCTCTCTAGTTGCTCCCCTCATTTCTTATTCCAATAAACCCAATGTCAGGTAACTTCTACTTTTTTATGTGTTACATAAAGTTTTGTTATTTATATTGATATACCTATCAGTACACTGTGAAGTGCATGCCATGTAAAAGTTGCAGAGCAATCTTGATGTTCCTCAGCAGAGTATCTGTTGTGCCTTCTCATTGACCTTGCATTTTGCGCAGTCACTTACATCCTTCCAGGGAGGGTAAAACACTACAAAATAATAAGCATAGCATTTTACAACCTCTACTGCGTGGATATAAATAGCTGTTTGGAGCAAAGCAGGACAAACCCTTTTGTGGATGAACAAATGCCTTGTGTATATAAACATAGGTAAGGTTGACCACTAAGAGTTCTTGTCTGTACAGGTAGAAACCTGAGCATGAAGTAAATGGTATGGAATATGGGGTGGATACTGTCCTGGTTTTTCTAGGATAGAGTTAATTTTCTTTTTAGTAGTAGAATAGCTGTGACTTCATTTCAGCAGACTTGTTATGAGAAGAACATTGATAAAAGTACTAATGTTAGAGCTCAAGGCCACTGTGTTTGGCTGGTTCACAGCTGCATCAGGACTAGGAAGGAGAAGAGTGGTGAATAACAAAACCCAGAACTGGCATTTGGATGTGCCAATGAAATATTCCATATCATATCACATCATGTCAGTATATCAACCAGGGTTGACTGGAAGACAGGGGTATTCTCTCGGGGATGACGGGCTCACTCTTCCAGGGGTTTCAGGTTTGAGACTGTCTTGGCTCTGGGATTGCTGGCTGGCACAGGCTGGGCATTGGTCAGCAGGTGGTGAGAAATTTCACTGTGATCACACATTTGTATATTCTGTTATCACTGTTGTTATCATTATAATTTTATTTTAATTAGTAAATAGTTTTTATCTCAACCTGTGAGTTTCCTTGCCCTTTTCTTTCCAATTCTCTCCTCTACTCCCTGGGTGAGGGAGGGGAAGGGTGAGAGAGCAGGCTGTGTTTGGCTGCAAGCTGCAAGCAAAAATGGTGAATCCACCCAAGCCACCACAGTCAGAAATATACTTCAGGGTTACTTTTTCATAAAGCCTTTGCTAGTTAAAGGTATCTACTGCAAAGTATATTCGGTGGAGACACAGTAAAGCCTTCTTAATGCTTTTTTACTGACTTCTTACAACATGCCGCCTTCTTAAAGAGTACAGCGAAGTGAAGGGTAGGAGTGGAGGCTCATGGCAGGTTAATGCTGATGTAATTAATTGTATTGGGTTGGGATGGGGGAAGGGGGGATTTTTGGTAGTGGGGGAAGAAGCCACTTTGTGATAAGCTTCAAAGCTATCCTGGCTCCCAAGGGGTACCACCCCCCAGCCCGGGGTGGACCCATTAGCAATAGAGAAAAAATAGCAAATCCATATTTGTGAGGGGAAGGACTGTCTTGAAAAGAAGAAGGTGGAGAAAACCTGGAGGAGAAGCCATTGGCCTCAACAAAAGACAACCATAGGCCTAAGCAAAGAGAGTTTCATTGCCAGGAGTAAGGAGGAGGAGGAGGAGGATGGAGAACCTCAGACAACCAGTTTAACAGCTTGGAGTAGGAGAAGACAAAGGAGGTCCCTGCAGCCCATGGATTTTCAATGGTGGAGCAGATACCCACATGTATACCATGGAGGACTCCATGCTGGAGCAGGAAAGCTGAGCCTAAGGGCAGGTGTGACTGAATTGAGACCTTGAGAGTTGCTCAGTGCCAGAGTGGGGGTGGTGAGGAGGTGTGCTGAACCGGAGGCCTGTCTGCAGCCTGTGGAACACCCCATGCTGGAGCCAGGAGCTGAGCCCAAAGAGGTCTGTGACTCCATGGGAAGCTTCCTCTGGAACACTTTGTTGCTGGACTTCCATGCCAGGAATAGCAGCAATGGTGAAATGACTGTAACCCCCATTCCCTGTCCCTTGTTCCGCTTGTTGGGGGAAGGTAGAGAAATCAGGAGCAAAGTGATTTGAGCCTGGGAAGAAGGGAGGGATGGGGGGAAGGTGTTGTAAGATGTGGTTGCTATGTCTCACTGTGCTACTCAGATGAATGGCGATGGATTAGATTGGTTTTTCTTCCCCAAGTTGAATCTGTTTTGCCCCTGACCATAGCTGATGAGTGAGCCATTCAAGTCCCCATCATAATGTGTGCCCCCTTTGTTGTGATCCCCTTCCCATCTCAACGGGTGGGGGGAGTGAGTGCAGGATTGCATGGCCTACCTGTGGTTAAACCACCACATTAATATTCAGTCCCCTCATTCTGTGGTCAAGACTTTCATCCCTGGACTGCTGTTTCACTATGAAATGTGCAGCCAGAAAAAATCTGCCTAGGTCCTGACAAGCAGGACAGCTGGTGAAGACTGTAGCCCTGTAAATACTATGTCTGCCCTTAGCAGAGAGCTATCCAGTTGTGGACTGACCCAGCAGTGCAGGGTCTCAGCATTGCCATGGCTTGAACTGGGTGCTGCTGGTTTAACCCCTGTGTCAAGGCCAGCAACAGCTGCCTTCCCTGCTCCAGCTTCAGATCCGGAGTGGCCCCTATGGGGAGGGGTTGATACCCCCCACGCAATCACTGCCTGGAAAACCATAGTCCTTTGTGTGTCTGGGGCTGGCAAGGCTGGAAGCCATGGCCATGCTGTAGCTGGCAGCCTGGGAGAAGGAAGGGGACTGTGACAAGGAAATGTGCAAGCATAGGGGTGAGTGGACCCTAGACTGGGGGAGAACCCCACCACAAACAGCTAACTCCCTTAACAAAGGTCTCAGGATGCAACAGGTGATTTGTGCAACAGTTTCTACCATTTTGTTACCAAGGTTTTACATGATAGACAATGAAGACTCTTCAACTATGAAAATGTTAACAGGACTGATGAACAGCTGTTATCTTTGTATACCTGGTGTGCTCCCTTTTGCCCATAACTCAATACTGAGTGTAACAAAACCTTTACTCTAGTCTACTCTGTCCTTTCTTCACTTGGTCTGATGTTAGGGAAAAGAAGGTGTGTGCAGGTTGCAGAATTGGGAAGACACCCTGATGATACATCTACACTAGAAGCTTAGATGTTGAGATTAGTTCTGGAAAAATATATCTATGAATGGTGTGGCTTCAGTACTGATATAAACATGAGTGTTTTTTGTATGATGGTTGCTTTATGCAGAGAAACTATGTCCACTTTAAAGGAATCTGCTTTTAATCTGGAAGCAACAGATATGGGAAACTAATTTCTACTGAATTCATAGCTCTGTTCTTATTCATCTCCTTCCTCAGAAAGCTGTATTAATTACTGCATATGAAAATAAGGAAGGGACAGGCTCATGATGTTTGAAAAATTAATTTCATAGATTGCCATGAAATCCTGTTTAAGATGTGAAGTTAATTGAATTTTGTTGCCAGGTTCAAGCTATAAAGAAATTAGGAATTCTGAGAGAGATAAAAACTGGGCAAAGATTGAGGCTCATAGTTATACCTGTAACTTTTAAATTAGATATACATACCAGAATGAAAACGCTTTAGATAAATCTTTTATATGCATGCTTCAAAACATAGCTGGACAAGGTCCTGAGCAGTCTGTTCTAAGTTGATCCTGCTCTCGATGTGGGATTGGACCAGATAGCCACTAATATTCTCTTCTAACCTATATAATTTTCCTGTTTCATGCTATCATTTAAACATTGTTTTTCTCTCTTCATGTCTAGACAAAATAAGACATATAGGATGCTATTGGGTCATAAAGTGAGGTTCCTCCTGCTAGAAACAAATATTGTTGCTGGTTTAATTGGTACCCCTCTGAAAAAAATGAAAGGGCAGCCTGTTCCAGAATAAAATTTCCTTATTGTAGAAGTTTTCATATAATTAAAAAGAAAAAAAAATAATAATAATTGATCACCATTGCAGTTTAACCCCAGCCAGCAACTAAGAACCAGGCAGCTGTTCGCTCACTCCCTGCACGATGGGATGAGGGAGACAATCAGAAGAAAAATGACAAAACTTATGAGTTGAGATAAAGACAGTTTGATAGGTAAAACAAAAGCCATGCACACAAGCAAAAAAATTCCTAAGGAATTAATTAGCTATTTCCCATCAGCTGGCAGGTGTTCAGCCATCTCCAGGAAAGCAGGGCTCCATCATGCCAAAATCCAAATCCAGGGCTCCAAAACCAAAGCATAGCCCTGTACAAGCTACTATGAGGAAAATTAACTCTATCCTATCCAAAACCAGCACAATCACCTATAAAAATAATCCCTTTAGTAGTGTTTTTTGCCAAGGTCCTTTATAATGGACCTATTTATCCCTAATTTATAACTGGTGAGCTAAACACTTCTCTGTAAATGATAATTCTGTAATCTTCATTATCAACCTAATTTACTCACTGGAAATTCCCTTCTTCACATACAAAGTTTGAACAGACTCATTTGTATTTCCACAAAAATAAGAGAAATACAATTTAATTTAGATCATAAAACTCAATCTGGACCACCTGAAGACAATAAAAGGATTGGATGGTAAATCAGTCATATTCACAGATTTTTTTTTTTTTTTTTTTTTTTTTTTTTTTTTAGGTTCATAAGTGAAATTGAAAAGGGGTTTTGACAGTCTGTGTGATGAATGTCAAGCACAGAATCTATTGTGTGTGATGGTCATTTTAATCTTTTCTTTAACGGTCAGTGTTAAACATAGTGAGATAGATATATATATATATATATATATATATATATATATATATATATAAGTGGTACTATACGGTGGTAGTCCAATGACAAAGACATAACAGGGCTTTCCTCTGAATGACAAAAAACCCAAAGCTCTGTATCATGTCAAATGGTGGAACACAGAGCAGAAAAGTCAAAAGGCAGTGCAAGGCTTTCAACACTGCATGCATTACTTCTAGTTTAATGTATGTACATACATTAAAATGAAAATAAATCCAAATTATATGATAAGGAGAAATTAATATTTTAATGGCACAGGACAACTTAACTGTAGGTGTTCCAGATTAGAATAAAATGAGAAACAAGCGTATTTTAAGTTTCTTCTGGACAGGAGGTAAATTTAGTGTGTTAGAGAACACATGACTTAGAAAAAATAGAAAAAAAATATTTGAGGAAGAGGGAAAGGCCATAATCCACTTCTCTCAAGCTTTAAGTATTTGTTAAAGTGTTATTTTTAAATGTAGTTACTAAATTAAAAGAACAGTAGCAATAGAATAGACAACAAAATATGATAACTCTAGGATCTACAATGGAAAAGAACCTCGGAAAATATTATTTCTCTGCCAGTTTTCAGTAAAGTTGATGGTATGTGTTACATATGTAGCTTAAACTCATCATTTGATCAAGATGAATCCAAGAGACATTTGATATAAGATTCAGTAACTCTACTAGTCTCAGCTGTATGTGCACATAGGAAATTTCCCTTTGGCAACAAGAAAGAGAAAATGTCATAAAAATTGTAATACAATACAAAGATAGCTATTTTTGTGTCACTAGCTTCAGTATAGCAGCAGCACTAGTCAGTATTCATTGTCTTACTAGCAATGATGTACAGAAAATTAGGAAAATTGACCCTGCTGAATGGGAAGTCCCAGGTTACAGTGGAAAAGCTTAAATTCTGAAATAAACAAGTCATGTTGCTTCCAGAGTCAAAAGGAGTCCTTCCACAACATTGATAGGTAATCCACTGAATGTGATAAACCTTAAGAGCAGAGAAAATAGTCTATTTAGGTTTACACCCATCTATAAAAACAAAAATCTAAAGTATAAATTGTCTTGTATTATACTTCCGCACATGTATCTAAGACTGTGTGTCTGAGTATAGTGTGTACACAGGCACGTGCACTTCAGAAGACAAAAACACTGATTATAGTAATAGCTCGCTATACTTGTGCCAAACATTTATGTTTAGAACTTGTCCAGGCAGTTTCAGATTAAACCAAAGTGTTATACCTGAATTATTACAGATCCAGTTTCTTGAGATTTATGTATATTCTGACAAACACTTATTCATAGTATTGCTTGTGGGAGCTCATTTAATACATATTTTAAAACAAAGTTTAAATATCCCTTTGGGTAAAATGAAAGACATAGATTAGAACAAAATCATTGAACTCATTGCCCTTAATTTATCTTTTTATGTATAAAGGAGGAATAGAAAGGACTGTGTTGAATGTAAATGTGAAATTCCACATTTAAAACCTTTGTCTACTAAACTTTAAGTCCCTACTGTCTAACTTTTCTAATCTCAGTTTCATCAAGTTTGTGGGTAAGATAAAAAGTCATTCAGTTTCTCTCTTGCATTGTGTTTTCTAGCCTATCATTTCAAGAGTTTCAGAATTTAGACAAATTACAACATTTATTTTTAAAAGTCTGATACTTTCTTCGAAAATTAAACATATATAGATGTTAATTAGTAGCTATTCCACTCAGTGCCCACTGCAGTACTGGGTCTTACCAAGATCACAACAAAATGTGACTAGGGAGTATGATAGCTGATTTTTACAAAGCAATTAACAAAGAAATGCAGGAACAGACAGTTTTCCTTATTCTTCATATTCTATTTTAAACAGTGCATTGTTCTTTATCCTTTAAACAGTTAAAAAAACAAATAAATGAACATTTTCTGAAATATCACATGCTGTTACTTTCCATGTCATGTCCTTTCATATGCTTCTATTAGTTTGGGTATTGCTGGAGCAAAACAGATCCCTGTATAACCTGGGAGAATACTGGCTGAAATTAAGATAGCTTTTATAATATATATTTTTAATAATTAAGATAGCTTTTGGTTATACTCTATTCTCAGAGACCTACATCTGGTTTCACTAAGGTGATTTTTTTTAACAAAAGAAGAACAAAGCCATGATAGAATTAATACCCTGTGTTTTAGACATTGAGCTTAGGCTTTCTAAATCACATGGAGGTTCTTTTCTCTCTCCAGCTCTCCTCCTCTATGGTTTGTTGTTTTTTTTTTTGTTTGTTTGTTTGTTTTTTTTTTTTAACTTCCTGTGTCTGCATTGGAAACATGGAGTGTACAATTTATAACCTTTTAACTTTGACAGCTAAATGGGATGCTTGAAATCAGGTAGGGAATAACTTCCTTGAAAATAAATTTTCTAACAGGGGACTGTATTAAGTAAAGTATTTAATTTCTATTCTACTAAAATAATAATGTATGCAATGTAGACCAAGACGTTGTTACTTCAGTGGCATAGAAGCATAGAATGGTTTGGGTTGGAAAGGACCTTAAAGATCATCTAGTTCAAACCCCCCTGCCATCAGCAGGGACACCTTCCACTAGACCAGATTGTTCAAAGCCTCATCCAGCCTGGTCTTAAACACTTCCAGGGAGGGGTCATCCACAACTTCCCTGGGCAACCTGTTCCAGTGACTGACCACCTTCGCAGGAAAGAATTTCTAATATCTAATCTAAATCTTCCCTCTTTCAGTTTAAAGCCAATACCCCTTTTTCTATCACTACCTGCCTTTGTAAAAAGCCCCTTCCCAGCTTTCTTGTAGGCCCCCTTCAGGTACTGGAAGGCTGCTCTAAAGCCTCCCCAAAGCCTTCTTTTCTCCAGGCTGAACAGCCTTAACTCTCTTAACCTGTTCTTGTGGCCCTCCTCTGGACTCATTCTAACAGGTCCATGTTTTTCTTTTGTTGGGAGCTCCAGAAGTGGACACAGTACTCCATGTAGCGGCCTTATGAGAGCGGAATAGAGGGGGAGAATCACCTCCCTCGACCTGCTGGCCACACTTCTCTTGATGCAACCCAGGATATGGTTGGCCTTCTGGGCTGCAAGCGCACATTGCCTCCTCCTGATGAGCTTTTCATCCACCACCACCCCTAAATCGTCTTCAGAGCTGGCCTCCATCTACTCATTGCCCAATCTGTATTTATGTTTGGGATTGCCCCGACGCGGGTGCAGGACCTTGCATTTAGCCTTGTTTAACTTCATGAGGTTTGCACAGGCCCACCTCTCAAGCCTGTCAAGGTCCCTCTGGATGGCATCCCGTCCCTCCAGCATATCAACCACACCACACAGCTTAGTGTTATTGGCAAACTTGCTGAGTGTGCACTCAATCCCACTGTCCATGTCTCCAACAAAGATGTTGAACAGCACTTGCCCCAATACCAACCCCTGAGGGACACCACTTGTCATCTGTGTTTGCCAAGTCTTTGAGTGTGACCATCCAGCCAATTCCTTATCTACAAAGTGGTCCATCCATCAAACCCACATGTCTCCAAGCTTAGAGACAAGGCAGTAACATAGTCATCAAGAAAACATCCTTACATTTGCAGAAGTTCTGTAGAGTTTAAACAGATAATATTTCTACTAAACATCTTGAATTTCATTAGGAATGGAGCTCATTAAAACTAGTCAAAAATAAAGTTAGTCTTTTTCTGTCAATCACTTCATATGCTATTTTTAATATATTTTCCTCATTAACTGAATACTTCTAAGATGAAAATATTTGATGTTTTTGCCAATTCGTTATGACTCGAGGCATTCGAGGCATTCAGAATTCTTTGGTAAACACAATATGTGAGAATTTATACTAACTCCTTTTAAATATTTTTTCTGAACAAAGCTGTAATTTCATCTGGTTGCTTTTTTAATTAAAATTCATAGTAAAATTTGATGCTAGACCTCAGAATTATGATGCACTCTAATTAGTTGGAAAATTAATACCATTCTTCATAGTGGAAAATTAGAAAGGAAGCAACATTTACTATGAAATATAACTGATTCATTTCAAGTTTGACTAATACAGTTATATGTTCATATGGTTTTCTTCTATTTACTTTAGATTAAGATTGATTTTGTTGTATTAAAACTGTAATAACACAAGTTTTTGTAATCTTGGTAAATCACAACTTGTTTGGTGTCTCATGGCATAATTTATATGAAATGAATATTCTCCTTTTCATTCCTTGTTATGCATTGATTGCTACCAAGAAGAGGTTCTGCAAGTAAAGATGAACATATATATATATATATATATATATATTCTTTTTTCTTATTAAGCGGGAAAAATAGCTTTAAAATATTTTAAACAATGATTCACTTCTGGCAACAAGGGAAATTATCAGTGGGGTTCTACAGGGTTCCATGGTGGGACTTTTTCCATTCCCTTATTTATAAATTATCTGGGGAAGGGAGTAAAAAGGGACACAGTTTTCTATTGGTACAAACTTATTTTAAAAAATATGTCCAAGGTCATGCTAAAAAGAACATAAAAAACACTTAAGAAAATTTAAATACTGTGAGAAAAAAACAATGAAAACCACCACCACTATGAACAACAACAACAACAAAGAAACCCCAAACCAATAGGTGAAATTAAAAATAGATAAATGGAAGTAATTTAGATGGGGAAATAAAACTCTTGCTTCACATATAAAGTGATGGGCTCTGACTGATCATTGTCACTCTGAGTGAAACTTCAGTTTATGATACATTTATGAATACTTTGATCTTAGTGCTTAGTGCCAGTGTCAATATAGGAAGTTAAATACTGGTCCTCGTGGCTGACTACAGTTGCCTAGACATTTGGTGGGAAAACAACAGAACAATGCACAAGTAATTCATCAGGTTTCTGAAATGCATGGAGGGCTTATTCTTGCTGCAGATGTTGGACGTGCTGACAGCAGTGGCAGATTTACTGCTCACAAAATGAGAAGACAATGTAACTACCAGTGATAGTCTTGGATACAGAGATGGTAAGATTGTGAAGTTTAAAATCCTACTAAGCATACTGAAGACCAGTAGTAGAAAAAAGACCCTGGATATTTGTCCTGACTAATCTAGTGGCTTTCTACAATGGAGGGAAGAGTTAGGGATGTCATCTATCTAGACTGCTGTAAGGCCTTTGATATGGTCCCCCACAACATTCTGTCAACTAAATTGGAGAGCTACAGGTTTTGTGGGTACACTGTTAGATGGATAAGTGAACTGTCTAGAAGGCCATGTACAGAGAGTTACAGTCAACGGTTTAATGTCCAAGTGGAAATCAGTAATGAGTAGTGTCCCTCAAGGGTCTGTACTGGGACCAATAGTATTTAATATCTTCATGATATGAGTGGGATTGAATGCACCATCAGCAATTTTGTAGATGACACCAAGCTGAGCGGTGTGGTTCATACACTATTGTTGAATGTCCCATCACTGGAAAAGTTCAGGGTCAGGTTGGATGGGGTTTTGAACAACCTGATCTAGCAGAAGACGTCCCTGCCCATGGCGGAGCAGACAGATGTTGTACTAGATGATCCTTAAAGGTTCCTTCTGGCCTAAACCATTTTATGATTCTATTATTCTATGATTTTAGAAGACCCAGCTTTAATAAGCTCAGAGTCCATCTGCAAGGGATTCCATGGGAAGCATCCATGAAGAGCAAAGAACAAAGGAACTTGTGAGTGCTGAGAGTTATTCAATAACATCTTTGGGGAAGCACAAGAACAGTCCAGCCTCTACAAAGGGAAAGGAAGAACGCAGAAAAAGAGATCACTCTGGCTTAACAGTGAGATATTGGGTGTCCTTAAAAGCTAAAACCAGCATACTGGCTAAGAAAAGGCAAACAAATACCCGTCAAGGACTACAATAACCTAGCTAGGCCAAGAGGGATGCAGTCAGGAAGAATAAGGCTCAGTAAGTTTAGCCAAAGATGTCAAGAACAACAAAAAAGGATTCTTCAGATATTTGACCACTAAGCAGAAGCACAGAGAAGATATAGATCAGTTGCTAAAAAAACAGGGCAGAGAAACTAGTCATTAATAATTCTGACAAGGCAGAGTTCCTTAATACTTTCTTTGCCTGTCTTTGTCAAAGTAGCTAGATCCTAGATCACAGGATCAAATATCTACAGCAATGCATGCATTGATCCACCAGCAGTGGAGAAAATACTGGTCTGTGGCCTCTTTCATGGACTCAAGCCACATAAATTTATGGTCTCAGATGGAATCCACCCCCAGGGTGTTTAGAGAAGTGGCTGACATTGTTGCTAAGCCACTCTCTATAATCTCTGAAAACTCGTGGAGATCAGGGAATACTCCTGATGATGGAAAGGGAGCAAATGCCATACTCATCTACAAGTGAGATGGTGGTGAGTTGGACACATCAGAAGGGCAAGCCATCTTACAGAGAGAGATGTACAGAATTTAATTTATTTCCAATCAAATCAGAGGAGGTTAATGAGAAATAAAACCAAATCTTAAAACACCTTCCATCATCCCTCCCTTTTTCCCAGCCTTAACTTTTCTCCCAATTTTCTACCTCCTCTGCTACCAAAACTGAGACATGCAAGACCAACACAAAAAACAAACTTGCATTTTCTTCCTCCCAGGTTTGTACATAAAACACTAAATTACTACATATAGATACTCTCAATCTGACTTGTTGATACTATTTACTTGAAATAAATACACAGATATTCAGTGAACTCTCTGATGTCACAGAAGCTGAATGATTGAAAAGTCACTGTCTAGTTAACAATCTTCTTGATACTTTTGGCAATGATTTTTAAAATATTGTATACAAAATAAAACAGCATCTGTAGAGGAAGAGAGAGATATTTGTCACATTCCAATACATGTTCAAAATCTTATGACACTCATTTGCAAAAAGAGGCTGAAATATGTCTTAGGATAGTTGTAGGGATTTAAATTTGAGTCTTCTCTTCCTTGTACAGACAGATACAAAGGACTCAAAAAAAACCCCAAAAACCAAAACCTCAAACCTTTTTACTAGAAACATTTCACTCTTAAAATATTTAACTAAACATTGAAAGAAACAAACATTGCTTACTGTGATTAGCACTTTTGACTAGTAGACAGGACATGTGTATTCTGGTTCTTTTGCCACTTAATTTTTAATTGATTATACAAAGTCACAGAATTACTGAGATTGGAAAAGACCTTTAAGATCATTGAGTCCAACCATTAACCTAGCACTGACAAGTCCACTGACTAAACAATGTCCCCAAGTACTATGACTACAGGACTCTTAAATACCTCCAGGGATGAGGACTCCACCACTGCTCGAGGCAACCTATTCCAATGCTTGATAACCCTTTCAGGAAAGAAATTCTTCCTAATCTCCAGTCTAAACTTCCCCTGGCACAACTTGAGGCCATTTCCTCTTGTCCTATCACTTGCTACTTAGTTGAACAAGTAGCCGGCAATGTGTGCTTGCAGCCCAGAAGGCCAACTATATCCTGGGCTGCATCAAGAGAAGTGTGGCCAGTAGGTCGAAAGGACGTGATTCTCCCCCTCTACTCCATTCTCATAAGGCCCTACCTGGAGTACTGTGTCCAGTTCTGGAGCCCCCAACACGAGAGAGACATGGATCAGTTAGAACGAGTCTGGAGGAGGGCCACGAGGATGATCCAAGGGCTAGAGCACATTTTCTATGAGAACAGATTGAAAGAGTTGGGGCTATTCAGACTGGAGAAGAGATGGCTCCGGGGAGATCTTATAGCAGCCTTCCAATACCTGAAAGAGGCCTACAAGAAAGCTGGGAAAGGACTTTTCATAAGGGCAGTTAATGACAGGACAAGGGGAAATGGCTTTAAGCTGAAAGAGGGGAGGTTTAGATTAGACATTAGGAAGAAATTCTTCACTGTGAGGGTGGTGAGACACAGGAACAGGTTGCCCAAGGAACTTGTGGATGCCCCCTTCCTGGAAGTGTTTAAGGCCAGGCTGGATGAGGCTTTGAGCAACCTGATCTAGTGGAAGATGTCCCTGCTGATGGCAGTGGGGGTTGGAACTAGATGATCTTTAAGGTCCTTTCCAACCCAAACCATTCTATGATTCTATGCCAGGACTTGTAGTACGTTTTCCACGGCCAAGACACAGGCTTGTATAGAGGCAGAGAGACTGTCTTCAAATCCCTGGAGCCAGATAGCCACTTCATTTACAGTCGGTCCCTCTTCATCCTCTTTTACTTCTACTGTGGCCAATGAGCTGGTACATGATGCGGGGGCACTCTGTACGACATTTCGCCACCTGAGTATTGTGCACAGGATTTCCTCTGGATCTTCAATTATCCTCATGTCCCTTGGGTCTTGGTAAATCAGCTCCTGCACAGCTAGTTCTCTCAGGTAATGAATCTCTCTCTCAAGGATGACCCATTTGCCTGGATTGCATGTAATATCATCCTTGAAGGGATACCTTTCCTTCACACCCGCCAAGAGCCACCTCCAAAGACTGTGAGTTGGTTCCCCTCTTGCAATTGCCTTATCAATGCCCACTTCCTTAAAGAAGGATCCCAGCTGCTTGGCTTCTCTACTCTCTAACTCCATGCTACTGGCCCCATTACCCCAGCATCCAAGCAGCCACACAACGAGGTGCTCACCCTGGTAACGGGTGAAATCTTTTTGTATATCCTGCAGTTCACTCAGGGTTAGAGATCAGGTGGTTATTGTACTGTCTCTATTTCCATCTCCCCTTCCCTCCTCCTCTTCCTCCTTAGGAAGATCATAAGCTTGATCTTCTTCATCCTTCTGTAAATGTACTGACTTTCGTGTCCACTTCTTCTTCCATACAGGGTCAACTGATACTGGCATGTGTTGGTTCTCTAGTTTATCTGCAGTGCTTCTTGAGCAGGTTGGAGTAGCTGCATCACTTGCTGTAGGGGTAGGAGATGCTGCAGTGTCTGTCGTTAAGGTTGAAGCAACTGGAGTAGCCACAGTATCAGTCACAGAGGTTGAGATAACTGTAGCAGGTTCCAGTGTAACTCCATCAGTGGATGGGGTGATCCTCCTAAGTAGTCTGATATTTATTAAAACCTGGCATACATTCAGAATAACTAGCACCACGATTATGCTAGTTTGATTATCCTAAGAATATTCAAAATTCCCAAAAACTTTTGTAACTGGGAGGGGGAAATTGAAGGAAGATGGTCCCCCTCCCAGAGGGAAAAAAACACTGGTGTAATTGGTAACAATATTCACCAGATAGCTCTCAAAATGTGGAGATGGAGCCACTTCTGCTGCTTTGCTCTGTGTGCTGCTTCCCACTGTTGAATACAGGTACAAAATTGGTCTCACTACTCATCTGTTTCTCAAGCTAACAACCATCACTGTACCACACAGCAGAACAGTACTCCTAGCCCCAAACCAACACCTAGGATGGCAAAAAATATGAATGGCATATAAGGTGCCACCTCAAAGAACAACTCAGCAATTCAGTACAACAACATTCCGATCACTGACAACCAAGTCATTGTAACAAATGCTTATTGAAGATTCTTTCTAACACACTTTGGTCAGAACTGTCATTATCTCAAGCTTTTATGCCCCATGTGGGGCGCCAAAAAGACGGTGATAATTTAATTTATCTGACAGCCAAAGAATACACAGCCACTTGCAGCCCCTCACTCCCCTTTCTCACCCCCCCAGGGAATCGGGGAGAGAATTGGAGGGGTAAAGGTGAGGAGACTTTTACGTTGAGATAAGAACAATTTAATAATTAGAAAAAAAAATAAAGTAATAATAATAATAATAATAAGAGTAATAACAATAACAATAACAACAATATATATATGAGTGATGCAGACTGCAATTGCTCACCACCCACTGATAATGATCCCAGAGGAGCGAAAAGGAACCCTGAAACCGAAATTGCAATCCTGGAAAAATGGGCCCAAGCAATTCCCAAGAGAATCCCCCCCTTTCCAGTCAACCTTGGTTAATACATTAAACATGATGTAATATGATATGGAATATCTTATTGGCATATCCAGCTGTCAATTCTGGGTTTTACTAACTACTACACTTTTCTTCTCCACTCCCTTCCTCCAGTCCTCTCTTCTTGGAAACTGCCCAAACATGGTGCTCTTGTAGTTATCAACATTGTTCTCATAACAATCTTCACTGAAACGGAAGCACAGTGCTTTCTATCTACTAAGAAGACAATTAACCCTATCCTAGCAAAAAACAGGACACATATCCAAACTAAGGTACTACTGAGTGAATAATCGCACCTGGAAATACTGTAATGACCTCTCACCAGATGTCCATGACATTTCCAATTGAGATAGTCTTCTTAAGTCTCCAAATCTTGATTCTTAATCTCCATCACATATACACTTATCTGTGCAATCTTGCTGGCTCTTCCGTAATATAATTTTCTTCCCTCAGAGATGGATGTGGTTTGCCTCTGGCTTTTAGGAATTATATTGCAGTCTGAATCCTACCCAGTTTACCAAAATTAATTCCAGTTCTGTTGTTTCTAAAGTTAAAGTAAATAAATCAGGTTTTCTTTTGGTCTCATTATTTAATGTAATTTAAACTTGAATTGTCATACAAAGTCCCTAAACTTGCAGAATGGCCAGTAAATGTAGTCTCTTCTCCTAAGACAGTCCCCATTTACTTCAGTGGAACCCTGCTGAGGTAGTTTCACTCTTTAAGATTGCAGCCAAACACAATCGCTCTCTCACTTTCCCCCTACCCCAGGATGTAGGGGAGAAAATGGGAAGGATGAGGGCAAGGAGGCTCACAGGTTGAGATAAAAACAATTTGCTAATTAGAAAAAAAAAAGGGAAAAAAACCCCACAACATTAATAACAATATATGAATGGGTGATACACAGTGCAATTGCTCATCACTCACCAACCAATGCCCAGCCTGCCTCAGCCAGTGAGCCTAGAGCAGAGAGACAGTCCTGAAACCAAAACCACAATCCCAGAAGAATGAGCCTGCTCAATCCCTGAGAGAATACCCCCATTTTCCAGTCAACCCTGGTAAATATACTGAGCATGATGTGATATGATATGGAATATCTCATTGGCATATCCAAATGCCAATTTCGGGTTTTGCTACTTACTACGGTTTTCCCCTCCCAGTTCTTTGCACCTGCAAACTACCGAAACACAATGACCTTGGGCTCCAGCAGCAACTAATAACATTAGTGGTTTATCAACCTTCTTCTCATAACAAATCCCATACTGAAACTAAAACACAGATACTCTGTCTACTAAGAAGAAAATTAACTCTATCCTAGAAAAACTAGGACACCTGTATAAGTGTGGAGTAATTGCTGGAGGTAACTAAAAATCAGAAAATGGCTGTGTCCACACACTAAGAGAAAGGTACAATGTTGAGGATGATCCCAGGGGAAAAATGCAGCTGGTATGCCAGGAATCCCTCTACCATCACCTTCCTTCAGACTATTTATCTGTACAGGAGATGGGAAAGATTGGCAGCTCCTCCTCCAACTCCCTTACCAGTTGCAGCTTTGACTCCACAAGGCTCAATGTATAGTCTATTTGTGATTCCAGATTGACAGCTGGTGCCCCTTTCTGACAACTACTTCCGTTTGTGGACCTTGACAAAACCATAACTCCATACCACTGATCCCCCTCTTTCCCTCTCATAGAGATCATCTCTAAGTTTTGGTAATTTCTACCATAAAAGGGGAATGGAAGTGCCTTTTGCCAATCACTGTAAAGGTATGACTAGACTCACTCAAGCTCCATCTTGCAGGTAGAAAAATAGTATAAAAATAGCCCCAGGAAAGGAGAGAATTGGGGAAGACACCATCACAGTCGGGGAAGATGCCATCACTGACAAATCAGGGATGACTCCATTGCAGACCTCTGACCCCTGGGTCCAGCCTACAGGCTGAGCCTATCTCCCCCCTCACTGGGACACCTTTGGGTAAGACCAAGATTTAGACTTAGCCGAGGATATTTCCTTGGAAACTTAGCAAATCTCTAGAGAATTATTTTGCCAGCTTAGCACTTTGTAGTAACTTGTCACCTTTTAGCAATTAATAACACTTTTAGTAACTTGTAACCTTAATGTTCATATATACTTCTGCAGACAGTAGTTTATCACCAGCAATCCATACGAATCTGTATTAATCCTATTGCTCTATTAAAGGTGTTTTCATTTGCTTACGGACTTGCTGCACAATTTCTTGCTGGGCTGCTGCCTGATAAGGCCATGAGAGTCCATAGACTGTGACTGGCTGACAGGTGTGGGACACTATCGAGTGAATCTGGTGCTGATGTGCCCGGACTTGTGGTGTCTCATTGAACTGCTTCCATCTGTAACCAGCCAACCCAATTGATCCATGCTCAGCAGGATGCTGCTAAATTCTGCAAGTTTATCCTTGTAAGTCCATAAATCAGGAGTATGGGAGTGCAGCACACTATTTGGTGCATCCACAGTTGTCGGACCCATAGTGTTTGATTTGGCATCACTCAGAATTTAAGCCTAGCTGCCTCCAGCTCCTCCAGTTATCTGAGGGTGAGTTGGAATGCAAGGGGGTTTATTTCCTGCTAAATTGCCTTACCAACCTTTTCATGCAACAATAAGCTAAAGCTAACACTTGCTAGACTGATCTCAATTGACACATAATTAAAATTTTTTCACTTGGTGATTTAATTCATTAATAAGCCCTGCAAGACAATGAAAAACTTGAATTTTCATTGAATTGTAAATTCAGTTTCTGTTTATAATAAAAGCCTCCTATCCTTAACAAAATTGAAAGTTTAAAAGTGCTTTGGAATCAAGGCATTCTTTTAACAAAGGTGATTGTACTATTTTATTTTTAAAAGAGGATGTCAACTGGTGGAAGCCAAATATGTTGGCAATACTTACTCAAAAAAAAAATGAAGAAAGATGTCAGCTAAAGAAACCTGTAGTGTTTATTTTGCTACTAAAGATTAAATTGCTTAAGAAATGGATTAATTTGATTTAATTCCTTCTATCTGGGGAAGACTGAGAGTCTTATGTTCTCTTTTACAAATAAATACTTCATTCATGAGTTGATAAACTAGGTTGGAAAGTTTGGGAATATAGTCAGTAGACTTCCTCTTGAAGCTATTTTAACTGGCAAAACAGAAACTACATGTCTGATGTGCCAGCAAAAGTGTAAACATAAACATCTGTCTAATCTGGGGATGAAAGCACCTGAACAAGGGAGATGATGTATAAACCCTTCTCCTACAGGTTGTTTCCTGTAGGTTGCACACAGTAAGCAAACACTGAACAATAAACAACTTGAACCACTGAGGCACACTATGAGATGACGTGTGTGAATTTGAGCCCCATCAGTTTGGAAAGGCAATTGAAACTGCCTGTTTCATTCTGTAGTGAATAACTACATAACTATTGAATGTAGCAGGAGATGAGGCTGTTTTGTTTCAGTAGTAACAAATACCATTTGATGTGCTTAAAAAAAAGGAAGAAGAGTATAGTTATTTAATTTCAGGAGATATTTAAAGCTAGGAATAGAAAATGGAAGGATATACAGATATTTTCAGATGCTGATACAATGGGTGTCCCTTAGAGCTTATATTTTTTAGAATACTTTATGCAGCAGTTGTAATCACAAAGGATATCTAACTGTTATTTCCTTCTTGTGGTCTATGATTGAGCTGCCCTTCCTATTATTAAGTACTAGGCTCCAGATTACAGTTAGGTAATAAGTAAAAAATTTGCTTGTATATTTGAAAAGTAATTAATTTTCTTTTCCCACTGTTTCTTTACCTCAGGCATACAGAATTTATATTTTTATGCTGATTTTCAAAAATACAGTAATTTGTTTCACTCATGAACTGTAGAAGGAACCTGAGGTAATCTACCATACAAAGGATGAATACTGTCATTTAGACCTTCAGTTCTGAATCAATGAGCTTAATTCTGCAAGGTCTTATTCAGTATCAATCCATTTACTATAATAGAATTTCATGGGAAATAAATGAGAATAGCACTGGCTTCATTATATTTATGCAAATTTCAGCAAGGATAGTTCAATAGTGCCAGGAATCTTAGTAATTTTTAAGATCCGGATTCTTTTCTCTCAGAAAGAAAAATCACAGTAGGAATATTACTCCACGATATTTTTTTTTTTCATTTATAATTTTGATGAAGGAAATGAAGATGCTGAAGAAGGATATATATTTTTCTTAGATCTTTCATACTTTCAGAGAGCCAGAGGAAGTTGTGCTTATCTTAATTAATAGGATAGTTGTCTCAATGAAAAATGTTATTTTGAAGTAATTTGCATTGAAGGTTATGCTCCCTAACTGCTAACATGTACATAGATGTACTGAGACTTATCCCTTTGCCATAATACAACTATTTTTAATTAATAATGCTCAATTTCAGCTCTTAAAGTCAATTTATAATTTGCTTGACTTATTTGTAGGCCAAGCTCACCTCCAGTCATGATCTGACACTTTGAAATTTGCTTCTAAAAACATTTTATCCCTCATGAAAATATGTTCCCTGGTAGCAAGACAAACTAAGATTATCCTGTTGATACAATCTTCATAATTTTTTTTGAAAATCTAATTGAAACAATAGTATGTGACATTTAAGTACATACATTTTTAGACCAAAAATAATAGGTCTATGGAGGTAGCTGTTGTCAAAGAATGTTTCTGAGAGTATCAGCATCTGCCAACATTGCAAATCAAAATTTTGATTAACACAGGAACACCTCTGGCATGCAACAACAATTTAGCTTTCTAAATCCCCAAAACTCATTTCTAGCCCTAGAGATTAATAAATTCTCTACAGTAAAGTGAATACCTCAGTTTCTGCTATTGAACATATGCAGAACTTGTTACATGTCTTGTATCTAAACTGAGTGTTGAGTTCCCTTTCTGCCTCACATACCTTCAGTAGCCATGTTGCCTGTGTTCTTCCCTAACTTCTAAAAGGATGTCAGAAGAGGGTGTTCCTGTTCAGAAACAGTATCTCAGTGTGGAAGCTCTGCTTTAAATCTCTCTTTTTGCTTGATTGAAAAAGGAATAGGAACAGAATGTATCCTGCTATTTAGAACTGGGATATTCTCTGTTGGATTTTCCCCAGTCTTTTTTACTGGTCCTGCAGTGAGAAAGAGGAATTAATTTTTCACATTACCTCTATGCCAGCAAATAGCATGGAGGCACAGAATCAAGTAATAGCAACCAATTGACCATAGTCGTTACATCTACATTAACATGAAGCACAGGCTAGTAGCAGCAGATCAATAACATAAAAGAACTGGTGCTGAAGACACAATGATCACATTGTTTGGCAGCGCCACGTCCTTTCTCCTCATGTCTTGTTTCCTAGGGTGTGGTGGGCTGACCCTAGCTAAAGGCCAGATGCCCACCAAAGCCCGCTCTATCACTCCCCCTCCTCAACTGGGCAAGGGCAGAAAAATATAATGAAAAGCTTGTGGGTAGAGATAAGGATGCAGAGACATCACTTACCAATTACTGGCATGGGCAAAACAGATTCAACTTGGGGGAAAAACAAATTTACTTTATTACCAATCAAAATCAGAGGATAATGAGAAGTAAAACCAAAGCTTAAAACACCTCCCCCATCCCCCCCTTCTTCCCGGGCTTAATCTCTTTCCCGATTTTCCACCCCCTCCTCCCAGAGGCACAGGGGGACAGGAGACGGGGGGTTGAGATCAGTTCATCACACGTTTCTGCCACTTCTTCCTCCTCACAGGGAGGACTCCTTCCCCCACACCACCGTGGGGTCCCTCTCATGGGAGGCAGTCTTCCACAAACATCTCCACCGTGAGTCCTTCCCATGACACAAACCCAATACATAGGGTAGATTCAAATTCTGGTTTTGGTTCCAGGAAGCAATCAATTATTTCTATGAAAGGTATCAACTTTTGCAGGAGCCACTGAAAGATTCTTCTTTACGCTGGAGAGGGCAAGCCAATGAGGTTATCACTCTTCTAAGAGGTGGGACTGGGATCCCTGAGGCTCCCACATCTTAGATAAGTTCTCTGAGAAGTAGTGGGCTTTGGTGAAACCACCTTCCTCTGAGAAAGGGATGGTCTGCCTTCTGTGGAAGCACCTACTTTCAAAGTACTTTTCTGTCCCGTATCCTTAGTGGAGATGAATTCTTCCCTTTAGTTCAGTAGCCACTGGTTAGTGTTGCCAAAAGGAAGCTACTTCTGCCTCTCTGGCTTCTGTGAATCTGGTTGCTTGCTGTGTTCAGGACACTGTCATGCTAAAATGAAGTAATGCCCACCATTGTAGCTGTAAGCTTACAGAAACAGTGAGGAAATATGCACCGATTTATGTGCAAGGTAGGCAAATTGCCAGCAGTGTTTACAATTTTTTTTAATATAATTTATTATCATTTTTAGATGGTGCTATTCATGAATTAACAATATTCTACGTAGATTTCTTAGGTCTGAGAATACAAATCTCCAAAAGTCTACCAATCTTCTTTATTCTCATAATATTGTTTTTAAAATATTTATCACGTTATTTAAATATTATCTTATTTACTAAAACCATGGCTGCATTTGAGCACTTTGCTCACCTTCATAAGTGTTTAAAAACCTAAGTCCGTAATAAAGAACCAGTAAGAGCTTGAAAAGGGCCACTGAGATGCCTTTAAAACCTGAGGTTTTAAAACATTTTTTTTCTTTCTTCTTGTCTTTTATAGATAACATTCATCTTACTTAGTTCAGTAGTACTTCACAATGACCTAAAGTAGTTTTAAGTTCTAAAGCTAAATTCAAAATTATGTTTGAGGGAAATTAGGGTTTAAAATAACAGACAATATCTTTATCATCCATTTTTGCATACAGTAGCAGCCCACGATTTCTCCCAACATTTAATTCCTTAATTCCTTTTAAACTACTCAATAATTTTGTGTTTCCTCTCTCTTTAAAAAATAAAAATAAATTCTTTTTTCTTCTAGTAATTTTTCTTCAAATACTTCTAATTTTTCTTATAAATATTTGCTGGTTTTTCCTTGGTTTTCCTTCAATTAGGTTTTTGGGTTTGTTTGTTTGTTTGTTTGTTTGTTTGTTTTTCTGGGCTGGACACAGCAAAATCATTTTACCTTTTACGTTCAAGTTAGACCTACATGATTAGTCTAAAATTACTTTCTTCCTGTTCTTCCATTTTTCCTTTGGTATTTTTAGACAAAGTGCAATATTGAAAGATATGTGCACAAAATGGAAATACCACATTAACATTTGCTTCTGCGTGTGTTACTTTTCAGAGGGCTAAAATGTTGCTATAAGCAAAAGTTTTAAAACCCACAGACTAATTTGTACTTTGTTCATATATGCTCAGGTTTACTGCATATCTCAGTGAAGAAAAGAGTAGCAAGTCAGTTTACACTTTGGTAGCCAATAATCCAATGAAATACTTGATATAGGTAGAAACAATTAGTGTTTAAAATTGACCAACACAGGGATTTGTCCAACTGTGAATAACAAGGCAGCGAACAGAGAGAATGAGGATGTTGTTCACCTGCATACCTACATTAACTAATGGAAAGGATGAGACATAACAAAGATGCTTTAGAAATATATTTTTTTTAAATTTTTATAAATAATATGTTGGTTTATTATTTATTTCCATGGTCTAATGTTTTCTCTCGTTCTCAGTGAAGTGTTTTATATACTGATTTGGTGTTTACAGCAATGTTTATGACAAGTATCCATGAAAAATATTTTGGGCAATTGTCTGGCGATAGTCCTTAAATTTTAAAATAATCTGAAGATATTTGAATTTGTCCTTCAGTAATATCAAGCAGCAGACTTGAACAGATATCATTACTTGTATTTGTAGAAAAGAATATTATATTTCCTGCAGATAGTCAGGAATATTATGTGCCACTTTACAAAGATATTGAGTGCATTCATATCTCTCCCTATCAGTCATTCAATAATCCAGGCATATAGAACATGTGTGACTCAGAGAAAATGGAACCAATGCATGTTTCAGGGGTCTACCTATATTTCATTAAACTGCAGAGTATATATGAATTATGTTATCATCAGTAAAGGAATAAGACTATGTCTGCTACAGAATTTGGCACTTGACAGAATAAGAAAGAACAGAAACAAGAGGTTACATGAAAGATTGTAGTAAATTGTTGGAAATTACTAGAAAAATACAGTTGAAATGAGTAGGGCTATAAGTAAAGATGACAGATGAGAAGCCCTGTGAAAAACCTCCAGCGCAATCTTTACAGAGAATAAAGGAAACAACTATTTGAACTCTTAGAAATCTGGATGACAGAGAGATATATCCATATTATAGTCTGTACACATGGTGACTTTAACCTTGGAGGTGCAGTCTATCTGTTGCTAAAGTAAAAACATGACATATTTGATTCTTTCGCAAAATTAAGGGAAATAGTATTCTATTTCAGTAAAGAGATAAAAGTTCTATTCCATCTGTTCCCATCATTTCCAAGGAATATTTAATTTACTGATTTTCTGATTCTACTTTCTCTTTTTATACAGTGGCCGAAGTGAAAAAAGACTAGGATTATTTTTTGTTGTTGTTGTTAAAAAAAGGAAAATATTTGGCACCCAAACAGTCAAAAATAATTATAAGGATTCTTTATCATAGGACATTTTTTCTTAGTTTTAATAGTGCTAACAAAATTTAGAGCCTGACTTTTGTCTGAAATACAAAACAAGACCACTAGCAAGCAAAGTTAAATTTTGGGGTCCATAAAACCAGGTTAATAACTTTTTCACTGATTCAGCAAGATTTCTAAATGTCAGTGCTAATCTCAACTTTCATATATTTTGAACCAGAGAACATTACCAAATCTCTTTGTTGTGGACATAGTCTTGAAAATGTCAGCTGATTGTCAGAGATATATGTTCCCTAAAGTATTATCCATGAATGCTACATCCCTGGCTGCTGCTATGTTGGATGAATCTGTTTTCTAGGGTATGCCATCTGTAAATATTTAATGTACTTACAAAGGTTTTGTCTTTGAATTTCCTTGTTTGGTTGATTGTGTTTTTTTCTGTACTTAATGCAGTGTCTATTAGGTTCTATATATGCAGAGTTCAAGAGCTGTCAATCCATCATTCTAATGGACAGAGTGCAGTAAATGGTTTTCAGAGCACTAAGTTGTTGTTTATTATTGTTTGTTTGTTTTAATTTCTAACATCTATTTTAGGATAAGGAGTAGGAATGAGTCCTCTTGAAGTCTGTTCCAAATGGAATTGTCCTATGGTTCTATGATTTTAGCATCAAACTCAAATTTTATCCATTACATGCTACGATACCACTTACAATTCTGAGTGAAATACCAGGTTACTGTTTCCAATCAATTGATTTAAATAAGTCATGGTTACTACAGATATTGCCTTTCTGTATCTTGCTATAAAATATTTTTTAAAAGAGTAGGTTTTCAATGTAGTTTTCAGATACCTTGTTAAAACAAGTATAAATCAGTTGAAAAATTAAGTGCTAGTGAAAAATAAGATAGATCGATTTTCAAAAAGGTTCTAATGCATTGCAAGGGTCCATGTTTTTGTTTGATTAAATATTTCACAGAATCACAGAATGGTAGAGGTTGGAACCCCCTTGACAAAACAGGTTCACCTAGAGCAAGTTGCACAGGAAAGCATCCAGGCAAGTTTTGAATATCTGCAGAGAAGGAGACTCCACAACCTCTCTGGGCAGCCTGTTCCAGTTCTTACCTATGAGGGTGCTATAGGAGATAGTGTCAAAAGCCTTGCTGAAATCGAGGTAGACAACATCCACTGCTCTCCCCTCATCTACCCAGTCAGTCATGCCATCATAGAAGGCTCTCAGATTGGTCAAGCATGATTTCCCCTTAATGAATCCATGTTGACTATTCCCGATAACCTTTTTTTCCAGTACATGCTTAGAGATGTCCTCCAGAATGAACTGTTCTATCATCTTCCCAGGGATGGAGATGAGGCTGACTAGCGTGTAGTTTCCCACGTCTTCCTTCATGCCCTTTTTGAAGACTGGAGTGACACTGTCTTTCCTCCAGTCCTCAGGTACCATTCCCATCCTCCATGACCTTTCAAAGATGATGGAGATTGGTTCCACAATAACATCCCTCAGCTCCCTTAGCACTCAAAGGTGTATCCCATCAGGGCCCATAGATTTGTGGGTGTTGAGTTTGGCTAAATGATCCTCCTTGACCAAGGGAAAGTCTTCCTCTCTCCAAACTTCCTCTCTTTCTTCCAGGGCCTGGGATTCCTGAGGCCCTGCTTTAAAGACTGAAGCAAAGAAGGCATTCACTAATTTTGCCTTCTCTGCATCTTCCATCACCAGGGCACGCACCACATTCAGCAGTAGCCCCACAGTTTCCCTTGTCTTCCTTTTGCTGCTGAGGTACTTGAAGAAGCCCTTCTCATTGTCCTTGACATCCCTTGCTAGATTTAATTCCAAGCAGGTCTTGGCCTTCCTTGTTTCATCCCTGCATACTCTGACAAGGTCCCTATATTTCTCCAAAGTGACCAGTCGCTTTCTCCACATTTTGCAGACTTCCTTCTTCTGACAGTTTTTCCAGAAGTTCCTTGGTTATCCATGCAGGCCTCCTGCCTCTTTTGCTAGATTTCTTTATTCTTGGGGATGCAAAGATCTTGAGCTTGGAGGAAGTGTTGCTTGAAAATTAACCAGCTCTCTTGGATCCCCCTACCCTTCAGAGCCTTAGGCCATGGGATTCCTCCAATCACATCTTTGAAGAGGCCAAAGTTAGCCCTCCTGAAGTCCAGGGTTGTAATCCTACTCATTGCCTTTTTTCCTCCATGCAGGATCCCGAACTCCATCATCTCATGGTCCCTGCAGCCAAGGCTGCCCCCAGACTTCACATCCCTACCAGACCTTCTTTGTCAGTACCAGGTCCAGCAGCACTCCTGTCCTCATGGGTACCTCCACCGCCTGTGTTAAAAAGTTGGCATCAATGATCTGGAGGAATCTCCTGGAATGTGCATGCCAAGCTGTGGTACATCAAATGTCAGAGTAGTCAAAGTCCCTCATGAAAACTAGGGCTTCTGAGTGTGAGGCTACTTTCAGCTGCCTGTAGAAGGCCTCACCAACTTCCTCATCCTGATCACGTGGCCTGTAGTAAACCCCCACAACAGTGCCACCCTTATTAGACTACCCCTTGATTCTTACTTGTAAGCTCTCGACTTGTTCTTCATTCTTCCCTAGGCAGAGCTCAATACGTTCCAGTTGCTCTCTCACATAAAGAGCAACTCCACCACCACAACTCAATGGCCTGTCTTCCTAAAGAGTACATAGCTATCCATTACTGCATTCCAGTCATGTGAGCTATCCCATCATGTCTCTGTAACCACAATGGGATCGTGGCTCTGCGACCACACATAAATCTCTAGTTCTTCCTGCTTATTTCCCATGCTGCGTGCAGTGGTGTACAGACCTTTCAGTGAGGTAGTTGAGTATGGAGATTTCTGGCTTATTCTCTAGTCGGATGTGATGATGTGACTATTATCGTTTTGGACCCCACTCCCCAAGCTCTTCAGTTTAAAGCCCACCTCACCAGGATGGATGGCCTGCTTCCAAGGATACCATTCCTCTTCCAGACAGGTGAACTCCATCACTCCTTAAGAGGTTGTAATCAAAGAACCTTCTATTATCATAAAAGCTGAAACCCTCACAATGATACCAGTTACATAACCAGGAGTTCATATGTAATATATGTCTGTTTCTGTCTGTCCCCTTTCCTGTAACTGGCGAAATGGCAGAGAAGATGACTTGGGCACCAATATTTGCAGGACAATATATTCCTGGTGAAAGAAGATACAGTAAGGCAAATATTAATAATTTTGAAATATAAAACCATAACACATTGTTAAGCATTCCTGAATATTTATTGCCCAGAAGAATAATGCCTTTTCTGGCAAAAATTGATACTGACAAAAATTAACAATCTGCCTACTACGTTTACCATATAAGAAACTTACTCTTTTGTGTGACAAAGGGTTAAGAAAATATTGAAGTTCATTTTTTGTGCAGGTTTTTTTAAATTTCCCTGGGTAAAAGAAGTTTCATCAAGGAGGCTTTTGTGCACAAAAATGAAACTGAGCTAATGAACTATGCTAAAAAAACATTGCTATACTTTAAAATTAAACATGCGAACCTAAACAACACTTACAATACTTGGGTATGTAAAAAAATTATAAACCCATACACAGATTTTTTTTAAATGTATCTCACAGACATTAACATTTATTCTTTAAAAGCACAGCTTTATCTTAGCTTAAATGTTCATTCGTCATCTTGGCACCCCTTTAAAAGGAGGACAGGGTAGCAAAACCTACCCAATAGATGACTATTTTTCAAAAGCAATTAATAAGAGACATTTTAATCTTTTCACAGTATTAAAAACTACTCCGGCAGTAAACAGCAAGCTATCAATCACTTGTATTAAATATACATGAAAGTCTCTAAAGAATTTTATATGTTTTGCAAACTGAAGAATGTTATCCAGTGCTGATAAGAAAGAAAATGTAAATTAGTTTAAAGCTTGGGAAAAATGGGGGGAGATTAAAAAAAAAAAAAATCTTGTTTCTTCCAGGGGATAAGCATACAGCACAATAAATCATTAAAAAAAAAAAAAAAAAAAAGCAGACAGGACAATTGAGAATTACTGTCTTAAACAGAAGTAAAAACACTAAAATAATGAAATTAAAAAAAATATATCAGTCATGTATGCTGATAAGTGAAGTGCCTGGACTTTTGAAAATATTCTGAAAGACATAAAAATCTTAAGTTAAAAAAAAAAGTAAAAATATTAGCTCTTGTAAATTTCTCTTGGATTTTACAACTCTAGTTGACATTTCCTGAAGAATATTTTGTCTTGAAGTTACATGACCCTTTTCATAAAATGCCAGCCTTTTGATTTATCCAGTCACTAAATACTTGAAGCTAAAATCTCTTTTCACTAAGCAAATGAACATAAATTTTGTCACTGAATAGATATTTTAATTTAAAAAAAAATATTTTTAATGTTAATTATTAAAATGACAATTTGGGCCCATAAAGAATGTCTTGACAAGTTTTTATACATGTGCTATTAAGGATCTAATTACATCATGATTCATATATTAAAGTAACTAAGATTTAATTTAAAAAATCTACTAGTATACTTTTTATCTTTTTGTCTTTATCTATAATTTTGCCACATTTTCAGAAGTGAATAGGACCAGCACTTCTTCTGTGAAAGAAGCTTTGAACAAGGAAGTATTGCTAAGATTTTTCTTTATATATAAGTAATTCTAGACACTAAAATTTCTATGATAATTTTAAATATATAAATAAAGTTGTTAGAGTTTAGCTTAGAAATCATTCATATTCCTAAACTTCTGAAGGAAACTACCATTTATCTTCCTGTGATAGCATTCTTAGAATAGACAGAAAGCTTTTTTTTTTTTTTTTTTTTTTTTTCTTTTCCTGTGTATAAAGGAATTCCATGGAATAATGTTACACTCTAAAACTGTGGAATATCTACTGCTTTTGACCTTCTGAACTATGCACAAATTGTTCATATGGCAGCAAGATGCAAAAAAATACCACTTATCAAAGACTCCTGTTAGAAGTGTGTCATCATCCCAAACAGGAAACCTCTTATCCAGCAAACATATGATTCAAATCACAAGTTGTTTACCACTGGTGCAGATGATAAAAGCAACATAATGCCTCAAATTATCCTAGGTTTCAACTTAAAAGAAAAATCATTAAAAAAAAAAAAATCAAGCCTTGCTCTGATTAATAAGCTTAGTGTTTGAGTGCAAGAAGATTAGAGAAAGTATTATTTCCTTTATGGGAAGGCCAATGCCTGCTTTTCATATCTCTTTTTACCTCAATCTGCAAAACTGTTTGTTTCTTATGGTAATTATGAAGTTCTGTCTTATAATACAACTCATGGTAAAGAGTACAGAAGAAATGGAAGAAGATAATTAGAATTTTCATCTTTTTACTTTAAGTTCTGTCCCTATTTTTATCATCAAAGTACTTTGTTTTACTCTGTAATTGCTGCTATTTGTATTGAATAGTTAATGTTTCTTCCCTTGTAAAAAACAACCAACTTCGATCTACAAAGTAGAGAAATGCAAAATACTTTTATCTACAATGGGAATCGTTAAGCTCCTTTCCACTGTTACCGTTGACAAATAGCATGTCAAAGAAAGTAATTGTAATTATTATGATTATGATTTATCCTTAGTGGTTTTGCCTTAAATAGTAATACAAGTATGAGTTCTCACCAAGCCTGGATCATAATCATAGTGTGTTTTTTATTTTGAATATTTATTGATAAACTTACCTTTTGGAGAGAAGATATTCAAACCAAGAAAAAACTGTCATCACTGTCATTAACAAAATTAAATACTATTGCCATAGAAAGAATTAAGAAAACTCCAAGCCCCACTAGACAAATAAACCTTTAATATGAATGGGATTTAGCATTAAATATGGATAACATAAAAATACTTATTCATACTTCTACCTAATAGCCAGAATTCATTGCTGTTTTGGTGGTGTTACAACAATCTTAAACTGATTTTCAAATTCAGTTTTATCTCTTTACATAAAAATGAACTAAATTTAACTGAAAAAGATTTATTTATTTTTTTTTTTTTAACACAAAAGTAGGTAGACATTTATCTCTAAAATTTCTGAATTTTTACCTGGAATAAGTACTTGAAAAAAAAATAACTTTTTTTTTTTTTCTGTGGAGCAAGTCTCTGATTTCAATACAAATCCTGACATAACCATACTTGAGTGAAGTCGTAAGTTATTGTTTCCATTGCATTATCATATTAACATATCCTGGTATCTTCTCTTTAAAGAGTCACAGAATTGTCTAGATTGGAAAAGAACTTGAAGATCATCAAGTCCAACCGTTAACCTAACACTGATAAGTCCCTGACTAAATCTTGTCCCTAAGCACTGTATCTACAGGACTCTTAAATACCTCCAGGGATGGGAACTCCACCACTGCCATGGGCAACCTGTTCCAATGCTTGATAACCCTTGCAGTAACAAAATTCTTTCTACTATCCAATCTAAACCTCCCCTGGCACAACCTGAGACCATTTCCTCTTGTCCTATCACTTGCTACTTGGTTGAACAGACTGACATCCACCTCTCTACATCCTCCTTTCAGTTAGTTGTAGATAGTGATCAGGTGTTGCATGAAAGAGGTGGTAAAGCAATTTAGCAGAAAATAAACCCCCTTGCATTTCCATCTCACCCTTTGTGGTGGGTTGACCCTGGCTAGAGGCTGGATGCCCACCAAAGCCCACTCTATCACTCCCCCTCCTGAAATGGGCAGGGGAAGAAAATTATAACGAAAAGCTCGTGGGTGGAGATAAGGACAGAGAGAGATCACTCACCAATTACTGGCACGGGCAAAACAGACTCGACTTGGGGGAAAAAAACAAATTTACTTTATTACCAATCGAAATTAGAGGAGAATGAGAAGTAAAACCAAAACTTAAAACACCTCCCCCATCCCTCCCTTCTTCCCGGGCTTAATCTCTTTCCCGATTTTCCACCTCCTCCCCCCAGCAGCACAGGGGGACACGGAATGGGGTTGGGGTCAGTTCATCACACGGTGTTTCTGCCGCTCCTTCCTCCTCAAGGGGAGGTCTCCTTCCCCCGCACCAGCGTGGGGTCCCTCTCACGGGAGACAGTCCTCCACCAACTTCTCCAACATGAGTCCTTCCCATGACTGACAGTTCCTCACGAACTGCTTTGGCATGGGTCCATTCCATGGTGTGCAGTCCTTTGAGGAAGGGACTGCTCCAGCGCGAGTCCCCCACGGGGTCACAAGTCCTGCCAGCAAACCTGCTCCAGCGTGGGCTCCTCTCTCCACGGGGCCACAGGTCCTGACAGGAACCTGCTCCAGCGCGGGCTTCCCGCGGGGTCACAGCCTCCTTCGGGCATCCACCTGCTCCGGCGTGGGGTCCTCCACGGGCTACAGGTGGTCATCTGCTCCACCATGGACCTCCAGGGGCTGCAGGGGGACAGCCTGTCTCACCCTGGTCTTCACCACAGGCTGCAGGGGAATCGCTGCTCCGGCGCCGGAGCCCATCCTCCCCCCTCCTTCTTCACTGACCTTGGTGTCTGCAGAGTTGTTTTTTCTTACATCTTCTCACTCCTCTCTCTCCAGCTGCAAAGTGTACAGCTTTTTTTTCTCCCTTCCTTTTTTTTTCTTAATTATGTTATCACAGAGGCGTTACTGATTGGCTCGGCCTTGGCCAGCGGCGGGTCCCTTCTTGTAGCCGGCTGGCATTGGCTGTGTCGGGTCGGACATGGGGGAAGCTTCTGGCAGCTTCTCTCACAGAAGCCACCCCATGTCCCCTCCCCCACTGCTACCAAAAACCTTGCCACACAAACCCAATACACCCTTAGATAACTGGAGCTGGAGATGGCTCAGCTTAGATCCTGAGTGATGCCAAATTGAGCACTACTGGTCCAACAACGGCAGACTCACTCGATAGTGCACTGAACTTCCATACTCACGATTTATGGACTCACACAGCTAAATCTGCAGCATGGGGTTAGTGTGGCTGGTAATGGACAGACACAGTTCGATGTGACACTACAAGTCTGGACACACCACTGCCAGCCTCACGTGATAGTGTTCTGCATCTGTTGGCCAGTCATGAACTCATCAGGCCACAACCCAATAAGAAATAGTGCAGCAAGTCTGTAAGCAAATAAAAACACTTTAATAAAGCAACCGGTTTAATACAGATTCATATGGATTGCTGGTGATAATCTACTTTCTGCAGAAATAAATGCTTGCACTGCAGTTAAAAATTACTAAAACACTATTAATTGCTAAAAGGTGAAAAGTTACTAAAAAGTGCTAAATTGGTAAAATAATTCTAATTCTATTTATTATCTTATCTATTCTGATTTTCTAAGTTTCCAAGGAAGATCCTTGGCTAAGTCTGAGTCTAAGTCTTACCCAAAGGCATCCCAATGTGGAGGAAGAGAGGCTCAGCCCATCAGTGTTGCAGAATGGCTATGGGACGGGTCACAGATCACTAGAGATGTTGTCCAATCAGAGGCTTAGCAGAAGCAGCAAGGGTATTGAAATGGCTTAGGCCGTTAGTAGGTTAGTAGGTTAGTAGGTTGGTAGGTCAAAAGAGGTTCTTCTTCCCCTCTACTCTGCCCTGGTAAGGCCACATCTGGAGTATTGTGTCCAGTTCTGGGCCCCACAGTTCAAGAAGGACAGGGAGCTGCTTGAGAGAGTCCAGCGAAGAGCCACCAAGATGATTAAGGGAGTGGAGCATCTCCCTTATGAGGAAAGGCTGAGGGAGCTGGGCCTCTTTAGCTTGGAGAAGAGGAGGCTGAGGGGGGACCTTATTGATGTTTGTAAATATTTGAAGAGTGTCAGGAGGATGGGGCCAGGCTCTTCGTGGTGATGTCCAATGATGGGACAGGGGGCAGTGGGTGTGGGCTGGAGCACAGGAGGTTCCTCTTGAATTTGAGAAGGAACTTCTTTACGCTGAGGGTAACAGAGCACTGGAACAGGCTGCCCAGGGAGGTTGTGGAGTCTCCTTCTCTGGAGACATTCAAGACCCGCCTGGATGCCTTCCTGTGTGAACTCATCTAGGTGTTCCTGCTCCAGCAGGGGGATTGGACTAGATGATCTTTCGAGGTCCCTTCCAATCCCTGGCATTCTGTGATTCTGTGATTCTGTGCAGTAGCCAGCTTAGGCCCTTGACATAAGTATAACAAGCAAATGTACAGTCAGGGTGAATTAGCAGAAGTCTCCAGGATACTTACTTGTCCTTGAGACTTCAGATGAACAACTTCAGCAAAACTAAGTTGGGAAAAAGAAGGGAGTAGCTTTAGCTAGTAACCGCAATATAGGAGTACCCTGTTAACGTCCTGCGGCATGAATAGATCAAAGCCACCTGTTGTGTCAAATTTAGAGCTCATGCTTAAGAGTGTTTAACCAATAGCTGTATTTGTTTAGCTTGCATTTATTGTGATAAAGGGTGTAAATCCGGCTGTGAAAATTTTAAGGGCCTCTGTTGTATGGACCTAGAAGATAAATTGAGATCTCTCCATAAAGAAATACAACAACTCATGGACCACTCTCAGAAAATTCAAAAAGACATGGGTTTCTTTGGCCCAGAAGGTCTAACAAACTGTTTGGAACTGGGAGGATGGTTTAAAAGCTTGTTGCAAAGCATGCTGTTACTTTTAATCATTGTACTAGTTGGCCTTTTATGTTTGAGCTGTGTTGTATCCTGATTTAGAAAAATGATTGAGTGTGTTGCTGGGCAAGCTCTGCTCATACAAAAGGAAAAAGGGGGATATGTTGAGGAATGGCTCAGAGAGCAAGGACATGGATTCGCAGAATAGTTGTACGAGCAGAGTCTGGTCTAACATTCAGCAGGCCACAGTGGAAAAGTACCAAATACTGACACTGCGCCTTTATCTCAATCTGGTAAACTACCTTGAGAAAGTAAGTGTGTGAAAAATGTAGAGAATGCTTTACCGTTAAACTGCAAGTAAGAGGACCATGTAAATGTAACGTTTAGAGCTTAAGCCAATTAGCAAAGGACTAGTAGGAATAATTATTGTGGCCTGTATAAATATGACTTAATGAGAGCAATAAAGTGAACTATGCCTTATCACTCACATTGAGTCAGCTCACATAGTTTTCTCCGTTGCTCGCACATCGGCTGGTCCCAGGGGCGAGATGTCTGTGATGGAGTCATACCTTTGATGATGTCTTCCCTGACCATGATGATATCTTCCCTGCTCATGATGATGTCTTCTCTGATCATGATGGTATCTTCCCCCAATTTCCCCCTTTATTCGGGCCATTTTTATATTATTTTTTTTTACCTCCACAGTGGAGCTTGAGTGACTCTAGTCATACCTTTACGGTGATTGGTAAAGATACTTCTGCTTCCCAGTTTAGGTAGAAGTTACTAAAACTTGGAGTGAATGCTCAGTAAGCGGGAAGGAGGGGGGTCAGTGTGCTGGAGTTATGTTTTTGTACATTTTGTTTTGTCGTGATTCAAGGTCCACACAAAGCATGGGAATTTGTCTAAGGGGTGCCAGGTGTTGACCCAAGGTCGCTCATAGACAACACATCAAGTTTCGTGCCATGTTGCAATCAAAACAAGAGTTGGAAAAGCAAGCCTCTGCTGTCTCCCATCTCTTATTTTCCTTTGATAAACAGGAGACCTAGTAGGAAGGAAGCCTTGGAGAAGAATTCTTCACATACCAGCTGTATTTTTCCTCTGGGATCTTTTTCGACGTTATACCTTTCCTTTAATGTGTGGACAGAGCCATTTTCTGATTTTTAGTTACCTCCAGTAATTATTCCACATAAGGTCTCCCCTCAGCCTCCTTTTCTCCAGACTAAACAACTCCAGTTCCCTCAGGTTCTCCTCATAAGACTTGTGCTCCAGACCCTTCACCAGCTTTGTTGCCCTTCTCTGGACATGCACCTCCATGTCTTTCTTGTAGTGAGGGGCCCAAATCTGAACACAGTACTCAAGATGCAGTCTCACCAGTGCTGAGTATAGGGATAAGAGAACTTGCTTGATCCTGCTGGCCACATTATTTCTGATAATGAATTTATAATCTGTATCAGAAAAATACTCTTTCTTATCACTAGCCCAGCTTCCTTTTGTCCTTAAACCTGATGCCAGAAGTACCTTCATTCTGACCAGATTCTAAAATGGTTAGACATGACTGCTGTCTGTGAATGAGTTTGCAGAGCTGTGCTTGGAAAATCTAAGCTCTACATGTAGAGTAGTATGGTCACAAAGCAATATGTATATATTTAACAACTGCTCAATATACACGCTGCACTACTTTTAGTGAGTGGGAAATTTAATAAAGAAGGATAAATTTTATACCAAGCCTTGCTTGGAATACATTTATTTGCTTCTTCATTTAACCTTTCTCTTACCTAGGATTATTTTACAGAGTAGTTCAGCTGGTAACCTTTCACAGCAAGACTATTTAGAAATGCTTTATGCGATTTGAGAGCAAAATACTTAATCAGTCTCTTTTTTTTTATTATGTGAAAGTAAATAATTCTCAGGTATTATTTTTTTCTTACACTAATATCATTATGGTGTTGAAACAGAAGGTTTGTGTACACGATCATATCTAGTTAAGAACAGAACCATTGAATCATAGACTAAACTAGGTGGGAAGAGGCTTCTGCAGACTATCTGGTCCACCCCACTACGTCAATCTTAAAGTTATATTTGATTGCTCAGGGTCTTAAAATAGCTCACCGAAAAGGTCTGTTGATCCTGGTGCCAATAACAAGGAATACACAAGAATAAGGCAAATAAGTAGTTAATATTACCATGAATATTCTTCCAAGATCAATGAATCATAGTTCAGGCATGTTTGAAACATGGGTGGTATTCTGACAAATACTTTCCACTCTCCACCTAGAGTAATGCTCGTAGTCCTATCATCTCCACATTCCTGGAGATCTACAACAGCAGCAATGCAGTAATTGCATAATTTAAGATCAAAGTTAACTGCTATGAAATAAGTGACAAAACATTTGCACTGACACAGAAATTATACTTGCTGCATTTCTTAAGATAATAGCGGTATGGAGTTGTTTCAAAAGATTAGCGTATGCCTAAGTGCCTAATGGAGCTGATCATTATTTAATAAGTTCTAAAAGAAACCAAAATGTGTCTTGACTACACGGGTGACAGAGAAAATCAAATACTTTGTGACCTTAGTTTTTCCAGGCACAACTCTGCAAGCTGATGCACAGACAGGAGTCATGTCTAACCATTTTAGAATCTGGGCAGAACACAGGACTATCTGCATGTTCCTATGTAGAAATATTTTATATTTGTATAGCTCCTTCAGACACATTCACTATTTTGTCTTTCCTTAAATATCTCATGCATTCATTGCAAATATAAAATTTAGACTGGGTAAGTAAGTTTGCACATATAGTTTAAATAACATTGTTAAAGGATGGCTGTCTTTCATAATGATTGAGTTTTTAAAAACAAACACAATTTCTTTAAGGTTAGTGCTTGCATATACTCTTCAAGATTTAAACATTATAAAAACTAGAGTATGAAGATTAAAAAAAAAAATAAAAATTAGAGTATGAAAACTTTTTTTTTTCATGTGTCAAATGACTTCCCATTTGTTACTAATACTTGTTACTAATATCCTTGACAGGTGAAATATGAGTAACACAAAACTCTTTTGGATGCTTAGATTGCAGAAGAGAGTTTAGAAGAGTGTAAAAAACCCTGTAAAATATATATTTGGCATTAAAATTTATGCTTTTGAATTACATCAATTTTTATACTGATAAAAATTCTTCCTAGAACTGTTAAATTTTGACTAGATTTAGCAATTTTGACAAGTATTTTCTAGAGGGAGGGTGATAGGGCATAGTTGAGGATTCTGGATACAGGACATAATATGGTTCCTCTCTGTCATTTAGGTATCAAACATGAATTATAGAAGGTGATTACATCTGTCACTTTGCCTGAAGAAATGATATTAAGGTTTTTAAAGAGCTATCGAAAACCTGCTGTGTCAGAGATTAGCATGATTTCAAATTATTATCAAGAACATGAGGGCAATACATAGAGTAAAATCTCATTTGAAGGAACACAGGAAATATAAAGAAGCTTCTATACCATCAAAAGGTATACTTCGATGGCAGCTGTTACAAAAAAATTGTGGTTTTTCCTCATATGGCAGGCTTCCCAGTCCTTTAATCATCTTTGTGGCCATTCTTTGGACCCTCTCCAGCCTGTCTACATTTTTTTTGTATAATGGGGACCAAAACCGAACACAGTGTTCCAGGTGTGGCCAGACAAGTGCTGAGTAAAGTGGAATAATGACTTCTTTATCTCTGCTGGTGATGCCTTTGTTGATGAAACACAGCATCCTGTTGGCTTACTTTGCTACTGCAACATATTGTTCATTCACATGGAACTTGCTGTCCACCAGGACTCCCAGGTCCCTTTCCACAGAGCAACTTCCTAACAGAGCAAGGTAGATCCCAACCTGTGTTGCACTCTTAGGTTATGTTTTCCAAGGTGCAAGACCTTACACTTGTACTTTATAAGATTCTTGTTAGCCCAGTCTTCCAGCCTATCCAGGTGTTCCGGCAGGGTGGCTCTCCCTTCTGAATTGGCTACTTCCCTACTCAGTTTGGTATCATCAGCAATTTTTATCAGGCTACACTCGATTCTATCATCTAGATCACTTATGAATATTAAATAGCATTGGGCCCAATATTGATCCCTGGGGGACCTCACTTGTGACAGATTGCCAGTTTGACAAGGAGCTACTTACCACCACCCTCTGGGTGTGGCCTCTCTGCCAGTTCGCCACCCACCTCACAGACCACTTGTCTAGACCATACTGAAACAGTTTTTCTAGAAGGAGGCTGTGGGGAACCATATCAAAAGCCTTGGAGAAATCCAGGTACGCGATGTCCACTGTTCGCCCCATACCAATTGAGCACGCTACTTTGTCATAGAAGGTGATCAAGCCTTCTACTACAAAGGTGTCAAGAACGATATGCCCTTGGTGAATCCATCCTGGCTTTTCCCAATCACATGCTTCATTTAAGTTGTGGTAGCCCCCAGGAGGATTCATTCCATAACTTTCAACTGCAAGAAATATCTCTTATTACTAGACACGACAAGAAGATGAAAGAATGTGACTGACACAGGTGTGACCCTTGGTCATAAGCCCTTCTGAAATTCAGGATATACTTACTCAGATATAGTGTCACATTAAAAAAAACTTTTCATGTAATTGCTCCTCTGGTTCAAAGGTGTTGGTTTTGTTTTGTTTTTTTTTTATGCTCTTGTAAATCACTATGGTAACACTCTTAGGTAAAGCACCCTTGTGGTAGCAAGAGGGATGAAAATCTCTCTGGCTTCAGCTTTCAAAAATTTGGCATTTAATCTAAAGTAGCCATACAGGATTTCATTATAATTAGGGCAGAGAGACAGATGTCTCTGGAAAGAGATGCCAGTCAACTATTACAAGACAGATGACTATCATTTAGGCACAGCTAAAATTAAGTGAAATACATTGGTTTTTAAGTGACAAGCCCAAGGAAAAGTAATGATGTCTTGCATAATAATTGGCTCAGAATTTTACTGAAAAGAAATAAGTTTGAAAAGAGATGCACCAGGTACAGAGTCATGTTCTGACTCTGGAAAAATAAATTAGTTTAGATATTTAAGTGGTATTTTTTTAATGAGGTATATGACACAATGGTCCTAAGATCATTATGGGACTGTATAGAATCTTCTAGTGATGGAGCAGGAATTTTATTGAATAGAGATAGAAAGATAGAGAATTTAAAAGTCTTTGACAAGATAAATGTGTTTGGACTAGGAAAAAGAAATCTCAACTGTTTTCTGCTGAATATTGTGTCTAGGTTTAATTTGTGCTATTCCAGGCTTCTATGCCCTTTTAGTACTTTTATTATACCTAGTATACCAGAATTTATTACTGTTTTATAGTATAATTATTTTGAATAGTTTTAAGGGGATATTCAATTTTTCAATGATCTATGACTTCTTTAAAAATAGAATAAACACTTTTACATAGAATACTCTTAGCCTTTTGAACTACTTGATTTATTCCTTGCCAGCAGCACTGCACCTAAGGTCCTATTTAAAATATATTGTCTACTGTCGCTGCCTTAACTCCTTCAGTGTTTCAATGTTATTTCAAGAGGAGCCAGAACTGTTTGCCTTGGGCTTTCCACATGATTGTGGTCCTCTGCTTTTCAGATCAATTCCTGAAGCAAGAGATATAACCACTGCAAATCTTTAGAAGTAATGCTTTATTGGCCCCAGACATATCTGCCTTATTTTCAGGAAAAAAGTATAAGGCAGAACCTATAGAATTTATGGCTGCACTGATCAGTTGGACTCAAAATGATATTATTCTCCTGATTTTTAGAAGGGAGTGTGTAACATTGATAAAATGACAGAATGAGATCTCTGAATGCTGGAAGGTTTTGTACATCATTCGAAACTCAGTTACCTAAATGATAATTTTAAGAAATACTTTTAAAAGATACCTGTTTGGACTCTATACTCTTGAAAACACAGTTCTGTGCTATTTGTCAACCATGTACAAAACAATGCTTAAAATAGCATCCATCCTACAGTTCTCTTAGATACATAGATCATCCTTCGGTTTTTACTCAAATCAGATTAAGCTAAAGAAGTAAGAACTATAAACATAAGAAAGAAAAACAAGATAAGAAAAAGAACTGTACATTTAGATTGTTCAGTTTCTTAGCCTTTCTTAGCTCACTTCTTAGGCAAACTGCATATTGTATTATGATCTACTTGTTCCTATATGTACAGCATTCCTTTGTAATAACTGAGGCCCAGGGTTCTATTGTAATCTCAGCTGAGCAAATTAACTCATGAGTAAACATTTTCTTCATAGATTTCTTGTTATGACAGATGTTGTTAAGTATAACAAAGAGTAAGAATATAGTAATAATAGCAAGAACAGAGGTTTTCAGTTATTATGTTGTAGTGGGTTGACTTTGGCTGGCCTCTAGTTGCCCACCAAGCCACTCTACCACAGCCCTTCCTTAAGAGGGCAGCAGGAGAAAATACAATCAAAAGCTTGTGGGTTAAGATAAGGACAGAGATCACATACCAATTACTGTCATGAGCAAATCAGACTCAACTTAGGAAAATTAATTTAATTTATTGCCAATTAATCCAAATAAGAAAATGAGAAATAAGAAGAAATCTAAAACCACCTTTTCCCACTCCTCCCTTCTTCTCATGATCAACTTCAATTCTGATTTTTCTACTTCCTCCCCTCCAAGTGACACAGGGGGATGGGGAATGGGAGTTGCAGTCAGTTCATAAGACTTTATCTCTGCTGTTCCTTCCTCCTCACACTCTTCCCCTGCTCCATCGTGGAGTCCCACCCACAGGATAGTCCTTCATGAATTTCTCCAGTATGGGTTCTTCCCACGGGCTGCAGTTCTTCATGAGCTACTCCAGTATAAGTCCTTTCCACAGGTTGCAGTCTTTCAGGGACAGACTGTTGCAGTGTGCACTCTTTCCACAGAGCTACAGGTCCTGCCAGGAACCTGTTCTGCTGGGCTCACAGCCTCCTTCGGGCACAACCACTTGCTCCAGCATGGGGTCCTCCACAGGCTGCGTATCTGTTCCACTGTGGACCTCTACTCCACCATGGACCTCTATGGGCTGTAGAGGGACAACTTCTGTTAGCTTCCCATGTCTTCTCATGGAAGCCACCTCTGCAGTCCCACCTCCCAGAATCTTGCAACATAAACTTAATATAGACACTGCAGAAGGACTGCAAGGAGTCTAGAATATTAGAAAGTATTATTGGAATTCTATAGACTAAAGGTGATATGTCACATAAAAACCTAATTTGGGGACCACTTATTCAGCTAAAGTAATATCTGCTCTTTTTTTTTTTTTTTTTTTTTTTTTTTTTTTCAGCAATATAAAACCAAATAAAAGTGGTTTTACAAAGCAGCATGAGAATCTCCATTATTAAATAGCCAACCAACTTACTAGGAACAAGATATACAGCTTCCACATTTCTCAGAGTTCTCTATCACCTTCTTTTTTGACTACTGCATCATACTCACAGAAAATAATTCTCACTTACAGTGATGAGTGATCACTAAGAGGACTTGCCTGACAGAATGAAAAGCTACTCTATAAGAGGCATGAGTATTCCAGTGCAATTGTAGAGTAACTTTGGCTTTGTTTTCCAGATTTTCTTATGTGTATGTGGTGGTTTCACCTTTTTGGCTTGCAGCCAGACACAGTCTACACTCTCACTCTCTCCCCCACCTCCAGAGAGTAGAGGAGAGAATTGGAAAGAAAGGGGCAAGGAGACTCACATGTTGAGATAAAAACAATTAGTTTTTGGTTGTTTGTTTTTTTTTTAAAAGATAACATTTATAACAGAATATACAATTGAGTGATGCACAATGCAATTGCTCACCACCCTGCCTGTGGCAGCCAGCAATCCTGGAGCCGAGACAGTCCTGAAACCAAATTCCTGGAAGAGTGAGCCCGAGTGATGCCTGAGAGAATACCCCCGTCTTCCAGTCAACCCTGGTAAATATACTGAGCATGATGTGATATGATATGGAATATCTCATTGGCATATCCAAATGCCAATTTGGAGTTTTTCTATTCACTACACTTCTCCCCTCCCAGTCCTTTGCACTTTCAACTAGCTAAACATGATGGCCTTGAGCTCCAGCAGCAAGTAATAACATTAGTACTTTATCAACATTCTTCTCATAACAAATCTTTACACTGAAACTAAAACACAGTTATTCTAATTACTAAGAAGAAAATTAACTCTATCCTAGAAAAAACAAGACAGTATTATATTTAATACATTATTGAACATTTAATTGTATTTTTTTATTATGAAGTCAGAGTACCATTCATTATAACGAGTAGAACTGCACAAGCACAAGGCATTATTCTGGTTTGCATATATTACAGAGTAAACTCAGAAGCAGATCACAGTATTTTTAGGGACAAGTTTAAACCTAATGGTCAGCCTAAAATATGAGAAGTTTGTGTTTGTTTTCTCTCTTAGCTACATCTGATACTTGAAAGTTTCTTATTCTCAAATGTTAATTTACATCAACACTTAATTCTTAATTTTTGTTGTGGGTTATTTGATAATGTATATCATGATATTTGAATTTTGACAGCCTCACAGTGCTGAGTGAAACTAAATATTTTGTATCTCTGATCCAAATTTATGCAAATAATTATAAGCTGTTAAAATTATCTGTTTCTAGGTTACTTTATGTGACAACATAGGTTGCTTCTTTTGTTTGTGTGTGTGTTTGCAGAAGTGAATGACACTGCGTCTTTGCTTTTCCTTTTTGATATACATGACCAGAAAATAGAGTAGTACTGTGTTCTCTCAGATATAGCACTGACACAAGCAATTGAATACCTGCACTTTTTAGTTTTCTGTTCTCGCTGCTAATAGTTGAGTGTTAATAAGATATAAAAACTATTTTAAAAAACCCCCCATATTTCTATATTGGCCTGTTTATACTATGTTTTATATGAAAAATCTACAAATTCATTTTTTAATAATTTCTTAGAGTTGCTAGTATAGCAGTGAGAAAATTTACTTTTGGAGTAAATAATCTACTGTGGTTTGATGATACACATATATGTCTATAAACTATTACTCATTATTTTATCATCTTAGTATATTTAGTTTAGGAGGAACTGTGTTTTGTCAAGGACAGTAATATGTTCTTTTCTTTCTCTCTTCTGTCATGCCCAGGTTTTCCAAATTTTAGTATTTTTTTTCCGCCCCCCATAGAAAATTCTCAAGAGTAATATTTATAAAAATATTTTTAATACTAACAAAAGAATGTTTTTTAGATTTTGAGTTTTTGCCAGTCTCATCTGAGTTGCAAATATGATCTGAAAGGGGTTATTCTCTTTGTTAAACTCTTATACATTTTAGTTCCTGCTACTGCACATTTTGATGGAGATTTAAAACTCCCTCTCTTATTGATTAAGCTTTCAGTGACTGAGTTTATTTCCAAACTATCAAACAGAAAATAATTCAAATACCTTTCTCACTATGTTTAGATCCAGAAATAATTTTTGTTTGTTTGTTTTGCTACTAAAGCCATCATAGAATGCATCATGGAAGTTTGCAAGTGTCTTTTTACAAGTTTGTAAAGATTTTCACATGTCTGCCAACAGCACAATGGTATTTATTAGTGTTGATATCACAGCTGAATAGAGAAGAAAATACATTTATATAGAAAAAAAAGAAATACAGAAAAGAAAATATATTTAATGGAATGACTAAGCATTAGACACCAAGATGGTTACAGGATAGATTTAGATTTTATGAATGAGAAATAATAGCATTCCAACTGACTTATGAGGGTTAGGATGCTACATAGAGTTTGGGAACAGTAAAGATCCTTTATTACACGAGAGGATGGAAACAATGTTGTATTGTCTTCAGGCTTAGAAAGATATAGAAAATGCAACACGCACACAGAGAGAGAAGTATAAAAAGGCTTTTGCAGTTTAGAGAGGAAAAGGCATTTTTAATGGAAGAATATGTGTTCATTTTTGTTGATAATTTGTTGACTTTATTGATAATTTAAATTCCTTCTCCTCTATTACTTAACCTATGTTCAAGTGTTTGTTCTGCATGTGCATACTACAGCTACGAGCTAGGCTGATTTCCCTTTGTATTTTTGTGATGCCTTCTTCAACACTTTGAGGTAAAAAGTGTGGTGAATATGAGAAGGATAAGCATAATGTTAGTAGCCAGCAAAGCTAATAAACATTTTATTTTCCTCTCTCGTGCCCCTTCCATTCTAAAGGTCAATAAAAACTCTTTGCTTAATATTCCTTCAAACAAAAGATTTTAAATTTAAATTTAAATTTGGTCTTTGATGGGAAGGTAAACATAATTCTAGACAGTGTCTTTTGCAAGGTGTTGGTAGCAGGAGAGCTGCGGGGCAGCCTCTGTGAGGAGAGGCTGGGGCTAACCTATGCTGGACACAGACAGTTCCAACAGTCTCCAACTGACCCACGGAAGACCATGGCTGAGCTCCACAGCCAAGGTGGCAGTGCATCAGGGAAAACATATTTGAGAAAGGGCAAAAAATGCCAGATGGGGAGGGAAAATGGGAAAAAAAAAAAAAAAAAAAAGAGTGAGAAAAAACAGAGGCAGCACCAAGATGAGAAAATAAGTAGGGGAGGAAGTGCTTCAGGTGCCAGAGCAGAGATTGCCCTGCAAGCATAAGGAAAAGACCTGAAGTCAAATCTGTTTTGCCCATGACAGTAATTGGCAAGTAACTACCCTGTCTCTATGTCAACTCACAAGCACTCCCATTTCATTTTCTCACCCTATCCCTGTGAGGAAGTGAACTGAGAGAGTGGCTGCATAGGGATCAAGCGACCAGCCAGGGTCAACCCACCACACATATATGAGATATGTGGTGTGCAATATGTGACAAAAAAACATGTACATAAAGTGGAATATAGAATATAGAACATAGAACTCATAATACATAATATCATATATATTCCCAGAATCCAGACATTGGGTTTAAATTTAGGAAAAAAAAAACAAAAAAACATTCCTTTATGGAGCCTCCATGAAAAAAAGGAAAGGCTTTGACACAAGGCAGCAAATTTTGATAATTAATTGACCTGTCCTCAGGGAGGTGCCCCATGCCTGGGGCTGGGGCTGCCCTAATACTGTCCTGCTCCTGGCTGGGGTGGTGGGACAGACCTTGGATGCCAGGTCCTGCCCTGACGGACCCCTGGGAACCCTCGCTACTCCCAGTCCCTGACACCAGGGAGCTGCCAGCGCTTGCTTCGTGCTGATGGTTTTTCATAGGTGAGGAGAAAGTTCTGTAGCAGAAAATTGGTGATATTGAAATAATTTTTGCATTTAGAAACAGACAAATTATATCATATTGTAAATGTACTGAAGGAAATAAACAGGAAAAGTGTATCTGATTCAACAAGATCAAAGGGACTTTCCATATTATATGACATTTTTCTCAGCAATAAGAGCTCAAGGAAAGGAGGAGGAAAGGGTTATGGTCATGGTTATGATGTTTGTCTTCCCAAGTAACTGTTACTAATTTCCTTGTTTCTTGGAAGTGGCTGAACATCTTCCTGCTGATGTCAAGCAGTGAATTAATTACTTTTGTTTTGCATGCATACATATATTTGTTTCATCTATTTAACCGCATCTCAGTCCATCAGTTTTCAAATTTTTACCCTTCTGATTCTCACTCACATCCCACAAGAGTGGCATGAGTGGTAACTGGATGAGAGCTTACCTGCCAGCTGGGATCAACCCACCACAGACACATAATTGTCCTGGTTGCAGAAAATATTTTTCTATTGTAATATAATTAATATAGAGCTACGAATTCTGCACAAGTAATATAGGACTATAGAGAGATTTATGGAGAAATAAAGAATCAGACGGTATCACTAGCAAGAAATCAGGTCTTCAAGTAGGAAGAGATATATTTCTGTTTGCTAGATTTTATGAGAACAGATTTCTACATCTTGTCAGAGCCTTGAGATCTTTTCCTAATGATCCGCACCCTTATTTTACTTATGAACTGAATGATATATATTTTCAAGACAGTTTGCTTATTATTTTTCACTCCTGTTAGGTGATCATGACAAACTATCCTTTAGCACAATATTGTGCCCTGAAGAAATATCCAAGCCTTTAGAAAGCTTTTCTGTTAGCTTCAATGAAAGTAAGTCTGAAGGCAAAGGTCTGCTCTTAGCAGGTACTTGGCCCCTTGCAGGATGTAGTTTTACTGAAAATTTAATCAATTATAGGAGCTTTCTTTCATATGGTATGAAATTTATTATGGAGATGTAATGATCCCTCAGTCCATCTATCTGACCCTACTATTTCTACAGTTATTGCTGTGGACTGTCATTACTTATTTGTATGGTCATCAGATATTTCACCATAAATCACAGCATGCCAATTAAAGTGTCCGTTTCTGAGTTTCTTTGTGGTACTGGACATTGTAGTATATTCTTTTCAGTCAATCAATAAACACATCTACTAGTAATCTCTTTAAAGCATAGAAAATATTTTAACTCCTATATTTTTGTTTCATGTGGTGGGTTGACCCTGTCTGAATGCCAGATGTCCACCAAAGCCCACTCTATCACTCTCCCTCCTCAACTGGGCATGGGGAAGAAAAATGTAATGAAAGGCTCGTGGGTCAAGGTAAGGACAGAGGGAGGTCACTCACCAATTACTGGCACAGGCAAAACAGACTACACTTGGGGAAAAAATGAATTTTAATTTATTACCAATCAGACAGGAGGATAATGAGAAATAAAACCAAATCTGAAGACACCTTCCCCCACCCCTCCATTCTTCCCAGGCTTAACTTCTCTCCCAATTTCCACTTCCTTCTCCCCAGTGGCACAGCGGGACAGGGAATAGGGGTTGAGGTCAGTTCATCACACATTGTTTCTGCTGCTCCTTCCTGCTCAGGGGGAGGACTCCTTCCCCTGCACCAGCACAGGGTCCCTCTCAAGGGAGACAGTCCTCCACGAACTTCTCCAACGTGAGTCCTTCCCATGACTGACAGTTCTTCACAAAATGCTTTAGCTTGGGTCCTTTCCATGGGGTGCAGTCCTTCAGGAAGGGACTGCTCCAGCACGAGTTCCCCACGGGGTCACAAGTCCTGCCAGCAAACATGCTCCGGCGTGGGCTCCTCTCTCCACGGGGCCACAGGTCCTGACAGGAACCTGCTCCAGCGCGGGCTTCCCGCAGGGTCACAGCCTCCTTCAGGCATCCACCTGCTCCAGCATGGGATCCTCCACTGGATACAGGTGGTCATCTGCTCCATCACCGACCTCCATGGACTACAGAGGGACAGCCTGCCTCACCCTGGTCCTCACCACAGGCTGTGGGGAATCTCTGCTCCGGCGCCTGGAGCACCTCCTCCCCTTCCTTCTTCACTGATTTTGACATCTGCAGAATTATTTCTCTCATGAATTCTCATTTCTCTGTCTAGCTACAAAGTGTAGAGGTTTGGGGTTTTTTTGGTTTGGTTTGTTTTTTTTCTTCTTCCTTTTTTTTGTTTTCTTAATTGTGTTATCACAGGGTCATCACTGATGGGCTCAGCCTTGGCCAGCGGTGGGTCTGCCTTGGAGCTGGCTGGCATTGGCTGTGTCAGACATGGGGGCTTCTCACAGAAGCCCCCATGTCTGACACAGCCCCCTCCCCTACTTACCCCCCCTCTACCCCCACCCTGCTACCAAAACCTTGCTATGCAAACCCAATACACTTCATCATGAAAAAGTTGCGTATTCAAATAGATATTCTTAATTGTGTCATTACATACAAGGAACAAATAAGTTGACATGATAAAATAAAGGCAAGGGCTGTTGATACCATAAAAGTTTACATATAAGTGGTGTTTATTTCTACTTTCAGGCTATTTACAGAGTCTGGGCCTCAATTTGATCAGTTAAAAGTGTGCTGCTGGAAATAGCAAAAAATGCCCTGTCAGAAATATTGATTGTTAGAGCTTACTGAATCCTGCCTCAAGCTTTGTCTGTTTGAAAGGCCTGCTCAGTTTGTTAAGCTCTCCTAGTAAGCTACTATTCCTGAAAGAAAAGTGACCTTCGAGGTACATTACACCTTTAAAATTTTGTGCAGAATTCTCATTGACTTGCAAGGGAGTTTAACATGCAGTTGAATGTAGCTCACAAATATGTCAGGAGACAGTTAGCTGGGGCTTCGAAGTGAAGATTCCATAAATCAGATGACTACTATGGGATTTATATAAAGAAGCAGAGCTAGATGACAAGCAAAATATTAGTCAAATAGATAGATCTTTTAGGAAAAATAGCAACATTTTAAAAAAATAGTAGCCAAAGAATAAGAAAATATTTTAATTTTTATAGGATGCAATTAACTGTTTTTATCTTTGTTGACTTTCATTCTGGTCAATACCAATGGAATTATAACAGAAAGTAACAGTTCTGTTACAATTGAAAACAAGTAATTGAGTTGAGTTTCTTAATTGCAAAATCAATATTTGCTAACTTTGTCTCAATGTAGTATGACAAAAAAAAACATGGCATGATGTCCAAAAATATTATCTTGTAGATCCTAAAAGTAAATCTACCTAGACATATACTTTGTCGTTTATTTTATTTGCATTATCTATATATTTTTAACATTTTTTTTCCTTATAATAATAATAATAATTCTTTTAAACATTAGGGTTAATTGGTACATATAGGTAATATTTTTACATGTAGGTAGAACTCTTAGATATATTACTTTAGTTTCAAATTCACATCAGCAACTACTATTACAGTTGTAGTATTACTACAGTTTGATCTCGTATTTCCTTATGAATCAAAAGTAGATGTAGAAAGCACTCTGAAAAAAAGTCATTATTTTCTGCTTTAATCAAAAAAGTCACTACAACATTTCTACATATCAGCATACTTGCAATACAATTAATTTACCTCAGGCTTATAACTCTGATACTTTGCTTTCACATCTTCAATGTTAAAGTAACTTAGTAGAATATCCTCACACATCACAGTTAGGAATATATCAAACTTATCTGGAAGGTAATAACCTTCAGCTCAGACCAGTATTATTTCAAGCACATCTGAGAGGTAGAAAATTCTCGCTGATGTTTATAGACCATTTCAGGGCACAGAACATACAATGTCAGTGCTACCTTATAAAAACACCATTCTGGTGAGCAGCAGCATAACCCACATACTTCATTTAAAAAAGTATAACTTCAAACTTATTTCATGTACTGAACAGGAAAAGTACACATAAAGGTCATTCTTTTAAACTTTACAGGCACTGCATGGGCCCAGAGAAGACTCAAGAGTGCTGGGTTGTGTGATGCTTGTCTCAGGCAAGGTGTTAAAGTGCTGCATAGATCCAGTTTGATGTGGAGGAGCTAGCCTTAAGTGTTGTGTATAGATTTTTTCCCTCCAACTCCCTTCTGTTTAGCAATATATGTGTACCCATGGAGTACAGTAAATGGAATTAAATTTGCTAGGAATCATCAGCAGGATAACCACAACCACACAGAAAGAAAACTTACAGGCTAAAGTTCAGTGATATATTGATGTGACTTTGCTACTTTTAGACTTATTATGTATCTCTGCACAATACGGCACTGCTCCAAGTTCAGGAAAGTGAAAGTGAATGTGTGAGAGTTTGTGTCATGACTCAGGTGGCTTGAACACATTCCTCCTCTTCTCCTCCAAGACTAATCTATGTATTTAAAAAATGTAGCAATATCTAAGCAAATTTTGGTTCATTCTTTAAAAATTATTTTACATACTTTCATATTTTACTATAACCTAAGGTTTCTCAAATGACAAGGCTAGCTGCTCTGGGATTGCTGTACTCTGAGTAATTAGCAATTACCTGAATAACAGCTATCTTTGGAAGCTGATCTGAGTGTATTTCCTAGGTCTGGTTCCATCTGCCTGGCACTCTACCACTATCTTTCAAAGTGTCCTGCTTCCCGTGCAAAGGTATTCAGTCTATACATCTATAAAAAATTGTAACATAATTCAGATACAGTCTTAGTCCACTTAAGATGTAGAACTGTCTGGGGAAAAAATAAATAAATAAATAAATAAATAAATAAATAGATAGATAAATAAATAATGGGAAAAAGAAAACACCAAAAACACCTAGGTCACCGATCTTTTAAATTTACTATTGAAAGGTACAATGCTCCAACATTTTGCCCAAATTACACTTACAAGTAATGTTCTGTGAAAGCTATGTAACATCTCTTTCTTATTTTCTACTCTCATGCATTGTCAAATGAAGACCATAGACATTTCTTGTTGACGTACATTTCTAATAGTACCAAAAGTATACCAATAGTATCAAGACTGCCTTCAATCCATAATCTAGTACAGATGATATTCAGTCATAACAGCTTGACAGTCTTAACATTCTTCCTCTTGAAATTGGTTGTGTAAATTGATTTCTGTCTAGTGCATAAAACAAATGAAACAATATTTACAAAAAGCAAACACTTCTAATGACTTCTAATGAGGTCATTTTTTATTAACAATGCTCACATTTATTTCCTTTTCTTGAAATTGTATAAGTTTCTTGTGAATTAACCTCTGTATGCAGCTAAGCATGATACAATCACTCACTCAATTCCCTTTTCAGCCCCAGTGGGATGGTGGAAGACAAAAAGAATAATAAAAGTGACAAAACTCATGGGTCAAGATGAAAACAGTTTAATAACTGATGGAGAAGTGGAAGAAGAAAGAAATAAACAAAGTAAACCAAATCAAAACAAAGCAAGTGATACCAGGACAATCACTCACCACCTCCTATAGGTAGTGGAATGCCTAGCCAATGCCCAAGCAAAACACAGCAAGCCTTCTCAAACACTGTTCCTCTTTGTTTTATTGCTGAGCATGATATTATATGGCATGGAATATGTCACTGATTATTTCAGGTAATCTGCTTGGTTGTGTCCCCTCCCAAACTCTTGTGCACCCCAATCTATTCACTGGGGGAGCAGCCCAGAGAAGGCTTTGATGCTGTGCAGGCATTGCCCAGTCATAGCTAAAACATTAGGGTGATATCATGTTGGTGCTTTAAGAGCAAAAGCTGATGGCAGCCTCAGCCTTGAGCAATTAATTCCTGACCTTGAGAGAAAAGTAAAACAAAGTGGGAAAAACAAGAAAGAATGTGTATAAGACAACATAAGGATGGCTTGTGAGCTGTAATTAGTAACCAGTTAGAAGTAAACAAATGGCTTGTGAACAGGTGGTTTTATCTAATCATGTCAATTGTTTAAGTGCGCATGTGATAAGCAGTAACAAATCAAAAGTGAAAGACTGTCGCATGTTTGGGGAGTGCTAGAGGAAAAAAGGATGTATAAACAGTGCAAAGCTTCAATAAAGTGCTAATGCCTGATGCCTGAAGACATCTCAGTGTTCGTGATTTCTTCATCTGCCTCATTATCAGTGTTGTTTTGGTCAAAAATTTAAAGTACAGCACCATATGAGATATTATGAAGAAAATTAATTAGTTTTCAGCCCAAATCAGTACAAAGTTAAATGTACAGAAAGGCTTTCAGATACAGATGTTGTAGTAGTGTATTTTCTTATTGGCACCCAACAATAGGACGAGAGGCAATGGACATAAACTGCAGCATAGGAAGTTCCACCTGAACACAAGGAAGAACTTACTGTGAGGGTGACTGAGCACTGGAACAGGTTGCCCAGGGAGGTTGTGGAATCTCCCTCCCTGGAGATATTAAAAAAAAACATTTGGACAAAATCCTGGCTCATGTGCTCTAGGAGTTCTTGCTTGAGTAGGGTGGTTGGACTAGATGACCTTCAGAGGTCCCTTCCAACCTCAACCATTCTGTGATTCTGTGATTCTGTATTTATTGTTTGAGCTTAAAACCTACTACTAGTCTGTATTTTGTTATTTTTTTCCTGGTATTTTTGAGTTGCCATTTATTTCAGGTAGGCCTATTTGCACTGCTTTTTAGATTTATTCAAAAATTGACAACTGTGGAAAAATAAAATTCAGTCATTTCCAAGAAAATGGTAATGAATAAAGTCTTTTTTGGTGTGATTAAAGTATCTGGCTGCTTTCCTCTTAAGCAGTTCTAGTGTTTCCATGGTTTAGAGCAAGGGAACCATATTGCAAGTGGACAATTGTTCCTTTTGTGTCAGTTAGATACTGGTCAGTCTTCAAAGCTGCCATTTTTGCTTACTAATAGGAACTCTAGGTTTTGTAACTGACCTGCCAAAGATTTTATTTTCACCAAGCACTGTTAAACTTCTCACAAATCAGACTACATCTATGTTCTCTCTCAGAGTGGGAAAGCACTATGAGTTCCTTCATGTCACTAGTCATTAATCTGAGCAGTGACTATGATATTTTCTCAGGCCAAAATTGTGCTTAGACCATTGTAACAAATTCTAGAAAAACTGAGGTGCCGTAAAATCTGTTTCTAGGTGCTGAAAAATACAGGACAACCTCAAGGTTTACTTCTTGTATGTTTTTAATTATGGCTTTCCAGGTAAAAAAGGGGGTAAGTTGGAAGTATAACTGGAACTTAGAGAGAGTTAGGAAAGGGAAACGAAGACTGGAAAGAAGATTTGAAATTAGATAAGAAAACTGGACAAGAATGGTATTATGGTGTAGGGGAGAGATAGAGTGGGAATGGGAAGAAGAGAGGATAGGATGGTTAGAAAGCTCAATCAGAGCAAAAGTGGTTAATGGCAAGCAGAGGAAAAGTATAATCTTTGTAATAAGCACTTTTAGCCAATGTGTATAATGGAATCCAAGATTCCAAAGCCATGCATAGCAAACCCATGCTTACAACCTTGCTGAAGCATTATGTGCCAATAAAATGATACTTCTGCTTTTCTGTTTTTTTCTGTTGCTTAAACCTTGGAAAACACATGTGCAAAATCTCTTTCCCTTCAAGCCTTAATCTTTTAAAAGATGTAGAATAAAATTAAAATTTTATTTTATATATAAATATATATATATATATTTTTTTTTTTAATCAAAGTCTGTTCTAAGGGTCATGAGTGGCATATATGACTGGAACAGAACATCAAGTCCAGTTTTCTGAGATTAAAGGCAAGAGGCGTATTCTCCTTTACAATCACCTAGATAACTTCAACATTAAAGTAGTTTGGGGGATGGTTTTTGATTGCTTATTTTAGGGGACTACTTGAAAACAGCTTAAGAAAGTTCTTATCACTAGTATAGAAGTAGAGGGGCACTGAGCAAGCTCTTTTGGTAAGTGTTACACAGGATCTCCATTTCCCTAGTTATCATCTTAGTCCTAGTCTTGACACTTAAAGAGTGGAATTATTTCTTTTTGAGCACGGTTGTGGCAAGGGCTTGTGCCACACTACCCAGATAGCAAATAGCAAAGGAAGGGTCTGGGAGAATGAAGAACCACTCACTGTAGAAGAAGATAGGGTTCGGGAGCACCTAGGGAACCTGAAGGTGCACAAGTCGATGGGACCTGATGAGGTACATCTGCGGGTCATGAGGGAACTGGCAGATGAAGTTGCGAAGCCGCTATCCATCATATTTGAGAAGTCATGGCAGTCTGGTGAAGTTCCTGCTGACTGGAAAAGGAGGAAAACAACCCTCATTTTTAAAAAGGAAATAAGGAAGACCTGGGGAACTACAGGCTGGTCAGTCTCACCTCAGGGTGAGATCATGGAGCAGATACTCCTAGAAACTATGTTAGGGCACACGGAGAATGAACAGGTAATTGGTGACAATCAGCATGGGTTCACTGAGGCCAAATTTTGCCTGTCCAATCTGGTGGCCTTTTATGATGGAGTTACAACATTGGTAGGTAAGGCTAAAGCAACTGACGTCATCTACGTGAACTTGTGCAAGGTGTTTGACACTGTCCCACATGACATCCATGTCTCTAAATTGGAAACATATGGGTTTGATGGATGGACCACTCAGTGGATAAGGAACTGGTTGGATGGTGGCACTCAAAGAATTGTGGTCAACAGCTCAATGTCCGAGTAGAGATCAGTGATGACTGCTGTGCCTCAGGGATCAATATTGGGTCTGGTGCTCCTCAACATCTTTGTCGGAGACATGGACAGTGGGATTGAGTGCACCCTCAGAAAGTTTACTGACGACACAAAGCTGTGTGATGTGGTTGACATGCTGGAGGGACAGGATGCCATCCAGAGGGACCTTGAGAGGCTTCAGAGGTGGGCCTGTGCTAACCTCATGAAGTTTAACAAGGCCAAATGCAAGGTCCTGTACCTGGGTTGGGGCAATCTCAAACATAAATACAGACTCGGTGATGAGTGGCTTGACAAGCTCTGATGAGAAGTAATTGGGAGTGGTGGTGGATGAGAAGCTCAACATGAGCCAGCAATGTGCACTTGAAGTCCAGAAGGCCAACTATATCATGGGTTGCATCAAGAGAAGCATGGCCAGCCATCAAGAGGAGCATGGCCAGCAGGTAGAGAGAGGTGATTTTCCCCCTCTGCTCTCATTAAGCCCTCATCTGGAGTACTGTGTCCACTTCTGGAGCCCCCAACACAAGAAAGAAAAGGACCTGTTAGAATGAGTCCAGAGGAGGGCTGCAAGGATGATCAAAGGGCTGGAGCACATCTTCTATGAGAACAGACTGAAAGAGTTGGGGCTGTTCAACCTGGAGAAGAGAAAGCTTCAGGGAGATCTTATAGCAGCCTTCCAGTACCTGAACGGGCCTACAGTAAGGCTGAGGAGGGTCTTTTTAGAAAGGCAGGTAGTGATAGAACAAGGGGAAATGGCTTTAAACTGGAAGAGGGTAGGTTTAGATTAGCTATTAGGAAGAAATTCTTTCCTGTGAGGGTGTTTAGACACCAGAAAAGGTTGCCCAAGGAAGTTGTAGATGACCCCTCCTTGGAAGTGTTTAAGGACAGGTTGGATGAGGCTTTGAGCAACCTGGTCTAGTGGAAGGTGTCTCTGCTCATGGCAGGGGGGTTGGAACTACATGATCTTTAAGGTCCCTTCCAACCTTAACCATTCTATGATTATGTAATTATTTTCTTTCTTCTATCTACTTGTATAACTGAATCAAACTTTTTTGGCTTGGAGACTGGTTTCTGTCTTGGCTCTTTACTTGTTCCTGTTTCTTTTTTCTTTCATTTTTACAATTATTTTTTCTCCTTTTCTCAAATTGATTATAAGTGTTATTATGTTGTTTGACTTTTATATAACTAACTTGTAGGCTTATTAAAAATATGAGCTTTCAAGGAGCTGTGGAGGTAAGGTCCAGCCCTTGGATTGTAACACCTTCTCTCTCATCCATGTAGCCATGAATGATATTGCCAAGGGAGATAGAGAGTATTGACAGTAAGCACAGATCTCAGAAAGCTACTGAGAAAGGCAGGGGAGTCCAGGTGATGGTTTCTTTGGCCCCAGGAGTGAAATAGAAAGGCTTGGGCAAGACTGGATGCATCCTTTAAGCCAGTACATGGTGACCCAGCTGTTGCTGCTGGAAAGACAGTGGCTTAACAATCATGAGCTCTTCACTGAGTAGTGAGAACAGCTAAAGAGAGGCAGGAACTAGCTGACAATCATAGCAAAACACCAGTTAATGAGTCAATAACTTATTCAGGAGAGTTTTTTAATAGCTTTGTGAAAAGGTGGTGACTAAATACTGAAGAGAAGTTAATGTACCAGAGGCAGCGAGGAAGCACCCAGGAAATGTTGTGATGTAGGTGGCTGTCACATTTCTAAGATATCGGTGTGAATGGGTACACATCCTCCAAGCTTGTATGCAGATGTACACAGCATGGAAACAAACAGGATGAATTAGAGGTCTGTGTGTGTTCAAAGCTTTTCATCCCATTGGGATCACAAAGAAATGGCAGGGTAGTCTGCTAACAAATGCGGTGAAATGGATGTATTCAAGCTTTTTAGAAAGTACAGGCAGAGAAGATGAGGAATTGTTATACTCAATGAAAAGGACAGCTTCAATGGATTTTTGTTTTCCAAAGAGTGTTAAGGTAGATGAGAACTTGCTCTAGCTGTCTGCTACAGACAAACTGGAAGTCTCCTTAAAGAAACTGAAAGCATCAAGGTCAGTGGTGATGCTCTGCTGTTCTGTCTACTCACAAATAAATATCAGAACTGATTGTGATGGAAAGGTCAAGGGAAAACTTGGCTGCACTAAGCATGAGATTTTGAAGTTTCAAATCCTGAAACAAACAAGTAAAATGAATAGTGGAATTACAGCCTGGGATTTCCAGAGAGCATGTATCACTTTACCAAAGGACCTGCTTGTTGGAATCCTATGTAAAACTACCTTGAAGGGCGAAGGAGCCCAGGTGGCTTGGTTGATCTTCAAGGACAACTGTTTCAAAGCACAAGAATGGTCTACTACAATGTGCAAAAAATTGAGTAGGTGTCAAAAAAGCTAGTATGGCTACACATGGAACTCCTAATGAGATCAAACATAAAAAGGAAGTACAGAGAAGCCAGAAGCAGGGATAAACTACCTAGGAGCACCCTAATGGAATTGCCCGAGCTTGCAGGGATGGATTTAGGAAAGCCAAAATTCAATGGGATCTGAAAATAGTGAGGGATGTGAAAGGGCTTTTGTAAATACATTAACAGCAAAAGGAAGGACAAGGAAAACATGGATCTGCTGCTCGGTTAGGCAGTGGAGCTGGTGATAAAGCACAAGGAAAAGGCTGATGTATTCTGTGTCTTTCCTCGATATGTACTGGTAAGGTTTTCTCCCTGGTCACAGAATCTAAAGACAGAGTCTGTGGAGTGAAGCTTTGCCTGTGGTAGAAGATTGAGTTAGTGATCATTTAAACAACTTTGACATACAGAAATCCATGGTATGGGAGTGTCTGCATGTCCCATCCATGGAAAATGACTTGGATAACAACCACTGCTAAGAATGTGAGTATAAATACTACATATGCAGATTGAGTACACAAAAATGTCTGAAAGGTGCTTACCCAAAGCCAATAATGTTAAAGAGGAAGATGGCCATCAGCTAGATTCACCAGTAACAGCTTGGAGAAAAGGTGGCCAAAGCAGGGAAGCAAAAGCTTGTAAAATGACATTGGATTGGGTCTGGCTGACATGGAATTAATTTTCCCCCTAGCAGCCCTCCAAGTGCTATGTTCTGTATTAGTAGTTAGAAAGGTGTTGATAACAGACCAGTATTTTGGTTACTGATGAGCACTGCTGGCACAGCATGAAGGATATCTCTCCAACATTCCCCCGCCCAGTAGGCTGGGGGTGGGGAAGGTCTTAGGAGGGGATATAGCCAGGACAACTGAGCCAACTGACCAAAGGGATTTTCCATACCATATGATGTCTGCTCAGAAATATAAGTGAGGAGAATGCAGGAGGAAGGGGGGCATTTGTTATTTACAATGTTTGTCCTCCGGGACAACTGCTATGTATACTGAAGCCCTGCTTCCCAGGAAGTGGCCAGACATTGCCTGCTGATGGGAAGTAAAGAATAAATATTTTGTTCTTCTTTTGCTTCTATGTGTGTGGCTTTTGTTTGCATTTCTATTAAACTTCCTCTTTCTCAACCCAGAAGTTCTTTTCCATCTTATTTTCTCCCTTCCTCATCCTGCTGAGAAGAGGGATGATAGAGCAGCTTGGTGTGCACATGGCATTCAGCCAAGGTTAACCCACCACAGACATGAAATAAAATCAACACATTTTGCAGGAGATTAAAACACTGGCATTTACATTTTCTTTGCCCTATGAATTTTTGCTGTAGTAGCATCTTGATGAATGCAAAAATTAGGTTCTTATCATTCCACTTGGGATAATCTTTTAAATATTGCTTTCTTAAACAAGTAATAATGTTTCACTATAAGTCCTTTCCTCAGAAGTTATGTCACATATAATAATCCAAACAAAAATTTTTACTCAAGCTACTAAATCTTCAGACTAATGCAATGCATTTTACAATTATTTTTAAGACACTGAGAAGCATTATGGTGTCACATGTCATCCCAGTAAAAACTATTATCAGATAATAGCTGGATCACTTCAATGGAGGGAGGTATAACAAAATTTTTGTGCTCTTCATATCTTACAACACCAAGAAGGATGAAGAATACCATTTGGCATTGGTGGTTTAATGATGCCAGTTCAATTTCAGCTACTGTGGATAGATAAAACCCCATAACTCATTCTTCATAGACAGAAGTAACACAGAACACCTGTCAGATGGTAATGATTTTCAGTCACAACTAACATGGAATTAATTTAAACCAGAAACCTAGTAGTAAAATCCTGTACTCCATTGTCAGTCAGGGAGTTCATTAAAGTAGACCAAGGTCATACAAGAAGACAGTGGCAGATTCAAGCACAGAGGCCTCTCAAACAATTAGACTGCATTGATTAGCACTGAAGAAGAGATCAGGAAATCAGCATGTAGTTTGATTTTAAACAGGAAAAAAGTCCAAATTTTACATTTCAATATCCTTAATTTGATGAAGTTGGGAACAATATATTAATGTTTTCTTAAGAAGTGATATAAATTACTTTTACAGGAAACAAGTACTTTAAAGGAATGAATTACAGGATATTATATTAGATGTTAATTGTGGAAAATACTGAGGCCATATTCAGTTGACAGAGAAACCTATAATATTCCTACCAATATTATATCAACATCCACCAAAAGGAAGCTCTGAACTCCAGGACTGTAATTTTGAGGTCCTGTTAGAGAAGTAATAAAAGTTTAAAAGTTATGGAAGTAAATATAAACATTTCTAAAATTAGTATGTAACACTACTCAGAAGTGATAATGGAAAAAAAGTATAGTGGGTTGACCTTGGCTGGATGCCAAGTGCCCACTAAAGGTGCTCTATCAATCCCCCTCCTCAGCTGGACAGGGAAGAGAAAATATAACAAGAAGCTAATCGGTCAAGATAAGGACAGATAGAGCTCATTTACCAATTATTGTCATGGGCAAAACAAATTTGACTTGGAGGAAAGTAGTTTAATGTTGTCAATAAAATCAGAGTAAGATAATAAGAAATAAAATCAAATCTTAAAACACCTTTCCCACACCTCTCCCTTCTTCTCGGGCTTAACATTACCCCCCTTTTCTGTACCTCATCTCCCAGAGCAGCACAGGCATAAAAGGAATGGGGGTTGTGGTCAGTTCATCACACGTTGTTTCTGCCATTCCTTCCTCCTCATGGGGAGGACTCCTCGCACTCTTCCCCTGCTCCATTGGAGTCCCTCTCGTACAAGACAGTCCTCCACACACTTCTCCAATGTGAGTCCTTCCCATAGGCTACAGTGCTTCATGAACTGCTCCAGCATGGGTCCTTTCCATGGGGTGTAGTCCTTCAGGAACAGAGTGCTACAGTGCTTCATGAACTGCTCCAGCATGGGTCTTTTCCATGAGGTGTAGTCCTTCAGGAACAGAGTGCTCCAGTGAGGTCACAAGTCCTGCCAGGAACCTGCTCCAGCGTAGTCTTCCCATGGGGTCACATCCTCCTTTGAGCATCCACTTGGTCTGTTGTGGGGTCCTCCATGGGCTCTAGGTACATATCTACTCCACCACTGACCTCCATGGATTGCAGGAGAACAGCTTGCCTCACCATGGTCTTTGCCACAGGCTGCAGGAGAATCTCTACTCCAGTGCCTGAAGCACCTTCTCTGCCTTATTTTTCGCTGATCTGGGTATCTGCACAGTTGTTTCCCTCACACATTCTCATTCTCTCTGACTGAAAATTGTGAAGATTTTTTTCTTTGCCCCTTCTTAAGTATATTATCACAGAGGCACTTCCACTGTCACTGATTGGCTTGGCCTTTGCCTGCAGCAGATCTTACTTGGAGGTGGCTGGCATTGGCTCTGTCTGGCATTAGGGAAGCTTTTGGCAGCTTCTCCTCAAGAAGCCACTTTTATGCCTCTTCTGCTACCAAAACCTTTCCACAGAAACTCAGCACAAAAGGACAAGTGACTCATATAACTAAGAAAGTAATAAAACATATCAGTGGGAGAAAAAAACATCATATGACATAAAACAAAATATAAAGACCACTAAGAAGATTACTAAGTTAATCCAAATGGTTTATAAAAATTAAAAGTGGCATGAGAGAATTTCCTAGGAAAAGAATCAAATAATTAAAGATATTTCATATATAAAGCCTTCAACAGGGAAATGCAGTCAGCATGCCAATCATGCCCTCAGAATCTTTTGCAATACAGACAGTCATACTCCCAAAGGAGTCCATTTTGTCATGGAGAACTCTTCTATACTTTTGATTCCCATGATGTTAATTGTTGTTTCTCATTTTGTTCTTCTAGACTAGTACCTAACATTATCTTCAATGCACAAGAAAATTAATAAACATGAACAAGTCATGTTATCTCTCCTTAAAATTAAATGAAAATAAAATAAAATAAATTTCCAGTGTCTAGAGTATTGTTCAAGAGATCAGAGGCAAAAACCTGATACTCTAAATATTATAATATAAATAATATTGAGAATATAAGTAAGAAATCTTCCTCCTGTGATTGTAATACAGAGCTACAATTAACAAAGTTGTGACAGTAATCAAAATGTAGACATGCTAATATAATTAGTTTAATTTTTATATTTTGTATTTATCTCCATCTAGATTTAAGGCTAATATTTTTCTATTTGCTTTACTTTTTGTGATCTTAAAATTAGAGCACCAAAGTAATCTCCTCCCCTATCTGTCCTCAGCTTCTTCACTCTGAAAAATTCCAGAAGAATAAATCAATATAGCATTATGTTTCTTTGTACTAACAAGCTCAGTGAGGATGAATAATTTTCAGGGTATCCTTCATGTACACTATTATGATTTAAGTCCAAGTCTTACCTCCTGGATTGTCTGCATGTTTGTAATAATATTGAACCACTACCCAATCCAAAAGCAGTAATAAAAATTATAAATATGTAAGAGAAATAAAAGCAGAAGTAAATCACACAGAAATATTTACATGAGCTTTTTTTTTTTTTTTTTTTAAAATGTTATTAACTTTGTAAGTATTTATTGACCTTATACATCAGTTAGTTTGACATAGGTTTGAAGCAGGTTCAGGTAACAGTTTCCATGAAAGGAAGAGCTTTTAGAAAATGTGAAGATGATTGTCGTTAACAATGATAGGAGTTGACAGGTAAGCAGTGAAACGTGGCTTTGCTAGCATAACAATGCTGGAGTGGGGTAAAATAAAAGTTATAAAGATCCTTTACATTAGGAACACAGTATTTAAACTTGAAATGGAGAGATGACTTCTTCAGAATAAGATCATTAACATAGTTGCTTTGTTGCAGAGTGTATGCATGTGTGCATGTGCATGACTGTATTTGTCATGGTTAACAGTTTCCCTTGGGATGGCATATAGGGCAATAGGTACAGAGATCGCAAAGGTTCCTTGAAGAACTTTAGACTTTATAGCCATTCGTCCAATTTACAAGCACTTACTGGTATAGAATACTGTGATACATATGACAAGTTGAACTGGATTTCACAACTGAAATAAAACTAAATTCTACAAACAGGACTGGGAATATAGGAATCAGGATTAAGGGAAAAGTATATTTTATACCTTTATACCTATCTGGGAAATGTAGTTGTTTAAAAATTTTTACTATTAATCCTAAATCTATAAACTAATTCCTTCCCTGTGACTTATTGTGAAGATTATTAAATCCATTAGTGTATTGTCAAGAACTTTTCTAGTTTCTATTATTCTGTGAGGTCTGTAAAAAGTGTGATAGTGTGTTTGATAGCATTAGAATCTTGGGCTATTATACTTTATTATTACATGCTCAATTTCTCAGTTCGTTTTCTTCCTTTTTAATTATTTTTCCTTTTTTTCCTTTCACCTTTCAATAGAGACAAAATCATAGTATAATGGAGTTAAGGTTAGGAAGAGATCTTTGGACTTTGAAGATCCTAAATCTTTAGATATGATTATATGTAATCTAAAATATTAAATAGGTACTCCAGAGTTAAAGTAATCCAAACATGCTAAAGTAAGAAACAATTATTAGAAAGCATTAAATTTTTAACTGCATATCCTGCCACAAAATTTTGATTGGGTAGAACAGAAAACATTCTGTTGGGAAGTTTTGAAAAAATATATTTTTGCCATACTAAAGCACTGCATTAGACATACATACAGATATGACACTTCAAATATCATTGGCCTTGTAAATACTTTCACAGAGGTGGAACACATGTTTAAATGATCATGAAGCCTGGAACCAACTTATGTCTGTTGACATGTGAGTTAACATGTGTCTGACTGCACTATTTTTCCATTCTTTAGAAAAATCCTTAAATTAAATATGCAGGAGACTTTTTTCATACTTTTCATGCCTTTTTCTTGCCTTTTGAGAAAAAGCTCTTATCTTTGTTATGTTTCTAACGTGTTAGAGTACAGTGTACATAGTATATATAGCTCACCTTGTCCTTTTTGCATTTTTTTCTTTTTTTTTTTTTTTCCTTTTTTTCTTTACACATGTTCTGTTGAATGGAAGTTGAAGCTTCTTTATAATGAATCTTAAAAAAAAAAAAAAAAAAAGTATCACTTGTTCTGGAGCATATAATCCTGAATCATGTGATTTTTGCTATTTATGCTACTCCTTCCTCCTTTTCTTCCTCTCTTTTCTCGTTACCCACCCTACTGCTTCTCTTTCCTCCTCTCTCCTCTTTTCTGATGATGCACTGGTTGTGGACCTGAAAGAACATATGAGAAAAATCTCATTTACTTTAAGGTGTATTAAGATGTAATGTGTAAAGTGAAGCTGGCATTCTTAGAGCATGAGTCCCTGTAAGGGGTCCCATCAACCACCATGACAGATGTGTTTAAAAATACCTTTGTGTCAGTGTGATCTAATTCTTCTCAGAAATATAGCACTTTTATCTCTGTCACTCTGGTGGATGATACAAAATAGATAAAATAGCAGTTAAAAGTGAGTCATGAGGGGATTTTTAGTTCTTTGTATGCAATTTCAATATTCAGTACTAAGCACTTCTAAAGTCCTACAAGAATGCATTATTTTACAAAGAGGATTTTTAAATATTGTTACCCCTTTCTAAATAAGTACAGCATGATTTCTTACATTTTATTAACTTGACTTTTCCCATATTGTTTTGATCCAGTACAGTAGCATAACACTGACATTCCAGAAAAACAAATTACTGTAACAAGCCAGTTCAACAGATAGCCACCATTAACAGATACCTAATCCTTTACTTGATTAATTACGCTTCCTAAAAGTCCATGAGCAACTTGTGTACAATTGTCCTGCTATGGCCTCTGCACAATTAAGCAATTTATTTGAGAACCCTTGTGAGGTGAGAAACAGGTAGTGGAACAATAAAAACCTCCCAAACCCACATTGCAGACTTTCATGTCTCAGAATTTGCTTGCCTCTTATACATGTTGAGTTGCATTAAGGAAGACACAGAATCACAGAATGTCAGGGATTGGAAGGGACCTCCAAAGATCATCTAGTCCAATCCCCTGCCGGAGCAGGAACACCTCAATGAGTTCACACAGGAAGGCGTCCAGATGGGTCTTGAATGTCTCCAGAGAAGGAGACTCCACAACCTCCCTGGGCAGCCTGTTCCAGTGCTCTGTTACTCTCAGAGTAAAGAAGTTCCCTCTCAAGTTTAAGTGGAACCTCCTGTGTTCCAGCTTACACCCATTGCCCCTTGTCCTACCACTGGACATCACCGAGAAGAGCCTGGCCCCATCCTCCTCACACTCACCCTTCACATATTTATAAACATTAATGAGGTCACCCCTCAGTCTCCTCTTCTCCAAGCTAAAGAGGCCCAGCTCCCTCAGCCTTTTCTCATAAGGGAGATGCTCCACTCCCTTAATCATCTTGGTGGCTCTGTGCTGGACTCTCTCAAGCAGTTCCCTGTCCTTCTTGAACTGTGGGGCCCAGAACTGGACACAATATTCCAGATGCGGCCTCACCAGGGCAGAGTAGAGGGGGAGGAAAACCTCTCTCGACCTACTAACCACACCCCTTCTAATGCACCCCAGGGTGCCATTGGCCTTTCTGGCCACAAGGGCACAGTGCTGGCTCATGGTCATCCTGCTGTCCACCAGGACTCCCAGATCCCTTTCCCCTACACTGCTCTCTAGGAGATCATCTCCCAACCTATACTAGAACCTGGGGTTGTTCCTGCCCAGGTGCAACACCCTACACTTGCCCTTATTATATTTCATCAAGTTTTTCCCTGCCCAGCTCTCCAGCCTGTCCAGGTCTCTCTGGATGGCAGCACAGCCCTCTGGCGTGTCAGCCACTCCTCCCAGCTTTAGTTATTGAAACTAAACAAAAATATTTCTGTGTGATTTACTTCTGCTTTTATTTCTCTTACATATTTATAATTTTTATTACTGCTTTTGGATTGGGTAGTGATTCAATATTATTACAAATATGCAGACAATCCAGGAGGTAAGACTTGGACTTAAATCATAATAGTGTACATGAAGGATACCCTGAAAATTATTCATCCTCACTGAGCTTGTTAGTACAAAGAAACATAATGCTATATTGATTTATTCTTCTGGAATTTTTCAGAGTGAAGAAGCTGAGGACAGATAGGGGAGGAGATTACTTTGGTGCTCTAATTTTAAGATCACAAACAGTAAAGCAAACTTGCTGACAGTGCATTCAATTCCCTCATCCAGGTCATTGATGAATATATTGAATAATACTGGTCCTAGTATTGACCCTTGAGGGACTCCACTAGACACAGGTCTCCAACTAGACTCTGCCCCATTGACCACCACCCCCTGGCTTCTTCTTACCAGCCAGTTAACAGTCCATCTCACTACCTGACACTTGCTGTTTAATGCATTTGGGCAAAAATGCAATTTATATTACACAAAGATCAGTTTTAATGTTGATAAGAACATGTATGTATACTTGCATAGACACACATCTGTATCTATACGCAAATATACACTTCTATATAAAGGTCTAAAGAATGGACATTGGATCTAAAATCTTCATGTGTCTGGGGAGGAAAAAAAATGCCTAAGGTTAAAGTCCTAAACTCATTTCCTCCTGTGATTTCTCCAGCAAAGTTAAGATAGAATTATTTGATTTTGATTAGAGTATGATCTTTAAAGTGGGGTAGTATATGGCAATCAAGTTTACTCCTTTGGAGAATGGGAAATAAAGATGTTCCCAAAAAGAAAATGCAAGAATAGACATTTGAGGGTTTTTTTTAAAAAAATATTTTTTTTTGGAAAAGTGTTTGATGGCTAGTGGGCTGTGAATGAAAGTCAAATTCCTACTGAAGCCACAGCAGTGAAACTTCCTCAGACTAGATGCTTATACTGGTTGATTAGTTTATACGTGGTTGATTAGCTTATACATGACTGCATGCAATTCCTGTTGGAAAGAATTCTATCCAGTATATTTTGACTGTGAAAAACTCATAAATAATTATTTAAAAAATTATAAAGGCATATAGGATTTTACTAAATGGTCTGTGAAATTTCAGACAATACACACTGAAAGTGCACAACAAGCTAAAGTCTGGAATGTTGACACAATATATCTCTTTTCAATTAAACTGATCTTGTGTCTCCCTGAAAATATAAGAATACAGTCTTCATTATGAATTAAGCATGAAATGAAAGATCTAAAAAAGGTAGCCACAAGTAAAGGATTCTGAAAAAGCTATTGTCACAAAGAAAAAAAAAAGCCAATCTCTTCTAATTTCTTTTAAACTCAATAATTCTGAAGAGCAGAGGGAAATGAAAGAAAATATGGTTTTGTCTGTTTTCTGGTTTACACATGAAATGACATGCTGCATTTAGTTCAGAGAATGAAAAAAATTGGAGTAAAAAGAAATAAAAGACACAATCATGGTACTTTTTAGATGATGTCTACTGTAATATTTTAGATATATATCTCTAGTATATTTCTAATATAAAATCTACTCATTTTAAAAATTAACATTGTTAACATATGTTCTATTAACATAAATACATGTTCTATAACATAAGAGTTATCATAAGTGAAATTTTATTTGTCAAAACTTCCACTAGTATTCCTGTGATTGTACAACTCTTTCCATATTAATTTATTTCACTATTGATGTTAGTAGCATTATACATGTCAACAAGATTAATGTGGTCTGAACTCTGTAACACAAAAGACTAAGAAAAACTTAATTCAGGGGGAATACTGGAAGAGGTAACTATAAATATCACTCATTATTTTCCTGCTAGTCTTCATAGAGGCCGTAGGAAAATAAATGACATCTTATTTACAATATAAAAATCTACAGATGTAAAAGCAGTATCATTGCTCCATTTTCTTCTGCTGCAGTAAATTCAGCCATATATTCTCCATCAGTGCCTCATTATTTCTCGTTTTTGAAGGAAAAAATGTATATTTCACCCAAATTCAGTCCTTAGCAGAGATGACAAACTCAGGACTTTGAGCAAGACTCAGGTGTTGTTCATAAATTGGATATGGGGATGCTATTGCTTTGGATTAAGACATAAATAATTATTAACAAATACTGTGTGAGATGCTGACTGCCAATTACAATATTGTTGGATTTGTTTTTCTAAAGTAATTAACAAATCATATTTGTGTTCTGTAGCTGGTTTGGAAGTGATTGAATTTTTTAGTATTTGGATTTTGAATTGGGTTGGTTACTTTTTATTTGCAACATAGTATTTCTGAAGACTCATAGAATGGTGCAAATAGTTTGGAAACAAAAGTGAAGGAAGGTAGTGCTGGGGCTGGAAAGGGTTTAAGATTGTTGAGAAAAACTTTGCAGAGGTGAGAATTCATTAAAAGGCTCAGGTAAAAAGTATTATGCTTTTCTGTTGTTACCTTTTCCTCATTAAAATATCTCTTAAAGTTTCACTTCTCCTGTGATACACACAAAATTAGATACTGTCTTTTCTGCATCTACTGCCTATTTTGCAAGCTCTTTGGGAAAGATGTTCTTTGTATCTCCTACAAGATAATGTCTGTTATTTTTCAGAAACAGAAATATAAAATAGATATATAAATATGGTAGTCAAGATTTAATTAATTAAATTAAACTATATAAAGTGAAAGAGAAAAGTTACCAAGGGACATCAGTTTGCTCAAGTACTGTAGATCATGCTCTGCTAGGCAGTTGTTATGTCCTGGATCCCTGTCCATACAGTTTTCGCATGGCGGGATAGAGGGAAATCCTGGATTTCTGCCTGTAAAGGTTTCCTGTAGCAGAAAAGAGGGAAGCGTGACTGTCATGTCCCAGATTCCTTCCTGTAAAGTTTTCTGACAGCAGCAAAGAGGGAAATTTTGGAATCCTGCCCACAAAGTTTTCCCATAGCTGGAGATAGGGAAACCTGACTCAGATTCTCTGATCCCCTTGATCAGAATAAAGGTTACCCTTCATTCAGATAATTATATTTCTTGCAATCTCTGTGTTTGTTTTTGGTTATTACAATTCAGGATCACAGATGTTTATGTGTAGGCACTTCATCTGAATGCAATAAACATTTCACTGGTAGAACAGAAAGCAATCGTTCCTCTAGGCAGCATTTCAAATAGTCTGTCATCTATTTGCAAGATACCATACATGTTTCACTCACATGCATCTGAAAACAAAAGAGAATATATTTTTTAATACTAAATGAGATTTTCATTTTTATGAAACGCTGTCGTGATGCATCTATACGTATTAAAAATACGAGTACATCAGTATCATAACTAGCACTTTGGACTTACCACCTTCCTTCCTTGCTACTGTTATATCTTCTTTACCACTATGTTAATAACAACTAATTATATTTTTTTAGGCAGATTTTGGATTATCTTCATTGGACTTTACATTTATTAGTTCCTTTTGATGCATAAATTCCACTGTACTATAAGACAACAGCTTTCTACATCGTCCACCTATCAAATATACATCAAGTAATAGATTTTTTTTTGCATGCTATATTTGTGAATGAGTGGAAAAATCAAAAATACTTTGGCCTTAATATCTGCAAAAAACCCCACATCTAAATATACAATTTTCCGTGACATCTAATTACAATAGTCATAATTGCTCATTATTTGCTCTAATAATGATGTTTGGATTACCTTTTAGTTATATATTTCTAGTATCACCTTTTGTGTTACAGAATAGATAATATTTTTTTTTTTCATTTTGCAGTTGGTGTGAAAACAAGAATTCTCATTATAGTTATACATTAATGTACTATTTTCTTTTTAATTTCTATGGGTACTGAGGACAGGAGAAGAGTATATTAGGCAGAAGAAAGAAAAGGATCAGGATCACCTTTCTTGCAGTAATGAGGGTTTAGATTAGCTTGTATCTGGGCTTGAAGTGGTGTTTCTTTTTTCTACCCATAGACTTGCTATCACTTGCAGATGTCTGTAGTATCACAACTTGAATTTTCTTCCTTTTTTTTTTAGTCCCCTAAAATTCTGTCACTTATGTCCTCCTAAGACAACTGAAAGAAGGAAAATCTTGTTCTGAAACTGCTGGTAAATCTATTCTGATTTACCTGTGAGCGTAGCTGACCAGAGACCCAGACGTGTCTCATTCATCTGAACAAAGTGTACTTAAGAGCTTCTGTTGAAGTGAACTGAAAGATGTGATCTAATAAAAAGAGCTCATAGATGCAAAGAACAAAGCTGAACACAAATTTATGCTCAGAATTAGAACTGATATGTTTGGCTGACATGTGAGTTTGGTAGAGAATCTAAACTATAGTATTTCTCTCCCTTTTCTGCTGTTTCATTTTTAAGAACCTTGGCTTTCTGGAGATAATATTTGTCAGCAAGTAATTTCTATTTTTCACTTAATTCCATTACTAGGTATATGTTATTTCATCCACCTTGTCAAGGACAATATGATTAAAGCAGGCCCTAGCAGAAAGAGATTTTTAAAATTGTTTTCAAAGTCAAATTCTAGCTCCACTAAAATGAACGTAAGCTTCAAAGATAACCACGGCAGGTATTAATTAGGTCATATTCAATGAGATAATGTATTTTGCTATGTTCAGTGTAGTATTAAACATGTTAAGTAGTATAATTTTTGAAAATATTTTAGGAAGTGAATTTACAAAAAAATTGATCTGAAGTTAGAAGTCTGTTTTACTTTTTACTTCATCAGTAGATTGTAATTGTTCTAATTTGTACTTAGCTTGTCACTGTCTTTCATGTATCTGTAAATATTTCCCTCATCCTCACTAGTTTCCTATATATTTTATAATTTATTGGTGAATGTCCTTTTTGATCCTTAAGTTGCTACCTGGATGTATTCAATTTGACAATTACAAGCAGAATATGAAAACTCATCAATAAAACTTACTTCTTCCCTTTGTTCTCTTCAGTGTTCCTATCATGTGTTTTCTGAAATGTTAAAATTTGTTTTTCATGTCCTTTTTTTCCCAATATATTTGAGTAAGAAGATTGAGAATCCCAGATGTTTCTATCCAGCTTAATTCTCCTTCCAGTGAATGTCAGACAAAATGTTTCTTATGCAGTATGGTACAGTTTTCAGAAAGATTCTCACATCAGTTCTCAACAGTTACATTAATGTTATAAAAATCAGGAGATATTTCAAGAGAAATATTAATATCAGTTTTACATAACTGTATGTAATACACTGATTTCCATGGTGTTGCCATATAGTTGACAAAACTACAACCACAATGGACCATCATATAACACATCATGTTAAACTTCTTAGATTTGTCTGTATCTTTGTATGCTGAAGAAGCTTTTCAGATTCCCTTTGTGGCCTTCCAACACTCCTTTTCATCATGATGCTCTTGATATAACTATTTGATTAAGTGCTTTGAATTCTGAATGAGCATATGTTAGCTCTGTAGAAGTTATGTTATCATCCTTGGTGGTTGGGCACATAAGTTCTAAGGGGAGGGATTGTTCAATAAATAATTAATAACAAGAAGCTTTCCTAGGTAGATGAGAGACAGATCCTATTTAAAGTGATTTTGTCTCAGTGGTTGATCTGTCTAACTCCAGGGTTATTTTATCTCAAACTTGTATTAGTTCTGCTTCAATTAGCATTTTAGTCCCCAGTGGGGCACTGCTGACTATTTAGTTATTGTTCAGTAACTTCATCTTTTAGCCCTGACTCCAGCCACTCAGTCTAGTGTGTATTGATCAGCCTCTAATTCTGTGACATGTTCTTTTTGAGGTTGCTTAAAGACTAATTGGTTTGAGTGAACCAGATATTGACCTTGGCCTCAATACAGTAACATATTTAAGCACACACCTACATCTATGAAGGAGAATAGTGCAATAAATTCAATTAAACTAATTCGTCCTGTTTAAAGTTAGGCATAAACAGTTGACAGAATAAGAGGAAATTTCTACAAGATGCACCAGAGGAAGTTTAGGTCAGATATTAGGAAAAGTTTCTTCACATAAAGGGTAATCAAACATTAGAACAGGCTGTCCAGGGAGGTGGTGGAGTCACCATCCCTAGAGGTATTTAAAAGACAGGTAGATAAGGTACTTAGGGATGGTTAGAGATGGGATTGGCAGTGATAGGTTAATAGTTGGACTCAATGGTCTTAAAGGTCTTTTCCAACCACTATGATTTTATGATTCTATATACTTAAATACTACATTGAGGCCAGAGCTTTGGCTGGTTGTCTTGTTGGTGAAGTAACCTAAAAGGCTAGAAATGTAGCAATACTGAAACTTATAAGTTACATAATAATATACAAATATCTTTGTCATGGATAAATCGCTTGTGGGACACAGTTCTTTCTAAAAACCTGACATCTATTACTTTGTGAAGGCCTCAAAACAAAATGGTTTCAAAACACCCTGAACGTTCTCTGCATTCAAGAAAGAATATTTTTAGAAAAGTTTAATGATGGTGTAGCAGATTTGGTGGGTTAACTGGGCACTGTATGAATGTGGAAGGTTTTCTAATCACTTTTTAACCTTTATCTCTCACAGATACTCTCAAAGTTCCTTGCAAAGAAGGTTATATAGAGAGAGCACCACCAGCAAAATGCTTTTTGTTTGGGTGAGTCTGTGTAGGGAATGATGAGTTAGGTTCAGTAATTCTGCTGTTCTCATATAACAGAGCTGTAACATTCTATGGAAAATATGCTACAGAAAACTGATGTAATTTCACAAATGGTCATTCTTAATGTTTGATGTTTTTGGCTTTTTATATACTGAACAGATATCATAAAGTAACTCTCATGCAACTGCTCGATTTACTTTTTTGTTCAAATTGTATATCAGTTTCAGTTTTATAGCTAATGGGCATTATAACAGAAGTTTAGCATATTTCAAAGTATTGCTTTGACTATGCTCATGATCTTTAATATATTTTTTATTAAAAGCTAGTTTTATATAAAAGCTAGTTTAAAATATTTTCCTTTACTTCCTCGATGTTATAACTCAAGTTTTAAACCTTGGTCATGATTTGAGATACAGAAGAAACAAAGTTTTGATCTCAGGCAAAGTAAGCCTCATGTAATTTGGTATCCTGAACTACCTAGGGTCCATCCAATCCAACTATGGAAATATAATTGAGGCATCTCAGTTGGGAATCAGAATGGTGATGACCCCTTATATAAACAATGCATTTATATCACAAAATAAAGAGATGCTCTGAGAGGGTGGCAGAATTTCAGGGGAGCGTGATTTCTCTATATGCATGCCTTCATACATCCACTACCCTTGATTCTCAGATATATATCTTTTACTTGCTTTTGTGTTAATGTCTACAACAGTGCATCTGTAGCTTTGGGGAGAGAAATTATTGCTAAAGCCCAGAAGATTGAAGTGAGGAAACTTATGTACTGATAAAGCAGTGTGTGAGAGTTTTCATAGGATTTATAAGCTCAGGAGAGCTGCTGCTTCTGCTGGAATGGATAGTCTCAGAAGGCCAAGAGACTGTTGAACACACAACAGGTGCACTGATGGCAGGTTTTGTAACTCAGGCTGCATCCAAGAAGCCAGGGGCTGCTGAATGCAGGTGAAACCTGTAGGATAATAAAGAAACATGATGAAACAACTCTGAGGGACTTTATAAACACCTCTATAGAAGACGCTGGTGTGCCAGTGCCTCCCTGTTTTTGAGTCTGCTCTTGGAATTGGACTCCAAACAAACCTGGACAGATAACTATGTGTGAATCCCTGAGATTCTGTGATTCTGTGATTCTGTGAATGAATGTGTGAATGAAGCTTATGTGAGAGAGTAAATGTGTATGTTTTGTGAATAAATGTATGTATTTTGTTAATAATCAATCAAGTTATTAATAAAAAATCTTGTTTCTACTGATAATAGCAACTTAGTGTAGAAAAGCTTTCCTAAGAAATATTGATTGTGATCTGTGTCTACCTCTGACTCAGAGAAGTGAAAATGCACAGAATGGAAATTTTCCCAGCTTCAACATCTTAGTTAAATAGCTACATTTAGGTAGAATTAATTTGGACCTCACTACCTAGGAAACAACAAATTGGAAGAAATGTTGCCTTCATTTAGCACTGCAGTAAAAAGTGAAAAGTATTCTGCAATAGATAGGTGGAGGACAATTTTTCATATGGATTTTTCTCATCTTTATAGCTCCTATTAATTTTAGAAATTACCTTTCACCTTGAAGTGTTAGTGGAATCAAAAAAATGTGTAAGATATTAGGATAGTGTTTAACACTTTGCATCTGTGTTATCCATCTAAAAGTCCAACTTAGCTTGAGTATTCTTTAGCAAAAGGTATTTTTTGCAAGATAAATAATATGAAATAATGCTCTTTAAAGAAATTTTTATTATGTGTTTATCAAAATAGGTTTTTCATAATCAATAGCATTTGGGAATCAAGCCTAAAGAGAATAATTAATGTGCTAAGTTATTATTTTTATCTGTGAAATGGAAAATCTAGTAGGAACCATAGAAAATAAAAAAAGCAAAACTCAATTTTAATAGCCTGTGAAAAAGTCCTGAACACTTGAGTTACAGTTCTTTTGGAATTACCTTCTCTGATTCATTCTAAAAGTCTTGAATTATGGAAGGGGAATGGAAATTTCATCCAGATGCAGACCAATGCCTGTCTAAATTTGGGTGAGTCTTTGATTCAATGACTTTGTGTAGAGATGGCTTGCAAAGCCCAGTCCTGTCCTTTTGTATCCTGTACATTTTCCATTGTAGCTTTTCCATCCTACCATTTTTTTTTCACATTCTATATAGATTTTTGCTGCTAAAAATACAAAAATCCTCCCTCCACCTTTTATGTGACACTTATAAAGAACATAGGTACTAAAATCCAAGAATTCTCTCAAATCTTAAATTGCATAAAAATATTTAGTTAAAAAGATCCTTAGAGATAGTTAGGAGACCCTGTAAACAGATGGAATGTTGCTTCTGCATCCTATTGGATTATTTTAAATTATTAAAACACCCCATACCTGAAGATTATAGGAGAATCATTTAAATAATATTCTTCTGCAGATATTTGCTTTGATTTTCTCGTTGTCAATACAGAACAAATTATATCAGTAACACTCACAGCATATTAAAAAACAAAATTTAGATTCGGGACGTGATAGAACATTTGACTTCACAGTTTAAGTTAATAATACTGTACTACATATAATAGTTTTCCCTGTTCCAGACAATGTAAATATTGTAGGTTTTTTTCATGTCACTGGATTGAGGTTTTTTTATCAATTAATCATAGTTGAAAACTTGCCCAACAATGAAAAGTGTTAAGTGCATCTTTATGATTGCTGTGAGGAAAGACAAGAAACAGTAAAATAAATTGAAAATCGTGTTGATTTAAATCAGTGACACTCAATCTTGAACTGCTGTGAGTCAATCTGGCATAAAGCAGAGCCATCAGGAACCACAATATATATTTTACTAGTCTACTACACAAAAATGCATATTAAAATATTATAAAACAAGGGTTAAGACATTCATCAATTGAATTACATATAATTTGCTGTACTAACAGGACTATTTATGGTAGGTTCAAAGTAGTTTCTTACATCATAAATCAGAAGTTAAATTCTACAATGTTGTTAGATGAGGGTGGTTAGTTGTATGGCTGGACAGGCAATTGACTGAATGAAGGGTTTTTCTCTTCTGATTCAGTGAGAGCTGAAAATGTATATTCAGTCTCCAGAAGTATCTGCAAATAGAAATACTAAAACGGGGTTTGGAGACTTCCTTATATTGAGAAGCAGGTTCCTGTAAGCCTGATGGTAAGATTCTTTGATGCTATAAACTATTTTGAGAAAGTTAGGGCATACTTTTGTAGGGCTTAGTATTGTGGAAAATGTTTTTTAATAATTCTAACATTGTTCTGTGATGTGATGACTTCCTAGAGAACAACAACAAGCCCCCAAAAATATGGATCTTAACCCACATACATTCCTGAGACCATATTGACTTAGAATCTCCCCTAAAAGGTACCAAGAAAACCACATTTCTGACCACCTTTGCTTAAACTCCAATAAATAAAAGGCAGAGTAAGCATATTAGATTGAAAAAAAAAAAAGAAAATCAGAAGAGTTATTCATGTTTTCTCTTCCATTGTAAAACATCTACATAAGTTCGTGAACCTCCCAGAAGCTGTCATTGCCCTGCTAAAATAATAGACATAGCTTTTCTGGCTTTAGTTGCTTTCTTGTTCCCCAGAAAGCTAATGACATTATATTTATATGTCAGTACATACTGATGCTGAAGCAAACACTGAAATGTTGAGAGTGATAAGAAGGAAGAAAAAGTACCCTTATCATGAATTAATAGCACAAATGACAAACCACAAAATGATTTCTGGCTATACTCTTCCCTGACTCTGAATCTTACACAGATAGATGGATTTACTATTTGCTTCTGTTTCTGTCCCACTGGTACATCTGCACCTCACCATAAGATGAGATCCAATAAAGGAGATCCACTTCAGTGAACTGAATGTAAAAAAATTCTTTGTTTTCTAGATTTTAACCTAATCTCTGTGTTTATGATATTTCCTTTAGAATTTTTATTGTGAGTTGCAATTTCTGCACCTTCGTGTGCCTGAGATTTTTTTTTTTTTTCCTGAATCATGGATGTTCTTAGAGAAAATGTAAACATAAAGAAGTGAATAAACAAAAAAGACCATAAAAACTGCAATTTAAGTTCAAGGTATTTCACTTTCAGATTGTCTTAATTTTAGTACCAATTGTTAAGATACGGGGTGATATGTGTTTCATTTCCTTGCTCCACAGCAGAACATTTTTAATATAAGCTGAGTATGTTTCATGTTTTAAGAAGATAATTTTAATATTTTGAATGCCAGCCTGTTAATAAGTTATGAAATAATGCAGTTTCTGCACTTCCAATTATTTCTCATATATTTGATTAATTTTATTTTCTTAAACTATGCATATTACAGTTTTATTAATGCCTTCGGAAATGCACATGTCATTAATATTGTAAAGTAACCCCTGGAAGTAATATATTTGTGTCCTTACATCACAGAATAATTTTGTTAATTATTTAAAAAATATGATACTAAGCCAATAATATCTATCTGATATAACAAAAAACTTTTGTAAAATAGCTAATAAAAAAAAAAAAAATCATCAATATGCCTGATAGAACCAAGTATTATCATCTTTGTTGTTATAAACACTAACCATGTGTTTGTCATTTAAGTTTTAAAGTGCAGACTTAAAGTTGACATTTCTCTTGCAGACTACTGTCTCTGCAGATCTGGGTAGGTGAAATAGACATGTGTAAAGCACACAAACACACAAAAAATGTATCTATAGAAAGTGTAGAAAGTGAGGATTGGGGTAAGTACAGAACATAAGATTTCAAACTCTCACTGTTTATTTTTTGTTATATTTTGTCTCTAATTATGAAGACACTTAAAGTAGGATTCACAACACAATACAAATATATCTTCAATAAGACATTTGAGGTACTCTCCCTACATTTTCATAATCAACTGAAAAAGAACTTGCTTCTAGACTGAGAATTACACGAACTATATTAGATGTGTACCTGGGGATGCAATAAACAGTGTTTTAAAGCTGTTTATTTCTTTGTACTAGTATAAAAGGAGTTTACATACAAGTCTGATTAATTCAGCTGCATAAATCTTCACAATAGATTTCTGAAGTCAAGTGAGAGAAATAGTGTTTTTTTCTTGGTTTGTTTGGGGTTTTCTATTTTATTTTATTTTTTGTATTGTTTGGGTTGGATTTTTGTGGGTATTTTGTTTCGTTTTGGTTGGTTGGTTGGTTTTTAAATTACAGGTGTCTAAAAGTTTGTTTCTGGAAACAAGAGTGTCTGAGTTAATACAAAGCTGAAAATCTTGCTTAGCTCTTGTTCATAATAAGACCTGTTTTACATTGTAATTTAGATACTTCTAGACTTCATTTTTTGCCATATCTTATTATCATGTTTTCAAGTTTTGATACTACACACATTACATCTGCCACATTTCTGCAAGACACAAATTTAGAGCAAAAGGAAGTGATTCTTCCTTCTCTTTCCCAACTGAGAATATAGCTGCAAGGAGATCCATTGCCTGGGAATAGAATTAATTTCCTTTGTCTTGAGGAACGTCAAAATTGTATCATTGCAGACATGATTTTGATCACTGTATTGTGGTGGAGAGAAAGTAACATCATGAAAATTCCTGCCACTGTGTAAACAAAGAATTAAGATCTACTAGGTAAAAAAAGAAAACAATGTGTGATTTTATGTATAACCTTTATAGCTTTATAGTTAAGGCAACCGTTTATGAGGGTGGGCTGAAATGTTTTTTTCATTTTATTTCTGGAGTCTATCATGTAACATTCAACTGCAATGCCTAGAGCAAGAACATTCAAAATTCTTGCTTCCTAAGCTGATGCTCTAACTTCTAGGCAAAATCAATTGCTTCAACCATATTGTCTCTCCTTCATGTCTTTTTGTTTGTTTATTTGTTTTTTAAGTGGAAAAGTCATAATGTGTACGTTGAGAAAACTCTGCCCCATAATATTTTACGGTATGTAGGCTGCAGTTATTTTGAAGGAGACTGAAGAATTTGCAATAATGTCAAAAAGAGGCAGTGAATTTGTTCTCTCTCTTGTACTTGTCCCAGCAATGATAAGCCTTGACTACTGGAGGAAAGATGATGTCTGATTATGCATCTATTTAACAAAAGAAATATAGTGATGTTTGGTCTTAAAATGTGAGTAATTATATCCCAACTTTAGAGGATGATGCAAGACCATGGATCCTTAGAGAATGCAAGCCTTTTCAGATATCTTAACTAAAGTCAACTGATCCCTAGAAATCCACCCTTACTCTCAGTGTGCTAATTATAGTTGACAGTAATTAATAATTTATTTTGGTTCACAGACATTTCCAAGCAGATCAAGCCTAAGCCAATTTTTTCCCAAAGCTTGCTAAATTTTTCACTCTGCCTATTGGGCGAAGTGGAAGAAACCAAGTTTTTGGGCTTTGATATTTTGAATTAATCAAAATTTTAAAACCAGTATTGTAAGGAAAATCAAATGTGTATAAGACTCCAGTGAAACAAATCTGCTGGGTCTACACTGACTACATTTAGTTCTGCATAAAACAGCATGGGGTCGCAGTGTTTCAGAACATCACTGTCATATAGAAGGATATAGGTAGAATAGACAAGCATAAATATTATCAGTATTAACATATCTTATGAAGATTAAAGCAATGCTTTACTGAAAGGTGCACAGGTGTTGAAGCAACAGGAAAAGGCTCAAGCAAAGACAAATTAAACCTGAAGCCACCTCCTTTCTCTCATAGACTTTACAAACCATGACAATACACTTTAATGAAAACAGACAGACTGAGTTTCTCTATCTCCAGATAAGAGAGGTTCAGCTTTTAGTATGTGTGTAATTTACAGTTGCACTTTTTTTCATTTTTGATGGATGCAATATTTCTGAGGTCATAGAAACTTCTCTGTCATTGCTAGTATGCTCTACATAGAAACACTAAAGTCCATTAACATATCAGCTATTTAATGGTACACTGTTATATATGTGATTTCAAATACTGTTTATTGAATTGACTGGATGTTAGTTCAGTGATTCAGTTTCACAGCCTAAATTAGGGAGGCTAAAGGCATTTTATGACACTTTGCTTTACAACAAGTTTTCTTAAAAAGTAGAAACTCTTTTAAAGACAAATAAGTACTTCAAATAGGTGGCAAGGAGAAAATGATTTCTGCAAAAAGCAAACTTAAGACAAGATCTCTAAGAAATTATTTTCTTTCTTGCTGAATTTCTAAAGAAACAGAGCTCAAAGACACTGGAAATAATCATATGTATTAAATCCAGTAAGATTCTTTATCTAAATCGAACAGAACTGGTGTGTATCAATATCTGTATAAACACGAGGGAGATGGCAAAGAAAAGTTGTATGAAGTAACAAAAAATGACAGTTTTTATGAATTATATATTTTTTTTAAATAAAACTTGCATCTGTATGTCATCTAGTTAGAAGAAAATTCATCTCGTCTCTTCAGTAATACCAATCAGTGGAACTGCATATTGATTCAATAGAATTTCTTACTCTGAAATAAAATGTACAGTATATTGGCAATATCAGGACAAAATTCTTGTTATTGAATTAGTTATTATGTAGTCTTAATTATTATTATGCAGATGAAGAAATGCAAAAAACAGAAAGAAAACCAAGCCCACTGACATATAGGGGTCCAGCTGGAGTAGCAAATCCCGCACAAGTTTGGGGTTGGTAGGGAGTTTCTAATTTTCGCAGTCATAGTTATCTAAGCCAGGGTTCTGGAGGTTCCTGAGCCCATCCTCTGTTTTGAAGACTAAGGCAAAGAAGGCTTTGAATGACTCTGCTTTGTCTGTGAAGTGACTATGCTCATCAAGTAATGGGACAATGTTATTTCTGGTCTGTCTTTTGCTATTAGCATATTTTAAAAAGCCCTTTTTATTGTCTTTTGCAGTACTAACCAGCTTTAACTCTAATCGAGCTTTGACTGCACAGATTTTCTCCCTGCAGTGGCAAACAGCAACTCTGTAGTCCTCCCATGTTGCCTGACCTTGCTTTCACTGGCCATATACTTTCTTTCTCTGCCTTAGTTCTAAAGAAGAACCCTCCTCAGCCAAGGCGGCCTTCTGCCTCACCTGCTTGACTTCTGTCATTTTGGGGTTTCCTGCTCCTGCGCTCTTAGGAGGTGCTACTTAAAAAATTACCAACACTGATGGACCCCAGCACCTTCAAAAGCTTTTTCCCAGGGGACCTTACTAAGTAGTTCCCTGAGCAACCTGAACTCCACTGTCTCCACCTCTAGAGCTGAGGTCTTGCTGATAGTTTTCATCCTGTTACCGTGGATTTTGAACTTGAGTGCTTCATGGTCATTGTGGCCAAGGCAGCCACCAATCACCACTTCACCCACAAAACCCTCTGTGTTAGCAAGCAACAAACTGAGGAAGGCACCTTTCCTGGTTGGTTCCCTTAGAACCTGTGCCAAGAAGTTATCGTCCAGTTGGTTTAGGAATCCTCTGGACCTGTTTGTACCAGCTGTGTGGTATTCCCAGTTGACATCAAGCAAGTTGAAGTCCCCCATAAGGACTAGGGCAGACAACTTAGACGCATCCTTTAGCTCCTTAAAGAATAGCTCATCAATCTCGTCATGGTGGCTGGGTGGCCTATAGTAGACTCCCATGGTGACATCTGCATTATTTATCTCTCCCTTAATCCTTACCTAGAGGCTCTCAAGTGTGCCATTGTCAATTGCAAGATCCATGCACTTCAGTCCCTCTGCTAAATACAGTGCAACCTCCCCCACTTCACCTGTCTTGCCTATCCTTCCTGAAGAGCCTGTAACCATCCATCATGGCACACTAGTCACATGATTCATCCCACCAAGTTGTGATGTCATATCTCTGGGACTGGGCCAGTGATTCTAGCTCCTCTTGCTTTTTTCTCAGGCTGCGTGCATTTGTTTAGAAACACTTCAAGTGTGGTTCATTGTGCCTATAGATGTTTCTATAAATTTGAATATTCTGAAGAAATAAACAAGAGATACAATTCAGCTCTAGTGATGGACAACACACAATAAAGTGGGCTTTGCATACAGGTGTTTGTTTTGAGGACCTTGGTGTTTCTGAAATAAATCTGGCTCAACACCAATACGCACTGCTTTGTTCCTGTACTACTGATGATGTGAATTCCTCTTACATATACATTTTGTAGATGACATCTAAAATATTTTAAGCACCAGAAAACACAAGACACCAAGGTCAGGCCTCAGCTGAACTATTGTCTAACTGCTTTGAGCTAAATCAATGCACATGACTTATTGCACTTAAAGGTACCATTTGTGGCAAAGCAAATATGTCCTCAGATAGCTGCTTTCCTTCCCTCTCTCCCCCTCCCCCCCATCCCCATCAAATTCAGCCAAAGTTCACTACATAGTATCCAACAATAATCCATCCACAGATTCTAGCCTGTTGGTGTTCTTTAATGATGTTGTGATTTTTCCATTTCCAAATTCATGTACACCTAAATGAGAATGACCCATGGAGTCAGTTTAATTAAAACTCTCAACCTACTTGTTTACTCTGTGATTCATGCATCTTTACTAGTACATTAACAAGACAAGCTAGATATATGTGTGAATGCAGATTTTACAATTTAAAATTCATTGATAGAAAACTTGCAAACAAAAATCTCTTTAATAAATTCATACTATTCCCAGCTCTAGGAAACAACTCAAAATTGGAGATTGTCAGCATTAGTTATTTTACTGTTCCTTTGAAGATATTTATATTCTTTTTAAAAATTTTCTTTCATAGAGTAACTTAATCAATCCTTTCATCCAAACAGATAAAAAAATCACTCAATTTTTAATTTCAGCTTCCTTATTCCAACAATTTCAAAGGACTAAGATGTATATTCTAAAGATTGAAGTAAAATTTGTACCACCTCGTTCATCAGTATTTCTACTTGTAGCAATAAGCAACAGATCATCAGCCCTTTAAAAAACTCTTTCAGAAAATATACTCTTTTACAAAAATTAATGTATCTTTGTCTGAAAAAAAACCATTCAGAAAATACATACAGAAAGTAAAAACTTTCCAACTACAAGCTCAGCTACAGAGAAAAGAGAGACTTCTCACAGTTATTGAGGCAGCAGTTTTTATAACTGAAATACTGTTCCTACTTTTGTCAGGCAAAATCATAATCTGTAATGTAAAACTATTGTGCATAACTCCAGTTGATGGTAAAAAAATGCAGTAAATAACTATACAAAAATAAATTAGACGAAAACTTTAATTCAATATCTAGAAAGAGACAGTAGAAGTTCTGTCTTACTGAGAAGAAACTCATGTAACTGATCTTGTTCAAAATAGCAGAATAGGTCTCTTGGCTCAGATGTTAAAAAACAAGAAACATTGATTAAGATTAGCATTTAGAAATAACAGAGTATGTAAAAGGTGTTAAACATGTCACCATGGATCTCACACAGTGTGACATTGGTAAAACAGGGGCATTGCAGCAGATGACCTCCAGAAAGTCCCTTCCAACCTCAACCTTTCTATGATTCTGTGATTTTGTATGGGGACTTTTATGACCAGGGGATTGTTTCTCAGGATCAAAGACTCCTAGGAAAAAGCTGGAATCTACCTGACCAAGTGGCGTATGAGGATTTTTGCCTACAGACTAGGCAACTAGCTGGGAAGAGCTTTAAGCAAAGAAAGACTACATCAGTGGACAAGGGAAGAGCTGTGGATGTCACCTATCTGGACTTCTGTAAGGCCTTTGACACGCTCCCCCACAACATCGTCCTCTCTAAATTGGAGAGATATGGATTTGATGGATTCATTGGATAAGGAATTGGCTAGATGGATGCATCCAGAGGGTAGTGGTCAATGGCTAAATATCCAGATGGAGATCAGAAACAAGTGACATCCTTCAGTAGTCCATCTTTAAGCAGTTGGAAGAAAAGAAGGTTATCAGAAATAGTCAACATGGTTGCACTAAGAGGAAATCATGCTTGACCAATCTGGTAGCCTTCTATGATGTCATCACCAGCTGGGTAGAGGAGGGGAAAGCAGTGGATTTTGTCTACCTTGACTTCAGCAAGGCTTTTGATACTGTCTCCCACAATATCCTTGTAGCAAAGCTTAGAAGGTATGGGATAGATGAGTGGATGGTGAGGTGGATTGAGAACTGGCTGACTGGCAGAGCCCAGAAGGTTGTGATCGGTGTTGCAGAATCTAGTTGGAGGCCTGTAACTAGCGGTGTTCCCCAGGGGTCAGTACTGGGTCCGGTCTTGTTTAACATCTTCATCAATGACCTGGATGTAGAGGTAGCATCCACCCTCAGCAAGTTTGCTGATGGCACAAAGTTGGGAGGAGTAGCTGACACACCAGAAGGCTGCACTGCCATTCAATGAGACCTGGACACCCTGGAGAGTTGGGCAGAAAGGAACCTGATGAGGTTCAAGAAGAGCAAGTGTAGAGTCCTCCACCTCGGGAGGAATAACCACATGCACCAATACATCTTAGGGGCTGGAAAAGGACCTGGTTGTGCTGGTGGACAGCAGGCTGGCCATGAGCCAGCAGTGTGCATTCTGGCCAGGAAGGCCAACAGTATCCTGGCGTGCATTAGAAAGAGTGTGGTCAGCAGGTCAAGGGAGGTTCTCCTCCCCTTCTACTCTGCCCTGGTGAGGTCACATCTGGAGTACTGCATACAGTTCTGGGTTTCTCAGTTCAAGAGGGACAGGGATCTTCTGGAGAGAGTCCAGCAGAGGGCCACAAATATGATGAGGGGCCTGGAGCATCTGCCGTGTGAGGAGAGGCTGAGAGAGCTGGGGCTCTTCAGCCTGGAGAAGAGAAGACTGAGAGGAGACCTTATCAATGTCTATATCTGAAATGTGGGGGCCAAATGGATGGGGCCAGGTTCTTTTCAGGAGTACCAAGTGACAGGACAAGGAACAATGGGCAAAAACTGGAACACCAAAAGTTCCATACAAACCTAAGGAATAATTTCTTTACTGTGAGGGTTGCAGAGCACTGGAATAAGCTGCCCGGGGAGGTTGTGGAGTCTCCATCTCTGGAGATGTTCAAAACCCGCCTGGACGCTTTCCTGTGCAACCTGGAGTAGGGAACCTGCTTTGACAGGGGGGTTGAACTAGACGATCTTCTGAGGTCCCTTCCAACCCCTACCATTCTGTGATTCTGTGATTCTGTGATATGTGGGACCAGCACTTTTTAATATCTTCATTAATGACATAGACAATGGGATCAAGTGCACCCTCAGTAAATTTGCAGATTACACCAAGCTGAGTAGTGCAGTTGACATGCCTGAGGGAAGGGATGTCATGCAGAGGGACCTGGACAAATTCAAGAAGTGGGACTATGTAAACCTCATGAGGTTCAACAAGGCCAAATGCAGAGTCCCACACCCGAATCTGGGATATCCCCAGTATCAGTATAGGCTAAGGGATGAAAGAATTTGGAGCTGCCCTGCAGAAAAGGACCTGGAGGTACTGATGAGTAAGAGCTGGACATGAGCCAGCAGTGGGTGATCACAGCCCAGAAAACCAACCATATCCTGGGCTGCATCAAAAGAAGTGTGGCCAGCAGGTCAAGGGTGGTGATTCTTCCCCTCTACTCTGCTCTGGTGAGACCCCACCTGGAGTACTGTGTAAAAAGATCCTGCTGTCATAACCTTACAGTAAAACTATTACTTCTAGTGTATAGAAGCAGCCATTAAGCACAAGAAACAGAGATACACTTTTAATATGCATTCAGAAATATAGACAGACTGTCTTTTCTCCACTGAATATTTATATTTTTATCCCTGAGGAGAAATGTAATGTTTACTTGGTCAGAAGTAGAATTAGTAAAAAGGTGATAAAAAAGATTCAGCAAAATTCTTCTAAGCTTTTTAGATCTGCTTCTCTATTGGTCCATACTGTATATAGTTCATATCTGAATAATGAGATTGAAAAGTGAGTGTAATAAACTACCAGAATAAGATTTTTTCATATTTCTTTGCCAAAATGACAGAGTAAACTATAAAGCAAGCTTAGATGCAAAGTACAATTTAAAATATTCTATCTCAGGTTCTAATGAATTATAAATGGGTGAATCTAAATCCCAACTGAAGCATTCAAGAATTATAGAGGGGGTTTTTTCACCTAGGAAAGAACCTCTGAAGAAAAACTGAATCTTCTTTTTTTCTCTTCCCCTTTATGATCATCTCTGCTTTCTGATAATGCTTTGATTAGACTACCAACTGACTCAGACTATAGTTCAATTTTTCAACACTATTTGCAGCAGAAATTATTTAAGTGTCTTCCCTGCTTCCTCACCAGCTATTTATTCCCATTTTCCTCTTGCAGTTCAATGCTTCTTCAGTTGAACATGTACAATTTACTGGGAGACTCATATGGGATTATGTCTCTAATCCAGATCAGTTAAATGATAAGTTAAAAACTTCACTGTCCACATGCTTTTTTTTGGCAGTAAAAACATTGTTCTAAACATATTTTCTTCAAGAAAAAAGCTATTTTAGGAGATACACTTCTCTAGTCATTTAATCCCACACTTCACCACTGTGATTCACCCTACCAGTTTGGAAGCTGTGTTATAATGAAAGATTTTGTTGTTGTAGATTTTATTTTAATTTTACCCTATCTATAGAAATAACATGCAGTGCAAGAACAAGTGGTGAAGGATACAACAAAGGAAACAGGTAGTTGTTAAGCTTCTCTAGCCATCAGAGAATAATCATAACCCAAATCTGAGATGACTAGCTTAATCTCAGAAAAAGTGTGTAAGTATAATTAGATTTTTTTTTTCAAAGCGTTCCAAATCTGACCACTTCTGTCACTGATTTTTTGTGCCTTCCTCTAATTGTTTGTCTTATGAAGTCACAAAGAGTTTGACCTGATGATGTGCTGAAAGGTATTAACGTTGAAATTTCCGTTTAAAAATCTTCATGGACTGAGCTGTTACATTAAAAGATGCCCGAGTATTGCCTGAGAACAGTTTGTTGTATGTACTTATGTTTTCATTAAGATTTCAGTGCAGAGCTTCTGTTGTAACAACCTGAACTCAGGACCTTGAGGATGACTCTATTTCTCTTAGCAATTCTAAGATATAGAATATCCTGTTGGTATATCTAAATGTCAGTTTAGCCTATTAGTTTAAATATTCCTCACCCCCTTGAATCTTGTGTTTGTAGACTAACGGAACACAAAGCCCTTCACTTCTAGCGATAAAAATAAAAACATTGTTATGTTATCAGTGTCTCTCTCAGAACAAGCACTATTCTAGCTACTGAAAAAGTAACCCAGCTCTGTTTTAGCTAAAAATCAGGACAAGAAGCCAGAGAAGAGTGAGAATACGTGAGAGAAATATCTCTGAAGACAACAAGGTTAGTGAAGAAGGAGGGGAGGAGGTGCTCCAGATGCCAGAGCAGAGATTCCCCTGCAGCCCATGGTGAAGGTCATGGTGAGGCAGGCTGTCCCCCTGCAGCCCATAAAGATTCACAGTGGAGCAGATATCTACTTGCAGCCCATGGAGGACCCCACACCAGAGTAGGTGGAGGCACACAAAGGCGGCTGTGACCCCATGAAGAGCCTGTGCTGGAGCAGCTTTGTTGGTCGGACTTGTGACCATGTGGGAGACCCATGCAGGAGTAATCTGTTCCTGAAGGATTGCACACCATGGAAAGGATCCATGCTGGAGCAGTTTGTGAATATGGGAAGGAATCATGTTGGAGAAGTTTGTGGAGGACTGTCTGCTTGGGAAGGACCCCATACTGGAGCAGAGGAAGAGTGTGATGAGGAAGGAGTGGCAGAGGCAATGTGTGATCAACTGACTGCAATCCACCCCCTCTGCTTGGGGGGAAGAGGCAGAGAAATCAAGAATAAGGTTCAGCTCAGGTAGAAGGGAGGGCCAGTGGGAAGATGTTTCAAGATTTGGTTTTATTTCTCATTATCCTACTGTGATTTGTCTAGCAATAAATTAGATTAATTTTCCCGAGTCAAGTCTGTTTTGTTCATGACAATAATTGGCCAGTGATCTCTCCCTGTCTTTTTCTTGACCCAGGAGCCTTTTCTAATTTTCTTACCCATCCATTTGAGGAAGGGGAGTAATAGAGTGGCTTTGTGGGCACCTGGACTCCAGTCAAGTTCAAACCTACCACAGCTGATTAAGAGGAAATATTTATCAAGAGTAGATAGAGCAGATTGAAGAGATTTTTTTTTTTTTTTTTCCTACAATCAACAAGAGAATCTGATTGTGATCATGAGGTAAAGGGCTAACTTTATTCATTCTTATTCCTTTTTCTATTTTACTGGTTGGACGATCCCACTTAACCTTCTAAGATGTTGGACTAAATACTTAAACTATTTACTGTAATATAAGAATGACTGCTATCTTAGTATTTTGACAATTAAACAAGTAAGCGTTATATTTCTTTCTGCAAACATAAGTATTTCATCTCAAAAGCTTCAGGTTGGTGATTATTAAACATTGTAAGCAAGTCTGTTAGTATACATAATTCTAAATAATTATTTGAGATTTAAAAACCAAATTAAATTAAACCACAAGTTTGATGAAAGTAATAAATTTAGGGAGTAGAATGCTACATATTTTGCCCCAAGAATTTCTAGGTTTTGATGTCAAGATTCATCAAATAGAAGGAAAATATCAATTTTTATCTTCATAGAGAATGTGTCAATCCTGGATGGGTAGATTTTTTTTTTTTTTTTTAATTTAATAACTACATTTTACTGCTGTGTGAGGTACTAAATTACTTCAGCCTTGAACGGTAACAGACACTGAGAATGTTTCTGACAAAATAAAAAACTTTGTTAAATATTTTATAATTAATATTTTTAAAGAATCTGAAGCCAAAAAGAAAACCAACTGTCAGTTCAATTAAACTGTCAGTATGGTGATACTGCATATTCAGTCTAAAGAAATTTTTGTAAGAAAGTAAAAGACCATCAATGTTAAAAGAGACTTAATCACATGAAAATAAAGGACATCACTGTGACAGATATAAAGTAATGGTAATTGCATTTTAGGGTTGATTTCTTCTTCCTTTTGAACATAACATCTTTCCCTGTGTTCTCTATTTATTACTATTACAAATTTAAAAAGAACCTGAGGAAATGCATGTTGAGTCTAATACATCTGCTATTTAAAATGTTTAATAAGAATTTCCTAATTAATTGTAAAATAAAATTCAAATTCCTTGTAGCTGGAATGCACTAGAATTTCTGAAGTGTAGAGTTGGATCACTTTGTATGTATGTCTTTATTTATTTATTTATACTGGAATATTTTAGTTTTATAATTCAAGCAATAAGTAAGGGTTCTAGCCATTCATTTAGTCAGGGACAGACATAACACTAATATTATTTAGCTCAAAATGTTTTGTTTTTTAATAATGTATCAATCAAAATCCAAGAATAAGATTATAACGATTTCTTGTAACAATTGTACATGGCAAATGTCATGTAGTCAGGAAACAGTATTAAATCTGATTTAGACAATCCTAAAAATTTCTATAGTCCAAGACAGTAAGACGCACAAAACAAACAAACAAAAAACAGAAAAAAAAAAACAAACCCAAAGCTACGAACAATTCCTCTTTAAATATTTGATGTTTAAAGGCTGTGAAATAATTTAGGTATTTACAAGCAGAGGATGATATTGTTTAATTTTCTTTTTTAGTCACAATTACTCTACAGTAACATATATTTCATTCTTTGTGGCTAGACAAGAAGGAGCACTGTATGCCTGGTCACTGCTACCAGATGGGGAACTTTTCTCCATCCTTACTACTGGACTGAACTTTTTTCTAAAGTTTTTTGGTGGAATTCATATTAGTCAACTACATCTCATCTAGAATATGAAGAGCTGATTATTCCTAAAAAAATGTCTTGTCTGCAGTTTCTTAGATTTTTCTCTTTAGAATTTGTCAAAATCAATTTGAATTCTGTCTCTGTCTCCCAGGTACTCTGAGCTTATACTCATTTTATGCTATATGGAAATTTAATATTCCTTCTCATTCAAGTCATTAGTGCAACTATTGAATCAAATCTGTAAAGGGAATAGTTCCTTCCATTTTGACAGCTCGTGTCTACATGTGATGCAATATTCTTAGCTCCTAATAATGTAGTTTAAATTTGTTTGTTGTGTTAAACAATCCAAAGGAAAAAGGACAAGAATTCTGTAGTCTAAATAAGTCTTATGAGGAAAAGAACTATTTCATAGAGTACTGACTTATTTTCTAAACAGAGACCTTGCTTTCATAAGATGATTGTGTATTCTTGTGCCTTAAATACCTGAAAATGTCACGGTCAAAATACTTTCTGGAGAAACAGTTTCAACAGTACAAAAAGAAGAAGAATTCAAATGTAATCTTTTACCTTCTAGGTAGATTTGTTTTGTTTTGTTTTGTTTTTTTCTTAATTTCTAGCCCAAAAGAAAGGGCTTCTTTTTCAGCTACATTTTAAAAGAAAATGGTGGCTACTTTATTGAAAATCCAGGCATGTCAATGTGTTTTCGGAAAATGTCCACTGGATTGGTGATGTCAGTATCATTTGCCAATTTAGCTGTAGTACCAGATAATGGTCCTGGTTTATTATAATTTCTATAGATACAAAATCAAAGAATCCAATTCAAACAGCTAATAGCTAGTGGTGTAGGCATTCACGTGCAACATTAGCAAACCAGTTTCGTAAAGAATGTTTGTGCACTTTCACATAGACATTCATAATCTGGAACTGAGTTCCTTTAGCTTGGATGCTGTGAGGAGCAGCACCATTATCTTGTCTCAAAGATTGTCTGCAAGATCGCTGGCAAGATTGTTTTCACGAGACCACTGAGAGGGAAACGACTTGTGAAATGCCCTGCCCGCCCTAGTGCTGGGGGGGCACAAAGGGATGTGCCATTGCTATGGTAACCACAGCCCTCGAAGGGGTACTTAAGGAAGACCTGCATGGGCAACAGCAGCCGGAAGAAAGAGAGAGAAGAAGAGGGACAGAGAGGACGACCACCTGACTGCCTGACCGCACCACGCCGCGCTGCACCACGTGGAACAAGCAACTGAGACCTCCTCACCCGCCCCTTCACCGTCGCCTCGCCGCTGGACCTGTGGTGGTGACTATTCTTGCTGCCCTATCCCGACTCCTTCTTTCATTTCCATCTTTCTTTCCATTCTGTCCTATCGCTACCCTCCTTATTACTTTTGGTAATAAATGGTGTTTCGGGAATGCGGCATTTGACCTCGTTTGTGTCTAAATCTCGCCCTTGGGATCATATCGAAACCTTTCCCCGACATCAGATCGGGATATTTGAATGATCCCGACATCGGATAGGGACAGATGCTAAACTGGTGTGATACACTATTTCATAGTAAATGTAAAGTACACAAGAAAAAATTGTGGCTGCATTAGCAAAGACTCACTAAACTAACAATTCAGCCACAGCACCACATAGCATCATAATTATATTACTTCTGAGGACAATTGAATTAAAACTATTCAATGAACGTGACTTCACATTTACTCAAGTTGACACAATCAGGAATTCCTTCATTAAGTAGTTGTGTCATAAATGGTTCTGGAAACAAACAAATAAACATACATTTGGGTTTCATTCTCCTACCTTTTTAAGGTGTTTTTTTTCTATTGTGAGCCTGGACTGAAAAAGTCTTTCCTTTCAAGACAATTTCTCAAAATCAGGGTATTTTTCATTAAAGAAAAATATTTGTGAGAAGTTGGATTTTTCTGATGAAGGAAACTTCGTTGGTATATTCATGACGAGCTGCACTCATGGGAAGTTTCTTAAAGTTTATTTTTATGTGAAAGAAAATGGTACACTCTCAAAGCAGTCTAGGATGTGTAGAGTTGGAGGTGTAAGGAAGTGGGGATGACTGGAAGATTTTTTTTCAAAAGCACACTAGGATTTGATCTAAAATGATAACGCAGAAGCATCCATGTAGAGTGCAGAAGGCAGGTAAGAGTTTAAAGCAGAATTTAACTCCCAGCAATTTGTTCTTCTCTTTTCTTAAGATAAAAGTTCTTCTGATTAAAAAGGTTAATGTTTACTTCATGGAACTTTCTTGCTATCTTAGTCTCAGTGTTCATACTTTGAAGATTTGCTTTTTGCTTCTTATTAAACTCCATTTCAGTAACTTGTTGTAAGGAATACCTGCAGCTACTTTCTCTGCCATCCTGCCACACTCTTGCAGAGCTCACACAAGTGTCCCAGTAAGTTGTATGTGTGACCAGGCTGCAATTTCCATTTCAATCACAGGTCAATAAATCAGCATCTCATCTAGCTTGTGTTGAAGGCTGTAAATGTATTTATTACTTGTTGCAATTAAAAATATATAATTAAGTCTTCAAAATAAAAGGAGAAATAGTACTTGGCCTTCAGATAATTACTATCATGTTATTAATAATGATACAGCATTTTACATCTTCAAAGGATCCTGTAAGTAATTGCTAATTAAACCCCACAAGACTTCTGCTAATTCTTTCTACATTATTAATGCTATTACGAAAGTTTTCTAGCTAAAGCTCTAAGGACTAGTATCATAACAGGGATTTAGGCACCAAGAATCTCTTCAGGCACCAAAATGAGTCAATATTGCTGTTCACAAAAGTCCCATTCAGCCTTGCATGTGAAGTCTCCAGCTGCTTACATTGCTGCTGGTAATGTTTCTAGATGCTGACCCACCTTAGCAGCAAAGGTAAGAGGAAGCAGTTGTTTGTTCCACTGCTCTGACTGAAGTTATCAATCTAAACTGGTCGTGTATATTCTCTTTACCTTTTGAAGTTTAATAATTGATCTTAACTACAAACACCTTCAATTTTAGTTATTTTTCTAGGTTATAACTTATTAAGCACAGAGAAATAAATAAATGTTCTATTTATGCAAGTTTAACTGACCAAAGCAATGAGTTCTTCATAAAAGTTTTGGAATGTACATGGGTACAATTGCCTAAATCCTGAATAGTCAAATCTCTATATTTTGCTATAAAGCGATAGCTTTACTCTTTTACCTGCTAGATAAACACTCCAACAATCAGAATACAGCAAATACTACAGTCTTAGAAGGAAACTGTTTACTTTCTGTGTTAGTTAAGGGATAAATTAATGAAGAGAACAAAAACTGGTCTCTTTCAATGCCTTACCTGCTGAAGGAGATTATTATTTTAACAATCAACACACTTATTTGTCAAATACTTATTTATTTCAAGAGTCCATTGGCTTCTACCTTTATGCTTTGTTAGGGCTTCTGAAAATTTGGTGTTGCAACAAATGGGCCTTGCAAAAACTAAAGCCCTCTCTGAGTCTAGCTAAAATGTGATATGTATTGTTACACTTTCTCAAGTAAGAATTTTTACCTTTAAGAAATTGTGTAAAATGAGCAAAATATCTCCTTCTTGAACAACAGTATTTTTTTTTTTTGTGAAACTGAGTCTATATGTTATGTCCAGTAAAATGTCTATGGCACATTCTAGAAAAAGAAATGCAAATTCCTAGGAAGATTAAAGGCAAAATTGAAGTGCATGTAGAATATAGATATTGATAAGTTTCTAAGAGATTACCTATGATTTTGGAGAAGCTTGAATGCTGGCTATAGCCAACAGTAATGAAAGTTATGCAACAGAGATTTGTTCCAAATGGGTACTTTTTAATTAGCACAAAGTAGGACTTAGGTGGAATATAGATATCTGAAACTAACACTACCTTTTCACTAATGCTTAACCACATTGTATATATGCTTTAGTTTAGTGCTATGTTTCTTTTAAAAAAAGAAAATTTTCATAATCTCATTACACTGTTTTGTATGTGCCTAGAAAATTCTCTGGAATAAGTATCAGGGTACTACCTAAAGCAAATGGAAGGATGGCAATCACTGTTCTTAACAGCTGAAGGGGAAAACCGCACCACTTGTCATTCATTAGTCTCCTAAATTACATTTTCTTTCTGAGAACTTAGAAAATTACCTTTCTCCTCTCTGTTGCAAATATTCCAGTCAGCAAACTTTTGTAAGATAGACTGTACAGAAATAAACTTGTATCTTTGATATCTATGTAAAGAGCTAAATGACAAGATTGTACATGGTCAGGTTTTCCTGTATGTGCCTTAAAGGAAGAGGACAAATGCTATTCTCTGTTCTTGCTGAAGTAACTTTTAGGTCTAATGAGTTCACCTTTGAGGCACTTAATTCCACCTGGGCACTCCCTAGGGAGATTTGGTACTCAGTGCTCAATGGTGAGTAGTCCTAGATAGTCTACCCTGGTCTTCTAACACCCACCAGGTAGTAAATTCTTGGGTAAAGCACTGAAAGGTCATGTTCTTCCCTACAAATTTTGATCATCTTTATCGCCACTCTATTTTGAAAGAACAACACAAGCTTCTAACTTTTAGAGATAAGATAGAAGGTCTTACATGCTTGAGTTGTGAATATAATGTTTAGAATCATAGAATATCTCAAGCTGGAAATAACCCATAAGGATCATTGAGTCCAATTCCCTGCTCTTTGCAGGACTATCTAAAATGAAACCATATGACAAAGAGCTTCTTGAACTCTGAAAGGCTTCCCTGGGGAGCCTTTTTCAGTGACTGACCACCCTCTAAGGGAAGAATCTTTTCCTAATGTCCAATCAGAACTTAACCTGTTGCAGCTTCATTCCATTTCCTCATGTCTTATTGCTCGTCACTAGAGAGAGATCAGCACCTTGCCCTCTGCTGCATCTCTTAAGGTAGCTGTGATTAGGTCACTCCTCAGCATTCTCTTCTCCAAGCTGAACAAAGCAAGAGACCTCAGCTGTTCCTCATAAGTCTTGCCTTTGAGGCCTTTCACCATCTTGGTTGCTTTCCTCTGGACACACTAAGAGTTTGATGTCCTTTTTATATTGAAGTGCCCAAACTACAGTACCTGAGGTGGGATTGCACCAGTGCAGCATATCAAGTCTGGGACTAGGAGTGGATTCAGCCACACCTAGACTCAGAAGTTTAGAAAATAAGGGAGTCCACTCTGAACCTCATGACTACGCAACAGGAGGGTTACCTTATCTTCTTTCCCTAATCCCTGTATAAATCACACCAACCCAATGTAGACTCCATTTTCCTGTTGTATGCTTTTTCCAGTAATAGAAGAAACCATGCAATCGAACTCTGTTAAGTTGCACTTTTATAAATTCATATTAAAATCACTTTTTCTGATATATTTGATGGTGATTATTTGAGTGAACGTAAATCCTTTCATTTCCACCCATGAGAGTGAGACAATCACCTTCCTCAACTGGCCAGCTATGTTGTGCTTGATGCACGACAGGACATGGTTGGCTCTTTTGCCTATCAAGTCACACTATTGACTCATATTCAACTTGCCATCCACCCAGACCCCGAGATCTCTTCCTACAGGGCTTCTCTTCAGCCTCTCATCCTCCAGTTTTTATGTATAAACAGGATAACTCCAGCCCAGATAATCTGGTGCTTGCTCTTGTTAAATTTCATACGGTTGGTGATTGCCCAACTCTCTAGTCTGTCCAGATCTCTCTGTAAGACTTCTCTACCTCTGAGGGATTCAACAGCTCCTCCTAACTTAGTGTCATAGACAAACTTGTTTAATGGACATTTGATTCCTGCATCTAGATAATTTATAAAAATGTTTAAAAGTACTGGCCCTAAAACTGAGCGCTTGTTACAGTACTGAGTTTTATATGTTACTTGTAATACCTGAAAATACTCAATGCTCAGAATTTCTCTAGAAAATTCAGTTGCATTGCAAATTCTTGGATTTTTTTTTGTGCCGCCCTCCCTTTTTTTTCTTAAAAAAAAAAAATCACAGCACCATGGCAACAGTAGCCTACTTGGCCTGATTTCCATTTTTATTTCCAGTGAATTCCTGTATTGTTTAAAGTCATAGCATGTAAAAACAGTAATTTTAACCACCTACATGCTCATTTCTACATTAAGTATTTGTTTGCTTTTTAGTGACATGCTTTCTAGTGTTACTAGCTGTTAATAAGAGCAAGAGTTATTATGAATATGAGTCAGAATATAACAAAACCTGGTAACAGATTGATATGACTGTGTTGGCTGAATGCTCTGATATTAGATGCTGTTTTGAAGATTAAATATGTCCTCGACATTATAGCTTGCTAGTGTGGGGTGCTATGATGAGTTGACCTTGGCGGGATGCCAGGTGCCCACTAAAGCCGCTCTATCACTCCTCTTCCTCAACTGGACAGAGAAGAGAAAACATAATGATGAAAGGTTTGTGGGTTGAGAAAGGACAGGGAGAGATCACTCACCAGCTACCATCACAAGCAAAACAGACTCAGCTTGGGAAAATTATTTTAATTTATTGCCAAACAAATCAGAGTAGGGTAATGAGGAAAAAAAAAAAAAAAAAAAATCTTAAAACACCTTCTGTCTATCTTTCCCTTCTTTCTGGGCTCAACCTCACTCCTGATTTCTCTATGTCCTCCCCCAGCACAGCACAGTGAGACAGAGAATGTGGGTGGCTAATATTACAAAAGATCAAAACCCTTTTTCTCTCATATGCATGTCATTTTTTTTTTACTTCAGAAAATTCATTTAGTACTATAAAGCAACAAATTCATTATAAAATCTGCCTACATTTTGCTTTTTACTGTAACAGAAGAAAATATGAAAATCGGTTACTGAAAGTTCCTGAATAATTCACTGACCCAACTAAATTTTGAAATACAAAGTTCTAGCTGAGCACCGTGGACATGAAAACATGACATAAGAACAAAGAATTAAATATGGACCTGAAATGAGCTGCAATGGCAGCAGCACTTTCCCCATTCCTGAAGGAGTTCAGCCTTCACCAGGGGAATTTTGTTTTTTGTACTTTATTTTAGTTGCCTGTAGTCTAGGATAGATATGGGAATGTGAAAGCTGCAGTAGGAAGTCTAATGGCAACAGCAGTGGGGCTGCAGGGCTACCAGTTCTTCAGGGGCTACTCTGCTTCTGTGTTACACTGAGACTCCACTATGAAAGGCTTTTTCTGATGGCAGGCAAGACCTAGGAAAAAAAAAGATTCTCTAAGATGTGTTATTGTAGATTGATGCTGTGCCACATCAGAAGAGAACAATTATAGATAGCAAATAGACTTGTAGAAAGACCATTGGCAGTTCTATGAGTTAGAAAATCTGTTTTCATTACTACCTTACTTTTGAGAAATAAAAAGAAACTGGGAAGATTTCAGGTCTTGAACATTTCTGTTTAATAAATGCTTTTTCCAAAAGTACCTGTCATTTTTATGTATTTGACATCTCGGTTGCTGTTCACATCCCTATGACTCCATTTTTCTTCTTCTTCCCCTTCCTGTTTTTTTAATTGTTTGGGTTTTTTAGGTTTTTGGGTGTTGTTTTGGTTTTTTTTTTTCTTAGCTTGTTCCTAATTATTAACTTATTGCCTTTAACTGTAGTCCAAGTTCATACCCTTAGAGTTCTTAAAGCTCATAACATCCCATATACTTTCAGATTACAATATACTAACCGTAGAAGAGCTCACATGCTTTTTCTCTGCAATTTCTATAAAAGATAGCACCCAATACAGAAAAGGTATCACCTGGAACTGCAAAATTGCCTTTAGCTTTCTCTCTGGGTCTCTCTTCACCTTTCTAACTTTAAAACAAACTGCTGTCCTTGAAGAACAACTGTCTCCCCAACCAGTGACAATATCATAGCTATAACTTGTCTCTTCTTTCCAACTTTATACATAATTCATTGTATGATTAGTAATTGGTTGGTTTTATATTCCCTTTTTCCACCAGTATCTTTCATATGATCAGTGCAAATGTGGGGTTTTTTGTTTGTTTGGTTTTGTTTTTGTTTTTTTTTACCAAGACTGCTTTTCCCTAATGAAATCCATTAACTCTTAGTCTGAGGAGTATGAAATTTCTAGGATGTGTACGTACTTCTATAATTAACACTATAGAACTGCATGTAATGTGAACATAACTACTTAGATTTTACTTGTATTCTAAGTGGATTAGCATGCTATCAGATAGAGATTATACTGTCTACATAATCAAAGCACGTTCAGCACTGTCTTAACTCATTAATGCATGCCTCCATCCTTCGCAAACTTCAGGTAAGGTTTTCAACATTTTAAGCAAGAAACTCACAGCAGGGGATTTTTTTTTTTTTAAATCTATTTAGAACAAGATTCTTCCTTGTTGTCTTTGCTTCCACAGCATCTCCTATGTTAGTCACACGCAGTTCTACTGTACCTGTATCACTAGAGTCCAAACATCTGGGAGTTCAGAGTGCTTTTTTTTTTCTTTTTTATAAGATACACTACAGGTGTTTTCTCTCTTCCCCTTAAATTCTTTCTAAACACACCCCAGTCTTTCCTCAGTTTGGTGCTCAATGTAACTTCAGTGAACTAGAATTCATTATGGCAATTGTTAAACTTGATGACAATATCATAGTCTTGCGCAAAGGAATTATCTATTTCATGCTATCAGTCAATAACCTACCTTTTCACCTCAAGAATTTACCAGAGAAGCATACTGAGAACATTACCACAAGAGGTTGTAGACATCGAGGTAAGAAGGAAAAAAAATATTGTACTTATTCTCTTTCTTGTCTTTCCTTAATTGTGGAAAATATAAATTGGTTAGTCACCAAGCAACCTCCAGAGTATGAGTTTATTTCTCTCCTGATTTCATTATGAAAACCTTAAACCAAAAGATTCACATTTAGTTCTAAGTAAAAAATCTGTATTTTATCATTTTCCAAAGAATTCTATTGTTTACAAGGGTATACATACTTGCACATACACATGCACACTTTTACATAGCTAAAATTAAATCAATACACTCTTTCCAATTTATTTTTTAGACTTAAGGATGAAACAACTTCAGGTCAAAATCAAAGTAAGACTCTTCAAAGTATAAAAATGGATATGTCCAAACAAATTATTTGACCTGGTTCATAAGTAATTGGTATAAATTAATGACTCTACTCTCCTACATAGAAATTCTGAAAGCATTCAAACAAGATTGCTTTTTAAACATTATTAGACTTATCTTTCCAATTTATTTTTAAAATCTGACTAAGAACTGGAGAGATAATATAAAGTTAATACACTGTTAAAATTATGTAACAAAATAATGACATCTTAGTAGCCTAAATAATACATTTTGGGGGGAAATGACCAATGTACATTAAAATGTAGATGTAGATGTACATTAAAATAGATGTAAAAAAAAATAAAGTGTGATATATTTTTGTAAATTTTTCTGAATTGAAAAATGTAATGTGAAAACTAAAGGGAATAAACTGTTGAACTTGCCAATTCTGAAACACACTGCCAAGAGGAAATTTTTCCTCTGGGCAGAGAAATATATTGCATAGGAAAAAAAGTACTGTATGCCTTGCCTCAATTTCTAAAACATGTGTTTCTAATATGCTGCTGAAGGGTAAAATATGTCTTCCAGTAAAACATGACATGATTCTTTTCATTTTATTTTATGATTCCAATCTACTGCTTCATAGACTGTTCAGAATGGAGCCATGTTGAAATTTATGGCTTCACTCACCTGTAATTTTAATAAACTAACTGGGTGAAGAGATTCATCCAAGCATGAATAAATATGAAATATAGAAGAATCTTTGTAAGAAATAAATGGTATAAACATATACTTGTTGACTTCACAATATTATGGGAATACGCCTGTAATAAATGTATTGACTATTCTATAAAAGCACCATAATACCACAATATTGTTGTTATCATAATTTGGAAGACTTTGTTTTATTTTGCTGGTTTGTTGTTTTTGGGGGGGGGGGTTTCATAGGATGAAAATGTGCATAGCACACCACTATACTTTTATCTTCTACTTAAGATATCATGAATAAGGCATCTATTGTGGATTAATATTTCTGTAGGGAATAACTATCAAGAATAAATGCTGAGAGCAAAACAACTTGATGTTACGCATGTGGATGAGCAAGGAGTTCATGGAAAAATTCAAAGGGAAGAGGAAGGTTCAAGAAATGTGGGAAAGGGTCTAGCCACCTGGGAGGACTATAGGAATGTGGTCAGGGCCTGCAGGGATGCAACTAGGAAGGCTAAGGCCCACTTAGAACTAAATCTGGCAAAGAAGGTAAAGGGCAACCAAAAAGGCTTTTTAAGTATGTTGATAGCAAAAGGAAGACTAGGGAAAATGTGGGCCCACTATTGAATGAGGCGGGTGCCCTGGTAACAGGAGATGCTGAGAAGACAGAGATACTGAACACCTTCTTTGCTTCAGTTTTTAAGGCTAAAACTGCCCCTCGGGAATCCCAGGTGCTAGTGGGAAGAGAGAGTCTGGAGATGGGAAGACTGTCCCTTGATTGAGGAGGTACTGATTAGGGAAAGTCTAAACAAAATCAATTAATACAAATCCATGGGCCCTGATGAGATGCACCCACATGTGCTGAAGGAGCAGGTGGAAATGATTGCTAAACCTCTCTCTATCATCTTTAAAAGGTCCTGGACAACTGGAGAGTTGCCTCATGACTGGAGGATAGCCAATGTCACTCAGCCTTCAAAAAGAGCAAGAAGGAGGATGTGGGCAACTAGAGGCCAGTCAGCCACACTTCCATCCCTGGGAAGGTGATGCAACAGTTCATTCTTGATAACGTCTCTAAGCAGTTGGAAGAAAAGAAGGTTATCAGAAATAGTCAACATGGTTGCACTGAGGGGAAATCACGCTTGACCAATCTGGTAGCCTTCTATGATGTCATCACCAGCTGGGTAGAGGAGGGGAAAGCAGTGGATTTTGTCTACCTTGACTTCAGCAAGGCTTTTGATACTGTCTCCCACAATATCCTTGTAGCAAAGCTTAGAAGGTATGGGATAGATGAGTGGATGGTGAGGTGGATTGAGAACTGGCTGACTGGCAGAGCCCAGAAGGTTGTGATCGGTGTTGCAGAATCTAGTTGGAGGCCTGTAACTAGCGGTGTTCCCCAGGGGTCAGTACTGGGTCCGGTCTTGTTTAACATCTTCATCAATGACCTGGATGTAGAGGTAGCATCCACCCTCAGCAAGTTTGCTGATGGCACAAAGTTGGGAGGAGTAGCTGACACACCAGAAGGCTGCGCTGTCATTCAATGAGACCTGGATACCCTGGAGAGTTGGGCAGAAAGGAACCTGATGAGGTTCAAGAAGAGCAAGTGTAGAGTCCTCCACCTCGGGAGGAATAACCACATGCACCAATACATCTTAGGGGCTGGAAAAGGACCTGGTTGTGCTGGTGGACAGCAGGCTGGCCATGAGCCAGCAGTGTGCCCTTGTGGACAGGAAGGCCAACAGTATCCTGGCGTGCATTAGAAAGAGTGTGGTCAGCAGGTCAAGGGAGGTTCTCCTCCCCTTCTACTCTGCCCTGGTAAGGCCACAGCTGGAACACTGTCTCCAGTTCTGGGTTTCTCAGTTCAGGAGGGACAGGGATCTTCTGGACAGAATCCAGCGAAGAGCCAGAAAGATGATGAGGGGCCTGGAGCATCTCCCATATAAGGAAAGACTGAGAGAGCTGGAACTCTTCAGCCTGGAGAAGAGAAGACAGAGGGGAGCTTATCAATGTCTATAAATACCTGAAGTGTGGGGTAATTTTTTTCTTTTTTTCTATTGTGCCTAGTGACAGGACAAGGGACAATGGGCAAAAACTGGAACACCAAAAGTTCCACACAAACTTAGGGAAAAACTTTCTTACTGTGAGGGTGACAGAGCACTGGAACAGGCTGCCCAGAGAGGTTGTGGAGTTTCCATCTCTGGAGATGTTCAAAACCCACCTGGACACTTTCCTGTGCAACCTGCTGCAGGGAGCCTGCTTTGGACTAGATTATCTCCTGAGGTCCCTTTCAACCCCTACGATTCTGTGAGTTTGTGATTTTATTATTCTGTTTCTGGACCTCTCATTAGTGAAACATAATCATACTGGTGAGTTTCACAAACTCCTGGTTAAAACAAAGCATGATGTGAAAACAGACTCTTGAACTGAAGGTATACTGAAGTCTGTGGTGAGTCTTGTTTTAATATGACAGAAAAAACTGAATTGTGCATAAACATTTTGATAAACCAACAAGATTGGAAGGTTGTCATCTCTTAATAGTGCTGCATAAAAAAACATAAGAAAAACTAATGCTCAAAAAATGACTAAATCTAATGTTATGTAAGGGTAAAGGCAGCACAGGAATAATGCTTACGTCCATAATACTTAGTATCTTGCTGAATCATATTGCCTGTTCAAATGGCATTATTTATCACAAGACACTTATCAACTGCTAAATCAAATAAGGATCCCAGAGGCCAGATCGGTGAGTATACTTTCAGGTGGTGATATTTACCCTTTATATTCTCTATATTTATATATTTTCTGTAGAAAGCATTGGTAAAATTAAAGATTATGTTCTGGTAGCCAAGCTTTTCATGCTGAAATAATAACTTTTATCACACTAGCTCACATAGCTGGAAAATTAGAGTGGTAGGTAAGCCCTTGGTACTGTATGTTTGAAACAGAAGCAATAAACTTCAAAACAAAGTATGAATTAAGAGCAGTTATTCCAAGTTTAACCACATGAAGTAGTCCATCTGACCAATGAGAGAATAAAACAAATTCCAGGAGCAAACACGAATTCATCAGCATTATTACTATTATTAACATTTTCAATAAAGCTAAGTAACTCAGCTTTGGTCCTAGTTGAGTTAGTTGCAGAAAACTAATCCACTTTTTGGCTTCTTCCAGGACTCAAACAAACTTTGCTGGAGATATCTCTCCTAACACTACATTAACAAATTTTATATCTTAATAATACTTCTGGCACCTATGCAATTTTGGAATTAGCCTTAGGACCAAAATATTTTTTCCTGTGAAAAAATTCCTTTTGAGGTGGTGATTCAAAGTTTTGGCTCCAGTGCCTTAATTTATATTCAGTATCGTGTTTAATGCTTGAAATGTCAAATATGGTTGAAGATAAGATATTTGTGTTGAACAAAGAAAGCAAAGATCACGTGGCAACAAAGCCTTTTCCTGTCACACTGCAGTAACAAGCATTCATAAGTCATGAAGAGATTGTTTGCTTTGAGAGGTAGAGAAGGCTTCCATAAAATGTTTTAGTCATTTCTGCTCCAAAAATGCTTTAAAATGTCTTCTCAGTGATAAGGCTTCTAGAAAATACTAAATCATCCTATTTTATGTATGACAAAAATACAGGTATTTAATTCTTAATCCTCTCCTATATACATTTTCCAGGGTTACTATAGAAAGAAAGAAAAAGACAAGGTCATTCCAAGACTCTCAAAGTCCATTATATGTTATCAGTTCCTTCTCTCTTTAGAATGTGGGGGTTTTTTAATGAAATATTTAACACAGTTCTTTCCTGAAATGACATGTAATGATCAATGATCTGGAATGAATCAGAAGACCAGATGATGGCTTCATGTTCATTAAATTACTTAAAAAAAGAAAAAGGACATAATGATAGTGATTCTGATTCATAAGTAATAATTACTAGGTGTAAGTAGACAGTTAAAATGTGAAGATGTTCAGTTATTCCACAATTTCTCAGCCTATTTTATCAGTAGGAAAGTAGTCTTTTGCCTCAAAAAGTATCTGTGATGCAACTAGAAAAAGCAAATACTGGAGCATCTTCAGAATATTTGTTAATATATGTTTATAAATTAAGTACTTAGATGCTCTATGAAACTTAAATCTTACACAAATATTAATCTTTAAAGAAAGGAACAATGTACTACACTATTGAAATATCCTGGAAATACAGCTATAAACTGAGATTTATGTCAGTTTGAAAGTCATCACCATATTAGTTTAAGAAAAAAAAAGAGATAACACACAAAAAACTGACATGGCTGATATAAAAATAATGTGCTTGTGTCTGGAAAATGTAATAGATGGCTCAAGAGTTATCTCTGTGAAAATACAGCCTTTTTTTTGTTGTTGTTGTTGCCCTGGTCATTGTTAGTATGTATTAGGAGTCCCATAGAGGCCAGCTGAGTAGATTAGGCCTGTCCACAACTAACTCAAGTTATATATTGGACTTTTAAATAAATGGTTGTTGTAGATAAAAATTGCTATGTGAATAGTCTGATTCCTGTATGTCTGATCATCAAACTTGTCTTTCTTTGATGCTATCATCTGAGTCTGTAGTTCTGGTGGGATCACAAATGTCAGGTAACTTGTTTAAGTGTCCTTGGTGTATAAATCAGCATCTTTAAAAACAAAAAGCTGAAATCTACTGTAAAGTTAATGTTTTGCTGCTGGAGGTACAGAGTACTAAGGAGAAGCAAGTTTTCAGTTGTGATAGTTTAACCTAGCTGGCAGCCAAACAAGACACAGCCACCCACACCCTTCCTGCCCCACCCAGGGAACAGGGGAGAGAACTGGAGGTGTGTAAGGTGTAAGGAGACTTGTAGGTTGAGATAAGAACAATTCAATAGTTAGAGTAAAATAAAATCAAATTAGTAATCACAATAATAAGAATAACATTTTTTTTATATATATATATATATATATATAATGGGTGATGTAAAGTACAACTGCTCACTACCTGCCGATAGCAATCCCAGAGGAGCGAAAAGGAACCCCGAACCCAAAATTACGATCCTGGAAAAGTGAGCCTGAGCAATTCCCGAGAGAATCCCCTCTCTTTCCGATCAGCCCTGGTTAATATACTGAACATGAAGTAATATGATATGGAATGTCTTATTGGCATATCCAACTGTCAATCTGGATTTTGCTAACTACTACACTTTCCACCTCCTAGTAGCTTGGACTTGCAAACTACCTAAGCATAGTGTCCTTGTACTTTATCAGCATTCTTCTTATAACAAATCCCACACTGAAACCGAAACAGTCTTTTCTAGCTACTAAGAAGAAAATTAACTCTATCTTAGCAAAAACCTGGACACAGTTCACGAGGTCAGTATTAGCTTATATTAATTCTTTATTGCAACATACCGCCACCCAAAATTATGAAGATTTGCCTCATTTTATATAGTTGTTGAACAATAAGGACTATATAGCATATTGGATTAATTAATATATGTTATAAGGGATAAATTGTACCTTGCTGTTGAATGAGTGCACGGGGGATGTAAATGCAAAAGGATATCTCCTCTAAACAGCCAGAGTCATTGTAACAGTCCAGTACAGATTATGTCCAGGGAGCACAGAGAAGGCAAGGACTAGTTTAGCGCTTCCCCTGGGCTGACTGTTCTTCTACTTGTCCACTTGTGCAGCCCTATTAATTCAGCTAACTATCCTAAAATTTATTGATGTGACTTTGTCACCAAGCCTGGAAGAAGCTGCAAGCATTAATCAACACTGTATCTATCAACAACTATTCATTCCAGTACCTAGTAAGGTATATTTTTAACTTTTATGAAGTTCAGACACACAGGCTATGTCCACTCTAGTAAATTAAAGGCTTCAGGCGCTGAGACCACCTGGCACAGCTTAGCTTGTGTTTGCATAGTTTAACTCTCTTCCCATCCAAATTGCCTTTGGGAATTATATCTGACCTGTGGTAATTCCTGAACCCTGTTTGGGCTTTATCTGGGAGACTGCTGAAGAGTCTTGGCCAAAACAAATCATGAAACGTGCTAACAGCTTACCAGCTTTCCATGATAGCAATCTAATGTAGTCATACCCAGAAATTAATCCTAACTCTGTTTCTGATCCTTCTGCTCTGGACCAGAATCTGTGAATCTGGTCCCAGCAAGAAAAATGAAGAATTAATGAGTTTGTTTTATGGTAATGAGAACTACTCATTATTGTAAAAAAAAAAAGAAAAAAAAAAAAAGAAAAAAAAAAAAAAACAAATTATTCTTAAAGAACAATTTGATGACAGAGAAGGTCTGACAACAACATTAACAGATCTTTACACTGTGCAAGGTAAGATACTGCAATGTGGTAGAAGAGCCCACGAGAATTAGCTGTTTAAATTTCCTTATAGACTGAGGGATTCTCTGAAGTAAAATAATCTACCTCTTTAAGACCTCCAGGGAATCTAAATGTAGCTTTTTAAACAGAAATTTATCTGAACTTCTGGCATTTAAATCCTTCACCTGGCATTTAAATATTGGTACCAATTTTTCATGTGAACTATGTAATTAAATTAGTCAGGTAGTAGGAGCAATGACATATGAAAAGCAAATCAAAGTATGGTGAGTTTTACATTTGTTTAAATTCTGAAATACATTCTATCATGAGTAACTGTGAAGAACTACTTATACATCCTTGTCTCTATGTTGGTGAAGTACTGAGGCTTGACAAATAGGCCTTAAATCAAAGTTGACCTCTAGATGAATCTCACAAGCAAATGCTATATAACCAGCTCATTAGCAAAACATGTGTGCTAGTTAGCAAAATATGTAGTATAGATAAAATGTTATGAAAATATATTAATCTTGTTCTATTCAAGAGTATGTTGTCAAGGCTGTGAAACCAGGTGTCTGTCCTTGTTTAGAAGGATGTGGTCAAAGTTAAGTAGATAAAGAAACCCCCTTGGTTCCTCCTTGGGCCCTGGCCAGGCTTTGGATAGAAACCAAAGAGGAAAAGTTACCAAAATAGCAACTTCTCAGATGCATCTCAGATACTGGCCAGATCTGGGATGCACCTGAGTGAAATAAAGCCAACTCACCAGACGTTACCATACCTTTCTTGACGTAATTTTTCCGTTAGATTGTATAAAAGCAGGACCCTCTCACAGCGAAGATGGAGACCTCATCTACAAGTGGATGCACTGAGGAGGACTTCTCAATTGCTGGGAAAGGCTCTCCAGATCCTTCACTGTGATTGGGACTCCCCAGCTGATACATAGATCTGGATGATGGTAAAGTATTTGGGCAATTGGTGATGTATCTTTCTTAATCACTATGCTTTCTCTTATGCGGTAATGGTTAGGTGCATTGCCCTGTTTATCTTTGTAACTTGCTTATTCTTTTTTTTTTTTTTTTTTTTTTCACTTTGGTTTTGTTTTCAAGTTGGTGTCTGTGTCCTTTTTGCTAACCCCATTTATTGGAAAAACAGATGGACAGGCATGGACAGATGGACCACTTGGTGGATAAGGAATTGGCTGGATGGTCGCACTCAAAGACTTGCGGTCAACAGCTCGATGGCCAAGTGGAGACCAGTGACGAGTGGCGTCCCTCAGGGGTTGGTATTGGGACAGGTGTTGTTTAACATCTTTGTCAGTGACATGGACAGCGGGATTGAGTGCACCTTCAGCAAGTTTGATGATGACATCAAGCTGTGTGGTTCAGTCAACACACTGGAGGGAAGGGATACCATCCAGAGGGACATTGACAGGCTTTAGAGGTGGGCCTGTGCCAACCTCATGAAGTTCAACAAGGTCAAGTGCAAGATCCTGCACCTGGGTCAGGGCAACCCCAAGCACAAATACTGACTGGGCAGAGAATGGATCAAGAGCAGCCCTGAGGAGGAGTTGGGGGTGCTGGTTGCCAAGAAGGCTAACCATATCCTGGGCTGCAACAAAAGAAGCGTGGCCAGCAGCTCGGGCAAAGTGATTCTGCCCTTCTACTTCGCTCTCGTGAGACCCCACCTGGAGTACAGCGTCCATTTCTGGGGCCCCCAACGGAAGAAGGACATGGACCTACTGGACCGAGTCCAGAGGAGGACCATGAGGATGATCAGAGGGCTAGAGCACCTCTCCTATGAGGACAGGCTGAGAGAGTTGTGGCTGTTCAGCCTAGAAAAGAGAAGGCTCTGGGGAGAACTTTTAGTGATGTTGCAATACCTGAAGGGGACCTACAGGAGGGCTGGGGAGGGACATTCAAAAGAGCAGGTAGTGATGGGATGAGGGGTAGTGGCTAGAAACTGGGACAGGGCATATTTAGATTTTTAGGAAGACATTCTTCTCTGTGAGGATGGTGAGACACTGGAAAAGGTTGCCCAGAGAAGTTTTGGATGCCTCCTCCCTGGAAGTGTTCAAGGCCAGGCTGAATGAGGCTTTGAGCAACCTGGTCTAGTGGAAGGTACCCTGACTGCTCATGGCAGGGGGGTTCGAACTAGATGATCTTTAAGGTCCCTTCCAACCCAAGCCATTCTATGATTCTGTGATACATGAATAATTTTGAGACACAAAGCTAGAGGCAAAACTGCTTGCCATTAAATTACAGACTTGTCCTGCTCATAGCACAGATGTATGAACATTGTTTACAGAGAAGTGAACAGTGAGCAGCAGGAAAAAGGGGCAAAGGCAAGGAAAAGTTAAATCAACAGAAAGAGAGTGAACGGCCATGCAAATGAATTGGAACTATCCTTGAAAATATGTTCCTCATCCTCAGATTTAGAAATTTTCAGGCCAGAGCCATTGCTAGGTGATCAGATTTCCTTCTGAGGCAATTTATTACACCACTGGTGTACTTCCATAAGGAAATTATGAAGTCATTCTCACTATGAATCTTTTTGCCATAAAAGATGAAGGATTTTATAGAGTTGATGCTTGTTCATGAGCACCAAACACTCATATGACATTCCAGTTGTGGGGGTTTTAGCTGCCTTTCCAGAACGGCACAAGTCTTCCATACATGTATTGTCAGTTGTATCTGGATGTCTTAAATACCTTTACTGTTTGAGAAAATTAACAAAGCTTGAATAGCTAATGCAAATTATTAACTACCTTTGCCAGGAATGATGGTGCAAGAATTGTTCTGGTTTTTATGTCCTACAGAAGTCACTTCTAATTTTAAAGATTCTTCATGTTCTTTGCTCCTGTTACCTGAAGAATTCATTTGAATAACTAGCTAGAGGCATCCTATTCTTCATGGCTGAACATATTTCCTAAGTTTTAGAATCAGCATCTATGATCCATAGACTTTTCATAGAATCATAGAATCACAGAATGGTTAGGGTTGGAAGGGACCCTAAAGATCATCTAGTTCCAACCCCCCTGCCATGAGCAGGGACATCATCCACTAGGTCAGGTTGCTCAAAGCCTCATGCAACCTGGCCTTAAACACTTCCAGGGAAGGGACATCCACAACTTCTCTGGGCAACCTGTTGTAGTGTCTGACCACCCTCACAGTGAAGAATTTCTTCCTAATATCTAATCTAAACCTACCCTCTTCCAGTTTAAATCCATTACCCCTTGTTCTATCACTACCTGCCTTTGTAAAAAGTCCCTCCCCAGCTTTCTTGTAGGTCCCCTGCAGGTATTGGAAGCCCCAACTCTCTCAGCCTGTCCTCGTAGGAGAAGTGCTCCATAAAAAATATGCTTTCATATCTTTTAGCACAGGCAAATCATATTCATTCCCATTTATATTTTCCCATGGGCACTTCCAGCCATCCATGATTCAATGTGAAATATTCTTGAGAGTTTTCAGGGACTATTAAACATGCAGTACTTCATTCAGGGCAGAGCTTCAGTTTTTGTCCCATCTGTGAGCTTTTCTGATCATTGTCGGGTGGTCATTCTCTGTCTGACCAACATGCCCACAAACTGCATAAGTGCCAGAAGGAGCATTTAGAAATATAAGGATTATTATATCACAAGAAAAAGACAAAGAAATTCATTTGATTAGTCAGTGCTTTGGTGAACCTTATCTCCTGGCAAGCTGCCATACTCAGCTACAAAGACTGTATTTAATACTATGTCTGCCTGAATAAGTAATGCTTTCTAGTCTGCAGACTGCCTATCATTGTAATACAGCCTATTTTTCATGATGGATATAATAAATTAGTGAAGACAAAATAATGTTTGCAAACTGATAATCCATAAGATTTCTGTAGGTTTAGGAAACATCTCCGTTAAACAATTTCAAAACAACTTCTCTATCTAAAATTGACTATATATACAAGAACCAGTATGCCACACTCACATAATATCTGCTGCTGTTTAATAATTTTAACCAGAAATTTTTTCACATTAAATTATTGCCAGGTTGTAATCTGAAAATGTAAAATGACTGAATTTTGGATTTAAATTTACAGATTTAAAAGACCTTTAAAGAAAAAGGAAAAAGGTTTTATACAATAGAGAGAATGGAAAATACAACAACACTGGACACAATTACTGGAAAACATCTTAAAATAATAAGTTCCAAATGAGAAAAATTAATTTAATATTATAAAAAAAAAAAAAATTTGAACTTTTGGTGGACATAATAGAATTGTCCAAAGTAAGAGTGATTAGTTGGAAAACTAAGTATGAAAAGGTGATGTGTGATTTTAAACATATCTTTTAAAATAGATTTATTTTTAACATTTTATTAAAAGTATTATACCTTCAACTTAATTTTTACTGTTGCTATAGCACTAAATTCTTTCCTTTATTCTCTGTCATCAGTAGAATGCAATTAACTAACATTCACTCACACACAACCCTGTTATTTTTAATCTACAACTTTTTTTTAATTTGCAAACAACAGCGCTGCCTTTGGATGATACTTAGGACCACTTCAAATAGAGAGTCATCATGCACCATTTATAAATGCATTGTGCCATACCAAATAATGATTTATTCATGATTCTGGGGCCATAGTAATACAAATAAAAGACTTTTTTTTACTTCTTCTTTTAATAGTAAGAATATTGTTAAAATGCAAGATTAATTGTATTCTATAATGAGTTTTGACCCGGACAGGTTGGATCAATGGGATGTCACCAGCTATATGAGGTTCAACAAAGCCAATTTCAGGGTCCTGCACTTGAGTCACAACAATCCCATGCAATGCTACAGGCTTGGGGAACAGTGGTTGGAAACCTTTCCTGGTGGAAAAGGACCTGGGGTGTTGGTTGGTTGACAGTTGGCTGAACATGAACCAGCGGTATGCACAGGTGGCCAAGAAGGCCAACAGCATCCTAGCTTTCATCAGAAACAGTGTGGCCAGCAGGACCAGGGAAGTCATCCTTCCTCTGTACTCAGCACTGGTGAGGCTGCACCTTGAATACTGTGTCCAGTTTTAGGCCCCTTATTGCAAGAAGGACATTGAGGCACTGGAGCATGTCCAGAGAAGGGCAATGAAGCTGGTGAAGGGGCTGGAGAACAAGTCTTATGAGGAGTGCGTAAGGGAACTGGGGTTGTTTAGTCTAGAGAAGAGGAGGTTGAGGGGATACCTTATGATTGTCTACAATTACCTGAACGGAGGTTGTAGCGAGGCAGGTATGTGTCTTTTCTCCCAGGTAACTAGTGATAGAACAAGAAGCAATGGTAGTAAGTTGCACCAAAGGAGGTAAAGATTGGATACCAGGAAAAACTTCTTCACTGAAGGGATTATCAGGTAATGGAATGGGCTGTGTAGGGAGGTGATTGAGTCACCATCCCTGAAAATATTTAAAAGATTACTAGATGGGGTACTCGGAGATATGGTTTAGTAGTGGATAGGTACAGTTGGACTCAGTGATCTCAAAGGTCTTTTCCAACCAAATAATTCTATGATTCTATGAGTTGTGAAAACATCAAGGAAATAATGCCCAAACTCTCATATCTATCAAATCTCCAATAGCATGACAATCAGAAAAAATAAACTGAGTCATATTGTTTTGCAGTTGAATATTTGATTGAGAAGGGAGTTGGGTCTAAGGTCTTCTTCATATCTTTAGGAAATGAAGTTCTAATATATTTCTTCAGGATTTATATAAAACTTTTAAAGCATTTCATAGCAATATTTTTCAAACATTGCCTTCCATACAACCTCAATACATACTGAGAAGTTACATTGACAACTAATAATTAAAATATTCTATGTACTTCTAGTTTCTCATATGCTTTTCACTGAATATTACCAGCAAATGTTTAATAATTTATGTGAGCAGTGTCTTGGTAAGTATTCTGTCAACTTTATTTATTGTCTGAGAGATTAGAAATTTGACCAGTGGAGTTCAGTATTACAAATTCATGTGAAAAATCCCAATCTTTTTGTTATGTAGAAGACTTCCATTGAGACATTAATGTAAGCTCTGTCTACTGATTTGACTTACTGTCCCTCAGGGACTATCAAATTACTTAAAAAAAAAATTCCCCCATTTCTTGGCTTCCTCTGTTAATATATCTACCGCGTAGCAGCCTCTGTAAATTTTTGTGAACACTGCTTACTTTACCTTAAACTTAAAGAAAATATAATCCATCTAGAGAATGACATATTTGTTATTAAAGATGGCTTTAACTGCTTGCTGATCATGTTAGGAAAAGAAGAAGTGAGATGACTGAGAGATAGCTACAGATGGGCAAATATTACCTGCCTGGTAATAATGTGATACATAGCTGTGTGGATTAGATGATTAGGTAGTGAGATGGACTATTAACTGGCTGGTGGAAAGAAGCCAGAGAGTGGTGGTCAATGGGGCAGAGTCTAGTTGGAGACCTGTGTCTAGTGGAGTCCCTCAAAGGTCAGTACTAGGACCAGTATTATACAATATATTCATAAATGGCCTGGATGAGGGAGTAGAGGGCACTGTCAGTGAGTTGGCTGATGATACAAAGCTGGGAGGAGTGGCTGACACAGCAGAGGGCTGTGCTGCCATCCAGAGAGACCTAGACAGGCTGGAGAGATGGGCAGGGAAAAAATTAATGAAATATAATAAGGGCAAGTGTAGGGTGTTGCACCTGGGCAGGAACAACCCCAGGTTCCAGTACAGGTTGGGAAATGATCTCCTAGAGAGCAGTGAAGGGGAAAGGATCTGGGAGTCCTGGTGGACAGCAGGATGACCATGAGCCAGCACTGTGCCCTTGTGGCCAGGAAGGCCAATGGCACCCTGGGGTGCATTAGAAGGGGTGCGGTTAGTAGGTCGAGAGAGGTTCTCCTCCCCCTCTACTCTGCCCTGGTGAGGCCACATCTGGAATATTGTGTCCAGTTCTGGGCCCCACAGTTCAAGAAGGACAGGGGACTGCTTGAGAGAGTCCAGTGCAGAGCCACCAAAATGATTAAGGGAGTGGAGCATCTCCCTTATGAGGAAAGGATGAGGGAGCTGCGGCTCTTTAGCTTGGAGGAGACTGAGGAGTGACCTCATTAATGTTTATAAATATATGAATGATGGAGCCAGGCTCTTCTCAGTGGTGTCCAATGATAGGGCAAGGGGCAATGGGTGTAGAGCTGGAACACAGGAGGTTCCGCTTAAACTTGAGAAGGAACTTCTTTACTGTGAGAGTAACAGAGCACTGGAACAGGCTGCCCAGAGAGGTTGTGGAGTCTCCTTCTCTGGAGACATTCAAGACCTGTCTGGATGCCTTCCTGTGTGAACTCATTGAGGTGTTCCTGCTCCGGCAGGGGAATTGGACTAGATGATCTTTTGAGGTCCCTTCCAATCCCTGACATTCTGTGATTCTGTGATAGCTCACCTTCCTTTACTTTCTTTCCAAGATACTTGACTATGAGAAGAGAGATGTGACTTTTTGCTCTAGGAAGGAAAAACAATGCATGAAAGTAGACAATTTTTTAATTAGTTGCCCAGTACTTAAAAATATTAGACTACCTTTTCCACAGAATCTAGATTCTTTCCTTCAGTATTTATTAAATATCCACAGTTGTCTTGTGTAGTAAAAATTTTGTAGCAGAATGTTCCTTCTTTTATAATTGTGTAAATACTCCTGTTGGACTGATTCTCTCAAAGGCCATTTTAAACATACAATGTGAGCAACACATGAACTAAGACTGATTGAAAACTAATTTTCTCTCTCTATTTTTAGCTAGCACTTTTTCCTCGATATATTGTTAGAAATTCTTCGTATGCATCAGTAAAAGGATCTGGTGCTCATCACATCAAATGGGTTTTCTAATACTTTTTCAATTTACTATGAAACCATAAGATTTTTTTTATACTCTTCATTAGTGTTTTCCTTGATTTTTCCTGCTAACAACAGGAATTTGATTTTTTTTTTGTGTTTTCCAGTTGCCTTTTTCCACTTCATACCTTAAGACACTTGCAGCCACATTGGCCATATTTTGTCGCCCATGCACTACTTCTAAGCACTCCAGCCTACTGCATCCTAATTATAGTGCCAAGTAGAATTCCCTAACGGGAGCATTAGATCAGTACTAATTCAAATAGAAGAGTGTCTCCCACTGAGTCAGTAGCACTGAAAATCTTGCTTTAACACTGAAGGGTTCCTTGGAGGTCTCCATCTCTACTACTAATTCAACCTGAATCTACTTAGCTTGTTAGATCTGACAGGATTACAGTCCGTGGTTGCATAACTGCCTGAATTCATAGAAGACTGTAGGAGATTTGAGTTTGTTTTTAAAGGTAACAGTCTTCTAGTGGATGAGTGGTAGAACGGTCAGTCTGACACAGATCAACTGAAAATATTCATTACAAATAAATTACTTCATAAAAATGTTTAAAGCAATATTTTTAAGCTGTGGAATGATATTAAAAGTATCTGTGAAAATATATTTAATGTGTTAATATCGATGTAATTGAAACTCTGTAAGAAAAATGGTTTATTAGTTTCTTAAACAGTACATAAATAAATATATACATTTCAGATGACAAGGAATGAAGAAACCATCTTGCAAAACAGAAAATTAATGCTACATCTATAACCTCTGAAACCATATACATTATTTTAAAAATGTCTTATTATTTACTAAAGCACCTAAATTGCGTAGTCATTCTCAAGAATACTAAGAATCAGTACCAACTGGATCTGAATGATCTTTATAATATAGCTTAAAATTTACATAGGCTAAAAGATATTTTCCTTGTCATTTTACTAAACTGAGTAAAGTTCTCTTTAAGAACATGAATAGTCTCAGTGATTTCTGTACACTAAGTGACTATTGATAAAAGCTTGCAGAAAACCTTAAGGGTCTCTGATAAAAAAATAAGGATCACTGAGCATAGTGAAGGATCACTGAGTAATACGTGAAACAAAGGGAAAAAATAATAGCAGCAGTAGTCGTCTTAATTGTGGTAGGTCTTGCTGGAACAAGAAAGGTAACTTCTTGGCACCCTATGAAATAAGCTGTGCTAATTGTATTTGGTAAAGTTTATAATGGATTAATGATTACAGTAACAGCAAGAGACCACATTTCTGGAGAAACACTCTTTCTCTGTTAAATCTGAAAAGCATGATAGAAAGAGTTTACCAGCATTTTGCAGAATTAGTTCCCTGAACTCAAATTTTCTGAGTATTTTCAGATTTATGATAAATGTCCTCAAGTATATGACAAGCTACATTTGGAGCTCCAGTTATCATTTAGAGTATAACACATGAGTTCATGTACCTTAAAAAAACCTTGAAATCCAGCCATTCTTCTCATCTGTAGTTGTAAAGTCATAATACTTGCCTCTTATAACAGCACTTTTATATCAGAAAATCTGAAGTTTTATAACAGAGGAAAACACTATTAGTTCTTTAAATAATTGTACAAAACATTCCTAAATTTATGATCAAATGAAAGCTGCTTTTATGTCCACTTTTTCTCCCACAGTAGGGGTAATAGTCACTGCTTTGCAACATTGACACACTGGTTATAGGTTCTGTACAGTCTTTTTGTATTGGTTTTTCTTTTTATGACTTTGAATATCCATGAAGGAACTCCAAGTAATGCCATTCAATTGATGAAGAGACTTTTTTACTACCTGCTCTGACTGCAGCTGCTTTCTAGCAATGGCCTACCATAAACCTTAATTTATCTGATATTATAGTTGTCTCATAGTTCTTGATTTCATTGTAATGAATGAAGGTACTATAACTCCTGGGTCTTCAAGCCATTGTTTCTGGTGTAAACAAGAATACGTGATTATCCCACTCCTTCATTTCTATTTTCTGCCTAGTTAGTGTGTTAAAGATTTAAACACCAGAAGTTCTTTAATTTGCTTATCTTCTGGGGTTTTTTTGTTCTAATAGCAAATTTTACTTATGTAAAGAGAAAAAATAGTTGCTATGCATGTCTAACAAAATGTACCACTTAAAAGGTTTTACTCTATGTTTGCTAAAATTTTATATTACATATATTTTTTTTCAAGTATAATTTTTTTAAAGTTTTTTGATGGTTTGCCCTTCTTCCTACTTTTGCTTTTTAAATATGTGGTGGTGTCACAGCATAAACAAAGCTGTAGCTTTAAAGGAAGATAAGAGTAATGTGGTTTCTGAAATCTTGTACATATGTGTATGTCCTGTTACTTTTCAGAAAGATTGTTATTGCTTTGATAATATTCTAGCAAGTTACCTGAAATAAAAATGAGTTAAAAGTCTTTTCCTGAATGTGGTTCAGCTGTATCACTCTTTTGTTGGAGGGAGGACTGAGGAAAAAGACATGTTTTAGAAAAAGGTATAAAACTAAAGTTTTGTCAAAATGTGCACAATAGAATATTTTTCAAGAACCTCACTGAGTTTGGAAGTTTCATGCCTGTATAGAAATTATCATATAAAATTATTATGAATACACAGACTGTGCAAATAAAAGGATTAGATCTCTTATATAAAAATGTGTACATTAAAGCCAGCTTCCATTTATCTGTATCAATGATAAATTTCCACTACTAACAAAATGACCAGCCCACATATACTCTTCTCAATAGTTGTCAGCAAGGAAGTCAGATCTCTTTTGTGGTGTCATGCTGAGAACCTCTTTCTCTAACACAAATCTATGGAGTTTGCATCCCATAGTCAAGGAGAATAATTTCTCCCTGGTGTTATATGTCTGAGTAATTTTTTGAAGTGTAAATGTTAGAATCAAATGTGCTAGAGAATAATCAAATTTTTTATTTACACTAAGCTGAAGCGAAGCAGCAGAGGATGGAAGTAAGTCTTGTTTTCCTAAGTCTGAACATTCAAAGTGAAATTTCCATGCTATCTTTAATCCGACATCCATTTCTGAGGGTGGATTTAAGGTCATTTACATTTACTGCTTGTGGATGTTGCTAAGGATGTACATTTCTACATTCTTGCCTATAGCAGCAAATAGCTGCAGGCTATTTGGAACCACACTGCAAATATTTGATGGGGCTACCACTTGAAAAATCTAGCCCTTTACGCAAAGGCAAATAAAACAGAAAAAAACCAAACCCTAAAATGTTAGAAAAAAATAAACTAAAATATTAGAAACTCATAACATAACACCTATTAGCATAATATATTTTCAGAATGTGGTAGAATAGGAATCAGTAGCCTCACAGATCTTTTCTTCTCTATATCCACACGAGACCTTAATAGGTCCTAATAGCTCCAGTCTGATCTAATAGCTCCAAAGCAGGGACAAAAATCATTATTAATGTCTTTTTTTGTTTCTAACTTTAAATTTAAACCATTATCCTGGTTTCATTAGGATAATGTCATTTTCTTCTTAGTGGCTAGAATAGCTGTATTTTGGTTTCAGTATGGGATTTGTTATGAGAAGAATGTTAATAAGGTACTAATATTATTAGCTGTTGTTGGTCCAAGGTCATCGTGTTTTCTGTCTTGTTTGTAGGTGCAAAGGACTAGGAGGGGGAAGCGATGTAATTAGCAAAACCCCAAATTGGCATTTGGATATGCCAATGAGATATTCCATATCACGTCATGTTCACTGTATTAATCAGGGTTGATTGGAAAGCAGGAAGATGCTTTTGGGGATAACTCAGGCTCGCTGTTCCGAGATTGTGATTTTGGTTTCAGGACTGTCTCTGGTTCAGGATTGTTGGCTGGCAACACGCTGGGTTTTGGTTGGTGGGTAGTGAGCAATTTCACTGTGCATCACTCATTTGCATATTCTGTTATTACTGATGTTATTATTATTCTTTTATTCAAATTAGTAAATTGTTTTTATCTAAACAGAGCAGGTGTTTTGTTTTGCTTTTTTTAATTTTTATTTTTACCCTTCTATTTCTCTCTCATATTCCTGGGGCGGGGGGAGGGGGGACGGGGCAGGGAGAGTGAGAGAGCAATGGTGTTTGGCTGCAGGCCGAAGGAATGAAAACCACCACATCCATTAATACAACAGATCGCATAAGGAAGGTTGCTAGTAACTGTCTGTTTGGAACCAGCTCATTGTAGAAGAAGCTGTAGCCTGAAATGAGCACTTTCACATAAGAAGGCATGGCAGCATTAGAGGTTCCATTAGAGGTGATTAAAACCATGCCGCAAGTAGTGTAGGAAGCTGTTCATTTGCTCAGCTGTAGGAAGCTGCTCATTTGCTCAACAAGTAGTGCTGACTTAAGCACCTATGCTAGCTGTAGTTTTGGAAAGTAACTCAAAGTACTAAGATGCAACTACTTAAGACTCACAATCTTGAAGAACTCTTTCTACTTAAGCTTTGTTACCAAAAGCTGGTGAACCTAGTTGGAAGTTTTAAAACATTTTTCTCATAAAAGGATTTTTTTTTTCTCTTCTCTTTTATAGAATTGCACAATGGTTGTAGAAGTGAGAGAAAGGAAAAGCTTAATAGTAAAAACTATTATCAACTTATAAATTTCCAAAGATCTTTTGCTCATTAAGAAATGTTCTTTGGAAAACCCCATTCCTCTGGGCTTCAGTGTGCCACTTTCTAACCTTGGAAACAGCACACTTCCAGTAGGTGAATTTTAGTTAAAAAATATATGCTAGAAAAATCAGTAGATATATTTTCTTCTTAGATCACTATCCTTCAGTATTTTTACTGAGCAACTAAGACTTTGTCTCTTACAAGAAAGAGTTCATTTAGTATTAACAGATAATTTTTCAGAAAAAAAAAATATTTTCTGTGAACATGAGTCAGTGTCAATGATTAGTAAAAGCTGGATTTTAGTAGTATATTTTGAACGTGCATACTGGATCGCATTGCAAATTATTTTCCCTTTTTTTTACAATATGCTGCTGTAGGATTTTTACATTACAGCTAGATACTTCCTCCAGCTTTATTTTTTTATCATCTTTATAGAAGAGTTGTTTTTAAGTCTTGAATATGTTAACAACCAGATTCAACTCTGTATTCATATTTCCCACTGTTAGAGTCCAACACGAACAAGATTCTATTAGATATCCCACATGATGAGGCTTTAACATTTCATATCAAATTTATTTATATGAAGATATTTGACATTGCCTGGGATTTTGATTTAGCAGAGTAATACAGTGATTCATTGAAATAACAATGCAAGCACAATATAGGAGTAGCAATATATAGTTGGATCACAGTACAAACATGATTCCCATTACTGGTCTCTCTATGCTAGTTGTCATGATGCTGGGTGGCCCCAGTCACTGGGAGGGAATACATGGGCTGAAGCCAGCTCAAGTCTGCTGTCCTCTTCAAAGTTAATTCTATTGATTGTTCAGGTTTTATATTCTATATTGGTCTGAGCCATGTACTAAGTTCCCCCATGCTGGTCTGGCTCACTCAGGAAGACTTTCACACTTTTTTGATTAAGTAGGGAAAGGTCATTAACACAGCCAACTGATCCACACAACTCACACAGCCCTTTATCTAAAATAGCTATCACTCTCTAGTCCTCTGATCTGTTTTAATGACATTATTAATAAGGCCTTTCTTTATTATCCAGAGAAGTTAGACTATTAATTTGTTAAAACTCTAAGTGGACTAACACTAAGTTTCTAACTCTCTATATATGGGTTTTTTCCCTTTTTGGCCATAACAAGATTTTGTGTGTTAACAGATTGCTGCAGAATGATACCATTATCAGTTATGTTTTTCCTGTTGGAAGAAATGGAATTTAATTTATGTTCCTGAAGTCAGCTTTTAACAAGTTACTATAACAAGGTAGTGCAGTCAGCAAGAATCCTGAACTTCTAACCTATCCCTTTGCTTTTTTTTTTCCATCAACTTAACTGTATCTAATAATTCAATCTGTCAGAAACTACGGAACAGCATATATCTGTGTCCTGTGCAACTTGTAAGTTGTTGTCATCTTTCTCTGTAATCACTTATTAATTAGTTGTAGAAACAAGCAGATGAAAATAAATGCACTCAGGTTATCTGCAAACAAAAGCAGATGGCAATTTATCTCTGCTTCCCTCATTTTTTAATCCATTTTGTAGAAAAGTGTAGAGATTCAGGGAAAACTTTTGTACTCTGTGTAACTATTCCACAACATTCAGTGAAGGCTCTACTACCCTCTGAAGCAAGATAGTGTCAGGATGGTATTTTTGATGGGTATCAGGCATGACAGCTTTGACGATTAGTGGCTGCTGTCCTGGGTGTGATAATCCATCTATACACTGACAAACTTCAGCTTGTGGAACTTCAAATTAACATAGGGAAGGAAGGTAACAAAAGGCAACTTATAATTATTTTTAACATAAACATACATAAATGTTTGGAATCCTAAAAAAAGCACCAAGGAACTTTCAGATACTTTTGAAAGGTATATAAATAAAAATATAACAGTTTTCACTGTGAAAGTAATATGGGTAATGAAACAAAAAAATCTAAAACATTTATTGTATGAATCTGATCCAAGTCAACTAAGTTAACAGAACTAAGGATTTTACTGCTGATTTAAATATATTTTGGAACACATTTGGTGTAAATTTCAAAGGGGCCAAATTATGATGTTATTTAAGAAGAAGCTCCATAGAAATATTCCCAGTTTTCACTTAACTATAATTTCCCCAGCTGTGTGCAGGAATAAAAATTTTCTATTCAGAAGCTGCTTAAGAAGACTAACTACTGAGAATACAAGGGTCATGTTCTGATCAATACACAACTTCAAAGCACAACAGCTAACAGAACTGTATAATAGGAATAATATTAGTTATTTGTATCCTTTTATTATTTTAGAAAAATCAAATGGTGTGATTGCATGTAGTCTTAAAAAAAGAACATTGCTTTCTATGGCTTAAATAATGGAAAAAAAAAAACAAAACAGTCAGTGCAAAAGAAAGAGTTAAAGTAGTTGATATTCAAAACCAAGAATCTTGTCAGTGCTAATGGGTTGCTATGAAATTTACTTAGTGCAGAAGTAAGGCAAAGAAGTATTTGCTTTTTCCCAGTAGCCCAGATACCAAGTAGAACATGAAGTGAGAACAACTGTGATGCTGATAGTGAGATGCAGTCCTGATTTTTTCTACTCTCTTCACACTGAATAGTTGGCTCTGTCTCAATAAGACTACTTGTATGCCTACAAGTCACTGTAAGCAAAAGTAAGAGAATCACATCTTACACTGAACTGGATATCAGTATGCTATTGATGACTGCTCCAATAAAATTATCATCCTTCTCACACCATCATGTGTTCACTTCCACGTAGATATTAACATAGAATTTCACAAGTGATGACATCAGCAAAATGACTAATATTACTGATTTGGAGGTTTTGAAGAATTTTCCTGCACTATGTCATATACTTACTAGTTGAGTGCTTCACTGGGAATGTCTCGGATCCTGAATTCACCTATCCGGTTGTCCTGGTTTTTAGCTGAAACAGAGCTGGTCTTTTTTTTCAGTAATTAGAATAGTGCTGTGTTTTGCTTTTCAGCCTGGAACTTATTATGAGAGAGACACTGATAACACACCAGTGTTTTTATTTTTGTTGCTGGAAGTGAAGGACTTTGTGTTTTGCCAGTCTACAAGTACAAGATTTAAGGGGGTGAGGAACATTTAGATTAATAAGATAAATTGGCATTTGGATATGCCAATGGGATATTCCATATCATATCACATCATGTCCAGTATATTAGTGAGGGTCTCTTCCTCTTTTAGCTTTCTCTGGTTTTTGCTCGGGCTCTCGCTCTTCCGGGATTGCAGTTTTGGTTTGGGATTGTCACTCCTCCGGAATCATTATCTGGGAAAGGGATGGGCTTAGTTGGTGGGTGCTGAGCAGTTGCACTGTATATCACCCATTTGTATATTTTGTTACTGTTATCATTATCACTATGATTTTAATATTAGTATTATTTTAAGGGTTTTTTTAATTTATTTATTTCTATTATTAAACTGTTCTTATCTCAACCTCCTTATCCTTGTCCCCCAATCCTCTCCCCTATCCCCTGGGGCTGTGGGGGAAGTGGGTGAACAGCTGTGTTGGCTGCTAGCCAAGGGCTAGCCCAGTGAAACTATCACAATGATTTTCACTCAGCAGCATAGGGTTGGCAGGAATATGAGTATTCAGGTCAGTTCCCTAAGGTTTGACAAGAACTGATATGAAAAAGGAAATAATCAATAAACCATTCAGTATTAGAAGGAATGGGAAATATGTTTATGAATCAAAAGAATGAGAGAGTAACATAAGGAGAGAGAAGGGCTTGTGTGCATTTAGACCCAAACCATCGCTCAGTGGTTGAGTTAAAGATACAGTTCTGCTGGTACCTGCAGCTTTTGCTGTCATGAGGATGTTCAGTTTCATTAGTTAAAGTGTGTATCAGAGTGTGGAGAACAAAGGAGCAAAACTGACACTGTGGCATTTGATCTTCCATCTTCCCACTTGCTACTTTTAATAAAGAAAAATGCAGTGAGGAATCATGCTGTTGGTCTGAAAACAAGCAGATTTGTGCTCAGTCTTCCCAAAGCTAGATAAGGTAGTAGTAGTAGTTCCTTTCTTGTTCCATGGACCTAGGCTGCAGAATAAGAAACTGGAATTGAAAACAGTATTAATAATAAAATAATAAAATAGTTCTCCTTAATCACCTTCTGACCCAGATATGTTTGTAGACATCTGGAAAAAAAATGTGTGATGTATATATTCTGTCAAGAAACCAAACAGAAAAAAAAATGCAAAAAAAAAAAAAAAAATCTGTGGAAAATAACCTTGTGGTAAACATAGAAGCTGGAGTAAATAAGTAAATAAACTTTCAGGATATCCAGCAAAAATAAAATTTATATGATTGAGAAATCTCTTTACATAGTGGTGAGTTTATTAAAAATTCCATTCATAGTTGAAACAAGGAAATATTAAATGGGAATAAGAATGGATTTTTGAAGTTTTTAGTCCACAATCTATTTGACCGGGTTCTTTTAGATATTCCACATGTGGAAGGTGAAATGTTTAATGTAAAATTTACTTATTTTAATATAGCTGATGTATATGGGATTTATGATTTACCAGAGCAATACAAAATATACTGCATAACTCAATACAAATGTAAGTTACACTTAGCAAAATAAAGCATTTTCAATACACAGTTGAATCAGAATACCAATGTGATCCCCATTATCAGTTTCTGTAATACACTCACTGTCAGGATGCTGGGCATCCTTAGTTGCTGGGAAGGAAAATGTGGGTTGAAGCCAGCTCAAAGTTGTTGCTGTCTTTTGAATTATTTTTTCAATTGTCTAGTTTTATACTGTATATAGAGCTGAGCTATGTATTTACTACCCCCATGCTGGGCTGGCTAAATCATGGAGGCATTCAAACTCTTTTAGTGAACTGGGGAGAAACATTTATACAACCAGTTGATCCACTCAAGTGTTGATAGCTGTTCATCTAAAACAAATGCCACCCTCTGGTCCCCTTTGTGATGAGATCAAGTCAGCTTCTTTGCAATAGCTGTAGTCAGTCACACTCTACATAATTCTCTGACCTTCATGGGTACATCACCCTTGTCCATCTCCCCTGAGTCTTCTTCCATTTTAGGGGTTTATTGGTCAGTCACAGAAATATAATGCCAAAAGCCTCGTGAAGAAAATGAATATGCTGTCTCACACAGTAACAGATGTCAATGGGATCTAGAATCTCTCAAATCCTTAATACCTAATACAATATTCAACATGAAAATAAAATAGAATAAATTGCAAAATATTTCTTTCAGATTTTCTAATCCAAAGTGTGAATATTATTAAACTTTAACATGGTTTCAGGAAATTAATCAGCCTAGAATTTTCAGCTGGAAGTGACTCAAACTTCTTCAAGTAGGCAGAGTAGAAATATCTCAAAGGGAGCAGACTGAGTTCTGCTAAGTCAAACAGACACAGGTTTTCCCTTCTAAAGTTTCACACTACAGGTACGTGATGACTATGTAGCACTTCTCATAGCCTAGTTTTTCTACTCACTAGATTTTTTTTTTTTTCCTTTTTACTGCATGATATCAAGCAAACACACCAGGACACCATTTTAAACATGAGGCTGTAGCTTCATATATAGTGAGCAAGATGTTTACCTGCTGCTGTGTAGAAAAGAATGCAATATTCATAGAGGGCACTGAAAAATCCAATAGTTAGTATGGCTCTCATGTTGACTGCTTAAGGTATTCACTTGGGACTGGAAAGGTCTAGGTTGCTCCATGAGCTACTTATACATGTTATCCAATGTCTGTCTCATGTAAAATATATAGTCTTTGGAACACAGAAGAGAATCTTGGTCTCTTTTCCTCAAGTGAGATTTTGAACCAGTAGGCTACTGAGTCATAGTTATATTTGCTCTCATTCTGATCCTATAAATTTTGAATTCTCTTCTACACAGTGAAACAGCTTCAAAAAGAAGAGAGAAGAGTATTCTTAACCTCAGTACAGCCTACAGCCCAGGTATCAAGTTGAGAAGCTTGGGTGTGAGATTGAACCTTCTCCTTACTGATTATTTTATCACAGTCAGTATGTGTAAGTAAGAACATATTTTCGATAAGTATATGTGATTTTTTTTTTCTTGCAGTTGTGCTCCAGAAAGGCAACAGCTGATGCATTTTGTGAGCAGTCTGTTCCTGTAGATGTATGTATATTTACAGAAAGTCTAACAACTATGGAAACTCAGTTGGAGAAATAACTATTTTTTCCAGTCTCATTGTACTTAGCTATTAGGTGTTTCACGAGTTCTTAAACTTCATAAAGATCAGAATATGTATATATGCACAAAAACATAATGTGAAATTACTGGGAAACATCACTGTCAAAACCTGAGGTGTATATAGAGTTTAACATTATGACTGGGTAGTATTTTGCATGACTAACAAGCTGAATTATATCTACAGTTTACTTGAGTCCCTTATGCCTTGTACATCCTAGGTGAAAGTCTTAGCCTCCCGAGTGATTAGCTTAGAGTTTATCTTTCTCTGCTTTTTTAAGAGAGAAATTGGCTTAGCTAATTTTTCAACCAATAGAGGTTTTGTTTTTTTGAATAGCTGTACTGCTATTCAGTAGGAGATGCCCATTTACCTGAGCAGCTGAAATTTTACAGGACCACTTCCAGAATGAAGTGCCAAACACAAAATTCTATTCATGCAATTTCGTGAAATTTCTTCTGATTTATGTGGACACATATATGTATGCGTCCATAGAAATTAGATGTTGTATGACTGTATCCACTGTCATAGGGAAATGTACAATTAAAAATACAAAGATGTTCCTTTAATCTAATCGGGTATTTTACATTCATACAGGGAAATAAAAGATTTTTTATTTAAATAGTTGAAAACAAATATTAAAGTTTTAAAGTCATTAAGTTTCATAGAATTACCTGGGCACATTGATCTTTTAGTATTATAATTACATTTATATTCTCCATATTATGAAGTCTAATTAAGTTAAAACTACATTTAATAATTTTCTTTCCTCATGAACTATTCCTATATTTTTCTTATGACAATTAAAAAAAAAAAATATATTATTTTGGCTCCCTAACAGGACATTTGTTTAATTGCATGGGCAAAGAAGAAAATTTAGACAGAATCCACTGAAGAGAAGGATAAGTGTGCCTGCTTTAGGACTCCTTCACTGCTTACTATCCAGCTTACATGATGACACTTCTTCTTGTTATTCATTAGGTCCCAGAGCAGATGGAATTGAATGTCTCGGGCTGAGGTCTCTCAGTCCTCCATTACTGATTACAACAGTGCAGTGGACCCAATAGGACATTTCTCAAGTGGATCAGCTTTTACAAAATATCAATGTACTACAAAAGTTGGCATTCAGAGTAGAGTAGTTTAAAAACATAAGACCATTTTTTACAGGTAAATCTGAAACCCAAGAATTGATCAGTGGATCTCTTATATACTACCTATAAAATCACAGAATAATTCAGGTTGTAAGGGACCTCAGGACGTCACTAATCCAACCTCCTGCCCAAAGCAAGGTCCACTACAGGTTCAGGTCAGGTTACTCAAAGCTTTGTCCAGATGATTTTTGAAAACTTCAAGGATGGACATGGCACCTTTCTGGGAAACCTAGAAACTTGCTGCTAGAAATAATGTTTGTTTTTTTTTTTTTTTTTTTTACTTACAGCCAGTCTGACACTGGATCAAAATGTACAATCTCTGGCAATTTCAACAAGAGCCAAACAAATACATGCACAAAAGGCAATCTTACCTGAAAGTAAGACTATAGGACAGGATCATAGAATAATTAAGGTTGGGAAAGACCTCAGGGAGCCTCTAGTCTAGATTCCTGATCAAAATGGAGTCAGCTATGGGATTAAACCATGTTGCTCAGTTTTGTTTAGTTGAGCCATTTTTTTGAATTTGTAGGTATTTGCTTTCAGTAAATATCAGAAAATCCTAAGAAAAACCCACAACACTTTCTGAACTATCTCTTCTGAATTTTATCCTGAGATTTCATCCCTATGGTACTGTACTCTTTATGTTAAGAAGCTCAGACCATGATTAAGTTGAAAAGGCAGAACGTGTTATTCAGTTAACCATCATCTTTGGACTAGATGACCTTTAAAGGTCCCTTCCAGCCCAAACCATTCTATGATCTTTCATCTGCTCATTTGATCATCTGCTTGCAGATGATGTCCCTAATGTCATTTATGTATTTATTTTCATTTGTTCTTCTACCCTTCTATTTGTTAAATGGAAGTGCAAAGTATTAGGTATAAAACTAATGGTGCTATAGTAGAAGTGGAAGTGTACAGATTTACAGAAGCAGTAGCAGTGTTCTTGACACTTCTTGGTGCTTGTTGCTTCATGTGATTACTGAAGAGATCAGACTGTAGTAGCTGAGATGATCTTCTGATGGAGAATTTGAATTGATGCCTGTTTTAACACATCTGGGGTAAGGGTATATCTCTAGTTCATCTTCTCTTCCACAGAAAGGAACAAGCAACAGTTCTGTAACCCACTCTGTCCTTGAGATTTTAAAGACTGGAAGTTTCAAGGTCTTTTCAAATATTTATGTCCCGTATGGAAGCACAGAATACTGCTACCATGCCAACCAGCCAGGTAACATCTATTTTCAACAGACAGAATGTGTATCTCCCCTGCTGATTTTGCCCAGAGCCTTTTTCATTCTTTTGACTTTCTACCTGTGTAAGTTGATAATTGGAAAACAAGATAGCAATTACTAATATTTTTAACAATAAAAAAGTCTTATTAAAATAAAATACTGTCTTTCTGTCTTCTGTTTTAGCATTTATGATTTCAGATATTCTACTATTTTGTAATTATTCCTGTGAGGTGCAGTGTACGAGCTGTTTACATGAAATGAGTGGAAGCATGAAAAGTACATGCTCCATTACACTCGTAGTGTATTGCTTCTTAATTTACATCTTGCTTTGGGCAATGCAGAGGATTATTCTGGCAATTTCTGTATGGCTGCTTCAAATTCTGTAGATTTATCTCCCAAGGCTGCTTTTACTTCTGGTTTGAAAAGTATTTGGCAGGCAGAAATTTCACCATGCATTTGTCGGATAAATTTCCTACTTATTTTGCTTATGGCAATATAGAGGTTTAAGGGAGGAGAGAAACATAATGACCATGACTTAATCTAATGGGACAGGAAAATGTAGGGCTTGAAGACAATTAATATAATTACATTTTTCTGAGTAATCATATAAATATATTATTTAAATACTTCTCTTAAGCAGCGTACTCAAAATGAGAATAAGAGTTAGTAAAATTAGACTGACTAGGTCTTCTGCATACTTCCCAGAATATTCCTTCTGCTTAATTGTCATTGTTTAACTTAGCTCACAGCCAAACAAGACACAGCCACTTGCAGCACCCCCACCCAGGGAACTGGGGAGAAAATTGGAGGGGTAAAGGTAAGGAGACTTGTAGGTTGAGATAAGAACAATTTAATAATTAGAGTAATAATAATAATAATAATAATAATAATAATAATAATAATAATAGTAGTAATAATGATAACAACTATATATATGAGTGATGCACAGTACAATTGCTCACCAACCGCTGATAACAAACCCGGAGGAGCAAAAGGAATCCCAAAACCGAAAGTATGAGAGATTGGCAACGCCAGCATGCACAGGAGTTTCTAAATTGGGGTGCCTGCCTGATGTAAAGCAAAAATATTTTGGGAGTTTTTCCACACTTCAACTGTACAAAGCAGGGAGAATGTATTTAGTGGCCTTGAAGATTTTAGGATCTGGTTTGGAGTCTCAGGAGGGCCAGTCACTGTTGCCCTAGATAAAATAGCTACCAACAGTTCTTAATAGCTCATACTAATAACACCATGAATATTACACAATTTATATAATCTACATTCTTATAGCAAATATTAACAACTGGAAAGTAACCACCTCAGGTTCCACCCTACTGTCGAATTCTTGATCTTAATTCAGAAATGAATGATCTGGCAGAGATATAAATTAAAGGAACATTACCAGAATGGTGATATGGCAAACAAAGAGAGATTTAAGCACTTAAGAATATTTAGCCTAAATAAAAGAGAAAAATTATTTAAAAAAAAAAAAAAAAAAGACTTGCATTATAAGCCTGTCAGATGTGAGTACTATCCCTAATTTAAATAAGAAATGTTATTTTTATGAACATATCTAGATAGAATGTATAACATAATATGTATGCATCTGGATTCTCTACCATATAGAGGCAGTCATGAACAGATTTTATCAGGACTCTGGGAAAGTTTATGTTTTTGTAAATATGAAGATATTTTGCAGCTAGAGCTGTGAACATAATTAAAAAGAAGCACATTTTAAATAACTATTTGTCAATAATATGATTTTAATAATTCTGGAATATTTTATGAATTTGTTTCAAACGTGTTAACTACTTCCACCATAACTCACAACACTATCAGAGGAAACATAACTGCTGGTCTTTTTACATGGTAAGTTACTGACCAGAGTTCTCATAGTCATTTAGAGAAGTTTTCAAAACTCTTCATAGATAATTTAATATCAAATCATAGTAAAACTGACTTAGGTACTCTGTCCTCATAATTTCTTTCAGTCATTCAGACTATCTTACTCTTTCATATCTAGCAGAATAACTACACAGACTAGAACTGTTATAGTGAAAATCTAAAATAATAGTTTCTAAAGAACTCAGCAGTTACAACATTACAGGTAAAGACTGATTCAAATGCATACACCAAATCAGAATATAAGAAGCAATGAGGCTGAGTTTCTAACCTTATAGATGAATGCTTCAGCTACCATGCATTCTGATCTAAATTGTTCCAGCACTAGCTCTAAGGCTATATATAAAAGAGAGTGAGTCTATTTTAAAAGGTAAAAAACAGAGCTAAATGCACAATCCTTCAAAATGAATGTTGCCTGCATTAGTGTACCTTCATGTTATACGACGCTGAGATAACTGAGATAGCATGGACATGACAGCAGCAAAGCCACATAAGTTATGTCTACTTGCATTTGTAGCTATAACCCAATTATTCAAATTAACAATGAGGTCAAATTTTATGACAAAACAAAAGAAATTGTCTTGTGCTATTACGTAGCTGGACACTCAAATCTGTACAGTACAAGTGAAAAGATATACATATATATATATATATATATTAAACATATATTACTTAAACCAACTTTTTTACACTGTTTTAGTGTATCTTCAGTAATTCTATGCATTTGATCAAATTAACTTGAAAGACAGATTTATTTGATTATTTGATTTCTTGATAAAAGAAAATAAAACTATGAGATGTCATTTTAAGCAGCAGTGTTTTGCTTTTTCCTAGAACATTTAAAGTTTTAAGTTACAATACATTCAAACCACTCAGAAAAAAAAAAAAAAAACAAAATAAAACAACAAAAAAACCCAAACAAAACCAACCAAACAAAAAAAAACCCACAACGTTGTTACTGAAACTGAAAATGACTGTGGCTCTTTCTAAGCAAGTAAGGCTTCTCATTCATTTTTCTTCCAATAGTATTCCTCAAGGCAATTTTAATTGTAAGGAAGACATAAACTAAGCTGTAAGAAAATGTGAGTTGAAGATGGGCTTATTGTTTGATTTAACTACTTTTGGATTACTCAAGTACTTAAAAGAGTATTTTTAATTTAAACTTTAACATATCAGCGATTATTTTTCTTTCAATTTTCACTTTTGTCAAAAGGTAGAGAAACTGGATGTTAATCTTGTATTTTGGCTTAGAAACTGTCTGATTTGCTAAGTGTTAACTCCGAGGCATAAAAATAACACTCAAAATTTCTCCTCAGTTATAATTTAATTCTGAAAGGGCTATTTTGTGCTTGAATGTATTTCTAATACTACTGTAATGTTTATAGTAGAATATAAAAATTCAGAAAAAAACTCATAATTTCAGCAGTAGTGGTGTTTTTACAGTAAAAACAAACAAATAAGTTTCTGAAATACAGTCTTGAAATTGTGCTTTTAGTGATTGACACACCTAACCTGATCTCATGCCAGTTTTAACTGAAATTGTACCAATAGCACACTTGGTTGATTCAATTTTGAAAAAGGAGGACAAGCATCCATTTAATTTTCAGAACTTCATTGTGGGTATACAGCAGTAATGAATATCGAAAATGTGTTTTATTGAAGGAATATAATATATCTAGCTTTCCTTGAGGACCACACAACAGGAGCAGAAAAAAAAAAAAAAAAAGAAACCTGTGCCTTCAGCAATAGTAAATTCATAGAATCACAGAATCATAGAATGGTTTGGATTGGAAGGCACCTTTAAAATCATCTAGTCCAATGTCCCTGCAGTGAGCAGGGGCATCTTTCCCTAGATCAGGTCGCTCAAAGACCCATCCAGCCTGACCTTGAACACTTCTAATGATGAGGCACATTCAATTTCTCTGGGAAAGCTGTTCCAGTATCTCACTATCCTCATCATACAAAATTTCTTCCTTACGTCCAATCTAAATCTACCCTCTTTCAGTTTTAAGCTGCTGTAATTTGTCCTGTTACCACAGGCCTTGGTAAAAAGTCTCTCTCCATCTTTCTTATAGGCCCCCCTTAAGTATTGAAAGGCCTCAATAAGGTCTCTTTGATTCTTCTCTTTTCCTGGATGAAAAACCCCAACTCTCTCAACCTTTCTTCATACTAGAGTTGTTCCAGTCCTGTGATCATTTTTGTGGCTCTTCTCTGGACCCGCTCTGACAAATCTGTCTTTATTTTACTGCAGACCCATTATTTTATCCAGAAATGGACATGATGCTCCAGGTGGGGTATCACAAGAGCAAAGTAGAGGGGGAAAATCACCTTCCTTGACCTGCTAGCCACACTTCTTTTTTATGCAGACCAGGATGTAATTTGCTTTCTGGGCTGCAAGGGCACGTTGCTGGCTCATTCCAATTTTTCATCCACCAGTATCTCAGCTATTCTCCACAGATAATAATTGGAAGAATTTGTAGCCTAACTGTAGCTTTCAGTGTTCAAAAAGCAACACAAAATTTCTGATCAAAGTTTATGTGTACTCTTAACTTCTTTACTGACAGTAGATTTGTGCCGTAGCTTCAGTAAAAAAAGTATTTCCTATCCTTTCCAGCTGGCTAGAAGATTCCAGCATTTGATGAGCTGGCCTTGATTAGTCACATCTTCATCAATCTCTTGGCTAGATTACAGAAGTGTGATATACCTGGGCAAGAAGCCTGGAGTGTTTAGGAAACTCCAACTAAATACAGAAGTACAGACCTAGAGCCTATCAAAGCTGTTTTGTACTTTCTATACCATTTACCATAAAATTATGTTCATGACACATTGTGGCTTGGTTCCAAGATACTTAAAAGACCTCCAGAAATTTCAAGTTAATGATTGACAGCCTGGCTTTTCTAACACAATGGACATCTTTGCAACAAGCATATAGCCAACACTTTCAAGAGGCAGATTTTTCTTGGGGACTACTTTTACTCTATGGAATAAATTCTAGAGACAGGAGACTATTACTGACTATTAGTTGAACACCACAGCTATCACATTTTGAGATGTTTTATGGCCTATGGACAGTATTCCCACCAGGGCAATGTTTAACTATTTTTACCGGTAGAATTACTTTGTATAAACCAAGGCACTCAGTCGAGACAGCCACCTGAATCAAGATCTGTCTGGGTGGATGCATCAGACATCTCTGGGGCTTTACCTGAAGGGGGACCGGTTTTAGCCCTCGGGCAAGTGCCCACAACCATACTGCTAGAAATCATGAGCAGATGAGCCAGCGGTCGCGATGGAACACTGCTTCCAGCAGAGCTAAAACGAGTTACCCTATGCCCTGAGCTGCCCTATGCCTTGCCCTGCCCTGCCCTGCCTGCACCAACGCCCGCGCCCGGCTCCGACCGCCCGCTCTGGTCGCGGCGCTCCCTCAGCGCCGCCTCCCTTCGTGCGGTGCGGTGCGGTGCGGCGCTGGGCCTCTACCCCAGGCTGCGCCCCTGCCGCGTCAGGCGCTGTCACAAGGGGTGCCGGGTAGCGGAGTGGCCGGGCACGGCTGGGGCTGTGGGCTGCACTGGTGCTGTTTGGTGGTCTCTCTCTCCTTTAGAATTCACCTGCCCTGGTCCGGCTCCCCGCGGGTCCCTGCTCCGCTGCAGAATGTTTCTGCAGTGAATTCGAGCTCCCACAAAGACTTGCTGTTAATTCTTTTTACACCACTTGTCTCTATCTTTATACGTATGTCTTTGTCTGAGAAGTCTCTTCTGCTACGTCTTTTTTCTCTTCTCTGGTCTCTTCCTTCCCATCCCCTTCTGTTCCCTCACTATGAAACTTTTCTTGTAGATTATATGCTTCTGATCATTCTTGTGCTTTGCTTCTCTCTTTACAATTTATTCACATCCTTCTTAAGCTGTAATGTCTGAAGTCAAACACTGTAACCCTGTGTGGCCCCTGCTGTAATTTCTCCCCCAAGTGTTTAGCTGCCCTTGTACAGGGATCTAGTTTTGGTAAATCCCAGCTGTGTAACCTTGATTCCATCTGCTAAGACAGAGCTGTGAGACTGTCTGTACAGAGAGAAGGTCAAAATTACAGAGAGTGTTAGTACTGCTGATCTGCGATTGTCATTAGATTAAGAATTCAAGAGAGAAAACATGAGCATGAAAAAATAAAGTCTTTAAAAAAATAATTCAGAGAGGGTAGCTGGAGTCTGGTCTAGTCGGTGGCAGTCAGGAACTGCCAAGCTGAGTCAAGCCATCAGAGCTGTCACTGTTGATGGAGCTAGAGGAAGGTGACAGCTCCACACCCCTGGTGAGGTCTCTCAGGAGCCGTGACCGCTGACCCTTCCCTCCCCACCAACACCTGCCTGGCTGCTGAAGGCTCTCCAGGTTCTTTACTGGAGTACAGGCGCATCAGTGCTTAACCTGATACATTGCTAAATACTATCTGGTTTTTATGTGCATTGGCTACTAAATAATTGGTTTAGACTTACATGTTACCCATATTCTGCTTGCAGTCTCTTTGTGCCCAGCTAATGATGCCTGAACAAACCGATCTAAAATTGCTGTAACAACAATGTCCACAAAAAGAGATCTTACAGGTCTGGACTAGAGATGGCTGATTACAAAATATTGCATCTTTCAGACAGCTGTCTTTACCTACATAACACTAAATATTTTAAAACAAAGATAAACTAAACTCCAGAAAAACATTCCCAATATAATGCACCCACTTTATTTTACTTCATGAGTTTTGAATCAAATAGCTCTTTAGATCCTTATCTTCGATTATTTTTAACACAGGCTGCTTTTTAAGTCTCAGAATTAAGTCCTAATCTTTTTTTTTTTTTTTTTTTTTTTTTTTTTTTTTTTTTTTTCCTCCATCATGATGTACAGGGAAGCTCCTAATCGCTAAGGAAGCACCTCTTTTCTCTAAGGGCAGTTTCTTTACTCCTACTAGCAGTGATGGAAGATTTTGACCATTTTGATAAAGGACGTTTATAGCAGCTACTGGCAGCTTTTGTAACCTCACTGCCTTGAGAACAATAGACATTTTGAAAAGAGTATTCTTGGGGGAATTAATTGCATTTTAGTCACTTGCTGCAAAAGAAAAAAAGAATGCTTGTAAAGATACCTGTAAAGATTAAGGAAGAAATACTGAGTCGCAAATGTTTGTTGTTACCCACAGATTATTATTATTTTTTTTCTATATAGGGTTTTTTGATGTCTATAGATTGCATTTGAGACAAAAATAATACTATGTTTCAGAGAGTTTTTTTTTTTTTTTTCCAGGAATGTATTTTTATTAATTATATTTAAAAATAATTGCTTTGCTTATAAAACTTCAGGTAAGTCTTCCCAAAGACCAAAGGCAGGATTCCCAATATGTTGTATTTTTTTTAGGCATTATGTCAACATTTAGGAACCTCTCATCAGTCTTTCAGGCATCATCAATTCTTGTTTCAACTGTTAAAATCATGCTGAAAAATATGTCTGCTTAACAAAAAGAGTAGATTTGTAAAAATTTGCTTTGGGATGATCAATGAGCTGGTGTAGCTCACCTCCAGACCCATTTTGAACCTCTTTGTTGTTTAAGACTTCTTTGAGGAAAACACAAACTAGCAGAATACTGTTCTGATGCTTCAAGTAGTTATTTGGGCAAGTTGCCTTTACTTGTAAACAGCAATCAGCCACATGCCTGTTTTTCGTTTATTATTTTTGTGGTATCACAGTAAATAACACATATTCTAGAATGTTGATTTCATTATTTAAATCCAACAGCAACACCTGTTTTTCTTTGAAAAAATAATTAAGTATATTATTTACTTTATTTTCTCTCTTTTCCTGTACCTAGTGAGAGCTTAGATAATTCCTATATTAGTCTTATATGCTTTCATTCCCTTTTTAAATAACATTGCAAAAATAATCATGAAAGGATCTTTTTACTGTCAACACATACTAGGGCAAAATTGCCATTCTGAAAAACTACACAGAAGATTAAATGACATTGTCATGGATGGCATTTATGGGCAGAAAAACTATTTGCAAGTACCCCACAAAACATGTCCCTTTAGTCAGTTGGCTCTGAGAATTCTTACAGGGAACATAATGATTCAAATACAGATAGTTTCTGATATGGGATATTAAATTGGTGCCAGAAATTTGAAGTTTAAGTTATGAATTTATTCTAAATCTCATACTTTCAGGTATACCCTGAAATAAGTAATATAGCATGGTGTCAATTGTTTTATTTATCAGAGTGTGAGTTCAGTTCAGGTATTTACTCATGACGTATTAGAACTGTATGAACTTATTTTTCACCTGAACATTTGGTTTAGAACACTTCCTAGGACTGGTTTCTGGCTTGCTCACATGTTCAGATATCTACAAATCTGGTATCTTGCACTATAGCAGCAACTCCCCAAACCTCTGTTTTCTTGAGTACCATCCAAAGTCTTCCTCTTAGGAAAGACTAACCTTTCTAAGTACCTATTACTTTATTAGCAACATTATTCCTTCTTCCATGGAGCATATAGATACTTCAGTGTAAGGAATGAAGTAATACAGAATTTTCACCTTTCTTTTAAGCAAGGGTGACTCTTACTTAAGGCAAAGTTCCCTAATAGAAGTGAAGTCTCACAGAGGTTGAAGTTACTGTAACAAGAAGTGCTGCTGTCATCCTTTTTTTTCTGTTAGGCAACCACAGCTACAGCTTTTACACTTACCTGCAAAAGTGCTCACAGTGTGTTGACCCCCAGGCTCTTATCTTTGAAAATGGTCCATTGAAAATAGCCAGTGGGTGCAACACTAGCTTTGATTAAGTCCTTTATTTGAACAAAAATGTTCATCCCAACAGTAGGAAATTGAGGACTATATTGCTATTGTTGGTGTTCTGTAATTCTGGACACTTCCCCAGATGTGTTTTCTGTTACTTTCCTTCGCTCTAATAATATACTGTTATTTTTCCTTTGATATTAGATAACTATTAGAACTCTTGTAACTTCATCTCTGCATACCATAATATCCACATGGGGAAAAAAAAAATATGAAAAAAAAAAAAAAAATCCAAATGTCTGTGATCATTCCTTTTACAGATGTTTGAACAGTTGAGGAAGACTGTGCTGATTTTGTAGTATCTGTCTACATACAACTTCTGAATTCTTGTTATGTTGGTGGTGATAGAAGCCCTCACCTAGGAGCCTTCATCTAGGGGATGACTGTCACTCTGATGTTCTGGAAAATGTTGAAGTGTATAAAACTGATCTTTTGCTAAGCAAATTCATAGAGGTGTAATATTTGTTATTTAATTCTAAATGTATATAGTTAGAAAACAAAGATCACTCAGTCTTAGAAGAATGGTCTTGTTTGTAGCTCTCCATGAATACACCTTGAATCTGGAAGGCTATGAACAAGCATTGATAGGAAATGTCCTGATTTGCAATGAAGAGTGGAAGCATAATGGCATATATTTATGTAAATAAGGACCAGTTTAACCATAAGATTTATTGAAGAAAGTGAAACCAGTTTGGCTGTAAGTCCATCCAGAGCAGATATAAGAAGCTTTAGGAAGAAAGCTGAGAGTACTGGGTGTGCCAGAGGAATATGACCTCAGGCTCAAGCATAATTCAGTTTGATGATAAAAATGATCAAGACAAAATAGCTCAAGGTTTAGTACTTTATGATTGTGCTTTCATTCTGTTTCCTAAGTAAAAGGTAGCTTACTTTAGACTCATACTAAGCCTGTACGTATTATGTATCACAATAGTATGTACTTGGGAGGAAATAAATTATAAACACAGAGTACCCTTACAGACATGTTTCAAGGCAAGATTGTGCATAGTGCTTAAGAGGTCTTTATTGTAGAAGTGTGGGCACACAGGTTTCAAGGTCTCATTTCTTCTCTCTGTGTCCAGGGGCTACAGTAAAGTAGAAAAGGAAAGAAACATTATTTAAAAGAGATCCAAAAGCTTACAAGTCCAATGACTCGTACTCTGAACTGAGAATAAAAAGGGGTATAATAGCTATTTTCTTAAACCAATGTGATCTTGAATTTCAGATGAAAAACAGTTGATTCAAAAGCTGCAATCAGTATGCTGTGAACATAATTTATGAAAGAAAGGCAACTGAATAATGTATTAATCCAGTGAGATCAACAATATATACAATTTATACTATAGACTACCACATGCCTTCTCTTTGATGAACTAAATTCACATTCTACAGATTTGGCATGTGGGTATGTATTATTTTTACTGTTTGCTACCATATTTCTTTTATTCTTTCATATAGATTTATAGGTGGAGTCATCAAAAGCAAGAAGCAATGAAGATATATAGTTGTATATTACACTGTATAAGATTCTTCAGAAGGGCTAGGTTGTGAATTATATGATTTGTTACACAGGGCCGGAAATCAGTTATTTTTAAGAGTTATATGGGAGGGAAAATCATGTATGTGTACATGCACATATACATTTATATGTATGTATGTATATAACATTGAGTGTAATATGTTCAGCAGACTTTTCAAATAGCTGAAAGGCCTGAGGAAAGTAATTCATTTGTGTATGTTCTTACACTAGTGATAAAAATAGTAGGAAAACTAGGATATTGTCAATTGCTGCTAGGTTGGAGCTACTTTACTTTGTGCTGGCTGCCTCTGACCCCATTGGTTTTTTTTGGCAGCAGACTATTAAGCAGATGTAGATGCCTCTTGGCTAGTTTTCTTTGGCTTAATCTTGAGGTTATGACAAGGTACACAATTCTGTGCAAACTACTCTTCTAGCCTTACACTGCTCAGAGACTCTCTTACATGACCTGATCTCAGAGCTGACCTTGCTTTGAGCTGGAGGTTTGAATACCAACCTTCTGAGGTCCCTTGCAATTCAAATTCCATTATTCTATGATGATATGTAATTTTCATCTTAAAATTTGCTTTTTGGCATTGCAGTTCTGTCAAGAAGACTTGATAGTTTACTAAATCTGCCCCATTGTGAGTACATACCAAGGATGCAGAGACCCTTGAACAAATGCAGTCATTTCATATTATCATGTTTTACTTAAAGTTTTGTTTTGGTTTGGTTTTTCTGCCTTATTTTTCCAGTGGGGAATTTTGCTTAAAATGGAAGTTATTATTTAGCCCATGGCTAGGACAGATTTAACATTTCAGCATACATTCCTTTGCATTACAGTAAGTGTTGTGCTTTTTACCATGACTGTCAGAATTTATCATCACTTTAAGAGGTGTAATATAAAAATGCAAGAATCTATGTTGAGATTATTCTCTTAACCAGGGTCTATGGGGAGAGTTATGAAAAATGTAGAACAAAAATATCTTTTTTCATTTGCAAGGTCATTTCTTTTTCCAGACTGTCCCTAGGATAAAATTTAGAATTACAGAAGTGTTATTTTTAAACAGTGTTTTTCAGTCTGGTAAGATTTTGTCCTTAAGGTATGAGAGTAGATTTTGGTGCCATATGGCAGTAGGGGTTGCTATGGGAATTATTCATTGTTACTGAACTGTAGGGTGATTACTCAAAGCAAATTCCAGTGAACAGCTTTAATTCATGTGTTTCTTTTTCTTTGAGATTTAATCAGACTTTTTAAAATATGTGTGCTATAACCACAAAAATAGAAAAGTACTTTGGAGATAAAAAAAAATATTCACCGAGTAGTTCAGATTGTTTCTCTGTTCACTTACCTTTTATTAGTGCAATCTAAGCTCAGAATTTAAATAACAAAGGCAAGAAGAGTGTCCAAATTTATCTACACTATGGTGTTGATAAATGACAACACTACAGCTTTCATGAGCTTTCACAACTAGGAGAAATGTGATCCAGCCTACCACCTAAAAGGCACAAAGATACTGAAGGCTCAGAATCACCCTGGAGGAAAGTTCTCTTTTTAGGATGGTGTACTCAGTACTTATGGAAGCAGTGCTGTTTAAAACAGTTCACAGTAAACACAATAGAATTTGAATTATTTTTCTTTCCATATAGGTAAGTTATTTACTCCTTTTGAAAAATTATCTCCTCTCAGGCATGAAATTTCTTTTGTGTATAACAGCCAAGTATAGGGAAAAAAATAGCTTTTAAAAAGTTGTTTCTTTTTCAATCAAAATTTGCCCATTATTAGCAAAAAAATATATATAGCATTGATATGCATCATGCACCTGACTCAGATATTGGTGAGAAAGTGATACATGCAAACCATGTGAGAATAGACACTTTTGGGTGTACCTATGTTGTCGACTCACTTAACTCCAGGACCCTAGGCCAGCGTCTCACCTTTGTGCACTTGTTCTTTTGTTGCCTTGTTGAGGTGATCGAGACACATAACAACTTCATCAGCATGCATGCTCAAATGCAAAAAATATAGTTCTCTCCCACAACACTTAAAAATAAAATAGACCTGCACTGGACATAAGAAATAGCCTGTATAGTCTTTCTTTGGCTATACAGCATGGAATACCTATTCACAATCATACCTTTAGTTGTTAATTTATAGATATATTGACTCTATATAATCTACATGGATTAATTTATTATGACAAAATTCCAAAAGGGAAGAGAATCTGCATATACTTCATGCATTGAACACCCATATAGCTGACATCTACTGCCATGTATTTGTGGGGAAGGATGAATTTTCAAATCAGTGTCCAAAACAATCCTAAATTTCACAGTGGGCTTCATGGTTATGAATGCCTAGCAGAAGGAAGAGATTTTGCCATTTAGATTAAACAATCTTTCATTACATACACTTCTTCTAATTCTGGAAACGTACATGAAAACAGTATCTGCACACACACAAATAATATTTAATTTGATGAGAATAACAGTAATCAGGTGGTTGAGCAGATGTTTATGAGCCAGGAGAAAACATATGATTTCATGGCTTCAGTGCAGATTTGAATTTAATTCCGTTTCTGACAATGAACCCTTAAGGGCTTTACATGTACTTGTCTCAGGCAAGACCCAGAAACCTATTAAATAATAACTAACAGAAGAGCTCAGTACAAATTAGACATTTATACTAAAAGGTTATCAGAATGCTCTAATTCACTAAGTACTAATTTAACTAACATTAAAATGTGGATGCAAGTGCTTATATTTCCCTGACATAGAAATACAAACACTTACTCATCTGTTAAACAACTCCTTTGTGGAGAGCAGCATGGTTAGTTTTCACCTTAGCACCACTGCAATCCAAATGTGAAGACAAAAAGTGTCTAAACTTGACTCTGCATGGACTAAGGCAGAACTGAGATAAATAGGGAAATGCAAAACAGAGCAGTAACAGTCATTTTCTGCACAAGATACAATCAGTAATGGTGTTGCCAGCTTTTGTACATTATACTTTTGGTAGAAAATTCAAACAGAAAAGGAAAAAGTGGATCCAAGCTTTTTTTTTTTTTTTTTTTTTTATTGTGAGTGAATTCAGCCCTCTGAATTCTTACGGGCATTCTACTTTTAACACTCTTTCTGGTACAAATACACATGTTCATCTAAAATTCTGGTAATTAGAAGAAGAAAGCTGGATTTTTCTCTTAAGCTTCAGACAGCTTTTGGGTAAGTTATAATATAAAAAACTCTGACTCAAAGCTTTTTTGTGTGTGAATTCTATCTCTAGATACTGTTATAGTTGTCTGGCTGTGTTGCATCCTTGTTCCAAGGTGTTTGTGTAAGTTGTCATGTTTCTCGATGCTGCAGAAATTGTTATTTCTCATCTCTCTTCTGGAGAAATAGGGAGCAAATAGTGAGCTATTTCCTCAGTTATTTAATCTGCAGACACCTCCGTAGTGGATGGATTTTATTTCACTGGGCAAGAGCGTAAGAGTCGCAGTCCTTGGAAGTCCTAATTGAGAAGCAATTAGTTATACATGAAACCTGAGCTGGAGGAAGGCAGAATGATAGATTTGTCTGTTACAGTGTATACTTTTTTGTTTTGTCTATTGGGTATTGCCCCAGTATATTCTTTCTGAAATTCTGCCTTAATACTTTGGTGTTTGTTTGTTTGGTTGTTTTGTTTTTTGTTTTTTTTTTCTTTTCTCCCTGCAAAACTTCTTTCTTTAGTATGTGCATTGCATTATTTTAATTATCATAAAGTAAACTGTAGACACTTTCTCTTGGTTTATTCTTCCATTATCTCCTAAATGAAGTGTGTTTAAATGGTGTAAATGAGTTGAAGGATACAAACCTTGTATTCCCACATGAATTCCCTCTGTTAAATGCCACTTCTCCTGTGTGCATAACAGATTTTTAAAACTGATCACGTAGATTGTTCTAGCTTTAGAACTGACACTGATAGCATAAAGAGGAAGGAAGTAAAATGATTATAGAAGTTTATAATCAATAAATAATTAATAGTAGTTATTTATTGGACAGTAAATCAATGAAAAAATCTTGTGCCCATTTTCATGTTGTCAAAAACACAACAGATAACTAGGTACAATCAATACAAACCTAATTTCTAGACACAATAAGAAATTATTTATTTTATGGTTATTTATATGCCCAATGCATCAAAGTGGCATGAACTCTTTCTGAGCTAGTTAAAATTTTGTAAATTGCTCATGCCTTTTATTTCAGCCGTAGTCTCTGCATAATAAAAATAAATACAAACATTTTAAATAGAAATTTTGAGTTGTTTTTTACTTTTTTTTTTACTCAATTACTAGGCAATTAAAGGGAAAGATATAATTATTGTTATTAGGAAAGGCTAAGTTTCCAGTTAAACCTAGAGTTTTGCTTTTGTCCTTATGTTCTTTTATGAAGAACAGTTCCTAACAGTATTAAAGTTTGACTCATTTCTTTAATCAGGTATTCAACAATTCCTTTGGGAGACTTTTATTAATCAGTAGGTAACTGTGGATGTCAGTAAAAGGAAGTCATGAGATGTACATGTAATGAGGAAGTATGTTAAATGATCTTTTAAAATAGTCAGCAATTACATTAAGAGGGACATGAAAAGTCAAATAGAACTTTTTCTTTTTAAAACATGTAGTGAAAAGACATATTTTCTCCCATTTCCCTTTTTTATAAATGTAGAGATTTATAGAAGGTCTTACACAGCAAGAAATAAAATTTATGTAACAATGGGAATCACTATACTGTTCTGATTCTATTGTTTCATATTGATATTACTGTGCCTATTTCACTAGACTGACAACAGTGTGGGTTTTTTAGATATTTTCTGGCAGCCAAACACCACACAGCTGCTCGGACCCTCCCCCCACCACCCCAGGGAATAGGGGAGAGAAGGAGAGAATTAGAGGGTAAAGGTAAGGAGACTTGTAGGTTGAGATAAGAGCAATTTAATAATTGGAGCAAAATGAAATTAAAATAGTAATGATAATAATAATGATAGTTATATATGAGTGATGCACAGTACAATTGCTCACCACTTGCCAATAGCAATCTGGGAGGAGCAAAAAGGAACCCTGAACCCAAAACCACAATCCTGGAAGAGTGAGCCCAAGCGATCCCCAAGAGAATCCCCTCACTTTCCGGTCAACCCTTGTTAATATACTGAACATGATGTGATGTGATATGGAATATCTTGTTTACATATCCAAATGCCAATTCTGAATTTTGCTAGTTGCTACGCTTCTGCTCTCCCAGCCCTTCGCGCTTCCAAACTACCCAAACACCCTTGTAAGTTGTCAACATTCTTCTCATAACAAATTCCATACTGAAATGAAAACACAGTGCTTCCTAGGTACAAAGAAGAAAATTAACTCTATCCTAGCAAAACGAGGACAATCAAGTCAATACATTTTCCAGCTGTGAAATGCACAGGGTGATTTAGTATATAGCTCTTGTATTATCATGTATCATTTGATGACTGGACACAGAAGTTGCTCTCATTTCTGGAAGTATAAAGTGTGAGAAAAATATGATGGTACTAACTGATAACTTTTGTCTAAAGAAGTTCAATGGGTAATTTCACATTTTTTTAACTGGTCAGTGTTTACTGCTGAATAGAAGTGTGTGTGTGTGCACGTTGATTATATGCTTAATTTTGAAAGCTAAAAGGATTAATATGCCTAATCCACAAAAGAGAAAGGTCAGTGAGGTGGATTGACAGACTATGCTTTGCCTTAATATGATTGAGAAAATAGAGTGCACTACTTCAAACCCGTTAGAGACATAATATGATTTGTATATCATGCCTATATCACTCTCAAATAATTTGAATGTGTTAGGCAGTAGGTCATGCCTAAATTGTAATGACTCACTTTGCATTAACATCTGTCTAGCTTGCTAGCTACAAGTCATCACCATTACATTTCAAGGGCTTTCAAATAGAGTGATTAAGAGAACATTTTTATATGTAAGCAGTGATGTAGCTTTGCAATAAAAAAGTAGAATGAAATTTATCCACAACAAATTTTCCAATTGCCACAAGTAAAAGCTCCGATCTGTTAATGATTCATTGTAGGTGAAAGCTTGTGACAGAGCAGAATCTTACATCTTACTTGTCTGACTGCAGTTTCTTCAGAAATTGGTGTCAAAAGGAATATTCCTATTTGTAAAAGCCATCTAACTATATTCTATTCATATCTTGTTTTCAGATGTTAATTTACCTGAATATAATTCTACAGTGAAATCTGACTATTGCTGCAAGTGTACAGTGTTTTCACTTGGCTAGTAAGCAAACTAGTAAGCTAGTAAGCCACTCACTCACTCTCCCCCCACCCAGGGAACAGGAGAGACAATTGGAGAGGTAAGGGTAAAGAGACTCATGGGTTGAGATAGAAAAAAAAAAAAAAATACTTGAAATAAAATAAAACTTAAAATAATAATGATAATAACAGTAATAATAGAATATAGAAATGGATGATGCACAGTGCAATTACTCACCACTTGCTGACTGATGCCCAGCCTGTTCTCAGCTAGTGATCCTGGACCAGACACAGTCCCAAAACTAAAACTGCAATCCCAGAAGAGCAAGTCCAAGCAATCCCTGAGAGAATCCCTCAGCTTTTTGTTCAACCCTGGTTAATGTACTGAACATGACATTCAGCTCTCCATTCCAATGTCCTTCTTGGTCCCAAGGATGACAATTGCAGCCTTCCTCAAGCACAATGGGGGTTAATGGGGTTATGTCAAGTTTAAAGCTGTTTTCTTCATCAGGAAGAGTAGAATATTGATGTGTTCTTCCTCATTCACTCTTTCGGTCTCTCACACTTGCACTGGTGACTGTCAGGTCCAGTACTGCATCCCCTCTGGTAGGGCTGTCTATCAGCTGAATTAAGAATTTATCTTCAGTGTATTCCAGGAAGCTCCTGGATTGCCTACTGCTTGCCATGCTACTTTTCCTGCACATGATGGGGTGATTGAACCACAATACCATGGTTGCCTCCATTTGTTACTTTTTGATTAGCACTTTGACAATTTCCACTCCTTGAATGCAGCAACACCAGCACTTAATTTATTTATACCTGTATTTTTTTTTTTTCTAAAACAGTGATTAAAAAAAAAAGTTTACTGCTTATGTATCAGCAGATGTACCTTGCATGGCACAGCTGATATAATTGCAAATAGATAGCTATTGCTTCACCTTTGATTTCCTGTTGTTTTGCTCTTTCCTCATATGAACTTATAATTTTTGAAGAAACATAATAGTATAAGTTGGAGGAAGTAAAAATTACAATATATTTTTTTAAACATTATATGTATATGATTTTGTGAGAGATTAATGTAACATTTGTGTGTCAGCTGGGGCAACAGAAGGATTGCATTTTCCATTTACATACAACAAGCACCCGCTTTAGCTGTATTTCTGGAGATTTGTCCTAGGCATATCTAAAGAAGAAGGGACTAAATTATTTGAAATGTTGTGGTGGGTTGACCCTGTCTGGGTGCCAAATGCCCACCAAAGCCCACTCTATCACTCCCTCTCCTCAACTGGGCCGAGGGGAGAAAAATATAATGAAAGGCTTGTGAGTTGAGATAAGGACAGAGAGAGATCACTCACCAATTACAGGCACAGGCAAAACAGACTCAACTTGGGGAAAAAAAAAAAAAAAAAAAAAAATAACAATAAAAAAATTACCAGTCAGACAAGAGGATAATGAGAAAAAAACCCAAATCTTAAAAACACCTCCCCCCACCCCTCCCTTCTTCCCAGGCTTAACTTCTCTCCCAATTTCAGCCTCCTCCCCTGCAGCGGCACAAGGGGACAGGGAATAGGGGTTGGGGTCAGTGCCTCACACATTGTTTTTGCTGCTCCTTCCTCCTCAGGGGGAGGACTCCTGCACCAGCATGGGTTCCCTCTCATGGGAGACAGTCCTCCATGAACTTCTCCAACATGAGTTCTTCATGAACTGCTCTAGCCTGGGCCCTTTCCATGGTGTGCTGTCTTCAGGAACAGACTGCTCCAGCGTGGGTCCCCCATGGGGTCACAAGTCCTGCAAACTTGCTCCAGGCTGGGCTCCTCTCTCCACAGGGCCACTGGTCCTGACAGGAACCTGTACCAGGGTGGGTTTCCCATGTGGTCACAGCCTCCTTCAGGCATCCACCTGCTCTGGTGTGGGATCCTCCACGGGTTTACTGGTGGACATCTGCTCCACCATAGACCTCCATGGACTGCAGAGGGACAGCCTGCCTCACCATGGTCTTCACAAGTTGCAGAGGAATATCTGCTCCCGCGCCTGGAGCACCCCTTCCCCGTCCTTCTTCACTGACCTTGGTGTCTGCAAAGGTTTGTCTCACCTCTTCTCACTCCTCTCTCTAGCTGCAAAGTGTGCAGCTTTTTTTTCTCTTCCCCACACCCCCCTCTTTTTTTTTTTTTTTTTTTCCTTAATTAAGTTATCTCAGAGGCGTTACTGGTTGGCTTGGCCTTGGCCAACAGCGGGTCCATCCTTGGAGCCGGCTGGCATTGGCTGTGTCAGACATGGGGGAACTTCTGGCAGCTTCTCACAGAAGCCACCACCATGTCCCCCTCCCACTACCAAAATCTTGCCACGCAAATCCAATGCAAATGTCTAATTTAAAATGTTTGTAAAAAGAGGCTTGGTCACCCTTTAAAAGTGCATTATGAACATTACTTAATTTACTTTTAAATTTTATGGTTATTTCTGTCTCTTATCTGAGAATCTTTCTCATAGAATTTCTTCTCCTGCTGTTTGATGACGTTAAGGGGTCATAACGCTTTGTTTATGATCAGTCAATCTGTTACTTGGCGTGTCTGTAATGTCAAAAATAAAGTATTATGTGCATGACTTGTCAGTACCAACAACTAGCAAACAGATGATAGGCTTGGGCAACAATATCAAATATCAAGGTTGAATAATTCCCAATTCTATAAAAGTAGAAAAAGTAGAAGTAAATTTAGGAGATTCATATTTTAGAAACATCACATCTTCTTCGAGGATAAAAAAAGAGAAAAAAAAAAAGAGAAAACAAAAGATTGTTTTATTTCTTTCTTATCTGAAAATTGCATGGAATAGCATCAAACAAGGGAAGTTTAGTAAATAAGAATGTACTTTTTGTCTTGGAATGAAAGGAAAACTAAAATATTATAGACATTAAAAACTTAATTTCTTTATGACCAAAGTCTTGCAGACTATTTGTAAATACTAGCAAACTGTTCCATAGAAAGCCTATCTATTTATTGAATTTTCACAGAGATGTGAAGATTTGCCTTGTAACAAATATGTTGCAAGATCAGGATTCATCTTACTAAAAGAGCACTTAGCATGGGAATGGAAGCAGATATGAGACAAAACAATGATAAAACATTGTAGTTTACTCTCTTTTTTCTTGCATCATCACTGCTCCTTCTTTAAAAGCTTAACAGCAGTTGATGCTATATTGAGATAAATTCTCAGTGGTAAGGTCAGTAAAATCCCAATTGACAAAATATGAGGAAAGCAGAACAAAATTTTTTTAAAAAAATCCATTTATTTCTAAAAAAAAAAAAAAATACTGTTGCATCTGTCTTATTACTGTCCACCTCTTTCAGAATGCCTAGTCATTTTACAATAGTTTATAATTTTGATTCAGTTCAAGCCTGTTGCTGAAGTAACAGTACTCCTTACCACTTTGCCCTGTTAAAAAATTCTCTTAACACTGTCTAATATCTGCTGGCAATGTCAATTCAGTCCTCGGTGCTGTAGAATACTGCAGCCCATCACACTCTAGGTTCTAAGAAGGGAAAGAGCATTTTATCAGTTAATGTTCATATGATTTTTGCACAGAATTTTATCTTGCCAGGTATCTTCATGCCTGATCCAGCAATTCTGAACACCAGTAGACTTTTCAGTTTTGTCAGTAACTTAACTAGAATGCCGTTTCATTAATACTAGAAAGCATCAAATCATAATGAAGTCATTTGTGGGTAACTTCCAATTACCCCAACATTTGCTGGAGAAACAACAGTCAATGCAATCAAAGAGGTTCCTTGAAAGCATTGATGATAACTTTATCTCACAAATGATTGAAGAGACAACAAGGAAAGGAGTGCTACTGGACCTTGTCCTATCAAATAATGAAGGAGTAGTTGGGGATGTGAAGTTTGAGGGCAGCCTTGGCTGTAGTGACCATGAGCCTGTGGAGTTCAGGATCCTACTAGGAGGAAACAGGACAGTAAGTAAGACTGCAACCCTGAACTTCAGGTAAGCCAACTTTGGCCTCTTCAGGGACCTTCTTGGAAGAATCCCATGGGATCAGACCCTTTAAGGAAGAGGGGTGCAAGAGAGCTGGTTTATATTCAAACAACACTTCCTCTAGGCTCAAGAACAATGCATCCCTGTGCGCAAGTATTTGAACAAAGCAGGGAGGAGACCAGTGTGGATGAACAAGGAGCTCCTGGCAAACTCAAACATAAGCAGGAGGCATACAAGAGGTAGAAACGAGGATAGACCATGAGAAGAATATAAGGGTGTCACCAGAGCATGCAGAAATGCAATGAGGAAGGCCAAGACCCAATTTGAACTAGATCTTGCAAGGGAGGTCAGAGACAATAAGAAGGGCTTCTTCAAATACATCAATATCAAAGGGAAGGCCAGAGAAAATGTGGGGGCTCTACTGAATGGCAGGAACAACCCCAGGTTCCAGTATAGGTTTGGAGATGATCTACTAGAGAGCAGTGTAGGGGAAAGGGATCTGGGAGTCCTGGTGGACAGCAGGATGACCATGAGCCAGCACTGTGCCCTTGTGGCCAGGAAGGCCAATGGCATCCTGGGGTGCATTAGAAGGGGTGTGGTCAGTAGGTCAAGAGAGGTTCTCCTCCTCCTCTACTCTGCCCTGGTGAGGCCACATCTGGAGTATTGTGTCCAGTTCTGGGCCCCACAGTTCAAGAAGGACAGGGAACTGCTTGAGAGAGTCCAGTGCAGAGCCACCAAGATGATTAAGGGAGTGGAGCATCTCCCTTATGAGAAAAGGCTGAGGGAGCTGGGGCTCTTTAGCTTGGAGGAGACTGAGGGGTGACCTCATTAATGTTTATAAATATATGAAGGGTGAGTGTCATGAGGATGGAGCTAGACTCTTCTTGGTGACAACAAATGATAGGACAAGGGACAATGTGTGCAAGCTGGAACACAGGAGGTTTCACTTAAACTTGAGAAGAAACTTCTTTACAGTAAGGGTGACAGAGCACTGGAACAGGCTGCCCAGGCTGTGGGTTGTTGGAGGTTGTGGAGTCTTCTTCTCTGGAGACATTCAAGACTCACCTTCCTGTGTAATCTCATTTAGGTGTTCCTGCTCTGGCAGGGGGATTGGACTAGATGATCTTTCGAGGTCCCTTCCAATCCCTAGCATTCTGTGATTCTGTGATTCTGTGATTCTGTGAACTGGAAGGATAGACGAGGGGAGGGTAGTGAACATTGTATATTTGGACTTGAGCAAGGCTTTTGATACTGTCTCCTATGAGATACTCATTGGCAAACTCAAGAAGCGTCAACTTTATGATTGGATGGTGAGGTGGACTGACAACTGGCTGAATGGCAGAGCTCAGAGGGTTCTAATTGGTGGTGTGGAATCACGTTGGAGGCCTGTAACTAGTCATGTCCCCCAGGTGTCAATACTGGGTCCAGTGTTGTTCAACCTACTCATCAATGACTTAGATGAAGGAATGGAGTGCCTCCTCGGCAAATTTACTGATGATACTAAACTGAGAGGAGTGTTGGATACACCAGACGGCTGCGCTGCCATTCAGAGGGACCTCAACAGGCTAGAAAGATGGGCAGAGAGGAACCTCATGAGGTTCAACAAGGGAAAGTGCAGATCCTGCCTATGGGGAGGAATAACCACAGGCACCAATACAGGTTGAGGGCTGACCTCCTGAAAAGCAGCCCTGCCAAGAAGGACCTGGGAGTCCTAGTGGACAACAAGTTAAATATGAGCCAGTAGTGGGCTCTTGTGGCCAGGAAGGCTAACAGTGTCCTGGGTTGTATTAGGAAGAGTGTTGCCAGCAGGTGGAGAGAGGTGATCCTCCCCCTCTACTCAGCCCTGGTGAGGCCCCACCTGGAGTACTGTGTCCAGTTCTGGGCTCCCCAGTACAGGAAGGACATGGAACTCCTGGAGCATGTCCAGCGAAGGGCAACTAAGATGATTAAAGGGCTGGAGCATCTTTCCTATGAGGAAAAGCTGAGGGAGCTGGGCCTGTTCAGCCTGGAGAAAAGACGATTCAGAGGGGATCTGATTAATATTTATAAATATCTAAAGGGAGAGTGTCTAGAGGACAGGGCCAGACTCTTCTAAGTGGCACCCAACGATAGGACAAGAGGCAACTGGCATAAACTGCAGCACAAGTTCCACCTGAACATAAGGAAGAACTTCTTTACTTTGAGGGTGACTGAGCACTGGAACAGGTTGCCCAGAGAGGTTGTGGAATCTCCCTCCCTGGAGATATTAAAAAAAAACATCTGGACAAAATCCTGGTTCATGTGCTCTAGGAATCCTTGCTTGAGCAGGCTGGTTGGACTAGATGACCTTCAAAGGTCCCTTCCAACCTCAAACATTCTGTGATTAATCACCTATGTACACAACAATTATTTCCTCAAGCAATGAAATTATTTTTTTCCTCAGGTAATCAATTTCTTAAGAATCACTTAGAAAAGTCTAAGTGTTTTCTTTAAAATAATTTATTTCAAGAATTATTTCTCAATGAGGTTAAACTGACATAACAGTTAGAGGAAAGCACACAAAAATAAATATAAAGCTATAATTAGCAGTGAACAATGCTAGAGCTTGAGTGACTGTGAGGTTGTTCCCTAATCAGTACTTATAACTGGATGCTGATTGTCCTTGTAACTATGCAGTAGTCACTTCAATATGCTCATACCAATTATGAGATGATTTAGAAGAGGATGAAAGGGGCCAGAGACTCATTTCTGAAGTAACATAGATAAAATATTTTTGTTATAATGGCAGTTAAAGTGAGCAATATTGCAAATGCAGATACCTGGTATACAAAGAAAAAAAGTCTGTGCAATTAAAAAAGTTGGCATTTGTTTCTCAGTCTTGCAAGGATATATGACTAATTTGTCAAAACGGGATTCACTACCAAGTCTTTCTGGGGAACAGGTTGTCTCTGAAATTATTTGTCTTATTCTGAGATTTTAATAGTTTAGTTCTACACAATTTGCTGATGTGGAATTACCCTATTGGATGGTTATAAATCTATGCCCTTTAGAGAAGTCAGTGGAGATTATATTGTCAATGTGAAGTATGGAAATTATAGTGTCAGCACAACATATTTAATGGTTTATCTTTCAAATGTATGTGTTTGAGAAAAATTGTTGGGTTTTTTCTGTTTTTCCTCCAATGTACAATTTCTGGGACAAAACTTACTTTTTTTTTTTTTTTTTTTTTTCTATGGCTGTGTATATGATTCTCCCTTTTCACATAACTTTATGTTACTTTATACCTAGATTAAAAAAAAAAAACCTATATATCTTTCATAGCCAATTGTTCTGTTTGCAGTGGTTTTAAAAATGTAGTATTTAAACAGGAGGAAAGTTATGATTTTTCCTAATTTTTGATGAAATATATTATCATTTGCAATGACATTCAGAATTTTGAGTCTTGATGATATGGTAGTATTTGTAGTAATAAAATGGGAATATAAAGTTAATAGGTAGAATTGTGGTTGCACAGTTATTGACAAATAGAAACTGATCTATCATCCAGATGTCAAAGTGTAACATCGACCTTTAGAATATGTATCAGACCTTAGATTATCATCATTCAAATGTGAATTTTAAACACTGATGATACCAGCCATCATCTGACAGAAACTATGTCTTTTCTTTCTTTATTGTACCAATATATTTTTCACCATTTGATTTTTTTTTTTTTCTTTATAAACTGCTTTAAGGTTAAACACTGTATTTCCAAGGAATGATTTCTGAAATACTGAATTTCCATGTTCATGCTGCAGTCATTCAGTACAGGAAAGCTAATTGTTAAGAGACAGTTACTGGCTGGTAGACTAAGAATTTTAAGGATTATTATGAGAAAATGACTGAAGGGAGCTAGTAGAAGAGTTGGAAAGACATGAATTTGCAGATTAAATGTACCTGAGAGATTCCATGTAGATAAACTCCTTATCTGCTCCATAAATAATACAGAAACTTTGCATGTCTTGCATAACACTTCACCAACAGTAGCACTATTATTGAAGCAAAGTATTCAAATGTGTATAAAGCAGAATGCTGGGTAATTATCTTTCAAATATTTACATATATTTACATTGTTATTGTAGTTTTTGTTACATTTGTAACTCATAACAATAAATATAAAGAAGAGGTGGGAATGGCAGGGGAGGGGAGGAGCCAAAAGCCTGTGTGCTCTATGTCTGAGATTCCCCAATAAGGTATCTCGGTGGAATATTCAGTGAATATTTGTTGAACATACTTAGATTTTCCATTACCCATTTTTGATACTGAAACATGTTTTTAGTGAATTTATAAATTAGAACAGGAAATATTCTTATTTTTTATTGACAAATATTGTTGACAAATGGACTTAGTACTTTTGATGTCCAGCATTTTTGATGCCAAAGTTCTAGTACTGCTTATGCTAAATAACCTGAGTGTTTTGGAGCAGGTGGAACTTGACACTTGGCTCCCCCTCTTACATGAATATTCATATAAGAACTGTCCACATATGAAAGGGTTTCCAAGAATCATGATGAATACCCCACAAGGGTACTTTGCTGTTACTAAAATAACTGGGGAATAATATTATATTATTCAATTTCTCATTTTGAATATCTCTAGCCTTCATGAAGCAAGAATTTCCTCATGACAATATACTTAATGTGATGCCTTGTATTTCATAATGAAAAGCCTGCACATCAGAACATTAAGGTTTTACATAACACCTCTACATCTGGGTAACAGAGAGAACACTATGTTTTTAGAGACTTGATATTGCTAGTAAAATCTTTTCATATCAGAAATTTAACCAGAAAGAAGAAAAATACCCTCTTCCTTTAGTGTTTTATGAATACCCTTCATTGCTGATTGACAATTCCTTTTTTCTGTAATTTAAAAAACTAATAATGAGAAGCTGAGAGAGTTGTGTGAATAGAAACTAACCAGAACACTGGTGGATAAACAACTATTCCAGCTCTGTTCCATAATGACACAGATATTCTGTTTCACCAGAAAGTATCCTGCATCTAATATGCTCCCCCAAGTAGAAAGGTTCCATTAAAAGGCAGCTAGATGAGAAACTAAAAGTAAACAATTTACATATTAAAACCACATTTTTAAAATTCAGATTAGTTTCAAAGTATCCTTCACAGATTAGCAGATTTAATTGCCTATGACTGATGATACTAGTAAAGACTTTTGGAGACAAAGTGGAAAATAACAAACTTAATCTGTATTTTGGGATGCCTGCTACCAGTGTTCAAGGTAATTACTTTGTCTTAATTCCCAGATTGCATCATGTAATTCAGTTTACACATCTGCTGAGGATCCTATAAGGTGATATGGTTCAAATAAAGGACCAGACTTATCTGTAATGTAATTCAGTTTATGACACTAGAACTTATAAAATATGTTAAACAATAAATCAAACTAATTCTATAACTACTGTCCAATGGATGTAAATTTTCCCTTTACATTGAAAAAACACTTGTTATATACAACTACAATTACACTTACTACACCTATAACAAATAATTCACTAACAAAAAACATCTGAACTGTATGTAGTGTAAGTCTACTGTTGGTTTTTTTGTGAGTTATCATACATATACCATAATATGTACATGGCTCTGCAAGTGGAACTGAGCAATAATGAGGATGATGGTTCATCTAAGTTGGAGGTGTTGCCAAGGTTAAGTCAGCATACGCCCTGTGTCAAACCCACTTCCACAAATTAAAACTGATAGGCCATTGTCACAGGAGACTCGCTCCCAAGGCAAACAGAAGGTCCAATACACAGACCAGACACACTTCTTAGGATGCCTCCATGGGGTCCAGATTAAAGATGTGAAAAGAAAACTTCCTACCCTGGTACGACACACAGATTACATCTCCTTCTATGACGAGGTTACCTGCTTAGTGGATGAGGGAAAGGCTGTGGATGTGGTTTACCTGGACTTTAGTAAAGCCTTTTACACCATTTCCCACAGCATTCTGCTTGAGAAACTGGCTGCCAATGGCCTGGACAGGCACACTCTCTGCTGGCTTAAGAACTGTCTGGATGGCCAGGCCCAAAGAGTGGTGGGGAATGGAGCTAAATCCAGCTGGAGGCTGGTCACAGGTGGTGTTCCCCAGGGCTCAGTGTTGAGGCCAGTTCTGTTTAATATCTTTATCAATGATCTGGATGAAGGGATTGAGTGTACCCTCAGTAAGTTTGCAGATGAGACTAAGCTGGGTGGAAATGTTGATTTGCATGACGGTACAAAGGCTCTACAGGGGGACCTGGACAATGGGCTGCAACCAACTATATGAAGTTCAACAAGGTCAAGTGCCAGGTCCTGCACCTGGGTCACAACAACCCTGTGCAACACTATGGGCTTGGGGAAGAGTGGCTGGAGAGCTGCCTAGTGGAAAAGGATCTGTGGGTGTTGGTCGACAGCCAGCTGCATATGAGCCAGCAGTGTGCACACGTGGCCAAGAAGGCCAACAGCATCCTGGCTTGTATCAGAAACAGTGTGGCCAGCAAGATCAGGGAAGTCATCCTTCCCCTATACTCAGCACTAGTGAGGCTGCACCTGGAATACTGTGTTCAGTTTTGGACCCTTACTACAAGGACATTGAGGCACTGGAGCATGTCCAGAGAAGGGCAGTAAATCTGGTGAAGGGGCTGGAGAACAAGCCTTATGAGGAGTGGTTGAGGGAACTGGGATTGTTTAGCCCAGAGAAGCGGAGGCTGAGGGGAGACCTTATCATTGTCTACAACTACCTGAAAGGAGGTTGTAGCAAGGTATGTGTGTCTCTTCTCCCAAGTAACAAGTGATAGGACAAGAGGAAAAGACCTCAAGTTGCTCAAAAGGAGATTCAGATTGGATATCAGGAAAAATGTGTTCACTGAAAGGGTCATCGGACTCTGGGATGGGCTGCCTAGGGAAGTTGTTGAATCACCATCCTTGGAGGTATGATTCTATTATATTTTCATGATTTTTTATATGCTTCTATGATATTTTCACTCTTCTACTGAAGACAGAATTATACATCCTTCATGTCCTTCAGGTCATAAATCTTATCGATTTGAGTGGAGCAATGAGTTAACTTGAAAAGCTATATTGTGTCCTCTCTCAGTTTTACATCTGTCAAGGCAGTTTTATACATCCCTGAGGGAGGAGCAGTGGGTTCAAATCTGCATATGACAAGGGCTGCCCAGGGTTAGGGGCTTCAGCTACTAGGCTTCTATGAAAAAGGACATCATCAAACTATCTCCATTGTAGTAACCAGTAATGACAGTGCTGGGATTGAATCAGTCCCAATAAATTAGGCATTAAATTAGTAAATAAGTGGGCCTTTTCTGGAACATGACACCACTCTTCTGTTCTCTGAACTGTGACAAAATCTTGTAGCATTAAGAATCTCAGATTACTACAAATTCACAAGAACATATGTATAAAAACTGATGAATTGAGGTAAAAAATGAAATGTTAAATAATTAAATGTTTATTGAGAATACCATTCTAAATCATTCCCTGAAAGTGAACCACCTGCTTACACTGGGATTTAGGTGGAATTCAGCTGGTCTGCACAAAACCCTGAACATTTCATTAATGTACACATTACATTTAAATGTGGTCATTCTGATTTGTATCTGATGACACGTTGGAAAGAAAGGTTTTGGGGTATTTTTGCTTGTTTTATATTTTCCACTCACAGATGCAGTATTATGGTGATGACTTTTATAGTCAGTCTATTTTACATTACCAAAATAAAAGGCCTATTACTGTGTGTATAGAATCATAGAATGGTTAGGGTTGGAAGGGACTTTAAAGATCATCTAGTTACAACTCCCCTGACATGACCAGGGACACCTTCCACTAGATCAGGTTGCTCAAAGCCTCATCCAGGCTGGCCTTAAACACTTCCAGGGAGGGGGTATCCACAACTTCCTTGGGCAACCTGTTCCAGTGTCTCACCACCCTCACAGGAAACAATTTCTTCCTAATATCTCATCTAAACCTACTGTCTTCCATTTTAAAGCCAGTACCCCTTATTCTATCACTACCTGCCTTTGTAAAAGTCCCTCCCCAGCCTTCCTATAGCCCCTTCAGGTACTGGAGGGTACTATAAGGTATTCCTGGAGCCTTCTCTTCTCGAGGCTGAACAGCCCCAACTCTCTCAGCCTGTCCTCATAGGAGAGCTGCTCCAGCCCTCTGATCATCCTCATGGCCTCCTCTGGACTTGTTCTAACAGGGCAAGTTAATGCTGTTGACTATGAGGAACTATTCAGGCAGAGGCAATCTAAAACAAACAGTTGAAAGTGGAACACAGATCCCCTGCAATGTTGGCCCTACATCCATAAACAAGTCTGTTGAATACAAACTGAGGAGGAGGGGGGTGAGGGGGAGTGGGGGGGGGGGGGGGTAAGAATTACTGTAGTCTCAGTCTGAGTAGCTCTCTAGCGTGGAATATAATGACAATAATAGTAAAATTCTTACCTGATAACTAAGTCAGGCCTGAGATTTTTCTCTAGGAAGTATTTTATGATAGAAAATAGGTATGAAGTTAAACGTAGGAAATGCACAATTATGAATGCTTCTATTTTTAAAAGCAATATATCAGAAAAAAAAAAAATCTGATTCTATTTAAAAATTACAACATTTTTTCTTCAAACTCAAATACCTAAACATGTTTTTGCTGTGTTTCAGGAAAGCTGAAATTGCAAGTTGATTTTTAGCAATTATCTGTTGTAGCCTAGACATTTTGCTATGTGAAAGCACCCTTATAATGAATTTCAGGTATACCATTTCTCTGTAGGAAGACAGAAGATGATTTATCTTCTTGATACAGTAGTTTATCCAGAAGGTTCAATCAATACAGGATGAAAATACAGGTCTTCAAACAACAACTTTGATTATATGTGGTAAAGGCTTTTGGTAATCTAAAATATTCTATTCCTTTACTTCAATAAATAATAATTTCAACAACAACAAAAAGGATTTTTGTACTGTAAGAATTAGAATAATTCAATACTACTAAATTATATCTGGTGAACTAGTAAGTCTAAAATATTTTTTAAAAATCATAATAGCTATAAAGTTGATAATAGCTATAAATTTGCTTATAATCCTGCAACAAGGAAGGGTAAATCTTTTAATATAACTTAGAAATGTGTTATAGAATTAAGAATTATTAATTATTATTAATTATTTAGAATTAAACATATGTGTACACATATGTTTAATTCCTTTTTGGTCAGTTGTCCAAATGAGAAATGTATAATACTTTCCTAAAATATATTTGATATGTGCTGCACTGTTATACCATGTATCAGGGAAAGTTTAAAGAGGAAAAAAAAAAGTCAAAAATCAGGACAGTTTATCATCAATATGATAGAAAGTCTGATAACAGATTACTACAATATACAGACATAATACCAAATAAAAATAGAATTAAACTAAATGCTACAAAGCAATTAAATCAACAGAAGTCAAAAGTAAAAAACAAATAAATTTTCTTTATTTACATTTTAAGATTACTAAAATTAAGTTAGAAACCCAACACAGTTCAACATGTGCTTGTCAGAGATTTTGTTTTAAATGAAACTATGCTTAGTGAAGATAAATTGTTCTTTTTTATTATTTTTCATACCAATTTTGTATGTAGTGTATTGGTTATTTTGTTGATTGCACTAGGACATGGGAAACATCTAAAGCTGTTTTTCATTATGTAAAAATCTAGTGTCAGAGAATAACTCCATAAGGAAATTGTTCTGAATATGCCCCTGCCCTGGGGAGACACAGTTGTTATATGCAACAGCAGTGTCAGAAGAAAGAGGAGAAAAAGGAAAGAAAAAAGATGACATTAGCCCACAGGGTTACCTGAAGTAGACAGATGCAAGAACAGCACTCATGGGACTGCCTGTTTGCTCTGAGTGAATAATTTACAGACATTGAAGACAATTGTAGCTCCTACTTGTAAGAGTAAAATAGGGGCAGAGGGAAGAGAAAGTGAACTTTCTAATGTTATTATTTAAATGCAGAACATCTGGCAGTTGTATAAGCCAGTTTTGGCAATAAAAGATGTTAAAATTCTGGTTCAGCAGTTTGTGATTCCTTGATATAGAGATTAATTTCTGGCATTAGTTGAAGACAGAACAAAGAACCACAGTGAACTTACTTTTAAATCCAGCAAAAATCTGTCACCTGTTTTCTGGAGTTTGAAGGCCATTAGATCTTCTTCTAACACTTCTTATTAAGAACAATTAAAAACACAGATGGTGTAGATATTAACTGAGTTTTGGTGGATTGCAGATTGTTGGAACTATTGACTTATTTTCTCAACTAGGATCTTTTTATTTCTCAACATGTAGCTACGAAACCAGAGACAAGAAACTGGACAAATCTCAAGGTCCATCTCCTAAAGGCAGCTGCCTGAGGAGTTCATGTACTGAGTCTGGCTGAGATGGGGGTTAATTTTCCCCATATCAGCCCTCATAGTGCTGTGTTCTGTATTAGTAGCTAGAAAGGTGTTGATAACACACCAGTATTTTGGTTCTTGCTTAGCAGTGCTAGCACAGCATCAAAGCTACCTCTTCAAAATTTCCTCTTCCCAGTAGGCTGGAAGCGGGAAAGCTCTTGGGAGGGAACACAGCCAGGACAGCTGAGCCAAACTGACCAATGGGATATTCCATGTCATATGACATCTGCTCAGAAATAAAAGCTAGGAGAATGGAGGAGGAAGTGGGGACATTCATTATTTATAATGTTTGTCCTCTGGAGTAACTGCTATGCGTATACTGAAGCCCTGCTTCCTGGGAAGTGTCCAGACATTGCCTGCTGATGGGAAGTAGACAATAAATATTTTGTTCTTCTTTTCCTTCCTTGATTGTGGCTTTGTTTTGTTTCTGTTAAACTGCCTTTGTCTGAAACCATGAGTTTGGTTGGTTTGTAGGGGTTTATTGTTTGTTTGGTTCCAGTTTTGTTTTTGTTTTTTATCTTATTTTCTCCCCTCCCCATCCTCTGAGGACGGGAGTGATAGAGCAGCTTGGTGGACACACAGCATTCAGCCAAAGTCAACCAACCACAGTTCAGCTGTCCATTTTCCTTATGTTTATTTCCTTATATTTCCTGACATTTATTTTTTTAAAATGGACACCTTTTTTGGTCTTGAAATATGTATGTCAAACCATTGGTTTTGCATCAGTATTTGTAAATGACTCCTCCACAGCTACACAGTATGTTGCTTAGGTAGACCTGTCTTTTTTGTTGGAATCACCAAAACTTGATAAAATCAACTACTCTTTTCTATAAACTAACTATTAAATGTTATTGATCTTATTAATATTTTGCCTTGCTAACATCACATTTATAGCACTCTTTCCTGATACAGTTAATGAAGCTTTAAGATTTTGCTGCCAATAATATATTTTTTTTTTCTATAACCCCATTTATTACTACATCAATAATATTTTTTATCTTGTAGCAGAGATACCTGGATCCATTTGATTAGCTATTTCAATAAATGAAGTCTAGAAGGAAAAGATCTCTCAGGTTACCTAAAATTTCTGCTTATTGAATTAGTATTTTTATCTGTTTCCTCTGTTTTACTGAAGTAAATTAATGTCAACATGTGTCACTAGAGCAAGAAAAGATAATTACGGAAATTCTATTCTAGCACCTCCACTCACCTCCTACCCCCCCAAAAAAATGTCTGATCTGAAAACACAGTCATAATACATCAAGCAGTATTCATATTTCTATTGTCTATGCATATTCATTTTGTATTCTTTGAAGAAACATGATTACACACTTCCCTTTCACTTGACAAAGCATTCAAATGTTTCGTTTTTGTGTGCATGTGTTAAGTGGAATGTCATGAAAGACTAAGATACTAACTTCTCACTTGCTCTGTGATTAAAACAGCAAATATAATTCTACAAGTGTGCTATTGCTGTTATAACATAGTGCTTTCTTTGGCTACATGCTAAAGTTTAACATACAAGATATAGCCCCCTTCACTTGGCAGAAATCATTAGACCACTCGTGGTTTCATGGTAGGCAAAATTAGTATTGCAACAAATCTGAATTTTGCATGCTCAGAATTGGATATGCCCTTTATGTAGCATCTCCACATATTTTTCTATCAAAGCTTTTAAAAACCTATAAATCTCTAAGAATAATTAATATTCTATTTTATTTTCACTTTAATTGCCTGAATGTGGCTCTTCAGGTTAACTGGTTCTCCATTTTTACTCTATGTGAACATTTCTATTCACAAGTGGACTTTTGGCTTACCTCTAAATCAGAGACATGTTACAGTATACTGATCCTAAAGACATGCCTATTATGTATATTTTTTAATAACAAATGAAAATATATGTTTACTGTATTGGTAGGGATTAAACTGTTTGTCCTGGTTTTTGCTAGGTTAGGGTTAGTTTTCTTCTTAGTAGCTAGAAAGCACCGTGTTTTGGTTTCAGTGAGGATTGTTATGAGAACAATGTTGATAACTACAAGGAGTGCTTGGGCAGTGATTGGGCAGTTTCCAAGAACAGAAGAGTGGAAGCGGGGAATGGAGAAGAAAAGTATAGTAGTTAGTAAAACCCAGAACTGGCAGTTGGATATGCCAATAAGATATTCCATATTATATTACATTATTATTATTATTCTAGTATTAATTATTCTAAAATTCTATTTAGTATTATTCATTATTCTTATTATTTTAATTTTATTTTAACTCTAATTATTAAATTGTTCTTATCTCAACCTACAAGTCTCCTTACCTTTACCCTTCCAATTCTCTCCCCGATTCCCTTGGTGGTGGAGGGAAGGGGACAAGGGGGACAGTGCTGTGAGTGGCTGTGTCTTGTTTGACTGCCAGTAAAGTTAAACTATCACACTGTTGAGTTTTTTTGTTTGTTTGGATTTTTTGTTTTGTTTTGGTTTTTTAATTTATGAAATACTGTTCTTTCATAAGGGTTTCAGGAAATTTTATCATACATTATTTAAAAATAGATAACTATTTTGTGCACACTCCCTGGTCAAAAGTAGAGTTTTCTTTTTTGTATTATTTTTGTTTGCAATGCTTGGTTTTAATCCATAGTTCTACACCATCTTAGGCGAGGTTTTCTCTTCTTCACTCTGTTTGCTTTGGAATCAGTTGTAGTGTATGACAGATAAACTGCTTTCATCTATCAGCCTTAAACAATCTCTTCTGGGCTACAACTGCCCTCCTTGAGGGTTTGCCAGGCTGCACCATTGCTCCAGCCTCAGTCCCTTCCCTCACTGCCCTGCTTCAGCAATTCCTCTGCACTCAAAGCTGAAGGCAGAATACTACTTGAAAATGGCTTTATTAATGCTACTAAATGCACTACTAAATCCTACAAAAGACAAACATTTTGAAGTTCAGGGATTTTTTGCCCTGAGTAATCTTCTGACACCTAGTGGGGAGGATGAGAGGATAAAGGTATGCGAGAGGCACGTTTATTGCATAGGTCATAAAAGTGCATAGATTTAATGATTAGTGGAGTAATGATATATTTGTACTACTAAGACACATTCAGACAATCAGGAAGGAAAGTCAATTATAACTATAATTATAATGGAACGGGGTTGTAATAGATTCAATTATAATAGGACAGGATTTAGCTTTAAAACTGTGTGGTGATAAGTGTACAGACCCTGGGAAAGAAGCTGGGCCATTTAGTCTACTGGATTGACTTTATATATTCACATAAAAAAGTTAACTCACATTTTAACTGATATATTACAAGACAGTAGGAAAATCACATTTCTTGTAAAGGCAACATGTTAGATGTCAGATATGATTCAGCTGTCTAAAAAATAGCTATTGTCATTTCCCCTGTCCCTCAGTTTCTGACTTATCCTGATAGTTATGACACAGGGTTGAAAAGAGATGTGTGTCCTTCTGGACTAGTAACTCAGAGCCAGGAGGGATACCCCAGGGCATCTCAACTATCCCTACCTGCCCATCAAATCTGACTGAACTGTTCTGATAGAGCTCTCCTTTGCCCGTGAACATTTAAATGTGGATGCTTAACTTATTTTAATGTTTGTTAGTTTCAAATGCCCATGCAAATACCTCGTGCTGTTCAATTAATGAGAATTTTGCTGTTTTAATGACTAATGTAAAAACCACTGTTCTTCTGAATAGTTTGTTGGGGTTTGCTTTGTTTTGTTTTGTTTTTCCAGAAAAGCTAGTTGTTCGTGATAGACTGCAAAAAGTTACTATTTTACAGCAATATGAATATAAAATAAACAACTCTAGCTTCATGTGTAAATTGAGGAATTCTGTGCTAACCTTTATCACTCACAAATGAAAACATGAAGAATGGTAGGTAATTCATGAAGATGTCAACTCACTGTTTAGCAGCAATCAAAAAAGCAAAACAAATATTGAAGTAGTAACAGAAACAAATAAATCAGCAAGAGAACAAATCAAAACCCATTGTTATTCTACTGTAGAAATCCACAGTTTTCCCATGTCTAGCTATGTCGTACAGTAGGGTTTTCTCCACCTCAGGAAGGATATAGTTGAAATGTAAAAGTTTTGGAAAAGCTGACAGGTATGATCAAAGGCATATAATGGATTTAGATTAAGGAATAGCTAAGTAACCTGGAACTGTTTGGTCTAGAAAAGGGATGAGTGACAGGAGATAAGAACAACAACAACAACAAAATCAGGAGTGTTTTGGGGAGATGATAGAGATAATAGCTTTCTGTCTTTTCCAATATAAACACTAGGAGACAACAAAAAAACAGTTGAGAGAAATTAAAAAAGGAAGTTCTTCATATCACTTGAAATTAAACTGTGACACTCCTTATCTCTGAATAATGGGTTTTAACTGTTTAAACTAAAGGGAGATTACCAGAGTTCATGCAAATCCACTTGTGCCTATGAAGTGCATACCTATACACTCTGGTGCAGAATGTCCTTGAGGTCTTGAGTTTTCATTGTCTGGATGCTGGCAGAGGATGCTGGGCAGTACCATAGATGCATCCTTCGGTTCTTAAACTCTCTTTTAAATATCTTTTTGTGGTGACCATTTTAATTTTTATTTTTTTTTTCCTCATTAAGGGTTTGGGACCAAAAAAGCATTAGTCTATTCATGAAAAAAAAAAAAACCACTGCTCTCTTTTCCTCCAAAAGGAATCAAGTTAGAGAGAGGAGAAAATACAGACAAGACCTAGTAATTGCAGACACAGTGAAGGCGAAAAAAAGAAAAGATTAACTGTCCAAAGGACTAGAAATATGTATCAGGACCCACAATACACTACTAGGCCTTACTGTCCCTGCTAGTCTCAACCAGGGCATCCCCAGGCTGTATCTGTCTCTGATTCCCATCCCCAGGGATGACCCTGACCCCACCTATTACCTGTGGGTTGACCTCCTGGCCTGGCCTTGGCCTGTCCTGCTCCCAGGGTGGTGCCCAATGCCCAAAGCCAGTGAATCCCAGCTGCCCCGCTCCTGGGTGGGGCAGTGGGATAGGCATGGCTGCCAGGACCTGCCCTGATGGACCCCTGAGTACCTCACGCTGCTCCTGGGCTCTGACCCCATGGAGCTGCCAGGGAGGATACAAGGCAAAGGGGAGAAGTGCAGCCTGAATCTCAGCAGGAGTGCTGGAGAGCTGAGGAGAGGTACTGAGGTCTGACCCACTGATCGCAAATGTGCTCTAGGGTCTTCCTTTCATTGTAGAAATCCCACTCTGAACTGAGAGTGCCTGTGAGCCACACCACAAACAGGGCTGCACTCATCCCACCTATATTATCTAACAAGATCAGGAACTGAGTGGGAGGACAAACTGGCCCAGCAAGCTCCGCATCCTCTTCTTGTGATGACACACAAAAGCAAGGAAGCACAGCAGAAAAGGAGGAAGCCTGTAGTGGCATTTCTGAGGCAACCATTTCTGGGCCAGAGGGAGGACATGCTGCCTACAGCAGTGGTGTGCTGGGAGGTTGCAAACAGCAACCTGAGTGCTGCAGAGCCTGGGCTGAGGGATGAGCAGGGGACATCCACTCACATGCTCAAGACAGAAGGTGACTGTGGGATGCAAGGCAGGCCTTCTACCTGCGAAAGGTGAGGAAAACCTTGAGCAAGGCTGTAAAGTAAGTAAGATGAAATCAAGTCTCCAGTCTCCATGGTACCCTCAAGGACCATCCTGCTCATGAGTGAGGTCTCCACAGAGGAAGGTAGGGGCTATGCAGCAGACACTGCTAGTAAATTTTCCCCAGTGGCCACTCCAAATAGGTTGTAGGTCTTGAGTAAGCCCTTGCAAAAGCTAGCCAGCTCAGAGTCATTGTGGGAAGAACTTCTCAAATTAGGGATAAAGAGCTACAAGTTGTCCTGAAGTCTTAGCCTGCTCCAGGATTTTCCAAGGGCCCCACAGCAGAAAGTGTAGGCATGGTGGCATGTTCCATCTTCAAGGAAAAGCTCTTGATGTATAAGATGGTGAAACGTTATGGTCTGGGGGTTCTTGGATGGCAATACAGGTGTAGATATCAGTAGTGTCAGGGCACTGTAAAATGTAGCAGTGTAGGTGGCAGAGCACTGTGCAGCAGTGATATTGTAAGTACTGTAGTGCAATGATGAAACTCTTCTCCCTTGCCCTAGTACAGAGGGAAGCAGTGAGGGAAAGGTGTGCAAGAAGAGAAGTGTGGGAAGGGGAGACCCTAGGCAGCCAGGGTGGAGCACTGGGAGGAGGCAGGAAGCAGGAAAGGCCAGCTCTCCTTCTCCTCCTCTCTTCCTCCTGTTTCCTACTGCTGTAGAGCAGTGCTTGGGTGGATGGACCTTAGCATAATGCAATAGAGATCCTCAGGTTTTTTATATCTCAGTGTCTTGCTTTGCCCTTGTGTTCTTCAGCCCTGCAGAGAAGGACCTGGGAGTACTGGTGGATGACCAGCTGACCATGAACCAACAATGTGCCCTTGTGGTCAAGAAGGCCAATGGTATCCTAGGGTGCATCAAGAAGAGTGTAACCAGCAGGTCGAGGGAGGTGATCCTCCTTCTCTACTCTTCCATGGTGAGGCCGCATCTGGAGTATTGTGTCCAACTCTGGGCTCCTCAGTTCAAGAGATACAGGGAACTTCTGGAGAGAGTCCAGCAAAGGGCTACAAAGATGATTAAGGAGCTGAAGCATCTTTCTTATGAGGAAAGACAGAGAGCTGGGTCTGTTTAGCCTAGAGAAGAGAAGACTGAGAGGGGACCTTATTAATGTTTATAAATATCTAAAGGGTGGGTGTCAAGAGGATGGGAGCAAACTCTTTTCAGTGGTGGCCAGTGACAGGACAAGAGGCAACAGGCGTAAACTACAGCATAGGAAGTTCCACCTAAAAATAAAGAAGAACTTTACTGTGAGGTTGCCTGAGCACTGGAACAGGCTGTCCAGAGAGGTTGTGGAGTCTCCTTCTCTGGAGATACTCAAAACCCATCTGGATGCAGTCCTGTAAAACTTGCTCTAGGTGAACCTGCTTTGGCAGGGCCACTGGATAGATGATCTCTACAGGTGTCTTCCAAACCCTAATATTCTGTGATTCTATGATTCTTTCTTACAAGCCTTGGTGAAAATTGAATTAACTTCAAATTAATATGGAAAAATCACAGGTCATATGCTTGCTAAGAGCTTCTTGCAGATTTATATTCTAGATATTTCAGGAAAAAGCAAAATGTAATTACTTCTTCCTGACATCCACCTGTTTTATTCCTGATTTCTTCTCCTTTCCTCTTTTCCCCTTTCTCTAATGAAAGGCAAAAGATAAATTCTCAGTTCTGCTTCTCAATTTTTCACTAGTAAAAATATTTAATGACAAAACAAGCAGAGATATGTTTCCAATTAGATTTTGATAAGGTTTCTTTCAATAAATAATTTACTTGGGAGTCCTTTTTAAGTATCTGCTAGTGGCATTTGGAGTTGTTTTCAGTTTCTTTTCCTATAAACATTACTCTAGGTGTAAAAAAGCAAAATAGTATTTTAGAATTGTTAACTACTTGTTCCCAAGAAAGTAAGATTTCATTTGTAGATCAGTTTATTTGCCTATAAGAATAGCTACTTTACTGCTTGCTTTTGAGAAGTCTTGCAATTTAGACATAGAAAACACTCTAAAGCAAGTATTGTCATTTTTCTCAGCTGGCATAAAAGTGTATTGAAATTTTCAGTTGAAAATTTCCAGTAAACAATACTTTCTGTATTAATGTATTATGTATCTAAAAATGACACACAATGACAAAAAACCCTTTTGTGTTCTGGGTTTTCTTGTGTTTTTGAAAATGATTTTAACATAAAAGGAAGAATTTTTAACCTAAAGAAGAAGTTGTGATGTCATGACAGTAAGCATTTTTAAAAACTCTCAACAGTTACATTGCTTTTAGTTTTCCTTATGCAGATGGGAAAAAATAAATATGCTGCAAATACAAACTGAGTCATAATGGCATGTCATGCCAATGACTTTGGAGGAGCTATTAAGATCTCAGAAGGAAGAGTGTAGTGATTGTAATGAAGGTTTTATTATCTCTGTCATCATGACTGTTGTAAAGATTTTTGTACACTATACAATCTTTTTATTTGAATTATTTCTGTTAAAAGTATCAAATAAGTGGGAAAACATAAGCACCTCCCCCCAAAAACCCTACCATTTCTCATGTGTTTTTGAAGTGCAAAACAAACTAAGTGATATCTTACTTGAAACAAAATTCCTTAGAGATCAAATTACATTTGTATTTTTAATACTGGACAAAGTATTATTTATACCGTTTATGGCTATGTCTTACCTGCTATGTAAATCATATTTTCTGCCAAGAAGAGATAGCAATCTAAATAAATATGACAGATAAAAAAATAAGAAAAAATACAATCACCAAGGACATTTCGTAGTTATGCATGGACACAGATAGTACTGATGCCAGACAGAAGAATAGTACTTAAGGTATGTTAAAAGAAAAAAGCAAGCATACAAATTTTGTAGCATGACATTCAGAATCCTTTTATAGGCAAAAGGAAAGACACCATGTATTTATTCCAAATTATTTAGTCAATTAGTATTTTAAGAGTTTAATAGTTCAAACTGTTTCATCAAGAAGCTTAATTAATATTGTGGTTAAAATTGTTAAGCAGAAAAACCTTCAAACCTGCTATCATCTACCCCTTTTCTTTTGTTTAATGTTTGCACTGCTAATATGCTTCTGTGAGAGACTGCACTATGAACTTGTCTCAAAGATTGCTTGCAAGGACGGTCACAAGATCACGGGGTCCCGGAAACCCCAACTTGTGAAAACGTTCTGCCCGGGCATGCCCCCGCCCCAAGCATGCGGCAGTCGCTGGGGAAAACAGAGCTGGAGATGTGCTGTTGCCACGGAAACCACGGCCCTCAAAGGGGCATTTAAGAAGGACCTGCTTGGGCAAGTTTGAGGGGATGACTGCATGACTGCAACGCACCGCAGTGCACCGCACCGCACCGCACCGCACCGCACCGCGCTGCACTACCGTTGGAGCAAGCAGCGTGCGTGAACGCCTGCCGCTGCGCCACTGAGGAACTGAGACCCCCTCGCCCCTCCCGGACCACCGTCGAGAGCTGAGACAAGCCGCGCACGTGACTGTCCACTACGGAGCTTCCAAGAAACTGAGAACCCCTCGCCCCCCCTCATCCCCGGGACACCCCGGATCTATGGTGGTGACTGTTCTTGCAGCCCTATCCTGACTGCTGGCTTAATTTCCATCTTTCATTCCATCCTGTCCTATCACTACCCCCTTTCATTATTTTTTTCCTATTTTTATCTTATTTTTTATTTTAACTTTTTTTTTTTTTTAATTAAAGGTATTCTTGTTGTACGGCATTTGACCTCATTTGTGTCTTAATCTCACTCTTGGAATCATATCAAAACTTTCCCCGACATCGGATCCAGAAGAAAGGAGAAGGTGGTTATGATTACCTATATCCTAAGGTCTTCATTTTGGGAGTGCAATGTGCCTGAGAAGTGATTTCTTCTTCCTTGGCCTTGAGTCTGTTTTTCTTATCACAGCTAATTTCCTTCTCCTGGGCTACAAAATGCAGCTTGGCAGTGGACTCCAGAGGGGTGTCGCTCCCTAGAGCTGAAGGAAAATCAGGGACGACAGCAGTCACTGGGAGCCCAGTGCAGAAGTTAAACCAGTTAAACCCAATTGAGGCTGAGATGAGGCTGAGCTTATGCACCACCAGGTCTGCACAGAGCCTTTACTGTTTTCTTAGTAATAGTGAAAGTTACATTTAGCAGGGTCCAGTAAATGCTTTATTGTAGTGCAATACTGTGTTCATTATTGTGGAAAGATCAGATCGTGTAAAGGTGTCTTTAGTCTTGACATTTATTAAAAACTTGCAAACACTAATGAAACGTAAATTCGCAAATTTGCTATGAATAGCTGCTAAAAATTTTGAAAGGAAGATGAAGGTAAATAAGTCTTTCAGAAAATTTTCTGAGACGAAGAAGAAAAAGCTCCTGAAAACTCACTGCTTTAGGCATTCAAAACAAAATTTGAGCAAGTAATACTGTAATATTAAATACAAAATACTTCAGTGCCTATGAGTACACATGAACATGTGTCCTTGTAGGTGGATGTGTGGATATTTGTAAAAAAATCACACAACTGAACACATGTAATGCCATTTGGGATGCTATAGGATTGCTTACTTGATTTTCAGTCTCCACCAGAAGACCACAATCTTCTTGCTGTAAGACACTCCCAATTGTATGCAAATACTGTGCATACCTTAAGGTATCTCAAATGACACTAAACATTTCAATTCAGATGACTGAATAAAACACTTTGTGCCATGTTAGAAACTGCGTATCTAAGATAATGTAACTTTCATTACTAATAAAATATTTTTGTATTATATGGGGGAAACACTGACGTGTATGATGTCCTTTTTTGTCTGATGCTTGCACAAAATTTTCATGAGGAGACATATATTCAAGTGCTAGATTTATTGTCCTATTGTGTGTCTCAGGAAGGAAGGGCTTGTAAACATACCAAGCCATAGTAATAGTAAAATTACTGGTCTTTTGAAAAATCACGTTGTGACTGGATAGGCCTGACTTGGAAGAACACAGGCTCATATTCACATAATATTCACAGAATGTAAGCCTATGAGTAGAATTAGGAAGGCTAAGAAAAAAATCCATGCACAGGTAAAGTAGTGCAGATGTCTACTCTTCCAAAGGCTCTGTTTTTTCAGACACAGGAGTGAGAGAGACTTACTGATGATTACATTTTAAATACATTTGAAGTTTATACCTTATTTACAAAAGAAGAATTTCTAAAAATATCTTTTGAGGGAAAAACATTATTGAACTGAGAAATATTAAGGAACCAACAAAATAAGGGAGCTTGTAGTCCTCCTTCCTCCTTGAGTTTCCAAAGCAGACACAATGAAAGAGAATGGTAAACCAGTCCAATCTTATTAATCCATGAAAATCATCCACTCTTTGATTTTAATATTCAAAGAAGCAATTGAAAAAAAAAGATTTGTTTAAAAGTGGATTCTACGGAATCTAAATGTAGTTTAGAGACTTGCAGATAAAATAAATGTATTACTTTGGTTCCTTTGGTAAATGACTGAGCATTTCTTAAGAAATGTTTGTGGCATGTAATAATTTTTTTTGTTTGTGTGTTTGTTTGCTTGGGGTTTTTTTCTGCACATAACAAGACTATATATTCATTGCTTATATACCAACAGCCATTTTAATTATATTTCTAACCTGAATGTAAAGCTAAAGAATTTATTTAGTAGTATTTTGCTTAAAAATATACCACAACACTGAAAATATCTGTCTTTGGAATTGTTTATATTAAGTGTTAATGGGGAAATAACTTATTTTTAAATTGTATTTAAAAGACATACGCCCTTAGAATACGTAGGGTGGTATTGCAAAATGTAACCTATTGATTTTCATTGAAGAAACTTGGGCTGATCCTCTTTCCAGTCTTTTAAAGGTTGGTAAAATGGGACACATAACAGGAATAGCAGAAGACCACTTGCTGTAGTCTTGTTTTCTTGGTGTAGATTCAATTTTTCTGGATACTGAGCCAGGCTCATATGATCCAGAACCAGCCTAAAAGCTATATAGTCAAGCTGCAGAAACATGTAGCCTAAGCTAACAAATCTCAAAGGCAATCTTACATATATCTCTGTACTGGGTGTGAGTGACCAGGTTTTGGTAGCTGTAGAGGGTGAGCTAGAGGGGTGGCCTCTATGAGGAGAGGCCAGGGCTGGTTCTAATTGGCTCCTCAACAAGGCCAATCACAGGGCACAGCTCAGCCTGTCTGCCAAGCTAGTGATGACTCTGTGAAAATGTATTTAAGAAAGGGCAAAATAATACCAGGAAGAGAGAGGTGGAGGGAATGAAAAGTGAGAAAGAACAGGGAAAACACCAAGGTCAATGGAGGAGAAGTAGGAGGTCCATGGTACAAAATGTTTTATGCATGACACTAACTAGAAAGTGAACTCCCTGTCTTTATCTCAGTCCATGACCTTTCTTGTTCTGGTTCTTCTTGTTTTTTTCCATAATCCCACTGAAGGTGAGGGTGAATGGGTGGGAGTTTGGCCCTTACCCAAGGCTAACCCATCACAGCTCTTCAGAGGAGCTGACTCTGAAATAGGAAACGGGCAGGGCAGGTTTGGGTTTATGTGCAAAACCCTGTAATCAGACCCCAAGAAATAAATTTTTCTACATAAACTAGACAAAGTTATGAGCCTGTTTGTAAATTATACCTTCCTTGAGTAAGAGTTCATCAATACTGGTATGGTACTTGAGGTAAAGGATTAAAATATATGTAATACAGAATGTTACGCAATCATGTTTCAAATTCCCACTTTTTTTGTACTTTTATCTAAATTAATCCATCTTTCTAAATGATACCTGTTTGTAGACAAAATGGCTAACTTCAAGAACTAGGGAGGTAATTAGGCAAATCAGATCCACAAATGTTAAGGTTTCTAGGTCCCATCAAAGGAGACTTTCTAGATTGCTGTCCTAGACACAATAACCTAAATTCTGTCTATATCTCAATTTAGAAAGCTTGGATCTTGGTTTATTACATCCTTTTGCAAGTCTCTGACTAGAATCTTGTCTTACTCATGCTGCTGAATAGCATCCTCAGAAGGCAGGATTTATAAGCATTTTTCTTTTTTACTTTCATTTGTATGTATCTGTACATAATATTGCAATCCACTTTTCTCTCAGTCATCAAAATCATCACCTGTTCAAGATAAAGCCACAATCTTCAAATGAATTTTACCTTTTGTATTGGGTTTGCATGGCAAGGTTTTGGTGGCAGTGGAGGGGGGGACATGGGGGGGCTTCTGTAGGAGAAGCTGCCAGAAGCTTCCCCCGTGTCCGACCCGACACAGCCAATGCCAGCCGGCTACAAGAACGGACCCGCCGCTGGCCAAGGCTGAGCCCATCAGTAACGCCTCTGTGATAACATAATTAAGAAAAAAAAAGGAAGAGAGGGAAGAAAAAAGCTGCACACTTTGCAGCTAGAGAGAGGAGTGAGAAGATGTGGGAGAAAACAACTTTGCAGACACCAAGGTCAGTGAAGAAGAAGGGGGAGGAGGTGCTTCAGGCGCCGGAGCAGAGATTCCCCGCAGCCTGTGGTGAAGACCATGGTGAGGCAGGCTGTCCCCCTGCAGCCCATGGAGGTCCATGATGGAGCAGATGACCACCTGTAGCCCGTGGAGAGAGGAGCCCACGCCGGAGCAGGTGGATGCCCAAAGGAGGCTGTGACCCCGCGGGAAGCCCGCACTGGAGCAGGTTCCTGTCAGGACCTGTAGCCCGTGGAGAGAGGAGCCCACGCCAGAGCAGGTTTGCTGGCAGGACTTGTGACCCTGTGGGGGACCTGCGCTGGAGCAGTCCCTTCCTGAAGGACTGCACACCATGGAATGGACCCATGCTAAAGCAGTTCGTGAAGAACTGTCAGTCATGGGAAGGACTCACACTGGAGAAGTTCGTGGAGGACTGTCTCCCGTGAGAGGGACCCCATGCTGGTGCGGGGGAAGGAGTTCTCCCCCTGCGGAGGAAGCAGCGGCAGAAACACCGTGTGATGAACTGACCCCAACCCCATTCCCTGTCCCCCTGTGCTGCTGGGGGGGAGGAGGTGGAAAATCGGGAAAGAGATTAAGCCCGGGAAGAAGGGAGGGATGGGGGAAGTGTTTTAAGATTTGGTTTTACTTCTCATTCTCCTTTAATTTTGATTGGTAATAAAGTAAATTTGTTTTTTCCCCCAAGTCGAGTCTGTTTTGCCCGTGCCAGTAACTGGTGAGTGATCTCTCTCCGTCCTTATCTCCACCCACGAGCTTTTCGTTATAATTTTCTCCCCCTGCCCATTTGAGGAGGGGGAGTGATAGAGTGGGCTTTGGTGGGCACCCAGCATCTAGCCAGGGTCAACCCACCACACCTTTTTACCTGAAAGAATGAAAAAAAAAAAAAAAAAAGGGAACCTAAGGAGGAGCCATGTTTTTTTTTTTTAATCGCATGAACAGTGAACTTTAACACAACAGTGAAGTTGTAGCAGTTCCTGTAGATTAAACAAAATAAATCTCTGGATCTACAAATCCGTATAGCTTTCTTTAGACTTCTTTTTTATGTATGTAACATGAGTCTTGATGCATGGCCTTGTTCCAGGGTGAAAACTCTAGATGGTATGATAATATCATCTGTAATCAACCAAAATTATCAAATAATGATATTTTTATTGCCAATGGCATTGTTCTAGTCTTCACATGAAAAAGGTTCTCAAAATTAATAGACAATCACATTCTTAAATCTCATTCCATTAGATGCATCTAAGATGCACATCATGTACTTATAACAGATTTTGACTTTTAATAGTTGTAGGAATGTTTTTCAAAATGAGTTAGAAAATTTAATCCAGCTTCATTAATTTTAGAAAAAGTGAAAGAATGATTTTATATTACTTATTCAGATTATTTTTAGTCTGTAAACGTACATTAGCTGAAACTAGAATTGCATCTGAATATCTGATTTCTTTTGATTTGTATTCTTACTTTCACATGAAAATCCCCTTCAAGTATTCTCAACTCTCCTCTTGCTAATCCTTAGTAAATTAATGTGGAGTTGGTTACTATGCTTTATCTCTGAGCTGAATTAGCAAAATTAACATTTACAGGAACCATTAAATTTTATTATAAATAAGTATACTTTACAGATAGCAATTTCAAACCAAACTGTCTTTGTCTTATTTAGTCTTTTCTAATTGTCACTTTATAAAATCAGTATTTGTAAAATAAATAGTTCTGCTCAATTTAACTTAATTAATTGTGCACTGCATAATTTTGCCTTTCTCCTTTGAAAGAAGAAACAGAGGTAGAAAACAGTAGTCACGAATCTTTCTATGTAAAAAAAATCATAGAATCACAGAATGGTTTGGGTTGGAAGGTACCTTAAAGATCATCTAGTTCCAACCCCCCTGCCATGAGCAGAGACATCTTCCACTAGACCAGGTTGCTCAAAGCCTCATCCAGGCTGGCCTTAAACACTTCCAAGGAAGGGTCATCCACAACTTCTCTGGGCAACCTGTTCCAATGTCTGACCACCCTCACAATCAAGATTGTTTTCCTAATATGTAATCTAAACCTACCCTCTTCCAATTTAAAGCCATTTCCCCTTGTTCTATCAATACCTGCCATTGTAAAAAGTCCCTCCCCAGCTTTCCCGTAGGCCCCCTTCAGGTATTGGAAGGCCACTATAAGATGTCCCCAAAGCCTTCTTTTTCTCCAGGCTGAACAGCCTCAACTCTTTCAGCCTGTCCTCGGATGAGAGTTGCTCCAGCCCTTGGATCATTTTTGTGGCCCTCCTCCTCTGGATTCATTCTAACAGGTCCATGTCTTTTTTGTGTTGGGGGCTCCAGAACTGGACACAGTACTCCGAGTGAGGCCTTATGAGAGTGGAACAGAGAGGGAGAATCAGCCCCCTCGACCTACTGGCCACGCTTCTCTTGATGCAGCCCAGGACATGGTTGGCCTTCTGGGCTGCAAGTGCACATTGCTGGCTCATGTTGAGCTTCTCGTCCACCACCACTCCCAAGTCCTTCTCTTTGGAGGTGGTCTCAAGCCACTCATCGCTCAGTCTGTATTTAAGTTTGAGATTGCCCGACCCAGGTGCAGGACCTTGCATTTGGCCTTGTTGAACTTCATGAAGTTTGCACAGGCCCACCTCTCAAGCCTGTCAAGGTTCCTCTGGACGGCATCCCATCCCTCCAATGTGTCAAACAGACCACACAGATCGGCAAACTTTCTGAGGGTGCACTCAATCCCACTATGTCTCCAACAAAGATGTTGAACAGTACTGGCCCCAATACTGACTTTTGAGGGACACCAATTGTCACCGGTTTTCACTCGGACATCGACCTGTTGACCATAACTCTTAGAGTGCAACCATCCAGCCGGTTCCTTATCCACTGAGTGGTCCATCCATCAAACCCACATGTTTCCAGTTTAGAGACATGGATATCATGTGGGACAGTATTAAATGCCTTGCACAAGTCCAGGCAGATGACATCAGTTGCTTTAGCCTTGTCCACCAATGTTGTAACCCCATCATAAAAGGCCACCAGATTGGTCAGGCATGATTTGCCCTTGGTGAAGCCATGATGGTTGTCACCAATCACCTACTCATTCTCCATGTGCCTTAGCATAGTTTCTAGGAATATCTGCTCCATGATCTTGCCTGGCACTGAGGTGAGATTGACAGGCCTGTAGTTCCCCAGGTCTTCCTTGTTTCCCTTTTTAAAAATGGGGGTTATGTTTCCCTTTTTCCGGTCTGTGGGAACTTTTCCAGACTGCCAGGACTTCTCAAATATGATGGATAGAAAAAGTACCAATAATGAAGCTACCTTATAGCAATGATGACTTAGACATTCACAGGTTTTTTTAATGATTTCTATTAAAAAAAAAAATAATTCATTACTTCAATTTTTTTTTTTTTTTTGGACCTACAGTCATTTCCTTCAGAAGATATTAGCATTTTGAATCTGTATTTAAAAATATCTTCCAGCAACCATTCTCAGTTGGAATTGTTGGCTTTCAGCTTTCTGCTCACCATTCCTATGCATTTAAATAATTTCTACATTAATTAAAAAATAATATCATATGAAAAATTATTCTGTTAATCATTTACAGATATTAAGATACAAAATTATGCGTAACTTGAAAGTGCATTATGAAGATACTATTCAGATGAAAGAAAGTAAATTTTCATGATGTATACTTCAGTGATGTCTTTTGAAATGTGTGTAAATTGCAAGGATTATATAATTTAAGTAAATGAAAATCTGGTAAATTGGTCTAGGTCTTGATATATGCATTATTTGCACAGATGTACTTTGTGGTGGGAAATTCATAACATGCAAAAGAAGGTCATATTTATGGAGTTTAATAAGACAGGACAGTCTGTGCTGATCAGCATGGGGCACAACTAAATAAATGTACCAAGCAATTCCTGTTGACATGTTACGCTCCTTTCATCCCCTTATCCTTCTGTTTTCCCATTCATCCTCCTCAAACCCAAATCTCTTGCTTTCTCTGCCCTTAATTCCTCCCCTACGCATCCTATAATACATCTTTTTGCGACCCTAAAATATTCTTCCCCTGTATCCCATAATGTGTCCCGTACACAATTGGAATTACCTCCTCTCTGTTTGAAAGGTGTTCCAGCATTGACTCATCATGGTGGATGTTGCTGGGACACTGGGACAGAGGCTCTCCTGGGACATCCCTGGGAGGGGCCTGAAAACCCTGTCTCCTTCTCTGAATCTTTAATTTGGGTTCTTACCTGTCTTTGGGCTCTTTATTCCTCTGGGCTTGTGGAGATGGGCCTTTGATGGGCTGATGGCTACTAGGATGGGCCTGGGAGAAGTTCAGGCAGGGTATTCTTTGGGCTTCTCCTACCTGCCATTTTCTCTGTGTGCTTCTTTGTGGGTGTTCAGATGAGGGTTTTGTCACATAACCTAGTAGAAAATATGAAAGTCATACGTGAAAATATTATATTGATCTGATTTTAATATCATTAAAGCCAGCAGAAGATTTACCACTAGCTTTAGTACAAGAAAGTTTGTTCCTATATGCTGTATGGCTGAGATGAAAGCATATGTAATACACATTTTAAGATGGAAAGAAAAATTTTTGGCGTATGCAATTAGCCTTTATACCTATAATTACTTTGGCACTCTAAAGAATAAAAAAAAAAAAAAACAAACAAAAGTAAAATAGTAAAATTGATTAGTTTTCAATTTTTTGGAATAATTTATTGCAAAAACTGAATTACTATTAAGGATTATTTAATTTAATCTCAAGAGTAGTGTGCTATTAGGACATTTAATTGCTGCTTATATTAAAATTTGTAGAGGATATTATGAGAGATTTATGAGCAAAATCCCAGGTTTTTCTGATCACCCTCAAATCACGTTGAGAGAATTATTTTATTCTAAGGAAGAAAAGGCACTAAGTGATACACAGAGAAAAGAAATTGTGGTGATGTGACCTGAACTCATTTGCAGAATATTAGTGACTTCCTTTTTGACTGGCTGGTGGTTGGTTGTGTTCCACATTACAGAGTATTTTTCTGCAGGTCAAAGCATAAGCCCAGAAGAAAGGAAATTGTGAAATATTAAGAAAATGTAATAGAGAACCTTGTAGGACAAGAGTGAGAAGTATATGGTCTACTTAATAATTTTGCTTGCTGATTCCTTGTGCAGTGATATACATTAGGTGGTCAGGAATTAATTTTCTATCCCTTAGTCACACGACACAAGTAATTAAAATCTATTTGCTACAGTACTCTGCAATGAGAATAAGAATCGCAGTATGAGGACATTGGAGTCTTTCTCCTGAGTTCATGTAACTGACACTATCAACAAATGACATGGCCAGCTTTTGGTCTTCAATGTGTGTGTCCTCAAAACAGCACCACAGATTGGGTTGATGCTTTTTTTTGTTTATGGTTGGGTAATTAAGCTCAAAGAGGATAAGCTATTTCTAGCTTTCTAGAGTACAATAGAAGTACTGATTTACTCTACTTTCCGAAACATCCCTAATACTAGACAATTCAACACAATCCCTTCTCAGTAACTCCCCTTTGAGGATTAAGGATTAAGAATTAAGGTTTGCTGTCTGATCCCGTGGGTGAATGTCATGGCACAGCCTACAACTATATGGTGTTTTTTTTCCTCAAAGCAAACTAACTTTTGTTTATAGAACATTTTCTCCAACCTTTAATAATTTCAAATTTTGCTCAGACATTATTTGGGATAATGCTTCCTGCCTGAGTCAAAATCGTCTCTAGTGCTAGCCTACAAATTAAATGGTGTAGACAGTCCTGTACTAGTGCATGGGCCCATTTTCTGGTCTTGGTATATTGTGCTAATATTACCCTTATGAATTAAACCAAGAAAGGTTTGGTCGTCCTGTTTGTGACAGAATGAATCATAGTTACTGAAAGAGATGCTTCTCTGGCACATACTATATTGGATGTGTTGTATCTACTTTGATATTGGCACCATCATCTAACATGTTGTTTCTAAACAGAAAAGAAAGGTCAGAGAAAGTATACCCTCCTTCATGAGCAAGACTGGCAAGCTGGTAACAATGGACAAGGAGAAGGCTGAGGTACTCAACAACTTTTTTGCCTCGATCTTCTCTGGCAACCTCTCTTCCCACACCTCTAGAGTGGATGGACCACAGGACAGGGACTGAGGGAGCAAAGTCTTTCCCACTGTAAGAGAAGATCAGATTTGTAACCACCTGAGGAACCTGAATATGTGTAAGTCTATGGGACCTGACAAGATGCATTCCAGAGTTCTGAGAGAATTGGCTAATGTAGTTGCCAAACCAGTCTCCATGATATTTGAAGAGTCATGGCAGTCAGGTGAAGTCTCTAGTGACTGGAAAAAGGGAAACATTGCACCCATTTTTTAAAAGGGTAGAGAGAAGGACCCTGGAAACTAGTGACCTGTCAGCCTCACCTCTGTGCCTGGGAAGATCGTGCAACAGATTCTCCTAGAAGCTAGGCTAAGGCACATGGAAGACTGAGAGGTGATTTGGGGCAGTCAGCATGGGCACCAGCATGCCCTTCACCAAGAGCAAGTCCTGCCTGACCAACCTAGTGACCTTCTATGATGGAATGACTACATGAATGGACAAGGAAAGAGCTAAGGATGTCATCTATCTGGACTTCTGTAAGGCTTTTGACACGGTCCCCAACAACATCTTTCTTTTAATTGGAGGGTCGTGGATTTGATGGGTGGACTTTTTTGGTATATAAGGAATTGGTTGGATGATTGCATCCAGAGCACAGTGGTCAACAGCCCAATGTCCAGATGGAGATGGATGACAAATGGTGTCCCTCCGGGGTCCATACTCAGACCAGTACTTTTTAACATCTTCATCAATGATATAGACAGTTGGATTGGGTGCATCTTCAGCAAGTTTGCCGATGACACCAAGCTGAGCAGTGTAGTTGACATGCCTTAATGATGAGATACCCTACAGAGGGACCTTGACAGGCTTGAGAGGTGGGCCCAAGTGAACATCAAGAAGTTCAACAAGGCCAAGTGCAAAGTCCTACATCAGGGTCAGGGCAACTCCCAGTTTCAATACAGGCTGGGGGGTGACTATGATTGTACCATTCTCTGATTCTCTGATTCTGATTCTATGATTCTGTGAATGTTCATGTAAAACAATATCTAAATTTCACAGTTTCAGATTAATTTTGTATTGAAAATATGAAGTGTCCTTCTGAATCCTAGTTATAATTTGGCTAAGAGATAGGTCTCTGAAAAAAATCAGACTTTGAGAAAAGATTTTTAAAAGTATCTTACATCCTAATTAATATTTATATATTGTATCTTTGACTATCTCTTGGGGTCAGGTTTGTAAGAAAAAACATGTTCCTACTGTGTATCTTATATCCTCTCTTCTCGTTTGATCTGCTCTGTCTCTCCAAAACCAGATCTTCATAAAAAAGGAGGTGAAAATGAAAGAAGCAAAAGAAGGAAGCAAAAGAAGGTAGCAAAAGAAACTAACTGGAGCCCTGTATCTAAACTGTAAATGAAGTGATGCTGAAATGAACTACTTCTCATAGTTCACGTGAACTATACATGACAGCCTTTTGAACAACAGAGGATTTTGAGGAACTAAGGGAAGCAGCACATGATTTTGCTTTTTGCTCTAGCTTAGGATAAACAGTGTTTTCAACAAATGAGCTAAAAAAATTTGCAGGGTTTTTTTTTTCTTTTTTTGTTCATATTTAGTATTAAGACATTAGCATGTAGCAGGTAAGCTTTGTTTATTCATGTGTACAAAGTTATTCATAACTGCTGGGGATGAAATGAAAACTAATGCAATGTATAGATAATATGAAATGTTATGAAGAGATGTGGAACAATTTTACAGGAAAACAGGAAATCTAGATTTTGAAATAAATATGATAAACCACTAATTTTAGATTACTAAAAACCTGTTCATGCAAAATTGCAGTCATGAAAGCAATCTACTGAGCAATAGTCTCTCATACCTGAAAAAATATTTTAATATTGTAAATCAGACTTACTATGGTCTTATGGATATTTAAATTTTAACTATACCTAAATCATTTCAATCATAAGTGAAGGTATTTCATTGTTTCATTCATAGGAATCCATACTAAAAGAATTATGTGGATTCTTGACAACATGATACTTCTATGTGTATAAGTATAGCCTCATAATTTGATTTCTAAGTACCGTGACATAATGCATACTAGCTACTGATAATACTGTAAGTCCCAGATCAGCTAATGTAATGATGCTTAGCTATGACATATGTAGATAGTCTCACTAGGATCAGTGGTCAACTCTACCCCCTAGACCTGGCTTGACTACCTTCCTACCTGCAAAACTGTTTGCTGGAATAGAGCACAGCAAAAAGACCACTTTCTTCCACATATTTTCTTGCTCAAAATTTCTCATTCAAGCAACCTTGTCTATGAGATACAAAGTGCCAAATATAACTTTCTGGATGCACTTTAATGTATTATTCCTGTTTATTATTCTCTATGAACCTCAAAATACTCTGTTACACAAAGGAAAAATGAAAGACCTTGCTCACTTAAGTTGATGAGTGAAGAAGGCATACACTGAGCAACCCAGAGAACACAATGTTCCCAGTCTATACTTTCCTCTGCAAATGTGAGATGACCTTAAATAACAATTGTGCGCTGTACTTGTGGAGGCAAAAGCTCACATTAATAGTATAAGTACTTTGAAAATTAGCCTTTAATGTCTGTCTTCTTACAAGTCTTTTCAAAATGTTTTTCTGTCCCTGACTATTCAAGGTATCTAGTAAGATAGATAGTTCATCACCTAACATATTTTTCTCATTTTATTTTCTACTTTCTTCTTATAAATGTCATATCTTAAATGCATGAACCATGTCAGAAAGTCCTTCATTATACCACATGGCTTTAACCTTAACATTGTAGCAAGATTGAATGGAGTTTTCATCTACATAAGGCTCACTAAGCTGAATAGAAAACAGAAGACTTGCTCCATTCCATTTTCTTCTTTATTTTCAGGTTCCAGATGTCATGACCATAGCTTGTATATAGGAAACATTTTGTTATCAGTTAGCAGTCTTAGCATCTTTAATCCTGAACCACATGCAATTTATGTTACTATTAATAGCCAACTAAAGAATTACACTTGAACTGGGTTGCAAATTCAACATATTTTGTCTATTGAAATGTTTACATAAAATTTAGCTATCAGAATTAATAATTTCAGAGTTTACTAGTTGTCTGGTCCTGTAGGTTTTTGCAGAATCCACATACTGTGATTCCAGTGAAGACTGCAAGGAATAAGATTGTTTAGAGTTTTTCAGGAGGCACAGAAATCTTTAGAATAGAAATGGAATTTCCTTTATTAATCTGTTTTAACAACAGAGATTGGCTCTTGCTCTAAGAACAAGTAAGACTTCATATCCTCTTGCTGCATTAGGATATAAAGTAATCTTAGGTAAATCACATATATTTTTTCCTTATTTGAAAAACATAGGCTGTAAATACATGATATCTGTCATGAAGAAGAGGTTCTCACAGAATGTCTGGCCATTCTATAGGACAGAAAAAACAACACCATAGGATCCATGGTTGTACTCCAGGACTGTAATCCATTGAGTTGGAGTGCATAACTGATTTCAAATTCAGGAAAATGCAGGGTTACAATAAATAAGACTTAATAAGATACTGCAATTACTAAAGTAGGCCTAGTATTAAAAGCTATTTCAAATGATTGGAAGTATACTTTTTAGAAAAAATTTTCCAAGATCTCCAAAGTTATAGCTTTAAAAGTGTTCAGTAAGTTCATCAATCACCCAAATTTACTTTTGTCTTCTGCAGTAGAGGTCCTCTGGGCCTTCTGGGCTATGAGTGTGCATTGTCAACTCATGTTGAGCTTCTCATCTACCAGCATCCCCAAGTCCTTCTCCTCAGGGCTGCTCTCAGTCCATTCTCCGCCCAGCCTGTATTTGTGCTTGGGATTGCCCCAGCCCAGTTGCAGGACCTTGCACTTGGCCTTGTTGAACTTCATGAAGTTTTCACAAGCCCACCTCTCAAGACTGTCAAGGTACCCCTGGATGGCATCCCTTCCCTCCAGTGTGTCGACTGAACCACACAGCTTGGTGTCAGCAGCAAACTTGCTGAGTGTGCACTCAACCCCACTGTTCATGTTGCCACCAAAGATATTAAACAGTGCCGGTTCCACTACCAGCCCCCGAGGGATGCCACTTGTCACTGTTCTCCACTTGGAGATTGAGCTGTGGACCACAACTCTTTGAGTGAGACCATCCAGTCAATTCCTTATCCACTGAGTGGTCCATTCGTCCAGTCAGTGCCTCTCCAACTTAGAGACAAGGATCTCTTCTCAAAGATCTCTTCCTGCTCTAAAAAGACATTCAAATGTGTAAAAAAGGAAAAGAGTAAGAGTACACAGAGAAGAGTAAATATAATCACTGAGACGATGGTTAGCTTGAAAATCTTGGGGGCTTACTGTAAAACTTCAAGCAACCTATCAAATGGTTAATGCATGTATTTTATATCATCTGGTTTCATAAATAAATATGTATATATATATTATTCTAGCTTTTATGAGGAGAAATTTTAAAGGATGTTAATGGAAATTTCCTACATTTAAATCTGTATCACCAGTCTTCTAACACTTTCTCATCAATGTTCTGAATATCACTCAAGAGTGATCGCACAGAGACTAAAATAAAAATAAAGTAAAATTAATTTGGTGCTCTACTTAATTCCAAACCCCGGGGAAGAAAAATTTGCTTTGCCTAGAAAACACAGAGCATAATTGCAGCTGAATTTTATTCTGTTAGAAGTATTCTTATTGGTTTGTTTTAATTTTTCAAAGTGATAAATGTATTACTTGTCCTGGCATCCATTGTGAGATCATGAAAATCTTGCACACATCAAGGAATGAAAATGAGATGAGTGTCAATATATGTTTGTGGTCTTACAGGTTTATTAATATGAAAGCATTATTGATACAATGCTGAAGAACTTACAAGTTTATTGAGATTATTTTTCTCCAAAGGAATAAAATAAAGAGGAAATGAGTGGATGAACATAACCAAGACTAAGGTTTTTTCACTAGTGCATTAGTTGTGTTGGCAAATAAATTAAAAACCAAAGTTATTTTTGGAAAATTTTATCTTTGTTTAGTCATTATTTTTGGCTTATTTTTTCTATATGTTGAGTACAAAGGATAAATGATTTACAAAGGGTTGTATGCTGTGTTTTGATTTTTAACACTTTTCTGTAAAGACCATAGTCTAATACATTCAATTTGCTACAAATTATATGAGCACTCACCTCACCTAAACATTCTCTTTGTGACCAATGCAAATGAAGAAATCTTCACTCACTCTTCCACTGGGAGCTGAAATTAATTGCTTAAGGGGGAACTAGGCTTCACCTCCTTCCTCTTACCTCTTTGAGTTGTTCTATGTCTTTAGTACTTAAATCTAGAAAAACGTCCCAAATTTATAGAGATTGTAGTCCAGAGGAAACAACAGAGGATAAAGAATATAACTACCCCTGTTTTTCTTACACTTTTCTGACCATCCAAATGAACATAAGAAGTGTTGCCAGCTTCAGAAGTAGGGACTAAATCCTCTATTAGTTACATCATAAAATGACTTTATTTCTTTTTCTTGCAGAGGAGAAAGTTCAGAGAAGGAAATCATACACTGTGCAGCACATATCTCTTTTGTGAGACAATATTGCAAAGACTGGGGAGCCCTTAAAGCCATACATTTTATAATGTCTATCAATGAAATAATACATATACTATACATCATTTTATATCTGTCAACTATGTGCATGGGATACATACTTGCTTAACATATTCATCTCCCTCACTTGTGACAGCCATGCTTCATCAAGTTTTTATGCTTTCTCTAATTTCCTTTTTAACTCATCCTATTTTATGGCTATTTAGACAGTGGTACTCAGAAGCCTAAATATGTCTAGACTTACTAGTAGAAAAGATCAGAACAACATAATATATTTTTGTACTTCAAGATGAATGTGTTATAGATACAGAATTGTTATCTCACCTCTTAACAATTCAATTCTCACCTGTTCTCAGAATATAGGCAAACCTGTAGCAGTAAAGACTGCCATATATCAACTGCTGGGTATTTGCAATACCCTAGAGCTTAAAGATCCCATTTTCTTTTGGGAAGTAAGATTAACTTTTTTATTGGTAGCTTTCTTGTGTTTTTTTCTTTCTCTGTTCCATACTTGAAATTTCCCTGCAATGCAGTTGTCAAAAGTAAATCCTGGCTTTCTGAAAACATTCAACTAAACCTTTCCTCATGTGGTCAACCTAGCTTTAGGAGTACCCAGGGGATAATTCTGATACATTACAATAGATATTTCAATGTTAACTAATTATTAACTTTCCATTAGTTTCCAAAATTGCATCTAAAAAGCATGGGTGAATTAAGAAATAAAAATTAAGGAAACTTTCTGAATATTTTTTGCTAGTGCACTTTTGTCTTATACCCACATGCATGGATATTCTATGGTTACGTTACATATAGATATACAGGGTAACAAAATAGATTTTCTTAAGTGTCCTGGTTTCACTGGGATAGAACCATAGAATTAGTTCGCTGTCAGAAAAGTTATATTTTAAGAAGACTGCAGCACCCAATTTGGTGAGAACAAAATTAACAAGAAACTTTGTTTTAGTTTGTGGTCAGTATGTTCTGTGGGTTTCCATAATGATCCAGGTCTTTAGAATTAGCCAAGTCCAAGGGCTAGGAGGAGCTAAAGCCTGGGCAGCTGACCCAAGCTGGCCAACAGAAGCATTCTATACCATAAATGTCATGTTCACTATAAATTGGAATATTTGCTGAGAGCAATCCTCTTCCTCTGTGGCTGTTATACCTGAAAGGTCTTGCTCATCATTCTGCTCCCAAGGCATACTCTCCCACTTGTGACAGTCATGCTTTCGTTGCCTGAATATAACTTTGTGTATTTTATATTAGTATTAGTATTAATATTATTTCTTATTATTATTTCATTAAATCTGTTTCCATTTCAACCTCCAGGTATCCTTTCCTTGTCCCAATTCCCCTTCCCAGGTGGGGATGGGTTGTTGGGTGATAGAACTGTTGACTTAATTAAGGTATTAAGCAAACTTCCTTTCTACATAGCTGCAGAAATAGCAGTGAATCCTTAAGCAGTCTCTGAGGATGATATTTCATTTTCTGCCCCCTTCTTGCCAGCCCACTTCTTCCCCCCAGATATTAAGAACACAGTGATTAGGAAAAAAACCACCACCACCAACAAAACCCCTCAAGCCCTTAAATTTCAGTATTATTTAACAAAATCTTATTAGGAAAAAAAAATACTTCTGAATTTTTAGTTTTGCAGTTCATATTCTTTTACATTTTTTAATGAAATTGAATATTCAGCCCCAAAATTTAGCAACTTATAGCTTTGTTATATTATTTACAGATTTTCTTTCCTTCAGGTATAAGAACTTTGTGCTGACTTGAACACTGGAGTACTTCATTTACTCTAAGATACCAAATAAATAAACCTGGACACATGTTATTGATTCAATCTACTCTATCTCATGTACAATTTCTTCAGACAGACCTTGAAAAAATTTAACTTAGGAGCAAAAGCAACACTACTGTCAAGTTTCCTTAAATAGCTGTGAAGATCCTATTTCCAAAAGATCTAAACACTTCAATTTCTTTTTGAGTATGCCTCAAAATTTAACTCTGTACTAACCTCATTGATTGCATGTATATATTATCTATCTCAGCCTTTTGTTAAGGGTTTCCACCAAAAGGACCAGGTAAGATTTAAAATCAACCCTCCTCCTAGAGGAAACAGTAAGAAATTTTGTTAGAAGCTGTAGTAATATAGCTCATTAAAGCCTATGGAACTCTGTGCTGAATACCATCAATGTTCTTTTGATGTGATGGTGTATTAAATGCCCCACAGTTTGAGCCACAGAGTGATAGTCTTTGTCTCACAGAGGACACCACTAAACTAGCTAACTGCTGCTATTATAAGAAGCCAAAAAGCCCATATATATTGCTTTTCTAAATTTGTTAAACTAGAAAAAATATGAGTTAATATACGAGTTGTACTGATAACTATACAAGGCTGATAAATTGATTTTCCCCTTGTAACTTTATAAAGGTTTAAAAGTTATTCTAAATCTTGTTTCTTTTCAGAAAAATAAATTTGTTATTCTCTCAGAAAGATTCTCAACCAGAGGATACTGGGTCACACTGTGAGGAACTACACTTCAACAGCAAGTGTGTACCTCAGCTATCATCCAGCTGTTTTACTGAACTTCTCTATAAGCACAAGCAGGTTGGAGAGTGGGTGGTCTTTTTAATACTATAGTGAGTGTCACAGGGCATCTTTCAAAAACTAAAATGGAGTATCTACCTACTACCACCAGCATAAGTCAAAATGAAGGTCACATGGGGTTTTGCAGAGGAAAATAACTATTTTTGTGTTTTCAAGTGAAAAATTCAAGAACAAGAGAATACCACTGCTGTCAATAAGTCATAGGTTTGCATGAGTTTTCTTTCCCCCATTTAAATACAGTCTCTTTAAATGTATGTAAATAATTTGATATGTATAAGAAAGCTTGTTCAATAGACTGTGAATATCTGGCAGAGGACTTTGGAAATACATCAGTTTAATGTTCCAGTGTCTTGAGTTTACATTTTACTATTTTGAAAAAGTAGCAGATCTTAAATTACCCTGAATGTCATTAAATGGAGCTTTACTTAAAGGTTTTGAAGTAGCTCTCAGTCAAACAGTTCCATACCTTTTTACAAACTACTACAACTGTATAAGCACTGTATCAAACTACTACAACTGTATCAGCACTAATTTCCATTCAGTCAAACCAGAATTAGGTTGTATCATCCTTGCTACGACCCCTTCCTGAATAGAAAGGGCTCTCTCGAGGTAAAAAATAAAATACTGTTTATGAAACCTCAGCTCTGATCTTTTCCTGAGCAAAAGAGACAAACTAAGCCAAATTATTAGATGTGTTGCATCTGTGATGTAAATTATGCTCTAAGCATTGAACAGATATAATAAAATTTAATTAGGCCCTTACTCAGTAGACAGGCTGTCAAATTCAAAAGGTTTAAGTGTAGTGTTTGAGTAAGCTACCGTGCTTCTGAAAATGAAAATGAATTTATAGTTCTGTAGCCTATTAATAGTGAACCTAGAAGGTGAAAGGGGAGGAAGAGGATATAGCAAAACTCCCGATTAGAGAACATTAATCCTCACTTTCTTTTTGCATGTTTAAATAATGCATTTTTTCTTTATAGGAGGATTAAGTAGATGACACCAAACAGAGAATAACATGTAATTTCATTTAACAGTAAAAATCCAGATTTTTCGTAGTGCAACAGGCTGTATTTATCTCTATGGTCTAATTAAAAAGTTAAACATTAGCATTTTGTTGCTACCTCAACCACAAAATTATATAGCTTGAAAAACAATAGCTTAGTATTTCCAAGTGTGACATGAAACATATGCTCTCAGGGTTTCAGTCTTCTTGTACCATCATTGTCTGCAGTATGAGCAAATATAGAAATATATCTATATGTTCTGTAATGATTGAATACCTTTGTGTGCAGTAAACAGTTGTCAAAATACAGATTTGTCAAGAGCTATCTTGACAATATAGAAAGTTCAGTTCAATATTCAGATTTTATTGCTGTCAACTCCTGCAGGTGGAATAGCAGGCATAGTCACTTCAAGTTTCTTCTCCATTACCATTCTCATCTAAAAAGACATATTTTTTTTTTCCATATTTTTTTTCCCCTGATTTCTTAGCCAGTTTTTTAAAGAGGTGCTGGAGATGTACTTAGGAACACGTGTATGAACGTGAACACTGTGCTGAGAAAAATCCTACTTTTACAGGTTATATTTCTATGAATAATTTTCAATACGTTGTTGTGATAAGCTATCTTGGAAACATAGATCATGTAAATTCTGTAAAATCTTAATTTATTTTGAATTTCAAGATCAGCATAGCAGAGGAGAACTAAAGTAAACGTTCTTTGAAAGTCAAGAGCACAGAATGTCTTAGATTTGCCATACTGCATTGCCTAGCTAACACAATGTACTGTCTTTGACAATAGCCCAGATTAATCAGAGATGCAGCAAATTCTGAAAAACACAAGGAATAGCCTGTTTGAGAGAAAAATGTATTTCTAACTGCTGTTAGATTGTGGTTCATTTATATCTTAGAGCTTATGGGTATATATTATTTTAATTTTTTTTATCCTCTACTGCATAACTATTAATTTTTCACATTTCATATAGGATTCCCCTATGTATCAGTACTCCTCTTGATGTCAGTATTATCACGTGGCAATGAATTACACTAGTCAATTGTATGTCACGTAAAAACATATTATCTTTTATTATTATTAAATGTATTACCCTTTCATTGATTGTTCTGGTTCCCAATTTACCTTGTCTATAATATTTTCATATTATATGACATATACATAACAGCATTTTGCTGGTGTGTACCCTTAAAACATAGAGCCCTACTCTTGTTTGGTTGTTTTTTTCCCCAATACTCTACTAAAGATGATGGTGACAGCTTTTGGTATCAGTGTTGTGGATCTACTATTAAAAGGCAGAGAGTAATAGGGCCTTGAATAGTCCAGAATAGCTACAAGTCTGCTGAATACTGGCTATATAGTAATATTTATTACATTTTTAATTATCAAGTGAGGTGGCAGATAAGTTGTAACAATAAAAAATTAAAAGGTTTTCTTCATTCTTTTTCTGCTCCATTTTTTATGTAATTTGTCTTGTTTTCCCTTAAAAGTCAACCTGCAACAATAAGAGTTTAGTCTTGAATCAAGTAACTTTTTTCTGAGACATTCTGGAATTCAAATGTCATGTGCCTTGAGGCAATGTGTCCAGCTAAGTTCTACCTTTAGATGAAGGCAGAACATAGTGACAAAAGGAGTTAAAAGTATAATAGATTTTCTGCAGAAGGTGGTAGCCTAGCTCAAATTAATTCTCTATCTAACCTTCTTCCCTGCTGTTTAAATAGCATGGCAACAATGGGATTAGGGTTAAAATTTATGGAGTAGAAGTTACATTTAGGGGATGAATCCAAGTTTCTTTATTATTGCTATATTATTTTAGGATACTACGTGTATTGCTTGGAACAGAGATAAAACTTGAATGCCAGAACCTGTTGTTTGTTTGATTGTGTTTGTTGTTGTTGTTGTTGTTTTGGTTTGGTTTGGTTTTTTAAACAGACAAGTACAATTCTAAATAAACACAGAATAAAAGTGTCTTTTCTAGCAATATAATAGAACTTGTGTTGGTGACTTCTATTTCTGATTATGTTCAATGAGAGTCAGTTAACATGAATTTGTATATTCAGGCTAGGTGGAATCTATTTACAACTTGCTTATTGTTGTTGCTAGTTAATTACCGCTATTGCTAACTATTTATTGCTGCAAATTAAGAATATTGTGGACTCTCAAAAAGTAATGCCTTATTTAAGATAACATAATATATTTTTATTAGAGTGTGCTATTGCACACGTGGTTTGAAAGAAGGCAAATGATTTTTTGTTCATATTGTTTCTTAATATGAAGAAAAAAAAAGTATTGAAATGGTAAGAACAGGCTATAGCAATTGAATTACAAAGTCATTGTTAGTCACCCAGACATACAGGTGAACTTCATAAGACTTAATTCAGACCATAATTTAAGCACTCTGCAAACAGGTCATTTAAGAAAATTGCTAGAAGAAATTATTCCTATAGGTGAAGGTGCATTTAAAAAAATATTCAATTTTTCTGCATATTTTCCTTTGATTTTGTTCTTTTCAGCTTATTTTCTTACAGTATAAAACAAGTATCTTCAATGTCTCAGTGTGCTGGAAGACACAAACTGTCAGTACACACCAGAAGTTAACAAATAATAATGATAGTAACAAAGACACATAATTCTGAACATAAAACAAAGTTTTATGTATGCATACATTAATAATTATTCATTAAATATAATACATTTTATAGAGTAGTAGATTTTAGTTTGAACATAGCCTATTCATATAAAAATTGAAAGATTATTGTGAAGACTTCCATACTCCAGTCTACAAATGGAAATCTTCAATACTATTCTCCTTTATTTTGTAAGTAAAATACACTGCATTCAAAGACAAAAAGCAATAGGACAACAGTTTTCACTTTACAATGCATATGCTACTCAGCGCTTCAACATCCTCTCCTTTTCCCTCTCCTACTTCTTTTCTTCTGAACCCCAAATGATTCACACCAACATAGATTTTCGCAGTCTCCAATCTGAATGTTAGAATCACTAGCAATACTTCTTTTCCTGTTTAAAAAAATAATTATTATATGTATGGATAGTATCTTTACATTAGTAGCCTCTTAATTATAATAATTTTTGGTCAAAAAGAGACAATTGAGCAACTCAAAAACTTATCTAGGTTTGAAAAACAGCTTCAGAACTTTGTTCTTTCTGCTTCTGGTTAAGCATTTGACTATCAGTGTACCATGCTTCCAGATAGTAGTCTGGTTTCCCAGCAGCTGTTATACCAGGAGTACCTTTGCTATCATTGCCTCCCTCTAGAAGTATTCTATTTTATGAAAAAAAAAAACCATAAAGCTTGACTGATCTAATGTCACAAACCTGAAGTGTCTGCTATAGAAAATTCCCTATGGAGAATACTAAATTCAGGAGAATAAAAATTCTGACTCCATCCCTCTTGGTCCTTCTAAAAATATGCAAATTGTTGTGGGCACATGGTAATTATCCAGACATGCAAGCAACACATGCAGAAGGTACGACTTCAAACAAATTGCTACAGGGTAGGAAAGACTCAGAGCAGACAGCTTATTTTTAGTCATACACATACTTTTATCCCATTGTAAAAAATAGTTTGTTTGTTCTTTCAGTGAAAGCAAACAATAAACCTCTAATTTTCCCTATTTAGAGAGGCACATGGTAATTACTATGGAGCAGCTGAAACACTGTAAATTGCCACCCTTATTTAGTGAGAGTTAATAATTTACATATCTGTGCCCCAAAATTAAGACTAGACAGGTTGCTGCAGAAATATCAACACAGTATTTTATTTTATAAATGTTGTCAAAAACAGTATATTCCACAACTGGATACTATCATTACTACAAGATTAGATGGTACTAAGACTAAAACACCCTGACCCTTTAAGGAAAGTATGAGAGATCTAAAGAAATTGCAAAATTGAAGTGCTGCAAGATATGTTGTTAACTAAAGTAACGATAAAATTGGCAGCTGCTCATCTAGTGCTGTTAGTAATATAGTTTCCCTACCAGATACAAAAACCGCGGGGACTACTGAAGAATCCTGAAAAGGTTGTCTGCATTCTGAACTGTAAAGAAAACTAGAAGGTACTTATTTATTTAGAGACCACATGCTGTCTGAACTCTACTGCCTGATTTTTTTTTTTTTTTAGTTAAAAGAACACATGTAGTTACAGATATTGCTATAATCTAGATCGGGCTGACTTTTAGAGACATGAGGCAGAAAGGCAAGAGTCTTGCAATGAACTCAGTAGTATGTAATGAGTTTCTGAATTTACCCCAGAACATGCTGAAGATTACTGTCACCTCAACACTTTCCAAGAGCTTTGCATCTAGGAATAGTGTCTTTGGAATCCTCTTATCTCTCCAGGGTAATAAAACAAATAGATTGGATTTGTCTCATTCAGTTTTATTCATATTTTATATAGATTTCTATTTATAACTTAGTGATCCCTCCTTGTCAGTTGAAATAAATAGGTACTTCTTCATGAAAGCCATCTGACCATTTTGGAGTGTCATCCTGCAATAAGAGCTGTCATGCTATAAGACTACATATCTGAGCTGATGGGTACTGGTATTCATGATGAGTAATGAAATTAAGTGTCTGAAAACATCCTAATTATCTCCTTTTTAAAATATTGAAAGGGCAGAAAGCTAGATCTGTAATAAAGTCATACACTTTTTATTTCTCTATTATAAGACTAGAAAGAGTACCTTTATAGCAACTAAAGACAACTTCCCATCAAATTTTTTTAGTCCTCTGATTTACTGAATGACAATTCTGATATATACTCTCAAAGTTTATTCATCACAAAAAAACAACCAACCAAACAAACAAAAACTCAAAAAAACCCCCAACAGATTACACTTGGGATGGAACATTCACATTTGGTACTAGAAATAAGATTTCCACATAACTTAAAAAGAAAAAAAATATTGAAAACCCTGACTTATCAATACACTAGTAAACGTGACATAAAATTAGTGAAAATAGGTGAGTAACCACTTACCTGAATTTTATACCTGGCCTAACAATTTATTTCAGATATACTCCAGCATAGAACTTGAAAATATCTCAGTTAAAGGAAAAGGAAAAATTGTAAGTAAAAAAAAAATTGTTGTGTTTTGTTTTGTTTGGTTTTTTTAATAAAAATCTATGAATCTTTTAAAATGTTTTCTTTACAGGTGAAAAACAAAACCAAAAAAATTTAGAAAAGGACTCTCTGAGGAAAGTCCAGGGTGCTGATATTTGCAAAGTATGCGGGAAAAATACCGCTGTGATCCAAGATTCTCACCAGAGTTTCAGAAAGGAAAATAAATAAATAGATAAATATCAGCAAAATAAAGAAAGAAGGATCTTGAAAGGATGTTGAGGTAGCCAAAAGTAAATGGCTTTGAGAATTAGTGAAGAGAGACTCTTATGTACAGCACTAAGACTTTACCCCTTCTAGTATCCTGGTGCCTCTCATAATTTGACACTTCTCTCCTGCAGCCCAAATCTTCTACTGAAGCTAACCTGATTCTTTCATGGAAATTTGAAGTCTGAGAATAAGGAAAATAATAAATTGTCTTATTCACTGGTTGTGGAAATTCAAGTTTACTTATGTTCCGAGATGCACTGAAGAGGCATTATGTCTTGTCTTCATTTCAAAGTTAAAACAACCTGGAAATCAAGTGGTGCAACTACAGCCTTCACCATGAGTTCAGAGACTGCAGGAACTATGTTTCCACAGCTCTAATATAATGTTATCCCTTAGTCTATAAACTTCCAGTATAAATCCTGGTGTAGAAGTAAGGAGAACATAGTGCTCTTTGTTGTGGTAATGTTAAAAAATGTAAAAAAAAAAAAAAAAAAAAAAAAAAAAAAGTCCTCATAGACAATTTAAATGTTCTTTCAGTAACATTCCTTCAGTTATACAGAATACCTTTCATAAAATATAGCATAGTTGATACACCTATCAAAACAGAAGCATGTTGTTTAGCAGTATTTTTTTTTTTTTGGTCACAAATTATAAAAGTATGTTTCAACTTTGAAATAATTTGCAAATAAGATTATAAGATGCAAGATGGAAGAAGGATTAGGTTCATAGTCCTTTAATTTTATTCTTTTTTTAAATAACTAATTTATAACCAGTTGTTAAAGGAGGAATGTTTGCAATTTCAAAAGATCCTTCAGCTTGTTAATTTGTGATTTTTTTTTTTTTTTTTCTTTTTGGACCATGATTCAAGAAAGAGTTGTCATACACCAAGATGAGGTTTTTTCCATAATATACATAGTTTCATCTTACTTGACGAATAATATTGATGACCTTTGTTTTCAAATCAGTATTCTAGGCAAACTTTCAAAACCTCTTCTGATAGATTTTTAAATAAGTTGAAATTAATGGCACAAAGTTTGAACTGATCTATGGAAAGACAATGCTGAAAATGCAGGACAGTCAATGAACTCATGTTAGCCTGTGTTTTGAGTCAACAAGATGTAAATTCTGTAATAAGTGTAACAAAATTTATACCTTTTATTATTTTACATTCAGAAAGAAAAATATGTTCCATAACAGAGATAAGTCTGAAATAATATTTACAAAGTGTTTCAGGGAGAATATTTTGAAAGGCTGATTGAGCTAGGTATACAGAGTTTAGATATATAGAACAGACTGAGATAGGCATTTCCTGCACAAAAAAAAAAAAAGAGTTGGACTGTAAAACTTCAACTTGGGAAAGACTTACCGTAGGTAAGACAGAAATAAGTGTTATCCACTAATTTTAGGGCTCATTACCTTAGTGGAAGTCTGAAACATTAGATGAAGTTAAGTTACTTGAACAATAGAAAGACATTACACCAACAGATTTTTGAGGGGAGACAAAGAACTTCAGACATTGGGGACAATAGACAGATGAGTAGGAGGAGGTAAATGGGATCCCCTGCAGCCCATGAAGCTTCAATGATGGAGCAGATACCCACGTGTCCATGTCAGATTCTACATTTGAGCAGAAAGCTCTGCCTGAGGGCACATGTGACTTTAAGTGCTTCTTGATGAGCAAGAAGACCCCCTAGAGATGCTCATTGCCAGAGCTGAGGGGGGAGAAGCTGCACTGGACCCATCTGTCTGTAGACGTCCCCATGCCGGAGCTGGGAATTGTGCCTAAAGAGGTCCATGACCCCATATGAAACCATCATTGGAACATTTTGTTCCTGAATTCTTTTAGCCTGGGGGAGGTACCTCATGGTGGAAAGATTAACTGACTGCAACCCCTACTCCCTGTCCCCTGTGCCACTGGTCAGGGAGAAGGTAGAAAAACTGGGAGCAAAGTAATTTGAGCCTGAGAAGAAGGAATGCGTGGGGAGAAGATGTTTTAAGATGTGGTTGTTATGTCTCACTATCCTACTCTGAATGATTGGCAACAAATTAAATTGAATTTTCTTCCCCAAGTTGAGTCTGTTTTGTCTGTGACCATAATTGGTGAATGGGCCTTCCCTTTACACTTTTTAATGAACAAACACTTTGCTGTGTTCTCTCCCCATTTCAGTGATTGGGGAGGATCTCATGGTCCTAGCTGTAAGTGAAACCAGCACACTAAAAAATGTGAAAGAAGTTTTTGATCATCACTTTAAATGTCAAATTTGATTGAAAATGTACAAGAAGTTCAACAGTTATATGGCTCTGACACAATGAGAGATAGAAATTCACACATACTATCACAGAGGACAGCAATTTCATTTTCTTAGGGATCAGGATAAAAAAAAAATTAAAAATCTAGATAATTAATGTTACTTTACAATTTTGTGACATTCTGATATAATATTTTATATATAGTCTTTGAATATCTGTGAATTCCTTTGAGAATTTCAAAAATATCTGGGTTTTGATTAGATTAGAGCTGTATCTTACAAAATAATCAAGCCTGCACACAAAACTTTACCCTGCAGCTCACAGAATGGAAATGAAGTCTTTGGTGTAATATAGACAAACTGTGCTCAGAGAAAGAGAGTTTATTCCCTTTATTTTTCTAATATCTTATTATGTATCCAGCAAAACTTTACATTAGAGCAATTTCAATGCCAACTTCCCCATTTATTTGGAAGAACTCTCAAAGATTCATTGCATTGCCATTGAATATCAATTAACTAGGGAGAGGTAAAGAGTATCTATTATTTCTGCTCATGTGTTATCAATTATTTTGTTCTGTTGTATCAGAAGAGATTTGTTAATAACATCAGAAAAACATATACACTGTGTCTTAAATGCCTTGATTAGTGCCTTAAGCCTCTTTGTTAATGTCTCAACCTGCCATTTGCTTCTCCTAAGTGTTTTCCTATTGTTCTAACAATCCATTAAATCTTAGTGCTTATTTCAGAGCTATATATCCCTCTCACATAAGAACCCCTTTACCTGCACAAGTGTACTTCTGGTTTTAGTGTGCATTATCCTTAGATGAATTCCCATGAGACTTATCCACTAGAAATAAAGGTTTTGTTTGCAGTAATATCTCGTGTTACTGAATTTCTCAATGCCATGTAGTATTAGGGAAGGAAAGCTAAGTAATACCAGGGAACAATCCTGGGCAGTTAAGCTGTGTCAGATTTGTTGTTAAACTAGTAGTGTTGGGAATGTTTTTGTCTAGTGCTGTTCACTAATCCACCAGTTTGTGTGTTTAACTTGGCTGTTAGCATGGTGCTATTCTGAATAATTGGTTTGGGTGCATCTGTTCTGTTTTAGATGAGAACAGAGTTTAATAGAGTGGTTTTTGCCGTGCTACTTGTCTTCTGCACTAGTTAGCTTCAGTGGTATTTAGCTTGAGTGTAAGGGAACATGGCTGAATACAGTTTAGTAGCATAGACATACTCTGTGCATCTATGCAAGGAGTGAGCTAAAAGCAGTCTATTCTCCTTGACCCATCTCCCAGAGTCCATACTACTGGATGCATATTTTTCATCAGTGATTTTAGAAACCAACCTGAGCTCAGACTGTTTACAAATGATAGCAAGATGTGCTCTCACACCTAGAAAAGCCTTTTCAGAATAGGGCACATATCTGCTGGACAATGTCCAGACAACTGCTTTTGAACCAATATGTTGGTGAAGAAAGGTAAGTATTATAAATACTATTGCATTTAATGTGTTAATTTTTTTTCTTAGTAGTTAGAATAGCTGTGTTTTGGTTTCAGTGTAAGACTTGTTATGAGAAGAACATTGATCACTCATTTGTATATTTTATTACTGTTATCTTTATCACTACTATTTTAATACTACTTTTTTAAAGTTGTGGGTTGTTTTTTTTGTTTGTTGTTTTTTTTTTTTCTATTATTAAACTGTTTTTATCTCAACCTACAAGCCTCCTAATTCTTGCCCCAGACCTCTCCCCTATCCCCTGGGGGTGGGAGGGGAAGTGGGTGAATGGCTGTGTTGGCTGCTGGCCAAGGGCTAGCTCAGTAAAACTACCACAGTTGTGGTGAGGTAACTCAAATTTATGGTACTAAGATAGTCATCTAGGTCTTTCATCCAAGAGTGGAATTCAAAATACATTGGTATGTGGGTAGGCTTCCCACAAAATGCTTGAAGAATGCAATCATATAATGACAACTCCAGAACCACTATGCTGAGGAAGAATTACCTTGGCTAATCAAATAAAATTTAATGAAATTGAATGAAGCTAGATTTAAAATACCATCTCTCTGCAGGACCTTAATGCCTAACTCTAAATTTCTTTACTTGACTCAGATTTCAAACTGATCTTCTGATCTTGAGTTCTCTGGTATCTCTTTCTTCACAACACATAGCAGCTGAAAAGGTAGGAGGGGCTGATCTTCTTTTTTCCACATGTATTTTTATCCAACAGATCAGTTGTCTTTATAACCTGATCTCCTTCTATGACAGTGGATGAAGGAAGGCCTGTGGATGTGGCGTACTTAGACTTTAGTAAAGCCTTATAAACTGTTTCCCACAGCATTCTCCTGGAGAAACTGGCCGCTCATAGCTTGGACGAGCATACTTTTCGCTGGGTAAAGAAGAGGTTGGATGGCCAGGCCCAGAGAGTTGTGGTGAATGGAGTTAAGTCCAGTTGGTGCCCAGTCATAAGTGGTGTTCCCCAGGGCTCAGTGTTGAGTCCAGTTGTGTTTAATATATTTATCAATGATTTGGATGAGGGCATTGAGTGCACCCTCAGTAAGTTCGCAGATGATACCAAGTTGGGCAGCAGTGTTGATATGCCAGAGGGTAGGAAAGTTTAGTAGAGGGACCTGGACAGGCTGGATCAATGGGCTGAGGCCAACTGTATGAAGTTCAATAAGGTCACGTGCCGGGTCCTGCACCTGGGTCACAACAACCTCATGCAACGCTACAGGTTTGGGGACGTGTGACAGAAAAACAGCCTGGAGTAAAAGGACCTGGGGGCGTTGGTCGACAGCCAACTGAATATGAGCCAGCAGTGTGCTCATGTGGTTAAGAAGGCCAATAGCATCCTGGGCTGTATCAGGAATAGCGTGGCCAGTAGGAGCAGGGAAGTGATGTCCCCTTGTATTTGGTGCTGGTGAGGTGGCACCTTGAGTACTGTGTTCAGTTCTGGGCCCCGAGTACAAGAGGGACATCGTGGCTCTGGAGCATGTCCAAAGAAGGACAACAAAGCTTGTGAAGGGCTTGGAGAACAAGTCTTATGAGGAGGGGCTGAGGGAGCTGGGGTTGTTTAGTCTGGAGAAGAGGAGGCTGAGGGGAGACCTTATCTCTCTCTACAACTACCTGAAGGGAGGTTGTAGAGAGGTGGGTGTTGGTCTCTTCTCCTGGGTAATGGGTGACAGAATGAGAGCTACAAGTTGCAGCAGGAGAGGTTTAGGTTGGTATTACAAAAAATTATTCACAGAAAGGGTAGTCAAACATTGGAAAAGGCTGCCCAGGAAAGTGGTGGAGTCACCATTCCTGACGGTATTTAAAAGAGGGGTAGATGAGGTGTAGATGACAGGTAGATTATGGACATGGTTTACAGATGGGATTGTTAGTGATAGGTTAATGGTTGGACTCAATGATCTTAAAGGTCTTTTCCGGCCACTATGATTCTATGATAATTTCTCTGGATTTTTTGTATGTTATTTATTTTGATGTTATTTTGGATATTTTGGTGTTATTTATTTGTCATAGCACACTGTTACTGAAGCAAGAGTGAACCTTCCTTTCTATGAAACCCAGCTGTGCTGGTATGTGCTCTTCATATTATTTATTATTGTCTTTTACAAACACATTTCTATTGAAACTTTGCTCTAAAGGCCTTTTATAATATTTCCTTCAGTTCTCAACTGTGCTTTCAAATTTTTATATCAAGTAATCTTCTATTGAACCTTCATATTATAGTATGTTTTCAGTGCTCAAAAATTACCAGCTATATCTATGCTTATTTTACTCAAAGTGCAGTCTCATCTAGAAAGTCTCATCTAATTTTTTTGTCATCCCAGCCAAAGCTGTGAGAAAAAAAACAGTGAAATCCCTGCTCACTTTTTGTGGGAAAAAATATTTTTCCTACTAGAAATCTCTTATTCTTGGGACATCCAAGGCTTTAATCTTCATGGGAAAACTAGTGTAAAATTTTAATTTGCTATACTGGAAGAAAAAGTAAAATCTTCAAAGGAAACAGTTGCTTTTTGGTTGGTTTTTAAATTTTTGTTTGGTTTGTTTTTTAATATACATAATATATTTTCTGAGATTGCTTTATCTGAAGCTATGCTTAACTTTTTTTTATTCCTTGTATTTTTTCATTCAAGTAAATAAGCATGGAAGTGCTAATAATGAAACTTTCACATAATAAAGGAACAGTAAAGCTCCATTTAGGTTATACACAGCATTAAGGAAAATGAGGCATAATAAATGTAATCCCCTGTGGAAAAAACTTGATAGAATGTGAGGAAGAGGTGTACGAATGTTAATCTTGATCTATTATTTTCAAGTAGTCTGCTAAGAAAATATATACATTCCAACACAAATTAATTCTTTTTTATTATTGACACAGAAGCTGAACTCAGGAGCAGACTACAACAGGACAAATTGTTATAATGAATTTGTGGCCAGCAAAAGGTGATTGCAGCTAGCAGCTGCTCATATACTGAAGGTAAGATAATTGGCCCTAACTGTGCTGAATTACTGTGAATAAGTGCCTGGACAAAGCTGCTAACTGGGTAAAAAAAGCAGTTCTGTGCAAATATTTGTGTAGAAGTGAAATTGTGTGAAGTATGTCAGGTTGTTTTTATCTTTAAAGTGGATTGTTTGATAAAGATCAGGACATAGGAATAAATGCTGAGAATATATTGATTTTTAGTTCTAATTTTTCATGTGTTTTTGCCATGATGAGTGTTCTTTATGTCCTTCCCTTGTGTTATGGAAGAATAATATTTTTCTTTTCAATATGGTACAAAATTCCTTTGATGTTCTTCTTTGTACTGTTAACTTAAAGGACCTTGCATTTCTTCACAGATCTCTGTTAGCTGAATTTTCCATTTGATATTGAAAACTGCAAGCATAGTTGGAAAAAAAAAACCCAAAACCAACTGAAATGCAGTTTTTGATTACTGTGGAATTTGTAGTGTTGGCTCGTACCAAAGGAAGTTTACGTCTTTAATGCATTAAAATGGTGAGAACATTAATCCATACAGTATGTAGCAGTAACAGCACTCATATATTGGGATTTATTGGAACAATTTATTAGTTATATTCCAGCAGAAACATCGCTGAGGTTCATCTGATATTCTGCCTGAGGAAAGCCAGGGACTGTCATGTATATCCAAAGTGTGGCATATAGTGAAGTAAACATTTTGTGTTTTATCATAATGTTACATAATTTGATATATATTTTGTCAACAAATTTTATGTTGATTGTCATGGATTTCAATAATAGAATCAGCAGCCGGTGATGAAAAGCAGCAATATATCTTAAAGAGCTTGCAGTTTCACAGTTTTGATTCAGTAATCTGGATTTATTCCTACATGTGCTCCACTAAAGGTTTCTTTTTTATGTCACCCATTTTCCTCTCCATTCTGGACACTGAGAAAGACTCCAACGGATAATGCAGAGTGTATATATATATATATATATATATATATATATATATATATATATATATATATATATATATATATATTTATCTATATCTATCTATGACTCAATCAAGGTTGATCTGCATTTGTGTTGAAATAGTACTTAAAACATTGTGTAATCTCAGCAGTAATTACATGATAATTCATCATGAGCATGAAATAACAGAATTATTTGGTATGTCTTTTGAGACAATGCATGTGGTGAAAGTTGAAACAGCAGGTTTTTAGTGATACATACTTTCAGATAAGCTTTCATGAATAAAAATGAGAACATATGGATTCCCTTGGAGATATGGAAAAAGTGCATTTTTCTGCTTCAGAAAGTTAAATTTCAGATTTCCCATGAGAATGTTCTAGCCAGGAAATTATACACTTGCTACTCTTTCTTTTGAACCAGAGAAATTTAATTTGAGTTTCACTGAGAAAATAGCTTTGTAGTCTGCTGGTTAAGAGAGTAATCTACTTTAAGCTCTTCACTTCAGGTCACTGTTCCCAGGGTTATTTTTAATAAACATGTATTGGATGCAATTTATTTCTGTTATTAGGTTATTGATTAGTGTAAGTGACTTACACTTTTACTTGCACCTCACTAAACTTTTCACTTGAGAACAATATAAGATCATGTTGCTGCCCTTACCATAGCCTCCCAAAGAATTTATTAAGATTTGTTTTGCTTGTGTTTTTCTAAACTTTATTTTTAAAAGTATACTCTAGTTGATATGAAATGTAGCCTGTGCCCTTCTTTCTCTACCATCCTCATCAAATAATCACAATGTATTATGATAATAAGTGATATAGAAAGGACCATTATCAGAATATCTTGCCATTCTGAAGTTTCACTTCAGCCTTCATGTTTGAAAGATAATAGATAATGTTTTTTATATAGGAAACTAATGATTACTAACAAACTTATTATGTTATGTCTTTACCAATATTGTGTTGTTTTATTTACCTCTACTTGCAATAGTCTCTTCTTTCACAGTAATTTTCAAACAAAAACATGATAGTTTTTTCTCCAGTATTGCCAGACTTTCACAGGATTCATTGTAGGAAAAAAATTCTGGCATACATGTGGTGTAGCATATTCTCCATATCAGAACAGAGTTAGATCTATATTCAGCTCTTCAGAAATTTATATTGCTAAGCTTCTGCAAAAGAGGGAAAATGAGTATTTGTAACTAAGTTTATGATTACCACACAGAGATGGATGACTTAACCAGAACTCTTCCATTTTTATCAGGTATGACTAACAATATGGTAATTCCTTTATGCATGTCTGCTTGCATTTTTCAAATGATAATTTAATAATGATAATTTTGAAAATGTATAGGTATGTCAAGGATTTAAGGAAGACTAGGGAAAATATAGACTCTCTCAAGAAGGAAATGGGAGACCTCGTCACCTGGGATATGGAGAAGGCTGATGTATTCAACAAATTGTTCACCTCACTTTTCACCAGCAAGTGCTTGAGTCATACACCCCAAGTCACAGAAGGCAGAGGCAGGGACTGGGAGAATGAAGAGCCACCCACTGCAGGAGAAAATCAGGTTCAAGACCGTCTGAGGAACCTGAGGGTTCACAAGTCCATGGAACCTGATGAGGTGCATCTATGGACCCTGAGAGAACTGGTGGATGAAGTTGCCAAACCACTATCCACCAAGTCCTGGCAGTCTGGTAAAGTTCCCACAGACTGGAAAAAGGGGAACATAACCCCCCTTTTTAAAAAGGGAAACAAGGAAGACCTGTGGAACTACAGGCCTGTCAGTCTCACCTCAGCGCCAGGCAAGATCATGGAGTAGATCCTCCTGGAAACTATACTAAGCCACATGGCAAGTGAGAGGGTGATTGGTAGCAGCTAATATGGTTTCACCAAGAGCAAATCGTGCCTTACCAACCTGGTGGCCTTCTGTGATGGAGTTGCAATATTGACGAATAAAGGAAGAGCAACTGGTGTCATCTACCTAGATGTGTGCAAGGCATTTGACACTGTCACACACAACATCCGTGTCTCTAAGTTGGAGAGGCATTGACTAAATGGATGGACTATTCGGTGGATAAGAAACTGGTTGAAGGGTCACACTCAGAGTTGCAATCAACAGCTCAATGTCCAAGTGGAGACTGGTGACAAGTGGCATCCCTCAGGAGTAAGTATTAGAGCCAGTGCTATTCAACATCTTTGTCATTGACATGGAGAGTGGGATTGAGTGCACCCTCAGCAAGTTTGATGATGATACCAAGCTTTGTGGTTCAGTCAGCATGCTAGAGGGAAGGGATGCCATCCATGAGGACCTTGACAGTCTTGAGAGGTGGGCTTGTACAAACATCATGAAGTTCAACAAAGCCAAGTGCAAGGTCCTGCACTTGGGTCAGGGCAACCCCAAATACAAAAATAGGCGGAGTGGAGAATGGATCAAGAGCAGCCCTGAGGAGAAGGACTTGGAGGTACTGGTAGACAAGAAGCTCAACATGAGCCATCAATGGGTACTCACAGCCCTGAAGGCCAACTGTATCCTGAGCTGCATCAAGAGAAGTGTGGACAACAGGTCAAGGGAGGTGATTCTGCCCCTCTACTCTGCTCTTGTGAGATCCTAACTGGAGTACATCATCTATTTCTGGGGCCCCCAGCGCAAGAAGTAAATGGACTTACTGAAGTGAGTCCAGAGGAGGGCCACAAAAATGATCAGAGGAGAGGGCTAGAGCAGCTCTCCTATGAGGACAGGCTGAGAGAGTTTGAACAGTTTAGCCTGGAAAAAAGAAGGCTCCAATGAGACCTTATAGTGGCTTTCCAATACCAAAAGAGGGCCTACAAGAAAACTGGGGAGAGTAATTTTACAAGGACAGGCAGTAATAGAACAAGGGGTAATGGCTTTAAACTGGAAGAGGGTAGATTTAGATTAGATTTTAGGAAGATAATTTTTCCTGTGAGGGTTGTGAGACACAGGAGGAGGTTGCCTAGAGAAGCTGTGGTTTCTCCCTCTCTGGAAGTGTTCAAGGCCAGGTTGGATGAGGCTTTGAGCAACCTGATCTAGTGGAAGGTGTCACTGCCCATGGCAGTGGGATGGGAACTAGATGATCTTTAAGGTCCCTTCCAGCCCTAACCATTCTACGATTCCATGATTCTATCAATTATTTATATCTCTTAAATAGATTAATTAACTATTTGTCACTTAACGCCATTATTTATCTTTCTTAAAAAAAAAAAAAAAAAAAAAAGAAAAACGAGAAAAAATAATTGCTTTTATTTCCTTTCAAATTATTTTGGTTATTTCCCCTTTTTTTAAATGACATTTTGGATTTCACAATTTTTGAATGTAAATCTAGAATTTCAACTTACATCCGGTTCTATCAACCTGTAGTTAATGTAGCCATACCAAAGAAAAAGCCAATTAAAAAATTCATTAAAATTGCAAGATATTAACAAATGCTGGTATAAAATGTGATCAAAATTAATAGAAGAATACATATCTACTTGTACGTAGACATGCCTGTGTCACCTCCCAGTGGAATCACTGTTCAGAATGCAAAATATTTTTGCTAAATAAACATCACAAACATAAGATATAAGTTCACTATCTTTTTCAATGTGGGTTGTTTTAAAATACCTATTAAACACATTAATTTTGCATTTGTCCTTAAATAATAATAATGTAGGAATGATTGTGTTAAGATTTTGGGTATCCTGCCTGATCATTAAGGATGATATTAAAGAGTGTGTAGGGGCTGTAACAAGGTAAGCATATACGTTATTTTCCCTATCCTCACGCTATTGCACATTAATATCCTATCCTCAAACTACTGATATGTGAAAATATAAAATATAGTTAGATTTATTAATGTATTTTCTGTATTAAGAATTAGATTTTAGAAAATAAGCTTAGCTTCATTTTGTCTCTGTGTTAGGTGGGAAACTTAAAGTTTAGACCATTTTGTCTGTGTTAAGTGGGAAACTTTTACAATAACTAACAAGCTATTCTACACTGTCAGCAAAGGCCTTGCGGTGCCTGGTGTGCGAGCAGTCTGGAGCAAGAGAAGAAGGAACTGGTGTGCAACACCTGCAGTCTGAAGTAAAAGGCTGGATTTGTTTTGCCTAGCGGTCTACAAGGGTGCTAACAAGCACCAACAGGAGGCAGTGCGCAAGCGTGAATGGGAGTGAACTTATGTTATTTTTTTTTTTTTAACTAATTAGCTTAAGCCATCCTAAATTTAATGAATATGTATGTGTGTGTACTTTAAATAATGCCTTTGTAAAAGAGTGGGGTGCACAGGGCCTTTATGGAGCGATCCACCCTGTCGCCTGCCTGCAAATAAAACATACCTGTTTTATAACTCTCTACAAGTTGTAAGGTTTGATTCCGCAGATCAATTCTGCAGTGAATTTTTCTGAGCTACTGGTGATTTCTATCTACATAATAACAGAAAATATATTTTTCTTTTCCAATATTTCCTAATTCTCCATTTAATGCTTCTAAATATTTTCCATCTACAATGTCCTTCAGCAGTAAGTGTCACAGGTCTGTTACATATTACATGAAGAAATATTTCTTTTTTTTATATATTTTTACATACATATATATATATATACACACACACATATATAAAACATGGAAATTGTTTGCTTTTTCAAACTTGGCTCTAGTTATTTCCATTTGACATCCCCCATCATTTGTTTGGAAAAAAATAGGGAACACTGGTCCCTGTTCAGTTTTTCTGTGCTCCTTTTGATTTTGTGTATCTACCTCTGTCATATTTCCCTCTCAGTAGTCACCATGCTGAAAAGATTTAGGTTATTGATCTCTTTATTGTACAACAGCTGATCTATAGTTTTCTTTGAACAGTGTTATTGTTTTTCTCTGAGACTCTTCCTTTTCTACTCTATCTTTTTTGAGGTGGGGGAACAGGATTGCCAACTGTATTCAAGGTAAATTAAGAATTTCTGTGCTGAATTAATTAATATTTCTCTTTTGTTCTCTGTTTCTTTCCCAATAATTCCCAATATTTGATTTGATTTTTCACTATTATTGAGAACTGAGATGACCTGTCTCATCTTGGCTCTTAAGATTTTGTTCCTGAGCAGCAAATCAGCTCTGTCATCATATTTTTATACATGAAATCAAGATTATTCCTCCCTGTGTGCAGTATTTTATTTATCTTTATTGAATTACACCTACACTTTGATTCCCCAGTCTCTGAAACTCAGGTCACATTTCTGCACTTCTTCACAATCTGTCCTTATTACTGTTATTAATAATTTTAGATTATCAGTCAGCTTTCTACTCACTTTCCTTTCCAGGTCATTTTTGAAGATGTTAAACAATACAGATCCCACCACACATCTCCTATATATTCCATTGCTTATCTTCCTTGTAGTAGAAGACATGATCATCTACTTCTACTTTTGTTATTTCAAGTTTTCATCAACCAGTCATTCCTCTATATATTGTTTTACTTTTCTATGATGTGCTGAGGTTGAACTGAGAAAATATAGACAATAAAAAGTATAGCCATATGGTATATATGGGAAAAACTTCCTGTCTTCCCTTCCCCAATGAGAAAACAAGCTTAACTCTTAAGACCAGCCAAAAACTCTCCAAGAATGTATGTGGGGATACATAACCCATATAACATCCATGGAGCATCATGTACAAATAGTAGAACACATGACCACTTGGTACAAAAAAGAAAAGAAAAAGGTTGTAGAAGATAGTAATATACTTTTTTTTTTCCTTTTTTTTTTTTTCTTTTTTAAACTACCTAAGATCGTTTTCAAGCATAGATAATTCTTCCACTCAGTTTTAGGACATCAGTTAAAGAAATTCTTCCTTCCAGATTTCACTGTGCAGAAACAGAGGATAAAAAATTGAGACAGAAAAAGATGTAGAAGTATTTGTATATACAATATTTAGCTAAAGCATATGCAGTGAAAAATCTTCATTCTGATCTTTTGGAAAGAATAAATCCTTTTTTGGTGATTGAAAGTGAGAAGGCATTAACTTACCAGGACAAGAATGCAAAAGCCAAAGATGAAAGGTTACAATTGTCCCTGTAGTTGAAATTACACAGATATTTCTATTAGAGAAATAAGACTGTTCCTAATTTTTTGTCAGTAACAGCTATATTTACAAGTCATTTTTTGCTGGAATTTTAATGTAAAAGTGTTTAGAACCTTCCTAAATTCCAGGACACTTTTAACTCTCTTGGACCTTAAAAAACTGGTTGCAATAAGAATTTTTGTAACTGATTATTTCTTACTGTTATTTCGTCCCTTATATATTCAGCTCATAAGACATTTGTATTCAGACTTCTTCCGGTATCTAGGGCATGCAGGGTACATTTAAACACACTCTAACACACTGATAAGGTTAGATCCTTAAGTGCTATAAGTGGTTTTAGCAGCTGTCAGTGATATCATTACAAAATGTCAAAGACTTGAAGGATGACAGACATGGGATTCCTTGTAAAGTCATCCCCAGATGAATACTTAAGTCGTTATCTTTATCTACTTTCCCAAGACATATATAGCTTTCTGATGCTAGCAAGCTCATGTATATGACCTGTGCATTTTTTGCTTTAACCATAAATAGGTCAAGTTAGTGTGAAGAGAACTGGTGGTGTTCCACTTAAGTGTTTTAAATGCTCCTCCTTTATGCAGATTCCAGGAGAGCTGGGTAGAGTTGTCAAGCAGAGATTTTATGTCTTGTGGCCTGATTAATAATTGAAAAAAAGGAACCTTATTTTCAAAGCTGATGTTCCACATGTTTCCATGGTAACTGGAGTATTCACTTACATCAAGGTTTCTATTTTGTTATATTTTAAAACTCATTTTTATTGCTAGTAATTTTTTTTTTTCTGTGTTTTGACTTAAAAGCGATAAGTTGTAGCATTTACTATATTATATGTCAGGTGTCTCAAGGGACCACTTTGTAAACAACATTTATTTAATTTCATGGGAGCTGTTTAGTCACACAACAAAGGGGGTTGGTGGGGCAGGGTGGGAGGGAGAAAGGTTCAATTCCTTGAAAAAAAACAGTTCTACAATAATTGCAATCTAATTAAACCATTCATACTGGTAGTCTTATATGTGCAATGTCTCAGGATTAAAGCATTTGATCAAAAGGCTGAACACATCATTATGCTACTACTGGCAACTGGGTCATGGGGGAAAATATGGCTCCTAATCTTCATATGTGCAAAGGATCTGCCATTGTTACCTTTTGTTGTTCATAGGAAAATAAAACTCTCACCATCTTTGAATGCAGTGCAAATTTTCTTTTTCTGCATGTGTTTTAGTACATTTTGAGATGTCTAATTTTTAATTTTGAAATTTTGGGTTACTACAGAAATGCCTTTTTTACCCTTGTCTTTACCAGCTGTTGGAGTTTGAGAATAATACTGATTACATTTTCTTTAATATTTTCCCATTTTTTTTAGAACATAAATTGACATCTATCACATAAAGGGGAATAAGAGGACTGCAAAGGGCGCTATGCTCTTTGTTTGCATGAGAGAAGGCTGATGTGACTTTCAGGACTAACTCAGAAACAATAGCAGCAAATCCCAGCAGAGACAAAGGCTTCCTTTGTTCCAGATTTACTTCACCAGTTCCTTTAAATCATAAACCATAAATTCCATCTTTGAAAATGCCTGGCTATACTAGGTCTTCCTTTGTCTATAAGATGACTTTATGAGTGCTTTACTCAGGTATGTTCTTTCTCATTCTGAAGGGAGCCAAGATGTTAAAAAGCATTTTGATAACCTATGACATACTAGTACACTAGGCATTTAAGTCATATATTGAAATGTTAAATTTTAATTAATTTCTCAAACTGTCTTAGAATTTCTTCATATAATCACTACTGGTTTACTTACTGATAAATGCCAGGAACATACAGGAACTATTTATTAGAAAAGTGTAAATCCCTTTGATATACAGTGAATCCAGTGATATGCAAAACCAAGCATCCATTGTATTTTTTTCTTGGTATTAGGTTGTTCCTACATCACTCAAAAAACACTGTATTCTTCTTCCATGATGTCTTCAAATACAAATGCGTATAGGTTTAATATCTTCTTTCCAAGGAGACCAGATATGGGTCTACATGCAAGCTGTGCAACCAATCAAGTCAGTCACTACCCTCTTCATGCACAAAATATATGCTGTGATAGTTGTTTTTCCTATTTACACTTAATGAGCCTGTATTCAGATCTTTTCACTTATGCTTCCTATTTAAGAAACAGTAATTTTAAAATGGCTATATTAATGTTTGTGCTAAAAAACTTAAACTAACATACATGAACTCAGAAAGACCATGTCAATCTACAAAGCTTTATTATTATAATTTGTGATTCAGGCCAGACATTACTATCAGATCATGTTTTTGATGATACTATGATTGCTGAGGAGACCTTTAATTTAGAAATATGAAACTTGATTGAAAGTTGGGCTGGTAGCTTTTTATATTAGGCTTATCGGCTCCTAGTCCAGGAAACCTGTTGGGTTCACAGAGTCCTCTATGTATGCATATGTATTCAGTGGTGTATATAAGAACATATGTATGGATATATTTATGTGGTAGATGTAAAGCTTTCTTGTTGTTGAATAATTAAACCCAATCTTACTTCTAAAATTCAGACATGATACCCATTTAACAGTCAATAAGAAAGGCAAATTGTAAAAAAAAAAAACAAAACCCAAACCCCACAAAAACAGTTAAGAATAAGGAAACAAAATGGTTACAAATGTGATATCATTTAGAAACAGGGACTTGGCAGTTCTACTTGGGTTTATTTACCAGTTTCTTTGTCCAAACTCATTAAATATATTAACCAGTACATGGCTTCAAACCTTACTTATGAGGCAAATTGATGACATTATAATTGACTTTCTTGATGCAGTTTAATAAATCAGTACCTATTAGCTTTTGAAGTATAAATGTATGAATCACATGTAAGTATTTTTACTGGCTTTGTTCCTTCAACATCAGGTTTTTCCACAAATACACTATCTTACTTTGCTATTCAGGACTTTTAAAACCTGCTTGTAACTTCTAGCATTAACTCTGATGAGTGAAGAGGATTCCTAATGTTCCAATAACAATATAAGTTATAAGGGAACTTTTTCTAAGATCTAATTATTGCTTATTAAATATACTGTGTAATGAAAAAAGCAAATTTATGAACACAAGGAAAGAGGAGAAAGAGTAGAAAATGGGGAAATATAGGGGGTGAACAGCATAATGACATCGTAAATGACAAAAAAAGGATGGACAAACTGAACATATGAATAAATATGAAACATGGGGTAAGATCAGAAATAAATAATAATAATAAAAAACCAACAACAAAATGAAAAGAAAACTTTAAGCCAACACCTTGAAGCATTGATCATCTTTTTTCATGTCAAAGTTTGTCTTCCATTTGGTAGACATGTTTTGAAAGCATTATCACAGTGCATATAATATACCATCAGATGAAAATCCAAGGGACTTTCGCTGTAGGTAACATTCCCTATTGAATGGGAAGGATGATTAATCAAAATCAGGTCATTAAAGAAGGTTTCACTCTTCATAAACTCTCATTAAGAGCTAGTGACCTTAATGGTTATTACATTGAAAAGTAAAAAAAATCATAGTAATCTCTGATGACTATTGTAAGGAATGTTAGAATGGGCTAAGTTTTGCTTTTCTAAAAGTGAGTAATGCAATGCAGGAGCATTGAAAAAGGAATTAAGTTTCAAGGTCCTTTTTAAAGGCATAGAGGACTGTTCTTCAGTCATAAACCACTGAATTAAACAGGACATAAACAGGTCTCAGAGTGCTAAGTTCAAGTGATATCCAGCTTCAGGAGGGTGAAGAGACAGTATTCATTTAATTTCAGCCAAATAATTGAACACATCTGTTTAATTTATATTAAAAAACCCCCCAAAAATCAACAGTAAACTGAATTAACCTGAAACAGATGAAGATGAATGAAAAAACAATGAAAAAAACTAAATCCAAAACTCCAACCTAAACTAAACAGTTCACTGTTTAGATACGGTAGAATTTTGGAAAAATGTGAAATGTTGTACATGACAAAGTAGAAATGTTTACAGAATACTTGTTCAGTCAAACTCTACCTAGGAGAGGTAGAAAGAAATATTGAGAGCTAACAAAAGAATTATAGATCTCAACTGAATTTTCTAGAGTTTTGTTTTAATTAACAATTAAAGTTACTTCAGTCAGAAATTATGTGACGACAAATTTACTTATTGCTGCAGAAAATACTGTTCCCCACTGTGAAACAGTGGGTCAGCTGACAAGATTGTGACTGCACTGCAAGAGATCATATATAATTGAGTAGGTTTTTTGTAGGAATTATTTATCAACTGGATACTGTTGTTCAGGAAAGATGGTACAGAATTAAAAGTTCACCTGCTTTTATAGTCTGTTGAGAAAGCTTCCCTTCATCTAATGGTTTATCTGGACTGGCTATTAAAGTCTGGAATAAAGTGGGCGCAGAAATTTTTAATGAAGAGAAGTTATATTCAGTGTATCTTTTTCTGATTAAAGCATCAATGAACTCATTCTTTTATTTCTTTTTCTCTTTCTTTCATTGTCTTTCTTTCTTTCTTTCTTTGAGAATTCTTACTACTGTCCAGTTTGTAAAGCCTGTTGTTAAAAATCTTCAGTAGGTAACACCGTGAAACAGTGAAACTGCTCTAAATATATATTTGTTCCAGTTAGATAGTGGTTTTTAACAAGGACAAGGAAGAGGTTTGTCTTTTTTTCATTAATTTTCCTCCTTTTCTTAATTTCAGGAAGCCAAAACCTTGCCAGCAAGTCTGCCAACAAGTTAAGAGAAGGGATTCTTTTGACTTCTTGTCATGTACAATGTTGTATACTGTTGACATCAATCGATGTCTATGGCAGGTTGTGATTTTTATTGACTTACATTTTGTTGCAAAGTTGAAGTGAACTGTATTTTACCATGCACATACAATACATCAACTTTCATCATTTACTCCACTCTCTTCTTTTTGGTTAAATGAAAGGAGATATATAAAAACAGAACTCAATAGGTTTTGGGTTTTTTTCCATCTCCTTCTGAAAAGACCATTTGAAATCATAATATGTATCTGTGCCTGTTTTTTTCCTAATTCAGGTATAAGTTCACCACAAAGTATTCTAAAATTATATAAATGTGTATATACACATATAATTTTTATATAAAATAATTATTATGTACACTATATATTTGTTTAATCTGGTCAAAATAATCCTTAGTGTAGCTTAGCTAGTAAAGTAAATTGATAGCTGAAGCCAAGAGAATCCATAGTAAAAAAAATTGATTTATTTTCTTCTAAGTATTTGGCAACAGGTTAACATATTATTTTCAAAAGGTGTTTGGAAATATCTATTCTAACATTCACAATACTTTACTAATCTATGAGAACTATCAAAACAGCTTATACTGATTGCATGGCACCTTGTTAAGTTAAAAAAAAATAAATACAGTTAACATTATATATTTCTCCTCTATTTAACTATTTGTTTAAATTTCAAATTTTCTCTTACGAAGTGTTCATTCCATTTGTCTTTGTTCATTTCATCTCTCTTCTAGCTTGTCAGTGTCAACTGGTTTCAATTGATTTGGCCTACGTATATCTTCATCTAGTTTGGAAGTATCAAACTTCTTGCTTTCAAAACTACTCAAATTTATCATTTACTAATTATTACATGATCATAAGGAAAAATTGGAGGGGCAGGGGTGTGTTTGTTTGTTTGTCAGTTTGTTAAGACAAGGAAGCAATGAACTAGGAAGCAAATGAATTATAGTCTGCGTAGTAATAATATGATAATTGAACAGCTGGGAACAAAGCTACTCTGTGTCTCTTACTGATTTGAACATGCAACATTTTGATGTATAATTGTTGCCAAGCAAAGTCCCATTGAAGTCAGTGATGCACGTCTCTTTTTCATGTCAAAGGAATTTTGCATCATACAAATAGTAAGTAATGGAACAACTGTCCAAGCTACTCGCTGAACAATATCCTGATCCTGCAATGCACAAGAGTAAAAAATGTATTATTTTTGTGCAGTAAATACTGTACATATTCACACCATTTAGTATTACACACATACATTTTAATTACATTAATTTTATTAGAACATTTTTGTAACTTATTCCCTGGCCTTGTTTTTTTAAAAATGTTTGAAAATAGTTGACCTGAGGCAGGTATCAAATGGGCAAATTTCGATAAGACTGGATCACTAAGTTTGGAAAGTGTATAAGCAACTAAAATGAGTCTATCATGGAAAATATCAAGTAACCTTTTTTAACAGAAAAGCCCCCTGCCCTGCTTATAAGGCTGTGATACTATTTGATGTAACTGGTCCTGTCATGAAGAGTAGAGTTATCCAAATAATTCATATTTATCATTACCCAGCCTAGTATAATTCTGCTTATAGTTATATTCAGTTATATTATTTTTATCTTAAAAAACCATTAACTTCTCCTGTCTTTCACTCAGTCTATCCAGACTACCAACTGTGCAAAGCATATTGTTCATGCCACCTGCAAATAGTATCACTAAAACTCACAGCATCATCAGTTGATTTTACGGCCCTTCACTGCAGTTTAATTGCTTTATTTGACTACATAAAACCTTTGCTGAAATTAACAGCCTCAAGTGTCTTTAATTTTTCCAAGGAGGTTTATTTCCTAGGTATCAATCAAAATACATTATAATGTTTTACCATCAGAGAGATGAATCTTACTGCCTGCATCACACAAATTGCATCATCAAAGGAGATATATTTGACTCCATAATGCTCGGTACATTTCCTATGGCAAGCAGTGAAAAATGGGTGAGTAAAAACCCACCACTGGTGCCTGAACATGATCTGGAAGGAAAATCTGTGGGAAAAAGATTAATATTGCTTGAAATGAATTTGCTATCTCTTCTTTTCATGACTTTTTGGTAAATTATTTGGTACGTGTTTTTTAATTTATTTATTTTGGAGAAAGGACACTTAGAGAAGGTGTCTCTTCATTTTCTATACCATTTTGTGACTGTAGACTTGTGTAACTAGTGAGAAAATACTTGACAAAATCTGTGTTTAGATCAGGCAACATATAACTTTTAATTTTTTTGTTACAAAATAATGATCCTTCTTTTAAATTAAACGTTCAAATTCCAACGTGATGGTATAATGTGAGTTGTTGTGCCCTTCACATAGATTATGAATCTAGAAATGTGTATGGTCTCCTTTTCTTATTTTACCTGTCAGTATTATTCAGGCACATTTTAAAAAGGACAGTAACTGCCCTTTTTCCCCCGTCCCTTCTTTTTTCTTCTAAGAAGAAGAGGCAAGAGTCTTGCATTTTCTTGAATCCTTCGATTTTTCACTTAAGACTTTTACTACTGTTTTTAAGTTGCACCTGCTGGAATACTCAGTGAAATAAATTACCTTACCTCTGTACTCTGAAGCCTGGAAATGACTGGTCCCTCTAATCTCTCATAAACGGTGTTATCTGTGGGCATGTTGCCAAGGAAGTCCCACCTTTCCCCTCTTCTGGGCCTCATACTCGAGGCTGGTAATGTCATGACTCCTGAGAAACATGGATGATGGGGCAAGTTGCCATCCTACAGAAGCTAGAACAGGTAGTGTATTGGGATCATGTAAACCAGGTTCACAAAGGCCCAGAAGATTAAGGTCAGCATTGTCCTTGAGTCAACAGAATGAATAAATAAATTACTGCTTTATGAAATCAAATAAATGTCCTAACAGTTTTCTCACCACAGTGAAAGAAATCATCTAAACTTGATGTCACATACATATTAGATTTGCACATGCCCTTTTTTACAATCTCCCGGTCAGCTAGATATAGAAGTACTTGTACAGAAACTGTGACTAAGAATTCCCTGTTTTTCCTAGTTTAGCTAACATGAAAGAGTCCCCTTTAATGGTGACAGCAATGACAGCAATTTCTGTTTTAAAATGTTTCTTTCATATGGAAATACGTATTAGCAGGCTAATTTTAAGCAAAAACCAAACAGAAACAGCTTCCCCACTACTCTTCCCCCTCTGAAAGAAATCTCAGCTATGACAGATCCTTCTAAGGGTGGAAGATACAGCAATGTTAAGAGCAGATACTACTTATCTTATATTATCTGTTCAGTACTAAGTTGATAGTTTTAATAAATAAAGTATTAGAGCTCCTGAGAGATCAGGTATTCCATCTTGAGATAATTTCACAAAATTGGGTTTAAAATTATTTATTTTTACATTCAAACAACAAGAAATACTTTAAATGCAACTGAGAATCAGTTTTGTCAGAATATCCATTTTCAGGCTGAAAATATTGTCTTTAAGTTTTTTTTGGTCTGTCTCTGTTGCCTTTAGATTCTTGTTTTGTATTCTCTTGAGAAGTACTAGGGTATTGACATATTCCCTAAGAAATCATCCTGTTTACAATTCTTGTTGAAACTGTTATGTGTCTGTAAAATACATCAGCTTCAATAAAATTTCAATTTTCCTACTATCCTAAGTAGCTTAACAGCTTTAGTGACTATGTGACAGTAAGAAAACCTGTTTTCTCAAGGCTCCTTGCTTTGCCTCAAATAATTTTTGTGTTATTCTTCAATATAGAGACAATCTGGCAGCAAAAAAAAAAAAAAAACCTTGCCAAGGATGACATAAAAATATTTTAACCTCTAAAATATTTTTAGAGCAAAATAAATTTTGCGACAGCTCGGGATTGTGTGTGTTTTCGTTTCATATAGAAGAGCCCAGGTTGGAAGGGACCTCAAAAGATCATCTGGTTCCCTTTTTGTGGGAAAAAGAGCCTAGATGAGATTACTTAGCAGCATGTCCAATCATATCTTGAAAATGTCCAATGATGGGTACTTCATCATATCCCTGGAGAAGTTTTTCAGTGAATGATTGTTCTCACTGTAAAAAAAAGTCTTTCTTCTCTTAAGATGAAACCTTTCCCACTGCAGCTTTTACTGGTTACCCCTTGTCTTCTCCATGTGGCTCCTTGTGAAGAGATCCTCCATTTTCTTTATGGCTGCCCTTTAAATATCAGTTGCAGCACTGCACTGTTGATCCATGCTCAGTTGGTTGTCTACCAGGCCCCACCATGCCCCTTTCAGCAAGTCTGCTCTCCAGTTATAACAGATACTAGCCTGTACTAGGATCTTTGGTTATATCATCTTAGGTGCAGGACTTTGCACTTTGTCAAACTTCATAGTGTTCTTCTAGCCTGTCCAAGTCTGTCTGTAAGATGGCTTTCTGATATGGTGACCTCACCACCCAGTTTTGCATCATCAGTAAATGTGGTGAGGATTTCAATCCCTCCATCCAGGTAATTTCTGAAGATGTTGAATATCATAGGACCTAGTATCAATCCCTGGGGTACACCCTTTGTGAAAAACTGCCTGTCTCCACCATTTATCTCCACTCTCTGAGTACAGCCTTTTAGGCAATTTCTTACCCATCCAATCTGTAACTTGCTAGTTTCCTTGAATTTTAATTAAATTAGCCTGTTAAGTATCTAAAAATATCCAAAATATCCTTTAGGTCTAGGAATATGTAAAAGAGAAACCTCGCCTGAGATGTGCCTATGAACAGAGAAAATTGTGTGATTATTTCATTTACTGATGAGAATGATCCTGGAGAGTTTACACAGCCTTAGAACTTAACACATAACAGTTACTGCAGAATTACTCCATTGGAAATTCTCACAAGCGAATAAGAACAAAAGGTGAATTTTCAAGCATTAATGAGGGAATATTAATAAATATTTTCCTAAAAAATACCAGAAAAATATTAAGGAAGGAAGTTTATTTTTCTCGGTCATTTTGGTTGTTTATTTAGTTTTAGTTCTTTTTCCCTAGGAGATAATTTAATTTTCAAAAAGCTTAACATGTCTTTACAATCTTATTTTAAGGAAAGTGTTTAAGGCAGAGGTCTTGAAATTTTCAAGTATTTTAATATTTGTATATTAATATATTGTATTTAAATCTTTCAGTTTTTATCATTATTGCATTTCACTATACTAGGTTCAAAATCTTGTTCATTTTGTTCCTGTTTGTGTATATAAAATAAAGTTATTTGAGTATTAGACTAGAATAGAGAACTGCTGGTTCTTTAGGATTTGCTGAGTCAAAGACCTGAAAAATATCTTACTCGTGGCTGCATACATAAACACATATGGAAATTCTATTCAAATGTGCTTAGAAGAAAATAAAATAAGAACCCAAACCACACATTATGTCTTACAGACATGGATTTCAACATAATTCATTGCTATCAAATGGAACAGTGTCAAACCTACCTGCTTCCCTTCAAGGATTTGTCATGTATACACAGTTCTATATTCACTAGGTTTGTGGGTTTTTTTCTTTTTCTCTCTATTTCTTTTCTCTTAGATTGGTGAGAATAATGAACCTTTTAGTTTTAGTTGCAGGCTAACAGACTAACACCTTTCTGGACCAAACCTTGAAGCCCTCTGGAAAAAGTATTTGCACCTGAGGCTTACTTTTGAGTAGTTGTGTTCATTTTGTGTGACCGTAAAGAGGATTCTTTTTCTGTGCAGAAGCCCAGGTAAGGGTTACAAGGCATAGGTGTTCTCAGTGGTTTCACAGCTTAGACCATCCATGTTTCTTGAGATAGTAATGATAACACAGGCACATCACCACTGCACGTTTTCTGAACAAATATGAAGGATATTCATTTGGCTTTTGTAAACAAAAATTGTCACTATAAAATATATATGTTTTAAAAATATGGACATTTTTTTTCTTAACAATAATGTAAATTCTGATTACACTTGTAATAAGCTCATCTTATTAATTGCAATTACTTAATTTGAGTCCTTTTGTTTTTGTGGGTTTTTTTTTTTTTAATATGTTACAGGAAAAAAAAGAAAAATAGCTGAGGAATGCATGACTAGATAAGCCAATCATTCATCCTCCCTAGGAAGTTAAAAATGCTTGCTAAGTAAGTCAAGAATATCAACAGCCCTGACAAACTGATGGGCTGACATTCCTTCCACCTGCCAGTCTAGGCAATCTCTTTCCTGTGAAGGTCTAAGAAAAACTCTCCAGCTGAGCATCAAAGGAAAAAGATAGCAGAATATTTCCCACCAGGTTTTGTTTGTCATCAAATACAGTCAATCACTGATACTTGAAGAGATGTGAAGTGAGTAAATCTCTCCAGTTGTTCACCATGGAAAACAGACTGTCCCACTGCTAGTGGATGGCTGAAGCATCAGATTTAAATATAATCTTTATAATTTTCTTCAGGTAAAGTTACAAGTATTATGAACATACTGAAAAAAGTGTAGTGCTTCATACTCTCTCCAATATGGACAGGAATGAAAGCACGAGCTCAGTCCAGAAGTCATCACAACCAAACCACCTTCACAAACAAGCTGCAGAATTTTTTCCTATAAATTAAATAAAAATATATCAAGAAATCTCCAAGAAATCTCCACACAATGATCAATTGATTACCTGTCTTTCTACACGCTTTCAAAACAAGAAAGCGCTTGTTCTCAAGTGAATTTCAATTCTGTGTCTCAGTATATGCCAAGTAATTCCAAGATTATGTCTCTCATCACTTAAATCAATTTCCCTTTTTAATAGATTTTAAATATGGAAAACTTTCTATGCCTGTATTTTTTGCTATGTTTTGTGCCTAAACTAGTAAACTGTTTTTTTGTATTGTTATTAAAGCTCTTGTTAATGGAGAGATTGTCTCAGTAGCTTCCACAACTCTACAACCATGTCAGACTGTTTGTCTTACTTCAGAACCCTTAAGATTCCTGTGGCAACAGCAGCAATTTCTTACAAGGGAAAGTAGTGTTAGGGAAGAATTAAACGTATTTCTAGCTGTCTTCAGTGCAATATAGTAGCTGGGAACAAGGAAGAAAGCTGCCATCCTGTGACCAGACAGCTCTCGATGGGACAACATCAAGTGATCCATGGTTCACTGGCAGTCCATTGCCTTAGGAAATGAATGACTGGTCTCATTATCCTGGTAAATACCTTGGGGCAATGCAGAGGCAAAGAATCATTCTCTTCAACCAATGCATTTTGGGGAAAATATCTGTAACTGGAGTGCCTTGTAATCCTGAGGAAATCCTTTCCTCAAGAGACTACCTCATTGCCTTTGTGACTGTACTGTCGCTGAACTCTAGAAAGGAGCCTTAGCTGAAGCATCAGTGTGGAGAAGGAGTAGAGAGGAGTCAGGACCCTTCCCCTTTGAAATTAATATTTTTATTATGAGTAAAATAACCTACGTGTAGTGAATTTAAGGGTTTATTATAAAAATATTATTTCAAAACTACAGTAAAAACAGACATATAAAATGGGGTAGATTTGCAAGGGTATTAAATTATATGAAGAAAAAAAGTTATCTGCTCCTGTGTGTAGGAGGGTTATCATTTTTCTTCCTGTGAGAAAAGTGTGTGGAATAGCAGCAATTCTACAATTCTAATTTTACTAAAAATATGCTAACTATATCTATTAAAAGTCTGAGTTTGGCAAGTTATGCAGGAGAAAAACCAAAAAGTTTAAAAAATTATTTTAGTATTTTTATTCTGCCACCTTCAAAGGTGGAGTCTGTGGCTTAAATATAAATAGCTATCCACACTCAGAATTAAAGACATTCTTTTTAGTTACATTTCTGAAACCCTGATTCCAGGAGTCCCCTCATCTATTTCCCACTAAGGAAGAGAAAGACCCACTTAGGAAATGTCAGCTCATACCTACTCTTGTATTTAAATAAATAAACAAACAAGCATATTCTAATACAGGTGAGAAAACAAATACTTTCTAAATTTTAAAACATTAAGTATGGAATTAACCCTATTGATTTAAAGAAGGAATATGTCAATGAGAATGGGAGTGTAGGTAGCCTGTGAAGATGCTAAGAGTAGATCCCTTGCTATGCATAAAATCAAGTTTCTCACAAAGTTTGTCTAGTATATTTTTGGACACTGTATGATATATATTCATGAGATGGTTATTTGCAGTCAAGAGTCAGGCTTTTGTTTGGGTTTTGGGTTTATTTGTGGTTGGTTTTTTTGGGTATTTTTGTAGTTGTTGTTTGTTTGTTTGTTTTTCTTAGTTAACTGTCCCGGCATTTAGAAAGGAAATTTCAGCCATTCTTTGCAATACTGTTTCATCATTGCTCTGCTCCCATGTACCCCCATCCCTACTAAGCTGCCTTGGGTAAATTGGCAACTAAGATTTCAGGAAAAATCTTTATGGATATAATCCCTTCTGTCACTCAAATAACTTCCTAAGATCTATCTCTCAAGGGCTTTTGTCATCCCATACTAAAGAGTACTTGCCAATATAGTTGTTGAAGCAAAGTGTGAGCCACTTCAATGTAAGAGTTTCATTCACAAACCTAAATCATTTCTCAAATCCCAGACACATTCTCGAACTACTAAATTATGGAACAAGCAAAGAGTTTCTGCTCTCCACTCCATTGCTATAAATAGATCATTATGAATGAGGATTGAAAGATTGATGCATCCAAACTCTGTATAAGCAAACTCTGTCTTAGTAAGTACTGAACTGAAGTGTAAATTAGTAATCACACATTAAAAGCACTTCAGAGACTAGAGGTGATTTGTTGCTGTTTTAAAATTTGGGTATTAGATTTTCTGAAGTATCTGGACTTAAGTGAGTTTCTCCTGATTTTTGGGGGTTTTTTTGGTGAACTTAACTTGTTAAATTCCTTTAGGACCCTAAATCATTTGTGGAACCTGGGATTAGAATCTAAAATCCTCATTTCACAGTAGCACTTACTGAAATAGCCTTCTGAGGCCACAGTGGAGTTTCGGCTATTTTGCCTGTCTCAGGTGTCCCTCACACTCAGGACACTGCTTCTGTGATTTCCCAGTATGGGAGCAAATCTCTAGTATTATCTTTGCAGGAACATTTGGATATCTAAATCAACATTAAGTATTTCATTTTGGGAGGTGGTTGTCTAATTTTTAGGTACTACATCTCTAAGCATCATAATGTATAATCTCTTTTTTTGCATTTAAAAGAATTCAGATCTAGGGTCACTATGGAGAGAGAGAGAAATAAATGTATAGGAACATCTATGAAGTCCAACACCATGCAGAAGAGAAATGCTCTCACTTGGACTGCAAAAGTGTCTAAAATGCCTCTTTCTATCCTGGACAATTCCTTAGGTGAAAGGGGAATTAAAAAGCTCTGGTCTTCAACTATGCTACTCTGCTATCATATTTTTGTTTGAAATCTGCAACAATTCCAATTCAGTAACAACCACCAGTATAAGGACAAGAAATAACCCAAGAAAATTCAGAATCTCATTCTCTGCTTCTGAGTTTTAGGAAAATGTTTTATGCCTTCATCTCTCCATGAATCTGTGAGGAACCTAAGTGTGTGCATGTATCTTTGTGAGAAAATAATACAATTCAGAATTCTGTAAAAGTTAACTGACAACACCCCAGCCTTTCACCTATATTAATGAGTCCATCCTAGACTTTAAAAGTGATAAATTTCAGAATATCTTTGCATCCCAACCCACTAATTATTTGCAGAGTGTAATTGTTTTTAATTTAAGCAATGTGTTGCAATATCAAAACAACTCCAGTGTCACTCAAACAGGTATTATCTTACTTGTATATTAAGATAAAAATTAAAATTAGTTATAGCATTCAGAAATTTCTCAATTCATTCTTTTATTCACTGAGGAATACTGTTTCTGTGAACAAAATATTGAAGCATTTGAAGGAATAGAATAGAATAGAATAGAATAGAATAGAATAGAATAGAATAGAATAGAATAGAATAGAATAGAATAGAATAGAATAGAATAGAATAGAATAGTTGGAAGGGACCTACAACAATCATCTAGTCCAACTGCCTGATCACATCAGGTCTGACCAAAAGTTAAAGCATAATATTAAGGGCATTTTCCTGACGCCTCTTAGACATTGACAGATTTGGGACATCAACTACCTCTCTAGGAAACTTGTTTCAGTGTTTGACCACCCTCTCAATAAATAATATCCAGTCTAAACCTCCTCTGGTGCAGCTTTGAAGCATTCCCACGTGTCCTGTCACTGGATACCAAGGAGAAGAGATCAGCACCTCCCTCTCCAATTCCACTCCTCAGAAAGTTGTAGCGAGCAATGATCCAGATTTGGTGACTAATAAGATCTACAGGCAAAATATAGCAAATAGGATCCAAGAGATTGTAAATAAATGTAGTAGTTCTAATATATAACATAGTATGTGTCATTAGACACATGCCAGAGGAAAACAAATGTCACAGAATCACAGAATTGCCTAGGTTGGAAAAGACCTTTAGGATCATCAAGTCCAATCATTAACCTCACACTGACAAGTCCTCGAATGAACCGTGTTCCTAATACGTCCTGGGTTGGGAGCTCTACCACTGCCCTGGACAATCCGTTCCAATGCCTGAGAACCCTTTCAGCAAAGAAATTATTTCAAATATTGAATCTAAGTTTCTCTTGGCACATCTTGAGGCCATTTCTTCTTCTATCACTTGTTCCTTGGTTGAACAGAATGACATCCACCTCTCTACACCCTCCTTTCAGGTAGCTGTAGAGAGTGATAAAGTCTCCCCTGAGCCTCCCTTTCTCCAGGCTAAACAACCACAGTTTTCTCAGCTGCTCCTCATTATGACACATGCTCCAGACCTTTCACCAGCTTCATTGCCCTTCTCTGGACACGCTCCAGCACCTCCATGTCTTTCTTGTAGTGAGGGTCTGTGGTGGGTTGAACCTGGCTGGATGCCAGATGCCCACCAAAGCCCACTCTATGACCCCGCTCCTCATCAAGATGGGGAGGGGAGAAAATAAGATAGAACAACAAAAAACAAACTCGTGGGTTGAGACAAAGGCAGTTTAATAGAAGTGAAGCAAAGCAAAGCTGTGCACACAGAAGCAAAAGAACAAACTATTTATTCTCTAAATATTTATTCTCTACTTCTTATCAGCAGTTGATGTTTGGCCCCTTCCTGGGAAGCAGGGTTTTCATATGCATTGCTGTTCCTGGCCAACAAACAGAAGTAATGAATCCCCCCCTTCCCCCTCCATTCTCCTTGCTTTTATTTCTGAGCAGACGTCATGTGGTATGGAATATCCCTTTTGTCAGCTTGGGTCAGCTGTCCTGGCTATGTCCCCTCCCAAGACCTTCCCCACTTCAGCCTACTGGGGGTAGGGAAATGTTGGAGAGAGAGACTTGATGCTATGCTAGCACTGCTCACCAGTAACCAAAACACTGGTTTGTTATCAGCACCCCTCGAGCCACCAGTACAAAACACAGCACTGTGAGGGTTGCCACGGGGAAAATCAACTCCATCCCAGCCAGACCCAATACAGGGTCCCAAAACTGAACACAGAACTCAAGGGGCAGACTCACCTGTGTCGAGGACAGCCGTAAGAGAACTTCCCTGGTCCTACTGGCCACACTATTCCTGTTACAGGCCAGGATACCATTGGCCTTCTTGGCCACCTGGGCACACTGCTGACTCATGTTCAGCCAGCTATCAATAAACATTCCCAGGTCTCTCTCCGATGAGCATTTCTCCAGCCACTCCTCTCCAAGCCTGTAGTTCTGCCAGGGGTTGTTGTGACCAAAGTGCAGAACCTAGCATTTGGCTTTACTGAAACTCATGCAATTGGTCCTGGCCCATCTATCTAGTCTGTCTAGATCCCTCTGCAGAGCCTCCTTACCCTTAAGCAGATCAACACTTCCACCCAGCCTGGTGTTGTCTGCAAATTTTATGAGGGTGCACTCGATCCCCTCATCCGGATCATTGATAAAGTCATTAAACAGGAGTGGCTCCAGTACAAAGCCCTGGGGAACACCACTCGTGACTGGCCATCAACTGGATTTGACTCTCTTCACCACCACTCTTTGGGCATGGCCATTCAGTTATTTTTTTACCCAGCAAATTATAAGCCCATCCAAGCCATGAACAGTCAGTTTCTCCTAAAGAATGTTGTGATAAACAGTGTCAAAGGCTTTACTAAAGTCCAGTTAGACAACATGCACAGCCTTTCCTTCATCTACTAAGCAGGTGATCATGTTGTAGAAGGACATCAGGCTGGTCAAGCAGGACCTGCCTTTCATAAACCCATGCTGACTGAGCCTGATCATTTGATTGTCCTGCATCTATTGTGTGATGGTACTCAGGATGATCTGCTCCATCATCTTCCGTAGCTCCAAAGTCAAAATGACAGACCTTTAGTTTCCCAGATCCTCCTCCCAGCCCCTCTTGTAGATGGACATCACATTGGCTAACTTCCAATCTATTGGGACCTCCCCAGTCAGCCAGGACTGCTGAAAAATGATAGAAAGTGGCTTGGTGAGCACCTTTGCCAGCTCTCTCGGAACTCTTGGGTGGATTCCCTCTGATCCCATAGACTTGTGTACATCTATGTGGTGCAGCAGGTCAAAGACCATCTCTTCCTGGATTGCTGAGGGGTCATTCTGCTCCTAGTCTCTGTCTTTTAGCTTAGGGGGCTGGATTCCCAGAATACAACCAGTCCTATCACTAAAGGCTGAGGCAAAGGTGTCATTAAGCACCTCAGCTTTTTCTTCATCCTTAGTCACCATGTTTCTTCCTGCATTTAATAGAGGTTGGAGGTTTTCCTTGGTCCTTCTTTTGCTGCTAATGTATTTATAGAAAGATTTCTTGTCGTCTTTTACAGCAGAAGCTAAGTTAATTTCTAGTTTTGCTTTGGACTTCCTACTTTTCTCCTTGTATAGCCGCACAACAACTTTGTAGTCATCATGTGTGGCCTGACCTTTCTTCCAAAGACCAGAAATTATTTTTTTCTCTGAGCTGTAGCCAATACTCACTGTTCAGCCATGTCTGTCTTCTTTGCCACCAGGTCATCTTACAGCACATCGTCCCCTTCCTTTCTCTTAGACTTGTCATGAAGGGTGAGGATGGGAATATATTTTTTCACTGTTCAGTATGTTGCTCTTTCTGAAGATATATTACAATATTTTTTGGAAAAGCAAAATATGAATATGAAAGGAACTAAGTATCAGCGAAGTATTTCACTGTCAGAAAATAAAAGGTGAAAGGGGAAAGTGTGTGTCAGCATTTTCTCAGTCTTGTCTTCTGTTCAGCTATCTAAGGCATACTGGATTTAATTAGACTGTTTTCATGAGTGAGTTGAGAATGGTGGCTCACAGAGGTTATGGGTTTAGAAATGTTATTAAGTTTGGATTCATAGTGGCTTTCATGGTTATGATATGTCTTTCTAAAGCTTTAGTTTCTAACAAAATTGGAATTGCAGCCGCAGCAATTGCAGAAACATATTTCCAAGTTCAAAACAGAGTCTTGTCCTTCCCTGCTCACAGCTGTGTGTTTGCTGGCTCTGGTACTGCATTCAGTACTGGTTCACTGTGAAGTGAACAGAGATGCAGAAAAACTGAAAAGGCCAGCAGCATAGACTTTAAGCAACTCAATGGGGAACAAGTGTGTCAATGGGAAATCTGTAAATCCATGGCTAATATCCCTTTAAAAAGTGAGTTGTCAGCACAGTCCCACTGCAGAGAACAAAATTGGGTCAAACCAGATTCACAGCAAGTAAGGATTTATGGGGAGACTGATCTCTCATCTCTCTGATAGGTTGCTGGTGTTTCTCATATACCAAGCATCACACTAGAGAATCTATGATTCCTCAGGGAATGTGTAAGCTGTCCTGAGCACTTATGTTGATCATATACTGACCACAGGCGCTGAATGGTGTTAGGACTGCATTCTGGGTGTGGGAGACAGCAACTGGGCAGAGGCAATGAAGGAACAGGGCTGATCTCAAGACTACAGTTGCAAATGCAGTGGCCCTGTACTTGCTGGGTCTGTGTCAGGAAGGACATGAGCAGTCAAGACAGATAAAGTCCTTACCTCTCCACCTCTTAAACACTTACAGGAACTAGTACATCCTGCATGAGGTTATGGAAGTGTCAAACAGAAGCATGGATATATAGCTCTCATCTGAGCAGCTGTACATAAATGCTCTATTAAGATCTCCATTTATCAAGCATTGGAACAGGTTATCCAGGGAAGTGGTAAAGTCACCATCCTGGGAGGTATTAGGGACACCATTTAGAGGTGAACTTGGCAGATTTGGCTTTACAGTCTGACTCGATGATCTTAAAGGTCTTTTACAACTGAAATGATTCTGTAATTCTGTCTCATAGCAGTCTGAAGCACTGTAACGTGGAGATCCATTTCCCCAAGTAATGTCTCCTGTCCTATGACTTCAACAGGGATTGTGTTGCCCCCTGTTCATATCAGGACTACTGTGGCTGCAGATTGCTGTTATACTTCTGCCAACCTTTTCTCTAAATGAGCCTGTCTCTGCTTGCTGACTCCTGAAGGAAATAACAATCATGACTGAAACATTCAGATGACTATGGAGAACACATTCACTAAAGTGTAAAACAGAAAAGAGAGGGTAAAAATAGAACTGAAAAGTAGGTCATGCAATACACTAATATATAGCTGAACTAGAATGAACAAGACGGATGCATGCTGACGCTCCTCTGTGGCTCAACCTGGCTACTTGCCAACTGTTCTGACATAGCAGATAGTCACAGTCAGACCAGAGTTGGCCAGATCTGAAGCAACTATGGCCAGGAAACCATACAACTGTATTACCTCAAGTTCATGCATGTTGCCTCTCTGCAAGGCTTATTAACTTGAGCTCAGCATCAGATGCTCAACTCAGCTCAGAGAGACTTCAGGGCATGCACAGCAGCACAATTTCAAATGTTTATATGAGTTTTCATGTAAATGTGTGTACATCTCGAGTGTTGCTTACCATTTTTGGAAGTTTTTTTCTGGATTTCTCTGTTGGACATATGCACCTAAATCCACCTAATTTGTACTTTTATTGCTCAACACTGCTTAGCTTTTATCTATGGCAATTTATTTATAGCCTTTAGCTATTCTATATGTGATCTGGAACATAAGAATATACTTTTGGGGCTGTAAAGTATGTATATAGCACATAGTGCAGCCCATGAAGTACTACTTGACCTTGCTTTGAACAAGCTACATCTGTAACTTGAATTACTGTGAGTGAGTCAGTAACAGCTGTTAATCAGCTGGGACATCAGTTTCCTCTTAAGCGTTTCCCAGATTCAAAACCTACATTGTTAACTTCTCTCTGTGACTTCGGATCCAAGTTATAAGAGGATTATGGTTCAGCTGCTGTGGAATCTTAAGACTACCAGAGTTAATGCTATAAAATCAAATTCATTCATTTGTATTAGGTTCAAATATTTAGATTAGATTTGAACTTTTCTGAACTGCTAACGTCACACAAACATTAATGACTGATACTTCTAAGGAATTCAAAAGGGAAAAAAAAAAAATCATTTCCCAAAGTGGAAACTTTAGAGCAATTGTGATACGCTGTGAAAAATACTTCCTCAAGCAAATGATTAGAAAATGACAGTTACTTAGTGTAACTTAGCTAGTTTATTAAGTTACTATATTAAGTAAATTACTTATATTAAGTCAAATTTCATTGTATTAAACCAATGTCATGGAGTCATTTGCCAAAGATACACGAACTTTGGATTTGGTAAAAATGCAAGTGAATCGTCAGTGAGGTATTTTAAATTTATTTATGTTTTTTTGTATCCACAGTGGCTTTTAGGAAAATGAACCATCTTGCATAGTTCAAAATTTGTTAGACTCTTCCTATATCTGCAATAATTCTTGTGGCTAGTTCTTTCCACTGCTGAAAGATAGGTTTTTAATTCTATTTTTGAGGTTGTATTATCATGAGTAAACAACTTTATATGATTTGGGGTTTAATTCACATCCAAATCTTTTTTTTTTTTTTTTTCCCCCCTGCTATGGCTCAGTTGTAGCTGGCAGCTTCTAAAGGCAATGTTTTATAACAAGTTTCTGCATAAATATTGCATTATTTCTGACAAATTTAAATGTTTTGAAATTTTCCCTCCATTGTAAAAAAAAAAAAAAAGGAAGGGAGGTCGCAGGTTCTTAATTCTTCATCTTCAAATATGAACCTCAATATTTCACAGAAGCCAAATATGGATTAAAATTTATTCTCATGTCTACAAAATATAGAAAAGCTTTATGAACTTGCTAAGAAGTTGCCAAACACTCTGAATTTTATAGGATCCATATTGCATTATAAACTGTTCTATGGGTGACTGTGCCTATCAGTTGTGATTACAGAGTCATGGAAGAAAAGATAGAAGACCTTGAGACACAATGTAACCCAAAATGGGTTTAGACTCACTATACACTTATGAGTCCTCCCAGATCTTTATGTACCATCTTTAAAAAGCATAATGTTGAAAAGTATACAGTCTTTTCAGAAATGTACTTCAGAGCTCAGTTATCCTTGTTAGAAAAAATTCCTAATATTGTGGTTTAACCCCAGCAGGCAGCTAAGTCTCAAATAACCACTTGCTCACTCTCCCAAAATGGGATGGGGGAGAGAATTGAAAGGGTTAAAGTGAAAACTATAAAGACCTTTTAATAGGTAAAGCAAAATCTGCATCCTTAAGTAATGTAAAATAAGGAATTCATTTACTGCATGCCATCAGCAAGCGTTTAATCATTTACAGGAAAGCAGGGCTCCATCATGTGTAACAGTGACTTGGTAAGACAGATCTCAAAACTCTGAAGGTCCACCCTTCCATCTTCTTATCCTTATCTTTTATTGCTGAGCATGATATCACATCCTATGGAATATTCCTCTGGTCAGTTGAGGTTAGCTGTCTTAGATGTGTCACCTCCCAACTTCTTGCACACCCTCAACCTACTCATAAGCAGGTCAGTATGAGAAACAGAAAAGCCCTTGACAGTGTGCAAGCACTGTTCAGCAATAGCTAAAACACAGATGTTAATACTAATTTGATCACAAATCCAAAATAGAGCACCATACAAGCTATTATGAAGAAAATTCACTCTATCCTATCCAAAACCAGTATACCTAATAACAAATCTTATTTGTATTTAACATATTATTTCTTGTCTTGTTTTATCCACAGTGGACATATTAAAAAAAAAAAAAAAAAAAAAAAGCTTTCCTTTCCTCCCTCTTTTGCATAACCAAACACTATTTTCATATTGCTCTTCTATTTTTTCTACATTAAATAAAGCTGATATCAACTTTTCCTTCAGAGACAAAATTTCCCAGATATCTGATCCTTTCACACATTCTAAAATTTAAGAAAGAACTTCTACTCTTTCCCTCTCTTTCTTTTCTTTCTCTAAAGGAAAATAAATTTCTGAATAATTGGTTTCACACATGAACAGACTAATCATTTAAACTCACAAAAAATGAGGGTGTTTCTGTTTGTTTGTTTGTTTAATTGAGGCTTTATGGCCTGCAGTATTTATGAACTGGGATAGGATCTGAAAGATACTTTTTGTTCCAAAAAACAGGAAGTATTTTTTATGACACAAAGAAAAGACAAACACAGTGGATTTTTCCTTTATACCTGACACTGGTTATTGATTCTCCTTGGCAAGTGCCAAAAGACTCCACTCTCTCAGTGTCACTGAATCACAGAATGGACACCTAGTGGTTTAGGTAATTTAGGATACAGTTAAATTCTAAATTCAAGAGTGGAAAGAACAAACTTTGCCTGTCAGTTGAATCGACTCCCAGTTATTTCTTTTCCTCGTTCATGCATTGTTCCTTTAAGAACTGTCTTGTCATTGCTTCCGAACTGAACTATTTCCTGTGTTTTATTTCAATTTTATATCTTCCAGAAAATTTATTTGAGTTTATGCTTTAAAATAGGTGGATATTTGTAAAAGTAGACATACATATATAAACATATTTTACAAAAAAAAAAAAAAAAAAAAAAAAAGTACATGTATCTTTTTTCATGTAGCTGTGTGGTTTGGGGATTTTTTGCAATCTTTATTTTCTTGAAGTAATGAAACATAAATGTTCCAGTATTAAAAAAAAAAAAATAAAAAAAATAAAAATCTCATAGTTGAATGATTTTATAATTTAAGAAATCAGTTGAATAAAACTATTTTAAAACCAAGTAATAATAATTCCTAATGTTCTCAAAGACAATAAAAATATCCTACACACTGCCCCTTTTTTCAGCTGTCAGTGTAGCCGAATGCAGTAGATATATGCAATTACAGCCCTTTTATTGGATCTCCTCTGTAATCCTACTATGTAATTCTACTATATGTCCCTAGTAAGGGACAAATTATGAATTTAATGCTTAAAATGAAGCAGACACATCTCTGCCAGCAGTGGCTACTCTACTATTCATGTATAGATAGTTCAAATTGAATATAGACCCTTGGGCAAAAGAAGAGGTCCTAATTATTTCTTCCTCTAATAGAGGAAATTATTTCTCCTCTAATTTCTTATGTGACCTTCGGAAAATCACACATGTTTCATATCTCAGTTTCTCCAGGAGCAAAAATAAGAAGATTTTATATATGGGCTTAAAGAGAACAAACATATATTTCAGTTGTTATGTCCATGTTGAGGGAGACAGGGCAAAAATCGAGTCAATCATAGGCAGAAACAGTTGTAGCTTGTCTAAACATCATCCTGAAGCTTTAATAAGTTAATCTGCTGTTAGTATTAGTCTCAGTTATATAACCTGACCAAAATTTAGACTGAATTCTTTACATATAAATCACCATGAAATATAGAGTATTCAAACTGAAGAAACACCACCTTCTGCTTGACCTTAACTACGGAAGAGAATATGCAAATTACTTAAGAAGGAAAGAGAGGGAAATGAGGGGTTTGGATAGTAGCTGCAATGAACTGCAATGGCTTCAGAGAATCTGTAAGTACAGTAATGCAAAAGTAGGACTTCATTAGCTATCAGTTTCTCAGACAATTTATGGAGCACATTATATTTTATAACATTGAAAGGTTTGATGAGACCAATAAATAAGAACATTGGATCTCCACAGTTTAGAAATAGAACAGCAGACTTTTCAGGTGTCTTGGACGAGTGGCATTGCATTTCCTTGTGGAAGAAATGAGGAAGACCAAGGGTGAAGAAAAAAAGAAACAAAACAGAAAACCATACACAAAAAAAACCCCAAGAACACCAGAAGTCCAGAAATCTTTATAAATACTTTACAAGGGAAATAATACTACAGATTTTTGAAAATCTGTGAATTGGAGATGCAAAATATAATCCCTTACAGTGACAATGTTACAGGCCTAGTTTTCACACTGTTAATAATCAAAGGAAAATGAAATATGGGTAAGTCATGTAATATATGATATGTATAAAACATGTATCTAAGTATTTTTTCTAAAATATTTATTTTTAACATTTATGTTACTACTGTCAAGCAGCCAGTTTTAGCTGATTCAACCATAGTATCATTAAAGAAATTCTGAGGATGACATGATGCAAACAAGACTGACAGTCAAAAAGAATTTAAATATGTGATAGACTGAAGCAGGCGGACTTTTTAGCATAAAATTATAAATTATTTTTTTCCTCCCCTTTCAACTGAGTAATGAAATCAGTGTGTTAGATTTAAAGGTCATGCCAGTATCTGCTAAGGAAATATGCTACGATTTACATCATTCTTGTGACATTCAGAGATCAATTTATGAATTATTCATACACTGTTTATCAAGATGTATAAGACATATGGTCAAACAGCTTACACAATAAAACATAAATTTAAAATAAAACTGTTAAAATGTCTAGATATTGGAATGCTAGATTTGTGGAAATATGAGAGAATCCAAATTTTCATAGAAGCTTTGGTATTTAATTCACTTTTGATTGATCAAAATATTATTCTAGTACAGTTGTTTTAACTTAGGAATGTATAACATAAAATTAAATGTTGTTTTCTACAGATTATCAAGGAACATATTTTATAATATAAAATATACCAAGAAAACTATCACTTTCCATGAAATGATATGGTTTCATGGACTGTGTTCCATAGAAACCCTTCCAACTAAATTTTATCATCTTCTCTATAACTGCAATGCAATAGAGAATAAACTATAGATCTAAACTAGAACTATTCATTGATGATTTGGCTTTGGAAACTAAAATACCCAACTACTCAAATAAAAAGAAACAGATAGCATTCCTGACAGCTAAAAATTTTCAAGGAAGGATCAGAAAATAAACAATTAAATTTTATATCAAAAATCAGAGCAAAATCTAGTGCTCAGTAATCTGTACTTTCTTTAAATCAGGGAAATTCTGATATTTATACAGATAAGCAAATGAGCATTAAATCTTGTCAAACTTCACAAAAAATGAGCCAAAGAAAAAAGTAACTTGAGAAGTACCTTATTTCTCACAGTCTCTCCAGAAAACACTTATCTCATTTTCTTATTCATTATTGCAAAGGAAGATACTTAATTCAATGCCTGTGCTGAAGCAGCTAACTGTTTCAACATATAAACAAAACACCTAGCCAGTATAGCACAGTTGTGAAAGAAGAAATGTAAGAACAAATTTCACTGTTTCTCAAAATGTGATATATAAATATTTACCTTGTGTTTTCAGTCAAAGAATCTTAACAATAAGTAGTAGAGAAAAATCTGACTTCCTTCCTAGAGGTACTGTGTGGTGCCATACTGCTCAGTTGTGAGAAACAAAGAAAAAAGGTTTTTATAAATAAGAATGGTTTTGGAACACCCTGAAACAGAACTTAGTACTGTTTGTTGTACACATTTGAAAATAATGCAGTTAACATATGAACTGCTCCTCATACAAATCAAATCTTAAATCCATAGTACTAGGTCACTGATAATGACCCATTCAAAATGTATTAACCCAGGGTAATGGAAAGATCACAGGATGCGCTCTTACAGATGCTGCTTCTCCTGGCCCAACTCTTCCTGCTAGGGAATCAGGAGAGGAACATGTACTGTCTGGTAACCAACAGGAATTAAAACATAGCTGTCTGGCACATGAATATAAAGTAGGACATGGCATACATGAACACAAATATTCCCTGGGAATGTAGGCCTATGTATAATAAGAAATATTATTAATGAGCAACTTTGACTACATCTGTGATATTACAGAGTTTTTTGCTTTGGTTTGGTTTTTAGTATGTGGAGGATGCTCTTAGTTCTCTTTCTAATCCTACTGAGTATAGCTCTGTGTTGTGTATGGCACAGACCTGAAATCAAAAAGTAAGCGAGCATCAACTTAGAAATTTAACAAGTAACAGTTAAGGAAACTTTCACAGGTTCTAATCCACAAGAAAACTGAAGTTGAAGTATTCTGCACAAATTGGATATCTGGATGGTCACTGTCACAAAAATAAAAATCTTGGCTATAATCTCATCTTGAAGAAGAGGTTTAGAATATTTTTAACAGCTCTCAACTTGATGAATGGATAGATAGATGGATCCAAAGGAAAATTTTTGCCTCATAAAATGAAACCCTAAACATTTGGATGTGACTGAAGCCAACAGAAGAATGATATGAGATAATTTGCCTCAACTGTTTATTATCATCATGATTAATAGTCAGTCAAAATTAGAGATAACTGAAGGGTAATAACTTAATTGAAAGTAATCTTCAGGAAATTTCAAGTAAGTCTAGATTTAGGCATATAGTTCTGTGATTTAAAGTAAAACAGTTTTACTGGAACCTGAATTTTAATATTCCTCAGTCTGGGTTACAGAAAGAACAACTATGGAGAAAAAGAGAATGCATTTCAATATATCAGACTGAGATGTAAACTAGAAAAATTAAAATGTTACAGTGTTAGAATTTAAGAACCTTTGGGGATGATCTCAACATAAATTTCAGGGACCACTAGCTATCCACTTTTTAGGACTAATTAATTTACATTCATATACTCAGCAGTATAGTGTTAAAACTTAGGAGAAAAGTTGATGGGTTTGTATGTTTTGCTGGCAAACCCCAAAAGAAATTAAAAACCAAACCAAAACAAAACAAAACCCCACTATACAAAGAGAAAACTATTAAACCAGTAACAAACCAAGTCTTCCGACAATATTGGAGCTTGTTAGGTATTTTTTCAATGAAATTCTTTCTTATCAGAAAAACATAGCTTTCAATGAGAGAAAAAATTAAGTGATAGTGAAAAATATTCATTTTAGTGTTTTCAATTTTCTATTCAACTGATATAATATTAGAAGAAGTAACTTTCATAAACTTGACACATTTAACTTCTCTATATCTCTCAACTGGCTTTCATTCCCCTAGCATATAGAGTTTAAGTTATTTTTGATTACTTCCATGGTCCCTCTTCTTACCCATAATCTCTCACAAAGTGATGAAATGTCAGCTTCTATGTCTGTATGGCTCATGATATGAACATTTACTACCCACTGGCTAAATTTATAAGCAAACTCTACACTTTCTCCCATTCTAAGCTCCTATAACTACCCACAAAGCTATGTCATTGTCACAGAGAAAAACTGTTCAACTTGAATATTTTAAAACAAATCAGGGTCAGAGATGTTTACGGATTTCTAAATGACACATAATTAACTTGCAGTAAGCTATACATTCATGATCAACATCAGCAATATAACCAATAAAACACAATCCCAGACAACAGGAAAATGTTAATGTACACCTACAAATTTCCAAATACCTTTAAGTAACTATATGCCCCTCGCAGACATTGTGCACCCCTTAAACCCCTAGCAGTATGGGTTACCACCCTCCCACCCCCTGGTATGTAAGTGCAGGTCCGCCATGTGCAAACCCTCCTGTAGGGACCTGAGTGCTCCTGCTATGCATGCACCCTTGCCACTGCCAACACCCTGCTAAGGCACTGGTACTGGCAGGTGTCCCAGATAGCCCCATGTGAACCCAGAGGGGACTTCTGCCCATGCCACTCCTGTGCTGTGGTGCCTGGCTGGGTACAGGCTACTCCCCTGCCTCACGGGGAGCTACTGGGCCTGGCCCAGGCAGGGCTAGGGATGTTGTGGGGTGATGCCTGGCAGGGCCCAACCAGGGTCACTGCTCCTCCTCTTGTTCCAAGGGGTCTTCCCTAACCCCATTACAGACTTTCATGCTTCTTTGACACTGCTTCCCAAGCTGATGCCTTCTTTGCTTCTGAAGTTTCTTGGTAATTCCCTGGTTAGTTTAATTAGGCTGATGGTCATCATTGTCTTCTTCAGTTCAGCCAACTTGGGGCAAATATATTTTTGGAAGTCTCATTTGAAAGCAAAACCAATTTCTATGCTGGTGGTGTATTGATGTTAGTTTCTATCAGACTTATCAGTCTCATTGTTTCCTTGTCTCACTCTAATGTTTATTAAAGTACGTTTTTTTTCTCTTGTGCTGTACTTAGGGGACTCTGAACAACAAGGGTGACCTCATCCTTCACATGTATAATACCTATCCCAAAGGTAGTGTCATTGCCTGTGGAAAAGTAACTACTACTAAGTATAATAAATATTTAGTTTTTAATTATTTTTAAATATTATGTATCGGCAGGATGGTAATGACATTTCAATACTCTTCACTTATACAAATTTTGCAGTTATGAATTTTAATTAATATTGATACTATAAAGTTATGATCATATTAAAGCCCAGTAAAACACTATAAAAATGGAGAACCTTAATGTTCAAACAGAATGTCTGATTTTTTTTTTTTTTTTTTTTTTTTTTTTCCCAGGTAGTATTTTCTTTCAGAATACTCATGCCAGAGGGAACTTCACTATTTGTACTTTTCTGAATTGAAATGCAGACACATTATGTCAAGATATCCTATCATACAGGATCTACTTATCCTTAATTATTATTTAAAAACTGAACACTCTCATAGAATATCTTAAACATTTTCATTCTCTCTTTTATTTTATCCATTTGGGGGAAATGGATGATTTTAATATGAGATGAAATAGTGAACCAATTATGAGGTATACTTATTATTCATATGGCACCATTGTTATACACAATACTTTATGCACATGTATAAAAGGCATTTTAAGGCAATCATCTTTAAGTAAGTGTTTTATAATGTCATGACTAACAACAAACTCCATATGAAGCAGAATTACTTAAGAAAATAATTAAAAAGAACTCATAATTAAATACAGTTAATTAATTTGAGACACAAGAATGGCTACTGAAATATGTAGAATATGCTTGTATATGACTATACATCATTAAGCACAACAGAAGCCAATTTGTATAGAAAAACAACAGGTACTGAGGATCTGGTATCTACATTATCCATGTTTGAGACATACTTTAAACATTCTCTATTTTGGTCCTATGAAATGAATAGTTGTTGGCAGCTGGTGTCTATTAGATAATCCCCCAGAATCAATCTTCTATGTTACTTTTGTCTAAAAGGAACTCAGCTGTTGTACTCTGAAAGCACAGCATGTGGTACATCAGGGCATAGATGAGGGTAACTGAGGAGATGGACTTCCTGAACTACAACTCCCAGGAAGAGATAACCATTACAAATCAGTGGCTCACAAAGAGATTCTATTCTTTAATTTTATTTTCTGAATTAAATCAACATTTTTGTTATTTGTAAAAGGGAATTTATTACTTGTGACAGATTGCTGCAGCTAGAAATGCTAGAATTTAGATATAGGCCATCCCTACATAGCTATGGTGCTGCTGCTAAATGTATCTTTTCTAAATTCCTGTCCACTTTCCTATCATCCATTAAAAGTTTGTCCAGTGACAAAGGGAAACATTTTAGAAGAAAAAGTCAAAGCATCACAGAAAAATGATTACATATGTTTAAATTAAAAACCTACATGTGAAGTATTCCTGCAAGGACATCATAACTTATCTTTAATAGTTTAGGATTTGTGTCCATATCTTGCAGCAAAACAGATTGTTAGAGAACCAAGTGAATATAAAGAATAATAGTTGCTTTCTGATTTTTAGTTACTTTCAGTAATTACTCCACAATCATGAAGTGGAAACCAAATTTAGTTAAAATATATTATATCTTTGAGGAAATAGAATGAAAGAATAAAGAGAGTTTAGGAAGTTTTTCATAAGGAGACAGTATAACTTGTGTTAAAACTAAGTTCATAAAAATAATAATAAAAACATGAAAGTAAAAAAAAAACAAAAACAGAATTAGACTAATTAAACTGACTAAATTATGAATGTTGTATGCTTTTGGTTACAATTTTGAAATAAAAGATGGAGCTTTCTTTTCTCAAGTGTAATTACAGGCTCAGCTAAGTTTTGCCTGTCTCGCCTCAATAACTCCTATGAGGTTACTCTGCTAAGAAAGATAAATCTATGTCCCTTTGTTGATATTGTTCAACACTAACCAAATGCTTGAGCAGGTACAGTATGTTATGTGTTAGTGTTTCCTTAGGGTGGTTCTGAGCTGGAGGGAGAAGTGATAGTCTTCTACTCTCTGCACTTCTGTCTTCCACACAGAGAAGACATGTTTGTGTGGAACTAAGGATTTATGTCTAGTAAAATATAGAAGTTATACATATGATGAGTAATTTCTTCTCAGAAAGGAGGGAAATTAAAGCTATGGCCTTCACCTTCAGTGCGTAAGTTTTAACTCCTGAGCTACTGGGTAAAAGTACAGGCTTTTCCTTTATGGTAATTTTTTAAAAACTTTATCCTGACTGCCTTTTTTTTTTTGTTTTTTCCCAAATAGAAAAGATATTTCTGATAACAATAGAACTTGTATATTTCTCTGAAATAATTTTAACTTGTTACCGTTCTTTATTCAAAGACTACTTTAGACTAGTGTAACCATGTGAATATGTATAGAATATGCCAGATTAGGGTGAAACATGGCACACCATGGTTAGGGCGTCAGGGTGGTAGTGAGGACTCTCAGCCTGTTGCTCTGATATGTGCTGGGTACACTGCAGAACACTCAAAGTCCTGCAGAGATGAGCCAAGCGCTCCTGAGACAAGAGGAGCCAACAGAGAAACACCAGTGAAAGGTCTCAAAGGAATTAAGGGATGTTCCTCAGAAAGGTGACAAGGCCGAAAGCCCAGCTGAAGTGCCTCTACACTAATGCATGTAGCATGAGCGACAAACAGGAGGACTTGGAAGTCACTGTGCTGCTAGAAAGCTATGACCTGGTTGCCATCTCTGATACTTGGTGTGATGAATCCCATGATAGGAATGCAGCTATTGATGTCTACAGGCTGTTCAGAAGGGACAGGCAAGGAAGGAGGGGGGGGAGATGTTGCTCTCTACTTCAAGAAATAGATATAGTGTGAAAAACTGTATCTGAAGAACAGCCATGAACAGGTTGAAAGCTTCTGGGTAAGAATTAGAGACTGAAGCAACAAAGGGAGCCTTGCAGTTGGTGTTAGTGTCTACTACAGGCCACCTGATCAAGGGGAGCCTGTTGAAAAATCCTTCTTTCTCCAGCTACATCAGGTGTCATGTTCACAGGCTCTAGTCCTGCTGGGGGACTTAAATCACCCTGACATCTGCTGGAAAACTAACATGGTGAGCTCTAGGCTATCCAGGAGGTTATTGGAGTGCATGGAGGGTAACTTCTTGAGCCAGGTGATAGACAAACCTATCAGAGGGGAGGCGATACTGGACATGATGGTCACCAATGCAAGTGAGCTCATCAGAGACATCAGGATTGGAGGCAGCCTGGGCTGCAGTAATCATGCACTGGTGGAGTTCACAGTCCTGAGGGATATGGATCAGGCAAAGAGTACAGTCAGGACCCTGAATTTTAGGAAAGCAAACTTTTGGCTCTTCAAGGAGTTAGTCAGTCAGACCCCCTGGGAAACTGCCCTGAGGGACAAGGGAGCAGAACAGAGCTGGCAGATCTTTAAGGATGTTTTCCATAGAGCACAAGAGCACTCAATACCAAAGTGTTACAAAACAGGTAGGCAGGGCAAGAGACAGACATGACTGAGTCAAGACCTGCTGATTAAACTGAAGGGTAAGAAGGAAATACACAGGCCATGGAAGCAGGGACAGGTATCCTGGGAAGAGTATAGAGATGTTGCCTGGTTGTGTAGGGAGGGAGTGAGGAAGGCTAAGGCACAGCTGAAGGTGTGAAGGTCAAAGAAAGTGTACCCCCGTGATGAACAAGACCAGAAAACTGGTTACAGCAGATAAGGTGAAGGCTGAGGTACTTAGTGACTTTTTTGCTTCAGTCTACTCTGGCAACCTCTTGTCCCATGTCTCTTGAGTGAATGGACCACAGGGCAGGAATACGGGGAGCAAAATCCTTCCCAGTGTAAGAGGAGATCAGGTCTGTGAGCATCTGAGGAACCTGAACATACAAAGTCTATGGGAACTGACATGATGCATCCCAGAGTTCTGAGAGAATTGGTTAATGTAGTTGCCAAGCCAGTCTCCATGATATTTGAAAAGTCATGGCAGTCAGGTGAAGTCCCTAGTGACTGGGGAAAGGGAAACATTGCACCCATTTTTTAAAAGGGTAGAGAGAAGGACCCTGAAAACTAGTGACCTGTCAGTCTCACCTCTGTGCCTGGGAAGATCATGGAGCAAATCTTCCTAGAAGATACACTAAAGTACATATAGGACAGGGAGGTGATTCGAGACAGCCAGCATGGCTGCACCAAGGACAACTCCTGCCTGACCAACATAGCGGTCTTTTATCATGGAGTGACTACATCAGTGGACAAGGGAAGAGCTAAGGATGTCATCTATCTGGACTTCTGTAAGGCCTTTGACATAATCCCTCAAGATATCCTTCTATCTAAATTAGAGAGGTATGGATTTAATGGGTAGACTGTTCAGTGGATAAGGAATTGGCTGGATGGTCACATCCAGAGGGTATTGGTCAATGGCCCAATGTCCAGATGGAGACTGGTGACAAGTGGTGTCCCTTCGGGGTCTGTACTGGGACCAGAACTGTTTAACATCTTCATTAATGACATAGACAGTAGGATTGAGTGCACCCTCAGTAAGTTTGCAGACGACACCAAGCTGAGTGGTGTGGTTGATATGCCTGAGGGATGGGATGCTGTCCAGAGGGACATGGACAAGCTTGAGAAGTAGGACCATATGAACCTTGTGAGATTCAAGAAGGCCATGTGCTAGGTCCTATACCTAGGTCAGGGCAACCCCCGGTATCAATACAAGCTGGAAGATGAAGACATTGGGAGCAGCCCTGTGTAAAAGGACTTGGGGGTACTAGTGGTAAAAAAGCTGGACATGAGCCAGCAATGTGTGCTTACAACTCAGAAGGCCAACCGTCTCTTGGGCTGAATCAAAAGAAGCGTGGCCAGGAGGTCGAGGGAAGTGATCCTCCCCCTCTACTCTGCTCTAGTGAGACCTCATCTGGAGTAGTGTCCAGCTCCAGAGCCCTTAGTACAGGAAAGATGTGGACCTGCTGGAGTGGGTCCAGAGAATGGCCACAAAAATGATCAGAGGGCTGGAATACCTTTCCTATAAGGACAGGCTGAGAGAGTTCGGGTTGTTCAGCCTGGTGAAGGCAAGGCTCCAGGGAGACCTTATTGCAGCCTTTCAATGCTTAAATACTTAAAGGGGGTCTATGAGAGACATGGGGGTAAACTTTTTCATACAGCCTGTAGCTATAGGACAAGAGGTAATGGTTTTAAGAGGGGAGATTTAGACTAGATATAAGGAGCGATTATTTTTTTTTTTTTTTTTACAGTGAGGGTGGTGAAACAGTGGAACAGTTTGCTCAGAGAGGTGGTAGAAACTCCATCCCTGGAAATATTCAAGGTCAGATTGGATGGGGCCCTGAGCAACCTGATCTAGTTGAAAGTGTCCCTTCTCCCTGAAAGGAGGTTGAACTAGATGACCTTTAAGGTCTCTTCCAATCCAAACCATTCTATGATTCTGTGAGTATGAACAAAGAAAGAAGGAAGAGGTGCTCAAAAGCACACTTACTTTATATGACTTTATAGCCCCCTCTGTCCAGCCTAAAACATTATGCTTTCACACATTTTCAATTGCAGCATGTAAATTCCCCATTCATATTCAATTTATTTTCTACCTTTCTCCTTTTAACATTTTATCTAATTAGCCACGCATACAGGTAGATAAGCTATTGTGTTCTGATATATTTGGTATTTTACAGGTAGTTGTACAATCTTTTGATTTGTTTATTCTGGCATCTACAAGTCAAGTTAGAAATTACATGTTATATTTGTAGTATAACATTTCAAAGGAGAAATAAAAGACAATAGCTTGATAAATAGAAAAAAGTAAAGATGAAATATATATCTGCTTCAAAGTATTCATATTTACCATATTAGTAAATATAAAATATTTTAATCTGTTACAAGTACTTTTACACAGCATTTTGCAAGAAGATAATCTAAAGAATAAAACTTCATTGTTCTACAGTGTAGAAATAGTTTTTTCTACAAGAATCCATCCATTAAACAGTGCCCGTTTCTGGGCATTAATCCAACTAGCAAGCCTCCTACTCCTGTTTTATATTCTACTGAGTACTGTGAAAGTAGTCTAGGATTTTTGTTGTGTAGCTTTAGAAATTCACTTTTCTTTCAGGAGATAGCTCTGCAAGGGAATTGATTCTGAATGGTAATGTAAAATAGACACTACTATTAGGACTCCAGGACTACACTGATTTTTCTAGGCCAGACTTAGATTGTTTCAGATCAGTTTGTTCTGCAATCAAAAACAAGACATTTTATTCAGTTCAGGAAATACTGATGTTTTTGACAATAAAGCTGTGGATTAGTCTGCATTCTTTACACTGAAGACACTGGAGCAATACTTCTAAGTTAATGATACAGCAAAATAGAAATAAATTCCACTCCTACTGATAGCAATAGTAACAAGTAAAATAGGTTACTATGCACATCAGGAGCCTTACAGAAAATGAGAATCACAACACTAGTACAAAAAGGATTAATTTTGTAGCAGTACTTATCATCAGAAAAACTTCTTATAGAAAAAGGTTCTGATTTTTTTTAAGAGGATCACTGGGAACACACATCTATTCTTTTCCATACAGAAAAAAACAAACCAAAACAAAACTAAATATATTCAGGATATCATCAGCTTGGGAATGGATTAAACAAGTCCCTGAAAGAGAGATTAGTATGTAAAAACCCTACTCAAAGTGTACAAAAGAGGCTTCTGACTAAAGCAAACTTGCTATCTAAAAATGGTATTGAAATTGCAGTGTCTATGGAAACTGCGGCTTAAGATACAAAAAATTTTATTCAGGGACAAGCAAGAGGGTAATGTCCATAAAATATGTACCACATCAAAAGCCAAATAGTAAATTGGAAACAAAAAACAGATAAAGATCCTGACATTTGTTATTGCTGTGGAAGAGGGTCAGACATCCATTCAAAAATTGTAGAAACTGTAACAAAAAGGACATTTCTGAAGTGTAAAAAGATCCAACAAATAATACGGTAAATAATAAAAATGATATTGGTATTGACACAGGGATAATATCACATTAGCTAATAAGCAGATAACTCAAAAAAGCTCAGTAAGAATAAAAATGACAACAGTGTAGTTAATAGTTAAAACAGGAAACTAATCTTCAAATCAGGAAAATGTTCAGGTTTGACAAATGAGTAGATTAATCTAATTTTGACAAGATCAACCATAGGTCGCATGGGTGCAAAGAATTGCACATGGCCGATTGAAGTCAGCAGACTCTTCTCTGTGTGAAATGGATAACACAGCTTTAGGTTAACTGATTCTCTGTTACGTCTTCCATATTTTTTGAATAAAAAAAGTACATTAAATTCACAATCGTATCCTCTTGATAACTATGCCATGCACAAAACTTGGGGTGGTGGGAACAAAAAATTAAAAAAATAAAATTATACAGTAAAATTACATAGAGACAGAAAGTTTTTTGTTTTTTTTTTTTTCCATTATCACACTAGTATCATTTTCATTTTCAGCAAATCCATTTTCTGCAGAAGTTATTCTTCCTGTTCAAGGCCAGATTTAAGATCGTTCATGTAATGCTTTGTTTGAGGTTTCAAACAGATGCATTTTTGACATAAACATGCATAATAACAAAAGAGAAGTTTTATGATTGAACATAAATCACAATCTTTTTTTTTAATTATTCTGTGAAATTATATACCTCCCAATTTTGTTTTACTTTAAGGGTTATCAAATTTTCCTTTTTTTCTTTTACCCCTGAAAAATATTTGTTTCATAAACCAAAAGTTCACTTGTAAAATAATTTTTCTTCATAAATAAAATTTTATTTTAATGTAAAACTTTCCTACTTTGCTTTAATTGCCTAACTATGGGATATTGTAGGGTAACAGCTTTGTTGGTGAGTCACACCACATAGGTAGTAAATACATGTCCTTTGGATCAGAGACCAGAGATCAGAGGCCAAACATCTCAGACAGTACTCTGGAGAGTAATTCTTTCTCCTAGAGTCTCAATAGTCTATTCTGTGTTTCAAAGCAGTTTTAAATATACAATCATTGAGGATTTTCTCTTTAGAATATGTAATAATTTGTCAAGTGATGGATATAAAAAAGCAATAGTATGGTAATGAGTATTCTAACTGTAGATAAATTGTTCAAAGTCCTGACCCAAATTGTGTTCAGATAAAATAACAGACATGGAATGTGTAACAGCCATCTGGGAGGCATCACACATGGTTTGTTTTGGTTTGTTTGTTTGTTTGTTTGTTTGTTTTGCATTATGGGAAGGTAAAAACTAGTCTAAGGATTGTTTTGTATTATAGGAAGAAAAAAAAAAAAAGTCTTTGCTCAACCTACGACAGCTGTAAGGAGAATAAATAAGAGATCAACTGAGAACCCTACAACTTGAGTGTCTCCTGGGATATGTAAGTTCAAATACCCACAGACAAAACGAAATAGAAAGTGTTTGTTTAAATGCACCTCAGTTTACAGAGGGTTTCAGAATAGGTAAATCTACATTCTTTAGTGATTAAAAAATGACAGAAATCAATCTATCAATAAACAAATATTAACATTCTCTAATCTGATTACTATGTTTTATTAAAAAACTGTCAGAATTTTCTGCTATCTTTTCTATGACTCCAGAATCTCAGAGTGGAGAATTCAGCAAGCTGTCTGTGAAGCATCCCTGTGCTTTTCAGGAGGGGAGGCTTGATAGGAAAAGTAATTACAAATAAGGTAGTTTTGCTTAAACTTTCTTTCACCCTGTGAAGGCTGACCTCCAAAATTCTAACTTTGACACACATAAGCTTGTGATTCCTGTTTAAATTATCCTGTTAATTTTAAGAACAAGGAGATTTCACAAGATAGAACAAAGAAGAATTCAAAATAAAGAATAACATTTTGGTAGTTGAGTTACAGGAAGATGAAGTATATTATATTGCTAGAAATGTATATTACTTAAACCATATTTTTCACTGAACGCAGTAAGTGATTGATTTTCTATAATGATGATTACAATCCTTCTGGGATAAAACAATATTATGGGCAAAACATTGGTTCTTACATATGTATACTGTGAAGATAACCAAGAGTACCAAGAGACAGTTGAATAGCTTCTTCTATTGTTATCACAAAGTTTCTTTAGGATTTTGTCCATCCTCCAGAGTAGAGGAAACCATACCCTGACCATGAACATATTTTTGAGAGATTATTTTTAGTTAATTTAGAAGATATAAAGTCATAGCAGACTGTGGAGACAGGTAGCAGACAAGAGACAGTGAGTCCAAAATATTTTAGATGCCAGTATACTTGCTACTGCTATGCTAAGATGTGTTTACTTCCAACAAAATGTTCTAAATATGAATTTCAGATGCTGCAGTTGTGCATCTTAACAGGTGAATGTACAATACCTGTTATCAGGGATCTCAGCAAATGAGATATCTTGAGCATTGAAGTGTTAGATGGAAGACTGCATGAAGGGAATCTCCAAAGTTATATCATGATTCATACACAGCTGCACATGAGGATATGTCATATTAAAATCATAGAGTCACAGAATCATAGAATGGTCTGGGTCAGAAGGGATCTTTAAAGAACATCTAGTCCAACCCCCTCCTGCCATGGTCAGGCACATCTTTCACTAGATCTGATTGCTCAAAGCACCACCCAACCTGACCTTGAACACTCCCAGCAATATTAGACATGCCGCTAAATGGTGTTGCAATTGACATATGTCCCCTACTGTAATATTGTTTTACATGATTGAAATACTGCTCAAAACTGTTCAAAGCTGAAAAAAAAAAAAAAAAAATCTGTTTTTCTCTTTCAGCATAAGATATTTTGCAACCAATACCATTTATTGAAAATGAAAAATTTGTAAATGTGTAAATGTATGAAAATAGAGAGAATAAATGGAGACATTTACCCATTTCAGTTCATGAACTGACCTCTATCAGTCACTAAGCTGTCTGGTGGTCCCACTGTGTAGGGTGTAATAACAATGTGAAGTGCTCTTGGCAAAGCAGCTAGGCTGAACTAGGGCTGTTGAACTGCGGTCACCTAGATAAGAAGATCCTTCTGCTGCTATCTTTCCTTCCTTATGTTTCCTCTCAGATCTACCACATCTGTTGATGTAGGATATTTCCTTTGAAAATTTCCTTCCTGATATTTTGGATGTGTGCAGTGAGAGTATAATGTAATTTACACAGTATATAGATTTAAATTTTCTGTTTTCTTAATTTACACTTCAAGGCATTTTCAAATATACTTTTTCTCACAAAAATGTGACTATTTTCTTGTTATAGCAAAATGCTCTGTAAATTAAAATTGTGATAAGAAATTAAAAGAAGAAAAGAAAAATATATCATAGTATATAATATTGAAATATTTTAAATTTTAATTTTATAATAATTAGATTTTCTGTAATTTTAATTTAGCACTGTACCACAGTGCAATACACAATATTATAAATATTTTCTTTTCTTTCTTTTCTTTTTTTTTTTTCATGAGGAACACTTTGTAAGTAAAACTCAATTAGAGTTAGCACTCGGGCATGATATGCCAATTACAGAGTGTTACTCTATAATGTATGTTATGTTAGATAGTTATTTATTACTCTTCCTCCCCTACTCCCACCCTTTACCTGCTAAAATTATCCCAATTCTTCTTCCTTTATTAGCACCTATGTTCCTAATTCAGTGAGGTTACTCTGTCTTTCATATAATTTCCTACAATAGGGCGAGAGGAATGTGCAAGTACTTGCTTTATTTTTCAATACTTAAATTAGTGAAAGTGTAGTAATTTCAATGTAGTCAACTATTTTTAAAAAGCTATTGTTATTTTTAAAATTTTGTCAAAAAATATAGAAAACATCATACTTAATCTGTAGAAATATGGATATTTAACCAAAAAATGATCCTGATGACCAAAGTAATATATTCATACTCTTATACCACAAACACACAAAAAATTGCTTCGATTCAGAATTACATAATTTCAAAACCTAAAATATAACCCATCAGAAAGGAAGGGAAAATAAGTACAGATTAAAAAAATAGGTTAGGCTACCTGTCAACCAACAAACCTTTATTGCTAATTTGGTCTTCCATGTAATCTATGATGGAATTAGTTTCAGAGTCTCTGAAGCAATGCAGAGCAGCATTTGCTGTGGTGTCAGGCACTACTATGGTTAGTAGTGCCAGCTGGCCAGTCTCACAGTGGGGTTCTATTCCTGTTGAATAAACATCCTATGACCCAAGGCGGCCTCCCATGCTGCTTTCAGTGATTCAGCAGCCTGTAAGTGACAATCAATACACAAAGAAAAAGTATTTAAAGTCCTTGCACCACCCTGCTCCTGGAAGTGAAATTTGACTCACTACTTTAAGTAGTGACATTGGTTGTATAGGTATGTCTGAATTCTGTTCAAGCTCTTCCCAAAGTCCCATTGCCTATGTTGGCTCATAACATAAGAACAAAATGAAAATTCAAAAGAAGGTAAAATGATATTTAAGTTAAAATTTGATTTTACCTGCTTCATTTGGAACTAAACTATTTGCAATTAAATTAAAGCATTTATTTTCTTAGTGAAAGACACGCAGAAAATCAGTGCTTGCTTCAGGCATCCTTCAACCTTCTTTCTGCATTTGTTAATACAATCAAAGTTTATGTTTTGGGTGGTTTTTTGTGGGTTTTTTTGTTAGTTTGTTGGTTTAATCATCAGCTAGTATAACATGACAGCATTATAAATAAATGCATAAGTAGGAAATACTATTTATGAACACATATTTTGTAATAAGCAAATCTACCTTTCTAAAGTCATAGCTCACTGTAAACAAAACTAACAAAAAGTTTTACTTCACATAGTAGTTTATAGTTTAAGTGTTGTGGAAAGACAAATTTTCTCACTCATCTGCAGAGGTAGCAGTACAGAAGATCTGCAATATGTAATGGCCTGACTGGTATTGGACAGAAAAAATAAAAATTAAAAAAAAAAAAACAAAGCCAAACCCTAAACCACTCCAAAAGCAAACCCCAAGTAAATCACATATTAAATTACCATAGTCAAAAGACGGCTGTATCATTTAAGTAACTCTCATACTTAAAGTCCACTGCTAAGAAGATTGTTAAATTCTTGATCCAGTAAATATGTGTATAGGTAACCGAAGTGCAGGTATCCTCTTACTTCTTAAGTTAACTTTATATTATTCTAGTGTATTTGAACAATGTAGTGGGAAGCAAAGATTACAAAGACTTCTTGTACTGTCTTTTCTCTTTATTCTTTCCTGGGACGGTTTATCACAACTAAGTCATAAAGGGAAAAGATTGTTATATTGTCTTGTAAAAATTCATTGCCCTTGGTAGAATGGCTTGTGAAAGAGAGTTCAGTTTAGTGTAAAATAGAAAAGAGGGAGCACTGACTGAGTTTCCTACACAGAAAAAAGTGGTCATAGAGTGGTGTTTTGTTTGGTTGTTTTTTGTTTTGTTTTGTTTTTTTTTTCCTACAACAGAGCAACCAAGTAGTATCTTTAAATTATTTTAACTGGTTTGAAATTGATCTGAAAAAATATATTAAAAAACCCCAACAAACAAACCTCATTTCTGCTCATGCAATCAAATATTCTGTTTGCCTAGTGGAAAGCAAGCTATCAGATAAATAAAAATATTAATCTTGTATTCCTGAAGCAGTTACTTTAGCAGATTTTACTCCAATTGAACATAAAAAAACCAAACCAAACCAAAAACAAAAACAAAACTTCCATGTCAATTGTAAAGTAGGAAGAAAGAAATAAAAGTTTTTATTCAGCAGGTTAGTTGTGATTAAGGACTATGCAAATCCTCATCTTCAATAAGTCCCTTCAAAATTAAACCTAAAGCAAAATAACCCAAAAGCTGCCCTACAAATCTCTCATTACAGTGCTATTTACAAATTAGATTTCCATCTGAACTCGAATTATGTTTAGTTAAACAAGCTGTCAGAATGCAATTGGTATCTTAAATATGGAAGTTATGCAAGGGTAACATTCATATGCAATAATTATTTGAAGGAAAGATATGCAATGTATTAATTTGGTTTCCATTACTGAAAAAGCAAATATGAACTCTGACTGCAGTGAACAAAGGAGTTTGACTTGTCTGTATTTGATAATTTCTTATGTGAAGAAAGGAAAAGAATACACTGGGTGCTGTTGATCTTTCAGTCACAAGTCGTCAGTATAAATGAGTGTGTTAGAATCCATTGCTGCAGGAGAAGGCAAAACTACATATTATGATGCTCACTGGAGAAAATACATGTTTTACTACAACTGTATCTATCTCACAGTCAGAATCTCTCTTTTCTCTTAGGTGTGCAAAACTATCTGAATTTATAATATGATATTTCTATGTTTCTTGTCAGAATTTTAAAGCATGACTAGAATATGCCCTAAATAATTCATATTTTAAAATGTCAGTTATCTGAATGCCAGTATTTTGAAAGCAGGTTGACCAACGCAACTGCTGCTGAAAAGAAAAAATAAAAATGGTAATGACAAAAAAAAATCATCCTCTTCAACAACCAGGAATGTGAGCACAATCTTTTTCTTAGTGTTTAAGCTCTGAAACGGAATTAACTGCAATGGAATTTTTCTTTTAAATAATTACAGAGAAGAATTTATCTGAGGGGTATTTTTGTTGTTGATGTTTGTTTGGTTTTTTGTTTGTTTTTTTCCATGTGATACAAATGTTTAAATTTCTAAGTGAAATTAATCAAAGATTAAGTATATAGTTGTATTAATATCATTGTATAGCTGTAAGTTGTAATTTTTGTAAATTTACAGTGAAGAAGACTATTTTACATATTCCTTAAAAATACATAACAACATTTCCTGGTTTTTACAAATATTCTCAGCCATTCATGGAAAAGCTTCTTAGAAATTGTCCCTAAATAACCGAAACAGCTATCAGATGGGTTTTCAGGGTTTTAAGCTAAAAGTCTCCATATTTTCTTTTTAATTACCTTTCTATGTATATTTTTCCATAGGATTATGCTATTTACATTACATTATCATGATCTTTCTTTTCATCTGAAATAGGTGCTATGAAGTGTTTAACATTCCAGGTATCAAAGTAGAATTTCTCAGGCAACAGCTATTTTTATAGCATAAATATAAATATAAAAAAGGATCTATGACATTACTAAGGTAGTGAATATTTCTTTTATATATTCTATATGTATGAATATTAATTATTTGTAGATGAGAAAATATTTATATTTTCGCATGAATATTTCTTCTATAGCTTCAATGTATGTTTATTTGTTTGTTTTGTACTAATAGCAAGTATTGCACAATTCTAATCAGAATAATAGTTCTATTTCGGCAGTGTTAAGCAAATTTGGCTTGCTATGGATATATGTAATAACTCTTTATCTGTGAATAACTAATATTTGATCACTTTTATGTGTATGCTAACAGATGGCATATTATATAGACAAGTATACTTTTACAGATCATATTTCACATAAAATTTTGCAGAAAAGTGAGCTACAGATTGGTAGGCTTGGATATTGTGATACTGAGTTCATGTAGAGATGTGACAGAAAAAATCTAAATCAGCTTAGATAAAGCTTACAGCAATTTATTGCATGTTTGCCCAAAGGTAATATAACAAGTATTGAAAAGATACCAACAATGATCAGAGACACATAAAGTTATAGTAGACAAATGAAAGATTTAAGGAAAAACCTTTAACTTGTATGTCTGTGGAGTCTTTCCATTCCTCTGCAAAGTAAATCCTATTTGCTAATATTTTCATAACTTAGAATCATAGAACGGTTAGGATTGGAAGGGACCTTAAAGATCATCTAGTTCCAACCTCCCTGCCATGAGCAGGGACACCTTCCACTAGACTAGATTGCCCAAAGCCTCATCCAGGCTGGCCTTAAACATGTCCAGGGACGGGGCATCCACAACTTCTCTGAGCAACCTGTTCCTGTGTCTGACCAACCTCATAGGAAAGAATTTCTTCCTAATATCTAATCTAAACCTACCCTCTTCCAGTTTAAAGCCATTACCCCTTGTTAGATCACTACCTGCCTTTGTAAAATGTCCCTCCCCATCTTTCTTGTAGGCCCTTTCTACTTCTGATTTTTACTATGTCAACATGTTTTTCTTCATTAATTCATGTTTTCTTCATTAATTCATGTTTTCTTCATTAATTCATGTTAGTGAGAAATTTTTCTAGAGTTGAAGAATGGAATAGTTCATTTCCTTCCTTAATTTGATTCTGGTAAGGTGTTTTGCTTTGAGGAAACCATATTCAGTAAATGTATATTATCTTTGGGGTATTCTGGTTATAGCTATTTCTTCTTCTAATAAACATAATTTTAAAAATCTTCCAGTACTTAATTTTCAAACAGAGTTTTGTTTGCTAATATATTCCTCATTTGTAACCTTCAAATATAATCTGGAAGAAGTGCTAATAATGTATTCAAAGGTAATTTTTGTGTATCTGCAATAGTTCAAATTATACAGATCTTGTTCACCTTGATTATTAATTATTCATGGAGCTATACAATCAGCCTGTTGGGTTTTTGTTTTTTGTAATGACAGCATCATAAAACAATAGCTGTATTTATTTATGTGTGAGAAGAAAGGGAGAGATGGAAAAGGGGAAATATAAAAAAAAAAAAAAACAGACAGCACTTATTTTGATTAATTAGAAGAAACGGAAGATGGTTTCCAATTTTCTTCTGATATCCACATATTTCCTGTCTGAAGCTATTTATTAAAGTATGATGACCAGAAATAATATTATAAGAATATCAACCTAAACTTAGAATATTCTTTTGTCTATGGTCCTGAGATAAGATAGATGAAAGTTTGCCATTTAAACTTAGCATTTCAGTTTTGAAATACTCTTTAAGTGTAAATCTGTTGATTATAATTTCCTTCACTTTTTCTACTCCATACATCTACTGTGTTTTCTCTCCTCCTCTCTCTCCATCTCTTTATAGACGACCTTTGACATATCTGTCACCTGTGTAAATTTCTACTTAAATGGAAAAGTGCTCATATAAGCATTATTGGTTGTTACAAAATACAAAGATTTTAAAATTCCTCAAAAGAGGATGAATCAACTGTATAATTACAGGAAACCACAAGTGAAAAAAAACACCAAACCTCCACAAACATTTAAAATATAACAAACATGGAAATACACTGATCACATTATATAATTTTTAAATAGTTTTTGAATGGGACATAAGGATATTTTAAAATTGTATCCTTTGTCCAGTTACTTATGCAAAACAAGATGTTTCCCACAAGTCATATGAGGTTTGTACCCTATCTGTCAATAAATTAAAAAGTAAAAAAAAAAAAGAGAATGCATAACTAAATATAACACACATGTTTTAAAAACTGGGTTTCATAAAAAAATGTCCAGCTATTAGGTCTGATTTAATGCATTAAAGAAAAAAACCTCTTTTTCCTTTGATCAATATCAATATAAGATTTTGCAACCCATATATGTACAAAATTTTAAAAGGAAATTATAAACATAATTTTAAAATATTTTTTTTTAGTTAAACTCACATCTATTTTTATGATAGTTTTCTGGTTTTGATAAAGTTATTTCATTGCACTGATGTTACCAGCTAAGTGAAAATAAATATTGGTTTAGAGGTTTTTTTTTGTTTGTTTGTTTTGGTTTGGGTTTTTTTTGTTTTTTACTTCACAGAAATAATATTTTGTACTTTCCAACAAGTTTCCAAACTAAATGGTTCATAATTTCATCAAATATACCTACTAGGTGGAAGTCCTTCTTTTAGGGAAGATCTCTTTTGTACCTGAGTGTTCATTTATATATGCAGTGTGGAACACATTTTTTTTATGGAAGCCTTCTTACCTCTTATTCCAGTGTCTGATGCATTGCCTGAATTTCTAAGCCTGGAAGCAAGTGAACTACACAGTGGGGTACTGAGCTTTCTGAAGGGATCTATGCTGTCATATGAACTCTATGGAGAAGCATAATAGCTTGTAAAAGCACACAACAATTCATGAACAAAAGATAAAGACAATTCAGAAAGCTGTTTGTCCTTTAGATTAAAATTTTCAAGCTGCTGGTGTATAAGATATGTCATAATTTTTCTTAACTTTTAATATTTTGTGATGGAAATTTCCCCTCTACAATACCTTTTTGTTTAGTTTTATTGTAATATCTCATCTTTTAATTCAATTACAATGATTCATTAAAAAAATATTCAATGTAATAATGAAACATAGCAGCATATTAATGAAAAATTGCAGCAGAGGCAGAAGTTACTAAAATTTAAGAATATCAAGACCACAATGCACAGATGTGTTGCTTGCCACAGTAATTATGGCATTCAAATATATGTCTATTTTACTTATTTTTTAAGGATGAATGCCCACCAGAGATTGTTTTCTTAGGTGTAATATCTATGCGCTACTACATAGGTTTAAACCTTTAAGAAATTTTAAAAAGAAGAAAACACATTTTTTTCATATCAGTAGAAAGAAACACTGTCATTTAGCATAATGATTAATCTGCCAAAGTGAGATGAAGGCTCTAACTTTAATATGTGTTTTTGCACAATATCTCCCTGGGCTCATCAATCCTGACAGCTTTAGTAGGCTTCATTAAGCATTAGTTAAATTAGCCATAACTTCTTAATGTTATTAGCTAATTGCTTTGTGAATCTGAGGTAACCACAGAGTATACTAAAAACTCCATATCAATACGATAAACTTGTACTTCTCAGTGTGATATCATACTATTTAAACCTTGATGGATGGTTGATCTTTAGAAGCTGGAATGGGCTTTATTTGGTTCCTAAATAGGAAGAATTGAATAGCAGAGTGAAGATTTTATTACCTGGTGCAAATATAGTTTTCAACATGCTGAAAATACTAGTGAAGATGACCAGCTGAAATTTGCAAAAGTGGTTGCTGGAAAGTATTCCAACACAGAAAAATACCTACAAATACTAAAGCTAACAACATCTTACATCATTTATTGACTACAATGTTGTGATCTTCTTCCAACATGAAACATTCTGGCATGAATTCCATGTTGACATTTCAAGCAATAAAATATGTTAGTTCTTTCTGAAAAATATGTTGTAGCTTGCCCAGAAATATGAACTACCTAGTTGCTTTATCCATGCCTCTCTGTCATTAATGAAAACAACTCATGGTTGCAAAGCGTTTGCCAGTCTACGTGCTGGTTCTTTTCAGGGAACAGGCACCTATAAGTGCTTCTAAAGAGTAACAATTCCAGTCCGGGAACATGAAGTTCAAACCGACAGCTTGAAACCAAATACTTTGAGAGGAATTAATTTTTCACCAGATTATGGAAATACCTTCCCACTTCCCTGTTGCAACTGGGTCATGGTACAGAAGAGAATTAAAGCTTTGTGTCCCATGCCTGAAAATAAAAGCAAAACACTGGTTCTGTTGCTTCACGTTGAGCAATGTGAAGCTGGGGAGTGAAGAAACTTTGATTCCAGTCTTTGGTCCTAGAGTAATAGTGCATCATATGAACATTTTACCAGGGGGTGGCTGCAACTGGGACAGCCACTGAAATTGTAAATCTTGCTGCTCTTTTCCTAAGAAATAGGACACCCTGGCTTCTACAGCTACATCACTGCAAACACCATAGCACTGCAAGCAGCTCTGAGGGGCAAAGCCAAGGAAGGAATGACACAAAAAAGTTGTACCTCCTTGTATCTTCTGATAAATTAGAATTTGGCTTTAAATGTCCTCTGGTACCTGTATTCCTCCACTCTTCAGCTGACCGTATTGCATGGATGATATTCAAATGAAACAGGAGATGCATCACATCTTTTTGGAGTTGTCTGAATTCTCAGCCTCATCACAGAATCACACAATCACAGAATGTCAGGGATTGGAAGGGACCTCAAAACATCATTTAGTCCAATCCCCCTGCCAGAGCAGGAACACCTAGATGAGATCACACAGGAAGGTGTCCAGGCGGGTCTTGAATGTCTCCAGAGAAGGAGACTCCACAACCTCCCTGGGCAGCCTGTTCCAGTGCTCTGTTACTCTCACAGTAAAGAAGATTCTTCTGAAGTTTAAGTGGAACCTCCTGTGTTCTAGCTTACACCCATTACCCCTTGTCCTATTATTGGACATCACTGTGAAGAGCCTGGCTCCATCCTCGTGACACTCACTCTTTATGTATTTATAAACATTAATGAGGTCATCCCTCAGCCTCCTCTTCTCCAAGCTAAAGAGGCCCAGCTCCCTCAGCCTTTCCTCATAAGGGAGATCTGGGATAGCAGAGGTTATTCCAGTTAGCTAAACAACTCATGACGGTATTCTGGGATATGGTAACAGTTCACCACAAAGGGCCAGAGTGTTTATCCTGGCTACCCATGCCACAGGAGAGGACAAAGAAGTAGGAGTTTTCTTGCTTTGGTGATTATCTTTGTAGTCAAGGAGCTCAAGAAGAAAGGTCTTACATGAAGATAGATTATCTCCTAGAAATAAAGGCAGAGGTTAATTTCCTTGCTGGGGAATCAAAAGCAGACAGAAGAAAATGCCAAAAAGAAGATTGAAAAAATTATCTGGGTTTCATTTATTTATTTATTTATTTATTTATTTATTTATTTTGCAGAATGTAACCTAGTAGCCCAAGTGAAATATTAAGTGAAATAACTTCCCAGTAAGGACTATCATGTATAAGAAATAAATGAATAAAATGAGGGTACTGGAACACTGAAATGAAAATAAAGGAAAATTAAAGTTAGTCAAATCATTTCAATAGTTATGACTAACCTTATGTTTTGCTTAATCACCCATCATATTAAATCAGGGAAAAGGCTATACAATTCAATTAGAGAAATACGAATCAAGAACTCTTAAATATGGAGATGGGCAAGGAAGCTACAGAAAAATAAAAATGGCAACAACAACAACAAAAACCTGAGATCAGAAATACGATACATCTCAGAAGACCTTTTGTGCAGGGAATAACCCCCACCCCACTGTTCTTTCTCTCTTCTTCCTCAACAGGACGAGGGGAGAAAGTAGGATGAAAAAGCTTGTGTGTCAACATAAAGACAGGCAAAACAAACTTGACTTGGAAACATTACTTTATACTACTTTATTAATAAAATAGAGTAAGATGATAAAATACTAAGACAGAATTAAAAACACTTTCCCTCCACCCTTCTTTTCTTCCCAGGCTTCCCATGACATTAAAATGTGTTGTTGGCTATTTCACAAGAAGGGAAAATTATCCAGGATACATTATGTTAGCTATAGTATAGAAAAAACAGACTAAGACTTCCCTCTCAAAATTCATGACAAATTCAAGATTAAGAGACACTGATGGGAATTGGGCAGATGTTTGGACACTGTTGTGCTATGCAATGGAACAAGAAATGAGAGATGTGATACCAGTGAGATATACATGTTAAGATCCAATTCGCTTCCACAGTGTTTGAATAGTGCACTTTAAGAGATAGAAAACAAGAACTGACAAGCCCTCATAGCACTACTGAATAAACATTATTATCTTGACTGAAATGCAGGTAGCTCAATTTTGTATTATCTTTTTTCAGTATTTCGTTATCAGAATTAGTGTGAGCAGAGGGATCTCAGGTCAGTCTGTCCAGTGGTGATGTCATAGGCAGAGTTTGTGAATCCAGCCTTGAATAGCTGCAATTGTTTATTCTTTGAAGTGATTATGAAAAATAGATTTTGACATTGCAATTCCTAACATACCTGTTTTTTGCTAAAGTGTGACTGCAGAATAAATTCAATGCATAGCTTCAATACAGAATCCCAGAATCACAGAATGGTAGGGATTGGAAGGGACCTCTGGAGATAATGTAGTCCAACCCCTCTGCCAAAGCAAGTTCACCTAGAGCAGGTTGCACAGGACTGCATGCAGGTGGGTTTTTAGTATATGCAGAGAAGGAGACTCCACAACCTTTCTGGGTAGCCTGTTCCAGTACTCTGTCACCCTCAAAGTAAAGAAGTTTTTCTTCATCTTCAGATGGGACTTCCCGTGTTTGTTTTTGCCCCTTGACCCTTGTCCTGTCACTGAGTACCACTGAAAAGTCTGGCCCCATTCTCTTGACACCAGCCCTTTGGGTATTTATAAGCATTGATAAGATCCCCTCTCAGTCTTCTGCAGGCTAAACAGACCCAGGTCTCTTAACCTTTCCTCATAAGAGAGGTGCATCAGCCCCCTAATCATCTTTGTAGCCCTCCACTGGACTCTCTCCAGTAGTTCCTTGTCTGCATATTAGAACATCCAAAAGTAAATATTCCTGCCCCCACCCCCCAAAACCAGATGACAAATAATTCCTTAAAATTATCTGGGTGGGCACAAGTGTGTATTATGTCAGTAAATACACCTGAGATAGGTTACTTGTATATTCAATGACATACATAAGTCCAAATCTTATCAGAAGCTACTGTTCATAGTGCTTTTTCTAGCAATACATTTTCTGCCTGTTACTCTTATCTACTCACATTCTCTATATGAAGTGAAACTGCACATAGGTACAATGCATGGAATCTTAACATAATGAGGTTTTTGATATATTTCACTGTCACCACAACTCACACTAGCTACTGCTAGAAACAGGCATTTCTGAAGAGTGCTTCAAGCTAATGTTGATGTTAAATGTGCACATTCATAGATAAAGATACGTGATATGTTTCTTAGCAAAGAGCAAGGACACAGGAATGCATGTGGTTTTGTTCTTATACATTTTCTAGTAGTGAACTGAGCAGGCCACAGATATTTATCCATTTAAAATGGCAAAAGAAAAAGAAGAAATAAGTGAAAACTGGAGACACTCAAAGTGGTAAATGGGAAGGATAGATTAATGTCCAAGCTTTCACTTTCCTCTCAAGATTTTTAATTCAATAACCTCTTTATTACCATTTTAATCTTTCACATGCTTTCCAAAGACAATATATTTTCATTATAATCTCTCTGTACATTTTATTCAAACCTGATTTTATAAATTGATAAACTAGAATATTCAGATTTGATTTATTGAAGAATTCATGTCGTTCTGTAATATCCTAAGACTTAGCACTTACACCCATGTTAAACAATATTGTTTTGTGTTAAAAATTTTACAATGTGAAGGTAGATAAGCCAAAAAAATAGTCACAACAAACATGTTTAATCAAATAAATCTCAGGTTTTCCCCTGTGGTTTCAGGCTTTGCCCCCTTGTAGCTTTTCCTATGATCCTCTGCAGTACCAGGAAGTAGGAGGAAGTGAAATGTTACTATAATGTGGAAGGCATTCCTTCAATACCACATTGCAGGATTGCTCACTAAAAAATAAACTCAAAATGTTATAAATACAGAATCCATCTGTGAACAAAATTAATCTCAAAAGAGGATTCAATTCAATTTCTCAAAGCAAAGGAATTCAGTAAAAAGTTAAAATGGTGAGAAATTAAATGATGTAGGGCAATATATTTCACTATCTGGGCTTCCCCGAGTTCACAGATTTTTCAATAGATCTTCAGTCTGAGATTGTAGATAATAGACTCAATAATTTGTGAGACTAGGAGGATTATTGGATTAGAACACAAGTCTTTGGACTCTGAGGAACTAGGTTAAGAGATCTGCTTTAGATCAGAAAAGAAATGAGTTTGATAATCTCTGCTTAGTCCCTGGGAAACATCTGTACAAATCACGAAACCACCTTTAAGCATTTCCTACTATTAAAATTCTCTACTTACGAAGGTTAAAACTGGTGTTACATGCAAATAAAATCATCCAACAAGACCATGTCTTTCTGATTGAAACTGAGCTACTAAGCCAAGGTATACTGAGATACTCGAGTTGTACTCAGATGGATTATAACAACTCAGACAAATCAAAGGTCTCTGGTTAAATATTCACATTTTTTATTATTATTATTTTTCATTTTTAAAACATCTGTTTCACATTCATTATTTTTCAGTTCATGTAGCAAAACAGCCAGTAGAGATCCCTCAGCCTATAATCCCATTTAGAAAATCGTCATTACTATTTTTTCAGTTTAGACTAAAACAAACCCCAAAAAACCACTTCTAGCTATATGTACCGGGTGCAGGTGCCCAAGGCGCTGGCGGCAGGGGCCGCAGGAGGGTCTCTGCTAGAGGAGATCAGGGCTGCCCCATGCCATTCACAGCCGGTTCCAGTTGGCTCCAACAGATCCACTGCAGGGCACGGCTGATCCCCCCAGCCAGGATGGTGGAACTTTGGGGGAAATATTTTTAGGAAAGGGAAAAACACTGCACAGATACAGTGAGAAGTAAGGGAGAAAAAAACAAGTGAGGAACAATCCTGTGAACACCAAGGTAAGAAGAAAGAGCAGAAGGAGATGTTCCAGGTGCTGGAGCAGAGAGTCCCCTGCAGCCCATGGAGGACCCCAGACTGGAGCAGGTGTGCATTCCCTGAGGGAACTCTGGCCTATGGCGAGCTCATGCAGCATCATGGTTACAGGACTACAGCCTGTGGAGAAGATGCATGCAGAAGCTGGAAAAAGTGTGAGGAGAAGGGGGAAGCAGCAAAGACTAAAAGTTATGAACTGACCACAACCCCCTATTCCCCATAGCCCTGATCTGCTCAGGGTGGGGAGGGAGTACTGAAGCCTTAAGTGAAGGAAGCTGGAAAGATAGGATTGGGGAAAGGTGTTTTTAGTTTTGTCTTAATTTCTCACCATCTTACCCTAATTTAGTTGACAATAAATTAAATTAATATTTCCCAAGTAAAGTCTATTTTGCCCATGATGATAATTGACAAGTGATCACTCTGTCCATATCTCATCCCATGAGGTTTTTCATTGTACTTTCTCCCCCCTGTCCAGTTGCAAAGAGAGAGTGAGAGAGCATCTGGGGAGACTTCTGGCAACAAGACAAGGTAAATTCATCACAATTTGTTTCTGAATTTGGTGATTCCAGATGAAGATATTTTAACACCATGACTGTGAAAATAAGCCCTAACCCAGGAGCTGTCCTCAGACAACTGCAAATTTATACAAATCCTCTTTTATGACAGAATTCTGTGTAACAGATAAATGAGATCAATCAAATAAAACCAGAACCTGCCTAGATTTGGAAGTTTTACAGATCTATATGTGGAATCTATTTAGAAGTAATTATATTCTCACAATGGAATATTGTTTTAAAATAATTATTAATGATCTGTTATGCCAATTATTTTGACAGCTGTAGACAAGTCCTTACAGGCCCAACTTTTCAAAAGACAGTATTTCTGGGATAATTTCTTTAATAAGTAATGAAAAAGTGAATAGATTCAATAGAATTTTAATTTGATGTATGTTAAGACAGGACCCATTACACCAAAATAGCATTAATATCAAAACTTGTTATTTGGGCTTCAAGCCTAGTAGCATATTTAGCGGTCCTATGAAAAACAAGAAATATATCAGGTCATATTCCCAGACTTTTCTGAAGACATTTTCTTGCAATCGATTTCATTGAGCACTGAAAAACAAGTGATTCTTTGACCGTTTTAACTAATTACTGCAGAGGGTGCCATGCAATAGCACTAGAAACAGGTAAAACCTATTTTATACTAACAGTGAAGTATCAAGTATCTTATCATTGTTATAGCAGTCTAGTGTGCTTATATTTGCAAGTCAGTAAGAACCAAAATATAAAGGAGAGGCTGAAGCCACTTGGATTATTCAGCCTGGAGAAGAGGAGACTGAGAGGAGACCTCATCACAGCCTATAACTTCCTCACAAGGGGAAGAGAAGGGGCAGGCACTGGTCTGTTCTCTCTGGGGACCAATGATAGGACCAGAAGAAATTGCAGGAATACGTGCCAGGGAGGTTTAGACTTGATATTAGGAAATGGTTCTCCACTCAGAGGGTGTGGAACACTGGAACAGGCTCCCCAGAAAGGTGGTTATGCAATCAAGCCTGACAATATTCAAGAAGTATTTGGACAACGCACACAGACACATGGTCTGAATCTTAGGATTGTCCTATGCTAGGACAGAAGTTGGACTAAATTATTCTTGTGGGTCCCTTCCAACTCACAACATTGATTCTATGTTCCTACGATACAGTTCAGCAAGGCGAATAAATTAAGCAAGCTTATTTTTATAAATAAAAATATTCTGCTTCTCTGAACTCATTGTTGCATCACTTTGGGCCAGATGAAAGATTCAATTTTAGGTCCAAATGTTAGAACCACTATAGAGATGGAAATTTATATATAAAAAAGAAACTTTATTTATGAGAAATAAAAAATAAATAAAATTATTAAGTCAAAAAGACTTGTGTGAGGCCAGATGTGATTGTATATAAAAAGATATCCTGGATCAGACTAATAAATTATTCAATCTACTGTCAAGTCTTCCATTGCACACTTGAGATTTTTGGTGAAGGAGCCAAAACTTCAGAAGAAAATTCTATGTAAAGTAGAAAGCAGCCCCACTCCCAATATTATCTATTTAAAATAAAAAATAATTGTGTTTCTATATAACTACAAGTACATTTGTTATCTTGAGAAAGACTAAAAGATTAAAGTGAACTATGGTTCTTATGAAAAATCAACATTAACTATAATCACAAATTAGAATACTTCAGACTGTAGATTTATTCATGTTTTCAGAGAATAACACACTTAAGATTTATCAAGTTCTGGACATATTTTTCTTATGTGGAATAATAATAAAATCGTTAAGTAACACCGATTTTAAAAAAAGATTTTTCTCTTAAAAAATTCAGACTCAGTAAAATTGCACATGTTCTGAAAGCACTTTAAAATTTATTTTAGGAGAAAAAATGTCTGGTATTTTTCTGCATTGCCTTTTTACATCTGATTTATTTCTGCATAATCTTGTCAATACACTCTTAGGTTCATTACCTCTTCTCGGTTTTCTATTTTCACCTAAAAATAACTTTGTAAACATTTTGTTTACCAAATCTCCATGGGAAATCAACCATTTCAAAGAAATCAATTAAGTACATATATTAATTTAGTTATTTTTAAACAGTATTAAAAATGGCAAATATTACTAGCACAATAATATGTAACAAAATTATGTTACTGTAGGGAATATTTTGACTTTACAACATCACAGTGGAAAGCACTGAAATTAAACTGTACTCTTCGTAAAGCTGGAAAACAATAGCTACAGTATCCATTTATCAAAGAAATTTTGTTATCTTTCATAGGAACATAGAATTTAAAGTGACCTTTGATGTCATGTAGACTGGTCCCTGGCTGTGCTAAATCTATTGCATAGAAACACTACCCTTGAAGGAGATTGTTCCCAGAACTTTATTATACTAATAAAAGTTCTTATCCCAATAAGTTCTAATTTCCAAACTGAATTAATTCATGCTTATGTTATAATCATTTCCTTTGTGACATCATTTATCCATCAGCTTAAACTGCTTTTCTTCTTCTTCAGTGTTTATCTCCTTAAGAGAGGGAAATTTGTCATAGTCCTTTGATTCTTTTTCTTTCCTGGGCTGAACGATCCCCTTTTTTTTTAGAATATTCTCTTAATGAACAGGCTTTAAACTTTTTTTTAGTATTTTACAAGATTACTTGCTTTACTTTGAATATTACTATTTTTTTTAGTTTTCTACACTATTTCAGTGTTTTCATAGCCTTGTAAAATGGTATTGTACTTTTACTTTTCTTGGTTTTAGTAGCATCCTAAAATAATTTTAATTTTTCATGGTTATAATGTTGTCATGGCACTAGTACGTGATAACATATCCAGAACATTTTTTTTTTTTTTTTTTTTCCTTTGTGTTTGTGTGTAACTCAAGGTGTGAATCCCCAGATAATTTGACCCACAGTGCTTGAAGCCACGTTATAGTCTCCAGTCTCATTTCCTTGCCCCAGTATGGTACAGTTTGTTGATGGTAATATTACTCCCTAGTTTTCTGACAGTGATAGGTTCACCCTGGTTGGTGTCCATCAAAGCCACTCTATCCCTCCCTCTCCTCAACTGGACAGGAGAGACAAAATATAATGGAAGGCTCGTGGGTCAAGACAAGGACAGGGAGTGATCACTTATCAATGACCGCCATGGGCAAAACAAACTAAACTTAGGGAAGTAATCTTAGTTTATTAACAGTCAAACCAGAGTAATGAGAAATAAAAACTGGACACAGTATTCAAGGTATGGCCTCACCAAAGCTGAGTACAGGGGAAAGATGACTTCCTTGGTCGTGCTGGCCACATTGTTTCTGATACAGGCCAGGATGCTATTTGCCTTCTTGGCCACCTGAGCACACTGCCAGCTCATATTCAGCCAGCTGTCAACCAACACCTCTAGGTCTTTGTCTGCTAGGCAGCTCTCCTGCCGCTCTTCCCCAAGCCTGTAGTGCTGCATGGACCCTGCACTTGGCCTTGTTGAACCTCATACAATTGGTTGCAGCCCATTGATCCAACCTGTCCAGGTCCATCTGTAGGCCCTTCCTACCTTCAAGTAGATCAACACTTCCACCCAGATTAGTGTCATCCACAAATTTACTGAGGTTATACTCAATCCCTTCACCCAGATCATCGTTAAAGATGTTAAACAGGACTGGCCCCAACACTGAGCCCTGGGGAATACCACCTGTGACCAGCCTCCAGTTGGATTTAACTCCATTCCCCACCACTCTTTGGTCCTGGCCATCCATCTAGATTTTAACCCAGCAGAAAGTGTGCCTGTCCAGGCCACTGGCAGCCAGTTTCTCAAGCAGAATGCAGTGGGAAATGGTGTCAAAAGGCTTTACTGCAATCCAGATATACCACATCCGCAGCCTTTCCTTCATTCACTAAGTGGGTAACCTTGTCATAGAAGGAGATCAGGTTAGTCAGGCAGGACTTGTCTTTCATGAACCCATGTTGACTGAGCCTGATCACCAGATGATCTGCTCCATTATCTTCCTCGGCACCGAGGTTGGACTGACAGGCCTGTAGTTCCCTGGATCCTCCCAGTGGCCCTTCTTGTAAGTGGGCATAACATTTGCCACCTTCCCCAATCAGCCAGGACTGCTGGTAGATGATGGAAAGGGGTTTGGTGAGCATGTTGGCTGGCTCCAAAAAATGCACATATCAATAACTAAGACCTTAACCTCTAAAGTTTTTTGAATTAAACTTCCATAAATAACCTTGTTTAACCTTCTATCCTTATTCACATTCCTAATTCTGCATGACACTTAATATGTGTCTAATTTCAAGCACATATTAGCCTCACCAAATTTATAAGATTATATAATTTTAAAATAGAGCGTATGTGTTAAACATCTAGCTGGATTGTAGGTCCTTCTGTTGTCAGTTTCTGAACAAGGCCTTTTTAAATGCTGTGAAATTTTCAAACCTGTAAGTTCAATAATTCTTAAAATGCAGTACTCCTTACTGCTTTGTTTTTTTGACTTGATGCTCATCTTCTAGGGTTTTGGGGATGGGGGCTCTTACTCATAGTGCATAATCTCTGCTTTGATTTTCTTTTCCCACTGCATGGCATCCTATTTCTAGTTATGTTGAAAGATAATATTGGCAATATATTTCACATTACTGGTCAGCTGATAGGAATTAAATGAAATTCAGCAAAGGCAAAAAAACAATGTCTTGCAATGAAGACAGAATAACTCCATGGACCAGCACAGACTGGGCTTGCAGAAGGCTCTGGAGGTTAACAACTTGAACATGAGACAGAAGTATGCTCCTACATTGATCAAGGCCAAAGGCACTGTAAAGAGCATTGTCAGCATGTCAAGGTAGGTCAGCCTCTCTTAAACACATCTTGATTGCTGGGTCCAGTGCTGATCTCCCCAGTAAAAGAAAGGCTGTCAAATTTGAGAAAGCCTTCTGGAAAAAGGCTCTGTCTCTGATTAGACATCTGAAGCCCATGATGTACCAAGAGAGGCTGAGGGAGTTGGGATTGTTGAGGCTGAAGAATAGAAGTTTGAAGTACTGCAGGTTGTCTTGAACTCTTTTATAGGAGGATACAGAGACAGAGTCAAACTCTTCTCAGGGCTGTGCAAGAATGGCTGAGAGAGAGTGAACATAGGTTATAAAAAGGAGAATACCAACTCAGCATGAGTAGAGAACATTTTACAGTGAGATTGGTTAAGCACTGGAATAGGTTGCTATGACAGCCTGTGGAATGTCCATTTAGGCCAAATCTTACACTCTTCAATATACTATTCTTTGAAAGATTTTCATCAGATATATTTGCTACTATCACCTCAATCAGCTTTATATAATCTAATGTATCTGTTAAGACCCCTATAGTGAGGGAAGAAAAGGTGCCACAACCAATTTGCAATTAAAAATCACCATAATTATGACATTAAGCGAATAGTAACTCATTATTTCATAACCTGCATTAACATCTTACTTCTGAATCCACTTCACAGTTCAGAAACTAACTTTCAAAATGTTAATAGGATTTGTCAATTAATTCAAAATATCTTCTGCAATACAACAGCTAACTTTGACTGAGCTGCTTCTGATTTGACAACTTGAGTCCAGTCCAAAGTGAAAAGAAGCCTTGGCTCATTGACTTTAGGAGGCTTTGGATAATTTTTATTAAAACTAATAAGACTTGGATACAAACAGACAAGAGCAAGAGACAAGCTTTTTTGATAGCTGGCTTTACATAAAGGAATAATTTGATTAAAACTGAAAACAGAGCACACAATAAATCATGCACTTGGACAGGCATATTCTTCTGTAAAGTGTCAACTAAGCGCTTAGTTAAACAGCACCCTTGTACAGTCTTAACTGGCTTTTTTAACAGTGGTTCAAAGGATGAGAAGAAAGGGCTGTGTGGCGTTACACAGTCCCATGGAATAAGGATGAGAATACAGAATTCATTTTCTCTGCTGAATGCCCTTACAACTGAGACACTAGCACATATTCTTTTCTTTCTCTACTCTCAGAATTAATAGTTTTGCAATGATAAGACTTACCCTGACAGGGATTAGAAGGTGAGGAAAGTAGAGTCACAGATATATTCACTGGATCTTATGCCTTTTGGTGGACTCATATGGCTTTAGTCTTCCTAACGTAGCAAGGAGGTATTGAATCTCAGCATCCTTATTTTTCAACAGATGTGCTACTTGTTATTATAGAAAGTGTGTATTGACACTACTACTTACTTTCTCTTTCTCCACACACTTTTTTTCTCACCAAAATCACAAGGTAGATGAATCCATACATAGAAGAAATTCTGAATCATACACTGCTCTTTGTAACCCTGATACAGACACCTCAATCATGGACATAAGGGATTTAAGACTTATTCTTATGATCTGTCTCAATAGGTAGCATGAAGTTTTTCTGTTTCCTAGCTGTTCTCTTCATTGACTAGGAAGTTAATGTAACAAAATTTGTGTCTTAGAGCCTGTAGGAACCAAAAGTTCTAACATACAGGTGCCAAATGTTCTTTATTGAATCAAACTGTTGGACTTGAATTATTGTATCCAAACTGCAAGCAAGCCTGAAGGGCAAGGTGCAGGACCAGTTATGCTGTGCAGTTTTCCTGGGTTGAAAACACATAACTTTATATACAAAACAAACTAATACTGATAGTCCAAAGTATCTGATAATTAAAGAAAAAGCCTCACTAGTGATGCAGTTCACATTGTTGTACAAATGCTGTTATCCTCACTCTTTCACTGCCTCTATGGTTCTTCAGGTCAATGGCAACAAATTTCTTTAAGAAGATGAGGCTAGAAGAATGCTGCAATAATTTGTCAGCACCCCAAGTTCTTCACTAAGAGGAAGAACTTAGAAATCAGTTTTATGCATTTATTCCTGTAGTTCACCTCTTTGTTCATTGGACCACAAATTCTATTATCTTGAAATTTTACTGTGTAAAGTATGTTTTGCATATATCCTTATCTATCTATATCCTTGTAGAGATCTTATTGCTCTCTACTACCTGAAAGGAGGTTGTAACAAGGTAAGTATATGTCTCTTTTCCCAAGTAATAAATGATAGGACAAAAGGAAGTTGCCTCAGGTTGTGTGAAGTGAGGTTTAGACTGGATGTTAGGGAAAAGTTCTTCATTCAAAGGGTTGTCAAGCATTGGAACAGGCTGCCCAGGGAAGTGGTTGAGGCTCCCTTCCAATAATTAAAAAGGGCCTACACAAAAGCTGAGAAGGGACTTTTTACAAGGGCCTGTAGTGATATAACAAGGGGCAATGGTTATAAACTGGAAGAAGGTAGATTCAGATTAGGTATTAGGAAAAAATTCCTTACTGTGAGGGTGGTCAGACACTGAAACAGGTTGCCCAAATAAATTGTGGATGCCCCCTTCCTGGAAGCATTTAAGTCCAGCCTAGATGAGGCTTTGAGCAACCTGGTCTAGTGGAAGGTGTCCCTGCTTATGGCAGGGGGGTTGAAACTAGATTATAATTGCAGTCCCTTCCAACCAACACTATTCTATCATTCTATGATTCTTGGAAGTCTGACAGTTATATTTCTGAATCCTTGCAGGTTTCTTATGAAGCCTGTGGTTTGTTAGAAACAATGGCAATATTGTATTTTCTGAGCTACAAGGCTAGATAAAAAATAAATTAGCTTAGAATTATTCTCATATGTACCACAATAAAGACCAAAGATACATGTTCCCTAAGTATTCTGTGCCTCTAGACAAAGAAACTCTATAATGTACATAACACTATATGTTACATATATACTTAAAGATAGCTACATATTTTATACTGACTGGCTACAGAAGTCTTCAGCACAGGGAATAGTCTGTCCTAGCCTTCAGGCTAACAGAAATTAAATCACTTTGCTTTGTCAAAAATACTGGCTTTCAGTTTACTTCCATGTCCTGATTCCCCAGGAGATCATCCATGCTGCTCATATGTAATTTAACTTCTTTGTCTCTCTCTCTCTCTTTTTTTTTTTTTTTTTTTTTTTTTTTTTAGGAAGGAATTCTTCACTGTGAGGGTGGTGAGACACTGGAACAGGTTGCCCAAGGAAGTTGTGGATGCCCTCTCCCTGGAATTGTTTAAGGCCAGGCTGGATGAAGCTTTGAGCAACTTGTTCTAGTGGAAGATGTCCCTGCTCATGGCAGGGGGGTTGGAACTAGATGATCTTTAAGGTCCCTTCCAACCCAAACCATTCTGTGATTCTATGATTCTATGATATGTGGTCAGACAAATGGATACAACCAAAAAGAAGTACAAGTACACAAACACTGTTCTGAGATCTTTGTTCTTCCTCAGTGACCACTCTTTTTATACCACTGAATAACCTCTGCTGATCTTGGCTACTTTTGTTTCATAAGCCACCAAAGCTACCTCAAAAGTAATTTTGCCTCCAAGTATTTCCTTATGTCACTGTTTCATAATATGTGAAATACATTCTTAGAAAAACATTGCAGAAATACCACAAGAGAAAGCTGTAAGACAGTTTAGACCTTATTTAAAGGCTACCCAACTGAAGAATATAGCCTAAAACTATCTCAGTCACATGCTCATGACCAGGGTTTCAGAGAAAAGGCAGGTTAAAAGTGATCCAATGTGGTAAGCTATTCTGCTTTTGAGGTTCACCGTGAGACTGTGAGCATGAGACTCTGTGCAACACTAGCTTGAAAATAGGATATTTCTCTGTTGGTATCCAAAATTAAAGTAGTTTAACATTTTGGTCACTAATTCTAAATTTTACTGGTGTGACTTCTTTGTGTCAGATTTCTCATACACTTCATTGTGTTCACATTTAACTCCAGTCTGGGCAAATTATGAAAATTATACCTTGTATTTGTCTTGAAAGACAAGCATTAATATATTTTTTTACTTTGGTCTGCAAATAACAGTATTATTATATTTTCCATTTTTCCCCACGGATGGTAATGTGCAACTAACAAAATAATAGAAAACAGCACATTATAATTTTTATGGGAGTAGTCATCATTGAACACGTGTAACTGGGCACAAGATATTAAGTAAAATATAAAATTTTTTCCCCTCTCAATATTCCCATGTAGAATAAAACAGATGGCTGAAATTATTTAAGTATTATAGAATGTTATTTATTTCTTTTTTTTTTTTTTTTTTACATTTACTACCAGAGTTTTAAGAAAACCGAAAACATCAGAAAATGAACTTATATTCTGTGGAAATAATAATAATAAAAAAATCTATACTAGATACTAATAATTTTTTTAAAAAGCAGACAATCCAAGATTAATAACCAGGTGTAGAAACACAGTCAACAGTATGCTTAATCTTCAACAACTTTGACCCATTTGTATGTAGATAACTAACTTTTTTCATCACATCAGAATTCAAAGGAAAAATATTTTCACTTCAAAAAATTCTTAGCTCTGTTAGAAATATGAGTTCTTTTATAAGTGAGTTTTTGAATTTTAGTTTGTGTGGCATGAATCAAATAGTGTTCCAGACGCAGATCACAGAATCACAGAATGGTAGGGGTTGGAAGGGACCTCTGGAGATCACCTAGTCCAACTCCACGGCCAAAGCAGGTTTACCTAGAGCAAGTTGCACAGGACTACATCCAGGTGGATTTTAAATATCTCCAAAGAAGAAGACTCCACAACTTGTCTGGGCAGCCTGTTCCACTGCTCCGTCACCCTCACAGTAGAGAATTTCTTCCTTATCTTCAGATGGAATCTCCTGTGTTCGAGTTTGTGCCCATTGGCCCCTATCACTGCTCTAGCCTCTTAGTCATCTTTGTGGCCCTCCACTGGACTCTCTCCAGAATTTCCCTGTCTCTCTTGAACTGGGGAGCCCAGAACTGGACACAGTACTCCAGAAGTGGCCTCACCAGGCAGAGTAGAGGGGAAGGATCACCTCCCACAACCTGCTGGTCACATTCTTCTAAATGCACCCCAGGATACCATTGGCCTTCTTGGCCACAAGGGTACATTATTGGCTCATGGTCAACTGGCCATCCACCAGTACTTGCAGGTCCTTCTGTGCAGGGCTGCTTTCCAGCAGGTCAACCCCCAACCTGTACTGGTGCCTGGGGTTATTCTTCCCCAGGTGCAGAACCCTACACTTGTCCTTAGTGAACTTCATCAGGTTCCTCTCTGCTCAACTCTCCAGACCATCCAGATCTCACTGAATGGCAGCACAGCATTCTGGTGTATCAGCCATTCCTCCCAGTTTAGTGTCATCAGCAAATGTACTGAGGGTACACTCAGTCCCTTCATTCAAGTCACTGATGAATATATTGAATAGGACTGGACCAAGTACTGACCCTTGGGGAACACCACTGACCACAGGCCTCCAACTAGACTCTGCACCGCTGATTAAAACCCTCTGAGCTCTGCCGTGGAGCCAGTTATTCACCCACCTCACTGTCCCCTCATCTAACCCATGCTTCCTAAGCTTACCTATGAGGGTGTTATGGGAGGCAGTGTCAAAAGCTTTGCTGAAGTCAAGGTAGACAACATCCACTGCTCTCCCCTCATCTATCCATCCACTCATGCCATCGTAGAATGCTCTCAAATTGGTCAAACATTATTTCCCTTTAGTGAATCCATGTTGACTATTCCCGATAACCTTATTTTCCTCTACCTGCTTAGAGATGGCCTCCAGAATGAACTGACCCATCACCTTGCCAGGAATGGAGGTGAGGCTGACTGGTTTGTAGGTTCCTGGGTCCTCCTTCATGCCCTTTTGAAGACTGGAGTGACCTTGGCTTTCCTCCAGTCCTCAGGCACCTTTCAGACACCTCTCCTGTCCTCCACGATCTTTCCAAGGTGATTGAGAATGGTTCTGTGATAACATCCCTCAGCTCCCTCAACACTCAAGTGGCATCCCATCAGGACCCATAGATTTGTGCGTGTTGAGTTTGGCTAAATGGTTCCCAGCCTGATTCTTCTCGACCAAGGGAAAGTCTTCCTCTCTCCAGGCTTCCTCTCCTTCCTTCAGGGCCTGGGATTCTTGAGGGCCAGCAATAAAGACTGAAACAAAGCAGGCATTCAGTAACTGTTGGAATAATACAGAAAAGTCTTAGATCAAACAAACTTGGCACTTGAATCAATATATACATATTTTTAGTGGGACTTCTACCATCAGTTCCTCCAATGAAAAAATAAACAATTAATTTCAGAAACTGCCTTTATCTCAGTACTTCAGCTAGCTAGTTTAGTTAGAACTTTGGTTAGTCTAATGTGATAAGATGTTAAGTGATGAGAACTCTGATTTACAGGTAATTTTGGACTCCTTTGAGAATCCATAAGAAATACTTGGTCTTATTGTCAGATGTGGGAGGTATGTGCTGTAGGTTATATCACATATTTCTTAAATAAAGAAACTATTTTGGATTGAATATTTTAATTTTACTAGTTTACAGAGCCTTCAGGTTAGTTCACCAGGATTATTCCATATGAAAATATTATCACCAATAAAATACTCATTTTGCTCTTGAGTTTCAGTACACTGGTTTCTAGGGTACAAAATTATGATTGAGTCCGTAGCATAAAAACTCTTAAATTTTTAGTGTGCATGTATGTATTCTATGCTCGCTCTGAATCTCAAGTTGACACTCAAGTATATAATAATCTGCTCAGAATAGATATCAAGGGCTTCTTTTTTTTCTCCTTTTTTTTCACTTTGTTAATTGTCGAGGTTTAACCCAGAAGTCCACTAAATACCACTAAGTATTTACTCACCCTCCTCTCGCCCCAGGGGATAGGGGAAAGAATTGGAGTGTTAAAGGCAAGTAGATTCAAATGTTGAATTTAATAATAATAATTTAACAATTTAATAATGGAAATAAAATTAAAAAATCATTATAATAAAAATAATAACAACAACAACAATAATAATATACAAATAAGTGATGCACAATGCTATTTCACCATCCACTAACCAAGGCCCAACTTGTTGCCAGCTAATGATCCCGGAACAGGAGAGCAGATGACACTCAGCTGGGTAGAGCAGATGACACTGCAAGTTTTCCATGAGCATTTTTCCATTTATTCATTTCAAAGTGTTGGGATAACTATAAACCACTCTGGAAAAGATCTCACACTCTATGAAGATGGAAATGGTGTGGATGTTAGGTAACTTGTGTGCTCCTGTTATATACCCTTAGATTTGACATCATCTCAAGGGGCTAATGATTTAGACAGGAAAAGGTTAGATTTATTCCAATACTCTTTCCAAAGTCACTTCAGTGTCATAGGTTATGGTTTAATTATTTAACAACTTGATGGAGAGATATACCATTTATTTTAGAGGATATACATATACCTAGAAATATGTTGTGTACTGCTCTGCATTTTGGAATGAAAAAAGGTTAAAAGTTGCTATGCATTTATTTTATTTTTAAAACCAGACAATCTAGTTCTGATGCACAAGTAGAAGTTACTGCTGGACTGCACTTGTCATGTTTCTATCAAACTTCTCTCTCCCAAAAGGAGTTTTTAGTGTAAAGGTAATTAACTGCTCTCTACTGAGTAGTAAATTTAAAAACGAAATTCACAAAGCATGTTTACAATTTCTTTTGGACAAGAAAGACATGCTTGAATACTTGTAATGCTTTGAAATGCTGTATGCACTAAGCCAATGTTGGTATTTGGTTTGCAAAGAAACATTATCCATTCCTGTGTTATTGAGCATGAAAAGGGTGGGATGACAAAAGCTTGTCTTCTAGGCATTTGAGTTGTGGAATTAAAATATTTGCTTACCTTTATTGTGTTTCTGAGGAGACTGCTGTATCAGTAAACAGTATATGGGAAAATTTGGCAACATTAACTGCTAAACCTGAATTGCTCATATGCGTCCATCTATACAAAACTGCTGATAAGGCCGTGTAGAGAAGTTGAAGGACTTGCAGGGAGAATCCTGCAAGTGAAAGATCTAGTGTACACAAATGTAATTTACTTACCGCACCTGAAAATATAAACTGATGTAAAAATAAACTCTGATAAAATCGTAAAACTCTTTCTTCACATTTAAAAAAAGAAGTAAAATAAGAAAGCTTTTAAATAATAAAATTGCAATCAAAGTTAAACTTAGAGACAGAAAAAAATGCCATGTTAAACAAATAAACTTTCTTACTTTAGTTGATGATGTTATAGTAAATCTAAAATGAATGTTCTGTATGGAGAAGATAGTGACTTTATTTCAGGTGGCAGGTACATCTTAAAGAAGCTTGAGAACAAAAAGAAAATATTCAAATATATGTGCATAAGAACACAAAAGTTCAATCCTTGAACTGTCAAATCTAATATGAAATAAAGCTGAACTAACACTATGAGTTTTCCAAAGACTTACATACATATTAACCGGCCTCCTTGTCTTCTGTGATTTAGGAAAAAGTTTTTAACTGAATGGATCTCAGTTCAGTGATAAGAACTATTTCAGAAACTCAGAATCCTCCCTGTATTGCAGTTGGTAAGTGGTACCTTTGCCGCTCTATCAAGGAATTAAGTTAATCTCCTTCATGATATCACAAAGTACTGCTACAGTAGTAGTAAAGCAACATGAAGCACAGGTTGATATTTTGGTATTTCGGAGATAAATGGAATTAAGTTTTCTCTATCATCTTTCAAGCTCAGGAAGTTCATGAGTGAAAATTCTGGAATTCTGGGGAACTATCGCTATATGCTTAGTTTGTTATAACATTTGCATAAACTTCCCCCACCTGGAAAGGGGGAAAATTTGTGACTGGAAGTCTAGGAGTGATATAATCCAGAACTGTTGAAGGAAAGGATTTAGGATAAATAAATTGTTGAAGGTAGATGCCCATGAAGGTGGACAACTGTCTAGAGAAAGAGGAACATTAGGAAAAGAAATTGGTAAAGAGTGAGAAAGGACAGGAAACAAGTTTGGAATTAGGAAGAAACTGGTTGGAAAGAAGTTAAGAAAAGACATTGGGAATATGAACTTTAACTGGACTATGAAACAACTGAAAGAATGAGCATGTCAGAGGAGGAATATTCAGATATATAGGAAATAGATATTTAGATGAGGACCCCAGAGAAAGAAAGTGCTGAAGAAAAAATGGGCAAGAATGAACTAAATAGCTAAGATCTGAGAGCTGTTAAAGACTGAAGACTAGAAAGTCTACACAAGGAGGAGGTTAGGTTACCATGAGATGCTACAGGTGAGTGAAAGGCAAGAGTAGGACAAGAATTTATTTGTCCATGAAAAACATACCTTAAGCTTAAAATGAAACACTTCTGATCAGACTGTTACTTTTCATTCAGTAAACATGTGAATTCAAAATCATTTTATCTCAATCTAAAGCCATTTCATACCCTCTCTTATTGGTATTACTTACTCTCTTCAGTTCAATGCTGTTGGTCTGTCTGAGAGATCCTAAGTTTTCAATGCTGTTGATGAAATCTACCTGGAACTAAGAAGATCTGGATTCCAGAGCTCACTTTTGTCTCAGTGACTCTTCACATACTGGAAGCTACAAATGTTCTCAAAGCTAGTGTGAGACTTTGTATAAATGAATTAGTCTGGAACAAAAATAAGTCAACAAAAGCATTTAGACTCATCACTCCATCCTCGTGAACCACTCTATAATTTGCAAACTAAGATACCCTGGATAGAGTCAGGACTTGAGTCAAGATTTCAGACTTTCTCAGATAGAGAAGAAATATAAAGCAAAAAATAAGTTACTTCTCATGTTCTCCTTCTGAATGGGCAAGTCACAGAACCACTCCTTTACTTTCAATAAATTAGATAAAGCAGTTAATGATCTTGGCATTAAAAAAAAAAAAAAAGAAAAAAAAAGAAAAAACAAGAAAGAAAATTTATTTGGAAGAAATCTTTGTTTATAAGAGTGGCAAGGTTAGAATGGAGAAATAATACACCTATATCTCTGAAAAAAAAAAAAAAAAATTCTGAAATGCACTTTTTCCTAATTCCTTTTCACATAGTATCTTTTGTGAATTGCATTTTGAAAAACATAATTTTCCACATAGTTTAGGCTTAGATAGAGAATACACATTTAGCTTCTCTTAGCAAACTCCTGCATAAGGACCAGATTCCTAATACCTTGTATTTGAAGTAACTAACATAATCAGAGTTAATCTCCATGTGAATCTGAACTACTGACAATTTTTTCCACAGGTTTCTTGTTTTTAGAGTGCTTGATTTGAGGAATTTGTTCCTAATTTGTCAAAAAAGTCAATACTCAACAATAACTGAATCAGTTTTGCATAAATAATTTGTATACCCTAAAAAAAAATATACTCACACAGCTCCTAGTCTGTGAAAACTGAACACTCCAAATTATTTTTTTAATGCTAAAATTTTGCTGCTTTATTATACTTCAATTATCCATCTGTAAAAGAGTGATTTGGTCACTGAATACATCTCCTGTAGTTGTCAGTACATCCGCATTAAACACTGAACTAGTGATCCCCAGAATCCTAGAAGCAAATGTGCATTGTAGTTCACAGGACAGAGAAACAAAACAGCACAAAAGCTTTCTGAAGAGATCAAAAGCTCAGCCAGTGCTTTAAAACTCAGAAAAAGAGTGAAATATGCCCAGATGATCCTTGGAAGTGAAACATTTTTCACACTGCAGATAAAGGCACAAAAAACCTAGTAATCCTGCTAGTTTCAAGTGGAAAAAAATTCTTTCTTCCACATTCTTTTGTGATCATTTTAACAAAATTCTCAGACTAATACAGTGTCTCTTGGGATGGCCTTTGTCGAAGATGACAGTCTTTGATCTGTCAGTCTTAATTTCTAAAAATAAGAGCTTTGTTTTCTGTCATTAGGATGCAACTTCAATAACTCTCAAGAATAAGGTTCACTAATTAATAGCAAACAAATATGTTTCAACAAATACGGGAAACTCAGAAGTGAATAAGTTTTCTAATATTGATATTTATGAAGTACAGACCAAATGTCTATAAACTAGCATATGAAAAATAAAAAAAAACCCTGATTTTAAATCAATTAAGTTTTATATAGTAAGGTCTCACTACATTCTGAATAATGCATAAAAAATAAATATACAAGTGCTGTACTGATAACCTTTAAATCTGTAGTCATATTTTTAATGATTATATGATACTGCATTATACAGCTAGATAGGTTTGACTTTATTAGGGAAAAAAAACTTTAAGATATGTCATAGACAGACGAATGTTGGCACAATCTAATATGTAATACAGTGTAGCTCATGTTATGGTGCACTACAGTGTACAGATCATCATACATTTTATGTAAAATATATGTATGTAAGAATATTCATAAACACTCTAGCAGAATAGATGCTTCGTCATAGTCTTGAAAGGGATCCAGTTTCTACTGTCTGTTTCTGGGGCAATAAGTGTTGAAGTATCTTTTCTCCAGGTAAAGGATCTATTGATTTTTTTTGATAACTGAATTAGTTAAAATGTTCTAACTACATGAAAAGACAGATTTTCCTCCATTATGAAATTTTCTTGATCAAATGCAAATCTTCATGTCCTGTGATATGCCAAAAAAAGCAGACACTCCAGCAAAGGACCACTTTGATGATTAAGGGTCTGGAGCATCTCTCTTATGACAAAAGGCTAAGAGGGTTGGAACTGTTCAGCCTAGAGATGAGAAAGCCCAGAGGGAACTCATCAATGAATATCAAAACCTGAAGCGAGGGTGCAAAGAAGACAGAGCCAGGCTCTTTTAAGTGGTACCCAGTCACAGGACAAGAGGCAGTGAGCACACACTGAAACACAGGAGGTTCCATCTAAACAACAGGAAACACTTTTTCACTATTAGGGTGACAGCTTGCCCAGAGAGGCTGTGGCATCTTCATCTGTAGAGTTACTCAAAAGCCATCTGTACATTATACTAAGTAACTGGCTGTAGGTAACCCTGCTTGAAAAAAGGAGTTGAACCAAAAGACATCTAGAGGTCCCTTCCAACCATTCTATGATTCTGTCATTCTGTGATTACATAAACATATTTTTTAGAATTTTCAAGAAGTTTTTAATTTTAATATTTATTAATTTTATTAGTGAATATAACAAGAAGTAGGCTTGAAAATTCATTTGAAGATATTGGAAGTAAATTAATTACTTCATTGTTAAAAGAGTGAATTGAAATCACCAACATAGAGTTGACTGGACAGATTATAGAAAATACATATGGTTCAACATCTGACTTAGGCATCCATAGTTTGACGCTTAGTGTTGGCTAAGGATCAAACTCCCACCCCACTGCTATCTCATTTCCCCTCCTCAGTGGCATAAGAAGGAAATTAGTAATCACTAAGAAAAAACAAAGTCTACTGTAATAATAACAGGACTTTGTTTCAGTAACTTCAAATTAAACCTATAGGTGTATTCTGGCACTCAAAGGTTTGGGTAACATTTCTGGGGTAGCTAGAAGGCTATAATGGTTTGTAATGTTCTTTTGTAATGTTCTATCCTGGTAGAGATTAATAAAATTAATAGATAAATAATTTTATTAATGAAATTAATAAAAACTTAGTCTCTCTGACTAAGTTTTTATTTCTTATATATTGTTAAGTTGAACAAGAACCTGAGTTTTAGGGCCAAGTCTTTATTCTAGAGATCATCAGTAAATCTCCTGCCATACTTACAGTCAGATGAAGTAATACAACAATTTTGAAGAATGTGTACTGTGTCATACGGTATGGTTCGCATTATGATGAATTAGAATCTGTTGGAAAAGACCGCGGGAGACGAGTCTCATGCTATCATGGTCAACAAGTCTCGTTTATTAGATATAATAGCATCACATTTATACAGTCGCTAATGAGCTCATACATATTGCAAAACTTAGCTCCTTATTGGCTTATGATTACATATTGTGAAGCGTGACCCCTTATTGGTTAGTGATTAGAAGCTACCTGTGCCTAGTTTTTTCATGACCTACTTATTTTATGCTTACAACTACAAGAACCCTTGAACAAAGGCGTATTTGCTTCTACAAACAAAGGCATACTATCCTTGCTGATTGTTAGCTACAATGTTTCTTCTGCATCCTGCATCCGAACACAGATATTCTAATCTTTCTCATGCTTCAGCTAACTAACTTCCTCATGACTGCTTCGTAGTCAGTTTAGAGACAGGGTGTCTTTGTCTCTGTGTCTTTGTCTCTGTCACGTATACTCTTTTACAGTTTATCCAGTGGTGTTTTATCATGTCCCTTATCCCGCAACCATTCCTGGTATACACTCTCCACAAGAATCTTTTGAACTGAATACTAAATTCAGCCAAAAAGGGCAGGGTATATACTTGGCTACTTTCTTGGGCTTTCTGGGCATGAAAGGTTTATTTTCTTTCTTCAGCATAGGAGCAAGAATTGCAATTTGCATATAATAAATGATAATTTGCTAGTTTTACTTCACCTTAAAGTTTGAAATATTATCGTTATCTTTTGGTTTGTTATCTCTTGCTGTTCAAATGAATAACTATATAATCCTTATAGGTATGTTCTTCTTATTATAAGAATTATGAAGTCATCAAATCAAAGAGGTTTAGATAAAGCCATTGACTTCACTACTTAATAAGCAAAGGCAGATACTGTGAGGAACTGCACTATAGACTTGTCTCAAAGATTGCTTGCAAGGACCGTCACAAGACCATTGGGTTCTGGAAACCCCGACTTGTGAAGGCGCCCTGCCCGTAAGACAATCTTTGAGCCACTGGGTGATGTGAGGAACGGCACTATTGTCTTGTCTCAAAGATTGTTTGCAAGATCATTGGCAAGATTGTTTTCACAAGACCACTGGGTTTTGGAAACCCTGACTTGTGAAGATGCCCTGCCTGCGGGAGGCCTTCTGCCCGGACATGTCCCTGCCCCAGTGCTGGGGGGCACAAAGAGACGTGCCATTGCTATGGAAACCACAGCCCTCGAAGGGGTACTTAAGGAGGACCTGCATGGGCAACAGCAAGCAAGAAGAAAGGGAGCAGAAGACAGACAGAGAGGACGACCGTCTGCCCACCACGCTGTGCCTCGCCACGCTGCGCCTCGCCACGCTGCACTGCACCGCGCAGCACCACCGCTGGAACAAGCAACTGAGACCTCCTCACAGCCCCTTCACCATCGCCTCACCTCTGGACACGTGGTGGTGACTATTTCGTGCTGCTTTCCCTATACCGACTCCTTGCTTGATTTCCATCTCTCTTTCCATTCTGTCCTATCACTACCCTCTTTATTACTTTTGCTTTTGATAATAAATGGTGTTTCGGGAGTGCGGCATTTGATCTCGTTTGTGTCTTAATCTCGCTCTTGGGATCATATTGAAACCTTTCCCTGACATCGGATCGGGATATTTGAATGATCCCGACATCAGATCGCGACAGATACTTAGAATCACAGAATTGCTGAGACTGGAAGAGACCTTTAAAGTCATCAAGTCCAATCATTAGTCTAGCACTGAAAATTCCCTGACCAAACCATGTCCCTAGAGCGCTGTGTATACACGACTCTTAAATACCACCATTGCCCCAGACAACCCATTCCAATGCCTGATAACCTTTTCCTAATATCCAATCAAACTTCCATTGGACATTTCCTCTTGTCCTATCCCTTACTACTTGGTTGAATAGACCAATCCCCCACCTCTCTACACCCTCCTTTCAGGTAGTTGTAGAGAGCAATAAGGTATCCCCTCAGCTTCTTTCTCTCCAGGCTAAACAACCCCAGTTCTTTAAGCTGCTCCTCATAAGACATGTTCTAGACCCTTCATCATCTTCATTGCCCTCTCTGGACATGCTCCAGCACCTCCCAGTCCTTCTTGTAGGGAAGGGCCAAAAACGGAACACAGTACTCAAGGTGTAGCCACACCAGTGCTGAGTACAGGGGTAAGATATTTTCCCTGATCCTATTGGTCACACTATTCCTGTTACAGGCCAGTGTGCCATTGGCCTTCTTGGCCACCTGGAAACACTGCTGAGTCATGTTCAGCCAGCTATTAATAAACATCCCCAGGTCCCTCTATGATGAGTAGATCTCCAACCACTCTTCCCCACACCTGTAACGCTGACAGGGGTTGTGACCAAAGTGCAGAACCTAGCATTGGCCTTTTTAAAACTCATGCAATTAGTCCTGGCCTATCAATCTAGTCTGTCTAGATCCCTCTGCAGACCTTCCCTACCCTCAAGCAGATCTACACTTCCACCCAGCCTGGTGTCGTCTGCAAATTTTATGAGGGTACACTCGATCCCCTCATCCAGATCACTGTTAAAGTCATTTAACAGGAGTGGCCCTAGTACTGAGCCTTGGGGAACACCACTCATGACTGGCCATCAACTGGATTTGACTCTCTTCACCACCACTCTTTGGGCATGGCCATTCAGCTAGTTTTTTATCCATCAAAGTATAAGCCCATCCAAGCCATGAACAGTCAGTTTCTCCTAAAGAATGTTGTAGGAAACAGGGTCAAAGGCTTTACTAAAGTCCAGTTAGACAAAATGCACAGCCTTTCCTTCATCCACTAAATGGTTGACCATGACGTAGAAGGAGATCAGGTTAGTCAAGCAGGACCTGCCTTTCATAAAACCATGCTGACTGAGCCTGATCATTTGGTTGTCCTGCATTTACTGTGTGATGGCACCCAAGATGATCTGCTCCATCACCTTCCCTGGCACCGAAGTCAAGCTGACAAGCTTGTAGTTTCCTGGATCTTCATTCTGGCCCTTCTTGTAGATGGGCATCACATTGCCTATCTGCTGGGACCTCCTCAGTCAGCCAAGACTGCTGAAACATGATAGAAAGTGGCTTGGTGAGCACCTTTGCCAGCTCTCTCAGAACTCTTGGGTCGATTTCATAGACTTGTGTACATATGTGTGGTGCAGCAGGTCAAAGACCATCTCTTCTTGGATTGCTGAGGGGTCATTCTGCTCTTGGTCTCTATCTTTTAGCTCAGGGGTCTGGATTCCCAGAATACAACTGGTCCTATTACTGAAGACTGAGTCAAAGGTGTCATTAAGTACCTCAGCTTTTTCCTCATCCTTAGTCACCATGTTTCCTCCTGCATCTAATAGAGGATGGAGGCTCTCCCGAGCCCTTCTTTTGCTGCTAAAGTGATTCTCATAGTTTGAGTAAAAGCTAAACAGTGAGACATTAAATTTCTTTTCTTCAGTAACTTGTTTCCAGACTGGTAATTTCTACAACAACAAAGAATGACGAGAATTTGTAGCCAGCCCCAGAAAGCCAAATAAAATCATGCCTATTCCAGCAAGGTCAATTTTTCTCGTCTGGTTTGTTTCTTTTTTTTAATATTATCCTTCATTCAAAAAGAAATTCCCCCCCAAGTCTAGAAAGTACTGGTAATTAGTGAGCTGAAATGTATGAGATATTCCTTCTTGGTAAATAAAGAAGGAATTCAAGATAGTAAAGCAAAGAAAGCAAGGAAAATGTGTGCTCAGAATTTTAATTGCTATTTGCAGTCCTCATTCATTCCTAGGGAGGGTAAAAGCTTTTCAAATAAAAGGAGTAAATAATGAAGACATTGGTGTCATATCAAGAGGACACAGATAACAGAGCATTAGTCTAAAGACATTCCCTATATGAAAAAATATCCTAAGCAGCTTGACAGAAGAGAAGGCTCAAAAGATGTATTTATTTGAAAAATATTCATGTCAGAAAGCTTTTGATGAGTAGTACCAAAAGGACCAAGGGAAGAAAAGGAACCAAAACAAAGAGAATTTTTGATATTGTGTGGTTTGTGCTTAATATACAGCATCTGTTGTTGCCAATCAGCACAGACATTTCAGAAAAAAAAAAAACCAAAACAAAACACATTAACAAGGTATTCTTTTTCTTGCTGTCATGAGTATTCCTTCAGATCTTAATTAACAATAATGCTTTCAAGTTTTCAGTTTATTAACAAAAGGCCTAAAAAGATGAAGGGAATGCACCAGGGCTTAAACTCTATAATATCAATGACCTTCTAATTCCCCTGACAGGTGTGTTTGAATATTCTAATGGACCCCATCTGATCATAGGCACATCAACAGTTCACAGATAGCACTTTCATCATACATTGATTGCTGGTGCATTTTATCTCATCCTATCATGTAAAATATTCAGAGCATTTAGAGATAAATCTCTGCAACATGAGTGTATTGAAGTACATGCACTTACATAAACCAAAAATCTTTTGCTCTGTTTATTTTTGTCACACTTTCCCAGTATAACTATGATTTTCATTGCTTTTCACAAAATAACTGAATATATCTAATGTAATCCATAAAGCAGAGTACATACTTTCATACCATTTCTTAGCTCAAATACCAGCAGAGCTTTGTTTCCATATGCAATAACTGATTTTTTCCAGCTAAAAAAAAACCCAAAATCAACAAAAAAACCCAAACAAAAAACCCTCTGCTTTTTTTCTGCATTGTTGTCATGGGGAAACAGTCAAAAGAAGTTTCCTTAATGTTCCCTTTAAAGCATGTGAAATATTCATGGAGCAAATTAAGTATCCTATTTTTTCAAAGCAGTCTGCTTAATAATAATTAAATTGTGATGTGATTACACTCTAAATGAATATGAATTACTTCTTGTTAACTACTTTTTCAATAATGTCAAGTTTAATTAATTGATTTACAGGACATAAATAACAAAGTATGGGAAGAAAAGAAAGGCAGGGATGATGTTATATTAGCATATACCTTGCAATAGTTATGCAAATACAATTTTAAATCTATTATGAAAATATCTAAAAAAGAAAAAAACAAAATAAAACAACAACCATTAACAATGCTTTAGATTATTACTCCTATTTTAATAGATTTTTTTTTTCTTTTTGAAAAGTCATTGTTATGCATCTAAAATGCTAAAAAGCCTGAGTACCTGGAGGAACACAGTCGGTCCTGAGGCAACTCATAAATCTCATTTCTGCATTGAGGATAATTCATCTTTTTAGGTAAGAACACTATTCTTTGTTCCTTTAAGGGGAAGCATCATGGAACACATAACAGTTTTCAGACATTCTTGTGTAACAGGATGCATCCTTATATGGCAAAGAAGTAAACTGAAGCATGACCATATTAAATTATGTTTTTTTCCATTACATGAGTTAAGCCCTTCTGTTTAGAACTGCATCCAGAAATACCCTGAATGCCTATATGGTAACATGGTTGTTTGACCATTCAGCCCTTCGCAACATTATGAAGAGTGGGAGAATGTTTACTTTTATTTATTTTTTCTTTATGTATTCAGTAAGTATTTGTTTGTTTGTTTTTTTGTTTATTATATGAATGTGTTTCTTCTAAAAGCAAGATTTTCAACTGTCACATAATTTTATATAGAAATGCACAAAGCATTGAGTTTCGTTCATTACAAACCAAGTATGGTTTTATCTGCTGACGTAATTATAGTCCCATTTACTATTATCATAATCTGTTCTGCAAAGTTGTCCATCCTGATCTGTTTCTTCATGCATGTTTTTAGTGAAACAAAATTTATAATGTTTCAACTCTCCCTCCAGTTCCAATAGCTGTTTACCTATTTTATTAATAAGCAGCTTTTTTATGTGGAATATACTTGTGGGTGTAAGCTGATTATTTCTTTGTAATTACAATGTGCCATATTGTGCTATGGACATTGTATAGATACATAGATTTACCTTTCTAAAGACCATGTATTTGCCGCTTTTTTTGTGGGCCAAATATCAAGAGCTACAACCAATGAACTCTTTACTCAGCTGTCTTTTAGTCACTTTAGTAAGCAAAATGGCTACAGCAAGACTGAGGAAATAAAGCTTTGGGCTCTATCATATTAGTGAGCATTGCTTTCTACAGGATGTTTATGGCTGCTCTTTACACACTCATTATCTCATTTATTTCATAGTTTCCCCTTTCACAGTGTAAAATTAGCTCAGGAGTTCATCTAACAATTTCTGAACCACAACAGTTTGAATTCATCCTGTAAGATGTCCCAGAATTGTTGCCAGCTTTAATGCATTCACTTGTGAACTGCAATGGAACGGTGCAACTGCTACTTACAGCTAGTGTACTCCTATAGTGGCAATGAAAATTGCCAAGTGGGTAGGACAGCTAAATACTGAAGTTATGACATTCATACGTTTTCTGAGTTAATGGGATCATAAGTGGGACATAGCTCAGAACAGCTGTGGACAGCTAACAAAAGTTATTTCTCCTTGCAGTCTACCTTACCTCTGATGCATGAGCCACCCAAAAACATTGACTTGCCTTTTTCAGTGAAAACCTGAGTAAGATCTGTAATAATACTACCCACTCTGTTTTAACCATGGCCATCTTCTTTTACATCCTCTCATAGTACCTGACTTCAAGGATGTGTGGGGGTACGTCTGTGTGTGTGCGTGCTTGTACATATCTAACATGTTCATACCTTATTGGAGTTGAATTTAGTTGCCACATATGGGCATCTAACAGCGTCTCTGATGTTGTGGGGTGTCCAAACTTTCTGGACAGGGTTGGAAGACATGACACAGGACTTGTACATAACTCTCTCAAGGTGTGTCTGAATGACAGCTGGAGCTCAGTCAGTGTATGCTAGGATAATTTAAATGCCACTCAGTTGTCTGTATATGAGCAGCTAAATTATTTTTTACGTATACAACATGGGTTTCCATTCTAGGTAAGGCACCCACATATAAATTTCTACATCTGAGCTAGGTGTTCAAGTTCCCATTACAATTAGTGAGGATCTAGGACTGGATTTCTTTGCTTAAATGCAGACAGCTATGATCTTGGTTGAGGCAGTGCATCCTTTCTGGCTTCTAGATTTGACCCTAGAAAAATATAGGTCTCCTCTAAGTCCCGTGACACTTCTGTCACATAACTTTATGTGCTTCTATGTGTTTAATGTTGAGCTCAGTCCTGACCTCAGTATTTTACACTTTAAGAAGAGGTAGTCAACATAAATTATCTTGGATGCGTAAGGATTTCAGAAAGCTGAACACTAGCTATAGGACACTATGCATTATTGCTCAAGAAGATCCTGTAACTAAAGCAAAATATTATTGTTTTCTTTTAAAACTTTATTAGGACAATATATATATATATTTTTAAGAGGAGAAAAGATGATACCAAAATTTGTGACTTTGAATAAGAATCTTTTTCAGAACAGTCTTTGTCTACACACTATTCATCCATCAATTTCGAAAAGCACTTATGTTTGAAGTCAATTAAAAATATTCTTACCCAAACTAATAATGAAAAACTGATGAAGTATAAGAGAGTATTCCTGAAACATAGAACTATACACTTTTTTTTTTTTTTCTTAATTCTTACACAATGGCTTTTACCGGATTTTATATTTATAATATAGTCACATAGAAAACGATGTATATAGTATATTGTAACTACTACAAGTTACAGAGTATACTGAAAGCCTAGTACAGAGGTAAGTATTTATTTAGAAGATGTTCTACCTTTGGATAAAGAAAAAAATATAATTTCCTTTCATTGAGTAATGGGAAAGGCAATGGACAAAATAAGTCAGTAGTTATTTGTTAATGTTCCAAGGGAGCTAGAGCAAGCTATGGCAAGTTGTGACTTGTCTTCTACATAATTTAATAGTCAATATTGTATTGTATCTTTTTTTATAGTAGTCTAATTCCATTTGGATTCATACTATTTCTCTCTTTACAATAATTTACTCTAAAAGTATTTTTACTGTCCTAAAAATTGGTGGCACTTCAATTTCATGTACAGTGTTTCTGTTCTGTGGAGAAGACCCACAAATCCATGGGTCCCAATGGAATGCATGCATGTCCTGAGAGAGCTGGCAGGTATTATTGCTAAGCCACTGTCTGTTATGGAGCCAGTTACTCCAGTCTTCAAAAAGAGCAAGAAGGAGGACGCAAGAAACTACAGGCCAGTTAGCCTCACCTCCATTCCTGGAAGGGATATGGAACAGCTCATTCTGAGTGTAATCACTAAGCATCTGGATGAAAATAAAGTTATCAGGACTGTCTTCTCCAGAGTACTCAAAACCTGCCTGGATTTGACCCTGTGCAACCTACTCTAGGTGAACCTGCTTTGTCAGGGGTTTGGACTAGATGATCTCCAGAGGTCCTTTCCAACCTCTACCATTCCATGATTCTGTGATACTGTGAATATGCAATTGAACTTGCTTCAGCCAGTTAAAGTAAAATGAAATTGTAATTATTCTGAATAAGATTAAATGTTTAAAAGAAAAAAAAAAAACACAAAAAAAAGAAAAAAAAACAAACCCTGCACCTTTCTTTAAATTTATTTAACTTGGTGTCTGTCTCATTCTTTCATTTCTTTTATATATGTTTATCGAGTTATTAATTAAATTCTAAAGTACAGCTTGAAAAGTGTCATGTACTGTATAAATACATGTTCTCTTCTGAAAGGATAAAACACATATGTAAAAGATGAAGAAAGGAATAAAACTCAGAAAGAGTATGGCATGTTAAAAAAAACATTTTGCAAAAGCAGAACAAACAAACAAAACCTTAACCATGACAAACAGTTGCAGATGTGTTCAGAAGTCAAGAAAGGTAGAGAAACCTGAAAAAAAAATCAAGCTGAAAGATGTTATAAAACACATAACATACAGTTAAATGGCTTTGAGACATTTAAATGAAAACAATATCTCATCAGAAAGGATGGACTAGAGGTGAATGATAACCAGAACTAGCTCAAGGTTTTCAGGAAGAGTAATAGCTATGGCTGGACACAAGTGGAACTAAGTACATGGAAGAAGACCTTGCTATATTTAACGAGGAAAGTGTTAATTCATATGAGGTAGGTAATCAAATGTGTTCCACCCTTTACAAATAACTTGAATTGCAGAAATTAATCAAATTATTTTATAGATGCCATTCTGATAAAGTATGCATGCTGTGATGAGAAAATATGTTGCACTTATGTTTATGAAATCACAAACTGTGATCTTGATAAGTATGATTATGTTACTCCAATATTAACAATATACCAGGCTTTAAAACTATATTGAAGGAAAAATAAATATAGATAATTTTAGCTGTATTTCCTGAAAAATGGATCATCATATTTAAAATGAGTTATAATTATATATTGATAAGCATTCCTGAGGTAAAAAAGGCAAAAAAAGCTAGATGGCAATCTGCAGAGTAGGACTGCATACACAATCTAATAGCTATGAAAAAATCCTAAGAACTTTTCATAATCAAACTGAATATTAGTATGCATTTGTGCATGTAGTAATATACCTTTTGCTATATCTACTTGCCAGTTTCAAGTATGTGATAAAGCAGCCTACACCTAGCCACTCATATCCAAATTAATAATTTGTCTGTTTGAAACTCAAAGTATGGTGCAGTCAATGCACTGTAAAATATCTGCAATAAAAAAAAGATGAGCATGCATAAATACACAAATAAAAATAAGGTTATCCTCAGGATAGAAATGGCTCTAGTCAGGATATTTTCCCCATTTACTCTTTGCAATTTATTATAATCATCTTGTATGGCAGCACCCAGCAGAGTTTCTATACTGTAGTTAAAGCTGACTTGCTGTTTTCACCATAGCACTTTTCTTTTTTATTGATTTTAACTTTACTGTTATATTCATCTTTTCCTAAAATTAGGCACATATATTTTCAGGTTTATAGTTTTCATCCTACATCTCACCCTTCCTACACTTCCTTCTAAATCACTTTACTAGTCCTTACCAGTAAAATGGATGTTTATCATAAATTGGCTTAACGTTTACTGTTGTTGGAGTTGCACAGGGAGATAAAGGAGGTGAATGTAGTTTTCACTCCAACTGTTTTATAGTCAAAAAATACAGAAAAAATATTTTAAAATCTAATATTTTCAATTATCTTAATTCTGAGCACATAAGAATAATAATAAACTATTGTCCACTACCAATCAACCGAAGTCCAGAAAGTTCCCAAGCAGTAGCCTCCCAGTCAAACTTCTGAATTTTATTGCTGAATATGATGTCATATGATATGGAATATCCTTTTGGTCACTTGGGGTCAGCTGTTTGGCTGTGTTTCCTCCCAAATTTTTGTGCACCCCCAGCCTACTTGCTTTTGGGGTGGAGTGAGAAGCAGAAAAGGCCTTGACGCAGTGTAATCACTGCTCAGCAATAACTGAAACATCTTTGTATTATCAACACTGTTTCCAGCACAAATTCAAAACATAGTTCTATACCAGCTACTCTGAAGAAAATTAACTCTATCCCAGACAAAACCAGCACAGTTTAAAAGATTCACATGCAAAGTGACACAGTGGAAGCCATGAACACCATGTAAACAAAACACATTGGTTTTTATGTGACCTACTATATGATGTCAGGCAGACTTACCTTTCTTTACAAGTTTCTTCTTCTGTATTTAAAATACAATTTCTATAGGTATACTGATAAATTTATCTATAGGATCATTTTGCCAGATATGGTCTTTTACTTAATTTGAGGATTTTAGGGTCTCATGGGTAGGGAGTCAGAGTGAGTTATGCACTTCACTTGTAAGAGAGATGTAATAATATATTTATTGATATAAAATAGTGAACCAACAAAGCTCAAAGGTTAATGAGACATTCATTTAACAGGATTCGATGATGAAGTTCACTTGATTATTTACTGTATAGAGTACAGGGTCAGACAAAACTGTTGGGGAGACCTTCCTGTTGTTTCACAAGGTTTGAAAAGGACCCCTTTTCTTTCTAAACGCCTTTTCAGAGAGAAGTCTCGGTGCAGCTAGATCCAATTCTAGTCCCAGACTTGATCAATGGTTTATTTCTAAAGGATTATATATGCACAATCAATCCTTTATATCACTTAGCTATGGTTTTGTAGTTTAGCATGCTATTAGTCACTTACCGAGAATCTACAGTGGCAAAGAATCTCTCAACCTCGAGGAGCAATCTTGAGAGTTGTCCCTACTCAAGGGGAGATCCTGGCATGCAGCCCCCTCTCATTTCAGGAGAGCTCAATGGGCCCTGGGCTGTCCACTATTTATGAAGTAATATGGTTGACCTATAGTCGTATTTGCATACTAGCTATATTTTGGTCAGTGCATACTCAGCAAGTCCCCCACTGTTGGTGGAAGTTGCACAAGATAGCCCTTGGCTATTGTGTTGTTATCTGTCTCCCCTGAGACGAATGCATCTAGCATGACCAGATAGCATCCATTATGGTCACCACTGGTGGTTATAACTTGAGCAGAGTTATGGGAAATAAAGAGCAGGTGAGGGTGGGGACAGGGGGAGCACATCATCACACAGGGGATTATTTTTCTACAACTTTTAATAATATTACACTTAAAAATCAATAACACATTGAAGAAATAATGTGTTGATGTAATGAATATCTTCAAATGCTTCACTTCCAACTAAAGGTGTCGGACATCTGTTGCTCATTTTTGCCCATGGTTTCTCTCTGCAGTATCTAATCTTTATAGACACTGAGTGTTCATGGCAAAGCATTCTCTAAAGTGATGTTAAGGCAATTTGTTGCAATCAGTGAATCTGTACATATTAGATCTTTTAGACTAAGAATGCTATGACTCACCAATAAACCCCTAGAATGGAAAAAAAGCTCAGTGGAGATTTGATGGGGTGGCAGGGTCATGAAGGTCAAGGAATATGTAGAGTGTGACTAACCACAGCTGTTGTAATAAAAAGTGACTTTATTTCAACACAGAGGGCATCAGCAGGTGACTTTTGTTCTAGATAAAAAGCAGGGTCAGTTGAGTAGACCAGTTAGTAGGATAAATGTTTCTTCTTGTGTTCATTAAGTGTGAACGTAGCCCTGAATTAGCAAACCAGCACTGTGGGGAGAGTATATGTGATTCAGCCCAATCAAGCATATAAAACCTGAAAAATTAATAAAATAATTTCAAAGATGGCAAGGGGTTTGAGATTATGTAAATTCATGTTTTCCTTTGCAGCAAGTAGGGACAACCAATGTTGTGCCAGTGAGTATATTACAGAGACTGATAATAGGGATCACATTGGTTTTGTGATTGAAGAGTGTATTGCCATTGTTGTATTTTGTTAAGTGTATCATATTTTTGCTATGTTTTCAGCATATTTTATATCACTTTGCTAAATCAGAAATCTTGTGTAACATCAACTATCTTCAAGTAAATAAATTTAATGTTAAACATTGCACCCTCTGTATATGAAATATCTAAAGGACTTAGGCCAGAGAGCATTGGACTCTGACAAAGACCTAGAACCTTGATCTCCCATTACCTAACTGAATATTTTATGTTAAGCTATTCTGGGAGGTAATATTAGAACCTGGATTATTGCATTCTTCTCTTGCTTCAATTGTCTTTTTTCCTCACTGTCTCAATTTTTTTCTGAGTCATAGTATATTGCAAACAGCAGTGAGTACTCCTGTTAATGTTATCTGTGTTCTGACCTGAACTCAGTGCTCTGTGTGTGGTCAGACATTAACAAATGCAGTGAATCACTTCTCTTATGGGAGCTAGCTCTAACCCTTAAACTACCCTTAAGAAGTGATAGGTGTCTGAAGACCACAAGCTAGCATGCAAAGCCATAAACTTTTAGATGAGTCAAAAGGCTTTTTCTAGAAATATTAAATAATTTAGACAAAGAGATTTTCTTACCTTAGCCTTCTGGTTTTAGAAACTCCCACTTTGCTTAGAGTGTTTTTTAACATGTGTTGACATGTTATTTAGGATTTAACTTCAAGGCTTCAGGAATGTTTTATTCTTTTCATAGTTCACCTGCTTTCAGTTCACCTACTCTGCAGCCTCCTGCTGGTTTTTTTGTTTGGTTTTGTTTTGTTTTGTTTGTTCCCTCCCCCACCTCAAATATTATTCAGTTCCTTCATGAATGACTGTGGTTTTGTTTCTCCTTAACATTATTAGCAACCTACCTAACTACCAGTTTAATTAAGTGAATATTATATACTGCTTCAAGAAAAAGAATCAACCTTTACTGATTTGTCCTATTAATGATAGGACATTACAATAAATGTCTTACAATAATAATGTTAATTGTTATACTAGTTTACCAGCAGAAAACTTAAACATACATATACTGTGGTTTTTTTACAATTCTTAGATATTAAAATGGCCATAAAATCTCCACATTGCTGTTTTAAAATTAAGTTTAAATATTTTAAGGGGAAGCGATTTTGAAAGACCTTAAAAACTACTTTTAAAATGTCCTCTCAACTGTCTCAATTTCAACAGGAAGAAAAAAACACAAGAACTTCAAATTATTAGTTAAATATGTTGAGTCTTATTTTCAAAATCCATGATACATTTAGAAATATGTACTTAGACTTTAAAAGGGCCTTATACAGAGCAAATCCCTTAGAACTGTGCCATTGCCAGCTACTTATATTGAGAATATAATAACAATAAATTTCAAAGCCTGCCTTGTAAGATACTAGGAAATTATTCTGACAAACTCAGAATGGGATTCATGCTTTTTTTTTTTTTTAGTTATTGTTGCTGGAATGTATTGCAAGTATTATACATCTTTGTTTTTCAGTATAAAACAAGGTATTTTTTTTTTTCAGGGACTGACTTTGTATGTGCACAAAAAACATGAAAACATTCTGATGAAGTTCATGATGTTTGTGTTTAATTTGTCTTTTACTCACTTACTGTAATATTAAGATCATAACTGAATTTTTAGTACTTTACTGAAAATCCAAGAGGGCCTTGAGATGAACCGCTGCTGTTCAAAAAACCTCACAGAAATGGAACAGTGAGAATTAAGCTTTTTTTTTTTTTTTCCTTTTTTCTTTGAGAGTATGACAATTTTACCAAAATGTTAATATGTAACTCTATATTATCTTATTCTTCTTATACTGATTTATGAGAGCTTTCTTAAGTAATATGTGAGTAAAATCTCACAGTATAGTTCCGGATTTGATCCTCTGAGATACAAAAAAATATATATCCTCATTTTAGATCTGTGAGTGAGATAGGTTTCTGTCTCCTTTAAAAAGAGATTATACTTCATCTCACCCTTTTCGATTGATTTTAGTATCTGATTACTGAGTAACTGTTAAATGACTCTCATTTAGCTCAGTTATCAATTATAACCTCATTGTGTCTTGCTAGCTAGATCACATTATTAGCTCAACATTCTATTTATGAACATCAGTCTGCTGAGATGCTGATTTCATTTTGGCTAAGACTGATTTGCACAAGTAACTAGAAAAATGCTTTATTTCTACAGAAACTTTCAATTTGTACACCTTTGAAACTTATGGGTTCACTCCCCTTTGTCCAAAAGTTTGACTCTTTTAGAGAAATTATGACACTGATGGTCTTTTTCTTCACTAAAGAAAATCCCCCAAAACAATTTGTTTGAACATATTTTCCTGTTAGTCTTTTCTCAGGTCATGTTTCTGCAGTCTAAAAGTCCCTATAGACCTAAGACTAACATCATAGGTGTTTGTAAGGGAAAAAGTAAAGGTGACTCTTTTAGCAAATATTTCATAGACAATATAGTACTGTGTTGCCTGAGGGCCAAGTTGTTCCCAAAACAGTGAATATAAGAATATTTCCAGATCTAAGAACTATACAGGGTTTCTATGTTCTATACAAGGAAATCTCCTCAGATATGCCTCATAAAACTTAGTATGTGCATTGGAAAATACATTGTTGAACAAACATGGACAGATGCACTGGACTGTCACAGATGATCAAAAGCTCCTGCAAACTCCAAGTTTGAGGATTTATTTGATTTGGAAGATCCTGGTTTTGTCACAGCAAAAATGTTCTTAACAAACAAAACCCTCATATCTCATGTAGACAGGCAGGAAAAGAAATACAGCCATTAGAAAAGTGCAAATCAAAAAGGCAGATTAGCTCAGCCAAACTCACTCTCTTATAGCATAGCTCTTTCCATCTATAGTTTCTTTAATTCTGTCATATCCATCTATCTCTTGGACTTTTTATTAATCTATCTCAGTGAAGGTTAAATGTCAAAGAGCATGCTAAAAGCTTGCTTGTTTGTTTTGTTTTGTTTTTTACAGGAATGATCCAGTTGAAGAAAGCCTTTGAGGACAGTAGAAAATAAACAATAAAAAACAAGCCTTCAAACTACAAGCTTTATTTGTAAACCTAGAACTATGCAAGACCAAGTGTTAAATTAGTTGTAGCAGTAGGAATGGCACAGAAATCATGGCCTTGTCTACACTAAAAACAATCCCATTGCTGTTAATATTAGCTCAGCTGAACTTAGTAGGGCATTAAAGACATGAGAGAAGTAAAAATCAGAGGAGCCAAGATGAGAAAATAAATCACCTTAAGACAGAGCTTCAGGATCATCAGAAAAGCTAGCTTCCTCAATACAAATGGCAGGTGAAGAAAACCAGCAGGCTAAAGTTTGTTCCAAGGTTTTAAACAGTGTTTAACAAAGGAGCCTAAGGCAAGAACAGAAACCAAGGCAGAAAATTTTCAGCTAGTAGGCCTTTTCCTTCTAGCTTCCCATGTAAAAAGAATATGATGATTTAACAACTTGGTGTCTCCTGACTTCTATCTATGGTGATGAACATTTCCTTATCGGGAATTTTAAATTACTTAAAAAAAAAAAAACAAACAAACAAAAAAACCTTAGGAGTTCTAGTATCCTCGCTGTTAGACAGAAACTTTTGGAAGGAATCCATTTGTTGGTGAAAATTTCTTAAGCCTTCATTCTTCTATGTATAGATCTTATCCACATCTCTGAAAACACTTATCTGGTACTATTTTAAATTCTTTCCATTCAATAAATAAATAAATATGTATCTCAATCGCATACAGAAAAATATTACCAGCAGCTCTTTCTTCTTTTTTTTTTTTTTTTTTTTTTTTTTAAAGTATGACTATGAAATCTCAGAGCTATCTAAATTTCATTTGAGATTAAATTTTTAAAAAATCTATGCTGGCTTTTTATGCCTTAGTTATGAGTACCAAGTTGGACACCTGGGATTTGTTTCATTTTCTGGTGATGGGTATTAAAAAACAGGACATCTAGAATACCTATGTGCTGGAATACAGATGTGCACTAAAGTAGCAGGAGGGATGATGGGAACACAGAGCACCTATTTCACTGAACTGTTAAATATCAAAATTTATCCTCATTCTGAATAAAAATGAGCAGTATAAAACTTAATTTTATACAACATTTTTAAACTTCGAATGCATGTGAAACTTGGAAAAAAATCAGAAACTTTCATTTCAAAATGGCTTTACTCATACCTGCTCCTTACGCTGTTTAAAATGTTTGTGGCCTGGAGAAAACTGGATTGTGCTTCCCTTCCCCATATTCTGACTTGGTCTCTGCAACTTCTCAGCTGAATCTTGTAGAGTTGATATAAATAATAACAGTCTGCAATGGGGTGAAGCCTGCCTGAAAGCACTGCTTATGTAAGTGGGACCTTGAGCATGTCTATCTGGCTTCAAGTTATTAGATTATTGTGGTATGTGTCAAAAAAACCAAGGGAAATAACAGTAATGAGATGAGACTTTCCTAAAAACAGTGGACTACATCTTCCCTGTTCTAATGATATAGGCATAAACTAGGGGAAAAACAAAACAAAGCAAAAACAAAAACCAAACCAAACCAAAAAAACCCACCCAAAACTAACCCACAGATGAACTCTTAACAACTTTATATCTATATAGAACATTTAGGACAAGAAACGGGAAATTGATATTAACTCAGGAAAAAATTGACTTTTGATATAGAGCAAGTCACAGAGATTGGTCTGAGGTGATGGAATCACTGGTGATATCGTCAACTTATAAGAAAGTAGAAAGCAAAAAATAGGGAAAGCAGTAGTCTCTTGCAGGAAACACATCCACAGGCATGCAACAATGTGCTGAAGGATGGTCTAAGGAAGTGCTGTGCATAAAGTGCAGCCCACCAGCCAGGACTGAGACTGCACCAGTGTGAACAATTGTCCTGTCTCCCTGAGTCCGTGGTGTGGTCTGAAGGAGACAGAGCCTTGACTGCTGTGAGTGTGTGACTCAGAGAGTTATGGCTACATCACTCTGAATTTCCCCTGTGGTATATAATTAAGACCCATTTTTTTAAAGAATTACGTTGGTGGCTAAAACACAGCTCTAGAACTTTAGCTGTTGTGAGAATAGTCCTCCGCTTAAAACCTTCAGCTGCAAAGCAACTGTGCCTGCTAGTCCCCGTCAGGTGCAGAATTTTCTAAATACTCTGAAAGCGTTATCAGAAAAGCATACCCCTAGTGTGTTTAAAAAGTTGTTACATGAAACATGCTCCACAAAGATTCTTGTATCTGTCTCTTAGAAATTTTGGCAGCAGTCTTGCCCTTTGTTATGTACTCTGTGGTTAGTGTACTCCCATGAAACCAGGGCCCTTTCCACATGTATTTGCAAATGAAGGTGACTCAAAATCAAAATGGTTAGGCAGTGCTTAACCACCTATTTATGGGGAAAAAAAATAAAAAATGAAATGGATGTAGAATAATGCTCCTGTTTTCTGTTCAAGCAGGGTTACTGCACAGAAAGTAATATAAGATTCAGTATGTCAGAAGGAGAGCAAGTACTGCCTATACTGAGAATCAGAAGTACAATTTTACTTATCAACTATTTACTTAGGAAAAGAGAGAACTGGGCTGACCCTCTAGGCTGTGGTTTTTGTTTGTTTTGGGTTTTTTTTTGTTTTGTTTTGTGGGGTTTTTTAAATACATTTCACGTTTAAATATCTGGAGATATATATATATGTATATATATATATATATATATAAAAGTAATTAATCCAAAAAATATTTTCTTTTTTTGTGTATACTACTCTAGTCATACAAATCTTTTATTATTTCTAAAATTTCAACTGAATATTAACCTTTTGCATTTTAGCCTTTTTCACAAGGCAGATGGGAGTTTGTGTTCTTGTAGAGGTTGAATGTCACTTAAATAAAACCTTGATCTTCATGGGAAGTCATAACTACTACAGAGTATAATTATCATCGTAACTAAATAAGTGAATATTTTCAAAAGATTTACTGGTACCCTGCCCCTCTTGGAGGAAGACACTTTATGTAAGTCCTGATTTGGGCACTGAGGCCTGAAAGACCAGTGTTAGAGTTAAATGTCCATCTTTTTGCCTATTGAGTAGTTCCAAGTTGTTCCCTACTGGTGAATATTTCAGATCATCTTTCCAAGGCAGATACTTTTTTCAGTGCACAGTAGCTTGATTCCAATAGTTGAATTACAGGCTCCAAATTGTATTCTGGGGGTCGGTCACTTCACTCATAACTTCAAGGATCTAGTTTTGGCTACAAATGGAAGTGTCTATGGATCTTAATAACTGTATATTGAAAGATCGGGAATGAGCTATGTATTAAAACATGATGTAATGAAAAGGTCTCTGCTATTCACTTCAAAAATTTTGGCAGAAAAAAGAGAAATTGAAAATAAATCTAGAGGCAATAATGGAAATTCAGTTGTGATTGACCAAGAAGTGCTTTCTCATCATAATTAAACAAATGTTTAATTGAACATACCTACATACAGGTATAAAATTACATATCAGAATTTAGATATTTTTGTTTAAGAAAACTGTGTTAAAGAACCTAATCTCAAGTAATACTGCTATTTTTCAGTTCATTGGTGAACACTGTGCTTTCAGAACTTTGCTACTTCTACAGTAATATACTTTGAAAATAGAAAGGCCAAAGTAAACCAAAGAGGTATATAAGTATATTTAGTCATTCATTTAAGTTTGTAGAAATGAGCTCTCAATCATTCTGGGTATTTTCATGACTGTATCTAGTCCCCATGTATCTGAGTAAGGACCTGAACTCACTGGGGCTAGTATCCTCAGCAGCTGACCTGTATGGTCTTTTAACTGCTATAGAAACCAAATTAATTCAAAAGAGATTTGAAATTACCTTTCCCTTTCTGGATTATATAGACTAATTTAGATTTTGTAGTGTCTTTTGTTATGCACAGATTTATTTTACCTGGTCTGAGGTCCAATCATCTGGTGATCTCTTAAGGAAGCCCAGACCACTCTACTTAGCTAGGGCACAATGAAGATCAACACTGCAGCCCTGTGGGTTATTTGGCTGCTGATGAATGAAAACACACTATTTTAGCTCTGGAATGGGTTTGTGCTAGAAACTTGGCATCTGTCTAGCTGGCCAATGTGACAATGGGTGCTATTTATCCATTGCCAACCCTTTCTGTATGCAATAGTGGAGGGAATTCCTAAAATTATAGTGAGTTTTATTGTTTTTGTTTAGAGAATCTGGAACATCAGGCAAGAATAATAAGGATCATAAATGTTTCATTGGGCTAGATACAATAAAGAACTTGAGTACTTAATTAAGGATTTAGGCAGAAACTAGATCTGTCAGAAGATAATCAGAAGATGCAGGCTGATCTAAAGTTGTGAACTGTCCAGGAACAAGTCTAGTAGGGGAATCAAGAGATACTTTAGCCTGCTAGTGGTAGTAACTTACACGCACACACAAACACACACTATGGCAATAGAAGGTTGCACATTAGAAATGTAATGCTGTATCCACATTATAGGATAACTGAGAACCCTGGGGCAAACTGCTTTTTTCAAGCAAAGGAGGAAGTTTTCAGGATAACAATGCAATAGATTGAACTATGCAGCAGATAGGAACTGATTCTACAAATTATAAAAGTTAAGAAAGGATTAGTTCATATCCTGTGTGTTTTTCAGTTAATTGAATTACCACTTGACATTAAAATTAAAGGATATAGTTAATTTATATCTGACCCATGCCATTGGACAAATTAGAAGTACAATTACAGAAAGAAAAAACATCAATTTGGAATGTATTTTACTGCAACTGTAAAAGGAAGTCGTGAAGTTATTGTATTCTATCATATTCTTAAGTTTAAAATTAAACCTTATTAGATACTTCTGATAATTACTTTGAGAAGCAGGCAAGAGGAATCTCGGGTCCTCCCATTAATAGAAAGAAATGTAAGGAAAAGTGAGAGGAAGTAGCCCATCTATACTGCTCTGTCCTACAGTATATTTTTGGATGATCTATGCCATGTTATCAATGTATACCACTAAAAATAATCAATCAGATAAATTAAATAACATTTGAAACAGCATTTGGAATTTTCAAAATTAAATGGCAAGTGTTTAAAGCTCAGGAGTTTCCATTATGTTTCATGGTAACTTTTTTAAACTTTTGCATAATTCTACAGAGGGAAAAAAAAAAATCTACAGATTCATTGAATCAGTTTTGGTGGTAAAACATTTTCTTTGAAATTTATTGCAATAAAATCTGTTATAATTCACATTCATGCCTGACATATATTTATCAGATTTGTCCTCTTCAGTATCTTAGATTTGAAGTATGTGTGTGTCTACATTAGTAATTCAGGGTACAAAAGCTCTTTTTCAGTGCAAATTTGTACTCAATCTGTAGGCAATGTTCTGAAGTGCATGCTCAAGAGCACCTCTGATACATGCAAAGTAGTTTTGCTCCCAGTGGATGCAGTACTGAAACTTTACACTTGTGTCCCACCTACAGTACACTACTTGTGTGGAAACGAGGTCCTCCAGAAGATCTTCACATCTATACTTGTGTGATGCCTGATGGAAGTAGAAACCACTTGTGTGGGGTAATATGGTTTGGCAGAGGTGGAATGGATCTTCCTTTGGTGGGAGGCAGTATCTTGTAGAAATTGCTTCTTGTGATTAGACCAGTTTGGGAATCTGATGTCTGATCCCATGAAGTCTGCAAGGTGGCCGGAAGCTCCACTGAAGAAGTAAAAGCATTACTACATTTTGAAATACTCTCTGCTGTTCCACCTACGTCATAGCACACAAGATATACTCTGTTCAAAGTTTACTTAGCTAGAAACCACTTTCTTGATCAATATTGTGTCCTCACATCACTGCACTAATGACTCGGTGGTATCTATTGTACTTTCCTTTGTCTCTCCATGGTTTCTGTTAGCTTGTGATTCAACTGTACTTTTATCATAAGCCCAGATATGACCAGAAAGCATTGTTGCACAGTAAAAGCACAACCAACAACTTTTTTTTTTTTTTCTTTCTCTCTGTCAGTCCCATGCATACAGAAAACTTGTAACAATAAATGATATGGCAGTTGGCTTTATACCAGTGCAAATCCTAAGCCTCTTTTACTAAAACTACATGGTATTTTGGGCTTGGAAATAAGCTGGTAACACTCACTTCTTTACATTCAGCAAAAAATTCTCATAGCATTAGATGAGTTTATGCAAATGCTTCAGGAGAAAGTATAGCTTATGCCACCTTCTAGGATGCACCTATGTCCTGACCATCTGGGATAGAGACAGTTTTCTTCTCTCAATAGTTAGAATAGTGCTATATTTTGGATTCAGTATGGGATTTGGAATGAGAAGAATGTTGATAATGTACTGATGTTTTCAATTGTTGCTGGGGAATTAAGGGCTTTTCAACTTCCCATGTTTTGCTAATATGCAAGTGCAAAGAATCTAGGAAGAGAGTGGTGGGTTTAAACAGGGTATGCCAATGGGTTATTCCATATCATAGAATGTGATGTTTAGTATACTGATGAAGGTTGACTGGAATGTTGTCTCTCTTTTGGGACTGAGGTTTCAAGTTCAGGATTTTCACTCCTCCAGGATTGCTATTGGTGGGTGGTGAGCAATTGCATTGTACATCAATGATTTGTATATTCTATTATTATAATTAGTATTTTAAATTTTATTTTATTCCAATTATTAAATTGTTCTTATCCCAACCTATGTGTTTCCTTACCTTTACCCCTCCAATTCTCTCCTTTTCCCTGGGAGAAGGGAGAATGAATGAGTGGCTGTGTGGTGTTTGGCTGCCAGCCAAGTTAAACTATGACAACCTGTCTAAAGTAGATATTGTCAGGGTGCAGTGGGGGCCAGTGGGTCCCTGGGATGGGGCTGGGAGAAGCAGGGGTTCACCAGGGGTCTGTCAGGTCAGAACCTGTCACTTAGGGCCCATCCTACCACCTCAGCCAGGAGCAGGGCAGCCAAGGGACACCAGGGCAAATACACCACCACACATCTGGCAACTCCATGGAGACAGGCATGGGCCAAGTCTGGGTCAGGACATGGGCCCACAGGTGGGGATTAGGATCAGGACTGGTGAGAGGAATCAGGGTGAGACACAGTCCCAGGATGTCAGAGCACAATTGTAAGGAACAGGGCCACGGCTAGGCAAAAACTTCAGCACACAGGTTGTGGTCACGATCAGACAGAGCTCAGTCTCTTCTAAGCAGCAACAGGCTGTAAATAAGAGGTCATTGTAACTGTCACTTACTGTTGTGGACATGTGAATCTTCTGTTTCAATCATTTCTGTAGATTGCAAACATCTGGCATCCAGCAGAGCATGACGTATCTTTCTGCCAGATGTTAATTCCAAATATTCAAGTTTCTGTAATTTTCTTAGTAGAATGGATTTTTTTTCCTTTCATTTTGCAAGTTCTGTATTAAAAATATTAGACATTGTCTAATACATTTATAAATGGATGTTAGGATTACTCATAGCTGGCTTTGATGACAAACTGGAATCAAGCAGTTCATTAATTTATTGGTTGCAAATTGTAGCTTGGTTGCAGATATAGATGTTCACTGGATCAGATAGAGGCACAACGATAATCATGCTCACTATTTGAAACATTTCCTTCCTCAAACTGTGAATATGGTTTGGGTTTTTGGGGGGTTTTTTGGGGGGTGTTTTTGTTTGTATGTTTGTTTGTTTGGTTGTTTTTTTGTGGTTTTTTTTTTTTAAACCCTGTCACTGATGTCCATTTATTGAGTATTTTCATATCTGGTATTAGTGTTTCCAAGCACTGGCTTATGACACATTCAGCACAGCTTATCTAGCTTTATGTTTTTAACTCTTTTGCTTCGGTTTTAGCTCGCATATGCATTCTGTAGTATTTGCTGTTCTCATACTTTCCCAGGATAGTTCATTGCTTTGAAGAACATTTTTTGTGGTGTTAGAGAAATAAATCATAGGTATCTCAAATTTGCACATTACAGTATCTTTTGTATCTTAAATGTTACATATGGTTGTAAGCCCTGTAACATAAGTATCTATCCTCTCCTCTAATCTTCTCTTCTACTGTCTTTGACTCCACTTTTAAAAGCATACAAAAATCCAAAAATATTTATGTCTATAGTGTCTTTCTGCCATGAGTCATAAAACTTGTCAAAATACTTTTATCATCCATTTCAATGTCTGAAGGAAGATTTTTTTGTTAATAAGTGCCCTATGTAATGTAGGAGTTTCTCTATTTCAGTCTAAAATATCACAACCTACAGTAAAATATATAATGCTACTTTTGTTCCCCTTTACATATTGTGGTGGTTTGGGTGGATTCACCCTTTCGGCTCACACCTTGCAGCAAAACACAGCCTGCTCTCTCACCCTCCTCCTCACCCCCTCCTGTCTCACCCAGGGAGTTGAAGAGAGAATTGGAAGGAAAAGGGCAAGGAAACTAATGGGTTGAGATAAATAAACTATTTATTAATTAAAATAAAATTATAATGATAACAACAGTAATAATAGAATATACAAATGAGTGATGCACAGTGCAATTGTTCACCAATCGCCGACCAATGCCCAGCCAGTGCCAGCCAGCGATCCCGGAGCAGAGACAGTCCCGAAACAGAAACCCTGGAAGAACGAGCCTGAGAGATCTCCAAGAGAATATCCCTATCTTCTGGTCAACCCCGGTTAATATACTGAACATGACATGGTATGATATGGAATATCTTATTGGCAAATCCAAATGCCAGGTTTGGGTTTTGCTATTCACTACGCTTCTCCCTCCCAGTCCTAATGTATCTGTGAACCAGCAACAACTAATAACATTAGCACTTTTATAAACATTCTTCTCATAAAAAGTTCCGTACTGAAACTAAAAAACAGGTATTCTAACTACTAAGAAGAAAATTAACTGTATCCTAGCAAAACCAGAACACATATACTCTTAACATAGGATGCAGGACTTGAGGTTGATTAATATTTTTACTTAGAAGACCTTCCCATTATGGAGCCTATATGAATCTGGAATAGAAGCTGTTCCACATCTTAAACTTTAAGAAGCTGTCAACCCTCCTTGGAAACAGCTTCTTGTTCACTTTCTTTTTTTTCCTGGTGCAAATTTTTTTGTTTTGATTTTTTTTTTTTTCCATCTTTCTCCTATTCATCAGTTCTGTAAAACTCATTTTCTCCTGATAGTACTTCTGTGCTTATGCAAGCCTTTTTGTTTGGCTGTTTGTTAAAATGAAAATTCAGTAATCCTTGTGCTCTAAGTTTGACCATATTCTTTTTTTCTGTTTATAGGAGATGCTTTGTTTGCCTAGAGTACTCTCTTGCACTGGCATTAACTATGCTGAACATTTCTACCTTACATTAAATAATGTTTACTGAGTGATAAGAGAAAAGTTTTCTGGGTCCTAAAATTAAATGGGTCCCTTATTAATTGTTCTTATTGCACATATACCACAACTGCTGACTGTTTCAGGTCCCGTAGAGAGTGACCCACTACAAATCTTTCTTTTTGTAGCCTGCAGGCTTTTTTCCAGCTTCCACAGAGACTACTGCAGATGAACCTTTAAACAACCTGCTCTGAGCTTTCTAAATCAGTAAGTTGGTAAATTGTAATTCACTGTGGCTCAGCAACTTACATACTCAGCCTGATCTTTCCACTTCTGAACAGTTTTCAGTTTCTATACACTCTTAGGAGGACTGGACAGTGAGCCCTTATGAAAGAACAGAGGTTGCCTAGTGCAAAGTTCCCATCTAGAGCAATTTCCCCATTGGACAGGTATAAGACACATGTCAAAAGGCTGCAGGAGACAATTCTTCATAGGAAGCTCCTTTGTCTAGTTCACATTAGTGTTACATAGACCTGGAATAAGAAGCTAGTGAAAATTATGACAAAAAAGAAAATAATATATCAGCCTTCTGTCATGAGGGTTTACTACTTCCTGACCCTTTTTTATTCTCTTGAACTATAAACAGTTTCTAAGGTAGATTATAATTACAGTATCTCACTGTACAGTACAACTTGTAAATGTCAGTAATTCTTAAGCAGTTAGACTTGTTAGGAAAGAGACATGATTTTCTGAGCTGCTGAACCACAACACAGTGCAAGAAGACAGTAACTGTAAAAGTTATAACAATTCACCTTTTAAATATTGCAGTAGGTTTTGCTTTTGATTATTAAAGAAATATGAATGTCAGAGTGTGTTTTATGTAGCAAAAGTTACAGCTCGGGAAACTGTGATGTGCATATGATGTCACAGAATCACAGAATGTTTGAGGTTGGAAGGGGCCTCTGAAGGTCATCTAGACCAACCACCCTGCTCAAGCAGGGACTCCTAGAGCACATGAACCAGGAATTGTCCAGACAATTTTTGAATATCTCTAGGGAGGGACATTCCACAGCCTCTCTGGGCAACCTGTTCCAGTGCTCAGTCACCCTCACAGTAAAGTCCTTCTTTATGTCAGATGGAACTTCCTATGCTGCAGTTTGTGCCTGTTGCCACTCATGCTATTGTTGGGTGACAAAGTCAACCTCAATCTAGAAGGAGGATTGAAAAGCATTTAGAGAAGCAGCCATGTATCTGGCATGATTCAGAAGGATGCCTCAAGGCTTCACCAAAACCAAGTTCTTTCAAATTTGATCTTCAAAGCTAAAAACATTTGTGAGTCTTCTCACACTTTTCACCTCTGGAATGAGGAATCAACCATACAGTATTTAGAAAGTTAAAAATCTTCACAAGCTCTTTGGAATCTTGGAGGTGGATGTGTACACATTTCTTTTCCATCTGCTAAGTGTTTAGCAGGAAAACATTAGCCCAATTCAGCCTGTGAACACACAGATTAATTCAGAGAGTGCATGGTTGAAGATCGTGTTGAGCCTTGCCTCTTCTTCCTTTCCTTGTTTTTCCATTTCATTGTTGTAGGTTTGGAAATTAATTTTAGTGATTGTTGCCATGACATCCTTATTATTTGCACTGCAGAGGAATTAGCAGAAAATATCCCTGCAACTGAGTTGCAACAGAGTAATCCTCCCATTGTCCTTACTTTAAAGCATTGACAGAAAGGTCGGTAGGGTCTTCAATTCTTTAATTCTAGACTTCAGACACGTATTATACTTTATATTGTGTGTTTGTCACTCTTTCACTCAGGTCTGTACTAGTAGCATACATATTTGAGCATCAGTGTACTTTATACTCTATGTTGTTACTGACTACAGCTCACATCCCTTTTCCCTCCCAGCTGTATATTCAGTGCTCAAAGAGCTTTTTGTGGTGCTTTACTTGAACAGAGGAACAATAGATCAGATTTTTCAAACTTCTTTCAAATTCTGATTGCTTATCAGAAAACTTTTGCAAACTGCCTGCAGATTTTTCATGTTGTGGCTAATATCTTAACGAAGACAACCTTTGTCACATAGACATTAAAAGCAAAAATCCCAAACCCACAACTCCACAATACAAAATGATTCAGACATGATGAGGTGGTGGCAATAAATATCTGGCATTCTCTGCAGTTTTCTCCTCCACATTATTGAGTGGTATGTTTTTTCCAGTATATTATATGATCTTTATCCATGTTATTTGCAAGTGTGAGAAGAACCTTAAAAACAGAATACTGAGTGCATAATTCTTTTAAAATATCTCACTAACTTATGCTACCATTAACTGATAATTATATGGATCCATTATCATAACCTCTCACAGTCATTAACAACACCAACAACATTAGTTTTTCAGGTTTGTGAAGTTTAGCATAAAAGGCTGGGCCTTCCTGCATGAAAGTTGAGATGACTGTGGACTTGTGAGTATATCATATGAGCTTCAGTATGTGTATTACTTCAAGTTTTAAATAGAAATGTTATAGCCCATTTAGTTCCATCTGTCCTCCACAGAATAAATAAGAACTTGATTACAAGCACATGTTAAGACAAACATTAAGTTCTTCTGTCCAACAGAGAATTCTGACTTTTCCCAAAACTCTCTATATTTATTTCAAAAATATTGAGGTCTTTTCAGAATCTGAAGGACACACATGCCCTCCACTTCAGAATATCTAATGTACGAAGATGAAACTGGTAAAAGGGTGCCTCCTATATGCCACATCTTTTCTAATCTCCCTTTTAGTGAACCACTAGATGGAAGTGTGCCTGTCTTTGCTGATGAGGTTGTTTCACTAGGTAGCAATAATTAAATGTCCAATACCTGAGAGAGAACATATTCAATAGCCTGGAAGTTAGAACAGTTAGAGGAAAATTGAGGTTAACATCCTGGTTTCAAAAAAATTAAAATCCACTTACTGGAGAAAAACAACTCAAATATGAGAGGTTGAGATTACTAATTTAGAGTTAGCTCATGTTCATTGATTATTAGAGAATAAGTCAGTATAACATCAGCTATGAGATGAGAACATGTACTGTCTAAATCTTGTATGAAGATATAGATACTTAGATACTAGGACTTTCCTAAAATGAATGAGGATCTATTTGTCTCAGGTTTTGACTATTAATTCCATTCTACTGTTGGGAAAAAATATAATAATTAAAAAAAAAAAAATCCTATTTTTAAAAAAATGTTGAAAACAGATGTTACAGTATCTCTTAGTGAAAAATATTTAGGAGGCCATAATCTTAAATTCAGTATCACTGCAAATGTTTAATTATCATGATGGTATTTCATGTGGATATCTATGTCCCTTCTATCATTTGTAAATTTCTTTTTAGAGAGTATTGAGGTAACAGATTACAAATGAACTTGTCTTTAAACAACAGTCTGGCAAATAAAAAATGAACTGGGACAATGACAGCTGTGCAAATTGTTTTTCCAAAGGTTTTAAAAGCCATGGGTTTTTTTGTTGATTTGTTCATTGTTTTTTTTCCAAAGGTGGTTTGCAGTTTCAGGACAGAAATAATTGTCTTCCAATGAGCACCGGCAATTGAGAAGACTGCCACAAGTATTTTGGAATGACATTGTAACTCCCAGAGTTCATGAGAAGTTTCTGACAGTGTTATGACAGAGCTTTTGGATTTGATTAATTTTATTGAAAAAGTCTTTTTTTTTTTAAAATGCTTGATTGATTCCAATTGCAAATTCATGACATGACATGTCAAGAAGCGTGTAGGAAATAATTGGGAATTAGGAACTTCTTTCTAAAAGATGAGATATTCATGCATTCATATACAAAAGTGTAACTATGGTTGTGTTAAGTTTGTGTGTATGGGGGCAGTGTTTTTGTTAGTGGTGGAAGGGGCTATAGTGACAGCCCCTGTAAGAAGCTTCTAGAAGTTCCCCTGGCTCCAAGGTGGACCTGCCTCCAGCTCAGGCTGAGCCAATCAGTGATAGGAAAATGCCTCTTTGAATCCATTTTTATGAGGGGAAGAACCAGTTTGGCAAGGAGAGCTATCAGGGAACCATAGACATTAAAAAAAGACTATCGACAACATCAGGAAAGAGGAGGAAGGGAGGTGAGACAGAGGACTACAGACACCCAAGTTAGAAAAGAGAAGAGTGAGGGGAGGTAAATGAAGTTCTCTGCAGACCATGGAGGTTCAAAGGCAGAGCAGATATGCATGTGTAGGCCATGGAGGCATTCACACCAGAGTGGGAGGCTGCCCAATAGCAGCTGGGACTCCATTGAGAGTTCATGACAGAGCAAGAAGACCCCACAGATGATCACGCCAGAGCCAAATGTGAAAGCCCATTTCTAGCCTGTGGAGGTTTCCCCTGGAGCCAGGGGCTGTGCCCAAAGTGGTCTGTGACTCCATGGGAAGCCCACAGTGGAACACTTTATTCCTGGACCATTTTAGCCCACAGAAGGGTCTCCACACCAGAAAGTGCAATGTAGACAAACCCATTCCATGTTCCCCTGTGCCACTGTGGGGGAGAATCTAGGGAAATTGTGAGCAAAATAATTTGAGCCCAGGAAGAAGGGGTGGGTGGGAAGATGGTGTTTTAGGATGTTGTTGTTATGTCTCACTACCCTGCTCTGATTAATTGGTAACAAAACTAGTTTATTTTTTTTCTTCCCCAAGTCCAGTCTATTTTGCCTGTGACCATATTTGGTGAGTGAGCCCTCCCTTTCCTCATTTCAACCCACAAGCCTTTTATTTTGTTTCTCCCCCCATCTCACTGGAGCAGGGGGGGAAGTGAGTGAAGGACCACATGGTCTTAGCTGCAGCTGAAACCACATCAATGGTGAAGATCTCATTTTCTGGACTTGAGATGTCTTGAACAAGAGTTCAGGCACAGGAAGTTTCTATTTGTCAGGAACAATAGGTTTGTTTGGTTGGTTTTGTTGGTGGGATTTTTGGGGGTATTTGTTTGGTTGTGTTTTTTTTGGTTGGTTGGTTGGTTGGTTTTGCTTTAAATGTGTTTAAATAAAAAAAAAAGAGATAAATTGTGTGCACCATTAGTCTGAAATGAGAATGACAAAAATAAAGACAGGAACATACAAGCCAACTTTGCCTTTAGGAAGCATCAAATCCAGCTCTGAGCCCAGGTGAATGAGACAGTTGCCTTGGGAACAGACTACAGGGTAGTAAAACTGTTGCCTGATTGCTCCTATCAGACTGAAAGGATTTCTCTCTGTCACCTACGAGCTGTGTAAGCTTGAGATACATGAGCTGAAATGTCCTGGTGAAGAAAGGGGAGAGAGGTGTGATCCTTCCCAAAAGCAGCAGTCATTGCCCAACTCTCACAACTTCCCTCTAGTGGTCACAGAACAAGTTAAGTCTCCAAAGCACTTCCTCCTGTCTTCAACCTTCCCCTTCTCTTGGCAAGTGAAGGATGGTTCTTCATCTCCAGAATTGCAATGATAATTCTTTGTCTTACTTCTGAGGAGCCTTGAGTTGGTTTTCTGAAGTTGTTATGACAGAAAAAACTAAAAGAGAAAATCATTCCAATTATTAAGGCTTTAATAGTATAACCTCAGATTTAACAACAGGCAGCAATCTAATCAAAGAAATTATGCTGCTACATTGAGCATCTCTAGACATGAAAAAATTAAAGTAGCAGGTCCCACCTTCATGGATTTTACTGAATTTTCTTAAAACGTCTGAAGCAAAACCAAGTCTACCAGTTACTATTTTAGCACTTATATATATATGTCACAGTCTGTCCAGCAGCAAGTCTGTCTTGAGAAATCATAAGCCATCATTGGTAACTTACTCAAAAAAAAAAAACAACCAAACCCCACACAAAACAAAACAAACAAACAAAAACTTTAATGTGCAAATCCCAAAAGCTAGCATTCTCTAGGCTTGGGTGAAATCAGGCAACATTTCCACCAGTCATGCACCTCTTCATACAGGCAAACTCAGACCTGTCAGCTATGACATCTACAGTACCTAAGTCTATGGGTTTCTTTAGGAATTTAAGTTTTTCAGACAGGATGCAAATGAAATGATTGCATTAGATAAGTTTTCTAATGTGTAACAATACTACATTTCTGACATATATATAGTTCAAGAATTGTATGTCTTTACTGGCAGGTTCTTGAAATATCACTACCCAGTTAGATGATAGTGAAGCTTATATAATTTTTATTATGTTACTCTATCAGATTCTTTATCCACAATGGTTATTTTAATCGCAAAATGAGAAAATGTAATTTTCCAGATGGGCGTAATCTCTTGCATTGCCCTTTATGTTATACTAATTCTTTACTTTCTACAATGTTTGGAGAAAATTGCATCTGGATAAAGCATGGAATACTAGTATGCAAAAAATAATTTGGTTTTCTATTCTTAAAAATATATATAATTATAAACAAGCTAAACAAGATACTTTATATATATATACACACACACACACATGCATAAATTAAGTATGCATGATTTCTGCACCAGAGGTCAATGCAGCAATGATACTGGGAATACCCAGTGGTTAAATTCCCTGTGATGTTCCTGCTCACTGCAAAGGGCTTGGACTAGATGACTTTTAAAGATCCCTTCCAACCCAAACTATTCTATGATTGTATGAGTCCTTGCCTCCTAAGGGGTATCAGTAGCAGTTGTGTGATTCTATGGTTGATAAGGATGATTTAGCAGCTTAGATAGCAGAAATTATTCCATAACATGATTGTTGCAGCTCAGTTACCTCATTTCATTTCATGAAGAATTCGAAACATATCTTATTTTCGTAAAGATGTATTTTCAAATGGTATTAAACATGCTATACTCTGCCTATAAATTTTGTGCAGAAAATAGTCACAAAAAAATCGGTAAGTAATTTTAAACATATTCTTATATTTATTCAGATACATACATTGCCTAAACCAAGAATATAGCTAGGGATCACATTCAGTAATATCTTTAGAAAAGTGACATTTTACCTGAGATTTCTCCTTATGTTTTGCTACAACAAACTTTGTTTCCTTTTTGAAACTTGTATCAGACTCTATCACTTTTAAATCATCATAAGCAATTCAAGATAGCTATCTCTGGGCTACATCTGACAGTGACATAAGCAATGTGGTATGTGTGCTAGTGGAGATAGATTAACTCAAAAATATTTGAGGCTGGTAAAGAATATGTTGTAAATCATCCAGGCCATCATGGATTGTATATAGTACAGAAAGGTTTTTTACGACTGGGGGGTGGGGGGGGGGAGTACAGGAGAAATCACACTAACCTTCCAGATATAAAATGGTAGGAAACAGTATTCCAATTGTTACAGAACTGAGGCTACATCTCTTGCGTATCCAGGAAGGGTCAGAACAGCAGTGACACTTTTTTAAAGAAAATATCTCCAAGCCAAGTAACCCAGGAAATTTGAGAATTAGGGTTGCTTTTCAACTCTGCACCTCCTTGTAAATGTGCAGCTATATATAAATTGTGCAATTGCATGCTTTCTTCCCCACCACCTCCTCTTCCCCCAGGGCTATTCATGAAGTGTATAAAATGGATGAACCGCATGGGAGAAAAAAAAAAAAAAAAAAAAAAAAAAGTATTCAATATTTTGTTGTATCTTTTTATTTTAGCTCTACAGCTGTATATTTCATTTATTAGACTTTATTGAAACCATGTCCTCAAGACAGAGTTACTGCTTTTCTGGTAGCATTTTTTTTTATCACAGTCATCACTATAGCAACAGACTACTTCACAAGCATGAAGAAACTTATTTTTAAAATTTCTGCAGAAGTGAGGTTTGTAGCTGAAGTTCTGTATTAAAAAAAGGTAAGTGATAAATTTAAATAATTAATGAGGTCACCTGTACTGAAAATCTTAGTCAAATAAATATACAGAAGGTTTTGAGTTTTTCTTTTAAACTGAAATTTGAACTGATTGTACCTTAAAAAGAAAACAAAAAAACTTGAACAGAAGAGCTACTAAAGAAGAATACTAAAAGTAGTAAGAAATCTGTAACAAATAAAAGGAAAATTTGGCACAAATTATGAGTAGATAGTGAAAATTCTCAAAAGTCAAGCAGTTATTTTTTGAAGATGAATATAAAGGAAGCACTAGAAACTGTATGAATACTTATAATACTATAAATGCAGCGTGAAAAGTAGCATAGGTCCTATACATAAAGTTAGTAAAGGTTAAATGGACAGGAAAATGTTATTGACCGTAGTGTGGCATAGGCAGAATAGGAATGAGAGATAGAAATTGGAAGTATCATTGCCTAGTAAAACTCAGAAGCATAATAAAGTCAAAATTACAATGCCCCATCATATCTATTGCTGAGTTTTGTCTAGGAAGCAATCACAATGGAAGGAAGTTATTACAAGGATTCTTCTGAGGGTAGTTAAAAAGCTGACAGATGTCATAATAAGATCTCTCTCAATGATCTTTCAATGCTCTTGGGAATTTAGAGAGGTCCCAGTTGACTGGAAGCTGGCAAATGTTGGCCCAATCTTCAAGAAGGGCAAGAGAGAAGACCCGGGCATCTACAGACCTGTAAGTCTCACTTCTGTGCCTGGAAAAATTATGGAGAAGATTACTCTGTGAGTCATTAAAAAACACCTGGAAGACAACATATTCATTGGTTCTAGCCAACATGGGTTCATGAGAGGAAAGTCCTGCTTGACAAACCTAATCTCTTTCTGGAGCACCTCTCCTATGAGAAAAGGCTCAAAGAGTTGGGGCTGTTCAGCCTCAAGAAGAGACGACTCTGGGGAGATCTTATAGCGGCCTTCCTGTACCTGAAAGGGGGCCTACAGGAAATCTAGGGAAGGACTTTTTACAAAGGCAGTTAATGACAGGACAAGGGGAAATGGCTTTAAGCTGAAAGAGGGTGGGTTTAGATTAGATATTAGGAAGGAATTCTTGACTGTGAGGGTGGTCAGACACTGGAACATGTTGCCCAAGGGAGTTGTGGATGCCCCCTCCCTGGAAGTGCTCAAGGCCAGGTTGGATGAAACTTTGAGCAACCTGGTCTAGTGGAAAGGTGTCCCTGCTCATGGCAGGGGGGTTGGAGCTAGATGATCTTTGAGGTCCCTTCCAGCCCAAACCATTCTATGATTCTGTGATAATAACAAACTGTGATACTATGAGACTGATTTCAGGTACATCCTGCTGCTCTTAAAGCACTAAGGGGAGGGACCTTATGAAACAATGGAAGACAGGTGGCTTTATTATTTATTATGGAAGGTTTTGATATACATTGACACACAATATGAAAGACATGAAAAATGTTTCTTTGTTTAAATTTCAGAAAAAAAAAAAATCTTCTTTGTGTGGAAGATATTCCTCATTCAACATTTTTCCATTATTCCAGGGGAACTTAGTACTGTCATGATAATTGTAACTTTTCACATTTTGTTCCACTCTCTCAAATCAAATCTACTATAAATTTACATGAAATGTGAAAATATTCCATCAACTTGTTTTTTTTTGTTTAAAAAGAGACACCATAATATAAATAAGCATAATCCTACTGGGTGCATTGGAGCTGGGAATGCAGTTTCCACAACTAGAATACTTCACATCATGGTAAGACCATCTTCTGCAACAAGAATAATTCATAATTTAGTTGTTTATTTGAGCTAGTCATACATCCAGATAAAGACATCCTGGTCTGATGTTTATTTATCATTAAAAATTAATTATATAATCTTTAATTATATACTTTTATATTTGACTGCAGTTGGATTTTACAAATCTTCCTTAAATGTCCATTAGACATGAGTGTGTAGCTCTTAGTTACAACTATATAAACAAAAGAGCTGGTCAGTGCATAGTGTCATCTATGACTGACACTTCTTGAGCTGGGCATTGCAAGGGTGAGGTGGCTGAGATGTAGTTTTCAAAGAAAGGAATAAAAAGAGACACTTACATTAGCTTTCTCAATTAAGTCATAGTCTAGGAGTTCAGAAGGAAGCTACAGTTCCAGAAAAGGCTGATGCTGTGATTCTATGATTCTATGATTCTATGATTCTATGATTCTATGATTCTATGATTCTATGATTCTATGATTCTATGATAAGGTTACCCACATAGCTGATCAAGGGAAATTAGTCGATGTAAAACTTTTTGACTTCATTAAAGCCTTTGATACCGTCTCCCACTGTACAACTGGATAAACACACACTGCTATGGGGGACCAACTGGCTGATGGGTCAAGATCAAAAGGTTATAGTCGATGGCGCTGGCAACTGCTCACTAGTGGGGTCCTGCAGGGATTTATCCTGGGGCTGGTGATCTTTAATGTCTTCATCTATGAGTTAGATATAGGACTTGAAGTTTGCCAATGAAACCAAACTGGGAGGAGCTGTGGACACTCCTGAGGGAAGAGAGCCCCTGCAGAGAAATCTAGATAAATTAGAGAGCTGGGCAATCACCGACTGTATGAATTTTAAAAAGGGCAAATGTTGGATTTTGGTCCTGGGACACGGCAACCCTGGACCCACATACAGACTGCTGCTAGAGAGCAGCCCAGTGTAGAGGGACCTGGGTGTTCTTGTCAATGGCAAGCTGAACATGGGTCAACAGTGTGCCCCAGTAGCCAAGAGGGCCAACCGTGTCCTGGGGTACATCAAGCACTGCATTGTGAGCTGGTCAAGGGAGGTGATCGTCCTGCTCTACTCTGCACTGGTGCGGCCTCACCTCGAGTACTGTGTGCATTTTTGGGCACCACAGTTTAAAAGGATAGAAAGCTACTGGAGAGTGTCCAGAGGAGGGCCGCTAAATTGGTGAAGAGTTTAGAGGGGAGGCTATATGAGGAGAGGTTGAAGTCACTTGCTATGTTCAGCCTGGAGAAGGGGAGACTGAGGAGATCTCATTGAAGTCTATAACTTCCTCACAAGGGGAAGAGGAGGGGCAGGTGCTGATCTCTTCTCTCTGGCAACCAATGATAGGCCCAGGGGAAATGGTAGGAAGACATGCCAGGGGAGGTTTAGGTTGGACATTAGGAAAAAGTTCTTCACCCAGAGAGTTCTGGAGCAATGGAACAGGCTCCCTAGGGAGATAGTCATGGCACCAAGCCTGACAATATTCAAGAAGCATTTGGACAACACCCTCTGACACATGATCTGAATCTTGGGATTGTCCTATGCAGGGAAAAGAGTTGGGTTTGATGATCCTTGTGGGTCCCTTCCAATTCACAATATTCTATGGTTCTATGATGCAAAGATAGTTTAAGAACAAATTTATTTTTATATTTTTGCTAATTACACATAAAAAGGAGGAATGTCTGAATGAAATTTAAAGACAAAGTGTGATCAATGTCAAGTGCAACTCTATTGTAATGTAGAGAAGAATGTAATGACTTTAGGGCTAAAATATTAAAAAGTAGGTTGATATATGATAGTATGATGTGAAACATCAAGAAATTAGGCATTCAGAAAAAAAAAAAAAGTATAAGGTTTTCTTAGAAACAAATAAAGAAAAAAGATATGGAAGTGGATGTGACTTACAAACCGTGAACCACTTTTTCTAAAAAAAACCCAAACCAAAACAAACCAAAAAACACATAAAATATAAACATTGCATTTGTTTCAGAAGAGGGAAGAGTTCCAGCTCAAGAAAATGAAGTGAATTTTCAGTGTTTTGAAATGTTTTCATTTAGTTTGTGTCACTGAGCAGTTCTGAGTCTTACTAGAGGAGGGGAAAAATTAATTATCTACAGTTATTAGAGTATATTCTAAAAATATCTTTCCTAGGAGTTTGGAAACTATTCAGTATCTTTTGGCATGCTCACTTTCAAGAAAATTAAACTTTCCACTCTGAAGCTTTCTCTGATACCTGCTTATAAGATGGATAGGACAGATGGTTTACTTTTAAAATGGAAACTAACAGATGTATGAATTGTTTATTTTTCAATGGAAGTCTCCAAAATCATAGAATTAAGCTAGATGATTCTTCCCATCTTCTACATTGCCTCATTTAAAAAAAAAAAACAAAAACAAAAACAAACAAACAAAAAAAACTATTCTGGTGACAAATGGAAGTTTCTTTTATTCCTAGTCTGAGTTTGATTATATTTTTATTTAGTTAAAAAACTTTCCTCAAAAAGTAATAGAATGCTGACATAAAAGTTTATTTCCCAATAATCAAAGAGTATTCCAAGATACAGTGGGAACTCCATTAAAAGAATTCTAAGTCAGTACAAAATGCTATATAATGCTACTCAGAGCTAGTTTATGGCACATCAGCAGTGCAGGTAGAATTACATGTTGTTAAGAAAGAGGAGCTAGAATTTCTGAGTGGTAACATGCTTCTAACACAGACAGGAGAGGAGAAAAGTGATTGCAAAAGGACTGAGAGGAGGGCAGACTCAGATTTAGGCTTACTGTTCCTATTGGCCTCTAGGAAGGGATACACTTGAGATATGCTGAAGGGAAAGCTGATCTTGAGCACTAGAGATCACCTCACAACTGTATCCTTTCTTCTAGGGATTCTGGTAGAGACATCTCAAGGGTTATTATGCCTTGATACATTCCCTGTGCCTGTTCGTCCAGATGCTGCTATAACTGAATGGTGCTGCTGTATACAAGTTATAAAATAGAGTTATTTTATATTACACATAATATTACACACTGCATGCTACATTATATAGAAGTATTATATTAAATTATTATTATTTTATTTATAATTCCATTTACAGGTAAATATATATAATGTTGCCCTGCATTTGCTATAACATAGGTAATCCATGTAAGTCTGAGAGTGTATTGGGCTTGCACGGCAAGGTTTTGGTAGTGGGGCCGTGGAGCAGGGGGAGCATAAGGGTGGCTTCTGTGAGAAGCTGCCAGAAGCTTCCCCCATGTCTGACACAGCCAACACCAGCCAGCTACAAGATGGACCTGCTACTGGCCAAGGCTGAGCCAACCAGTAACACCTCTGAGATAACATAATTAGGAAAAAAACAAGGGGGAAGAAAAAAAAAAAAAAAAAAAGGCACACTTTGCAGCTGGAGACAAGAGTGAGAACATGTGAGAGAAGGAGGGTGTGGTGGTTTGACCCACAGTGGGACCATGCAGTCCTGCATTCACTCCCCCCACCTGGTAAATTGGGGTGGGAGACACAACAAAGTGGGCACGGGATTAGCAATGAAGGACAGGGACGGCTCACTCACCAGTTATGGTCACGGGCAAAATAGACTCAACTTGGGGAAGAAAAATCAATTTAATTCGTTGCAAACCATCTGAGTAGACAAAGCAACCACATCTTACAACACCTTTCCCCTCACCCCTCCCTTCTTCCTAGACTCAAATCACTTTGCTTCTGATGTCTCTACCTTCTCCCCGCCACAGCACAGGGGACAGGGAATGGGGGTACAGTCAGTTCACCTCTGACACTCTTCCTGGCATGGAAGTATAGGAACATGATGTTCCAACGTGAGCTTTGAATGGAGTCATGTATCTCTTTGGACTCAGCTCCTCGCTCCAGCATGAGGCATCCACAGGCTGCAGAATCACCCCCACTCTGGGGGTCCACTCCCTGCTCTGTCTCGGGGTCACAATTGCGGTCAAACTTGCCCTCAGGCTCAACTTCTCTGCTCCAGCGTTGAGTCCTCCATGGCCTACAAGTGGGTTTTCTGCTCCACTGCTGAATTTCCATGAGACGTTCTTCTCCTTCTTCTACTCAATCAGGTGAACCAGGTGTGTGGATCTTTGCTTTTCCTTCTCTTTCCTCGAGCAATGAAGCTCCCTCTCCATCTGTCTATCCTTTTGTTTAGGCTGATGGTCATCTTTTGTTTGCCAACGGCCTCTCCTTCAGGTACCTTCTTCTTTTCAGGACAGTCCTTCCACTCGTAAGTATGGATTCGCAGAGGCGTTTCTCTAGTTCTCATTGGCCCAGACTGGGCTGGTGAGGGGGGAGATGGGGTCCACTTTTGGAACCAGGAAACTTTCTGCTCTTATAAGGTTGCCCTTCCCCCACTACCAAAAAAAAACCCCAAAATGGCTTCCCCCCCACACGCCATAAACCCAACACAGAGCAGGGAGGAGGTGCTCCAGGCACCGGAGCAGAGATACCCCTTCAACTTGTGGTGAAGATCATGATGAGGCAGGCTGTCCCCCTCCCCCATGGACCATGGTGGAACAGATGTCCACCAGTAGCCCGTGAAGGACCCCCCACCAGAGCAGGTGGATGCCTGAAGGAGGCTGTGACCGCATGGGAAGCCTGCGCTGGAGCAGGTTCCTGTCAGGATCTGTGGCCCTGTGGAGAGAGGAGCCCATGCTGGAGCAGGTTTGCTCACAGGACTTGTGACACTGTGGGGGACCCACGCTGGAGCAGTCCATTCCTGATGGACTGCACACCATGGAAAGGACCCATGCTGGAGCAGTTCGTGAAGAGCTGTCATTCATAGGAAGGACTGATGCTGGAGAAGTTCATGGAGGACTGTCTCCAGTAAGAGGGACCCCACGCTGGTGCAGGGGAAGGAGTCCTCCCCTCGAGGAGGAAGGAACGGCAGAAACAGCGTGTGAGGAACTGACCTCAACCCCCATTCCCTGTCCCTGCTGCAGGGGAAAGGAAGTGGAAATCAGGAGGAAAGTTAAGTCCAGAAAGCAAGTGGGGGTGGGGGCAGGTGTTTTATTATTTGGTTTTATTTCTCATTATCCTCTTGTCTGATTGGTAATAAATTAAAATTGTTCTTTCCCCAAGTTGAGTCTGTTTTGCCCATGCCAGTAATTGGTGAGTGATTTCCCTCTGTCCTTATCTCAACCCATGAGCCTTTTGTTATATTTTTCTCCCTGTGTCCAGATGAAGAGGTGGAGTGATAGAGTGGGCTTTGGTGGGCATCTGGCATCCAGCCAGGGTCAACCCTCAACAGAGAGTTTGCTTTCCACAAAAGCTGACCTAGACCATCCTACAGCAGAAAAGTTGTATTGTTTCACTGTAAAACTAAAAAAGGATAGACATATCCATCTCCCTTGAAGTTCTCTTTGCTGTAGCACAGATAAGTACTAAAAGGCACAGCACAATATTAACACTGTTTCTAAAAACTTGTCTTATATATTCTGCATGTTTAAGTTTGATAAATGAGTCTGCTGAATCTGAGTCTGAATTCAAGGTATATTATACTATTGATTTCATTAATAACTTCATGTTCAGAATGGAGAACACTCATCTCTGCCATCTTGGGGGTCTAAGTGTTAAGCAGCTGTTAAACCTCATCCTCCATTTAAATGCATAAATGGAGATTTATCTCACTAAGGTCCAGTTGAAATATTATAATTAATGACTTAAATGATAATACTTGTAATTATTTAAATTATAGCATCATAGAATCATTTAGGTTGGAAAAGACCTTTAAGATCACTGAGTCAAACTGTAAACCTAACACTGCCAAGTCCCACTAAACCATGTCCCTAAGCTCCACATCCACACGTCTTAAAGGGATGGTGACTCAACCAGTTCCCTGAGCAGCCTGTTCCAATGACTGACAACCCTTTTCATGAAGACATTTTTCCTAATATCAAATCTGAATAAATACAATACTGGCACAGCGGCTTTATGCATACTGGAAAGCTTTTGCTGTCAGCAAATCCTTCTTCCTGGCATTATTTGCCTTATGTAGGCAAAAAGTATTTATATCAGTATAGGTTACAGATATTTCCCTAATAAAATTATTATGTCAGAAGTTGTTTGGAGTGTCTTTGATAAAATAGCATCTATGAGAAGTAACATTTTTTCTTGGGCAGCTATGTTTGGTGATTTGTGATTATAATTTTTTCCAAAGTTAAAAAAAAAAAAAGATTTTTTTAATATATTCATCAAGAACTCTGACTCTCTCTTCAGTTTAGATTTATATTGAGTATATATCAAACTGAATGGTGACTTGTGCCAATAAGAGACTAGGTCTTTTTCTTCCTCTCCTCGAGTATCTGATTTGCTGAAAAATTCCTGAGCTTTAATCAATTTTCTGGTTTCTTAGAAGTCGTTCTCTCATTACCTGCTTGACCCATAACTGTCAAGTGTTAAAGCACTCCTTTTACTGAAGTTACACCACTTTTGTACTTTTGATATTTTACTTTTTTACAATACTTTCCACTTTGTCATTTACTAGAAGTGTTCCTAATAGCACTCATCTCTAGTAAATAAAAAGATCCATAGATATGACTGCAATTTTGATTTGCCCTCAAATGCAGACTGTCTACATGAATGATCACTCACTGTCTTTAGCTCAAAGAAAATAAGTGGTTGATGGAAAGATTTCTTGGAATAGGGCAAAATTAAGTTCAGAGCCATGTTCACAAGAGGCATTTATGTGTTTTGTTCACTAATGATTAATATGAAATTAACCCTTAAGCACCTAGTGGAACCATGGTTTCTTCTCTCCTGAGGGAATGCCTTAGTTGCTTTATATCTTCATCTTTTGTCTACCTGACCTTAGATTTATTTTTATTATTTTTGTCCAGGGATAAGGATTTAGACAGAGAATTGAAAATATAATTAACAACCTCAAAACAGCATATAATTTAATTGTTACTCTCTTAAGAGATTAAAGATGAACGCTTGAAATCCGAAAGACTGATCAAGTCTTTAGTAGCTGATCTTCACAGTTTGAACACATCCTTTAATCATTTGTGTTTTAGAATACAACTGGAGTAGTACTGCTATTTCTTAGGCCTGTTGTGAATCTAGGCTTGAGATACTACAGTTATGAGACTTCTGGAGTTATGCCTGGGCCTTACAATTATTATAGCTCTTCAGAAACAAAGGTAGAGCAAGATCTCATGAGAGTCAGTGATATTCTTGTACTGCTTTTGATCTGCATCTTACACTGAGGAAAGCAAACAGTGACTGAAACTTGATAATTACAGCAGGGTTTTGTTTTATAATATCAATTATGACATATGTTCTGGCAGTTTAGAAGCATAAAACAGTTACGTGTTGAAATATTATATGATATGCAAAAACACGTGAAAAACACTGGATGAGAAAACCCAGAAGATATTTTTGTAGTTGCATGAATGATCTACTTTTACTTTATCACTGTAGCCCACTTACGAAAAAGGTAGAAAATCCCTGATTGCCCCACTGCAGAAAAACTTGTCAAAACATTAACTAATGCAGGAAGGTCCAATACATTTAAAATCTACTTATTACATGCTTGAATGACCTTGGAAGCAAAGGAAAGCTGCAAGTAGACAGAATAGTACAAGATAAACAAGGCTGACAGTATACTGACTTCTGCCTTTTTTTTTTTTTTTTTTTTTAATCTGCTTACCATTTTGGTTATCTCTTACTTTTGCTATAGCCATTTGAGAAGTCAGTTCAGTTATGTATGTTTATGCTAGCTCTTAGCAGACCCTCCAGACATAGTTTTACTTGGCAAAACATGGACCTTATCTGAGAAGTGTCCTGGTTTTGCTAAGATAGAGTTAATTTTCTTTTTAGTATTTTAGTTACAGTTCAGACTTATTATGAGAAGAACGTTGATAACAGTGCTGGTGTTGTGAGTTGCTGCTGGAGCTCAAGGTCATCGTATTTGGTTACTTCACAGCTGCATTAGGACTAGGAGGGAGAAGTGTAGTGAATAGCAAAGCCCAGACTGGCATTTGGATGTGCCAATGAAATATTCCATATCATATCACGTCATGCCAGTATATTAACCAGGGCTGACTGGAAGACAAGGCACTTCTCTTCTGGGGGTACCTCTCTGGGGGATTGCTCAGGCTCACTCTTCCAGGGTTTCGGTTTTGGGACTGTCTCTCCTCCGGGATCGCTGGCTGGCACAGGCTGGGCATCAGTCAGCTGGCGGTGAGCACTGTGTATCACTCATTTGTATAATTCTGTTATCACTGTTGTTACCATTATCATTTCATTTTAATTAGTAAATAGTTTTTATCTCAACCTGTGAGTCTCCTTGCCCTTTTCTTTCCAACTCTCTCCCCTACTCCCTGGGCGAGGGGTGGGGGGAGTGATAGAGCAGGCTGTGTTTGGCTGTAAGCTGCAAGCAAAAGGGGTGAATCCAAACCACCACAAGAAGGAACAAGGTCCTTAAAGCAGTAGCTTCAGCAGAGAAAAAAAGAAGAGGCAAGAAAAAAAGAAATACTCTATGTATTTACAGAACTATAAATAATTGTGATCCACTTATCTATTGGCAACATTTCTAAACTCAGATTTAAATAAGATAATTAAAACCACATGTCAACAGGAAATAGTTTTCTACCCACTTCTGTCAAAGAAATAATGCACACCATGACATTTTTCTCTAGCTCCTCCTTCACAGGCAATACATGCATCCATCTCAGGCAGGAATTTCCTGATGCAGAACATGAAAAAAATTACACAGAAATAAAATCTGTTAAAAATGTGGAGTGGATTTACAGCTGTATTGATTTCTAAGGAAAACTAGTGAAAGAAAATGAGACAATAACTTTTATTAGATAAACGGAAAAGGGCTAATCTCCTACTTTAAACATATCAGTCAGCAACCACTTTCCTAGGTGGCACTACTGAATAGGAAATCTTTAGATGTTCTGTGGGACTCTTTTGAAAGGTAATAATTTACTGTTAAATCTTATAAGTGGCATAGAATACGTTTTATACAAAAAATAGAGTTTATTACATCCAGCATGATGAGTTTCCCTGAAAATGTGGTCATTTTTTATGAAATCCTACTGGGAGTTAAATTCTTTTAAAATCTAGTCTAGCTTACAGTTGTAGAGCCTAGTTAATATTTGGTATATTGCACAGACTATTCTATGGACATGAAAAAATGCTGCAGGATCATATCATCCAGGTTCAGCTAAATTAGGAATTCATGATAAAAGAGCAAGATACATCTATTACTTTACCAGGCTGCAGGGATGTGAAGACTATCAAAACTTCCTATTCTGACTGTGTATTAATACCTCTAACACCGTGCCCCTTCTTATTTTCAAGGCAATTAATCTAATTTTCATGTCTTGGAATTTGTAATGCAGCTGGTTTAGGCTTTGCTTGGCAATCCATTTCATGTTAAATAGTTTAAAAGCACATTCAGCACAATAATTCTGTTGTTTTCCATAATTATTCCTTTTTTATAATTCAAGTAAGACAACAAAATTATATCTGCCTGTCATGGGAGTATTTTCTTTTACTTCAAATAGCTGAAATGTGTGCAATTGCCAGGAGTTCTTTCAAATTTAAATTCCATATACTTGTCCTGAAATAGCTAATACACTGATTTCTTTAAACCAAAATCACAGAATTATAGAATTGCCTAGGTTGGAAGAGACCTTTAAGATCATTGAGTCCAACTGCTAACCTAACACTGACAAGTCCCTGACTAAACCATGTCCCTAAGCACTGTGTCTACAAGACTCTTAAATACCTTCAGGGACAGGGACTCTACCACTACCCTGGGCAACCTGTTCCAGTGCCTGATAACCCTTTCAGTAAAGAAATTCTTCCTAATATCCAATCTAAACTTCCTCTGGAGCAACTTGAGGACATTTCCTCTTCTCCTATGACTTGTTTTTCAGTTGAACAGACCAGCCCCCACCTCTCCACACCCTCCATTCAGGTAGTTGTATAGAGCAATGAGGTCTCCTCTCAGCTTCCTTCTCTCCAGGCTAAACAACCCCAGTTGTCTCAGCCGGTCCTTATAAGACATGGCCACCTGGGCACACTGCTGACTCATGTTCAGCTGGCTACCAATCAACACCCCCAGCTCCCTCTCTGATGAGCAGGTCTCCAGCTACTCTTCCCCGCGCTTGTAGGAGTGCCAAGGGTTGTTGTGGCCAAAATGCAGAATCCGACATTTGGCCTTATTTAAACTCATGCAATTGGTCCTGGCCTATTGATCTAGTCTGTCTAGATCCCTTTGCAGACTCTCCCTACCCTCAAGCAGATCAACACTTCCACCCAGCTTGGTGTCATCTGCAAATTCACTGAGGGTTCACTTGATCCCCTCATCCAGATCATGGATAAAGATATTAAACAAGAGTGGCCCTAGTACTGAGCCTTGGGGAACACCACTCATGACTGGCCACCAGCAGGATTTAAATGGACAACTTCCACAGGCTTTCCTTCATCCACTAGGCAGGTGATCATGCTGTAGAAGGAGATCAGGTTAGTCAAGCAGGACCTGCCTTTCATAAACCCATGCTGACTGAGCCTGATCATTTGGTAGTCCTGTATTTACTGTGTGATGGCATTCAAGATGATCTGCTCCATTAGCTTCCCCAGCATCAAAATCAAACTGATAGGCCTGTAATTGCCTGGATCCTCCTTCCAGCCTGTCTTGTAGATGGGCATCACATTGGCTAACTTCCAATCTGCTGGGACCTCCCCAGTCAGCCAGGACTGTTGAAAAATGATAGAAAGTGGCTTGGTGAGCACCTTTGCCAACTCTCTCAGAGCTCTTGGGTGGATTCCATCTGATCCCATAGACTTGTGTACATCTGTGTGGTGCAGCAGGTCAAAGACCATCTCTTCCTTGATTGCTGAGGGGTCATTCTGCTCCTGGTCTTTGTCTTTTAGCTCAGGGGTCTGGATTCCCAGAATACAAGTGGTCCTATTACTGAAGACTGAGTCAAAGGTGTCGTTAAGTAAGTCAGCCTTTTCCTCAATCTTTGTCACCATGTTTCCTCCTGCCTCTGAGGGAGGATGGAGGCTCTCCTTGGTCCTTCTTTTACTGCTAATATATTTATAGAAATATTTCTTGTTGTCTTTTACAGTAGAATCTAGATTAATTTCTAGCTGGGCTTTGAACTTTCTCATTGTATAGCCTCACAACATTTTTGTAGTCATCATGTGTGGCCTGCCCTTTCTTCCAAAGGCCATAAACTCATTTTTTCCCTGAGTCACAGCAAGAGCAACCTGATCAGCCAGGATGGTCTTTTTTGCCACCAACTCATCTTACTGCACATGGGGACAGCCTGCTCCTGTGCCTTTAAGACTTCTTTCTTGAAAAATATCCAGGCTTCCTTGTCTCCTTTGCCCTTCAGTGCTGTCTCCCAAGGGTCTCTCACAACCAGTTTCCTGAACAGACCAAAGTCTGCCTCCAGAAGCCCATGGTAGTGGTTTTGCTGACCGCCTTCTTTACTTCATCAAGATTTCAGAACTCTGTCATTTCATGGTCATTAAGTCCAAGATGGATGCCAACCACCACATCTCCCACCAGTCTTTCTCTGTTGGTAAACAGCAGGTCAAGAGAGGTATCTCCCCTGGTGGGCTCACTTACCAGCTGTGTCAGGAAATTATTTTCTCCACACTCCGGGAACCTCCTAGACTGTTTCCTGTCTGCTGTGTTTTATTTCCAGCAGATGTCCAGAAAGTTGAATTCCCCCACGAGAACAAGGGCTAGCAACTGTGAGACTTCTGTCAGCCACTTGTAGAATGCCTCATCTGCCTCTTCATCCTAACTGAGTGGTTTATGACAGACTCCAAGCAGGACGTCTGACTTGTTGGCCTTCCCTTTATCCTTGTCCGTAATCACTTGCCTTTATCATCACAGTCATTGAGATCTATACAATTGAAACACTACCTAACATACAGAGCCACCTCACCACCTCTCCTTCCTTTCCTTCTCCTTCTGAAGACCTTTTGCCCATCCATGGCACCACTCCAGTCATGAGAGTCATCCCACCGTGTTTCTGTGATGGTGATCAAGTCATAACTATCCTGCTGCACAATGACTTCCACTTCCTCCTGTTTGTTACCAAAGCTGCATGCATCAATGTAGGTGCACTTGAGCCGGGCTGTTGATTTCACCCCCAACTCTGGCATGCCACCGCTAAGCTCATGTCTAGTAAGCCTAGTGTCCTGGTTTTGCTAGGATAGAAGGTTGTTTGTTTTTTTTCAGTAGTTAGAGTAGCTGTGTTTTGGTTTCAGTGTAAGAATTGTTATGAGAAGAACATTGATAAAAGTACTAATGTTATTAGTTGCTTCTGGAGCTCAAGGCCACTGTGTTTGGCTGGTTCACAGCTGCATTAGGACTGAGAAGGAGAAGCGTAGTGAATAGCAAAGCCCACACTGGCATTTGGGTGTGCCAGTGAGATATTCCATATCCTATAACGTCATGTTTAGTATATTATCCGGGGCTGACCGTAAAGTGGGGGTATTCTCTCTGGTTTTTGCTTGGGCTCTCACTTTTCTGGGATTACAGTTTTGGTTCAGGATCATTGCTCCTCCAGGATTGTTATCTGTGAATGGCTTGAGCTTGGTCAGTGGGTGGTGAGCAGTTGCACCGTGTATCACTCTTTTGTATATTTTATTACTGTTATCATTATCAGTACTATTTTAACATTATGGGTTTTTAAAGTTTTCTTTTATTTCTATTATTAAACTGTTAGTATCTCAACCTACAAGTCACCTTATCTTTGCCTCCAGTCCTCTCCCCTATCCCCTGGAAGTGTGGGGGCGAAGTGGGTGAATGGCTGTGTTGGCTACTAGCCAAGGGCTAGCCCAGTGAAAATATCACACCTAGTTTTATACCCTTCCCCCTTTGAACCTCATTTAAAGCCCTCTCAATGAGCCCCACACACTCAAGAGGGAGAATCCTTTTTCCCCTTTGAGAAAGGTGAACTCCATCCGTCGCCAATAGGCCCAGTGCCATGTAAATTTCCTTGTGATCAAAAAAACCAAAATTCCACTGATGGCATCAGCCTCTGAGCCACATATTAATCAGGTGTTTTTTCTTGGTCCTTTCAGTATTCTTCCCTGTCACTAAAGGGTTTGAGGAAAACACTACTTGTGCTCCTGATCCTTCAACCAATCTCCCCAGTGCCCTGAAATCCCTTTAAATTACTTTAGGACATTTCTCTGCAACCCCATCAGTGCCAACCTGTACAACCAAGAGTGGGTAATAATCAGAGGGCCGCACCAGACCAGGGAGTCTCCTGGCAATGTCCCTGACCCAGGTCCCAGGGATGCAGCAGACTTCCCTGTGGGTAGGGTCAGGTTGGCATATTGGCTGCTCTGTTCATCTCAGAAGGGAGTCACTTATGATAATTACCTCATTTTTTCTTGATATAGGCAGCCTTGAGGTGTGGGGATGACCAACTCACCCGAGACAAACCCCTGGATGGACATTCATCTACTTCCTTGTTTTCCTGCCCCTCAAGTTCCAGAGCATCAAAACTGTTTTGCAAGGACATCTGGGAGGGAGAAATAGTCTGGGATGAGATTCGCCTGCCACCCCAAACAGGGACCTGATTACATTCCTTCCTGTCCCCTAAGACTCCTTCTTCTGCCTGATAGTGAGAGGGTAGATCTGTTACTTGCAGAGCATCCCCCTGGTGCATTTCTTACAGGGATGGTAGGATGTGGCTCTACCAATCTATCTATCTCCCTTGCACACTTCCTAATACTCCTTAATCTCTCCACCTCCTCTTTTAGCTCTGCCACCATGCTGAGCAGATAATTCACCTGGTCACAGTGAACACAAGTGTTGTCTCTGCTGCCCTCCAATACCAGTGACAGGCTCAGGCACTCCATGCAGCCAGAGACCTGGACAGCTGCATGTTTTCTTGGGACTTCTGTCGGGGTCACAACACTCCCTCTGAAAATGGCTCTCAGCCAAGGGGAAACAATTACTGGGTCCTCTTCTGGGAAGGCAATGAACACTAGTTGAATTAACCTTCTTGAGCTGGGAGGGGGACTATGCCCTGCCCACATGAACTGCCACCCCACTCTCTGGCTGCCGTGCCATGCTCTGTTTGCCCACTCTGTTTGCCACGTTCCCAGTCACTTGTGCTCCCTGGAGCAGCCTTCTAAGGGAATGGAGGTGGCCGCCAGAGGTGCTGGCTCCTATCAGCAGCCTGCCCACAAGCTGCCCGTCCCTGATACAGGCTAGCTGCTTTCCCAGCTGGGAAAGGTGCAAAAAAAGCTCCCAAAAGAGCCCTTGCTGACCATTTTTGCAGTGATCCTCCTCCCCAGTGCTTACTTAGCTGCACTGGAGCTGGTCTCAGTGAGGAGAATGTTATAGAAACTCCTATTTTAGAAAAGGTGCAAGTAATATTTTCAGTTATACAGGTTATATAGGCCATATATCTATGCCATATCGAAATGTAATGTAAACCCCACTTGTTTCTTTAGTGCTTTAAATATATTTTATATATATATTATATGTCCGTGCATTTACACACATATGCGTATTTCACTTTGAATGGAATTAATAACAATCCAGTTTCTTCATATATATTTTTTTTCCTGTTTAATTCATTTTTTTTTTTATTATTATTTTTCCCCCCAATAGTCTTTTTACAAAACTTTCCTGTCACGGATGGTTTCCTTCTAAGGATCTCATGGGAAAAAAAGTTTTATGATTATAAATCACCTGTGTTTTAGTGTTTTTCTCACTGTAAAATCCTGCCGTGTGGATATCTGACTGTCAACACTGTGTCTACCCCTTGGGCTGGTAGCTGTATCACTGACTATACTGTAACTCATGCTAGGCAAAATAACCTTTGCTCACTGTTTGCTCTTTTTTACTGAGTGCTGTCATATTGTCTGCCATATAAATGATAACTTCCTCCAATGTAAACCAATTGAATTATTTTATTAAAAATGTAGTATGGCTCTAAAAATAGTAATTCATTATGATTAATGTTTTGGACCATTTCACTTCCTTCCTCAGTGATGAAATAATGAATTCAAAAGGTTTCAAGTGAAGTTAAAACTTGATCAAGCAACAACATCACTGTATGAAGCAATATAAACACAATTTTTTTTAGTGTACAGATAAGACAATGAGGATGATTGCACAATCTTACCAAGATTAAGCTCTATCTGTTATAATTTGAAAACTATTGCAGTAAGTGTTGTAGGAATAACTTGCACCTATATTTATATTTAATAAAATGATGATTCCTTCAAAATACTACATGATAACTATTTTTTTATATCACTATAAAACTGAATCTGAAATGATCAGATTCAAATGCTTAGGTTACAGTGTAGACTACAATTTATTTACACAATAAATTACTATTTAAAAATTGTAATGCAAGTTGCTTTATATTGGCTTCATGATGATTTCTTGTGTTAAGCACTTCTTTTTACGCCATGAAGTAAACATATTAATGTTTCCCATTAAAGACTCATGAAGAGTTAAAAGACAATCAGATATGCACAGACTGCTTAAGCTAAAAATGAAATATTTTTAAGTTAATGCAGCTTCTGTATACTTCATGCTGTAGGAATGCTTTCATTTGATTAATATTTTTTTGATTGAAGAAGAACAATAATGAATAAGATTTTTATGGTGGGACACTTGTTTTCTTTCCAAGCTTGAGTTGTTTCCCATAGAAATTAATAAAGACCAACCAGTGTGCTGGCCTATCAAACACAAAAGGTTTAATTGTCTCTTCTGGCCATGTTGGCAAAGTGGAAGGAAAACCTGCGGCTCTGGGAAAGCAGCCCATGGCTGGGCAGGATACTACTCCACCAAACTGTTGGTTTTTTTTTTTTTTTTTCTTTTCTCCTGCCTGACTCTCTTAGCTCTTCTGTTAAGTGCCTATGAAAAAATATGGAGGGAAAGAAGGCAGTCAAAGCAAAGCCAACAAGAAGAAGAGTTTAGCAGTTTATGTGAAAATGTCACAAAGCTTCAGAGCCTGATGGATCAGATAGATCTGACTTTATCTGGCAGCTTTATCTTTTTTATTGGATATAATAGAAAGGTTTTCAAGATGGTTGTGTGTCAGATGTTTATATTTGTTTCTCATATAGTAGACCTGCATGATATTTTACTGGGAATGTTTAACTCTGGAGAAAATGTCAAAGATTATTACCTTTAAGGCACACAAGAAATGACCTCAGCTACACTGTCGTAAGCTGGGCTAAGAGGTAGTTTAATAGTGTTGTTTGATTACTATATGTAACATGAAATAGAGGTTGCAGCTTCTGTGGAAGAAAAGTAATGTCCTAATTTTTTCAGAAGAAATAGGCTTGAAATAACTAACAGGAGAGCATACAAAGGAGGATCTTGGAAATAAAGCCAATTAAAAAAAAAGGTAGAATAATAAAATCACCATTTTCCTCTTCATTATATTTTGTTACAATAAGGAAATTCTCTGCGACTCATAAGAACAAGAGGTTTCAAATTAAGTGTATTTTTATCACAAATCTATTTTTGCCTTTCAATATTAATAAAATATTGAGACACAGATAAAAAAAGAATGTCACATTAGTATTTACTTCTGTGATATCTTTCTACTTGATGGAAAAATCTGTGATAATCTGAAATGACTTATATGAATTTATCACTATATCAAAATTATCTATAATATAATGTACATATATCTGTATACATACACATGCAAAAGTGAAACTCATAGGAGACAAATTTGAAAAGAGAATATGCTTTGAATTTTCAATATGTACTTTGCAAATTAAATCAGAAGAGCAGTTCTAAGTATTTATTGTTCCTAAAGTATGGATTCCCTCTCATCTAACTTAAAGAATAATTTATTCTATTTGTAGAAACATTGCAATTCATGAAATAATGTGAAATATGTCACATCCAGGAGCAATGAACAGGTACACAATAACCAGTATGCCACTTATCCTGTAATTAAATAGACTAGTGAGAAATGTGTCCTACCTGAATATTTTCTTTCCTAAAGTGAGCATTGCAGCTCACAAACTTTCTGTTTGCCACAGAAATGGCTTATAGTCAAGCACTTTTGTTGAATGATTAGAGATAAAATGCTATACCAAAGCAAGGCAGTGATATATACCTTAATGGGAAAAAAAAAAAAAAAAAAAAAAAAAAAAATTGACCTTGAGAGACTATAATTCACAGAAGTAGCAGGGAATTAAATAATTAAAAGCATACTGGAGATGCTAATACCATTACCTGTTACTAATTTTTAATACCAGAAATTATAACAGAGATTACCTGCTCTCACTTTCTGCATGACACTACAAGAGGGGATTACAAATAAAAACTAGGTGCCACACACTTTCATAAATTACATTCAATACATTTCCTAGTGTTCATTTAAGATTGTATTCATATTATCTAATGACATCACAGACTATGCCAACATGCCAGAAAATTACCTTCAGCTCATGGTGCAAAGTAAATATTATGGTCTTATGGCAAAGATGGTCAAATGCATTCTGGTCTGTGTTAGCAAAAGCGTTGACATACTGGAGTGAGCACATCAGAGAACCACCAAAACACTTAGGAGGATGGACGACAAAATGTTTAAGAGGCTGAGAAACCTGAGTTTGTTCAGTGTTAAGAAGATCAGGCTTAAGGGAGATATTAATGATGTTTTATGCAGAGGACAGGGACAGACTTTTTGGAGGTGTACATTGATGGACCAGAAGCCCTGGACACAAATTGGAATGAAAGAAACTCTGATAATAGGATAAATAAACTAGATATTTGGATAAAGCTTTTTGCCAGTAAAATAATAAAAAACAGACAGGTTGGTCAGAGAGGTTGGGGTAGACCTTCCATCCCTGGAGGGATTTTAAACTCTACTGTCCAAGTCTCTTAATAACCTGATTTAGTTTGTGCTGCCTGGAGTGAGGTCTTCGACTCCATGACTTCCAGAAATTATTTCTAAATGATTCTATAATTCTGAGATACATTAACTTAGCTGTTTCAGCTAGTAAAATAGCTTCCCTGTATAGTCTTGAAAAGTGAGGCATCTCTGAAGGGCTTAAGAGAAATGCAATATTGATGCCCCAAATAGCTTTCTGGAGAATTATGTGTTTCTCCAGGGATAATAAAGGAAGACTGTGGAAAGCATTGCCCTAATTAGGAACATAGATTTTACTATGATTACTAAGGCAAGTACGGTGTGCGAAAGGTTTTTTTAGATTGGTTTCCAATTGTCAGTATTTGTGTGTGAACATTCCTTAAAAGTTTCAGGTGGTATAAGTAAAACAACTGCATTAGTGAGTGAGAAGATGAATAGAATATGGAAGGTATACAGGGTAGAGAACATATGATATAGAGTAAAAGAAACAGACTATAAAGGAGATGATTGGATTTTAGAATCTGCTTTTCTCTGGCTGCATAAAGCTTGGTATGGAACTTGTCACATTTACCAAAAAAATAATACATAGTACACGTTTTTTCTCTTACCAGGCGGGTAAAGCACCAGAAGAAATAACATAGTATTTTTCATTTTTCTATTCCATAGCACTGTTCTGTATCACAGATGATTGCTTTTTCATTTTTGTATTTTGGTAAGAATATTCTATTGAAGTAGAAAGAAAATGAAGTTTAAAACAAGCAGAATCATAAAAATGCAACAAATGTATAAAGTTCTGCCTATATTCTGAGATGAAGAGTCCCCATCATGATTAGAAAAAGTATTTAAAACCAATACAAGAAACGTTATGTATAAGTGGTATAATTAATAGATTAAACTTCCTGACACAAAATGAGAGTAACCATAAATAATGATGCAAAGGTTTAAGAAATGAGAGCCTATAAAAAGAAAGGAGACCATATAAAACCTCCACAAACTCCTGAAGAATATCCTCTTGGTTTTTGTTTCGTCCCATATATTACAGTTAGAGACAAAGTAACTATTCCTCATATGGAACACAGAACTGAACTACTGTTCAGTACAGTGCCACACAATAAGAGAAAAATGTTGACCGCACATATGCCAACAGCTGACCTTCCATTAATTTGACTTAAATCATTATTTTACCTTTAGTCTCCAGAATTCCAAACACCTTCCTTTTCCTTGGACTTTCCTGATTTCCTTGAATTAGCCAGGATAATTTATTTTAATTGAACTAAATAAGTGTTGAGATTTCAAATGTTTAATATGCTTTAAGCTGTACAACACATCTTATGCAACAGAACCCCAGTAAGGATCTGATTTCAAGAAACTTGGGTCATATCACAGTAGGCAGTCACATTTGCAAGTTAATAAAAGCAAAATGAGATGAACAAAGTAAACTAAAATTAGTAACAGCATGTTTCTTGCCTGTGGCAACATATATAATAAGTAACGGATGATGACAGACGACTCCTAATTTTTCCTCTTACTTCTACCAAGAAAGCAAATAAAACCTTTTTATTAGTAATACTTAACCTCTCCCTGTCTGTGTGGGCCAGGAAACAGAGAATTTCAACCCACAGATTTTTATTGTTTTTTTTTTTTTTTTTCTTTTTCTATGAGGTGTAGAGCAAAATGCTATTAGTGACAGAAACATACTGCTCCCTTGCAGAGCCGCTCTGAACATAGAGCAGGGTGTAGAGTGCAGTTAGGGGCTGGAAAGAAGCATCTGGCCCAATGGAGGTGAGGACACACTATATGCAATTTTCACAGAAGCTTTTCCACAGACTCCAGATACTCTGCTTTCACAGGAAGAAGTCCATCCTCAAACATCTCCTGTTAAATGACTTTTCACCCCATTCCTCAGTAAGAACACTACTGAGATCTTCAATTTCATGAAAACCAGAAGATAATGATGACATGCTTTTTCATATACTTAAGAGTTATTTGGGCTGATTTGAACTAAGTGGTTGGGGGAAATTTCATTCATGCTTCTTCGTAGAAATTGAAGACATTTAAATAATATGTATGACAAGATTTTTCAACTGTTTCTATACCACTCTATCACCACTTTCTTCTGCTTTCTGATCTTGTTCTTATAAACTAGAAATTAGTACAGAATATTATTCTGTTTCCAGGATTAAAGCAGTTTTCATTCTGTCACTTTAAAGCTCCCCTTCAGGCCAATGAAGGAATTAAATCTAAATCTTTTTCTGCCTGGCTGTTTTAGGCACTAATCTGCTTTCTTTAAAATAGTACACAATAGCACTCAGAACTTTTATTCTGCCTGTACTGTTTTCTAAAAAGTGGCTTAGACTGTAAGAAAATGAATACTATCACTTCCATTAGGTGTGCTTTTTGTGCATACACAGCAAATAGGACACTTCAAAGTTCTTTGCACTTCAACTCCAGTCACAAGGAATTATAAGGTAGGTGCTAGACTATGGGAAATTTGGATGGCTTTAGACCATGCAAAAAACACAATATGAAGCACATAAAATAGGAATCACACAAAGTAAAAACCTTAAACTTAATTCAGATATCGAAAATTTAAGAAATCAGTCTTAAAAAAAAATAATCTGGACTTCCTTTAGCATCTTAGATACCTGTCTTGGAAGAAGTTGACTTGGTGACTATTTGAGGAAAATGTGTAACTATCAGAGGGTTAAAAAGAAATTATATTAATCCTATTCTTAGAAAACAAACTCAAGAGGAATACACAGTAGCCCCAGATGTACTAAGTTATTCTTGGATTATGGTTTTGCACTCAGTATTTTGGTTCTGTCCAGGGTCTGCTTTGTTTGTTTAGTACCTGTCACATCCCAATTTCTGGCCATAGATTTCGTGTAGAAAAGAGAGAAGTGTGACTATCACATCCAAATTTCCTGCCCGTAGTTTCCCCATTGCAGGAAAGAGGGAAGTCTCAGACTCCTGCCTGTGAAGTTTTCCTGTAGCAAGAGAGAGGGAAATGTGACTCAGATTTGCTGATTCCCTTGGTTGGAATAAAATGTGCACAACACACGAGATCCGTGGGCAAGAGGGGACTTTTATTTCACAATTTGGCTTGTCAATAAGTAGTTAGGTAACAAAAATGCTTAATACTTGCCACGTGTATGAGATGTAGACCTTGCATTACCTACTGGAATAAAGTAAAAGAGTGAAAGAGTGACAGAAAAAGGGCGGGGTGGGGGGGAGGAGGGAGAAGGGGGAGGAAAGGGAGGGAGAGAGGGAGGGAAAGAGTATGATGTATATCACCAGTCTGGGTTCCAGCACTGATCCAGCCAAGGGAGGAGTTCTCTGGTCTGTAGGAACACGCATCCAGAAGTTATTTCTTCTTCTTCTTGTATTTGGTCTGGCTGAGATTGAGTTAATTTTCCCCATAGCCACCCTCAGAGTGCTGTGTTTCATACTAGTAGCTAGAAAGGTGTTGATAACACACCAGTCTTTTGGTTACTGCTCAACAGTGCTACTACAGCATCAAGGCTGTCTCTCCAATATTTCCACGTGCCTAGTGGGCTAGAGAAGGTCTTGAGAAGGGACATAGTGAAGACACCTGACCAAAACTGACCAAAGGGATATTCCTTACCAGATGATGTCTGCTCAGAAAGAAAATTAAGGAAAATAGAGGGTGAAAGGCAGGCATTTGTTCTATATATTTGTCCTTCAGGACAACTGCTATGCATACACTGGAGTCCTGCTTCCCAGGAATTGGACAAACATCACCTGCTGATGGGAAGTAGAGAATAAATATTTTGTTCTTCTTTTGCTTTTGTGCAAGCAACTTGGCCTTGTTTCTATTAAACTGCCTGTTGTCTTGACCCCTGAGTTTGGGGTTTATGTTCCATCTTATTTTTTCCCTTCCCCACCCTGCTGAGGAGGGGAGTGATAGAACAGCTAGGTAGGAACCTGGAATTCAGGCAAGGTCAACCCACTACATTTCTTTCCTTCTTTTTTCTCCCACTTTCTGGCACTTGCATTCCCCTTTTATGTCTGCTGTTCTTGCAAGTGTTTGAGATATTTCCTAGAAAGGCTCAGGGGGTCTCCAGCCCCTGTTCTCTTACCAAGTTTCATCTTCTGCCATTGTCTGAATCCTTGTGAAAACTGTCCTTTTTCCAGGGGATTACTAGTTAGCCATGGTGCCCAAACTGTCTATTCAGATTGTTTGTCCTTCCAACAGGTCTCCTACAATACCACTTTCCGTAAAAGAAAGAAAAGAATACAGAACTACTTGCAGAATCAGATATTTGGAGGCTCCTCACCCTTTCTGTACAGAAGTTAGTTGTTTGTCACAGAATCACAAAATAACAGAATGTCAGGGATTGGAAGGGACCTCAAAAGATCATCTAGTCCAACCCCCTGCCGGAGCAGGAACACCTAAATGAGATCACACAGGAAGGCTTGAATGTCTCCAGAGAAGGAGACTCCACAACCTCCCTGGGCAGCCTGTTCCAGTGCTCTGTCACTCTCACAGAAAAGAAGTTTCTTCTGAAGTTTAAGCGGAACCTCCTGTGTTCCAGCTTACACCCATTGCCCCTTGTCCTGTAATTGGACAACACTGTAAAGAGCCTGGCTCCATCCTCCTCATACCCACCCTTCACATATTTATAAACATTAATGAGGTCACCCCTCAGCCTCCTCTTCTCCAAGCTAAAGAGGCCCAGCTCCCTCAGCCTTTCCTCATAAGGGAGATGCTCCACTCCCTTCATCATCTTGGTGGCTCTGCGCTGGACTCTCTCAAGTAGTTCCCTGTAGTTCTTGAACTGTGGGGCCCAGAACTGGACACAATATTCCAGATGTGGCCTCACCAGGGCAGAGTAGAGGGGAAGAAGAACCTCTCTTGACCTACTAACCACACCCCTTCTAATGCGCCCCAGGATGCCACTGGCCTTCCTGGCCACAAGGGCACTGTGCTGGCTCATGGTCATCCTGCTGTCCACCAGGACTCCCAGATCCCTTTCCCCTACACTGCTCTCTAGGAGATCATTCCCCAACCTATACTGGAACCTGGGGTTGTTCCTGCCCAGGTGCAACACCCTACATTTGCCCTTGTTATACTTCATTAAGTTTTTCCCTGCCCAGCTTTCCAGCCTGTCCAGGTCTCTCTGGATGGCAGCACAGCCTTCTGCTGTGTCAGCCACTCCTCCCAGCTTTGTATTGTCAGCAAACTTGCTGACAGTGCATTCTGTGCCCTCATCCAGGTAATTTATGAATATATTGAATAGTACTGGACCCAGTACCGACCCCGGAGGGACTCCACTAGACACAGGTCTCCAACTAGACTCCGCCCCATTGACCACTACTCTCTGGCTTCTTCCCACCAGCCAGTTAATAGTCCATCTCACTACCTGATCATCTAATCCACACTACCTCGTCAACTTCCTCACCCAGATCTGGTGGCCTGTAATAGACACCCACACAGTATCACCCATACCAGCCTGCCCCTTAATTTTTCACCCACAGACTTTCAACTCGCTCCTCATCTGTCCCTGGACAGATCTCAATACACTGCAATTGCTCTCTCACGTAAAGAGCAACTCCACCACCTCGCCTTGCTGACCTGTCTTTCCTGAGAAGGACGTAGCCATCCATGACCACATTCCAGTCATGTGAGCTGTCCTACCATGTCTCTGTAATTGCCACTAGATCATAATCCCCTGAGTGAACACGGGTTTCTAACTCCTCCTGCTTACTCTCCATGCTGCGTGCATTGGTGTACAGGCATTGCAGGGAGTGAGCTGAGCACACCAATTTCATCCTAGGTTGGTGGGAGGCCTCCCAGCCTTCATCAATTCTAGAGTGCTGCCCCACTGGCACAAGCCCAGCTGTAACCCCTTCCCCCTTCCAATCTAGTTTAAAGCTCTCCAAATGAGCCCTGCTAATTGCTGCCCCAACCTCCTTTTGCCCCTGCGGGATAGGCCTTCCCCACGTATGACTGTCTGGACTGGTGTCCAATGAAACCAGCCATCATCAAAGAACCCAAAGCCCTGCCTGTAGCACCAGTCCTGTAGCCAGTCATTTATGGCCTGAATTCTTCTATTCCATCCCACATCAGCACCTGAAAGTGGAAGGACAGAAGAGAAAATCACTTGTGCCCCAGACCCTTTTACCAACCGTCCCAAGGCCTTGAAATCTTTCTTCATTACCCTCAGACTACAGGATGCAGCTTCCTCCCCACCTGTCTGGATGACCAGCAGTGAGGCACACTAGGTTGGGGAGTGCCCTGGTGATATCCCTGATCCGGGCTCCAGGAAGACTACACACCTCCCTATGTTGAGGGTCAACCCTGCATATCGGGCCCTCTGTCCCCCTCAGAAGGGAATCGCCTACTACAATTACCCTTCTTTCTTACCAGAGGCAGTCTTGAGGGGCTGAGTCAACCACCTCTTCCTCTGTGGCCTTGTAGGTGGGCTTTGCACCACATCCTCACCTACCTTTCCTTCAAGATGCAGGGCCTCAAACTTATTACAGAGGGGCACCTGAGGAGGCAAAGCAGGTTGGGAAGGAGGTCACGTCACCCATGATGTCGAACTGGGACTTTCTTCCAACCCTCCTTATCTTTTTGTTCCCTTGCCTCTGCCTGGCAGCAACAGGGCAGGGGCTGCCTCAGGTCCTCCACCTCTGCCTGACATGGTGGGGTTTCCATCACCTTTTGGGGTGTTTGTGTTCCACATCAAGCATGAAATCCAGCTTTGACCTCAGAATATTCAGAACTGCAACGTTCATGATGGAAGAGACTTGAGCTTCTTTGTGGGATCTGTTCCTCTGTACAGAGGAAAAAAAAAATTACAAGAGGAAGATGACAACCAAGACCCAAATGAATCATGCTGATGGCTAGGACACACCATCTGTGAGTATGGGACTCAAGTTTCTACTTATTTCTAATTTTTCTTTGGTAATTGTATAATATTAGCATGTAAGTAATCCAGACAATAGAAACTAGGACTCTCTTATCTTGGCTGAGACCCCTACAGGTAGACTTTGCATTCTTTATGATTACTTTCTCTGACCTCTTGATTCTTACATTATTTTTTGACAGTATTTTGACAGGAAATATTAAGTGCTCGTCCAGATCCTTCAGCCTGATAAGAGTAATTTACAAAGTATTACTGAGAATTTCTATTTTGCTTAATTTGTTTTTATTATTTTTGCAACATGCAGACTAGCATCCTCTAGACTCTTATTTAGCTCCAATCATCCATTGTTTTAGAGGAAAGTTATTGTGATATAATTGTATTAAACATTATTTGGTTTGTGTTAGGTACACTAAGAACACAGTAAAAGTACCAAAAGTTAGGAAAAATATACTGCTGCCTAACTTAAGAGGCTTAGCTACGGAATGGATTCTGAGATGCTTAGCTCTACTCAAATGGCAGCACCTCGGGCATGAGCTGTGGCAAAAAACTGAGCTTCATATGCAAGCTTGTAGGTGAAAATTGTGTTCCTACGGACAACAGAGGAATGGTTAAGAGGTTAATCCAGGTTATGTGATTGCACCCTTGGCCTTAAGTTTGTCAAGTCTGAGGAAAATCTAGTGTAAGTATTTAGGTTCTTCACATAGTATGTCACCTGGATCTTCCAGTTAAGCTGAACCATCTGTCTTTTAAATTTGCATACTTATCTGATTTTGGACATTAGTTTTCCTGCCTAGAGCATCCATATATTTTAAAACATTTAAGATTGAAACTAATGATATAATTAAAATGAACGTAATTGACTCTTTAAAATGTCTTTTATGATTCTCTTTGTAATATTCCAGTAAAAGAAGAATATAGAAGGTACTTATATGGTAACTAATGAATTAGTTTACATATACTTCTGCTGATAACCTTTATAATAGAACACATGACATTTGAAATTTTTTGTTCACACTGGAAATCTAAATGTGGCAAATGTCTGTAGATGCGTCAGCTAACACAGGAGGTAGAAGTCTTAGAATTTTTATGCAGTTTTATAAACATACTTACAATTTATCACTTTTTTGTTTTATTGCTTTCAGTGGTAAATCAATTTTTAATTAACTGTTCATTTCTCAGGTCTCTTGCATACACAATTAATTAACAAAAATCCTATACAAATTTCCTCTTGATTTTGGATAGCAAGTGCTGTCTTTCTTTCATCCGAAAGTGCATACTTATGCAATTTTAACTGAGATTTTTGGGTTTTTTTTTTTAATTTTAGGTTGAAGTAAGTGTATTATATACAGCAATAGAAACTATAAATATAATAGTGGCAAAATTTTTGTGTTTTTCTTTCTCCAGATAGCTTGCATGGAAAACACCTTTACTGTACTGCTTTCCATACAACTGCTATTTCAGAAAAAGCATATTTGTTGCCATATTGAATGAAAAACTATTTATTTTCTCCTGTTCTTTTGTTGATAGTGGCTTTGTGGACAGAGTTGGAAATCCATCACAACCAAACTTTCATCCAAGTGTATGATCAATGACCCATCTACAGTTCTCAGAGGATTTCTTTCTATTTGCATTCGTTTCTGTGACTGTGTATGTGTAGGTGTATATACCTGTAGCATTACCAAATGTCAACCCAACAATTTAGCTATATAATATTCCTAATATAACACCGCACTTGAAATTTAAAGTGTATTAGATTTTCCCAGTATCCAATGTATTATCAGTAAACTAGCAAATAACTCTGTTTCTTAGCATTTAAAATTACTTACACAGTCTCAATAAATCTCTAAAATTGAGCAATCTAACTGAAGTTTTTGTTCTGCAAACTTCAGGACTCAGGTTGGATTTTCTAGTGAAGCGTGTTTTGCCATTAAGGAAATTCTCTGCTCTGTAACTTTTCAACTTTAATACCATTTGTACAACTTCTAAGTATTGAAACAGTCCTATTTTTATGTCTTCATAGCACAGAGTGATAGCAGGAAGAACCTTATTATGTTTAAGATTGCAACTGCTATTACAATCAACAAGCCTTAAAAAAGTTACCTCACAGCCTATTCTAGTTTGTGAAACTCTTGTCTTTCATCCTACTTTGAGACTTGCAATAACTAAAACCCCTGTCTTCAGTGTGCCACTCCAAAAATTACTGTGATGATGATTTATGTTCCTATTATTGAGTTAACTAAATCTTAACATATATCCTCTTCTGTTACTGTCAGTATTTAGACAAATCCCTTCACATGAAAGTATCATTAACAGCCTAGTCAGTATTAGTCACTGATAAGGGTTTCCCAATTACCTGAGACTGGCACTTTAGAACAGTGCTGATCACAGAAGACATCACAGAGGAAGTTGAGTGAATAAATGTATTACATAAAATAATTTATAATGTGAAAAAAACACATTTTTTGTGGCATTTGTCTACTTGTTTTCTAGAAGCAAATGGAAAGACTGAGCAAAAATTGGACAAAGCTCCCTAAAAACTATTCTCTGGAGTAGTTTCTTGTCAACCTTTATGGATGTTCTACTTGTTTTTTCCCTTTTTGTCTTAGTGAACAGCTGTGTTTTTAAATCACTTCCAAATCTTTGCCAAGAAACAACATTTAAAGGTATTGAACTATCTATTTAATGATTTTGGAAGCTCTTCTCAGCCTTTTCTGGAACTGTAGCTTCCTTCTGAACTCCTAGACTATGACTTAATTGAGAAAGCTAATGCAAGTGTCTCTTTTTATTTCTTTCTTTGAAAACTACATCTCAGCCACCTCACCTTTGCAATGCCCAGCTCAAGAAGTGTCAGTCATAGATGACACTATGCAATGACCAGCTCTTTTGTTCATATAGTTGTAACTAAGAGCTACACACTCATGTCTAATGGACATTTAAGGAAGATTTGTAAAATCCAACTGCAGTCAGATATAAAAGTATATAATTAAAGATTATATAATTATTTTTTGATGATAAATAAACATCAGACCAGAATGTCTTTATCTGGATGTATGACTAGCTCAAATAAACAACTAAATTATGAATTATTCCTGCTGCAGAAGATGGTCTTACCATGATGTGAAGTATTCTAGTTGTGGAAACTGCATTCCCAGCTCAAATGCACCCAGTAGGATTATGCTTTGTTTATTTTATTGTGTCTCTTTTTTTTAAAAAAAAACAAAACAAAACAAAACAAGTTGATGGAATATTTTCACATTTCATGTAAATTTATAGTAGATTTGATTTGAGAGAGTGGAACAAAATGTGAAAAGTTACAGTTATCATGACAGTACTAAGTTCCCCTGGAATAATGGAAAAATGTTGAATGAGGAATGTCTTCCACACAAAGAAGATTTGTTTGGGTTTTTTTTCTGAAATTTAAACAAAGAAACATTTTTCATGTCTTTCATATTGTGTGTCAATGTATATCAAAACCTTCCATAATAAATAATAAAGCCACCTCTCTTCCATTGTTTCATAAGGTCCTTCCCCTTAGTGCTTTGAGAGCAGTAGGATGTACCTGAAATCAGTCTCATATTATCACAGTTTGTTATTATCATAGAATCATAGAATGATTTGGGCTGGAAGGGACCTTAAAGATCATCTAGTTCCAACCTCCCTGCCATGAGCAGGGACACCTTTCCACTAGACCAGGTTGCTCAAAGTTTCATCCAACCTGGCCTTAAACACTTCCAGGGAGGGGGCATCCACAACTTTTTTGGGCAACCTGTTCCAGTGTCTCACCACCCTCACAGTCAAGAATTTCTTCCTAATATCTAATCTAAACCCACCCTCTTTCAGCTTAAAGCCATTTCCCCTTGTCCTGTCATTAACTGCCTTTGTAAAAAGTCCTTCCCCAGCTTTCCTGTAGGCCCCCTTCAGGTACTCAAAGGCCACTATACTATCTCCCCAGAGCCTTCTCTTTTCCATGCTGAACAGCCTCAGCTCTTTCAGTCTGTCCTGGTAGGAGAGGTGCTCCAGCCCTCCGATAATCCTCGTGGCCCTTCTCTGTACTCGTTCTAACTAGTCGATGTCTCTCTTTTGTTGAGGGCTCCAGAACTGATCCTTTTTTCTTTATATATATGCATTTTTTTTTCTTTTTCCCCAGAGTAAAAAGGATTAAATTCTAACATTACAACTTCATCCAGACTTATTCCATTTTAATTCACTTACCTTGTTTCTTTGAAATACAAGGAATTTTAGAGTGAATGAAGAAAGGCTGAGAGAGCTGGGACTTTTCAGCCTGGAGAAGACTGAGAGGGGACCTTATCATTGTCTACAAATTCTGTTAAGTGCAGGGGTCAAATGGATAGGGCTGGGCTCCTTTCAGTGGTACCCAGTGACAGGACAAGGGGCAATAGGCAAAAACTAAAGCATCAGAAGTTCCACAGAAACTTAAGGAAAAACTTATTTACTGTGAGCGTAACAGAACACTGGAACAGGCTGCCCAGAGAGGTAATGGAGTCTCCATCTCTGGAGACGTCCAAAAACCACCTGGACACTTTCCCGTGCAACCTGCTGTAGGGAACCTGCTTTAGCAGAGGGGTTGAACTAGATGATCTCTTGAGGTCTCTTCCAACCCCTACTATTCTGTGATTCTGTGATTCTGTGATTCTGTGATTCTGTGATTCTGTGATTCTGTGATTCTGTGATTCTGTGAACGAGGCATACTACAGTGCTAACAAACGCTTCTGCCATTGCCAGACAAGGTCTTGTGAGTAGAAGATTCCTTAACTTGTGGATAGTCAAAAGCTAGTATTAAGGAAATCGCAGTCTTGCAAGATTAAAAGACATATACACTCACACACAAATGAGACGAGAAAAATGAAATTCACAAATAACTTACAACACACTGTAAGCTTTGCAGAGGTAAAGTACAAAGCTAACTTGCCCTATGAATTTATATGCAAACTTAAGAAGACATAGCTCTCACAGAAATTTGCAGTGATGGCTCTACAAGGTTAATATGTTTTGTATTTTACAAAAAAGTCTGAGAAGCGTAATAGATATTTTTTTCTGATTCAGATACTATGGTGTAACTGGAAGCTGAAGTACGGTTTTTAACATGTTGCCTAGAACACTGGTATGCTAGTGTAAAATTGTCCTAACTTGCTGTTTGCTCTCACAGACCCAAGACTATTTCTCTGTTTTATAGTTACAGAAGTTTCCTGCATAACGGTTTCAATAAGCAGAGAGAGGAGTCTAAAAGAGTTCCTGAGTGCTGAGGAAAATGAAGGTCATAACTGTTTTGCAATGAGTGATCATAAGAAAACTCTGAGGTTGTTCAGATGACAATATTTGAAAATAATTATTCAATATTACTAGTTGATAACATATTTTTTGCTTATTTTTCACATAATATTGCTTTCCTGTGATTTGATTCAGTTCAAGATTGATATCTCAATTCAAGTATGTACACGGGAGCTAAGTATTTAAGCACCCATTATGGTTAATGGTGATGTAGTCAATAAAGTCATTAAACCCTGAAGAAATCCAGATCATATATAGTACACACCTTGGTTGCATTCCTACAACCTTAATATTTTCATTGTAGGGATACTTTGCTTCAGTTAGTCTTATCTAGTACTGTGGCTAGAAAAAGCCATTAGCTTTTGGACCATTAGGTCTATTCCTAAAATGCATCTTTCAGTGAATTTTCAGACAAAAATAATCAACTTTGTCAGCTCTAAGACCGTGCTAGTATGCAAAATAAATTTTGCTATGTAGCTACAGTTGCATTTGTAACACAGATAGATATACATATATGTATTACATGCATAGATACATTTGTTACTCTTTATGCAAACTAGAATATTGATGTAATTGTTCATAAAACATTAACTTGTGGTACCCATCATTGCAGCTGTGGCACTGTTTTATTTACTAGCCTGTGGATGTCTGTATTTAATCATTGGAACAGCTTCCTGCAATTCGTTATGTTGACCAAAATCTAAATGTATTCAAGACAATCTACTGTACCTTGTCCAATCTCTAGTTTGTTAAAAACCATGTGACTCTTCATAAAAATCTTGTGTCATATTTACTTATTCCAGAACACTAGTACCAATGTATCCCACTACAGCTTAACCAATATAGATATAAAGGTAAAACTTGTTTTAGTGTAGTTTCCAAGGAAATGGAGCAACTATTCTGAGTTATAGCTGATTGTCTGTATTAGGAGCTTGAAAACAACAAAATAAAGAAAATATTATTTCTCACAGAATCACAGGGTTTTATTCTGATGCCAATATCTCTTGGTATCGTTACTCCTGAGAGAAAAAAGAAAGTACATTTCTTCTAGCGAGAATGAGATGTGCCATTAGTTTGTCACTGATCAGTTCATTAGCTAGGGGGCATTTATAGCTTTACTTGCCAAATTTATTAATACCATGTAAATACAAGATATAACAATAGTTTAAAATTATATACTTTTGGTAATGTAATGAAAAATTACGGTCTTCTTACAAGGACATCTTATTTTACAGTTTTCCACTAAACACTTTTAACCAAAACCACTTCAAAAAACTAACTATGGCATTTCAGATCCTCAAAAATGTCAGGAACTTCAACATTGAGTTCAGATGGGTTTTGAACTGAAGTGAAAGAGGGTTCTCACAGTTTGTGATCATTAATTTGCAAGCTATTTGTCAGTTGTGTGGTAAACAGATGGAATGTACTCATTAGAGAGCAACTTAAATGTCAAACAAAAAAAAAAAAAAAGAAAAAAAAATAAAATTATGTCACCAAGCTGGCAGGACATTCAAATACTTTCAACCATGGCAATTAAAGGGAATTGAAGTTGATACAAAATAAGGCAATATATAGAATGAAATATCTCTTTAACATCTAGTTCCTAGATGCATTTTGGAAGCTCTTTTGTAAAAAGTTCTAGCTCATTTAAGACAGGAAAAGGGCTTCAGTAATGAAAAATAGCTTTAAAGATTTAATCTTCTAAAAATAAAACACATATTCTAACTTTCTTTCATAGTATTGTGACTTTTGGTATTTTGACTCTCAAACAGCAGTGCAGTCTTCAGTGCATTCTCAACACTGGATGAAGTATGAGCTGGCTTTATAAAATTAATTTAAACATACTGGACTCTGAAACTGTTGAGCTAGCTATGAACACAGTTTTACAGTCCTGTTCTGAATTGTTGTGCTGATTTAAAACCTAAACCAGCCTCACATTTGATCCTATACTCTTATGCAAATTGAATTATAAAAAACTAATGAGCATTAATCCTTTCACTCTTCAAACTTTTTTCATCAGCACTTAGTATCCTTCAGGACTGATGTCTAAAAGGTGAAATATTTATGTTAGTCACCTCTTTCTTGACAGTCCCTATTTGTAACTTATTGTCTCTGATAAGAATAGGAGAAGGTATAACAAAATACGATAATGCATACTAATAAAGTTGTAATCAGGTACATTTAGGGATTTCAATTTTCTTTTTTGTGAAATATAAAAGTTTACATGTATTCTGTATATGCCTCTATATGTAAGCATGTGCATATATGATGATGTGTCTGTGCATGTCTGTTTAGGTAATTTACACAATCCTGAGGGCAGGTGAGACTTCAATTCTTCTGTTATCTGTCCTACAATGTATATTTTTGGTTTTTTATTTTTAAGAGAATATATACATTAGACCCTACTTCCGGTGTGCTATATCTCCTAAATTAACATTTTATTCATATGATTTAAAGAAAAATAAAATAAAATAAGGTGGGTTTTGTGTTTTTGGGGTGGTTTTTTGGTTGGTTGGTCGGTTGGTTGGTTGTTTTTTTCCCCCAAGCCTTTATCTTCTATTAATAATTCTAAACATCTCCCTAATTTAAGCCATGCTATAAGACAGTGGCCAATTTTCATTGCAGTATGTCATTAAGATATTAAACCTGAATTCAGTCACTCATCACAAATATAAAATACAATTTTCATTAAAGTCAAAATCAGCTTTGGGATTTCATCTTTCTTTATTGGTTGGAACTTTTAAAAGTTTATATACTTGATGGAATTAAATCTAATTTATCCAGTTTGATATATCTCCCCAACCACATTCACAAAGGAGGAACTATGTTAAATGAGTTACATAAATGAAGGAAAGAGAGGTCCCTTAAGAAATTCCACTTGATGTATATAATTAAGTGTCTTGTTAGAGACAACTCTAGTGATTCTCTTCTGTTAAAACAATATTTTCTCCTAATTTACTCTAATTAAGCACATTGTCATGAGGTCAGTTATTTGGCAGTTCATAATTCTTTGAAGTTCTTTCTGTGAACCAAACACAAAGTGGCACAATTGCTCCTGTCAAAACACAGATTTTGTACTTCAACATTGAATATATTGAAACTATTCTTTTCTATTTCCATTATTTCAGCAGAAAAATCACTGAACTAGTTATGTCAAGTGGTGACTAATTTGAAAATTGCACTATTTGATTCACATTACAGAGGATGGGACGTCATATCTAGCACAGGAAAGCCTCAGAAACAAAACAGGGGAATTGTTGCATTAAATACACCCTCACAGGAGGACCTCTTCTCCCTGGTCTATTGTCACACCTCCTTCAACCTCATCCCTCCAGCTCTGGGCACACAAAGGGCTATGGTTTGTCAGGCAGTGACTGGGGGAGAGGTGTCATCCCTCCTCAGTAAGGCCATCCCCAGAGCTGAATCTGGAGCAGTGGAGGCAGCAGTCACTAAGCCCAAGCACAGGGGTTAAATCAGCAATACCCAGCTCAGGCTATAGAATCCCTGAATTGTTTTGTTTGGAAAAGATCTTTAAGATCATTGTTTCCAACCATAAACCGATCACTGCCAAATCCACCTTCCACAAGATCAGGTTGCTCAAAACCTCATCCAACCTGGCCTTGAGCACTTCAAGGGAGAGGGCATCTACAACTTCCTTGGGCAACCTGTTCCAGTGTCTCAACACCCTCACAGTCAAGAATTTCTTTCTAATATTTAATCTAAACCTACTTTCTTTTAGTTTAAAGCCATTACTAATTGTTCTATCATTAACTGCCTTTGTAAAAAGTCCCTCCCCAGCTTTCCTGTAGGCCCCCTTCAAGTACTTGAAGGCCGCTATAAGATCTCCCCAGAGCCTTCTCTTCTCCAGGCTGAACAGCCCCAACTCTCTCAGCCTGTCCTCATAGGAGAGGTGCTCCAGCTCTTGGATGTTCCTCGTGGATCTCCTCTGGACTCATTCTAACAGGTCCATGTCTCTCTTGTGTTGGGGGCTCCAGAACAGTACTCCAGGTAGGGCCTTATGAGAGCAGGGTGGAGAATCAGCTCCCTTGACCTGCTGGCCACACTTCTTTTGATGCAGCCCAGGATAGAGTTGGCCTTCTAGGCTGCAAGTGCACATTGCCAGCTCATGTTCAGCTTCTTGTCCACCAGACACAAGACACTTCTGTTCCCCTTTTAAGATAGAAGTTACCAAAAGTTGGAGAGCATGCTCAGTAAGGGGGAAGGAAGGGGGTCAATGTGCTCTTTTTGTCCATTGTGTTTTGTCGTAATTCAAGGTCCACACAAAGTGGGGGTATTTGTCTAAGGGGTGCCAGGTGTCGACCCAGGGCCATTCGTAGACAACACACCAAGTCTCATGCCATGCTGCAATCAAAACAAGAGTTGGGAAAACAAGCCTCCGCTGTCTCCCATCTCTTGTTTTTCTTTGATAAGCAGCAGGCCTAGAAGGGAGGAAGCCTTGAAGAAGAATTGTTCATGTACCACCTGTATTTTTCTTTTGGCATCTTCTTTCACATTATAACTTTCCTTTAGTGTGTGGACACAGCCATTTTCTGATTTTTAGTTACATCCAGTAATTACTCCATATTTTGGAATAATTCTTTTTCAAAGTGTCATCAATACTGCTAATTTCTCATCTTGTAATCTAATGTAAACAAAGAATCATAGAATTGTGGAATAATAGAATCATAGAATGGTATGGGTTGGAAGAGACCTTAAAGATCTAGTTCAAGGCCCCCTGCCATGGCAGGGACACCTTCCACTAGACCAGGTTACTCAAACCCTCACCCAACCTGGTCTTGAACTCTTCTAGGGAGAGGACATCCACAACTTCCTTGGGCAACCTGTTCCAGTGTCTAACCACCCTCACAGGAAATAATTTCTTCCTAATATCTCATCTAAACCTACCCTCTTCCAATTTAAAACCATTTCCCCTTGTTCTGTCACTACCTGCCCTTGTAAAATGTCCCTCCCCAGCCTTCCAGGAGCCCCTTCAAGTATTGGAAGGCTGCTATAAGATCTCCCCGAAGCCTTCTCTTTTCCAGGCTGAACAGCCCCAACTCTCTCAGCCTGTCTTCATAAGAGAGTTGCTCCAGCCCTCTGATCATCCTTGTGGCCCTCCTCTGAACTGGTTCAAGTAATTAAATATGATATTTTTTTTCCTGTATTTATATATTTTTTTCTTCTTGATTCAGTGAAATTAATTATTAAAAAAAAAAATAAAGTTGAGGTGAGCTACAAATCTATTTTAAAATTTGTAGCTGTCAATTAATAACTTTTCTGTGGCTGTTTTTCCTGGTTCATAAGGAAAAATTGTTTCAAAATATTTTTGTTGGTATTTGTTAACAAACTGTATTCAATTCAGTATTTTATTTTATTTCTAACTAAGGAGATAAAATCGGTGTTTCTTTATACTTTCAATATGTCTTTTCTAAAAGACATTAAATGTTCAAGGTGATCCAAACTGTTACAAAACCAGTATTAGAGGTTATAAATGGAAATGCAGCTGTTTGTTTGTGTATAGCTTCAAAGAATCTCCTTTTGAAATCATTCCATTCCAGACTACTGGCTGCAATTTAGTAGTTCCTTCTAGATAGCTCTGCTATTCTGGGACCTGACCTTATACCCATAAAGGTTAGTTATAGTTTGTCAGTATAGGCACAACATGGAAGAAAGCCTTAAGATTGAAACTGGGCAACTCTGATAAAATCTTAAGCAAATATTGGCTATGTTATAGAGTAGGTGGAAACAGAGGTACATAATCAAAACCAGCTCTAAAGAAAGGATGGGGAGAAAGATAACTCTAGAAAACAATGGAGGTATGTTGTAGGGTACAGGCGAATTGAGTCTATTGATTTTTATACTTTGCACCATAATTTCTGTTCACAACTACATGATATTTCTGAATATGGAGTGAACTATTTTAACAACTGTAACTTCCAATATTAATTTCAGTTTATGTTTCAGTCCAATATCTGAAGGTTTGAGAACTTTTTTAATAGTCTAATTATTCATAACTGAACCCTGATATTATTTGCAATAAAAACCACCTCAAAATATCATGACACTGATATCAAAATTGTGAAAACTTGAAACACTTGAATCCTTTTACAGTAAATGTTTTAAGTTGTATGTTTTTCCTTGCAAGGGTGTTGCTTATGCTATATGTAAATGAGTTTTAACCACTACAGAAAAGTCAGTAGCATTCAAAACTTGAAGTGTGCCACCTTTGTTTACTGACAATTCTCCCATCTTTAAATAGGATACTACCTCTACATTCTCTGTAATCAGAGCGGGATATTGTTATGATCATCTGTACTATTATTCTGAGCTAGAAAGATGCATGGCTCAACATAGGTAAGATATAAAGAAACTAAAAAGGTGACAAGAGCCTGAAATGACACTAGGCTTCAGGAACTCAGAGTGTGTACAATATGGTTCAAACAGTTCTAGGTTCTTATACGAGTCTTGACAGTCTCTCCAGGTCATCCACTGGATAGTACCATTACCCAGACCATATTCAGCTTCTATGCTGAAGGCTACTTTCCATGCCCAAATCCAGTGTTTTATCCTACCATAGGAGTTGTGGTGGATTCCTGACAAGACTCTTTTCCTTATGGATTCAAAGTGGGAAAACACCCCTTCAATCTTAATAAGTAATCACTGCAAAAAAAAAATATTGACTTTTACCTTCATAGCCTGGACCTAAAGTTTCTCTAAGTTCTTATAAAGCTTTAAAATGAAGTTTTCATTGGCAGCTAGTGTATTAGAAATTAAAGAGCTAATTATCAAGATTAAAACTAATCTTAAATATGAGAGACTTGAAAAGTCAAGACTTCCCTCCCCTCCCCTCCCCTCCCCTCCCCTCCCCTCCCCTCCCCTCCCCTCCCCTCCCCTCCCCTCCCCTCCCCTTCCCCTTCTCCTTTCCCTTTCTTTCTTCCCCTTCCCCATGCCCTCCCTCTCCCCCTTCCCTTCCCCCCCCATTTGTAATGTTAAATGATGTAGAATAATAGAATCAATATTCAGATTTGGTTGTCTTTAGCCTAGCATAACTGGATTAAAATTATTTTGTAGCCCTTCTGCCTACATAAGCCACCAGCTGAAGTGTGGGAACATAAGAAGAATATCTCAATCTCTGCAGCTGAAATTTTGGTTCCTTCCTCTGGATGAGTATAGTTAATCAGACATTTCTTGTTTGCTGTCGTAGCTTGCTGCTTCTAATCAGCACTATCTAAGAAAGTGACAAATTACACACACACAAAAAAAATGTATTTTGAAAATTCTTTTCTTACTCCTTTTTTACCTGAAGATGAAACCCTGTGCTGATATGAGGAAGATAAAAAATTAAAAAAAAAAAACAAAAAACAAAAAACTTGCCTATAAAGAAATTCCAGATTTGCTTCGCAGACTGGAAATATTTCAACAAAATTACCCTAGAAAGCAGGGAGGAATATATTAAATAAAATATAGAAGCAGCCAAGCTAAGTCTACCAGTCAGTTAAGTCGCTTCCTTCTTTTCCATTGCCAACCAGGGAAGAGCAAGAAGTGCCAAGAAATTATTTCCTTTTTCACTCCGGCTAAACCCCAAAAATTGTCACAGCCATCTGTAGGAGTTCCAGCCCTCTTCTGTGACCTTGGGAACTGATTCTCTGGCAATATAACCAAAGGTTAGGGAAGAAAATAATTTAATCTCCTTCAAATAATGTTCTCAATTTTGCTGGCAGCAAAGTTTAATTTAAATTAGATTTATAAATATCGAGTTTGAACTTTTAAAGTTTTTTTCTCGATTTTTATTTTCTTTTTTCTGGAAAGTTACACGGAAAAGACGTATCACTGGAAATCATTTATCCAGTTGTCCTGCATGATTTACAGAAAAGTGTGTATCATTTAAGCAAATATTTTTCTCCTGCTGCGAATAGGCACTAGGTTAACAAGGGGAAAAAATGATAAGCTCTAATCTGTATGGACACAAATTTTTTGCGACTTCCCTGTAAGAAGAGAAACCACAGGGAAGATCACAAATGGGTTTATCGATCCCAAGGACATTTAGAGAAAGTAAAGTGGTGCAATTTATGCCTTCTTTCTTTCTTTTCTTCATTACTTCAATGTAATTTCTCTCATTTACTCAATAGATTTTATAATATTTTTCACTCTTAGACATTCATAAGTAGCCCCTTTCAAACTGCGGAAGGAAGTCCAATTTTGTAGTCAAAGGCTAAGAAAGTCATTGAGCTTGAAAATACATTCTCACTGCTAGCCTGCAATACATAAAGCATGTAGTAAGAACACTACTGTCTTTTTAAATAAGAGTATGATGCAGTTGTCTATACCACAAGTTTCCTAAGTCAAGAAGAAGCAGGAATCAGTTTCAGGTACTGAACTGCAATCTCATACTCAGAGTTACTACTGGCTGATTTAAGCAGCTCTCCTGCTCTTAATTTAACATATTAATTGTTTTGAATCACAAGTACCCAATTTAGTACTGGGAATTCCACTCCCATAGCGTGATGCTTAAAATTTACATATAATGATACTGACCTTTGTCATTCCTGACTATCTTTATGAAAATACGCTTGACAAACTAAAATAGTACTCCTCAAAAGAATATTAAATCAATGTTACACGGTATTTAATAACAGGTAATAACAGCTATTTCAATATTACCAAGATGTATCAGGTTTGGAAATTTATTTTCTTATTTTAAGCTGTAAAAACATCTATCTGCCTTATCTTGTCTAAATCACAGATCTGTTTCTCTAGAATTGTTTATCATCTGCGTGGAAATATGTCTTGGTTTTGAATTTTTATATATATTTTACATTGGGCAATGCAAACAAAGAATATTGTAAGCTACTCCTTAAACATTTGTCTGTACTGACTGAAAAGAAACACCATATTCTTGTGGAGAAATTACACAAAAATGCAGCAAATTTATTACCATGATCCCTAAAATTATATGTAGTAGCTTTCTTATACAAAGGTATCCCAATCTAAAGGGACAATCTTTTTTTCTTTATAGTTATAAAACTTTACTATGATAGAAGGCAAATGTTAATGAAAATGCAATAAAGGAAGAATTTTGATTTAATCTTTATCTTTTCCTACTCAATATTTGCATGCCTCTTATCATGTTTAAAGGTCTGTCTGTGTCTATTATATCCTTTGTATCTCCAACAACTTAGCTGACAGCATGCTTCCAAACTCAACTGTGATGCCTCTCTTACTTCACAGATGTTTACTCTTACTAGCTCTATAGTCATGCCAACCAATATTGCCAGAAATGATGCCTGTGCTCGACAAAACTTCACTGATATTTCCACCCCTTAGAGAACATACAGCCTGTCCTCAGTAGAGAGGTCTAGAAATCTTAAAAGTAGTTCAATTAGCAGTATAAATGGTCTGATCTCCTCTCTATATACCCTGTCCCTGCTGAGCTAGAACATATGCCTTCCTCTATATGCAAGCATATAGAGCAATATGGCACACTTAGTAAGCTGAGAAGATGAGAAATGTGTTTTAATATAGCAATGGATGGACACATACACCAAAGAATGCATGTTGGTAGCCTGCATTACAGTGACAACATGAATGGACATAATTTGGAATGAGCACGAAGGCAAATTATTGTGTGGATACATAGGCAGGAAGTAAGAACACAAAGATTATTTAACTTCTGCATGCACTATATATGTTGAATTCAGCTTCTATATTTTAAAATGTTGAAAAATTAGGTAAAATATTGCACAGTAAAGCCATGTAAATTATTTAGGGACTGGAGAAAATGCCTGACAGTAAGAGCATTGAAGAGTTCAGTCTATTTATCTTATCAATGAAGATGGAGAGGTGAATTGAGTATGGTGTATAAAAAACATTCAGGCAAAGAAGATTGAACAATGGAACAAGAATTTTGTTTTCTTTTTCCTCTTTTTAATAAATTTCATGTACCTCTCTACTTGTTCACTTCAGGTAAAACCTCTTAACTTTCTGAAATCTATTTTAAAATAATCATTATGAAATGAGATCTAATTTTACTCAATGATGTTAAGTTCTTTATTCTGAGCACTGTGATTTTTTCAGAAAGTTTGATATAATCTGGGAAGTGTATTACTTCAGAATGTTTTGAAACAGACAACAAGCGGGAAAAGAGACCACACACTTTAGTGAAGAATACTTTTGTGATAACTGGAAACTTACATGTTGAAAAAGAATAGACTCAAAATAGCGAGTTCTCTCTAAATAAAGGAAGTAGAATTTGGAACAATATGAACTACTGCAAATGTGAACATTTGCTGAACTGTGGAAATTTGGGTGGATGACCTAATTAAAGCAGTTAATGTCTCCAAATGGTCTGCCAGCTCCTAGACTGCCTTGTCTTCAGCAGGGACTCTGGGAGTCTTGGCTCCTCAAGATTCATGTTGCTGGCTCTGCTGTAAGAAGTGTGGGATCCCTGAGCCCTGCCTGAAGCCTGCATCAGAGGAAATCTCATCTCCCTGGGCCTGAACAAGGAGCCAAGTCCTGGTGAAAGCCAAGTCACATGACTATGTGACAGGAAATTAAAAAAAAAAACCACCCACAGCAGAATTTAGAGAATGTCTGTCCTGGCACCACAGATCTCAACGGTTTCTATTGTAGTCTGATATGTGGGTTGATATTAAAACAAACATAAATCTTTTGCTTCTTTTTTGAATATCTCATTAGAAATTTGTCCAAGATTATGCTCTGTGGAATGCTTAAATTATACTAAAACACAAATATGATTTCACATTAGGTTTTTTAAAAATATTTCATAGAAGTATTTCTCACTGTCTTTTCCTCGAAGCCTAACAGTTGCTTCTTCCCTAGTTCAAGAAAGAACAAGGCTTCCCTCATTTGGGACATACAACTAGTTTAAAAATGCAGTTATTTTTCCTTGCACCCAGTAGAAGGAGGCCTTGCAACATATTCCAAAGAAGAATGCCTTATTTTCTTCAAAATTTTAGCTTTCTTATAGAGTAAAATCCTGTTGATTTCTACTGAGACCCACAGCATGCCAGAATTTCACCAAGAAATATAACTCTTTATCTTCAAGACCACACTATGGATCTATCCTATATACAATTTAGTATATGTTTAAAATTCATAACTTTGATTTTTTCTTTTAAATGATCTAACTTTGCTCCCAATGAAAGGTGCAGCATTGACACAAAACCCACCTTTTGTGTTGAAATTCTTCATTCTAGATCCCTAAGTCAGTTGACTCTTGCCATTGAGTTTGCTTATTAAAGAAGACTGAGTAATACATTGCTAAAAATATATTTTCTCATGACAAGTAGATCAGAACTGAGACAGCTACTACCTGTCCATTCAGCGTTTGTTGAAAAGTTAAATAGGAAAAATTACAAAGCAAAAGATGCAGTGCTTCATTTTGTGAAGCAGAAAGCAATGTGATTGAGAGATAATAGATGACATAAATAAACTGCACACACTTGAAAACTCTGAAGGAGATAACAACCTATTGATCTACATCATTTAATAAAAAAGTTACAAACAAAAGCTGGTTATGTGTTTCATATGAAAAGTACCGTAGAACAGAGGTAGACTAGTCAAGTCAATACTATGTAATTTTTTTTTCTTTTCTGCTCATAGTGTTGAGAAATACAGTAAGATTACTTAAATGAGAGTTAATTTGTTTCATTGTTCATCATTCCTTTTTCTACTATTTTTTTTTGGTTGGGTGGGGTTTTTTGTTTTTGATTTTTTTTTTTTTTTTTTAACACATGTTCTTTTCTCTTAATGATGTAACATCTTGGCATGGTAAAACCAGCAGAGTCATATATAAAATACAGGTTTATTAATTATTTGTTCACAAAAGCAGTTCTGAATATCCTAGAAGGGTCATAGAATGCAATTTTGTCCAAAGAAAAAGCACCTGGGTCTGAAATATTAAGTAATGCTATTTCAGAGGTGCAATGTAAGTGATAAGTCAGATGTAATTTGAGAGCTCTTTCTGAAACACAAATAAAAGAGAGTCTAATTCAAAGTTTATCTTACAATCTTTTTCACCTCCATTTAATGCTCATTAAGGATCCTGAATGATAAAATTAAATTGATTCTGCACTAAAGTTCTATGATCCTTTACAAAGTTAATGTAATGATACCATATTGTTCAGATTTTGGGCACCATTAACATGGTAACATAATTAAAATGGAAGTTATATATTTTCTAGTCTGTATCTTAAACTGCAAGTAAACCTACTAAAACTATATTCTGAGGAAGTGAAATGTGATTCTGCAGTTTAACTACACAATGTTGGTTGGTATTGTCCAAAAGTCCAATGTCCAAATTACTGAGTCTTTTTACAATGTATGTAATATTAGAAACAGTCTACATTCTTTTTCTCAGAGGTATAATCATACTGTTCACTTGACATGCCAAAAATCTACAAGTATCCCATATGATTACATGATAAAATAGTCAAGAACCACATTTGATCATTGTTTAGCTTTACTATAGAATTTTAGCCATGGTTCATTCAGTAAACATTTGAAATCTCCTCAGCAGTAGAAACATATGTGTATATGGTAAGACCTAAGCTATTTTACCTGTGAGTAGTAGTACACATACATAGATGACTTTGACTAAGACTTGGATGCACCTAAGCTATTTTTACAGGAAAGCTATTATAACAGAGACTACAACACTGAATTAGCCAGAGAAAGAGAGAAAACAACAAAACTACATTATAAACATCAACACAGAATTTGACAAGCTGGTTCAATAATTAAACTTGAAGAAATAGACAATACAAAAATAAAAAGATCACATGATTCAATTAGCAAAGTGATCTGCTATGGAAACTTCAGAAAAAATGAGATCACAGAATCACAGAATCACAGAATATTAGGGATTGGAAGGGACCTCGAAAGATCATCTAGTCCAATCCCCCTGCCGGAGCAGGAACACCTAGATGAGTTCGCACAGGAAGGCGTCCAGGCGGGTCTTGGATGTATCCAGAGAAGGAGACTCCACAACCTCCCTGGGCAGCCTGTTCCAGTGCTCTGTCACCCTTACTGTAAAGAAGTTCTTCCTCAAATTTAAGCGGAACCTCCTGTGTTCCAGCTTACACCCATTGCCCCTTGTCCTATCATTGGTCATCACTGCAAAGAGCCTGGCCCCATCCTCCTGACACTCACCATTCAAATATTTATAAACATTAATCAGGTCCCCCCTCAGTCTCCTCTTCTCCAAGCTAAAGAGGCCCAGCTCCCTCAGCCTTTCCTCATAAGGGAGATGTTCCACTCCCTTAATCATTTTGGTGGCTCTTCGCTGGACTCTCTCAAGCAGCTCCCTGTCCTTCTTGAACTGTGGGGCCCAGAACTGGACACAATATTCCAGATGTGGCCTCACCAGGGCAGAGTAAAGGGGAAGAAGAACCTCTCTTGACCTACTAACCACACCCCTTCTAATGCACCCCAGGATGCCATTGGCCTTAGATAATTCTAAGGACCTATTTCTGCTTTGAAGTTAATGGCAAAAGTCCAGCTGAAATCACTGTGAGCAGAAACAAGCCCTTAACAATGAAAGGAAGAGTCTGGCAATGTTTCAGGACTCCATTAGTTTTAATGATTCATGCAGTGCCAAGAGTTTGGGTATCGGGGACTGAAAAATAAACAGTTTCTGTTCTTAAATATTACTGCTACAGGTATAATCATTTAGGAAGAATTGCAACACATTCATATGCATAAAATATTGTGAGTATGCAAATTTTCCTGTTTGGAATATAGACTAATTAGCCTAGAAATACATTAAAGTGTGTGTGTGTGGCGAGGCGGAGGGCGGGGGGCTGGGCGAATCAAAATATAAAACCAAAACAAAATTGTAGAAAAAAAAATCTTCTACTAAATTTTATCGAACAAATGCCATATTTTTTCCACACCTGTGTAACACATTATTTTACAAAGCTGTAACCTAAAGAAAATAAAGTTTTGTTTTAATAAACCAACAATAACATGAACAGGAACTGCCTGCTGGTATAATTCTTAGGAAATCCATTGCAGATTAGCTGTCTAGTTTGACAGCAACCTCTTGAAAAGGTTGGCAGTATTTCTCTTGATACCATATGTGGAAAAAAAAAAATCTGATTGTATGGTTATGATGACTGATAACATGTTGAGAGGTTGAAGGCCAAATTCCAGGATCATAGAACTAATTATTCCAATGGAGCCATGTTTTCATCTACCAGATAAGTCATTTATTCCAAAAGTATGTCTGTTTTCTCAAGAAAATATTATTTAAAGCTTCTTATAAAATATTTAGATTTTCTAAAGAAGGAAAAATGAAGATTATGATCAGGGTTATTATTACTAGACTGTTAAAATCTTAATAAGAAATAATTTCTGAAAACTTTTTTCTTTAAAAACAGTATAAAAGCTTTTACTGACTTAAGTCAAATCTCTTTATTTGTTGCAGAAATAATTAATATCCGCTAAGAATTATACTACCTTTCTTTTCTGATCATTCACACACCCTGAAAATAAATATTGTGGTCCTGGAACAAGGTGAATGAGATTCCTACTTGGTCAAAATAAAGGCAGAGTACATAACAGGAAACAGGTAATATTGAGTTAGATAAATGTCTACTCTGATTTAATGTAGAAATGCTGAGGGAGGATTATAGAAATATTTTTTTTTTTTAATGGATTGCAATACTCATCCAGGAAACAAACAATTAAATAACTGATTTTATTAGTTTTATTACTCCCTCCCCCCCAGTGTTGCAATTGGTTTATTGGTTTGTCTCATTCCTTATTACTGCATCCTGATTACAAGTTGTGCTGAGATGCAGTTTAGAGATGGAAAGTCAGCCAAACTAGCATTTTCCTAATATGGATTCCATCGATACCTGTCATTCATTTTAGCTAATCAATAATAATGTAATTTTTAAGAACATTACTGCATTTACTTAAAAATGAATATAAAGTATTCAATTTTTTATTATTATTTTTTTTTTTAGGATAGCATAGTACTAGACTATGAGTGAAGTAAATTATGGCCACAATGACATGGGAAAAGGCTAGTTTTCCTTCATACATTGTAATACTGCTTCAGCATTTCACACCTTGATCTTGGGTGGCATTTTAGTCAATGAAACCGATTTTTAAGTCTTTTACATTCAGACACAAAAATGACTAAAACTTCAGATTGACAGATAAAGACACAATAGCTTGGCAAATTCTGGATGGTAAGGCAAACTGAAATCAGTGACAGTTAATTTTTAAGTGCTACATCACAAGACAGTTCAGATGACAAGTCACAATTCAGTTATCCATGCACCATGGTGTCAGTGCTATAAGTGGGAAATGGTGAATCAATCAGCCAACTGAAGACAAGTCATTTCTTTTCATAAATCAGGGTCAAAGAGTACCCAAGAAAGAAATTAAGGTGAATTCTCAAAGCCCTGCTCAGAATTAATTAGAGGGAAATTTGTTTTCAAAACTGAAGTTGTCAGGTACCTAAATTCTTGTTATGAGTAAGGAGAGACTTGCCTCCCCTCTTGACTCTACAGTCAGAGTTGGTTTTAGAGAAACAACCCTAAGGAAGAGCCTTGGACCATTTTCAATAAGTTTTATAGCTACACATATTAGAAAATCCTTTGCATAGAGAAGAAATTACTGTAGCATCTAAAGAAATCAAAGGAAAATTTCCTCAGGGCAGAGTAACTCAAGGTTAGAAGATATGTTTTGTATTCTAACTTTTTTCCTTAGGACAAATGCAGTTTTCTTGAGATGGACTTTTGGTGGTCTCAACCTTAACAAAATGAAAAAGTTGGATTTCTGATTAAGTAGATGACAAAAAATTGTCATTGCATTTGGAAACAGTACCATAGCATTGACATGTAATATGACAACAGAATACACTTAAAAAAAAACCCCCTAAAACCAACAAAACAAAAAACAAACAAACAAAAAAACCCTGAAAAAACATGTAACTTGATCTCATGGGAAAAAATGACTGTTCTCATGTGGAAGAACTCTTATGAAAGATACTTAACCATTAAAGCTGTGATATTTTTCACCACGAGTGCATTTAGTTCCCACTAAACTGTAGCTATACAGTCTGCAGCATTATGTATGTGAGCTTGAGTCAAATGTTAATGATATTAGGTATTTTAGACCACGTTAAATCACAAAAACACAGCACAAGTTTCTGATAAATTATGGTTGCACTGCCTGTTTTAAATACACATGTATCAAAGCTGAATGTAAATGACAAAGATATAGTCATGTTGTTTGTAGTCATATACAAACCATGCACAGTAAATAAATATATTTGATTTCTTGCACAAAAAGCAAATATATACACATAAAGGTTAAATGTGGGGGTGGGGGGGAAGGGAGGGTAGGGGGTGGAAGAAGAAAGAAGGAAGCTGCTTCTCAACTTGAAATACTCACCCTCAAGAATTTACATGTGGTTTAAAGTATGAGTGCTTGGGAGGATGTTTCTATAAAATGTTAATGCTTTCCCAAAGAATAATATGCTGCTGCCTTTTTAGTAATAGAAAATCTGCATTCCATAATTTCGTGACATCATTTTAAGCAGGAATTTTCAGATCTGCTTAAGCTTTCTTTTATGGATGGCAGCTTCCAGTCAGATGCTGAGTACAGCATCTTGGTGAGTATGTGACATTGTAGGTAAATTCGTAGACTATCCCTCTATTTTCCTTTCATGTACATATATAACACTTTCTGTATTTATAAACAGCCTTTTTTAGCATTTTAAAATTTAATATTGTATTTTTATTTCATCAGGGCATTGAGTGTTTGAACATGCTGAAAATCATGTCATAAAAAATGACAGTAGTAATGACTAAGATCCATAGACATGTCACAACACCACAGCGTACTCTTCCAGCCTCATGATCGTGTTAATATTCAAAGTACAAATTAGAGGAAATAAATATCTATTGGTCAAGGCAAAAACTTATGTACATTTTAAGGCATATTAATAAGAGATTTTATACAATATGGTAAACATTTCACTGTGAGAAAAAAATAATAAACATTGACACATTAATCAAAATTCAACAAATGTGCTTACAAATTACAAAGCAAAGATATATTACTGTTGAAATATAAAAAGTTATAAAAAACATGAAAAGAATCCCCAAACCTGATTACCTTGTGATATGCAGCTATTTTAGGTAGTTGACAGAAATTTATGACATATTACCATGGCAACAATGGACTATCTCAATAACTGTATTGCTTGTGAAGAGAATAAATTCTCAGGGTGCATTATAATGCTTATAATTATTGCTCAAACTTCTACATGCTCTGAAAAAAATTGAAAACTATCTTTTTCTTTCATTTTTTTCCTCTTCTTTCTTGCTTTTTGTTATAATAAGGATATTTTTTCTTGACAATTCTGTAAGGGATTCTACCTGTGATAGGTTTCAACAGTGCTCAATCGGTCCGCTAGATGAAGCATCTGCCATTACCAGGGGAGGAAATTAAAAAAAAGCCATCGAGGAAACTAATTTTCACAAGTACATGTTAAAACCACTGGAAGACTAAGGAAAGGGGGAAGCAAATTGCAACCTATTTAAACTTCTGTTTACAAGGCTGTCTTTTGATTCAGCCTCATTTACCAGAATAAAAAAATGTTTCACATCTACATAATGTATGATGGAATCTATTTCAGGAATGAATTAAAAAACCCCCAAACAAACAGGCAAAAACAACACAAAAAACCCCAAGGAAATTGGGAAGAGGGGAGATGGAGAACACAAATGCTTTCAAGATTCTCCAGTAAGATTTCAGTGTTTTCGTTAATTCTGTGTGATTTCATATGTTTTGGTTTAGATATGCAGGCTGCAGAAATCTTTGGAGGACTGTTTCCATTAATGCTGCATAAGAGCAATTTATGTGGAAAAGGAAAAGAAATTATAATGATGCCTGTGTAGACTAGTGTGGGTGAGAAAAGGAGGGAAAAAGGAAAGATGCACTTCAACGAAAAGGAAACAGCAGTGGACATTGTACTGCCATAGGATGGCTGTGAAAATCAGGCAGGAACTCCAAAGCATTCTTTCAGTTCAGTGAGCACTGAGAAAGTAAAGCTGAACAGCTGTGAGTTTGGAGGGAGTAGGTCAGCACTGATCTGCTCAATCCACAGGCTTGGGCAAACCAATCATGTGCATCATTTGTAGAGTTCAAATCAATAACATGCCAAGTAAGAGTTCCCTTACTCTCCCTACCTTCTTCCCCTTACCCCTGGAGACAAGACATTTACTTTCAGTGGCTAAATAAGAATGGATTTCCTGAAAGCTGGCTTTTGGCCAGGTTAATTTATGCATACGCAAACTTATGCTTCACTAATTTACTAAAACCCATCATTTAAGCCTATTCAAATGTGCAGCTGTTTAAATGAGTTTGGAAGTGATTTTGCCACATGATGCTGATGTCAGTTAAAAGCTCAGTATTAGCAAAATGAGAAGGCATCAACAGAGTGTGTCTGCTAGAGCGATCTGTGTTCCCCAGTGTCTAATGGATCAGGGAGACAGATATGCCTAGCTCATCGGCCTGTAAAGTTAAATTCAGATCTATTACCTATTACACACACGCATGTATATGAGGGGAAGCATTTTAAGTAGAAAGAGAATTAGTTTGGTTCTGGCAAACATCCAGGGTGAGTCTGAATGGAGACTTTCAGGAAAAGCAGGATACAAAACTGCCAAGTGTGAAAATGGTTACAAATGATAGTTTATGTGGGAAGAAAAAAAAAAAAAAAAAAAAAAAAAAAGGGCTCAGAAAACTAGAAATATCAGTAAGACAACCTGAGTAAAGAATGCATTTCCCAGGGTATGAACTCATAAAAAGAAAATGCCATGATGTGCAAAAGCTGTGGGTAGGATCGGTAGTGGGTACTAATTATCAGCTTTATGAGCTGATGAAAATAGAAATGTCATTTAGATAAAACAAAATGCTCAAAAATAGTTGTAAACTGCTCTGAATTATGCAGATAAATGGATATTCTTGGTTTCTAAGAAAACAGCAAAGGCCTGTTCATCTGCAAATGGGCCTGCCTCACTTTGAACCATGTGAGAAAATATTTTCTTTTTCTGGGTTGGTTGTATCTCTGACAGATTTTGATTTCCATTCTGTATGTTTTAAATATGAGAAGACAGATAAAAAGCTACAGGATATTTTCATTAAAAAATATAAAGGAGAAACAACACAAAGTATCTGTTTTGAACTATTATTTTGGGCAAATAGCAGACTAAAAGAGAAGTGAAAATATATAAATAAATATTGAAAGAAGACTGTTTATTGCAAGCTTGAAATTTTATTAAAAAAGATTGAAATTTGGATTAGACTATTAAAATTATAACACTACATAGATTCTTACTGCTGTCTCTGACATATTTTGAAGGCTTAGATGCTGTCTTTTATTATCCTAAAATAAGCAAGATAAGAAAAAGCTGGAAAGTTAGAGGAGTGTTATTTCTCCACAGATCCTGCTGAAACAGTGTTTTCAATTTCTGCTTTACAGTACAACACTCTTATCTATACAATGGTCAGAATATTTAAGCATGGCTGATCTGAGGTGTAAACTTCTTGAAATCCTTCTGTTTTCCAGTTTCCTTTGGGGTGAATTAAAAAGATAGAGTAAAAACTTCTACTTCTTATTGGTTTTGGTTTAAATTTAGGGATTTTTTTTTTTTTTTTTCAGAAATTTATGTTCTTCAGGTTGTGTTTAGTTTTGATAAAATGTAATGGGGGTATTTTTGTTAGCTTCAACTGCAGCTAGGTTGAGACCCCTTGAATCTAACATGTTGCTATACTATTTTAATGACTAGTAGTTTAAAATTATTATTAGATGAGAACAAAATTAATTACTTTATAGAAACACAGAATCTGAGTTAACTATGAAGAATGTAAAAATTTCTGGACTTTTTAAACAAGGCTTGTTGACTTTCTTGGCCATAATTGCTTCTTTGGAGCTATTACACTCTCCTGTAAATATATATTTAGACACATTTCAGAAACAAGATTATTGGCCTAGTAGACCATGACTACACCAAAGTATTTACAGCACATACTGCAGTAAAGCTGACAAAAGTCAAGTATTATAAGCCACTCTGAATGTCTTGGCTGCTTAACTTCCTCAATTCAGCAAAATACAGAGAAAGCACTGTGACTTTGGTCAAAATCATGTTTATATTAACCATGTAAACAGTTTTTTAAGCTTTAAATTTTGTCATTCCCACACATTTGCAGTCACAGTAGCTAATACTGAAAGTTATTTCCTGTCAGAAAATTTTTGAGTGGAAATAATATAGCAGAAGCAAAGTCAAGAGATTTCTCATCTCTTAGGTAGTTACTCTACTGGAATGTATTTGGAAATGGAGGAATAAAAACAGTTTGGCAATCAGGCAGAGTCTAACTTAATAGGACAAATTTAACTGCAGATAAGAAGGATGAGTTCACAGTTAAGGCATTGTACTGGGATTCTAGGTCAAAAATAAGAAAATTTTGTGTGTCTCAAAACCATATTATCATTCAAATATCATAGCACAAAATAACACTGTTGACTTCACACTTGAATTTAAGTGATTTTTTTCAATGGAAATTATAGTTAGACATGGTAAAACAGTATACAATGCTGTTACTGACCAATGTCACCAAACTAGAACAGAAGATGTAACTCAACTGCTTAATACCTTTTTATTCATGAACGTTTTATATAAATGGGCTTCATATGAGCATTCCAGTGAGGTTTGGTTTTTGATGACAAGGACATATTCAACCAAATAGTTGAATGACAAAGCAAAAGTATTTTTGAAAAGAAATGAAAGCAATTTTGAAGATCATCCATTCACATAAGGCATGAGTCATTATCATGTGACTGATACAAAAATTCATAAACTGAACAAATCCATTCTGAAAAGCTTGATTTATTTATTTAAAGGAGGTTTAGTTAAGAAAAATGTTGATCAATTAAACAAAGTGTCATAATCTGACTTTGGCTGGCAATCCACATACAAGGAATGTTCTGTAGTTTGTTATAGCCATTATTTTTAATAAATTGTTTGTCTACTCCTAATCATAACTATAAATATGATAAAATCCATCATATTTACAACAATGCTGTATATAATGTTGTGGACAAAGGGCTTTTCAAATGAGATCTGCTGAAACAGGTGACTCAGACTTGATGAAAGTTTCCTTAGCACTATGTGCTACATGCTTGGATGATTTCTCCAAGTTTTATATAAAAGTACAGTATGCTAATGAGCACAAGACAGACTGACAGATGTAGGGAGTGACTGTTCACTAAAAATGGTTAGCCAGTCTGGCTGCCCTTTAATTATCACAGTGATTACTATGAAGATGACATTAGATAAAACTAAATTTCTTATATTTTATGGCAAGTAATTATTCCCTAGGCTAACCAAAAATTTTTGTGATTTTTACTAAAAATTGAGTTCTTATAAAATCTGGACAAAAAAACCCAGTTAGATTCTTCTAATAACAAGCAAACTTGACTCTCTGATTTTCATACTGTTTAATTTCAGCCACCAAAAAGTTAAAGAATGTATCTTTTCTAAACTCCTCTTACAGACTGTCCAAAAGACAAGTAAATACAATTAAGTAATGCATCTGATGTATATATGCTCAGGAACACCCTTGCTTGCTTCCTTTTCTGGCATAGCAGTGCAAGAGATTTTTCCTAATTCACCTTGTTTAATCTGCCAGAGTTAAGCAGTGTTACTCTCTCACAGTGGATAGCTGTAGTTCTCAAAGTCAGCAAAAAGTACACTTCAATATAACATTCAATATAATATTCCTGTATGCATCACTCTAAATAATATACACTAACAAAGGATGAGTAATCAACCCACAAGGTGCTTCAGTACTCTACATTCATGGGATGAAGAGGATTGTGCTTCAGAACAGATAGGAATTTTCTCCATGGAAGATTTTTCTACTCAGTAAGACAATTACCTTTGTAACATGTTAGGAGAACTCTTTTGCCACATTCTCTGAGAATTACTCCTCTATATAGTCCTGTTAAAACCCAGATTAATTATCTTTCCAAGACTGAAGTGTTTCCTATCATTTTTAACTTTATGTATTTTTAGACTTAAAATATTTTTCTACTGCTGTCAACTTCTCATTTAACATCTCTCTTCAAATATTTTAACTATTTTAATTCTTCTCATTACAGGTGTATGAAAAACAGCTTTAAAAATCACCTTCAAACCTTCAGGGACAGTTCATATTCAGCTATCCTTGTACAGGGCAAGGATGTAGACTACAAGAGCTTTTCCATACTCATTTCTATTTCATGATTAGGTGATTTTCTCCAAAAATTAGGTCATTTTCCAGTAACATTTGAATTATTAAAACATAAATTTTACACAAAACTGCAGTAATTCAAAATGAGTTTACATTGCATTAAATGTGGAAATTTACCAAGGAGGAATATCTTTTATTGCAAGTGTTGAAACTAAACATTTTGAAAATTCTCCCAAAAATATATTTTTATGTCATAATGATATTTTTAGTTTCAAAATTAATTTTAGAAGTGACATTTAACTTCAAACTGGATGTTATTTAAAACAGTATTTTAAAACTAAAAAACTTTATTTCTTTGAAACTTTGAATCAAAGACCATTTTTTCTTCAATTCTCCTAATTTTGAAATAGTAATATTTCTCAAAATCATTTGTTTCTTATGGTAAAATGGAAATTTCAACAGAAAAAAACAGTTTTTCTTCCCCCTCCTCCCCCAGAAATCTGGCCAGTGAAGGAAAGATAATGGACATATTGATTAATGACTGTACAGTACTTATTAATTCTTCATTTAATATTCCATCCTTTTGACCTAGAAATGAGAGATCACAGCATAGCATATAGTAAGATAGTAGGATCTATCATGTATATATGCCATATATGTAGAAAGTAATTAATGGGGAAAATTACATGTTTGAACTAGAAAAAAAGGTTTAGTAATAATACAAGATTATATATCTGAACAGAATTCCCATTTATTTTAGGGAAAATGGAACCTTCATGCTGATAATGGCAAGGTAATCTTTTAAATAGCGCTAGGGAAAAAAAAAAAAAAAAGTAAAAAAAAAAAAGACAAACAAAGCCAACACAAACACACACAAAAATATCCCAAATCCAAGGACACGATGAGAAATCCAAGATGAGAAAACAAGATGTAATTTTGTGAGTGATCTAATAAATGGATTTGGTCCTTATCCCTGTGTTTAACAGCAGCCCAGACTAAAGCTTTCCCTTTAGCTGAAGTATTCACAACTTCTTGTCTGTGAGGATTATATAACATGGAATAAAAGTTGGATTTATTCTGCAGCTTTTCTCGCAAGAACACCTCAACTGGGAGCATTTGATTGTCATCTTTCACAAAAAAAACCCAGAAACTTAATAACCTTCACAAACTAGTATTTTGTCAAATTTGACTGAGAATTTGATTTAGATTACCCAGTTGTGCAACAGTTATTTGAGGTGCAGTCAGATAACTAACTAGACAAACACAAACCATAGTGTAATTATATAGCACTCATAGGAAAAGAGGTTAAAAAAAAAAAAAAAAAAAAGGCTGCTGAGATAAGAAAAGATTGAGCTTTGGTGAACTGCATTCAAGAATTCCTTGAGAAAAGATTGAGCTTTGGTGAACTGCATTCAAGAATTCCTTAACAGACTTCAGCACTGGAAGCTGTCAAGTCCAGGGGACCAATTCTAACCAATTTGTAAGGTTAGAACCTATGAGGTCACGTACACTGTGAAAGTCCTACCTCCACATAAAACTGCTGTCAAGGACAAGGGAAAATACTACTTTACCTTTGCAATATAAAGTAGGATTTCTTACATCCAAAGGGTAAGTGACAGCAGTGTGTGAGAATTTCTATTAAGTGATTTTTGCTGGCTGGTAATTTGTCAGGCTCATGCTACACACACTTCCATCAATAGAATAAATGACCAAGTTTATTATGAAACTAGAATAAACCTACTCACTTTTCACAGAATCATATAATGGTATTGTATTGAACTTAGTTCTAATAGGGGTTTGTTACTGAAGTCAAGCAGCCACTCAGCTGGTGCAACAGCACTGTTTGGTTAAGAATATTGTCACACTACTTGCTTCTTTTTTTATATCAACTCCTAAGACAAGAGACATTAAAATGCTATGAAAGTTCAGTGAATAATCACCTGAATGTAGCCTGACTACGAAGTAACTGAAGTGTTTCAGAATATTCCCATAGTTGGCCATTTGCATATTTGTTTTGTCATAGTCATCAATGATTAATGTATTTATAGAAATAAGAACTGATCCACAAATAATTTAGTAATTGGGAAAAAAAAAAAAAAAGTCCTAAATTAAGTAGAAGGTAAAAAGTAAATAAATAAATAAATCTGATAGGTTGTTTTTTTTCTTTTTTGGTAGAAAAATATGTTATAAATATCAGACTATTTTTTAAAGAAGTTCACCCGCAATCAGTTCAGTTTGAGTTTGCAGCCTTGCTTCAGTTTGCACCATAACATAGTATTTCATTTTGTAGCATTGAGGATGAACTAGTCTGCCTCTTCTATTTATATGTTAGCATCTGTGAAGCTATGGAAAATAATGTAAATTGTTTGCCTGTGAGTTCACCTCCAGAAGGTGAATTACCCCTAAGGTTCTTATCTAAGAGGGGCTGCCCTCTGGGCATGAGCATCTCTCCCCATTGACAGTGAGTAAGCCTGGATGACCAACTTAGTCCACACAATTTTAAGGAAGCTAAAGCTGTGTAGTTGAATTTCACCTCTAGAGTCTATACTTGGCATGTACGTAAAGGAAAAGATGTATCTGAGGAGGGAAATGTCTAGACCCTAAAACCTTTACATATAATTAGATTAATGACAGCTCCCCAAAGACTCAATCACAGGAGGAAATTATTTGTCTGATCCAAATCTCACAGCTGTAAGATTCTTAGCGCCTTCAGCAAAATTTGTATTATGTCACAGTTTACAATGTTTTTTTTTTTCTTTTGCTCATTTGTATGAAAATTTTTACACCAAAATGTAAAACAAACAAATAAAAAAGGCATTACAGGTAGAATTTATCTTACCTAAGTTTAGACATCAAACAATTAGTTATCTTCGGCTATGATAATCATCCTAGGCTCTTTTTGTAGCTTAGTGAAGATAAATAGACACCTGCAAAGGGCAATCCATCTCACTAAGTTTAGACAGTCATCTTGAGCTAAGAAGAATCTCTCCTGGATGTGTCTATCTTTCTCCAGTGAATAAAATGGGAGCAGGCAGTGATTAGTTCAGAATTTAACGATGTGCTGTTAAGAATCTAAGCCAGGCAAATTGAAACCCAGCATAGACTGGATAATTTTCAAACTCTTTCCTTTAACACTTTTATTACTGGCTGCTCAGTAGAATTACCAGGCCAAGATATAGAGCAAATTTTGTCAACAAAAGGGTCATATATCATAAACTTCACAGAGAAAGCAAAAAATAGACCGCACAGTCTGTAAAAGGGGTTTACAGGAATGCTCCCCTCTCCCAAAGATTGACATTTCTCATAGACAGGACAGTTTCCCACAAAACAGGATCCTTTTCTTGTGGTCTGCATGGCACAGGTGGCCTCACTTATATTCTATTGAACTGACTCCTAGTCTATATTAATAAAAAGAAATAAATTAAAAAAAAAAAAACAAAAACCTAACACACCAACACAACCTTGTAAAAATACAAAGCATTTATGTGAATTCAGCCTCTAGCATTGCACTATTGTATTTTGTTAACCCAAATAGTATTCTTCATAATTTACAAAATTCAGAATTATAAAGCTGGACATCAGTCCATCCCTACATTCCACATAAAGTTTAAAGTATATTAGCCTCTCCAGATGCTCATTAACTGTGTTGTAAAAAGCATTTCTGAGAAGATAAAAACTTTTTTGCTACTTAGAATATAACTTTTTATATTTATCAGGAAAGGGTTTTTTTTTTTTCCCTTATTATATTTGAATATATATAATATAATTGTTCAAAATTTAACTTTTTTTTTTCTTGTTCTACACCTAAACAAATATTTTGCATCGATTGAGGGCTGCTGCTGCTCACCATTTGAGTGAGTGAATACCAACACCCTTACTCACCAGCTAGACCACAATATTCTCAGAGGAGGTAAGCAATTAAATCCCTACAAGAAGGATGAATTATGACTCCGTTTCAAAACATTAATACAGTGACATTCAGTGTCACCTAATGTGTGACTTGATTATCTATAACTTGATGTCTACTACAAAAAATTATAACTATGTTTAAGATGGATTGAACATTTCTGGCATGTCTTCACAGAGAGTCCAGGTTTTTTTACTGATTCTCATTCCTGGTTTTCTTTCTTGGTGATAAGGTTAGGAACTGCTTTTCTGTTGTTTTTCTTTTTGTTCCTTCATCCCTCAGTCAGTCTTTGTAAGGTCTTGGCTGTTCATAAGAGCTAATTTCTTCAGTCAAGGTCTTTACCACGTTCATCCTGGACAACTGTTTAATTCCCCTATTTACTTTCAATCAATTTCTATTCCTTAGACTTACTTTGATTTTCAACACTGCTTTTGCTTTACGCTGATATTACAATGCTATGTTATTTGTCCATGTGGTTCTTCAGGCATTTCAATACTGTATGAATAACAGTGCTTCTAGCTCATTAAGACAAGTGCTTTTGTGACCTCCATCGTGCTGCAAAATCTTAGGAATTTCCATTAGCATAGGCATAAAAAAAAGTCATTACCTTTTTTATAATAACTTGTCTTTTCAACAAGGAGATCACTGAGTTCATTCTGAGCCTTATGAATTTGAGAAGCAAACAAACTGATTTTGTTGCTTTCTTCACTGTGTTTTCTAATTTGCCTCAAAGTTTATTTAAATAAGCTACTAAAGTATTTTTTTGGAGGGCTCAAAATACTTCTTTGTGTTCAGGTTTTCCTGTTGCAGCACAGTGCAATACTTAGTTCAAATTTATGATAAATTATGCTAATTTTCATTAATCTCAAATGGAAGTTAACTTTTTAAAATCTGTACAAGGTTTTAAACTCTCTCAGAAATCCTTTTCCACCAAATGCTCCTTATACATTTATTCTTTGTTTTTTATTTCTCCTCCAAATAGTTTGCCTTTTTTTTCATTGACTATAAGCTTGATAATTTCATATCATTTCTCCAAGTTATTAAAACAATGTTGAATTTTCACTCTGTTCCTCAAAGAACATCCTTACTTTCTAGAAACTTCAACAGATTTTTTTTAACTACTCTCTATTAGTCAACTAAATTATTAAAGAAAATACTAAACAAGACAAGGACAAAATCCAAAGGAACGTCAATTACAGAAGTTGAGTACAGACATCAAGTCATTGTTATACTGTGGGGCTGGTCATATTCATACTTTAAATATATATTTTTTTTTTAACCAGTTATGCCCACATTGATTAGTTTATTCAGATTTTATTCTTTAGTTTTCTAATGATACACAAGGCTGTACCAAAATCAGGCAAAAATCAAATTATCCACTTGTGGTCATGAACCAAGTAGATCTGTTAAAAAAGCAAACAAACAAACAAACGAAACGCCACCCACAAAATTCCTCTAAATCCATTTGAAGTAATTTGTTCTTGGCAAATCCATGTGTGCTGGGCTGTTTCTTTTTTCATCACCATTTTCTAACAAAAAAAATTAGTCCTTTGTAACAACTAACATGAATTTTATGAAGAGCCAGACAGGATATTGAAGGTTTCTTTCAGGCTTTATAAAATCTGTAAGAATTAAACTTTTCTGTTTTTCACCAATAATGAACTACTGAAAGTCTTATGTTGCCTAACTGGAAAGAATAGTTACTTGTAGTATGACCCAAGACAGAGACCGAACAATATGCAGATTCTATTTTCATCTTCCTTCAAGACTAGATATAGAGCCAGAATTGTCACCCTTATATTCATAGCAATAGAACAACCTGTTTCTGAAAAAAAATCACAAATTTAATTTCATTAAGAAACTCAAGGATTTCAATCCATTGAGTCCCAACAAAATGTTTTTTTAGTAGACTAATGAAGTAAACATTCTGTTACTTTTTGAGCACAGTGTGGGATATGTTTAGGAGCTTAGTCATTTGGCAAGATGTTCGGTTTGCAGATTTGTCAAACACCTCAGTAAGAAGTCATACAGTAGACCAATTTCTTAATATACTCAAGACATTTTAAGTTGAAAATATAAATGCAAGTCCTTTTTATCCTATGCAAAACAGGTTGCATTGTTACAAGTGTTTAAAAAAAGATGTAAACAAAAAATACAGTAAAAACTGTGCTTGATTTTCTTAAAAAATATTATTTCATAAATCTCCCTCTCATTCACATAAATTACTGCTTTCTCTCTGATAATCTGCTGGTACTAGATTTTATATCTAACCTTTACTTTAGTCATAGAGGAAATGCAGGCCTGTTTCATGTTTGTTCTGAAACTCCTTCTATCAAAATCTTAAATTAAATACAACATAGAAATAATTAGAATAAGGCCATTTTCTTCACAGATATATAAATGCACTTCTGTTGACTGGGAATCATCTATCTAGTAAAGTATTCTGTTTTTCAGTTATGTGCAACTCTAGCCTCTTTAGTGGTTCCTTTGCCTTATTTTAATGGGGAACATGTATTTCATTGGATCTTTCATTACATATCAGCCAATAGAGGTTACAAGTGTCTTTTCTGTCTCTTTGTATATAGTTTAGTAGATCTTAAACTGATAGGGATCAAATGTGAATGCAACAAACCACTTTAGATAGAATAGTAACAACCTCTGACTCTTTTTTTTTTTTTTTTCAATATATTTTCTCCACTTTTCCACCTCTTTTAATATTATTCTTTCACTTATTTTCACTAATCAGGACAAGAAAATATTTTCTCCTAAGTATCTACTCATTTCTTTCCCACTGATGTTCTAAATTACAAGAAGAAATCAGTTCATGTAGCCAATAAAATTATGTAGCTAGCTGAACAGCTTTTTGGGAGCCTCATAAACATTCTTTTTTCACTATTGCCTATGTAGGAAATGACAAACTGCTTCATTAGGCATCTAACACCTGATATATATATATATATTTACATCTCATTCTGCATAACTTCTGAATCAATGGAATTGTAACATACATAAAGTAAAATCTTTCATTCCTTTTATTAATTTGAAGATGAAACAGAACTGTATGACTTGGTAAGGTTTTATTTGGTTTGGTTTGGTTACTTTCAGAAAACTCGATAAGTGGTTGAAAGCTGGTTGACTGGAAAGCTAAGTCAGATAGGATTGGACATACACATTTCAGTTCACAGTTTTGTAGAATTGCTGAATGAAACACAAATGTAATTTATGCTTGCTCTTTCTCCTCACATTCAGTTTCCATCTCCTGCCAACCCAAGTGTATTTGTTCCTGCTACTGCTATTACTTCCCTCCCTCTGATAGTTGGTGTGCCCCTAAATGACGTTACAACACAGATGTCGACAACCGTCCACTGTTTTTTCCATTAGAAAGCACTATACAGCAGATGGCTTAAATGACCCAGCACACACATACTGGAAAGAGGTGAAGAAGAGTTGCCAGATTCTTGGCTGACTTCTTGGCTTTATGCCACATAGTATGAATGACAGGTTGGGGAAACAGATTACATAGAAAATAATTTAATTTTTTTAATGATGATTTGCCACTGGACGTGGTTTGTTTGTTTGCTTATTCCTTTATCAAGACTATATTGGCAGCATCCCATGTCACAGACTATTCGCCAGCAGATCTAGCTTTCTGATCAGTTCTATGTTTCTTAAGAAATAGAAAGTACACCTAATATCTAATTAAGATCTTAATATCTTCAATTCTATACAAGTCTTCTATGCTGCCCCTGAATTAAAAATATGGATATGCTATTTCATCTTAATTAAATGTCATTAAAACTATTAAGAAACTTAGAATCATGGAATAATTCCAATTTGAAGTAACCTCAGGCCATTTTTAATCCAATCTCTTGCTCAAAGCTGTCATTTATGGGTCAGGCCAGGTTGCTCAGGGTTTTATGCTCTTGGGTCTTGAACATCTTGAGACCGCACAACATCTCTGGGTAACTGGCACCACTGCTGGACTGTGTGCATGGTAAAAAACATCTTCCCTATATCCAGTCTGAAACTCTTTTGTTTCAGTTTATGCTCTTTGTGACTTGTATACCCACCACACACAGCTGTGTAAAGACTGGCTCCATCTTCTAAATAACCCTCCTATGGGTACTGGTGGATTCCTGTTAGGTACCCTTCAAACCCATGTATTTTCCATGCTGAACAAGCCCAAGTCTGTCTTCACATAGTATAGTATTTTGGGTAGGAGTGGGGGTTGCTAAAACAGCATTCTAGATGAGATTTAAGAAGTGCTGAGCAGAGGAGGAAAATCTATTCCTCAGCTTACTGGTTTTACACCTGCTGACACAGCCCAGGATAATGTTGACTATCTTGAGCTGCCAGGACCACTGCTGGCTCACACTCAGCTCACATTTGCTGCCCACCAGCACTCTCAGGGCATTTCGTGAAGATCTACTCCCCAGGCAGTCAGTCCACAGTCTGTATCGTCACCAGGGATGCTTCCTTCACAGGTTCAGGACTAGGCACTTGTCCTTGTTGAATTTCAGGACATTCCTGTTGTCTCCAGTCTGTCTAGGTACATCTGAATGGCAGCCCCAACCTCAAGTTTATTAACTGGTGTCCCCAAAGTGACGGATTAAAAAAAAAACAAGGCAGCTGTTCATTCAATACAGGTTATAAATAGATAGATAGATAGATAGATAGATAGATAGATAGATAGATAGATAGATAAATATATATATAAATAATTCAAGTTGTTTGTGTGGTTGCCACTGCTGTTTGCTTTTCATTATTCAAAAAGTGTACCTGTTTTCAGCAAACAAAAGAGCTTTTATGAGAAAAATTTAAATCTCTTCCGTTAAAAAAGAAAGAGATAATTCACAATCTTTTGTGTTATTTGTTTTCACTCATCATTTTCTTACATGGTTGAATATATTGCCTACATGTTCAGCTTACCTGAAAGAATCCATATCTGTCTAATTATTTAACTATCTACATCTACCAATATAAGGGTCTAAATCTGTCAGAGGAAGGTGAGTTTTCAAGAATTATTGAATCTCACTGGAACATACATAAAATGAACAATCATTGTGCTGCCTACACTTTTGGTGATTTGGAGTATTATGCTTCATCATATCACAGGCACCCTAACCGTGATTATACCAGTGAGTTGCTGCATAATGACAATAATATCTACCTAGTAAAGGTATTTTAGATTCTAGTTTTGTATAATCTCCTCAGATTCTGCCATAACCAAACACTTATGGGTACATTAGAAATAAGATACAATGCAAGTGTTGTTTCATTCATATGTTTAGCATACTGAAGAACCTGAACCTCTGAGACTTTTCTATGGACAATAATATGTCCTCAAGATGTTTTTGAATAAGAAGCGAGAAGTAAATTTAGCATGCATTCCAAACAGATGTGTGGAATGAGAAAGAATAAAGAAATGTCTTTTGGGTAATACTGATGAATTTCCACTTGTGACTGCCATCACAAAACAGCATGACAGGTGTGATAAGAGCTCTTGAATAGCTGAGGTTTTTTCCTTGATTAGTTAAATATTTTTATCAGGTTTTCACTATGTTTTTCATTAATGCTTTTTTTCTGTTCTACAAAAAGTTTAGAGGTGGCTGAAAAATACCAATCAAAATATTGGAGGTTTTGTTTTAACTGATTAATGTTTTCACTAGTTGTTTACCTTTAAAGTTAAGGATTGTAAGGGTTTTCTTGCTGTCTTCACTCTTTAACTTTTTCTTCAGTTCTGAGTAGATGTAGATTGTTATCAGTTTATCAGCTTACATCTTCTTATGATCAAATATGTATTAACTAAGAACTGATAACTGTAGTTCTTCACTTAGTTCAGTCCCAGTTCAGTCTCAGACACTTTCATTTCAGTTGCATCTGAGAAGATTCCTCTTCTCAAGGTCTGTAACTGCTCTGCAACATGAACTGGGGCATTGTAAATGGGGTTGACAGAGAAGTTAATTCAAAAGCAAGTTGTTAATAGTATTTTATGTCTTGTTTGTTTGTTTGTTTGTTTGTTATTTAATCTACGTTCTCCTCTAACTAAGGGAAGTGGCAAGAAAAATAATTTCTGTATGACATAATTTTTGTTATGTGAGTGTTCCCCTCATCCAATACTGGTGAATTTTCCTTCTCTCAGAAGGCATTCCTGAAATTGAGGAGAAAATCTTGAGTTTGCTTATGTCAGTAACAAATTTGCCCCTTGGCTTCACTAAAGAGATGATATCACTAAGTCTAAGGAAACTTAAGATCCTAAGCAATATAATCTTTTTTTACTTATCTTAACGCATCTATATTTGTTCTTTACTGAGGACAGTTGCACTTCTGGAGTTAATCTCCTGGTAGTTCTCTAAGGCAGCATTTTGTTTCACCGAGTTACTCTCACTGAATGTGAAAACTGGTTTTCTTTTTGAATGTAGCTAGACCAGAAGGTGCCTTAACAAGTCTAACATGCTCCAGCTGCTTATGACCACTCTGTCTACAGGAACAGACTACAGATCATCTTAAGTAAAAATGCCAAGATAGGTAGTGCGGATGCCTGGTTCTCTGAAATACCTATCTCATCTTATGAATATCGTGTCACACTATTTGTTAATATAGACAGAGTTCTTTCTGCTTAAGGTATGATACTGTTTAATTTAAATGGTCAAAACTCACAGATGATGAAATGCTTATCACTATTTTTAAGCTAACTCAATAATTTGATTTAGCTAGAAAAAAATAGAGGGCTTTTAAAGATGCCCATTATCTTACTGTATCTGAATACTTTCCATGTAGAATAACCTGCAAACAGTGAATTCTCTGCTGATTTCAAAGAGTTCCCAGACATTATCAAGTTATAGAAAAATCTGTTTGTGGCTTTTTTTAAATTATTTTATATATACATTTATACACACACACACACAAATATATACATTTAATTATAAATGAATACCCACTCAATTAAGATTTTTTCTTTGCCTGCAGATGAAAACATAGGCAGAAACATTTTTTTTTTTTATTTCTACTTGTATTTCTTGGCTGTTTCCCCTGAACTAAACCTTAGTAAACTAAGTCATTTTTCACTCTGTTCAGTGATTGACAAACTGAGTAGGGGATCTGAGACTTTTACTATTTTCTAGTACTGACCAGAAAACAATTTTTCAGTTTCATAAAAGAAAAGAGAAAGTGTGGAGTCTCAGAATATGTTATTATTGTTCTAATATAGAATCAAAATTACACTTTTGGAGAATGTTTTTGTGAGAAGGCTGAGATAGTATCTACCCAATACCCAGACAATAACCCACTGGCTAGAACATTTAACTTGAGTGTGGGAGTATCTGATCTTCTTGTTTATGACAGATTAGGCTCCAACAGACTCTGTCCCACATAACAGCCAAGTCTCTTTCTCACCAAATTATAGCATTAGCCTCTTTTACAATGTCATATTTTCCTCTTGCTTGTATTCCCTTATATATATAAAAATAGAAGATTAATTCTACAGTATGGTGATTATGGGTGTTTGTAAGAGGGGCCACATTCCAGTATCCCAATATCTGTTTTATCTGATTAAAAGCAGAGATTAGATTTTAACCTCTCTATGCCCCTGGGCTATTTTGTGACTTTTTTCCCCTGAAAATGTTCCAGCCTGAAACAATGAATTGAAACATTTCCATACAACTCTTTTTTTTTTTTTTTTTTTTTTTTTTTTTTTTTTTTTTTTAAATGTAGGAAAAAATATCAATTTCGGTAAAGCTACCTGTCTCATCTCATTGTCTGCCAAAAAGGAATCCATGGGCATTATTGCATTATTCCTTTAATTATTTTGTAATGTTGCAGCAATGGTAAGTTTATGATGTGAATATCAGTGCCGTTGTCTCCAGAAGCTAAAGTAGGGATGAGCTAATAAGGGAAACTGGAAGCTTTATGAAAATAAGAAAGTGCATATTCTAAATGTCACTTACTAGCATGTATACCACAATAAATTTTATGCCCTGGAATGTATATTAAAACCTGGAAATGTGATTAAAAGGTTGAAGCTGTGACTGGATGCAGACACATATCATTAACAGAAAATTACTTAATGTGACAATTATGAGTACAATTTTTTCTTTAATATTTATAGTGAACACCATTTTGTACGTTAGCAAAGGGGCATTCTGTTGCAAAACAGTAATAGGCATAGGAAAATCCACTAAAACAGACACTGAACAAAAGGTCTTCAAAAGCAAAACATCTATTTTTTGAAAAGATTGCAAATAACTCAAAATATACTTTGACAAAATATCGTATCAACACTAATCAGAAAACAGAGGAGAGACAAAGAAATATCTTACAAGTGCATAAATAAACATCATTGAGTAAGTTAATGCCTAGTACATAACAGGATGATTAAGTGCATTGAGAATATGTAGAACACACAAAAATGAAGACAAATTGCATAGTCTGTAATTGTCATTTCTCGTTTCAGCACACTGGTAACTGGCAGGAGAAGATTAAAAATTAGCAACTAGTAATGGCTAAGGTAAATAAAATTAATATGAAAGAATACAGACACTATATATAATTCTTTCCAGATTGCCCAGTGTAGAATATGTTGCTTGAAATAGCCTTAAGACAGCTAGCTGAAGTGCGCTTCAAATATAGTTATACAATTAAAAAAAAAAAAAAAAAAAGTGATAAATTACCACCAGTTTAAGTTCAAAGAAGCATAAGTGAAACTAGCTTCTGAACTCAGATGAATGGTAAAGGAAAAGAAAATGAAAAATCACCATTTAAATGGAACCAACTGGTATGTTGTTTAGATATTTTTGTCTCCTGACGAGCACAAAAGCCTATTTTCCACCTGTTTTCACATTGGCTTTATGTGGGTCCGAAAAACAAGTAGTCTAATTGTACTTTCTATCTCAGGCAATATCTCCTGTCTACAGAACTCAAAGTGGACCAAAAGGCTAAAGCTGTAAAGCAGTGATCCCCTTTATGTGAGATGCCTTGGCTGACATAAAAAGCTATTTTAAGGAAAGGCTGAACACATTATGAAACTTCAATTTAAGATGTCTGTGATAGCAATTCATACTTATATTATAAATATCTCCCAAATATACAATTTAATTCCCTGCTGTAATGAGAACTGCAAATATGTCAACTATATCCCCTTAAAAAAAAAAAAAAAAAAAAAAAAAAAAAGAGGCTGAGGTCTGAGTTCCTCAAAACGCAAAGTTTATACAGTAATTAGTTTAATATTTAATTCATGTAGGGAACAACAGAATTTTTACTTCAGAACCCAGAATATTTGGCATAATCTTAAGATTTTTATTACTGGTGTGTTTTCTAAAACAGAAAATGCCTTTTTATGAAAGAAATGGGAAACTTTCAGAGATGCAAAAATCATCATCATCACTACCATCATTTTTATGCCCAGCTAGGAAAAATATGCTGACATCTTCTTGGCTGCCCTCCTGGAATGGTTTTATTGCTTTCAATCTCTGCTTGCGGGAAGAAAGCAAAGTGAACATAAGCCTCCAAGGCAGGGAGCCACACAATCACAATCCTCTTTGAGCAAAGGAAGCTGGAGGGAAGCCCTGTGCTGGCGGTCAGGTTGCTGGCTTGGCAAAGAGGCAGTCAGCCTGTGTGCTGGTCATGGTCATGCCACAGACTGCCTTGGGGGTTCTGCTCAGTCACCCTTTCCCTCCCTGAAACTAAAGAGACACTCACTGAAGTCTTCCTGGGTAGTCCTTGTTAAACCAGCAATTCATTTCGCTTTGCTCAGAAGTAAATCTGTTTTGGAAACCACACCTACTGAGAAGAGAGTTGATTTTTCTTTATTTATTTATATATAGTTCTTTCTCTCTTTTTCTTTTTTTTCCCCTCTTCTGAACATATGAGTCCTTTAAATGTCCAAAGTTTTTCTATTTGTCTAGTTTTATTTTGTTTTGGGAAACTTCTTATTTGTGTGAGTCCTGCATGTACGCATAGCATGCACTTATTAAAATATATGCATGTATCTAAAATACATATATTCTATGTATGTATATCTATTTATTTATAGAAAATAAACTTGTACACTGATGAAGGATATTATATCCATACATCATATCATGCAATATCTAAATAGAACTTCTGGTGTAATTCTTGGTCCATTACAGTTATTATAACTTTTGCTGTGGGTTTAAGTGAAGGCAAGATTCAATAATTTTATATTAGATCTGAAAAAATAATACTTTAGTTTAATGAGTAAAACTAAAATTTATGGAGAAAAGATTTATTTCTATTGAGCAGAAACAGAATATCTCACACCTTACTTGACAATATTCAAAATATAACAACAAGATGAGGAATTTTCCTCCTGAAAAAAATTGTCCAACTCCAAATGTTCTGGGTCTTATTCCACGACTTAAATATTACTTTCAATATTAGTATTAATAATAATAGCACTAAAAGTAAAAAAAAAAAAAATATACACATTTCACAACAAAAAATGAAATGTTTGAACATTACTAATATTAAAATTTTATTATTAAGAATACGAGAAAATGGAAGATTTTCACATAAAAGTTTTTAGTGAGTCTCTCATAATGGCCTCTAAACTCTCAGTGATAAAATTCACATTGACTGGAGAGGAAAGTTAGATTCTAATTGTGTCCTTTTGAAGATGTGTTCATATTTAGCTGTTTTCTGTACTAAGTATCTGTGCTCTATAGAGAAATAGAAAAGCTGTCATTATTTTTAGGTCCATTTTTTGTACTGTTGATTTGGGCATTTTATATGGGCAGTTCATTTTGATTAAGAGTAATTTTATTCACATACTTTATAGAAGTAATTTCAGCTTATTTATAACTTGATAAATGAGAAGTGTTTCTATATTTTACATGAAGTGTTAACATCTGATGATGCTGTCCCTTTGTTATCTAGCTCAGCAGTGGTAAGAGTTATTTATCATGATCAAAGTAACAAAAATATATTTATTCTTACAAAATTATTTCATTTTATAATTTTATAAGTGAGGGGACTGTTATTTCTACAGTTAAGAAAAAGCTGATTTTTGTGCAACTACTCTTCAATATTTATTCAGAGAAGGAACAAGTCTAGAGAAGTTATAAAGTATTACTTACTAACAAAGTCCTTACAGTATAAGGAATATCTCATATAATAAAGTGATGGAAAACTTTTTATATTTTTGTGTCCATGTGGTGGGTTGACCCTGGCTAGATACCAGATGCCCACCAAAGCCCACTCTATCACTCTCCCTCCTCAAATGGGCAGGGGAAGAAAAATATAACAAAGGGCTCGTGGGTGGAGATAAGGACTGGGAGAGATCACTCAACAATTACAGTCATGGGCAAAACAGACTCGACTTGGGGGAAAAAAACCAAATTTAATTTATTACCAATCAAAATCAGAGGATAGTGAGAAGTAAAACCAAATCTTAAAACACCTCCCCCATCCCTTCCTTCTTCCCAGGCTTAACTTCTTTCCAGATTTTCCACCACCTCCCCCCAGCGGCACAAGGGGATAGGGGGCGGGGGGTTGAGGTCAGTTCATCACACGTTGTTTCTGCTGCTTCTTCCTTCTAAGGGGGAGGACTCCTTCCCCCGCACAGCGTGGGGTCCCTCTCATGGGAGACAGTCCTCCATGAACTTCTCCAACGTGAGTCCTTCCCATGACTGACAGTTCTTCACAAACTGCTCTAGCATGGGTCCTTTCCATGGGGTGCAGTCCTTCAAAAAGGGACTCCTCCAGCATGGGTTCCCCACGGGGTCACAACTCCTGCCAGCAAACCTGCTCCGGCGTGGGCTCCTCGCTCCACAGGGCCACTGGTCCTGACAGGAACCTGATCCAGCGTGGGCTTCCCAAGGGGTCACAGCCTCCTTTGGGCATCCACCTGATCCAGCATGGGGTCCTCCACGGGCTACAGGTGGTCATCTGCTCCATCATGGACCTCCATGGGCTGCAGGGGGACAGCCTGCCTCACCATGGTCTTCACCACAGCCTGCAGGGGAATCTCTGCTCCAGCACCTGGAGCATCTCCTCCCCCTCCTCTTCACTGACCTTGGTGCCTGGGGAGTTGTTTCTCTTACATCTTCTCATTCCTCTCCCTCTAGCTGCAAAGTGTGCAGCTTTTTTTTTTTTTTTTTTTTCCCTCTCTTTCCTTTTTTTTCTTAATTATGTTATCACAGAGGTGTTACTGATTGACTTGGCCTTGGCCAGTGGAGGATCCATCTTGTAGTCACTGGCATTGGCTGTGTCAGACATGGGGAAGCTTCTGGCAACTTCTCACAGAAGCTACCCCATGTCCGTCCCCCCCTGCTACCAAAAACTTGCCAAGCAAACTGAATACAGCCCACCTTCATTATATTGTTTTTTGCTTAATTTGTTAACAGACTAAGGTGGAGAAAGGGAAGTTAAGTGTACACTATATGTTGAACATAGGCTCAGCTCTTTGCTTGTGTCAAAATTCCTTCTCCTCTGGAATGTATAGATGGAAGTCTATGCTTTTTGAGATTATGACATAATTTAACAGGATCATAATGGTGCATATGACCAACTATAGACACGCTGGGTGCAATATGACTAGACTGATTACCAATTTTTATCTATAACTATATCATCTATATCTATGTCTGTATATCTCACCTGAATTTGCAATGACACCCAAGAAGGTCTACTGTCATTGCTAGAAGAACACATAATTTGTAGGCAGTAGGTCTTCTCTGAAGGCATCCTACAACAGCAATATTGGAATTTTAACTTTACAAAATATTTCTTTTTTAAAAAAAAGATTATTGAAGTCTTACATTTCAACACTGTGTTAACACAACTGTTGACATGGTTGTAAACCATGAAAACATACATTGGAGTAGAGGATGTAACCTTTGCTGAGCACACTGTAAAATCTTACTTTTTATATACATTGTATTTTTACTGTTATCAGCATAACACACAGTAAAGTTAAAGTAAGATTTTGCAACAAAGTTATCTTTCTTAACTCATTAAATAGATCCACAGTCTGTGATTTCCAGAAAGAAATAGGTGAATGTGAGCTATTGTGCTTTCTTCAGACAGAACAATGTGTGGTTGAAGTACTTAGTCTTTTTTTATTATTATTTTGGCAAGTGTCAAAATCTGACAGGTGGATCCATTGTGCAAGTCCACAGTGAACCATTTCTTTAGTATTTTTTGTTCAAAAAACCCTTTTTCCTCTCAGGTAGATTGAAGTACTTCAAATTCCTGGAGACACTTTTGATCAGAGCAGTACTGTGTAAGGGAGAATAAGTCAGCTCCCTGAACAGCAGAAATAAAGGCTAGTAAGCATGCTAGCAAGCAAGCTAAAAAAAAAAAAAAAAAAAAAAAAAAGGATTTTTGTCTTTGAAATTTAGAAAATATCCACCAAATCCGTATTTTTCTTGACAATAAATATTTTATGCACATTTTATGTGTGTTTATCCATGATCTGCGAAGGGTTGTGGGTTGTTTGTTTTGGGTTTTTTTAAACTGGAAAAAACCAGAAAAATATTAATGGAATTAATTCCTTGTCAAAGCATTTTTATTTTTAACATTCAAACAGTGTTAGAAATGTAATTTAATAAGCTGTTTTATTATTAAATATGAATAGTAGTATACGGAAATAAATGAATGCTAACCTGTATATGTCATAAGGTAAGAATGCCACATCTCCATTAATGGTCTGGTTAAGGACTGAAAAGAATGCAAGAACAAATTTCAAAGTGGCATACTCAAAATGAAAATCTAGTGGTTTTACCTGGACTTTAAAGAACAGTTAGGAACATTTGTACTTTTGTAGAGTTTAAGAAGATTACTTTCTTCTTTGAAAACGTCTCCCAAGAAGCAAATATTTCTCCCCCTACTTTAATCCCCTGCTACTGACTAATACTGTGACATCAGAAAACAGAAGGCAACTCTGTAAACACAAGAGGGCAAGAGCATAAAGGGATTGAGCCTTAGTGGGTTGAAAAAAAGAAACAAGCCAAAACAAAACCAAAAACCAAATTGAAAACTAAGTTACAGTCCAGTTCAGACAAGTCACAGTTTAGAAGTAATAGAAAAATTTATATGGGCTCTCTGCAAGGCAGATGAGTGTGTGTAGATAAAACAGGAGATCATTTAGGAGGTTAAGTTCTAAAGATTAGTAAAGTGCTTTACCTCACTTAGTAGTGAATCATAAAGTTACTGCCTATATACAGTTTTATATATATTTTTAGAATCACAGAATAGTTTAGGTTGGAAGGGGACTGTAGATGTCATCTCGTTCAACCCCCCTGCTCAGGCAGGGTCACCTAGAGTAGGTTGAACAGGACCATGACCAGACTGCTTTTGAATATAACCAAGGATTGAGACTGTACAACTTCCCTAGACAACCTGTGCCAGTTCTCAGCTATTCTCAAAGTTAAAAAGTGACTCCTGACTTTACCTCCTGTGTTTTAGTTTGTCCATTGTCTCTCGTCCTGTTCCTGGGCACAGCTGAAGGAGCCTGGCTTTCTTCTTTACACCTTCCTTTCATGTATTTTTATAAATTGATGTCATTCCCCCTTGAGGCTTTCTCTTCTCCAGTGTGAGCAGCCCTAGATCTCTCAGCCTTTCGTCATAGAAGAGATGCTCCAGACTCAATTATCTTTGTGGTCCTTCACTGGACTATCTCTTGTGTGTCTTTCTTGTACTTAGGAGCCCAGAACTGGACACAATACTTCATATCTGGCTTCATCAGTGCTAAGCAAAGGAGAAGACTCCTCTCCCTCAACCATCTGGCAACGCTTTTCCTTATGCAGTCAAGGATACAATTGCCTGCCTTTAACAAAAAGGCACATTGGAGGCTCATGTTCAGTTTGGTGTCCACCAGGATCCCCAAGTTCTTTTCTGCCTTTCCAGCTGTGCAGTTCCCAGCATGTATTGGTACGTAGGGTTGTTCTCCAGGTACAGGACTTTGCAATTACTTTTTTTGTACTTTGTGATATTCCTTTCAGCCTGTTTCTCCAGCCTGTCAAGGTTGCTTTGGATGGCAGCATAAATCTGTGGTGTATTTCTTTTTTCTGGTATACATATTTTATCATAAATTTGAAAAAAAAAAAAAAAAAAAAAATCAGTCATTTTATTTCAAGTTATTAAAAAAGTTAATGTAATGTGATATGTAAAAAAAAAAAAGAAAAATATGTTTAAAACATATTTTTGAATCCTCAAAGTATAGAATTCAAAACTAACATTATTATTTCAAGATAATTACAGTGAATATCTTCACAGTGATACATTTAATCATACAGATTTAAAAAAGACTACATAGCTACAGTATAGGAGTCTTAAAATGGATTGTGCACAAAAGTCTCTCTATTCTAAATGTTGTGATTCATACTGCTGTAGCAGAACTTTTAACATATTAAGCTAAGATCTGGGAAAGCTGTACCAATGACAAGCAAACACACATGACAAAATAATTAGAATATTGTATCATTGAATGCAGTCTGCTCCTTTGTTGGAGAAACAGAGCTTAAATTATTTATGATAATACCTCACAATATATTAATAAATGTATGATAGTATATTTTGTAGAGTGATGAAGCCTCTTCACAGCACCATGCAATTAAATTATCACTGAGAAAGATATTGTGTAGGCCAGGCTTTCTGTAAGAATTGTGCTTAAAAGTTAGTAAAAAAGAGAAACTTTTTAAAATTTAGTTTTCAAAGACTTAATAGATCAACATTCTTTGCTGCTTTACAGGTGAAATGAAAATTCTAATTTATCATATCATGTGCAAATCTGGACCAGGTATCTTAAAAAACCCCATCTGTTAAAACCTTTGTTTTAATATCAATTACATGGCATATGTTTGAGCAGTTCAAGTTAATATTTTTTTTTTTTTTAATAAAGTTGATGCCATTGTATTCTAAACTTTTCTAGCTTTAGTAAAATATTTGGGCTTATCCTAAAAATGTACTGTCTGACAGCAGTTTAGTTCAGGCACTGAAGCTCAGTTACCTGTCGAAGACACCCTTTTTTTTTTAATGAAGGTTAGTAATTTTTTAATACTTATCCTCCTTCTGTGAGCCACTTGTAGAGACGAAATGATATTAAAGATATTAAGATATATTTATGTTCACAAACACACAGTTTAAGTTAAGTAACTTGAAAACAGTGGCAAAAATTTTCATTTTTTATATCTTCCTTATGCAAACAGGTACCTATTGCCCTTAAATGCCTGTAGAAGTTTTCATTAATTATTCACCCGGTTATTTATTATGATGAAAACAGTCAGAATACAAAATGTTATAGACAGCATTTCAGAGGAATACACAGCATGCTTTCACCCAACTTAAAACTGAGTTGTAAACCTTTTGAACTCATTTGAGTCTTTATGCATTAACTGATAAATCTGCTATTTAATAATAACTTAACATGACTGAAAAAGAAACAGTTAAATACAAAACCCTGAACTTTGAGACTTGATTTGCAATTTTTTTTTTTTTTTAAGACACATATCAATATTTGTAACTTTTGTTTCCTCCCCTATAGACATACAGAAAGAAAGAAAGTAAAATAAATGGAAAATTATAAAGGACTTATATGGAATAAGAACACTTCGAGGAATAAGAATAGATAGTTTATTTAGTTGTGTTAAATTAGAATTTGGAATAATTGCTAAAGATATGGTGCAAACAGAAAAGGGACAAGACAGGTACCGTATCAAGCTGAATTTGGGAGCCATAGAAAACAGGGCTTGTGTTGAGCAAAAGGGTTTAGTTGAGACATGGTCTGCAGATGTATAAACAGCCCAAAAAGTACACAAATCCATGAGTATGCTCAACCATCCATAGGTTTCATTCACTCAACCTAGCTGTAACTGTAACCTCTTGATCTGTAAGGCTCATGCAGTATACATATCAGAAGATGACTAAGACAAATGCCTCAAAATCCAATTCTAACTTAGTGTCCCCAGCTTTCCATTGAAATAGGTAATGTTAAGTATGAGGAAAAAAAAATAAATAAAAATATCATTTTGAGATGTGAGTAATGTGAGTGGAGAGCAGACTGTGGTGGTTTAACCCACAGGTAGACCATGCGGTCCTGCACTCACTCACTCACTCCCCCCACCCAGTGAGATCGGAAAGGAGTCACAGCCACATCTCACTAACCACTTATGGTCATGGGCAAAACAGAATCCATTTAGGGAAGAAAAATCAATTCATTCCTATTCAGCCAAGTAGCACAGTGAGACATAACAACCACATCTTACAACACCTTCTCCCACCCCTCCCTTCTTCCCATTCATTTTATTTTGAAGACTATCAGCCAATGAGCTAAAGTGAAACTGAAAAATTCTGCAGTGCAGTATGTATGTAACCATGAGAACTTATAGAAAACATCTGTAATGTCTTATCTAGTGTAGTTAACAAATGAATCAATAATGAAGTCTGCATTCTTCTTTTTTTTTTCTGCACAGAGCATATAATTTAACACAATATTACTCTAAAATATAAACAGGTTTTAATTGTCAGCAAATTATATAAAAAAAAAATTAATTCTCTTGACTGGTAAGGAGACTAAATGGATTTCCTTAACGAATGGAAAATACATTATCTTTTTTTTTTTTTAATCCTTACTTAAAAATATCTTTTAAATTCTTCACAAATTAACAGCTTTCAATACAGATGTTATATTTGTCTCAATTTCAGCTGCACGGGATGTTTGAGTAGCAACAGGTATGTTCAGATACAAAAATTAAGGTGGAAACTAGGGAAGTCAAAAGTTTATACTAGCTATTTGATACTGGCTTATTTAAGTTATCACAAAGCAGCTAAGCTGTGGAAACCAATGTCTTGGCCCACAAGTGCATAATACTATATACTTAGCTTAACTGTTTTTCTTTCAAAAAACCAAAAATATATCTCTCATTTCATGGAAGGACAATGTTTGGAAAAAATAAACTCTAAAAGTCATGAGAAGTCCTTGGAGTCAAGAGTATCAAGTACAGTCCTATCTGAAAAATGTCAACATTATTTTTAGGAAGTAAAAACCTAAAATGGAGAGAAAAACTCTGAGATTGATAGGGAAGTTTCCATTGCTTGTGATGAATACTAAATCCTGACAAAAATTCAGGAAACTGGTCTATTCTGCTATGGAATTTTACATGAGTATCACTGCAGCTTTTTGTATGTCATTCCCAAGCAGAGGAAAAATCATAGACTGTCAGCCCTAGGAAGTGTTTATTTCCATAAGATCTTTTCCCCTCAGTATATCTGTAAATCCTAACAAAATTTTAACTTGTTTAGATTGACCTATCAATCACCACACAAGATTTACATAAAAGAAGATTGTTGGAAAGACTATATAATAGAATAGATATATATGGAGTCCTCAGTACAAGAAAGACATTGATCTGTTGGAGCAGGTAAAGAGAAGGGCCACAAAAAACAATCAAAGGGATGGAACACCAATCTTATGAGGACAGACTAAGAAAGTTAGGTCTTTTCAGCCTGGAGAAAAGAAAACTCTGGGGAAACCTTAAAAGGGCTTGGAGGTCTTAAAGACTTTTTAGTACTTACAGGGAGCTTATAAGAAAGATAAGGAGAAACTTCTTAGCAGGGCCTGTTGTGATAGGACAAGGGGTAATGATTTTAAACTAAAAGAGTAGATTTAGACTAGATGTAAGGAAGAAATGTTTTGTAATGAGGGTGGTGAAACACTGACACAGGTTTCCCAGAGAGGTGGTGGAAGACCCATCCTTGGAAACATTCAAGGCCAGATTGAATGGGGCTCTGAGCAACCTGATCTACTTGAAGGTTTCCCTGTTCACTGAAGGGGAGTTTGACTAGGTGACATTTAAAGATTCCTTCCAGTCTAAATCATTCTATGATTTAATTTTATGATTCTAAGTAGAGCTGTGATCTCCAGTTCAAATAAGGTAAATAAGTGATCATTTTTCCAGCATAGCAATTTTGCTTCTTGAATGGGGACACTTTTATATTTATACAATTTTGTATAAAAGCTGTTACATATGTTAGAATGCATACTCACAAACACTTGGATGTCAAGTCAAGATGGCCACAATTTAAGTTAGGGAACATCAACAGATAAACATGAAACATACAGATTTTCCTGTTAGACTTTTATAAATTGCAACTTTTTACAGCCCTGTACTTCACAGCATAATATAAAAAAAACTAAAATTACTGTATGCATCAAGATTTTCACACTTTGAATTCAAGCCCTTTAAAATGTATAAATACATTTCTTCATATCTTTAAATACCCAAAAATAGTATTTTGTAAGTAACTTTTTTTCAGAGAAATTGAAACTAAAGTGCACAGAATAACAAGGATGTGCAGTAAGAAATACATATTATAAAATACTTAAATTTAAAATATTTGAATTCAGTAAAGTTTTGTAGTTTTGTTTTTATACTCTGGAAATATGTCAAAGTGAATAAATACATTGCCATCTTACGTTTCCATTGCTTGGGCTATATTGTTTGCTCTATGACAGCACGATAAAATACATTAAAAGTAGACTTTTATGGGTTTGATTTTGTTTTGTATTTTGGTATATAAATGCTATATTTTTATCTTTTCAGTATGTATTCTCTTTTTTATGTATACAGCTGAGATATATATCTAAAGTAATCAAACCTTCTTAAGTACGGATTTTTAAAGTGGCTTGAATTTTTCAGACTGCTGAACTGATGTCAGGCTTGCATAAACGTCTCATTCTACAGGCCTGTGAGTGGTAGGTTAACTCTCTGCAATACATTTGAGACCAAGCTTAATGAGTAAAGCCAGCGATAGTCTACAGAGAGAGTTTCACAAATGGAATGTTCTGTTGATTGATTTGTCTTATTTCTTTCCTTTTATGCACTTTGTATTTTCAATCAGTCACTACTGAGGGAGAATAATTTTATCATGAAGATAGGACAGTCCAACATGCAACACATTAAGTCTCGAATGTTGTTCGACATGTCGAAAAAAAGAAGCACAAAACTTTAATAATAGGAACTATAATGATAACAGTATTTTAATAGGCAATTTTATCCTGATTAAAGTGCATTGCCATAGAACAAACAAAACCTACTCAAGAAATATTGCTATACATTTTGTAGTGTTTCTGATTTTATTCAAAATCTTCCTTTTATGTTATTCTTATAAAATATAGGCTTGAGGTAACAGCTATTATTACTGGAGGTTGTTTGTTTGTTTTGGCTTTGATGGGATTTTTTTCATCCCAGATGGTCTGATAAACTCTACTGGACTATGTGAATTCACACTATGCTTTGAAAGTCATGAATGAGCACCAAAGTCTACTGTTAGGGAATTAACAGTAGACTGCTACTGCTATTACTACTACCACTACTACTACTACTACCATTAGTTCTAACAGTGTTGATACCAATACTACCAGACTACTAGCACAGCACATTAAATATGATTTCTGCTCTTATCAGAGGAAGCCCTTTTGGCAGCCCAAGAGGAGGAAGGGGGCTGTAGTTGAAATAGTATGAAAATAAGCCAACAGGCACTCCAGATGGAGGACAGGAGGAAGAAAGCCCTGCCATGGGCAGGACACTCATCCCTTGGGGTGAGGTTGTCACTTCTGAAGGCCCTCCCTGCCCTCCCTTGCCCTCCTCTCACCACTCTTCTGGGCCAGAGCTTGCAGAGGTCAGCCTGCAGGCTGAGGTCCACAATGGGGAAAGGCATAGTTGCCAGCAAGGGTGTACAGGTGTGTGCAGGTGTTTTTGTATAAAAATACACACTATAGAGGCTTTTCTGTTTTAATTGGGTAATTTGGACCACTCAAATATTAGTTGGATTAGCCATAATTTCTTAGCTCTATGTGTATAACACATTTACTTTTGTACATTACAAGATTTGAGTGCAACAATGTTGTTCTCAGAGGTGAGGGTGAAGAAGGGGAGTCAAGCCACTCAAACAGCAGAAAATATAGATGGACCACTTGGTGGATAAGGAATTGGCTGGGTCGGTATTGGGACTGGTTCTCTTCAACATCTTTGTTGGAGACGTGGACAGTGGGATTGAGTGCACCCTCAGCAAGTTTGCTGATGACACCAAACTGTGTGGTGCGGTTGACACGCTGGAGGGCTGGGATGCCACCCAGAGGGACCTTGACAGGCTTGAGAGATGGGCCTGTGCTAACTTCATGAAGTTCAACAAGGACAAGTACAAGGTCCTGCACCTGGGTCAAGGCAATCCCGGATATAAATACAGACTGGGCGATGAGTGGATTGTGATCAGCTCTGAAGTGAAAGACTTAGGGGTGGTGGTAGATTAAAAGATCAATAGAAGCTGGCAATGTGCACTTGCAGCGCAGAAGGCTAACCATATCCTGGGCTGAATCAAGACAAGCATGGCCAGCAGGTTGAGGGAGGTGATTCTCCCCCTTTACTCCTCTCTCGTAAGGCCCCACCTGGAGTACTGTGTCCAGTTCTGGAGCCCCCAACACAAGAGAGACAGGGACCTGTCAGGAGTCCAGAGGAGGGCCACGAAGGTGATCCGAAGGCTGGAGCACCTCTCCTATGAGGACAGGCTGAGAAAGTTGGGGATGTTCAGCCTGGAGAAGAGAAGGCTTCGGGGAGATCCTATAGCAACCTTCCAATACCTGAACAGGGCCTACAAGAAAGCTGGGGAGGGACTTTTTACAAGGGCAGTTAATGATAGAAGAAGAAGTAATGGCTTTAAACTGGAAGAGGGTAGATTTAGATTAGATATTAGGAAAAAAGTCCTTTACTGGGAGGGTGGTGAGACACTGGAACAAGTTGCAGAAGGAAGTTGTCGATGCCCCCGCCCTGGAAGTGTTTAAGGCCAGGCTGGATGAGGCTTTGAGCAACCTGGTCTAATGGAAGGTGTCCCTGCTCGTGGCAGAGGGCTTGGAACTAGATGATCTTTAATGCCCCTTCCAACCCTAACCATTCTATGATTCTACAAAATCATTAAAGTGAGGCAAAACTTGCTTAAACCATGGCACATCCTCAGAACTTGCACTGCCAATCCAGAGCCTACGGCCTTCTACTAGCAATAACAAAAACCAAAATTGCTGAACTAAAATAAAAACAAAAGATAGTTCTTTCTCCAAAGAGTTTATTGTCTTGGAAAAGAAGAAATGACAGTTAGATACAAATAGACAGATGGGAAACTAGCAGGTAAATAGCAGGTAAACAGCCAAACACTAAAATTGTCCTGTTCAGCAGGGTAGTAAGTGCTCCCAGTGCACCATCTGCTTAAATGTTGTCTGCTCAGTTTTTGGGTTTGTTTGCTTTGTCTTGTTCTCTGTGTGAAAGGGGTATAGGGGTCACAAGAAAAACATATTTTGAAAAGAGATATGGCAAAGAACTTAGAGTGGTTTGGTTCAGTACCAGGTGCTGCAGAAGAGAAAACAGCTTTCTTGAAAACATACTTTCTTGAAAAATTAACAGGTGGATGGTGGATGCTGGTATCACTAAAGTATTAGAGACAAGAGGTGACATCTTAAAGGTCAGTGTGTTTAAAGAGTGTGGATTTATGAGGGGAAGATAAGTGCTAAGGACCTTGAGAGAGAAGCAATTTGTTTGAATGTGACAGAAAGTGATGAGTCAGGAATGCAAAGAGGAAGGTGACGTTATCAAAACAGGTGCTAAGTTTACAACAGAAGTTTGATTAAATAACAGCAGCTTCAGCTTGCATTTGTTAAGGAATGGAAGAAAGGATATAACGTAGTCAGATGCTAAACAATGCCCATCTGGCATAAATTTTTATCAAAGTGCAAGTACTGTAGAGTCTGCTTTTCTTCTTCCTATTTTCATGGAGAAACAAATATCAGTTTGTTACATAAATCTAGATAACCTGGATAGCAAAACTGACACAGAAGTTCAAATCAAATAGTTAGTTAGGAGTCTTGGTGACAATACTTACATTTCCTTATAGTGAAAAAGAGAGAAGCATGCTTGAGAGAAAGAACAGCATCTCTTGTTTAGTTATGTAAACTGAGGTGATGGCAAAACATCTGCTCAAAGACGTCAGAAAAGCAGGCCAGATTTTAGTTTGGAAGATCAAAGTTTTCAGAAAGTAATTCTGTAATAGAGACATAACACAAGTATTAATATGTGTATTTGATTGTGCTGCTAGTTTTAATAAGCTATAAAGAAGGGAAACAATGAAACAGATGGCAGTTTGGGAGAGGTTTTTTTTTAAGGTTTGGTTTGGTTTGGTTTGGTTTGGTTTTGTCTTGTTTTGGTTTGGTTTTTTTAAGAGATAATAGAAGAAGCAATGAGAAAAGATAACCAGGAGAAAAGAGTGGTTAAATGAGGGCTTTGCTAGCTTTTTAATCCCTTATATGGCTCTTAGAACAGTAGCCAGAAAAATGAGACTCCTGAGTTCAGTTCCTAAGAGACTTTGAATCCCCAGCTCCAGGCTATGGAAGAGAGATCTCACCCTATGCGTGTTGATGCCCTTGTCTGTACAGTGTTCAAGGAAGGAGTACGCTTTTGTTTACTGGTAAAGCTACATCACAGAATTGAGAACTACAAATTCCTTTTTCTTAATTCTTCCTTTATTGTGTTGAACTGATGTACCCTGAAGACCAAACTACATATCAACAATCAAAAGATTAACAAGGTACATTAAATTGCAAGTGTATATACAAATGAAACACTTTTCCTTTAGTATGCTGTCACTTGATACTGCAACCCATACATATGATATCTAATTTTTCTATATCACAGAATCACAGAATGTCAGGGATTGGAAGGGACCTCGAAAGATCATCTAGTCCAATTCCCATGCCGGAGCAGGAACACCTAGATGAGATCACACAGAAAGGTGTCCAGGCAGGTCTTGATGTCTCCAGAGAAGGAGACTCCACAACCTCCCTGGGCAGCCTGTTCCAGTGCTCTGTCACCCTCACTGTGAAGAGGTTTCTTCTGAAGTTTAAGTGGAACCTCCTGTGTTCCAGCCTACACCCATTGCCCCTTGTACTGTCACTGGACATCACTGAGAAGAGCCTGGCTCCATCCTCCTGACACCCACCCTTCATATATTTATAAACATTAATAAGGTCACCCCTCAGTCTCCTCTTCTCCAAGATAAAGAGACCCAGCTCCCTCAGCCTTTCCTCATAAGGGAGATGTCATCCCTATGTGGGATGACAGAAAACTTTTTTTCTCACCTTTAACTTCAAAGAAAGAGGGAAAGATGTCCATCTTGTATTAATAAGCAAAATACAGTGAAATCAAGGTCTGGTTTATCCATATTAGCTACTTGAATGCAAAAAATACAGACTATACAGAATAATAAATAAACAAAATATTAAAATAATATTTGGACTTATTTGCTGTACTATTCCACTCCTAATAATTGTCTGAAAATTACTCTTAGTAATGTCAAGAATAATGAATATTTTTGTCTGTACTTTCCCTTTGCCTGGTACATTACGCTTATGTTTCACCATTACCTATTACTTTCAATTCAACATGCAATATGAAACTAATTCTCAACAGGGAGTACGCATCTATAAGGATACTAAGATGTGAAGATGGCTGGATTATTCATCATAAACTAGTTTCCTGACCAGTGATTCTGATCCTATTAATACAGAATTTAGAAGCAAATTTTGTCAAATTGGTTTTGTTTTTTTTTTAAAGGGTGCTAGCTGATAGATGGTTCAAGAATTACTCCTTTCTCTGTTTTTCTTAATGGATATAAACTAAAGCACATTAAAACAATGAACTGATACAATATTTTTTTCACTGTAATTTGAATCAGTAGTTAGCAACTTGTTTGTTGATACCCTACATCTTCATGAAATCAGCTCACCAAATACTTTCACCTACTGATTTGTCTTTCTGATCTTTCCTCAGACACTCTGTAAATAAATGAATGAATAAATAAATAAATAAATAAATACAAGTTCTAGTACTCAAAGCCCCAGCTCTATTCTTATTAAATTGTTTTATTGGACAGAATGTTCTTTTCTACCATTACTTCACTATATAGTAGGAGCTAATACCATCATGTAAATATTTAAAGGTGAGATTTGGGGAACTGTTCCATAATGAAGTGTTAGGATTCAATTACAAAATTGACAGATAGGTCTACACGGCCAGATACAATACTTATGTACAAAAGTTTTATTTATTTGCCATTAAATAAACTGATTTATGGTTGGGCTTTTAGTTTTGTGTTTTTAAATCACCAAGTGATTATTGAAACTGCCAGGGAAAACAAATCACTAAACTAATTTTTTCTTCATGTCTAGATCTATTTGTAGAGTCCTATGTTTGAATGAAAAATAATTTCTTTCTGATCCCTGTAGCGATCAGTAAATTCCCTTAAGCATGAGCTGTCATCATCTGCATCTGAAAAGGTTTACCAGTGTAGAAAATGTAGTTTTAAACCAAATAAATGTTTATGTTTTCAAAAGTAACCCTTGAATTTGTGTGTATGACTTTACAGATACTTCAGTATGATTTGCAAAGATCAAATAAATTCACACTGAATATTAAATCTGAGCATTGCTCCAGGAAGCTTACTGATTTCTACATTTGTTCCAGCATAGAGAATCAAGTGTCAACAACTAAATCTGATTGCAGAGTTCTTCTTCTTCCTTGCAGTTCTGAACTCTGGTATCCACTGAGCATAGCTATCTATTTTCAAGTTGATACAAAGAATGAAAAAGTTTCTAAGGTGTCTTCTACCTTCACAGAGAACAAAGATTTTGAAAAAATGTGGTGGATTAACCCTGGAAAGCTGCCCCATGCCCATCAGGCCATTCTAACACTCCTCCTCCACCAACAGGACAGGGGAAAAAGTACAATGAAAAGCCAGTGGGTCAAGATAAGGACAGGGGCATCACTTAACAATTACTGTCATGTGCAAAACAGACTTTGCTTGGGGAAGTGAATTTCATTTATTGCTTAAATAAGTTTCCCAAGCCATTCAGTGCTTAAGACACATTTGGACAATGCCCTTAACAACATGTTTGAATTTTTGGTCAACCCTGAAGTGGTGAGGCAGCTGGACTAGATGATCATTGTAGAGAATTAACAAATCTAAACCATCTTCTCCCACTCCTCTCTTATTCCTAGGCTCAACTTCACTCCTGACTCTTCTGCCTCCTCCCCCTCAAGCAGCACAGGGGGATGGGGAATGGGGGTTGTGGTCAGCTCCTAATGCTTTGTCTGTATCACTCCTTCCTCCTCACACTGTTCCCCTGATCCATCATGAGGTCTTTTCCCTGGGATATAGTCCTTCATGAATTCCAATGTGAGTCCTTCCCACAGGCTGCAGTTCTCCACAAACTGCTTCAGCATGAGTTCTTTCATAGAATCATAGAATTGTTTGGTTGGAAAAGACCTTTAAGATCATTGAGTCCAACCACACCTGTCCACTACTAAACCATATCTCTGAGCACCTCATCTACACATCTTTTAGACAGGGTAGATTTAGATGGGGTAGAGTCCTTTAGGAACAGACTGCTCCAGCATGGGTTCTCTATGGGGTCACAGGTCCTGCCAGGACCCTACTCTGATGTGGGTTCTCCACAGGATCAGTCTTATAAAAAAGTTTTACCAAAAGACAGGGCAGGAAAATGTAATTATTTCGAGGTGGAACATTCCAATTGCATGAAGGTGTTTATCTACTTCCTAGCAATATTGGGACCCTAGATACAGTGATGCAGATGGTGCCTCACAGTGTATACTACTAGATTCATTTGTGGAGAAATTTTAGGTTTAACTGTAAACACATTTAGGCATGTACCTCAAAATCATTATGCTACATGTACTTTTGATGACAAGCAGGAATGTGTTGTACCCTTTCCTCCAGTGGTTCAGTGATGAGTTTCTATTTGATATCATTTTCACAAACAAACAGAAAAAAGAAAAAAAAAAAAAAAACAACTTCTACAAAGAGTCAGAAAATGTAGTATCTGTAAAAGTTATTTTTTTAACATTTAGTTGTAAATGACCATTTGGTTTATATTTGGAAGTCCATAAGTTGACAGGCTGGATCACTGCAACACAACAGTTAACATGGCAGTTTGTTATTTGCAGTTTTGGGCTTTTCCAGTACAAAACAGACATTGACATATTGGAGCAACTTCAACAGAAACCATCAAGACAGTTGGAAGCTGAAGCACTTACCCTGTAAGGAGATGTTGATGGAGTAGGTCTTGCTCAGACTGGAAAAGGCACAGCTTGGGGAGGGAATTGTAAAGCTGTCTGATAACATAGATGGAGCCGAACTCCTCTCAGAGATGTGTAGTGACTAGATGAGAAGCAAGGGACACAAGTTGCAAAGGTGGAAATTTATAGTATCTAACTGGATTTTTATTTTTTTTTTACTGATGTGGATCATACACTAGAACAGTTTGCCCACAGAGGATGTAGAGTTCCATCTTCCAAAACTGAACTAGGAAAGGCCTTGAACAGCCTGCTTTGGGTTGGCCCTCTTTCCAGGGAAGGATTGAATCACACAACTTGTAGAGGTACCTTTCTGCCTAAGTCACTCTACGATTTTAACCTAATCCTCTTTCCATCAGGAAATGATTTGAAAATAATGGTTAAATATAATATTAATTGTTTTATTTTGTTTTGCTATCTCTAACTCTGTATTACTAAGCACCCACAAAAGGAATTTCAAGTCCCAGTCTTGGCACCACAACTATGAAGATGATTGTAATTTATTTTGTATCTGTTATGGCATCTGTAGATTTAAAGAACACTTAGAAAAGTACATTATGTGTGCTGCTATGTAGGAAGTTATCTGAACTAAAACATAGTGATATTTCTTTGAAAACAAAACCTAACATGTTAGGAAAACAGTACTAGATTTTCAGCACCTTTTTTTTTGTTCTGAAGTACTTTTCTCCATCATTTAGTTCAGCAGAAACATGATAAATAATGTGCAGGGAAGGAAGACTAAATTATGAAAAACCTTGACCTATTTTCTTGGATAAATTTTAACATACCTGTTCTTTTAATAGTTCCTCATCAAAATACAACATTCTTTCTTAAATGACACTTGGTACAAAGCTCAATTTAATGTTACAAAGTTTCACAGGTATTTTTACATTTGAATGCTGAAATTGAATTTATGGTATTTTGTATTATTTATTCCACTTATTTTTTCCTGTTTCTTTCACTATTCAAGATTCTTGCTAGTCATTTTTTCCAGTACATTGTAATGTACATACAGTGAAAATCTGAGTCATTAAACTAGTAAATATATTTTTCCTAATAAAATACAAATAATTTAAAAGCTGAGGTAGCTGACGAACTAGCACATTTAACTCAAAGTCTAACAAAATAATACAGCAGTTGCACCTGAAATTATGGCTTCACAAATCAAAACATCCTATTCCATTACATCTTTCACTTTTTAAAGTGTTTCAGGTTTTCTCAGGGTTTTTGTTAATGTTAACATAGTTCTATACCATAAATATTTATTTTTATTTTTTATTTAAGATCATTAACACCCTCAAATTTCTTTGATTGCTAACAGTGAGAAGTAGATATGTTCCCACTGGTCAGATGTGAATGTGCACTTTAGGATAAAATTAATAAAAAATTGTATTAACCCTTTCTGTCCATTTTCTGCAAAGGATTATCTCAAATGTAAATATCTGTCAAAAATAAACTCATACTTGATCAGATGACCAAATGTCCTGTTATGTGTCAATTAAAATTAAAATTTCAAGATATTTTAGTAGAAGACGTCCCTCCTTGCTGGATCACAAACAAATAGCTTATGAATCACCTCAACCCAAAATCCCAAATCAAACCACTTCCTACTTTGTAATTCATCTATTAAAAAAAAAATTACAGTTCAGGTTTTCAGCTAATATTTACCAGAAGCTTTTCACATCTTCATCTCTCATCAGGTATTTGCTGACCCAAAACTTGTGTTCTAGGTTGAGTTGAATAGCTCTCTGCACCACGCTCATCATATGGAATTATTCACTGACTAATGAGAGGTAAGAAAGCTAGATTTTTGTGTAGATATATTATTATTCAAAGTAGATCCCACCCATGAGCCTTTATTCAGCTAGTGGCTTTGTAAAGAAGTTCCTTATGTGTTACTAAAGTGTAAGACAAAAAAAAAAAAAAAAAAAAAAAAAAAAAAAAAAAAGCTTTGAGGAATTTGCTGTAGCTGAATGTAGCATATTCAAATATTTTTTTCCATTAGCTGTTTCTGTGCCCATTTATTTGATTTATCTGTTCTTATCTTATGTGATTCTATTTCCTCTTTCTTCCTCTCCTTTCTGTCTATGCTGAGACAATTTTTTTAATCACATCTTTTTTCAAATCTTACATGACTGCTCCTATTCTGAGTTTTTTCTTTGTATCTTAGGAATTAGAAAAGAATTGGCTGTCAATCTTACAATATACTCTAAAACCTTGTTTATTGTACATATCCAGGTTTAGGGTTTTTTTATCGTCAGTATTTTATTTCAGCTTTATCATGACTGAGGAACAGAATCTTTCAGTTAATGGTTATCTTGTTCACCTTAACAGTACATATCACTGCTACTGTGAGAAAAAAGAAAAAAAAAAAAGAAAAAAAAAAGGGGGGAAACAAGTATCCAACTATTCCCTCTCTCTCTAACTACACAACACAACAAATAAATGAAGATCAGTGGAATTCTTGCACAGCTGATTAATTCTTTCTCTGCATGTTTGTGTTTCTGAGTTCTCAAGTATTCTCAGATCCAATACTGATGTTTCAGTCCTAATTTTGTAAATATTTTTTATTATTTTTACTTAGCTTTCAGAATTTATTGGATGTTTCCGGGGATGGGGCTTCTACCACATCTCTGGGCAACCACTTATATGTTATCTGCCGGTGTTTTAGTGAGAAGTTTAAAAAAGAATTCTATACATTTAGACAAAGCTGAGACATAGTCTCATTTCTTAAATAAGAATGTGGCAACATTCATTACTAGGTGAAATCTTACTGAGTTGAAAGACTAATTGAAAGTTTCTGTTAGGAATTGTGATAAGTGTTCTTTGTAGCATAAATAAATTTAATACATAAATCTATTTCTTGCCCCTAAGAAAATATTTTAGTGCAATACCAATCTCTCTTTCTTTAATTGGTTTTTCAGCAATTCCCTTTCATTTACAAAAAGACAATGAAATTTATTAGATATTTTGTATGTCACCTCTGTGTTTTGACCTACACGCATTTTAAGGGAAACTTTTCAAAATTTGACTAGGACATCTACTAATGCTGCTGTTGGAATAGTGCCCAGGACAACTAATGATTGACAATTCTAAATGCTATTATAAGAGAGGTAAGTTTTCCTTCTGCAAAATAAAGGCTACCTGATATTCTGTTCATTACACAGTACTGCATTATCTGAGTCTGTTGAATTATATTTAATTAAATCCTTTATTAGACTCTGGATTTGATGATGTGGTTAAAAAAAAAAAAACATATGCTGAATGGTCCTTCCTAATATATTTTGTTTATTAGTCTTGGAACATTGTACTCCCAGTGCTTTATTGTTTCTTTTCCCCCCAGAGATATTAGAATTGAAGGGAGCAGGAGATGGGTTTCCTCTTCTGTTTCACCATAGGTGTGGCAAGAGGGGAACTCACTTATTGAAGGTCTTCATGTGTAAACAACTGTTAAGCAGTTTTACTTTGAATCCATCCCCACATTTTCTTCAATAGTCAAACATCAGCTAATAACAAAGTACTCTTTCTACAATTTTCATCACTTGGTGAAATTGTCTGATAGATTCACCATTCCAGGCTGTCTTATCAATGGCTGTGCTTCTGTTACATGTGTGATAAGGCAAACTTGCAATAACTTGTGATAAGATAAACTTTTTGAACATTACAAATGTCAAAGGGAAAATACCTATCGAGGAAACACTCTGGATAAGGTATGAGGATTTTGTCCATATTAACTGCTGAACAAAGATCCCTTCACTTTTTATGGGCTCATTCATCTACTATAAATATGTATATCTCTGTTTTCAACTTGTCCTCAGTTAATATCCAAGGACAGTAGAAGAGGTAAGCATATAGTGTGAGATAAGGACCTTGTCTCTGTTCTCCTGGTGTAGATTCAGTCTACTATTCATACTTAAGATCACTGAAAGGAAACCAAATTAATTATTTTTGCAAACACTTGGAGCTGAGTAAATCAGGAGATTTGTCTGTCAGTACTTCTGATTCTGGCTTGCAAAGTAATCATGGAACTGTCTTTATCATTTGACATTTGAAACTATGCCGACTTCATTTAAAATGCTGATATGCTCTAGTTTTCTGTTGCAAGTGCAGTTTAAATTTCAGAGGCAATGGGGAGAAACATAATGTGGAAAAGACTGTAGGTAACTACGTAACTTAGATATGTTGAGATACGATAATTCATTACCTAAAATGTTTATGTTAAACAGAAATTCAGCTTAAGAAATCTGGCTTTCTTTTTCACCAGTATTAGATACAAGCTGGCAGTATGGGCTCAATACATTTTTCTTTTACTCTTAGTTTATTTTTTCTTGGTTTTTATTTATTTTTAAAACATTTTTTCCCCTGCAGACATATATAGGACTACTCGTGTTGGTAGTATTCATGATTGAAATTTAGACGTCTGTATAGTCCATCCTTTCAGGAATGTCATAATCTAATGCAATTTGTCTTGAAACAAATAGACAAATTAGATGCAGTTTCAGTGTATTTCAGTTTATCTTCAGCTCACTTCCTTTTCATTTAACATTATTGATTATTTCAAGGTGATGAGAACTAGCAATATATTTAATTTCATTATTTTATGCTGGAAACAGTCCTATCCCTTACTAGTTCTTTTAAACTCTTTCTTGAACTTAGTACAGAGAGGGTAAATCATTGCTTCATTAATATTTAAGGCAGACTAAATGGAAAGAGATGCTTATAAAGTCCAGACATCTTTGTCACTGATATAAGAGTACAAAGAGACAATTTTCTTCATAAGAACAGGAAGATAGTTCTGTCTGTTCCATGCTGGATCATTTATCTCTGTTACATTGATGAATTAATTTTGGTGACATTACTTTGTCCGAATAATGAAAAGCTGGATGAGATAGCAAGATGGTCAAGATGGAATACTTAAATTTTCTCCCATTTACAGGAAAGCTTATTTTTAAGATTCACTGTTTTAGTAATCCATGTCATTTTTCTCTCTCTTTCTTCCTCTTTGTGCATTCTAGCTCTTTCACCATGCTTCTAGAGAAGCCAATATCATAATGTTTATAGCTATTGGTGTACTATTTTGTTAAACAACAGCTCTCCTCACCCTCATCAACTCACATTTTTACCTATATTATCAGAAATTCCTTAAAATCAGGTATTTTACTGTAACTTTGATGTACATGATTTAAGTAATTACATGAAGTTATCAGTACATCACAAAGCAGAATTTGGTGATTATTATTTTTTTTTTAATTTTGAATAAGATAATACTTCAGCAGAAGTACTAACCATTGGATTTCATGGGTTGATAAATAGATTTATATAGCAAACGAGTGTTTAATCCTAGAAGACACAATTGGGCTATCTAATTTTACTTGCTGATTCACATAAAATGTAAAATTGGATGTCTTTAGTCCTCTATTAAACCCACTGGCTTGTGCATAACTAAAGCATTTCTGAAAAAGGGCATCCATTCATAAATTAAGTGTCAAGAGATATATAATTGGCCACAATCTGAGTAAATGCTAAATTGGCAACTTAATTAAAAGTTTGCCTCTATGTGAATTCACTTGATTTTCACTTTGTTACCCTTTTCTCTCACAGACTACAAACCCTTTCAGTACTCAGATTTCTCCCTTTAAAGGTACCAAGTACTAGTAGATTTATGAAATGTACTTCTTCACTGAAATGAAGAATTGTCTTGAGAAGCTTATTTTTTCATACACCACACTGTTTGAATTTCTAAAAGTGAAGACCTATAATAAAAAAACCTAAAAACCACATATTAAGAGATAAGGGAAAAAAACCCCAACAAAACCCAAACACCAAAAACCCAACATAAATAACCACATTTCCCTATTTCCACTGACTTACCCCTTGTGGGAGGAGGAGGCTATTTGTATAGTAAAAAAGAAAAAAAAAAGTTTTCACATTTGATAGTATATTATATCCATTGTGTGCTTGCTGGTACAAATAAATAACTTCTGTAAACCTTAGTTAGCCCTATGTAACATATATCTATGTAGATTAGCATAATGTTAGTCTGCTCAGTAACAACTGAAAAACACTGCCTTGCCTGATGTGGCAGTTCTCCTTTTCCTCTTAATAAAATTTTCAATACTTTTAATTAAAATGACTCATCATGATAAAGATAAATCTGTTAATGTATATAAAGGGAATAACTATAACTGAAGAGCTGCAAATGAAAAAGTTACTCATAAAAAAGTGAGAAAGAAGAAGGAAGAAAGGGTGATTTACAAATGTTTATGTTCTTCCTATAATGTTGGAAAAACCGTGTTGTTAGCAAGATTGAAATGTGCAAACTGAAAGATTTCACAAATCTCAGAACAAATCTTAGTCAGCAGCAACTGCCTAACTAGATTAAATCATCCATAGAAAACTAGTGACAAAGTTGTTTTTGGAATTTTTTTTTAAAAAAGGTCACTCAGTTCAACCATCTTAAACTGAAGGTATCTTGTATAGGATTACTCCCATGTTTTTAGTTTTACATTGAATTCATTCTTCAAAAAAGAGTACAGATACTGTTGTTTTCATTCGATCAAATATATAGAGATTATAAGGCACTTTTTACTGTAACCTGTTGATTTTGTCTTCTCTCTGTATAAAAAAAGATGTGTTTTGTTCATATAGAATGTAAGTTATTAATAGAATGACCTCCTGAAAAAATGAGACCAAACAATCTTTTGTTTAAACCTGGATTTATCCAACTATTGCTAAAATATGGCTCTCACTGTAGGCTATTGCAGAGTACTCATGTGGTTGACAGGACATTTCAGATTCTCAAACAGAGGTATGTGCTCTGCCAAACATGATCCTAACAGCTCTTTTGTGTTGAGTAATTTATGGTTTCATATAACTGATGTTCTCTCTCACTGCTGACACCTAATGAAAAATAAATTTGAATGTAAGATTGACTGTATGTAGTCTGCTAAACAACCTTCAACCAAATTGACTGAGTAGTGTCAGCTTGTGCTTGATATGCTTTCTAGGGTATATTAAAAACAGACAAATAAAATTCACATCTAGGAAACTGAGCATCAGAGGTCTTTTAGATAACATATCAACTAAACTCTATGTTTCCTTGTTTAGGAAGATTATATGTTTCTGATATTCGTGAAATGACATTGCAAAAAGGTGATATTTTCTCTTGTGGAATGGTTGCATACAGTGTTTTGAACAGTAATTCTTTTTCAGTGGTTAATAGAAGATTCAGATAGACAACTAGAATGCTGTCAGTAAAGTTACAGCACAATTACAGATAGATGTTCCATAGAAAATCCTCTCCTTGCCTCAATTTTCCTTCTGATCTCTGGATAAAATCTACTTCTAGCCCGAGACATATTTCTCTTCTCATTCAGCCTAGTTTATTTAGAAGAATCCATTCTCCATGAACTGTTTTTTTGTTTTTGTTTTTTTTTTAACACAGACTGTTTTAAAAGCCTATTTCACTAGATAGTATTAAATAATCTCTCCCCTTTTTGAAACTCATTAAGACACCATATCTTCAATTTCCTCTTGCTACATGTCATCATCACTGGTTAAATCTATCTCATCCTTTAAAGCTGTGCTCTCATTATCTTTCAAGACATCAGCATCAACCCCCAGACTGGATTGCAGCCACTTGTTTAAGTCACCTGCTTGTAATTTTGCCCTGTGAATTTTAAACAATGTCCCTCTTGGGATGTAATCACAATCTTTAGTACTAGCATACATCTTTCTGGCACCCTTAAAAGCTATAAATAGAACGCGTAGCTGTCATATACAAACTTTTAATAAATATTACATCTTTCTCTAGTATCTTTTCTTTAAATGGAATTTTGCTAATTCTCATTACATTAAAAAAAAATAACAGTATTAAAAAGAAAACCTGTTGTTATCTTGCCCAAGCATGTCCTATACTTTTCTCTTTCAGATAACTTATGTTTGTCTTTTTTTTTTTTTTTTTTTTTCCTAATAGGAAGATTATTTTTGTTAGCAAATATATTAAAATATGGACAGGATTGTCTATACTTACTTCTGATGCCTTTATTCTTGTTGTTTTAAGAATGAAAGCCTTCAGGTTATAAACCCAATCTTAGAAATTTCTCAAAAACTTTATAGTTTCAACATAAATTCAAAATTTACTACAGAACCAGTATCTTTAATTAAAAGAGGATCCACATTTAATTTCAGCTAAAAATATTATTTAATTCTGGAATAATAACCTTTCTTATTTTTTCATAATTCATTGTAACAATGTAAACACTCTTACCCAGTGGTTTAAGTATAACAATGTTGCCTTTGCCAAAATTCTGTATGATCTTTCCTTTTTCCTGATATTATTACATATTCTATGATTAAAGCTCATTTTAGATATATTCATCTGAATTAATGTAGCATAGGTTCCTACAAAATGATAATAAGGAGAAAGAATAATTCTACTACAAAGCTTACATTTTCTAATATGTAATTTGAATTAGTGTTATGCTTAGAATAATCATTATTAACATCATTCAGAAGTGGGATTCAGCAACTTTTTCACTGAAAATCCTTTTAGACTGCTGTCTTAGAAAAGAAACAAGTATCTTCTCAAAATATTAAGAACATAATAGAAGACAGAGTAGAGCTTGATTTGTAGTGATAATTTTTTTTTTGTTTTTTGGGTTTTTTTTAGTAGAAAATGACAGGGTTTTTATGACATTTAGGCAAAAGTGAGATATATGATGACATTCTAGTGGTCATATCCCCTCTTTTTCAAAATAGTTCAAAAATATTGTGCATGTATTAAAATACATACAAACCTAGTGATCGCTAAAAGAAATCTTAGGAAAGGATTCAGAGTGTAACTTAGGCAAGGGCAAATTGGAGGTAGAAAGCAAAACTTGTTTTTTTTTTTTTTTTTTTTAACACTATGGAAAATGGACAACTTATTCTGCAGCAAATAAATGCTTATTGATTTTTAAAAAGCCTGAGCATGGCATAACCCATACAGTCAGTACCATTGTACACTGATTCCCGGGTTGGTCACGCCTTCATGCTCATTTGTATGAAGATCCTACTGTACTGTTTCTCACAAACTGAATCTTCCTGTTCATGTGCCCTACAGCAAATAGTCACCTCATTTCTTCCTCAGAGAGATTGAAATGACTATAGGAGAATTATGGTAGATTTAGGTTTTAAGCTGGAAATGTTTCTTTCTTCACCAGAAATAGAGGGAATGATACCTATAATAAAGTGTCATCCTCCCTCCTTTTTTTTTTTTTTTTTTTTTTTTTTCCCCTCCCCCTGGGTGAGGACTTTCTCTAGCTATATACAGAAGATTCAATTTGCCTGAATAGCATGAGAATGAAGAGTTGTACTTGGATAGTATGTATTTTATGTGCAGGTCATGCTACTGGCATACATACCAGCAGCTATAAATAATTTCATAGCATTAATAAACCATGTGCTATGTATAACATATGCATAAATCATCATAAAATGGTGTTCCTTTGTCCAAAAATGACTCATCTCTTTGCAAGAATTATGTTCGAAATCCTAACATAAAAAAATACAAAGTGTTTGGTTTGGTTTTTGGTTTTTTTGGGGGGGTGGGTTTTTGTTGTTTTTTTTTTTTTTTATATTGCTTTCCGTTTGAACCCTCATTCAACATGTCTAACATCATTGACAGATATTTTGTGTGTCAGTCTTAGCAAATGAAATACACTGTCTCTGTCTGACAATGTATATTTACAAAGGGTCAGTATAGAAAATTATATCAATTTCTCAGATGTCCTTGCTAGGATTATCTTAATAAAAAACAAAACAAAACAAAACAAAAACCAAAACTATCAACTTACTGATATCTTCTACTCAGTAGCCAAATTTTAAAATCGTTTTATGATATGCCTCATCAAGCTGCTGCTTCATTTGTTACTGCATAATTTTGACAGAACCATTTGGAAAATCAGTGCCTCAGAGCTGTGTTTGGATTTACTGCTGAATCCAACTAGAGTGCAGTATCATAAAAAAATATCAAAGTGAAATTTACTGATGGTGCTTGTTTAGTGAGTGTGCAACTGTTAATTTTAAAAATAAATATTTTAATGACATGATTTCTCACCATAACAAAAGAGAAAAAATAAACTTGGTAAACTGACACAATAAACTACTTTCTTTCAGATATAAAAGAAAATATCTTAGGAGCACTGTACTGTACAAAGGGCTACTCTTACCCAACCACATTCTCAGACATAAGTACAAGCATTAAAAATATTATCATTATTATTTTTATTATTACTGTTATTGATTTTATCTAAGAGATAAGTATATTCTATTATTTATACTATTGAAAAAATACTATTTTATATTTATAGGTTTAAGAACACTTGAAGCAATGTAATCCCAGATGAGACTGATATGTTTCTGCCTCAGACAGTCATCAACCTAATTGCTATTGCAAATTAAAAAATGGCTTATAAGAATTAGTCACTTCATATTTTAAGTAACTGGGCTACTGAATTGTTTTCACGTACCTCTGAGGTGCCTTAACAGTTTGTAATATGCTACCTTCAGTTCTGTGGATCTTTGCAAAAGGAAAAATAATCATTTCTTCATAACGATACACAATGAAAAACTTTATAGAGCTTCTATGTCAGCATTAGAGTGAAAGAAAGATCATGCATAAATGGATGCTAGAATAACCTGAGATTTTAGAGAGTAGGAGCAAACATGAAGAGAAAAAGAAAATCGAATACAAAGCTTAAATCAGACAATAACTCTTAATACCTTTTAGCATCTATATTGGATACCTTTTTGGATAGTTTAATACTTAGGATTTTTTTTTTTTTTTTAAGTTCTCATGGGAAGAATAAATATGTTTGGTGGGTTTAGGTTTTTTTGTTAATTTTTAGTAGTCTATAAAGAAATCTACACACTAGTGTTTTATACTATCATTGCAAAGAAAAAAAAAAATAAAATCAAACAATAAATTCTGATGTTTTATGTTGTTCATACTTTTTGTAAACAAAGTTGATTTGATAGGTTATCAAATAAATAAAATTTTATAAATGCTTTGAAGACTAAACTGTTTCTTAGTTCTACTCAAATAGATGTTAATTTCTAGGTTACAGATTTTATATTTAATTTTCGCATATTTTGTTAGTCTGTTTTTATTTTTGGCTTTGATATTGTGGTTCTCAATTGCTGGTTTTTTGGGGTTTTTTTTTTTTTTTTGGTCTCTATTGAAGGTTCCTTGTACTTTTGTATTCTTTAGATGGAGATGGGAAATAAATTTCTGCTCAAAAATCCTTTTAAACTGTCAAAAAAAACCTAAAATAATATAAACATTTGACCTGATAAATGGAATAGTAAGAATAAGGCGTCTAAAATAACTAGTAGTAACTCAGGCTGTGTTTATATACTTGTTGGTATAAGCATGAATTTGGATGGAATCGTCTCTAGCGTATAAAGTAAAATTCTGTTCCTTAAGAGTAACTTTTACTTCAAAACTGCAGTACTTTTCAGAGTATTATGGTAGAGCAACAGTCAAACAGTGTTTAGGGTCATAAGTCACCTGCTAACTAGTACAGTACATACCTTAGAATATTTTTTCCAGTTTAAACCTTCTTGTTTAAAGATCTAAATTTTCATAAACCAAATAATTTTCCAAGGCTAATATGTTTTACGGTGTTTATTGATTAATTTATACTAGTTATGTTTACCTATTTGTTAGTTACCAAAGATTACCTGAATTCAAACATAGCTTGCCCACTCTCTGCTTACAACTATTCAAACACAAAACCAAACCTTCACTTTCATGCAAGTGTTTTAACTCACTGCATATTGTCTCTCCTAGGGAATTGTATTAATTAAGGGAAAAAAGCCAGATGTTGAAAGTCCGTAATGGAATAGTACTTCAAAATTAAAATAATACGTAACTGCTGATGGTACATAGTAAATTATTTAGCAAAATCAGCATTCAGAGAATTTGAGCAAGTCACTTAAATGGTAGTAACTTAAAAAACTTCTAAATGTCTTAAACATAAATAATTAAACTCCTCACATGTACTTCTTACTTTGTGTAGGAGTCTGCAGCCTCATCCACAACAAGTAAACCAAAATTTGTATTCAGTTGCCTGTTGAGATTTAGCAACTTAAAACAGTGCCCACCAGGCAGTATTTATTCATTAAAATTGCAATAAAAAACAAGCCAAACAGCTTCTCATTACTTTATTGTCATATAACAATAACCAGTCAGTGCACATATCACAGAGATCAAGGCCATTTATTCTCTTCTTATTTCTACCAAACATTATCAGAAGTCTCAGTGTTGATGCCAGCAAGTACTAATACTTAGTTGGACTTTGTAGTGGATCAGACCTTATAATTCACCTAAATTTCATTCAAAAGTACCAGAGTGAAAGAGATCCAAGGCTGTATAAGTTTGACAGCTCAAATTGTGAATAATGGACACAAAATACCACTTCTGTAAAAGACTCGCCTTTTATTTTCACACCAATGAAAACAGAGGAAGATACTTGAATTTCAAAGGTCTAAGGTCAATGACCTTTTTCTCTTTCTTTTTTCTTTCTAAGATCATCTAATTATAGATGGTCCTAACGATTAAAACAAGTAGTATCTGTACAGTTGCATACAGTAACAAATACTATAAAAGTATTCTAATGTGGAAGGAAAGACATAAAGAGCAGCAGAAGGTTTCAAGGTCAAAATTTTAAAAGTATCATCTATTAAAACAAAAAATGAGATACTATACAGGAAGGGCAGGAAGACAATAAAAAAGCTATGATATTGTATTAAGTACTACAAAATGTAGGAAGATGCATTTCAGGAATAATAATGAAAACGGGTAGTTCTTGGATAGCTTCAGTATTTTGTACTTTGTACAATAAATAAGTCTTTAGGTAATAATAATTAACCTAAAAAATATTTAAGAAAGGTAAGAGCTGGATCTATGGTCTTGTCACTTCAAAGGCCAGCACATCTTTGCAAACCCACAAAACTAGTCTACTAAAAATTTTGCAAAGATGTCATGTTTCTGTACTAATGAAAGTTAGCAGTTGGTAACAACTGAGAAAGACCTTAGAATAGTTAACAATTAGAAAGTTATTATAACTGTAAGTCACAATCATAACATGTCTGTAGGAAAGGAAAACATGGGCCAATGTTGTATCACTGGAGGTATTACTACATACAAAATTATAAAGCCATGTCAAAAAGTTCAATGAGATCTTGTCTTCCAGAAAGATTGCAATTCTACATCTGTAAAGGTTAAGCTGAAAGATATAACAATGCTAGATTGTTTTTATTTCAATTAAATACTTTCTTCATGATGTTTACAAACTTTCTCACTTATGCATAACTTACAATTGATGCAAAACTAGGAACAAGTCTAACAATGTGTTTTCTATATCATTCTATTTATATCAGCTTTATCTAGACTTATCTAATCAAATTTTATGTATTTATAAGATAGAAAAGACTGATGCTTTTTCCTCACCATTCAAAATACTGTATACTTCATAGTATACTGTACTACATATAATCTACTAGACTATGGTGTACATACTACATAGCATACCATAAGTTATAAAACAAATGTATTCTAAAGATGCAGAGGTAAGAATATCTCATGCAAAGTTCACAGAACTGGGAAGTGTGTCAGTGCAACACACAAGCTGCCTCCACACAAGTCATTTCAGAAACAGCAAAAATGTGCCTGTAATGATCTTTGTGTCTGTTATGAAGTGGAGGAAAATGTTTATTAGCTAAACTATATGTGATAGTACAGGGAAAAGGCAAAGAGAAGACTCACATTTTGTCCAAAATCAGTGTAAGTACAGTGTTAGAATGCTAGTCATCTCATTCAGATACCTCTCATTAACAAATATTCAAGTTTTTGTAGAAATATTTGCCTTTTTGACTTACTGCACAGATTCCCACTTTTTGTATATAGTTGTGGAAGATATCTGAAAATATATTCTAAAACACTTATATTTTTATACGTAGCTATTCTGCATTATAAAATGCCTACTTTTAAAAAGGAACATCAAGCTGACAGTAAAAATTGGTGGTAAAATTTTGTGACACACTACCTGTTAGAATATGACTCAGTCTTAAAACATTTTGACTCTGTATCTACCCTGACATTAGTGGTAGTTGACAAAGCTCGAAAGCTCTGCATTTAGTAATATTCAGATAGACATTATAAAATTATACATTATACATACATTAATTAGTACACAATCTGAGCAACCTTTTTGCATGATGTAAGATTGAAATACAAAGCTTTTGCTGCATTCTGTAGGCATGGTAAGATATAGGAGACCTAAGGCAGGACTCTGGAACAGGAAACTCCCATATTAAGATACATAGAACCCTTGGGTTCCACCTATATTTAGCACATTTTCCTGCCCTCAAGTCCTCCTCCTCAGAGCTGATCTCAATCCATTCTCTGCCTAGCCTCTATTTGTGCTTGGGATTTCTCTCAGGAATTGCTCAGGTTTGGTCTTCTGGAGGTTGCAGTTTTGGTTTGGGATTGTCTGTGCTCTAGGATCACTCTTTGGCAACCGGCTGGGCATCAGTTGATGGGTGGTGAGCAATTGCACTGTGCATCACTGATTTGAATATTCCATTATTGCTGTTATTATCATTATTATTTTAATAATTATTTTATTTCAATTATTAAATTGTTTTTATTTTAGCTCATGAGTGCTCTCACTTTTACTCTTCTGACTCTCCTCCACACCACTGAGGGAGGTTGTGTGAGTGTCTGTTAGATGTTTGGCTGACAGCCAGGATAAACCCACCATACACATACAGATAGGATGCAAAGCTAAAGCTTCCTTACCTTATGAGAAATTTGTGTGGTAGGAATTTGTGGCTTTGACATTGAGTTAGAGCCAAAGCACGTCACTGGATGTTGACTGGAATTTTTCACGCTACACCTGTCAACAAGTAGGAATTCACGTACCCAAAAAACTATGGTTGTAGCTGATTTCACCGGTGACTAAACAACACTTTTGATAAATTCAGAAGTCTCTTTAGTAATGCCCAATACATATGATGATCTAAGCTTTAGGACAAGTCTCGTCTAACTTATAAGGATTAAAACATACATCCCCCAGTGGCTTGTACATTAGTATTGTTCAGGACATCATGATAATGAATTCTCAAGGAGGACAAAGATTAATCTGTTTTAGTACTATTTCAATTACTACTCACCTTTGCTGCGTCAGTTCCAGAACTGTACAGGCCAATCAAGCTCCACAGAGCAGATATGAGCAGACATCACACAGTTTTAGCTCAAAACTTGCCACACCACCAACTTTTTCCAAAACATGGTAAGAGGTCACATCTGAGATTTTGTTGTCTATAAGGACTTCAGTTTCAAAAGCATTTCTGGCTGACTTAATATTTGCTTTCTTCAGTAGCTCAATAAATGCTATGTCTGGCAGTGATTACATATCAAACACCACAGGACTGTTTTTACTGACAGCTTCAGTAAAAGTAATTAATATGAAAAATCTCAATAGTGTATGAAAAAATATTTTTTTTCTTTAATTTGATGAATCTATTAATTGAACCACTGTAATTTAGTTTAAATCATACATAAGTACTGATGCACTGGAAAATTAAAGATTTAAAACATATTCTGAAAACAATGGCTAATGAAGAGTACTCCAATGATCAAAAAAAGGACCTAAATGGTTGTTTATATCATTCTCAGTTCTAGAAAGCTGATTTATTTTTATTGGACCCTACAACACTTTGTGCCTAATACTTTATTTTATTACATATTTATTTAATTATGTATTTCTTATTTATTAAGGAAAAACAAACACTTCTTGAAAAGTGAAAGCTGTACATTGAGATGAGTCCTTGTTTTGAAAAATGTACTAAAGTCTCAGATGATCACATATTCAAACAGACCTGATTAGTAACACATTAAAATAAATAAACTGTCAGTTATATGAAATATATCAATAAAATATCATTTCATTTCTCTAGGAATTTTACTCTTACCCTCTGCCTGTATAGACCCCAGAGGTCCTTGGTTGCTCTTCCAATTTGCTTCTGTTTTTTTTTTTTTTGTGGGTTTTTTTTTTTTTTATACTTATTATTAGGAACTCTAGGTACGTATAAATAAATAAAAAGGTTAATACTGTAAAATTTATGATACAGCAAAAACTTTCGAGAATCTAAACCACCTATTTCAATTCTTTTAGGTAATGCTAACTTGGTATATTTTTTTGAACTTCATAGAGAAGCTTTAGGAAGGGAAGACAAGTTGTTCAGGGCATGTCTAGCTAGGTCAAAGACCAAAGCTCTGAGGTAACTAAGTGTCATGGTCAGTTTGTAACCCAAGGTCTATTTATGTTTCAGTTGATCTGTGTTTAAACAGAGGAATTAAAAGCATGCATCAAATCATTGCTGTTATTGTCAGTACTGTAGAAGGAGCTGCCAAATATTTTAGTACACTGTTGCACAGTAATTGCTATTCAACTGTCATTCTTCACCTAATGCTGCTGAACACACTGTTGGCATAGTTCAAGTGATGGGCTTTGATGATGGAGGCAGCCCTTATGGGAAGGGGAGGGTAAAGAGTAGTGTGGAATGAAACTGAAAAGGAAAGTAGCTGGTGCAAATAATATTTTTTTTAATCAATCTTTCTTTGTAAAGTCATAATTCTCAATGTCATTCTCAAGGCCAAAGGAAGCTACATTACAGCTAATTTTCAGATGTCACCTACTATTCATTTTAAATCTCCACAAATGCTTTGTTTTTACATGACCTGAGTAATTTTTCAAGAGTTCTTTAAAGGGACAGGCAAATACTAGAAAGAGTGAGCTAGTAGCTGTGCAAGGGGATGTGGGAAGCAAAGGAACGGGAAGTATTGCTTACAAATGGGAAGCAGAAGCAAAACAAGTCAGTGCAAAAGCATCTTAGGTTAGCATAGTTCAGCTGTAAAGTAAAGAGCTTTTTACAAGTTTGCCCAGTCTGCCATGGTTCCCCACTCTGATGAAACAGAAAGTTTTGAAATCCATCATCATGATTGTGACTCAAGTCCTAGATTCTGAGCTGAGCATACATAGCTCTATTGGGATAAGAATGACAGTGGAGGCTGCTTCCTTGAATATGTTTACAGTGTACTTTCCTATTTCCCTGCTTAAATGAATGAAAAAGCCTGTCAAGAGAGTATACACACTGCAAGCTAGCTGTGAAGTAGGTAGAAATTACTGGAAAGCAATAACAAGCTATACACATTAAACATTTCACCAGGTAAAATATAAGTATTTTTTCTATTTAACTGTCAATTTTTTAAATGTTAATTTTATATTCTTCATAGAATCATCTGGCTCCAACCTCCCTGCCGTGAGCAGGGACACCTTCCACTAGACCAGTTTGCTCAAAATGTAATTCAGCCTAGCCTTAAACACTTCCAAGGACGGGGCAGCCGCAACTTCTCTGGGCAACTTGTTCCAATGTCTCACCACTCTCACAGTGAAGAATTTCTTCCTAATATCTAATCTAAGTCTAGTCTCTTTCAGTTTAAAGCCATTACACCTTGTTCTGTCACTACCTGCCCTTGTAAAAAGTCCCTCCCCAGCTTTCTTGTAGGCCCCTTCAGGTACTGGAAGGCTGCTATAAAATCTCCCCAGAGCTGTCTCTTCTCCAGGCTGAACAGCCCCAACTCTCTCAGCCTGTCCTCATAGGAGATGTGCTCCAGTCCTCGGATCCTCCTCTTGGCCTTCTTCTGGACTCATTCTAACTGGCCCATGTCTCTCTTGTGTTAGGAGCTATAGCTTCAAAGATGTAGCAGACACATCAAAAGATAACAGCCATGTGATAAAAATTATTTATTTATTAATTTACGTTACTGTGATAGGTTCACTAGGCTGGCCCTATTAATTTTATCCTAGCAAAACCAGGACAATTATACTAAGTCAAACAGTTTTAAAATAGTTCAGATATCCCACATATTTTTCCTTTTCTATGTTCAATGCCATAGAGCCTGATAGTTAGAAAAACACCTAGACTCTGAAAGAGAAAGAATATATTTGGACAGAACTTCATGGATGTGAAATGTTGTTCCTATTTTAAAAATCTAATTCAAGAAAATTTTGACGGTTTTGTTCTGTTTTTTTTTTTTATCTTATATTATTATTTTATCTTTTTTTTTTTCCAGTGTATCCAACCTGCTTAGATATCTATTGAGAATCTATAAAAGCATGCACAAACACATAGCAACAGATGGTCTCTGTATTGGATCACCACTGTCTAATTAGACAGGAGCTGCATAAGCCAAAATAACAGAACTTGCAAGCAGAATGAAGAACACAAGTGATGTACCTGTTTTATTAGTCAAAATTTTTATATCTGCTAACTCAGATCTTTTTGGCCACACTGACACAAGATTAAAAAACAGTAAAATATAGGAAATTTGACAATTATAAAGAGAATCAGAGGTGAACATGATGGCATCACCAGAGCCTGTCCATTTTATTTCTTTTACCAGTTTGTTTTAGCTATTTCTTGAAATGTTATCTGGTTATAAAATCATAGAATTATAGCATGGTTAGGGTTGGAAGGTACCTTAAAGATAATCTAGTCCCAACCCTCTTGCCATGAGCAGGGACACCTTCTACTAGACCAAGTTGCTCAAAGCCTTTAGTTCCACAAAGCATTATTCTCACTCATAGAGAATTAGGGTAAAAAGAGAAACCCTAACTGAAGACAGATTAATAAACTATACTTTTCCTAGTGCTACAGTCCAATTAATGGTATTCTAACATTATCCTAACCTTGCAATGAATCCTCTACCGTCAGATAGTCATGTAAAATCAGGTTCTCTACAAGATCAGAGCCATAGATTTAAATTCATTAAAACCACACTGATAAACTTTGAATATCTGCTTTATTTTATTCTATACTTTTTTTTTTTTTTGAACAGGACAAAAATGTTTGTTAGAGAGAAAGATTGTTTTTCAGTGATTATCAATAAATTGATTATTTGTCTTTTCATGTATTCTTGCAATCTTGCCTTTCTGAGTTACTTTGTTTGGACATTTACTGTGAACTGAAAGGCCTTTCAAGTAGGACATATGCAATTTTAAACACCAAAACAATTATTTATTTACTATCACGCATGATAGATAGTGGGGATTAACAGGTTAAGCATTAGTATGCTCACCACCTGTGGTAGAACAACTAATAAGTCTTTGCTGGCCAGGTACTCATCAAATAGATGAGTAAGAGTTGGCTACTGTTACTTTTTGAACTGTGCTATTCCTTTTACTTCTACTGAGTTGCTATTTTCCAGTTCCCTGTTTGTTTGTTTTTTGTTTGTTTGTTTGTTTGTTTGTTTTTTCCTTAGGATCATGTCCGTGTCTTTCCTCCAGAATCCTTGAGCTGATAATTATCTAGTCTCAAAATTCTGCTCTCTCTAAAAAATTTTGTTTCTTACCTCGAATGGCTGTGGTTTATTTATTTTCTCATCACTCCTTCCCACAACTTAGCAGTTTTCTCAGAAATCTAAGCCAAGGTTGCACAGCTGTGCTCTAAAAAAAAAAACAAACCAGGCCTTGTACCACAGCCAGCTGAACCCCTGGGAGGAGGATTACATGCAGGTTACACCTACACCAGTTTATTTAACCAGGTCAGGGACCATCTCAAAGCACTGGAAAACAGCCAACTGTGTTGTTAAATTGTTGCCACATTCACAATAGTTTGTTCACGGCCAACTAGCACTCCCCAGACAGTGCCTAGGCATGCTTTGAGGGGTTGATATTGCACAGGAACTGTTAACATCACGTGGTTTTGATGTGGTTTCCCAGTAGAGGGATGTGAGATAGTTTAATAATGCAAGCTCCAACACCAGAGAGTAAGTACAGTCATGTTTAATTTATTATCTTATCATTCCACCAATCTGGAATCAGCAACAATGCCAAAGAGGAGAGGGGCATACAAACTAAAGTCAGAAGTAATGTAGCATCCTTGATGACAGCTATAGTGAAATACTACAGTGGAATACTTTGGGTACACTGGGTAGTGATGACCAATCTCACTACAATTCAATAGCAAATTCCACAGAACTGTGTGAAACAATCAGTTTGCCAAATCAAGACAATTTTTTTTTTTTTTTTTTTTTTTTTTCCCCTGAACAAATACACACAAACACATGTGCATGCACACATGAAACTGAGTATGTTCCAGTGAAGGCTGCTAACACATCCCTCCCAAAATAACTTCAAAGAAGTAACATAATGAATGTATAAATAAAAGCAGAAACATGTAACATTTTCACTACCCTACAAGCTGAAAGCACTTTGGATTATTTACTTTGAACTTTCAAAATATTCATACTTTGTAGTTTCAAACTAGGCAAAAGAACTTGCAGGCCAGATAGAATAGGTTGGTTTTTGTTTTGTTTTGTTTTTTTTTTCTTTAAACAATGACAGAAGTGCTGAAAAGTAGGCCAACAAATGAAATATTGCTTACATCCTTAACTAATTCTGTTCTTTCAAGTTCTGCAGACTCATTCCATAGTCTTCAGAAACATGCAACTTTTAAGTTGTTACATAGATTTGCTTAGCATTGATACAATGTGAAATTGAAACATTCCTCTAATATTGCAATTTAATTTTTCCCTCCAGAGTCTGAATACTTTATCTACAGAAGCATAATTTCATGTTTCCTTTCCTTGTACAAGTTTTACTCTATAACAGGGGAAAAATTATCAACAGGGGATGAAGTATCATTCTTAACATATTAATGAAGGTTCTCCTTGTTCTGGGTGTACCAGTGGGCTTCCCAAAACATGTATTTTCCCTTACATGCATGCTTCTTTTCTCTCAAGATAAAGAAAAAGTTGTAAAAGAGCATTCACATGCTCAATATTAACAAGGAATAAAGCCTTTTGAGCTGACTAGCCCCAGATATAGTCGAGAGACAAAACTCTTTATAGTCCAATATGCGCTACTCCATATTTCCTGATCCTGAAGGAAAATGTTATCCCTTCTAAAGTCCCATAGCTTCCACATAGGCATCTTGTCTTCCTGTTTTGCTTTGGTTGTGGTATTACTTATTTCCATTCAACTCATCTATTGCAGTATTAACATTGCAAGAGGAAAAAAAAAAAAGAGAAAAAAAAAAAGATAAAAAAAAAGAGAAAGAAAAAGAGAAAGAAAAAGAGAAAAAGAGAAAGAGAAAGAAAAAGAAAACGAATGTAATCTTTTTTGGTAACTATTCCATGTTAACTCAAAGGGAAACCAGATAATGTATATCACAGTGCAGTTTACATAGAAGAGAACAGACGTATATTAAGGCCAAAGAGTAGAAATTCCATATGCCACATATTGTTGAACACCTGTTTTTCTACATTGGGATCTAATGGGAGGGCAACATTAAAGTTGTGGGGGATTGAGCGATGTATTTTAATCTAAAGATAATAGACAGTTTAAACCACAAAATATATTTCAGGAACATTTTGTATGTAAGAACTGGTACATCATTCTATTATGAGACAAAAGAGCAGAAATGTTGAAGTTGCACAGGTCTGTGATGGCTGGTTGTTTATTACTGTTATTGTTCTTATTGTTGCTATTGTTGTATTCATTTCCTTATTTTGATTCCAGGCGGTTTTTCCACTGGAATCTTTATTGTGCTTTTGTACATAACAATCAATGATCTTGCTACCTTATCTAGCCCTACAGGAGAGCTATGTTCTCTCATTCCATCTGCCATCAGCGTCTCTCAGGTAATAAATGAGAAAGATGATGAACACTCTGCTTGCCTCCCCCAGGTGCTGTGACTCACCCTCCTGGAAACACTTTTTGCTTGAGGGAGCCTGGCTGCTGGTACTTTTCTCCTTCTTTTTCTCTCCTGCACCAGTGAATAGCCAAAAGCAGACCACAGGACTGTAACTGCCAGCCATCTGCTTTCTCTGTAGAATAGAAAAAGCACCAAAAAAAAAGAATAGAAATAATTCACTCTGGTTGTGCCTTGATTTATTAAAAGTGCTACACTCTGATTATGCACAAAGAAAGGGAACAGACGAGAAATAGAGAACAAGAGAAAGTTATTATCCATCATTGCAATTTTTCAACCATAAAGGAAAGAGAAAATAGAAAGAAAAAATAAGTAATCTAAGTAAATTAATTAGGCATTTTGCAAATGGGTACACTCTGTCCGCTACTGTGATCTCTGCCATATTACCAGCATTATTTTACACACACATGTGCATGCATCTTTTAAAAGGTTTGAAATGCACTATTGAAAGGTACCTCTCTCTTTTATTGCCATGGACACCATGGATCCAGAAAGGTTTGAAAAATAATGAACAATATAAAAGCACACTACGAGGTGAAAATTTTGCTCACAAGGTGTCAATGGAACACAAATTGTTAGCTAATGGTCATGAGGGGCAATGCATGGTTTCTGGTTAATACCTCACGCTCCCCTGAACCACTCATTTAGGTAGATTAATTAAAAAAAATGGCCAAAGAACCTTTTCTGTATCTAATAACTATTTCAAAAGAGACCACAGTATGAAAAGGATATAAAGCTACTAGAGAGTGTCCAGAGAAGGGCCACAAAGCTGGTGAAGGGTTTAGAGGGGAAGCTTTATGAGGAGAGACTGAAGTTGCTTGGTTTGTTCAGTCTGGTGAAGAGAACGCATAGTGGTCTATAACTTCCTCACAAGGGGAAGAGGAGGGGCAGGTGCTGATCTCTTCTCTCTGGCAACCAATGATATGACCAGGGGAAATGGCAGGAAGATGTGCCAGGGGAGGTTTAGGTTGGCCATGAGGAAAAGGTCCTTCACACAGCGGTGGTGGAGCATGGAACAGGCTCCCCAGGGAGGTAGTCATGGCACCAAGCCTGGAAATATTCAAGAAGCACTTGGACAATGCCCTCAAAATCTTGGGATTGTCTTATGCAGGGGACAGGAGTTAGACTCATGAACCTTGTGGGTCCCTTCCAACTCACAACATTCTATGGTTCTATGAATTAGCTGGAAGCTGGGATCGAAGAGATTAAAGGTGGCCTGAACTTTTTAGATAGGAATTGTGATGTTTGCTCTTGCTTGCTTGCTGCTGAAAAAAAGCCTTTCTTTCATAGGGGAAAAAAAAAAAAAAAAAAAAAAAAAAAAAAAAAAAAAAATCACTTAAACTCACTTCCTCTTTACAATATTGTGAAGTACAAGGAGGCAAGGAAACAGATTATTTATAGTTAGTTGCACTTATGAAAAAAAGTGGTTTAACTGTCTGTTACTTTAAAATTTCAACAACATTTTGAAAATAATAAAAAACCCCATTAAAAAAATGCAGACATTTTTAACAGTGCTTGCTTGTTGTTTAGAACTGCAAATGATAAGATGCCAAGTAAGAACTCAAAAAATCAAATTAAGGCAGAAATGCAAAATAGGAAAAAAATCTACACAATGGTTTAGACAATAACGTGTTATAAAGTAAAATAGTCTGTCTCTTCAAAGGGTGTAAATTATATCACTGGATGGGTGGATGAGATTTATCGGCCACATATATTCAGTGGTTAAAAAAGAAAAAAAATAGTTCATATATAAAATTTTTAATATATGATGTCAAACTAGTTTGGTTAACCTCAAGAACACAAATCACTCCAAAATTTGCTTCAGTTTTAGCTAAGCCAATCAAATCTTTCTGTTGACAGTCCCCCCTCCTCTAATGTTTTGCCATGCAGAACAAATTGTATGTTTAGGTTTAAAAGTAGATTTGATCTTGATTTGAGCAAAGAATCTGGAATACTTCTTTTTTTTTTTTTTTTTTCAACTTCAAATTATTGTTCTTTGTGTTACTTCAAATAAACATTCTTCTGTCTCCAGATCCCCCACAGGAAAAACTGCTGCTCACAGTCATGAGATTACAAACAAGTGGCTGGGAAACTTCCAAAGATCATCAAATTCTCAGCAGATCTTAGGCCAAAAAAGCTGATGTGTATGATGTGCTATTGTGTTTCAAAACAATCTGTCTGAGTGTTTGAGAGGTAGGCCTAAGAGAAACTGATCAGCAGCTACTTAAGAAAGATTAGAGTAGGATACTTCTGGATAAATATTTATCTCCCAAATTGTTCTTGGTATTCTACAGTGAGAAAAACACTCATCTGCACTTTTGGCCTCTGAAGGGGCAGAATCCCAGTAATAGCTTATTGGTCAGAGAGGAAGTCCCTCCTGAGATAATTATAATGAGATGACGCAAGACAACAGAATATTGTGTCTTTCATCAGCAGGAAAAAAGTTGAATTGTTTTTTCCAATTTCTAGTTTCATTGATTATACAAAGATGAAAACAAATATGTTCAGAAATGTTTAATACTCTGGAACAAAACAATATTTTTTCTGCAGATTGGTTATCATATCATCATGTAACAGTATTTGAAATAAGAGAGATTTTATCTCCCATTCTTTTAAAGTAATACTGAAAGTTAAGACATCTGATTTTGTTAAAAATTAAAAGAACAATATGTAAAACATATTACAGTGCAATCACCAATTAGGCCGAACATGTTTGCTTGTTTTAATATAGTGGTCTGAAAATGCGTATTTGTGCTATGTAACTAAACTGATTTTGTAATATTCCATACTTCAAAAGTTTCATTTCTCTTCATTGCCAGTAATGCTTTTTGGATCACTTTAAATAGTTTCTCAAACATTTTAGTCTAATCAATTTTGAGTGATTTGTACTACTCAATGTTTTTACCCATGTGCATAGATACAAGCACACACATACAAACCTTCATACACAAAATCAGAGAATGGTAGGAGTTGGAAGGGACCTCTGGAGATCATCTAGTCCAATCCCCCTGTCAAAGCAGGTTCACTTAGAGCAGGTTGCACAGGACTGCATCCAGATGAGTTTTTAATATCTTCAGAGAAGGAGACTCCACAACCTCTTTTCCTCATGTGCGGATGGAACTTCCTCTGTTCCAGTTTGTGCCCATTGCCCCTTGTCCTGTTGCTGGACACCACTGAAAATATTCTGAGCCTATTTTCTTGACATCTGTTCTTTAGATATTTATAAGCTTCTCCAGGCTAAACAGACTCAGGTCTCTCAGCCTTTCTTCATAAAAGACATGCTCCGGTCCCCTAATCAACTTTGTAGCTCTTAGCTGGACTCTTGTCAGTAGTTCTTTGTCTTGAACTTGGGAGTCCAGAACTGGATGCAGTACTCCAGATATGACCTCACTGGGGCAGAGTAGAGGGGGAGGATAGCTTCCCTCTATCTGCTTGTAACACTCTTCCTGATGCAACCCATTATACCATTGACCTTCTTGGCCATAAGGATGCATTGCTGGCTCATGGACAACCTGCTGTTCACCAGGACTTCCCCAGGTCCTTCTCTGCAGAGCTGCTTTCCAGCAGGTCAACCCCTAATATGTGCAGGTGAATGGGGTTATTCCTCCCTAGGTGCAGGACTTTACACTTGCCTTTATTGAACTTCATTAGTTTCCTTTCCACCCAGCTCTCTAGCCTGTCCAGGTTTCACTGAATGGCAGCCCAGTATTCTGGTTTACTAGTCACTACTTTCAGTTTTGTATCCTTTTTTTGTATCCCCCTCTGTTCTCCTCACTTTTATTTCTGAGCATATGTTATATGGTATGGAATATCCCTTTGGTCAGTTTGGATCAGCTGTCCTGACTATGTCACCTCCCAAGATCTTCCTCACTGCCAGCCAACTCGGGGGAAAATGTTGGAGAAACAGCCTTGATACTATGTGAGCACTGCTCAGCAGTAGCCAAGACACTGCTGTGCTATCAACACCTTTCTAGCTGCCAATACAAAACACAGAGCTATGAGGGCTGCTATGGGGAAAACTAACTCCATCTCAGCTAGACTCAATATGGAAGGGTAAAGTCCTACTGGGCCAAGGAACCTTTACTTGTTCAAAAATTTTAAATACCTTAATAACATTAATCTTTTGTTTATATAATGCAAAAGCCACACTGAGACACCTACCAAACTTACAACAGGTAACATTTCCATGAGAACAGCTGACAGATTTGAAGGTTAAATGACACCTGAATAAACCACAAAAAATGTAGACCTTTATATATATGTTATTTTTTTTTCCAGTTTGAGCCTATGAAACCTTACAATGTCCAGATTTATGTTTCTTCTTATCAGATATGGTAACATGATTGACAGTAAGGGAAATATAAGTTATTTGAACAGAAAATACAATATAATTAACTTTAATTACATGTAAAAACTTATATGTATATTCTTATATATGCAAGGTATATACATATATACACATAGATAAAAATAAATATTTTTCAGAAGTATCTTTGATAATGTTCTTCATCGTTAGCTATTGGAATGTGGTAGATTTCCATTAAGACCAAAGCATTTTTTGGTGAATTTTCCACTGAACTCTAAAATTATACCAACTCTTAAAGATCATGATCTATCCAGATTATACTAATTTATCTGAAATAACTGTGTACATACAGAATCATAGAATCATAGAATGGTTAGGTTTGGAAGGGAACTTAAGGTTCATCTAGTTCCAACCCCCCTGCCATGAGCAGGGACATCTTCCACTAGAGCAGGTTGCTCAAAGCCTCATGAAACATGGCTTTAAACACTTCCATGGAGGGGCCATCCATGACTTCCTTGGGCAACCTGTTCCAGTGTCTCACCACCCTCGCAGTGAAGAGCTTCTTCCTAATATTTAGTCTAAACCTACTTTCTTTTAGTTTAAAGCCATTACTCCTTTTTCTATCATTAACTGCCTTTGTAAAAAGTCCCTCCCCAGCTTTCCTGTAGGCCCCCTTCAGGTACTGGAAGGCCACTATTAGATCTCCCCAGAGCCATCTCTTCTCCAGGCTGAACAGCCCCAGCTATCTCAGCCTGTCCTCGCAGGAGAGCTGCTCCAGCCCTCTGATCATCCTCGTGGCCCTCCTCTGGACTCGTTCTAACTAGTCGATATCTTTCTTGTGTTGAGGGCTCCAGAACTGGACACAGTACTCTAAGTGGGGCCTTATGACAGTAGAATAGAGGGGGACAATCACGTCCCTCGACCTGCTAGCTATCCTACTCATTCTCCATGTGCCTTAGCATAGTTTCTAGGAGTATCTTCTCCATGAACTTGCCTGGCACTGAGGTGAGACAGACTGGCCTGTAGTTCCCTGGATCTTCTTTATTTCCCTTTTTAAAAATCAGGGTTATGTTCCCCCTGTTCCAGTCTGCAGGAACTTCACCAGATTTCCATAACTTTGATAGATTGTGGCTTCGCAACTTCATTTGTCAGTTCCCTCAGGACCCACAAATGCATCTCATCAGGTCCCATGGACTTGCGCACCTTCAAGTTCCTTAGGTGGTCCCAAACCTGGTCTTCTTCTACAGTGGGTGGCTTTTCATTCTCCTGGATCCATCCTTGGATGCACTGCTCCTGGGCTTGAAGAAGGAGATCTTTGAGTATAAGCCAGCTGTCCTGAACCCCTCTTCTCTCCAGGAATTCATCCCACGGTACCTGACCAAGTAGATCCCTGAAGTGGTTAAAATCCTAATATACAGTCCAAACCTCCTCTGGCACAGCTTAAGACTATTTCCTCTCATCCTATCACTTGCTCCTTGGGATAAGAAACTGACCTCCACCTCGATACATCCTCTTTTCAGGCAGTTGTAGGGAGCAAAAATGTCTCCCCTCAGCCCCCTTTTCACCAGGCTAAACAATCACATTTCCATCAGCCACCCCTCATAAGACCTGTCCTCTAGACTCTTCAGCTTCATGGTTCTTTTGGACACGGTCTAGCACAATGCTATACTATACCTCACATTCTTAGAGCTAACAATTCAGTTTTCAAGGCTGAGTGCAAAAACATTTTATCAATTTTATTTTTTTTTATGGAAAGCAGAATAAAACTGAATGAATAGTGGGCATACGGTTGTGGCAGAAAAGAATTACCCTCTTATACTTTGGGTTGGCCAGAAATGTAAACATGGACAGAAGGTGAACAGGTAAAATGGGAACACAGAGATTTGATAGTGCACATAACTTCCCAATTTTGTTTCATTTCTCTGTTAGAATGAAACACATTGTGAAATACACCATTCATGTTATTTGGAATATGTTTGAGTAATTTAATGTTGAGTTTTTTACCATAGTTTCATTCATTTATTTTTTTGCCTTAAGTTTCAATCATTTATTTACAGATCAGGATTTCATTGAAGCATAGCCAATGTAGAAATTGCTTTATTTGTTTCTCATTGTGTTGAGTCTTTTCCTCTCACATTGAATGTTCCCATGTTCATGGACCTTTTGCCTTTTATTTCTATATGCAGATAGATTTTCAGTTCCTGTAATTGTTCCTATTTTTCTAGCTTTGTTTCCTTTATCATATTGTATCACAGTAGCAAATTGAATTTGATTGGGGTTTTTTTGGTTTTTGGTGGGGTTTTTTTTCTGCATAACAATGTTTTTCTGAGTGTCTTCAGGAAGAATTTTTCGGCAATTTCAAATAACTAATAGAAGAATTATTTGTGTGGATGCTTTTGTATGTGGGGGTACTTTTTCAAGCTTAACATTAAAATAAGGTGTTATATTAAAATAAATTCTCTGTCAACTCATATAATACTCATATCTTTTTCTCAGATATAATTTTCCTTTTAAATTACATTACTTTTATTTTTTTTGTTTCAGATTGTCTAATGGTCTTCCTTTCATAGCCATTTCAGTTCAACCTGCTTTTGTCTGATTTGTACTACAATACATAATTGTATTATTAGACTCCGAAAATTTGTGTAATAAATCTTTCTCTAGGTCCAATATCTGAACATGAAACAGCTGCATGAAACATAAATGGGATTAATTTCCCGCTTACATGAATCTAGATTCCCCTACCTGAAGCAAAAGCATGCTGTGAGTATTTTTTGTCACGTATTAGCTGTAGATTTACAAACGTTATAGGATATGAATAAATGGCTTCTAGTTTCCTTTATTTAACTACTCAACAGAATGCATTACTATGTGATTGCATGCAAGTAAATATGTTATTGTACAGAGAAACCGTCACAACATAACTGGAACACCAGAGACATTTTTTAATACATGAAGAGCATTTGGACATTTGAAACTGTTGTATACATCACTGGTGTATATCACTGCAGAAATTATGAATTTTATTAATATTGTGAACACATTAAAGTTTCTATATTTCTTTATATTTTCATTGGCACAATCATGTAATTTTTTGTAGGGCTATGAGTTTATCCACAGAACATTTTGTGTCTGATAACTCAAATTAATTTACAAAATTTCAGAGTGCTGTTTTCTAAAAAAGCTCTTATGACCTAAGGAGGCCTCTGACTGTTGAAGATATCTGGTTATTTAATATACATAATTTTCTTTTAAAAATTTCCCAGATTGTCCTTTTTCAGTATTGTGGTGGGTTGACCCTGACCAGAGGCTGGATGCTCACCAAAGCCCACTCTATCACTCCCCCTCCTCAAATGGGCAGAGGGAGAAAATTATAATGAAAAGCTCATGGGTGGAGATAAGGATGGAGAGAGATCACTCACCAATTACTGGCATGGGCAAAACAGACTCGACTTGGGGGAAAAAAACAAATTTACTTTATTACCAATCAAAATCAGAGGATAGTGAGAAGTAAAACCAAATCTTAAAACACCTCCCCCATCCCTCCCTTCTTCCCGGGCTTAATCTCTTTCCTGATTTCCACCTCCTCCCCCCAGCGGCACAGGGGGACAGGGAATGGGGTTAGGGTCAGTTCATCACACAGTGTTTCTGCCGCTGCTTCCTCCTCAGAGGGAGGACTCCTTCCCCCGCACCAGCGTGGGGTCCCTCTCACGGGAGACAGTCCTCCACCAACTTCTCCAACGTGAGTCCTTCCCATGACTGACAGTTCTTCATGAACTGCTTCAGCTTGGGTCCTTTCCGTGGTGTGCAGTCCTTCGGGAAGGAACTGCTCCAGCGCTGGTCCCCCACGGGGTCACAAGTCCTGCCAGCAAACCTGCTCCAGCATGGGCTCCTCTCTACATGGGCCACTGGTCCTGACAGGAACCTGTTCCAGTGCAGGCTTCCCACGGGGTCACAGCCTCCTTCTGGTATCCACCTGCTCCAGCGTGGGGTCCTCCACGGGCTACAGGTGGTCATCTGCTCCACCATGGACCTCCATGGACTGCAGGGGGACAGCCTGCCTCACCATGGTCTACACCACAGGCTGCAGGTGAATCTCTGCTCCAGCACCTGGAGCACCTCCTCCCCCTCCTCTTCACTGACCCTGGTGTCTGCAGAGTTGTTTTCTTTTACATCTTCTTACTTCTCTCTCCAGCTGCAAAGTGTCCAGCTTTTTTTTTTTTTTTTTCCTCTCTTCCTTTTTTTTTTTTTCTTAATTATGTTATCACAGAGGCGTTACTGATTGGCTCGGCCTTGGCCAGCAGCGGGTCCGTTCTTGTAGCCAGCTGGCATTGGCTGTGTCAGGTCGGACATGGGGGAAGCTTCTGGCAGCTTCTCTCACAGAAGCCACCCCATGTCCCCCCCCTCACTGCTACCAAAACCTTGCCACTCAAACCCAATACAAGTATTATGTAACATCACAATACACCTCAGAGATGTCACATCAAGCACAGTAAATATATTCAAAATTTTAAAAAGAAAAAAAAAATCATGTGACATGCTGGGACAATATAAAATAAGAAAGAGCACACTAAAAATATTCTGAGGACCTAATTCTTCAACTTCAAAGAATCATGTTCTCCTAGACTATCTGCAGTTCTGTTAACCTTTCAAAATATCTTACCCTGATGTTGCCCAACTGCAACATCATTCTTTTTGCTGTATTATTTTTGCTATGGGTTCATATAAGAGACCAGAGAATAAAATATGCCTTCCTTAAATTGTACAGTTTCAAAAATCATTATAGTCCTTACCTTACCTAAAGGAGCTCACTCTTTTGTTGGACTCCCTTCAACAATGTTTCTTCTGTTGGTCAGTTTTAAACTTTTGAAGTTTCATTGTGTTTATATGATTGTGATCAAAGTCAGACAAGAGGTTATGGAATCTCTATGCTTGGGAATTTTCAAAACTTGCCAGAGTAAAGCCCCTGAGTAAATTGATCTAACACCAAAGTCAGATTGCTTTGAGTACTACTCTGAAGTACTAGGTGAACTTCAGAGCTCCCTTCCAAATTTTTCTATCATTCTGAGAAAGTTTGTCAGGAGGCTACAATCTATTTTTTTCACATCGAAACTCAAGGGGAAGTTTTGAGTGTCCAGACAGTGGCAGAGGTCACAGACAGGGCACAAGATGCTGGATTCTGGAGCCAGAGAACTACAGAGACTGAATGTGTAAAAACTGGTGTTTCCTAAATATGGAAAGCATTATGCTGAGGTGTCTTTATATACTAAGTGATGAATGGCTGGACCACCATATACAAGGTTGCGGACTGGGCCTCCTACTCTTCCAGAGTGATTAAAAAATATGGTCATTAGCACTGCTATGTGAGAGCTCAGCCAGGAGATCCAGTGCATTTTGAAACTGTTGCTGGCATTTATCAGCTCTGAGTATGAGTTTACTCAGCCTTTAAGAGAATACATAAGTTGTGGAAAGCCTGTTAAGTTGAAATTGGAAATGATCGATGGACCATTTTAAAGGACCTTTGTGTGCAGTTTCAGTCCTAGGACACAATTGTCACAAACATTGTGTCAGTTTTGGGTCAGGTGTTTCTGAATGTCCAAGTTAGTTCAGAGTTCTTATATAAGTTTAAACCAGGTAGATCTTCCATTTGTCAGAGATTATATTTTCTTTTTTTTTCTTTTTTTTTCTTTTCTTTTTTTTTATGCTAGAAGAACAAGATCATTCTATTTTAGCAGTTTGGATTTCTAGTATTTGGACTTCTAGATGCAGATTTCTTAGTTTCTTTTGAAGAGTTCCAAACCAGACAACCAGACCCAAACAAAAGGAGGCTGTCATTTTGACAGTTTGTTTTGTTGCTAAAGCACAGTGAAACAATATCTTTATTAAAAAAACAAAACATAAAAACAATTGCTCCTATCACATGCAACAAATACTCAAACTTTTTTGTTGCACAATGCTTGCAGTCATGCAGAAATAGTACATTAACACAAGAAAACAGGAAAGGCAATTCAGGATGTTGTCAGGTTAACTAGCCTTATTCTTTAACTATTTTATTTAGCCAAACACAGAACCACATTAATGTACCCATATTGTGTCCTGCTCTATGTAAGCCGGTTCTACTATAGTTCATTTATCTTCATGATGGTCTAAGGCATATTACTGAAATACTTACAGGCAGTTCAAAATACTGAATAGCCTGTTGGGTAGTGTAAAATACCTACAATGTCAAAGATCTGACTGATATGAAATAGTAACTAGATAATGTTTCTAATATATTAATCAATTACCAATGAAATAAGAAGTTTCTTTCACTTCCTCTCATTGGAAATCCACCCTGGACCTGATAACTAAATACTAACTAAAGATTTTCCAGATGAGTTACTGTCTAAAAAAGCTTTTTCCCCTTTCATTATTACAACAGCATTTCCTGAAAGAACAAAGTCAGCAATAGATGTCATGGGAGTTCATGTGAGTAGAAAGTCATGCAGAATATTTCTGGTGAAAGCTTCTCTGAAGATTCATTTTCTTGAGCATGTATGATTTGCAGAAATCATTCTTATATGCTGTTGAAAACCGTTAAAGATATGTTGAAAGAATACAATGTGTGGGGAAATGAGCAGGACAGTAGTAATGAGGCTACCTTCTAACTGCCATGCAGAACGAGATACTGAATCATATAAAGGTGAAGAATTTAGTAAACACAGAGTTAGAGAATGGTAGGGGTTGGAAGTGACCTCTGGAGATCATCTAGTCCAGCCTCCCTGCCAAAGCAGGTTCACCTAGAGCAAGTTGCACAGAACTGCATCCAGGTGAGTTTTTAATGTCTCCAGAGAAGGAGACTCCACAACCTCTCTGGGCAGCCTATTCCAGTGCTCTGTCACCCTCACAGTAAAGAAGTCCTTCCTCATGTTTAAGTGGAACCTCCTGTGTTCCAGTTTGTGCCCATTGCCCTTTGTCCTATCACTGGCCACCGCTGAAAAGAGTCTGGCACTATCCTCTTGACAACCACACTTTAGATGTTTACAAACATTAATAAGGTCCCTCTTGGTCTTCTCTCCTCTAGGCTAAATAGACCCAGTTTCTCAGTCTTTCCTCATAAGAAAGATGTTCCAGCCCCTTAATCATCTTTGAGGCCTCCACTGGCCTCTGTCCATAATTTCCCTGTCTCATTTGAACTGAGGAGCCCAGAACTGGACACAATACTCCAGATGTGGCCTCACCAGGGCAGAGTAGAGGGAGAGGAGAATCTCCCTCATCCTGCTGGTCACACTCTTCTTAATGCACCCCAGGATATCATGGGCCAATGTATTGGGTTTGCATGGCAAGGTTTTGGTAGCAGTGGGGGAGGGGGGGACATGGGGTGGCTTCTGTGAGAGGAGCTGCCAGAAGCTTCCCCCATGTCCGACCTGACACAGCCAATGCCAGCCGGCTACAAGAAGGGACCCGCCGCTGGCCAAGGCCGAGCCAATCAGTAACGCCTCTGTGATAACATAATTAAGAAAAAAAAAAAAAAAAAAGGAAGGGAGAAAAAAAAGCTGCACACTTTGCAGCAGGGGAGAGGAGTGAGAAGATGTAAGAGAAAACAACTCTGCAGACACCAAGGTCAGTGAAGAAGGAGGGGGAGGATGGGCTCCAGCGCCGGAGCAGCGATTCCCCTGCAGCCTGTGGTGAAGACCAGGGTGAGACAGGCTGTCCCCCTGCAGCCCCTGGAGGTCCATGGTGGTGCAGATGACCACCTGTAGCCCGTGGAGGACCCCACGCTGGAGCAGGTGGATGCCCGAAGGAGGCTGTGACCCAGCGGGAAGCCCACGCTGGAGCAGGTTCCTGTCAGGACCTGTAGCCCGTGGAGAGAGGAGCCCACGCTGGAGCAGGTTTGCTGGCAGGACTTGTGACCCCGTGGGGGACTCGCGCTGGAGCAGTCCCTTCCTGAAGGACTGCACACCATGGAATGGACCCATGCCAAAGCAGTTCGTGAGGAACTGTTGGTCATGGGAAGGACTCATGCTGGAGAAGTTGGTGGAGGACTGTCTCCCGTGAGAGGGACCCCACACTGGTGCGGGGGAAGGAGACCTCCCCCTGAGGAGGAAGGAGCGGCAGAAACACCGTGTGATGAACTGACCCCAACCCCATTCCCTGTCCCCCTGTGCCGCTGGGGGGAGGAGGTGGAAATCGGGAAAGAGATTAAGCCTGGGAAGAAGGGAGGGATGGGGGAGGTGTTTTAAGTTTTGGTTTTACTTCTCATTCTCCTCTAATTTCGATTTATAATAAAGTAAATTTGTTTTTTCCCCAAGTCGAGTCTGTTTTGCCCGTGCCAGTAATTGGTGAGTGATCTCTCTCCGTCCTTATCTCCACCCACGAGCTTTTCATTATAATTTTCTCCCCCTGCCCATTTGAGGAGGGGGAGTGATAGAGTGGGCTTTGGTGGGCATCCGGCCTCTAGCCAGGGTCAACCCACCACAGCCTTCTTGGTCATAAAGGCACATTGTTGGCTCATGGTCAACTGGTCATCCACCAGTAGTCACAGGTCCTTCTGTGCAGGGCTGCTTTCCAGCAGGTCAACCACCAACCTGTACTGGTGCCTGGCCTGTAATTTCCTGAGTCCTCCTTCTTGCCCTTTTTGAAGACTGGAGTGATCTCGGCTTTCCTCCAGTCCTCAGGCACCTCTCCTGTCCTCCACAACCTTTCTAAGATGATGGAGCATGGTTCTGTGATAACTTTCCTCAGCTCCCTCAGCACTCAAGGGTTCATCCCATCAGGGCCCATGGATTTACTGGTGTCAAGTTTGGCTAAATGGTCCCTAATCCAATATTCCTCAGTGAAGGGGAAGTCTTCATCTCTCCAGACTTCCACTTTTACTTCCAGGATCTGGGATTCCTGAGGGCTGGCAATAAAGACTGAAGCAAAGGTGGCATTCAGTAACTCTGCCTTCTCTGCAACCTCTGTCACCAGGGCACCCACCTCATTCAGCAGTGGCCCCACAGTTTCCCTAGTTTTCCTTTTGCTGCTGAGGTACTTGAAGAAGCCCTTCTTATTGTTATTGACATCCCTTGCTAGATTTAATTACAAGCAGGTCTTTGTCTTCCTTGCTGCATCCCTGCATACTCTGACAATGTCCCTATATTCCACCCAAGTAACCAGGCCCTTTTTCCACATTTTGTAGACTATCTTTTTCTGACAGAACTTCTCCAGAAGTTCCTTACTCATACATGCAGGACTCCTGCCTCCTTTGCTAGATTTCTCTACTCTTAAGGATACAGCGATTTTGAGCTTGGAGGAAGTGCTGCTTGAAAATTAACCAGCTCTCTTGGGCCCTCCTACCCTCCAGAGCCTTATCTCATGGGATTTCTCCAAACAGGTCTTTGAAAAGGCCAAATTAACCCCCCTGAAGTCCAAGGTGGCAGTCCTGTTGACCCCTCTCCTGCTTTCTCCAAGAACAGAAAACTCTATCACTTTGTGATCAATGCACCCATGGTGGCCTCCAACTACCACTTCATCCACCAGTCCTTCTTTGTTAGTGAATAACAGGTCCAGTGGTGCACCTTCCCTGGTCAGTTCCCTCACCAGCTGTGTCAGGAAGTCATCTTCCACACAACCCAGCAACCTCGGAGGTTGCCTCCTCTCTGCTGTGTTGTACTTCCAAGCAGGCATCTGGCAAAGTTGAAGCCCCCCACAAGAATGAGGGCCTGTGATCGTGAGACATCCCCTAGCTGCTTTTGGGATATTTCATCAACCTCTTCATCTTGGTTGGGTGGTCTGTAGCAGACCCCCATCATGAACTCTTCCTTGCTGGCCTTCTCCCTGATTCTTACCCACAAACACCCTACCCTGTCATCACCATCATTAACCTCCAGGCAATCAAAACACTCGTTAACATAAAGGGCTACACTTCCTCCTCTTCTTCCTTGCCTGTCCTTCCTGAAGAGTTATAGCCATCTACTGCAGCACTCCAGACTAGCCGATTTCCTGGTTCAGAAAAGTCCCAAAAGAGCCCCCAAAAGGGCCCTTGCTGGTCCTTTTTTCTCATGATTCTCTTGCCCAGCGCACACATACCTGTCCTGCAAGTGTCCTCATCAAGGTGGGTGTCTTCACTGCTCATTAGTAATGTTTTTGTTTTTTAAACTTGCAGAATCTTATGAACTTTTCAGTTGCTTTATCATGGCTCTCAATCCCTGTATGAAGTTTACAAAAAAACCACAAAATATTTTGTTGTTTGTTTTTTGTTTGTTTTAAATTAGGAAAGTTTTTTTTGTCCTAATTATTTTTCCTCTCATGTCTTTCAAGAGCTGACAAATCTGTCCCATTAGTTTGTGGCTGTTTCCAACTATGATTCAGAATACAGTTTTTAAACTAAAATAAACTTTACACTTAAAATTGAAACAACAATTCTGAAGCAACATATTCTGTGTAAGTTCCATTTATATACAATTTTTATTAAGAATTCAGGGCTAACCTTTCAAAATTATCTTCCCATTAAATTATGTGGAGATAATATCTGTGAAGCTAATAAGTATTAGGTCAGGTTGCTTACCTTCAGGTTGCAAAAGGTAATCCTTAGACTGTTTAGTAGAAGACATTTCTTGAACTTTAGGAGCTTGAAGTGCTAAAAAGATTGTATTAACATTCCTCTTTTTATTACAATATTTTTTATTCACTATATTCTGAGACCTGATACTAATAATGGAATCTGAATATTTGGAACTACCCAATTAGCTCTGATATAACTGATGGATCTTGTCTTCTTGTTCTTAAGATCAACATTATTTTATTCTCACATAATATTTCAGCTATGACTCCATCTTCAGATAAATTTCTCCTGTGGTCTTCTGAACATAGATTTCAGTGACCATTCTCTAATCTTTTTGACATTTAATCTTATTAATTTGGAACCTTAGTTTCTCTTGGTGAGGACTTGCACAGTGAACTCACATGTAAACTCTGCATAGAGTTACAAAGACAGTTCATTTGTTGAGATTAGTGCGTTAAGTATATTATACATATTTTATTCTGGGAAGTAGCCAGCGTGTATTTACACAGTCAGAGGTCCATAGTGTCATATGAAGAGCTTCTAATGATAATTCTAAACAAAACCCTTCATAGAAGTGTATGCTAACATTTGGCTTGTATCCTAGCAAATTAAACATCAGATAGAGCTGGGTAGAAGTAAATGCTTTCAAATTTGTGTTCCCATTGTAAGCTGTTAACTATATATTTTCTCCTATCATAGAGACAGTATTAATCAAAAACAGATTGGTCATATGCTTGCCAGTATGTCCTAATCTGTTTTGTTTCTTAGGCTGATGATACCAAACAGTTACTGTTGCTGAGAGCTGTCAACTATAAAATACTATATTATATTTTTAAAGCAACTGTATTTGAGGGAAATATTAACATGTTAATTAAACATGTGCCGGTAACCATTCCTTTTCAGCATTACCCAAGAACCATGGAAATGCTTAATTTAAGAAGGGTTTTTTTGGTCATAAATCCTGAATCAGCCTAACATTGAAAGTTAATATATTTCTCCACATAGTTAACATCATTTTGGACCATAGATTTTCCTATGTAACTTTAGTTTGAGTCTGGTGTTTCAGATTTTCTGGCAACAATGAATTTTCCATTTTATAATCACTTTAATTAAATATATGTGCATATATATATATATATATATATGTATATATATACACATATATATATGCAGACATATTAGATAAGAGGGATTTATTCTTCTGGATTGTTGTTTCCTGGGAATTAAGTCAAGTTTTCAAATAAAATGTAAGATAAAGCAAGCACAAGTTTGTTCTGAAGGCTAGGATTTCATAGCAGAATATTCTGGTAATTGTTTCCAGATCTGCCTAGATATTTTATAATACTGGTTCATTCATTGGATGTGAACCAGACAGGGTGAAGAATTTAAGTTTGTTTTCTCAATATCAAAAACTTAAATGATAGCTTAAATTAGTCACTGAGTTTTTACTAAGGTTAGTGGAGAAGGGGACCTCCAGGAAACATTGATTAAATCCAAAGAGAAGTGTGGCAACTTGTTTGGAAGTACCTGTCTCATTTCACTGAGTACAGAGGAAGCCAAAATTAATAGTTCAAGGCATATCTGTAATGCTGGATAGTTAATGTGGGTAAGAGATTATATTACACATTACCTATCTTGTATTTTATTTTGAATTGGAGTCCTAAGTTTGACACATACATCTCTTTCAGTTGGCTACTTTAGAACTGGCAAGATTTGCTATTCAAGCTGGCAACTTTAAAAGTCTTTGCTAGGTCAAGGATGTACTTTTTTTGATGCTCTTCTGCTAAGCTGGAGAAATAGATTTCATGTGTATACATTTTACCACTACGAAGCCTGAGTTGGGCCCATGTTGAAGAGAGGTTTTGGTCTTAAAACTTAGAGAAATACTGCTCTCATTTCTTCAAACCAAAGACCTTACAGTATCCAAAGAAAGGAGTTTCATAAGAGGATCTATCTTCCTCATTTCCTGTCTTCTGGAAGGTAAGAAAAGTGCACCAAAAAAAGGTGGTAAAATGAATTTCTTTAAAGTAGAGGATCCGAATTCTATTATCTGGAACCAATGAACAAATATTTAAAATCTTTCTACAGTCTTACTTGTATTTTGAGTTAGGTGATGAATCATAACATTTTATATCTTTCATAACTCTGTTGAGGGTGTACCTTCCTTACGGGAATTTCAGTCAAGATGGTGCATGTTCTGCTAATCATAATAATAATTTAATTTGATTCTCTTGTGCTACTATTTTTTCTTTGGATTTTCAACAAGCTATCCTGTATTAGAAAAGAAGCAAAATCTTGTTTCTTTATGAATTTTCAGTCCATCATTTTCTCTTTGCACACTTGGAACATGTAGGCCAAAATTCGTTCATTAATTCCAGGATAAATTCCATTATCATCTCCTGTACTTATATTTTATTCATTTTTAATACAAGAAAGGGCAATATAAGCACTGTAGAAACACTACTTTTTAAAATATAAATATACTGTTTGAAGTTTTGCAAGCAGCAGAAACAGAGATGGAAAAAAATGAGACTAGGAAGTACAACTGTAATGCAAGAATCTCAAAATAATTGTTCTTCTGTGGGGTTTCTATGTTAATGAACCAATATTGACCTATGATATATAAGAATAATAACTACAAAGTCACTCTGTGTTATTGTGACTGTTATCTAAATATTTATCTCAAAAAAACCTGTGATGATTGTGCATAAGATAAACATCTCTTTCTACATCAAGCAGTCACAAATTTTATTCCTCTGATGTGTCATGGAATATGCCTAATTCCCCTGTTCATTGAAGAGGCTGCAAAGATTTTAGTTGACATAATGGGTCAGTAAGTTAGGCTTTGCTTACTTTTAAACTAGAAATATTGCTTAATATTTGACATAGGGCTATCCTTTAAACCAGAAATAACTAACTATATGTCTGAACTGTAATAAATTCATAAGAACAAAACAAACAATACATGTGTTTTTTTCGGTATTCTACGAAACAGGTAAGTTTAAGACAAATCTTAGGGGTGTTACTGAAGAAGTTAATTGAATAGATTTAGAACTAAATCTATTTAGAATTTAAAAAGAACTAGATTTTAAACAGCTTAATCAAGTTCTGTTCCATTAGTATTTTCAACTATCTCTGCTTTTAAAGCTCTCCTGCTGTAAAACAAGAGAAACTTTAATATATATGCAAGTGTATTTAAGTGTGTGTGGGTGTATGAGTATGCGCAATATCCATTAATTTCATAGGAACTGCCAACTGTAGATGCCTTATGGCTCTTTGTACTGGATTTTACCTTTCTGTTTTTATTTGGTTTTTTTTTAGAAATATGTTTTCCTTCTCTCGCCTTTTTCTCCAGGCTATGGTTTATCCTGATGAAGAATTCCTTTAGAATTAGGATTTGTATCTTTAACGTAATTACTGACAACTTGCCTATGACTATACAAAAAGATTGTATTGCACATAAGCAACCCAGAATCAATTTTTTTACTGCAAATTTATTTTAAATAGAAATATACTACCATTAAAACAATGTTGTTTTTTGCTTGCAAAGTTAAAAGTAAAACATCAATAAATCCAAAATACTTTCAACCCTGAGGAAAGAGGATATTCAATTTCATGAAATGAGAATGAGGAAGTTTTAAAAACCAGTTCATAAAAGTCACTGACTAACCATGTTTGCTTTCCCATAAAAAAGCAACACTCCCTCCCCCCCCACCTTCCCCCCCGCCCTCAAACTGAAAGCATGCTTTCCATCTATTTTATCTATTTTGGGTAAACACTTCCTTTACGCATTGTAAAAATCTACTGTACTTTTTTACACTCCCTTTGTGCCAAATCTTCCTCTTACACTTTTATAAGACAAAAACCAATAAGATGACAGAGGCTTACTTTCATCATACTGCAAGCACAACTCTGATTAATATTATAGAGAAAATGCTTCAAAGCACAAGTCTTTTTAGAAGATATTGCAAAGCCAAATCTCACATCTTTCAAAGGATATCCCCCTTTCTGACTTTGAAGGTGTTACTTAGGCTGGTGAAAAATAACTTTTTTTTTTTTTTTTAAAATTAAAAGTTGTTAAATTCTATCACAAACATATATCTAGTTATGATTTTTTTTATGTTTCATTAATTTTTTTCAGAATGATTTGTTGTCTTTAATTTTTTTGTCAAGAAACATGATTTAATTTTATATATCTAATTTAAGTATAATTACTATTTCTATTTATGATAGATAAATTATCCTGGTAATAATAGTTGCATGTAATATTGTGTTCTCTATATTATTTTAAATTAACATTGTATGCCTATCCTGAGATAGGCAATTGTGTTTATATACAACCTGATTAACTTAATTCCATGCTGTACACAAATTCCTGATGTAAGCATAAATGTTGTTGTAGGATCAAGATCTTTGAAGTACATTGAATTGGCAAACAGATATCTTTTCCATGTAAGTAATTTCTACATTCTTTATTAGGTAGCTTGATTCCTCATACAAACACCTGTATATGTTCAAGTATGTGCACCTGCTTATGGTTAGCTGAACAAATAAGGAGAGAATTTGTAAATTACTTTGTGGAGGAAATTTTAACAAAAAAACTTTAGATTCAACCTTTTTTTGAACTATACTTGGATGGCTAGGAAATTAATTTATTAATAATAAAACCAGCAAATACTTGAAACCCGACAATTTATTTTTCAACATTATTTCAGATAAATTCCCCAAATAATGTATAAAATCATAATTAAAATATTTCTGATAATAATAAACCATGTAGATTAAATTAGATCTTGTCAATCAGCTCTGAGCAGGAGTCACAAGCCTGCATTTTAAAGAACATTCCCATGAGTCCAAGAATTCAGCTTTCCAAAAATCAAATCAGGCCTTTTGAAGAAAGATTAAGTCCTAAAGGACTTCCTGCTTTTTCAATTATTTGTAACTTTTTAAACATTCATACCCTTCAGTTTAGATCTGTATCTCTAATTTATAATTAATAACAGACTAAAAAAACCCAAAACAACAACAACCACCACCAACAAAAAAACCCCATACAAATAAAGCACCTTGTGGTTCGGTTTTGTTTTGTTTTGGTTTTTTTTTCTCTATTTCACTAACTCCATTGTCAATGACTCATTTTAGGGAGGGAAGTCAGTATTTTTAAATGTCAGTAAGTAATAATTTTCCTCTGTTAGCTTCACTTTCAACTCCATGTTGAATTATTTAAATATAGAGAGCTTCATTTGTGGTTACTCTGGATACTATTCAAAACTCTGTGAAAAGGCTGTTCACTTTACATTTAAAATCTCCATTACTTCCCATTGAATTAAGCTCTTTATGCTTTATTACAGAAAGTGTAACTTGAAGATCAAACTGGAGATTAGACTATCACTTTAAATATCTGTGGATTTGACCATGCTTGTTGGTGATCCCAACAAATTAAGGAGGGGAAAAAAAAAGAAAAATCCCAATCTAAATAGTAAGGACTGCAAACTTTAAAATAATTGCATATGCAAGATTCTGCTACTTCTCATAGAAATTAAAATTCATTGTCATAGTCCATTGACATTTTTATACAGTATTCAGTGCAGCGTGTAATCTATTCACAAACGTCCTGATATCATCTCAAATAAAAACACAGGAGATTGTCATCAATACTTTGAATATCAAAACATTTCAGTATTTGGCCTCAGAAAGAAAATTTACTTCCCTCTGTTAAATGCATTTTTAGTACAATGCCTACTAGGAGCTCCCTGCCTGGAAATGAGTATTGGATTGAAAAAAAGCAACCACTGACAGACCAAACATACTGTGCACTAGTAAATATGACAGCTGGAGGTGTGTTTTAATTATTTTTAATTAACTAATTATAATTAAATTTTTGGAGTAATTACTTAATTACATTTTACTCATAAATGTTGTGAGGCCTGCAATACAGAGCTGATTCCCAGAATACACCTTGCTGACACTCCAAAGCACTTTCTTGAAAAACAAAACAAAATATTTTCCCCTGTCTTTGGTTTGGTTAGGATAGAGAATTGCTCACAGGAAACTGGAAGGAGAGCAGCCAGGGTAGCTGACCCAAGGAGACCAAAGCAGGTATTCCATATCTTGTGACATCATGCTCAGTATTTAAAGAGTGAAGTTCTGGGAAAGAGCTTACTGTGGTTGGGGAGCAGGTTGGGACTTGTGTGGTGAGCTATTTGGTTCCATGTATCACTCGTATATTATTTCATTAGTAGTTTTGTTGTTATAATTTGACCTTCTTTTCTTTCCTTGCTATCCTAGTAAACTACTCTTGTCTTATAGCGAGCACTCTTTGTTTATATTTTCTCCTCCCCAGCGCACCAGAGGGTGGGAGGGTTTAGGGGGGTGAGCGAGCATCTATGGTTAAACCACCACATCCCCTCATTACAGCATTTCCAAAGATGTGGAGTTTCTAGAAATTATGTTCAATTGCAGTCTACAATATGTTTGAAAGACAGGACGCTGTCATACTCGGTTGGTAGGTTAAGGCTTGAATCTCTTCATCTACTAGAGAAAATTAAACTTTAGTCTTAACTAAGTTTAATTTAGGTAAATTAATAATATCCTGACTTAGTTACATCTAGCGAGACATTATTTAAAGAGGACATCATATTTATCCTATGTATATAGCAATATAGCAAGTTTCTTATAATAGAATATTACCTATTTTCCAGGGGGAGGGGTTGGGGAAGGGTGGGATGTGTATCTGAAGTCTAAACTAATTTTAAATAACTTGTAGCTACAGTACTCTACAAATGACCATTTTGTCATTCTTATGTCACTACCAAACAAAATCCAATGATCATATCTTATTGGTCATAGTACCATGAGGAAAGGTAGCATGTGATTTCAGAACTCAAAGATGCCACTGGAAAAGAAAGTACTAATAATCCATCCTGAGCCTTAACTGTAAAGTTCAAGAGAGTAGTTTTTATAGTGTCTCAGTAATGAGTGGTTTTGGCCAAGAGGCAGCTTAAAGAGACCTTAATTCTATATGAACTTTGGATTTTGACATGTATAGTCTAGGAGTTTTTTCCTAAAATTGCTGCAGACAGAATATAGAAGAAAAAGGAGAGGAGAGATAATGCTCTTAATTAAAAAGCAGACCGTTGCTCTTTGACACTGTATTCCACAGTCTGAGTCTCTGCTCAGAATGTGACACTTATCACAAACAGAGCTTACGACCAGTACAAAGTAATAGCCTTCATAATTATAAATATTATCAACTATGTTTTAAGCATATTTCTGGCTTATCCAAGGTAGTATGAATATAATTTTTCAATAAGACTTGATACATACATAGAAAATTGACTTTTTTTTCAGTGATAAACTGCATGGGCAAAGTACAAAGATTTCTATTTTCAGTTTATTTGTTGTTCCCCATCTAAGATCAAGTGTGGGTAAATTTTCTTTCATTAAATGTCAGACAAATGCTAATTAAGTTTCTTTTAACTAAAAAACTGTAGTGGATCTCAAATAATAAGGTGTTAAAATGAGTTTTAAACTGCAGTTTTTGACTGTAGCATTTAAGTAAAAGACACAGATATTTTGTAACACAAAAAACTGTTCTAGAAGGATATTTTCACCCAAAAAACCCTATTAGAGGGTTTCTCTATTAGAGAAATAAATTATCAAGTTCAGAACCTGAAAGAAGAGTTAAAATTTACTGAGAAATAATATATCGATTAAATTATATTACATTAAATTACAAAATGTATATCTCTGAGAATTATTCTAAATTTATTTTCTGAAAAAAAAGTAGTTAGAGAAAAAATAAAAGACACTTAATAAAAAAAAATAAAGCCCAATTAATCCCTAGCTCAAATTCACTGCCTGTAGAAAGAGGGTGCAGTATTACTGATTGCATCAGAGTAACAACTCTTGTTTCAACAATTAAATGGATAGTAAATATTTTCCATTTCAGTGGTTTGACACAAATCAGTGATTAATCTTGTCTTGTAGCCTAAATGCTCATAAAGGAAACATTTTATTGCCCTCCATGTTGAATTTTACTGACACTGCTAATTTTTTTCTATACAAAAAGGGGCCACAATATTCTTGTCTACACATTGCAGGTAAATATGGATAGATCAGAAGTTCCTTACAGTCACCATAAACATCAGGAAAAGAAATTAAAGTTGGGTTTTTAAAAGGCCTACATGATTTTTCATTAATTGCCCAGAGATTTTTGATGGACTTTCGGTCTTAAGTTTTAGAGGATCATAGAATTGTAGAATAGTTTGGGTTGGAAGGGACCTTTAAAGGTCATCTAGTGCAACCCCCCTGCAGTGAGTGGAGATGTCCTCAATTAGATGAGGTTTCTCAGAGCCCTGTCCGGCCTGACCTTGAATGTTTCCAGGGATGAGGTTTCTACCACCTCTCTGGGCAACCTGTGACAGTGTTTTACCTTCCTCATCATAACATACTTCTTTCTTATACTGAGTCTAAATCTACCCTCTTTTAGTTTAAAACCACTTTAGTTTAAAATCATACCTTCTTTTAGTTTAAAACCATTACCCCTTGTCCTATTGCAACAGACCCTATTAAAAAGTCTGTGTTCATCTTTCTTATAAAATGCATAAATACATCCCTGGACACCTCAAAGGCAAGGAATAACATGATGATATCAAGAAATCCACACTTTCTGGTAAAGATTTTGGACTGGTCCTTGATTTACCTTTAGACTTTTCAGGTCACTGTATAAGGGGTAGTGTTAACCTGCTTGTTGTTATTAATATATATTATATATAAAACATATAATCCTGTATTATTCACATAATTTTGATTTCCCAAGCAGACAAAAGTCATAGCATTTAACTCATGATAGAAGCAACAAATGTAACCAAGCATAAGACTTTCAGTTTTATTTGTGAAAGTCAGTGTATATTTGAATGTATGTATATTTGTGCTGATTTTTTGCTTCTGAGGTATAGTAACAGGATCCTTGGAATTAAACTGCCTAGAAGTACCTTAATGCTTCTTAAAGTAAATAGTTATCTAGTGTTTGTATCACCCAAAGCAAATGTCAGTATTCTCATAAAGCATTGTGTTGTGACTACTCATGCACTGTACATCTCACCCAGGAGACCCCCTGCACTCTCCTATCTCTGCCAATGATGCAAAAAGCAGCCGTGAACTTGCGGCTTGCATCCCAACTCAGGGCCCTGGTTACTACCCATGGGTCTGGGGCTACACCTCAGATGATCACTATCTTTACAGTCCTCCTTCCTACAAAAACACACCCTCAGTTTTTCTTTCTACCCTCTGCTTTATCTTTGATTGTGCCTCTTAGGTTTCAGTTCTGAACACCCAACACTCAATTTCTTTCTCCTGTCTGTGAAGAAATTCCATTTCTCAAGCACCGAGCTTTGCAGATTCAAGCAAAACCTGCTTTTTCTTGTGCCAGAAGAGGCAGAACAGTTCAGATAATTGGCTTCACTGCTTAGCCATACATCATTTCTTGCTGAGAGTGCCTGAAAGAAATGAAGCACATGGCTTGTGACGTGCTGCTGAGGAGAAGAGGTAGCAAGAGAACAGACTATAAGCCTTAATTTGTTGTTAGTCAGGAAGTGAGCAATGAGGTTGGTAGGTGCGAAAATTTAAACTAAGGTTCCCTGTAGTGAGATCCCATCAAGATCTATTCAGGTACTGAATTTAACATTAAAATTACTCATATATAATTTTCTTATGTTCCATTTCAAAACTTTTGAAAAACTAGTACATCCTAAGTTGTAAAGCAAGACAATGAAACAGCATACATAATTCTCAATTTTAGTAGAAAAAAATTCTGTCCTTTCTCTGAGTCAAAGATACTGTTATTTTTTCTTCCATATTCCAAAGCATCTCAAATTGTAGATGAAAAAAAGCACAAAAAAATGACAAATAAATTAATTACATTAAAAGCCACCATAAATAAAAGTTTGAAATTCAGTTGTTACTCTGTAACATGTTACATACTCTGAGAAATTATGTATTATTGATTTAATTCATTTACGATGTTGCTTATCCAAAAGCTACCAGCTGTTTTATAAAACTTGTAAGAGTATAGATCACTCTTGTGATTTTTCTAATTGAATACTATGGTACTACAATTGTACATGAGTAATTATATGCATCATTAATCCTTGTCTTGCTCTCAATAACACTTTTAATATGAATAATGTTTACACATTTTGCTTCTAAACAGAAAACCAGACAATAAAAAGAGAAGATAATGCAACAAAAATTAATAATAAAACTAAACAAAATAAAAAAGCTACTAGAAAGAACAAAAAAAACATAAACAAAACTCTGCTCCATTATCTGACTTCAAATTTCTAAACAGATGTTTTTTCTATTCTTGACTATTTTGTACTTTAATCTTCCATATGTGTAAGAAACTTATTAGCTGCCCTCTATTAAGCCTTGACCCTGTAAAAGTTTGGAAATATGAATAAAGTTTATGGGAAATTAGATTATCATCAAAATTAAAGCATGGATTTTTCACATGAGGAACTGGTAATTTTGGGGTGTTTTGTGGGTTTATTTTACAGAACAATTTTTGTTAAGAGTTACTTGCACCAATCTGAAAAATCACATGATAAAATATTTCTGCTACTGTTGTCAGATGGTAGGATTGAGACTGTAGTCTTCTTGCTAAGACATTACTATGTCACACACTTAAAGGGCAAGAAAGGTGCTAGCCTGTTGCATTCATCAAGAAATTAACTTATTAATTGTTTCAAAAAAGACTTTAGGAGGTATAATAAAATAAATTTATATTAAAAAGAAAGGTGCAAACTAAGATGATATTCTGAAATTTCCATTCTGTAGACATACATTTACAGTTATGCAACTTTTTTTTTTTAATTACTTGCATTATATCCATTGATAAGTACACATAGAATCAATTTATTTAAATAAAATATTTAATTAAAATAGATTCTGATGACAAAAAAACAAAATACTTTGTAAGACCCACTTACTATATTGAAAGAAAAAATATTTTTAGAGAATTCAGAATATCAGATGCACAATGAATAATTCTTAGGATGAATAAATGTTTTCTCTCAAAAACAGTCTTACAGATTGGCAAATGCTTTAATTTTGCTTCTCTTACTAGTTATTTCATAGAGTCATAGAATCTCCAAATGGTTAGGGTTGGAAGGGATCTTAAAGATCATCTAGTTCCATCTCCCCTGCCATGATAAGGGACTCCTTCCACTAGAGGAGGTTGCTCAAAGCCTCATCCAAACTGCCCTTGAACACTTCCAGGGAGGGGGCATCCACAGCTTCCTTGGGCAACCTGTTCCAGTGTCTCACCACCCACACAGGAAATAATTTCTTCCTAATATCTCCTCTAAACCTGCCCTCTTTCAGTTTAAAGCCATTACTCCTTCTTCTATCACTACCCGCCTTGTAAAAACTCCTTCCCCAGCTTTTTTGTAGGCCCCCTTCAGGTACTGGAAGGCTGCTATTAGATCTCCATGAAGCCTCCTTTTCTGCAGGCTGAACAGCCCCAACTCTCTCAGCCTGTCCTCACAGGAGAGGTGCTCCAGCCCTCGGATCATCCTCATGGCCCTCGTCTGGACTCATTCTAACTGGTCCATATCATTCTTGTGTTGTGGGCTCCAGAACTGGACACAGTACTCCAAGTGGGGCCTTACGAGAGTGGAGTATACAGGAGAGAATCGCCTCCCTCGACCTGCTGGCCACACTTCTCTTGATGCAGCCCAGGACACGGTTGGCCTTCTGGTCTGCAACCGGATATGTGTTTGGCTGCAGGGCAGGGGAGTGAACCCACCACACCCATATCACAGCCAGTATAATTTATAGATGTAACTAATGTATTCTTCAAAGAGAAAAATAAAATATTTTATTATAGCAATTGATATTTTGGGGAAAAACTTTAGAATACAGAATTATTACTCAGGTTTAAAAGTAATATTTTCCTAAAAAAAGTAAGTATGTCTCTCATTCAGAAATATTGATTTATGTATACAATTCCCATTAAAAGAGTATATCTAAACAATATGAACAAAGGAAAATTGTGGAATTAAAGTGATAGTAAATTTTAATTCAAATAACTTATTTTTCATGTTTTGGTAGCCATGTATTGCCTAAGGAAGGGAGACAAAATGAATGGTCCTATGAGATTGTGTGGTAAATATATATTCTTTCAAGGTAATGAGTCCTAGTTATAACTACCCTGTTGAAACAGAAGGAGCTTAAGCTTTAGTTGCTTTCTGTCTTCTAATATCCTTAATTTAAACTTATTCCTTTTTTAAATATCATACTCTGGAACGATATAATATCCTGCTTAAGAAGCAAGCTCCTTTTCAATAATCAAGAGGTGGATCTCAGGCTTATTTTGAGGGTGCAGAGTAAACTAGAGCAACATCTGTGGATTATATGGCATCTGATCATGTAATTAAATCTTTACAGTTCCAGAAGGAAATAAATGTGAACTAAAGTTTCAAACAATATTTATTGAACTTGTGAATGTTTAACTTGGACAAAACCAGATTTACTGTCTCCTATCTCCATTTCTCTTAGAAGTTCTGCTTTCGTCGTTTTCCCATTTCTTCCATCAATTCCCTTCTTAGAGGTACCAAGGCTGCTCTTGCTGTCTCTTCCACCTCTTTGTTTCAAGTAGAAAGATTAGTGAAAACATAGTCAGGACAGCCCTGTTTTGGTGCCACTATCATGTCAGATAGGATCTCCAATGCTGGGATAAAAAACTCTATTCAACCTATGTAGCCTTTGATTAAAGTTTGCTTACTGAAGACAGGAACTGTGGAACCTATTGTTACAAATTCTTTCCTCTAATCTTACATTTAAATATATATATATATATATATATATATATATTTTTTTTTTAAGGCAGAAAAAAAGATAGGCAGATTAATGAAAAAAAAAAAAATCTAGCAGATTCTCAGTAAGAAAACCTGTTATAGTTTGTACTTCAACTATTTTTACTCTGACAAAGTTAGAAGTAGTGATAAGCAGACCCTTTCAGTGGAAGCTTTGCCTATTTAACAGACAGAGATGAGTTAAAAGGCTTGCTAGTAGGAACTTGCATTCACAGTTATGAACTTCAAAAAACATCTTAAATATATTATTCTACACCCTATAAATAAAAAAATAACAATAAAAATGTGATTTTTTTTAATAATCTTTTCTATTTAAGATAGATTTAAACTTCTCAAATTTGAAAATTCTGTTTATGGTTCTTTACTAAAATAAGATACCAGTACTTTAAAAATTCTCTCATGCAAACTATTTTAGCTCTTTTTAATAATCAACAGTGGGATTCACTATCACCTATGATTCTTAATTACAAGATGAATGCCTAACTTAAGACAGTTGTATAAGTTTCCTTTATAAATAATAGAGAAAAAAGAGAAGATAACGCAATTCATCCCACCTGATATATGTAAGGTAGATGGGATGAATTCCCCTTTAAAGATTTTTTGGAGACACTGGAAAGGGTTTAAGCACCTAGTATTTAGACACAGTTAAGAGAGGTGAATCCAAGCCCAAGGTTTTAGCAAGTGTAGATTATGACTCACACTGAGATAAAAATTCTTGTCACCATTCTGCTCTGTGGTGTGGTACTTCATAATCTGTGTAGACCAAGCTCATAGTGAAGTTACTACCTCACACATGATGTCAGGGATATACTGTCAACTCCGACTTTCAGTATCCTTTTGCATTGACATTTCCCAGGTTTCATGTGTAATTTAGCTTAATTTAATGTAGAGTTTGCCATATAATAACCTTAGAGGGTTTTTTGTTGTTGTTTGGGGTTTGTTGTTCAGGTTTTTTGGTTGTTTTTTTTTTACTGGACACTGCTTTGTTTTTATTTCCCAACTTGGAAGGTGTTCACATTACCTCCAGGTCAGTACCTAAGATGATAACAGTATTTGATTTTATTATTTGTAATGGGAAATGAGATTATTGATGACACTCTAATATAATTTAGGACATAGTGCACTTCTGAAATTATGCCTGTTATTAGAAGAGCCTCAGTTTCAGCAACGTAATGTACACAAATATTTTGTTTTAATACTCTGCAAGAGAGCCCTAAATGTCACCTGGGAAGAATTTTTTCTTTTACTACAAGTCATTAGTGTAATTTCGGAAATAATATACTTTATTGCTTTATATTAAACTTTTATAAAATGTTATACTGCAACAAATTTAAAGCCAATATTGGCTCACACATCATTGGGTTGATTAGTGTTTTATCATGGGTCATTGCAAGGAAGGCCATTTACATCTTGTGCAATCTTTAAGTACATACGATGTAATATATTTACTGCAACTATTACATTTAAAATAAATGTTTTCTTCTGCTGTGTGGAAATCTACAATAGCATGTCCTGGTTTGATGGCATCTTCCAGTTTTTTTTGGCTGCTGTGTACTGAGTGAGGAAGAAAATGAATTTACACTAGTCTTCTTGAGGAACTAAAAACATCTGCACAGCCTGAGTTCAACTACTGAGCAGAGAAGACTTGCAAGCCTGCAGTGCTCATCAGCTGGAATGAACCATCTGCTTTTTGTTCACTGCTATTTAATGCTGTATTACCTCTTCCATAACTGACATTACCCTAAATAGGTCATCAATATTTCAATCCACAACAAAAGGTAATAAAAAAAGAAGGACTGAAGAACTAGACTTTCTTAAAAAATAAAAAAAAATAAATCTACTCATTCTAACAAGAAATATTGTATGGTGGTCTCTGAACTATATTAGATAACTGGGTTGGAGGTTGGGCACAAAGGAATCCATTTCCTTTTTGCAGCTACATACAAGCTGATGAACTCGAAATGTTATACTTCTTGAGCATATATATCTATTACCTGTGTGTTACATATTGCTTTTGAGAATTCCTCACATGGGTAGAAATGGTGCATGAATCAGAGTCCTGGGAAGCCAGACAGCATCTCAATAATGGCATGAAGACAAAACAGTTTAAAGAAAGTGGATGAAGGGAAAGGTGATACTATCTCCTGTTTTCAGACTCTTACAGTATCTGAAACTACCTTAAATAGGCATCCCAATATCTTAACATACTTATGTTTTTAAAAAGAACATTTAATGAGGAATATTTCATTGGAAAATAATCCATGGATAGAGCTGGAGAATGGCATCCTACAACATTGCTGGAATAGGGACTGACATCTGGGGCTAGGTTGAAATGGGACTTTTGTGCCAATAGGCAGTATGGGGAGAAGCCCCAGGAAATGATCATCACAAATAGTCAGGCCTCTGTAGTATCCTCAGGGCCCTGGCAATGATCGGAATAAAAATGTTGAGTAATTTTCTCAGCTGAAGTGTCTTGTCTTGATAAGGTTAGTGAAGATTACTAGATCTAGTTTATGACTCTCCTTTGTAAGTAGAAATCTCTATTGCAGTTGTTGGGCATGTCACAGGGATTTTCACTTTGAACAGGTTGAATCTTGTCCTGTTTCAATTATGGAACAGCTTATTGCGATTAAAGAACCAGCTGTGGTAGTATAGCAAAGTCCGTTTTGTGCCCTTAACAGCACATTCAAAAAGTACAAACTTGACATCTTTTTCTCTTTTTTACGATAAGAATCATATTGCTATAGGAAAAAATTATAAAGTAAAAACATCCTCCATATTTATTCTCAATTATTTATTTCAAGAGTATAAAATATTTCTTGCTAGTATTTTAAATGGAAAGTTAAAGATCAGAATAATACAGATCTCTTGCACTAAGTTTAATAGATTTAGGAAAAAAAAATAGTCTTATGCAAGTGCAATGAATTTTTTCTGTTATCTACACTTCTCATGCACAGGTGTAAGCTCTCAGAAAGAGAAGTTGAAATTCTTTATACAAATAAGTGTATAACCTTTCATAATTATGTTAACATTCATAATTATGAGATTAATGGTCACTAGTCAGATACCTCTGTGACTAAAAAATTCAGACCTCTATGACTAAATAATTCAGAAGCTAATATCTTTTGCCTTTTAGAAGTACAAAATCTAAGGATACTTCCGAGGTGTGGAGGCTCTTCAAAATAAAAGAAAAAAAAAAAACAAAAACCAAAGAAATAAAGTTAAAGGATAAAAATAACCAATGCTTACCATTTGCTAGTAGTAGGAGCAGAGGAGAGGGACTGCTAGGATATTATCAGATCCTATGACATTAATGCAGCCCTGCAGCATTAAAAGGAAGGTAATGATACCTTTACCTACCCCTGTCTGTCAGTCACTATTCATCAATAAGGTAAGATGAAATAAGTCTCCTATTGTGTCCTTATGTTGTTGATAAAATAAAAATATGAAAGTAGAATTACTGTGCCAAGGAAAATTCTGTTTGCAAATAGCACCGACAGAAAAATGCTTTGAGGATTCTGGAAGACTATAATAGTGAAGAAAACTGCTCTCCATTAGTGACATGATTACTGTATCTTAGTGCATAGATTAAATGTCGTGAGACTACTTTGCCAAGGATCTTGAACTTGGCTCGGCAGACCCACTCCTAATTCTTTTGGTTATACTGACAGCACAGTATATTTACTCAGTATGTGTTTATCTTTGTTTTACAATCTAATTGAAAGAAATAGGATAACTTGGCTCATTCTGTGCAGAAGGTGGTTGTTTCAGGCACTTCTTTCAAGACACTGACATTTTCTTGTCTTTTGTTTGTTGTGAGAGTAAACTTCTTAAGTTTAAATACCTCATTATCATCTGAGACAAAGTTTGTAGGGAGAGATAGTAGATGACAAACTGATAGAACTGGAAATATGCTTTCAGAAACACAGCTTTTGTTCAAGTCTGAAACAGAAACTGTAGTCTCACAAACTAGCAATGTCTTGAGAACAATTTTTGTGTGTTTAGCTTGATTGTGCTCATCAGTTAGACATTCTGATTTAAAGAATTAGGTAGTAGCTGCAGATCACAGACCTAGGAGAAAAGATAATGCCATTATTTTTCTGTATGACAAGAAAGACAGATCATTTGTTCTGAGAAAGGAAGGAGTAAGGTGGAAAGTCTAAACTTATGAAACGACATTTCTAATGACTGGATTATTTTTTTCTCTCCTAAAATTCAACTGAGCTATGAATTTTATCTATCAGACTCTTTTGAAGATACTCTGCTGAATAAGATCAGTACTGAAACGTCAAATATTAAATAAATACTTTGTTGTCATAGTTAACTTAGCTGGCAGACAAACAAGACACAGCCACTCACACCCCCTCTTCCACCTCTCTGCCCCGGTAAGAGAATTGGAGGAGTAAAGGTAAGGAGACTTGTAGATTGAGATAATAAAAATTTAATAATTAGAGAAAAATTTAATAATTAGAGTAAAATTTAATTAAAATAGTAATAATAGTAACAACAACAACAACAACAACAACAACAACTATTTATATATATTTAAAAAAAATGAGTGATGCACAGTAAAATTGCTCACCATTTGCCAATAGCTATCACAGAGGTGCAAAAAAGAACCACAAAACCAAAATCACAATCCCGAAAATGCAAGCCTGAGCAACTCCTGAGAGAATCCCCACCTTTTCCGGTCAGCCCTGTCTAATATACTGAACATGAAGTAATATGATATGGAATATCTTATTGGCATATCCAACTGTAAATCCTGGGTTTTGCTAACTACTACACTTTCACCCTCCCAGTCCTTTGCACTTGCAAACTACCCAAACATGGCTTCCTTGTACTTTATCAACATTCTTCTCATAACAAATCTCACACTGAAACCAAAACACAGTGCTTTCTAGCTACTAAGGAGAAAATTAACTCTATCCTAGAAAAAAACAGGACAGTATCCACCCTTTATTCCCTACCATTTATGTCATGTTTAGGTTCCACATTTTAAAATAAATTTCAATATACTTACATGCAGATATACACACACACAAATATTATTTCCTTAGTTTATGGACCATTCCTTTGAAATGTGTATTGAGTTCATTTAGTCTATAACCTTGGGTTCCATCTCTCATGACAATCTTTCAAGGCAGGAGAGATGATGTGACATTTGTACAGTCAATGGAGTAGGTAACACTGGATGGTGTGTAGTCTCTGTTGCGTGCTGCATTTAGAACTCATAGCTGGCGTATCTAGCAAAGTCTGTTCTCAGGTTCTATGAGTTGAAGATGCTGATCTCAAAGTTGTTGGGCAACAGCTCTGGTTCCACTGGAGTTCCTTCTTCATTAACCTGGGAAAATTCTTAATATAAAGCAGTTAGCATAAAACACAACAACCACAGCAATGATGATATGCAATTCATCAGCTGTTTTCACCTATTATGAAATTCCCTTGAGGCACACATTGGACTTCCCCATCCTTCTGCATTACCTATCAAGTGCACCCAGGTCCTTGAGCAAACGCAATCCCACGAATGGGTTTACCTTTATTCCATGGCAGGAATAATCCAGAGTGTTTTTCCCAGCATATTTTTAATGTGAACTGCAGGGACTCTATCCCCTTCTACAGTACATAAAAGCCTTGATTGGGCAGGGCCAGCTCGGTTGGCAGATCCTCTAGTGTTGACTAACCAGGTGGGTTTTGCTAAATTTTTGTCCTGGTGTTTGAAAATTCCACCACCCGTTGCCTTGAGTGTGTTTTTTAGCAACCCATTGCATCATTTACTTTCCTGGAGGCTGGTGCATGGCAGGGAATGTGGTACACTCACTTAGTGCCTTGTTCTTTGGCCCAAGTGTCTATGAGATTGTTTCGGAAATGAGTCCCGTTGTCTGACTCAATTCTGTCTGGGGTACCATGTCTCCACAAGACCTGCTTTTCAAGGCCTAGAATTGTGTTTCAGGTAGTGACATGGGGCACTGCATATGTCTCCAACCACTCAGTGGTTGCTTCCACTGTGGTGAGCGTGTAATGCTTATCACTGTGGGTTTGTGGAAGCGTGATAGTCAATCTGCCAGGCCTCTCCATATTTATATTTTAACCATTGTCCTTCATACCAGAGAGGTTTTAACTGCTTGGCTTGCTTAATCTCAGCATATGTTTCACATTCGTGAATAACCCATGGAATAGTGTCCGTGGTTAAGACCACCCCTTGATCATAAGCCCATCTACAGGTTGCATCTCTTCTTTGGTGGCCTGGGGAATCATGGGCCCAGTGGGCTAAAAATTTTTCACCCTTATGTTGCCAGTCCAGGTCTACTTGAGACACTTTGATCTTTGTAGCCTGATCCACCTGTTGATTATTTTGATGTTCTTCTGTGGCTCCACCCTTGGGCACATGAGCATCTACATGATGTGTCTTTACAACCAGACTCTCTAGCAGAGCAGCAGTGTCTTATCATAATTCAGCAGCCCAAATAGGTTTGCCTCTGTACTGCCAGTTGTTTTGTTTCCATTGTTGTAACCACCCCCACAGGGCATTTGCCACCATCCATGAGCTCATAGAGAGGTAGAGCACTGGCCACTTTTCTTGTTCAGCAATGTCTAAGGCCAGCTGGATGGCTTTTACCACTGTAAACTGACTCAATTCACCTTCAGCAGCCTCAGCAACTCATTGGGTGGGACCCAAACAGCAGCTTTCCACTTTTGATGTTTTCCTACAACACAATAGGACCCATCAGAAAAGAGGGCATATCGTTTATCATTATCTGGTAGTTCATTTCTGAGTGGAAACTGGTGATGAGTGGTGTCCCTCAAGGTTTGGTATTAGGACCGATGCTCTTTTACATCTTTGTCAGTGACATGGACAGCGGGATTGAGTGCACCTTCAGCAAGTTTGCTTATGACACCAAGCTGAGTGGTGTGGTTGACACACTGGAGGGACGGGATGCCATCCAGAGGGATCTTGACAGGCTTGAGAGGTGGGCCTGTGCTAACCTCATGAAGTTCAACAAGGCCAAACGCAAGGTCCTGCATCTGGGTTGGGGCAACCCCAAGCACAAGTACAGGCTGGGCAATGAGTGGTTTGAGGCCAGCTCTGAAGAGAAGGACTTGGGAGTGGTGGTGGACAGGAAGTTCAACATAAGCCGGCAATGTGCACTTGCAGCCCAGAAGGCCAACCGTGTCCTGGGCTGCATCAAGAGAAGTGTGGCCAGCAGGTCGAGGGAGGATGTTCTCCCCCTTTACTCTGCTCTCGTAAGGTCCCACTTGGAGTACTGTGTCCAGTTCTGGAGCCCCCACACAAGAGAGACATCGACCAGTTGAAATGAGTCCAGAGAAGGGCCACAAGGATGATCCGAGGGCTGGAGCACCTCTCCTACAAGGACAGGCTGAGAGAGTTGGGGCTGTTCAGCCTTGAGAAGAGACAACTCTGGGGAGATCTTATAGCAGCCTTCCAGTACCTGAAGGGGGCCTACAAAACAGCTGGGGAAGGACTTTTCACAAGGGCAGTTAATGACAGGACAAGGGGGAATGGCTTTGAGCTGAAAGAGGGTAGGTTTAGATTAGATATTGGGAAGAAATTATTTCCTGTGTGGGTGGTGAGACACTGGAACAGGTTACCAGGAAGTTGTGGATGCCCCCTCCCTGGAAGTGTTCAAGGGCAGGTTGGATGAGGCTTTGAGCAACCTGGTCTAGTGGAAAGGTGTCCCTGCTCATGGCAGGGGGGTTGGAGCTAGGTGATCTTTAAGGTCCCTTCCAGCTCAAACCATTCTATGATTCTATTCTATGATTCATTATATGGTGAAACCTCTTCAGCACGCATCTTCTCCTCTTCTTGTGACATTACAAAATTTTTGCCTTCTAGACAGTTTGTGGTCACTTCCAGAATTCCTGGGGGACTAGGGCTTCCATTTGAGCCCATTGTTTGATCAGTAGGACCCACTTACTCCATGTGGCATCAGTTGCGTGGTATGTAGAGGGTACGCTCCCTTTGAACATCCAGCCCAGAAGGGACAATTGGGGCACCAAGAGGAGCTGTGCTTCAGTACTGATCACTTCTGAAGCAGCTCAAACTCCCTTATAAGCTGCCAATATCTCTTTCTCAGTTGGAGTATATTGGGCCTCTGATCCTTGGTATCCCCACCTCTAAAACCTAAGGGTTTAACCTTAAGCCTCTCCTGATGCTTTTTACCAGAGGCTCCAGGTAGGGCCATTCTCCCTGGCTGTGGTGTAGTGCATATTTTTAATGTCTTCTTGTGTTCAGACTGGCCCAAGAACTACTGCATGGACTATCTCCTATTTAATTTGTTCAAAGACTTGTTGCTAAGGACCCCATGTGTAATCATTCTTCTTATGGGTCACTTGGTAGAGAGGGCTCATGATCTGACTATAATTTGGAATATGCATTCTCCAGAAACCCACAATGCCTAAGAAGGCTTGTGCTTCCTTTCTGTTAGTTGATAGAGACATAGCTGTTATTTTATTAATCACATCCATTGGGATCTGAAAGCGTCCATCTTGCCAATTGTATGAATTTTAACAAAGGCAAGTGTGGAATTTTGCACCTGAGACATGGCAACCCTGGATACACATACAGACTGGGGAATGAGAGGCTGGAGAGCAGCCCTGCAGAGAGGCACCTGGTCAATGGCAAGTTTAACATGAGCCAACAGTGTGCCCTGGCAGCAAAGAGGGCCAACCGTGTCCTGGGCTGCATCAAGCATTGTATTGCAAGTCAGTAGAGGGAGGTGACTGTCCTGCTCTACTCTGCACTGGTGTGGCCTTACCTTGAGTACTGTGTGCAGTTTTGGGCACCACAGTATAAAGAGGATCTAAAGCTACTAGAGAGTGTCCAGAGGAGGGCCACTAAGCTGGTGAAGGGTTTAGAAGGAAAGCCATGTGAGGAGAGGCTGAAGTCACTTGTATTATTCAGCCTGGAGAAGAGGAGACTGAGAGACCTCATTGCAGTCTATAACTTCCTCACAAGGGGAAGAGGAGAGGCAGGTGCTGATCTCTTCTCTCTGGCAACCAATGATAGGACCAGGTGAAATGGCAGGAAGATGTGCCAGGGGAGGTTTAGGTTGGCCATGAGGAAAAGGTCCTTCACCCAGAGAGTGGTGGAGCACGGAACAGGTTCCCCAGGGAGGCAGTCATGGCACCAAGCCTAGAAATATTCAAGAAGCATTTGGACAACACCCTCAAACACATCATCTGAATCTTGGGATTGTCCTATGTAAGGACAAGAGTTGGACTAGATGATCTTTGTGGATCCCTTCAAACTTAAAACATTATGTGATTCTATGATTTTATTCCTAAAAACTGTATCTCCTGAACAGGTCCCTTGACCTTATTTCCTTCTATGGCAAAGCCAGCTCTCAGAAGGAATTGGATTATCTTCTTCCCTTTCTCAAAAACTTCTTCTGTATCGCCCTGCAGGATGATGCCATCAATATATTGCAGGTGTTCTGGAGCTTCACCCTATTCCAGGGCAGTTTGGATCAGTCCTTGGCAAATGGTGGGGCTGTTTCCACCCCTGGGGCAGTCAATTCCAGGTGTACTGGACACCCTTCCAGGTGAAAGCAAACTGTGGCCTGAACTCTGCTGCCAAAGGAATGGAAAAAAATGTATTAGCTGTGTCTATGGTGGCATACCACTTTGCTGCCTTTGATTCCACTTTTTACTGGAGCTCTAACATGTCCGTCAGGGAAAGTGCTCAGTGGTGGTGTGACTTCATTCAAGCCATGATATCCCACTGTCAATCTCCACTCCCCATTTGGCTTCCACTGTCAGTCTCCACTCCCCATTTGACTTCTGCACTGGCCATATGGGGCTATTAAAGGGAGAGCGAGTCCTGCTGATCACTCCTTGGTTCTCCAGCTGACAAATCAGTTTATGAATTGGAATTACAGAGTCTCAGTTGGTGAGATATTGCCGCCGGTGCACTGTTGTGGTAGCTTGCTGTTCTTTGACTCTTAACAGTCCCACAACAGAAGGGTACTCTGCGAGACCAGGTAAAGAAGATAGCTGTTTGATTTCTTCTGTCTCCAAAGCAGCTATGTCAAAAGCCCGCCAGTACCCTTTTGGGTCCTCGAAATACCCTCTCCTGAGGTAAACTATGCCGAGAATGCACAGAGCACCTGAGCCAGTCACAATGGGGTGTTTTTGCCAGTCATTCCCAGTCAGGCTCATTTCAGCCTCCAACACAGTCAGCTCTTGGGACCCACCCTGTGACTCCAGGAATACAGATGGATTCTACTTCTTTAAAGTTTGATCAGGGTGCATCAGGGTGCATTGGGCACCAGTGTCCACTAAAGCTTTGTACTGCTGGGGGTCAGATGTGCCAGGCCAACAAATCCACACAGTCCAGTAAACTCAGTTATCCCTCTCCTCTGCCTGGCTGGAGGCAGGGCCCCTCTAATGCTGGTCATCATATTCATCACTCACTTCTGCTGAAATGTGATCAAAAGGATTAGGATCAGGGAAAAGATTGAGAGTAGCATCAGGCCTCCTGTTTTCTCTGTGGAATTGTCCACTGGAGACTGGAGCATCATTTTTCCTAGAAGGACCAGAAGCATCCTTGTTTGTGCTTGTTTTTCTTTGCAGCTCATGTACTCGGGCCTGCAGGACTGAGGTAGATTTCCCATCCCACTTTCTCATGGCTTCTCCATAGTCTCTCAAGTAAAACCACAGTGTGCCCTGTGGTGTATACTGTCTCTCTTGAGCAGGGAAACTCTTGCTCCTAACAACTGAGACATAGGTTCGAACGGTTGGAGGGCAGAGCCTGTCCTCGAATTGCTGGAACTCTTTCTACACATTTCTCCAGGACTTCTAGTAGTTTTTCCATGGCAGAGACACAGGCTCATATAGAGGCAGAGAGACTATCTTCAAATCCCAGAGCCAGATAGCCACTTCATTTACAGTTGGTGCCTCCTCAACCTTTTTTACTTCTACTGTTGTCAATGAGCAGGCACATGATGCTGGGGCACTCGGTGCAACATTTCGCCACATGGGTATTGTGCATGGGATTTCATCTGGATCTTCAATTACCCTCATGTACTTCAGGTCTTGGTAAACTAACCTCCTGGCCCTTCATAACCATGTAGTGACTTTGTTGTTTTCAAAACAAATAATAATAGCAACTCTACATAAATAATTAATGCAGTCCTTGCTAACTGGTATGACATCTTTCAAGAAATAATCTTTAAAAATTTTGCAATCCTAATGATCATTTCAAGTCTCTTGAAATTAATTGTTGATCCCTTTTATTAATTTCAAGTTTTAAGGATTTAAATAAAATAACACAATTTATTTTGCCTCTTGACAAAAGATTATTTCAGAGAAATAGTAAGCTAAAAACATTGATTGTCATGGTAGTATACTTCTTCGAATCAAAATAAAGGGAAATCCCTTGGGGGGTGTTAGTTTTTGGGGGTTTTTTTTAAGTCTGTAGAAAAGTTAACATCTAAAGTATCAGTAAATACTGAGTCAAAATAATATCATCGAGTAATTCTGTCAAGTTAGAAAGGGAAGGTAAATGCAGCTGTACGTTTTGGGCTTTTTAAAAATAAATATAAAATGCAGTTAGACTTTTTTTTTCCTATGAAAGTTTGCATTTCTAATTCTTCAGTTGATGGTATTGTTCATCAAGGTAGTAATTTCTTCAGAAAAAAAATCAGCAGCTCAGACTTCAATAAATCATATTTTTTATGACAGATTGGCTAATGTCAGTACAAATACAAGCAGTGCTTTTTATTTTTTTTCCTCTCACTGCTTGCAAACATCAAAACATGTTCAGAAAATAAATAAATAAAAGTACTTAAATTATTCTGATAACTTCTACAGGCCATTTCAATATAAGTGTTTTCATTAGTGAATTTATTTAGTGATTTAAGAGCCAGAATTTTCATTTATGCTTATAGGTATTAGTAGGTTTTTGTTGTATAAATTTTGTGTTGTTTTTTGTTTTTTTTTTCCTTTACTGAATGTATTTCATCAGGTTAGCCTGTGTTCTTGCAAGCATAGTAAATAAATAATTTACATTCATTCAGACCAGAATTATGATTTTGAAGTGAATCTCCTAATTATTCTCACTTATCATACAAACTTACGTTCACATCACAGAGTGGTTTCAGAGTCTGTCAGCTGGATTCATTTCAGATGAAAGTGGGACCAAACACAAAACAGAAACATGTATAGTATTCTCTAACAGCTAAAATCCTCAAATCCAGGGGACCAGTCCAGAACTAGCAAAAGTAAAACCTCATATAGTATGGCCATTGGATCTTCAGTGTTTACTGTTTCAGTTTGAAGGCTAGCATCCACTGTGTTGCACTACTTATTGGTATAGATGTACACACAAATTACAAAATATATAAATAAAATATAAAGCTGGTGGGGAAAGAACAGAATGTCCACTCCATGTATAATTCTCTCAAATGGAAATAACTTTAAAATCCTTTCCATAATCCTGATGTAAGTAGACATCTGCAGTATTTGCACTACTGCTTGCCATGCAAGCCAAAGGAAAGGAATCCTTATTTAGGGGCTTTGTAAAGGATTTGGAATCACTATATTTCATCATCTGACCTTGACTGTCTTTGTAATCATTCTTTTTAAAGATATGTTTGCTTAGTCTGTCTTGTAGTAGAGGCAGACCTTACTTTTAATCTGCCTATTTATAAAGGAAATCATGTCTTACTTGCTTGTTCACCACATTTAAAATGTCTTGCAGATTAAGTGTACGGGTTCATTTGGCTCTCGCATAGTGGAATCATGTGATTTAACAACACTGGAAAACTATTTCTTAGATGTTGTTATTTTATTATTTTTTTTTCCCATACATGTTACTAATATTAGTACTAACTAACTAACATATATTCAGTATCTTTCATGAGTTACACTCTGTTTGAACTTCAAAACAATAAACAGAGCTTCGAGATTAATTTGAGCCATAAAAAAACACCAAATAAAACCCCTAAAAGTACATCATATAGGGCAAAGAAGAAAAATAAAGCCTAAATGTATTATTTAAATATCTAAGCTTTAATAGTTCTAATTTAGTAAATTCCAGTCATCCTAGTTATTGGTATTTCCTGGGGAAAAAAGAAATGGATTATACTTCTGTAATATGTTTTCTCTGTTTGTCTCTTATCCATCTCTTCTTATCAGCCTGAGCAATATTTTTTCCCTCTAAAGAAAAATTTAGTAGTTTTAACTTTACTCTCTTGTAGACTTGCTCAGAAGTGGAACTTTCATATAAAGAGATTCTCTTCTCTGATAAGGCCCTCTGTATCTAAGTGGTATTACTACTTTCCTCTCTTTATTTACTTTCTGTTTTCTCTAATCATATCATTTTATTTATGTGTGTAAAATCAGGGGGCATAACACTAATCAGGAAAACTGTAGGTGATGTGTGTATTAAAACAGAACTCATTCTTTCTTTTATTTTCATATAGTCTCTTTCCTTACATTTGGGCTGAATAGCAACTTCAGTAGCTGGAAAGGTGTTCTACTGTTAAATGATAAGAGTGACACACAATACAGTCCTTAAATTGCTGTTATCAAGCACATTTTAACTGTCGAGCATAGCTAGCAGAAAAGTCTTTCTAAGCTGCACAGGAATATTTAGAATCATCAGGCAAAGGATGGTCTGAGTATGTGTTGCAGACTAAGCAGTGATACCCTTTGTGACATTTGGGAATAGGGTTTTAGAAACAGAGTGGCAAAACACGTACAACTAAAATATTTTGTTATTGTTTCCTCTTTTCTCTAGCTTCATATATTCTTCACCTTCTACATCAGCCATACTAAGGATTTTAGTTCAATAAGACACTTCAGCAGGTATATACATATAAATAATTGTGTTATCACACTGAAGACTACTGATGTATTTAAATTCAGGCACTTGCTGAAGAAACTGTTGAATTAGAGCCTGAATGATTGCACATGTAAATTGTTATTGATATCAACAGCAATGATGGGAATCCACCTTGGCAGCCAGCTGGTTTGTCTGTCTCTGAAAGCTTCTTCTGATTATTATACTCATTTTATAAATGCAGACGACAGTTACATGTTTTGGACATGATAAAAAAGATTTGAGTAAGAAACATCAATTCCATTCCAATGTGCCCCAAACTTCCATTTTTTAAAATATGAAAATCTGTACAACTGTTAATATAAAGGTATATTATAAATATCACCTGGGTTTCAGCAAATGACTATGCATGAAAATAAACTATAGCATATAAAAAGTGAAATATTATTGCCACAAGCCAACACCCAAATTTTTACGATGAGTTACTGTAAGCGTGTTACCATCTATTTCAGTACATTTATATAACAAGAGTCTAAAACCCAAGAATTCTGAACAGATTTTAATGACTGAGTTGAATCAGAAAAGATACATATGTGTATTTCAACTGGCAGAGAAAATGCTTGCAATTAGAACATTTTAGAAGAAAGTACCTGAAGAACTAATCTCAATTCCTATCAAATTACTTATTTCATATTGTAACATAGCTGAGATGAGGAATGTTTTGATGGCACATGGAGATAGGAAGTATGGAACAATTCACAAACACATGCTGCCTTCAAATTATAGCACTCTCCCACTAAGTAACAATTTGAACATTGTCTCTGTCAGTATTGATTACATCAAATATCTTAGAAGAAGAACATAGGTCAGTGCTTTTCACCTCTGGAAACAGAAGTTTATTGTGTGAGCATTTGGAATTTAATATCTATTTGTTGTACTTTGGTTGAAATTTAACTATAGTGTAGAATCACTAAACAGTAAAAAATATCAGCTAACCATAGGTTTTTGCAATAACTGTAAGGTTATGATGTAAATAAGTACAGAAATACATGATGTAATGAATTAACTATTTACTTCTGTCAGATTAAAAAATATGAAATAGTGTTCCCTGAATTGGTGATCTCTAAAAACCATTTTAAAGCATACAGTTTTATTTTCTATGCAATTATTTGTATCTAGTTTAATATCTGACATGAAGGTTAAACCCCTTACCCTTGTACCCCACTAAATATAAATTATTTAATTGAATTCAATAAACCTAAGATTTCACTTAGGAGATAAAAAACAAATTTATTCAAGATGTCCATCATGACTGTAGTAATTCGGTATATTTTAGGTTTAAAAAAGAACATTCTCCAGGTGCTTTTATCACAGAATCACAGAATGTTAGGGATTGGAAGGGACCTCAAAAGATCATCTACTCCAACCCACCCCTGCTAGAGCAGTAGGTCACACAGGAACATGTCCAGGAGGGTTTTGAATATCTCCAGAGAAGGATACTCCGCAACCTCTCTGCACAGCCTATTCCAGTGTCTTGTCACCCTCACAGTGAGAAAGTTTTCCTTATGCTTACATGGAACCTCCTATACTCCAACTTGCACCCATTGCCCCTTGTCCTGCCATTGGACATCACTAAAAAAAGCCTGGCTCCATCTTCCTGACATTCTCCCTTTACTTACTTATTAATGAGGTCACCCCTCAGTCTCCTTTTCTCCAAACTGAAGAGACGCAGCTCCCTCAGCCTTTCCTCATAAGGGAGATGTTCCACTCCTTTAGTCATCTTTGTGGCTCTGCGATGGGGACCAGAACTAGGCACAATATTATAGATGTGGCTTCACCAGGGCAGAGTAGAGGGAGAAAAGAACCTCTCTTGACCTACAAACCACACCCCTTCTAATGCACCCCAGGATGCCATTTGCCTTCTTGGCCACAAGGGCACACTGATGGCTCATGGTCATCATTCTGTCCACCAGGACCCCCAGATCCATTTCCCCTACGCTGCTCTCCAACAGGTCTGTCCCCAACCTATACTGGTACCTGGGGTTGTTCTTGCCCAGATGCAAGACTATGCTTGCCCTTGTATTTTATTAAATTTCTCCCTGCCCAGCTCTCCATCCTGTCTAGGTCTCTCTGGATGGCAGCACAGCCCTCTGCTGTGTCAGCCACTCCTCCCAGCTTTGTGTCATCAGCAAATTTGCTGACAGTGCACTCTGTTCCCTCATCCAGGTCATTAATTAATATATTGAATAGTACTGGTCCCAGTACTGACCCCTGAGGGACTCCACTAGATACCAGCCTCCAACTAGACTCTGTCCCATTGACCACAACTCTCTGACTTCTTCCTTTCAACCAGTTCACAATCCACCTCACTACTCAATCATCCAGACCACACTTCCTCAGTTTAGCCACAAAGATGCTGTGTGAGATGGTGTCAACTCATAGAATCATAGAATAGTACAGATTGGAAGGCACCTTAAAGATCATCTAGTTCCAACTCCCCTGCCATGAGCAGGGACACCTTGCACTAGATCAGGTTTTCTCAAAGCCTCATCCAACCTGGATGCTTTGCTGAAATCAAGATAAACCACATCCATTGCTCTACCATCATCCATCCACCTGGTTCTGTCCTCATAAAAGGTTATCAGGTTGGTTAAACATGACTTAGTAAAACCATGCTGACTGCTCCTAATGACCCTCCTATCCCTGATATGCCTAAAGATTACACTGAGGATAAGTTGTTCCATCACCTTCCCAGGGATGGAGGTGAGGCTGACTGGTTTGTAATTACCCAAGATCTCCTTCTTGCCCTTTTTGAAGACTGGAGCGATATTTGCTTTCCTCCAGTCCTCAGGCACCTCTCCTGATCATCAGGACTTACCAAAGATCACAGAGAGTGGCCTAGTGACAACTTCTGCCAGCTCCCTCAGGAGCCACGGGTGCACTCCATTAGGACCCATGGATTTATGGAAGTCCAGGTTGCTTAATTGATCCCTAACCCAGTCCTCATCAACCAAGGAAAACTCCTCTATTGTCCTGACTTCCTCTAGGACCTCAGGGGTCTGGGGCTCCTGAGGACAGTCTCCAGCAGTGTAGACAGAGACCAAGAGGGCGTTCAGTAACTCCACCTTCTCTGTATCCTCTGTCACCAGGGCACCTACCCCATTCTGCAGTGAGCCTACATTGCCTCTAGTGTTAGCTTTGTCTACAGTGTATTTGAAGAAGCCCTTTTTGTTGTCCTTGACCTCTCTTGCAAGATTTAATTCCAAGGAGGCCTTAGCTTTCCTAGTTGCCTCCCTAAATCCTCTGACAACAGTCTTGTATTCCTCCCAAGTGACCAGCCCCTCCTTCCATAATCTGTAGACTCTCTTCTTCAACTTGAATTTGTCCAGCACCTCCCTGTTTAACCATGTGGGCCTCCTGTCTGCCTTTCTTGATTTTCTACCCGTTGGGATATTCTGATCTTGAGCTTGGAAGAAGTGGTCCTTGAATGTTAACCAGCTGTCTTGAGCTCTACTATCTAGCACCCTGTCCCATGGGACTTCCTCTATCAATTGCTTGAAAAGGCCAAAGTTGGGGTAGGCTCCCCAGGATGTCTCACAAAGGGGAGACACTGCAGGGATATGGAGCTCATCACAGCAAGAGCATTTTAGGATTGAAGATAGGGATGGATTGAGATGGTTTGGAGAGGAAAAAGTGTGGGGAAATACAGGGATAAAGTGATAAGAGAGGCAGGTTGCATGTAAATAGGGGCTGGTCAACACATTTATGCTTGATCAGCACAATCTGTCCTTTCTTATCATTAAACTTTATTTCTACCATTTTTTCTTGGTGAGGTACTGTCTATTCTGCACACTCATCTATGCATGGAGGTATATCAGCCAGAGTACTAGGTGGGACTACAGGGTCTCGTGTGTCTGGATGCCAGCAACTGGAGAGAAACTGAAATTTATGTATACTGCACAGGTATATATGTCAAGGCATGTAACTTCTAGTGGACATCAAGGTGATCTAGCTGACAAGTAAAATAAGAGACTTGAGAGCCAGGTCTCAAAGTTGTTGTAGGTTGTTGGCTACTGGAGAAACTAACAAATCCAAGCAAGCTCGTGGGGATAATGTAAGGTCTAGCAGGTAACTGGAAGACCCATTTGCATGGGTCTGTGCATTAGGCAATTGAAGACTAGAGAATACAGTGTTCAGCTACTGGATAGACAAAGGCCAGCTGCAGGACAGATCCATATTATCTGTATATATATACGTATTTTCCATTAATGACCATTCATCCTGGGCACCCAGAAAGGCAACAAGATCAAGCCATTACTGCTGTTCGTGTTTGTCTAAATGCTCTGTTGGTCTGTGTGGCCAGCCATGTGTATTTCTGTATCTGTATTGTGTGTATGTATGCATGTGTGCCTGCTAGGGATGCACTCTCAGACTCATTACTCATTACTAACAGCACTTTGGGACATGGAGCTGCTGCAGCCTTCTGTTTATTGGTCTACTGCATTCAGGAAATCCTAGCAGCACGCATGACAGAAAAAGAATTTATAAATATTATTAACTATGTGCACCACTTGAATGTCGAATAAATGTATATAAAATTGTAATAGATTCTCACTTCCATTTCTTTTCCAACATTTTTTACAGTCTGTTGCTATGGCTATGCATCAGTGAATGCTAGATATTGTCCTTCCTCATATCTAGCAGTGGCCTTCTGCAGGATAATTTGTGATATTGCAGAATGAAATTATGCAGCTTAAAGCACACCATTAAAACTGTACAAGGTTTTCCAGATGTCCAAGTATCAAAATGATTTGTACATAGGCTGTGGACATTACAAGCCAAATGTTATTAATCAGCTGTAAAGAAGACAGATATGAAGAGACAGTGACCAGGTTCTCTGGAAATATTTGTTCTTTCTTGTGAGAATGTAAGTCCATCCTCTCTATCACAGAGGTAAACAGCAGTTAGAGCTGACTACATTTATAGATTCTGGAAAGAAATGTCTGATTAATTCATATTTCTAACACAGATGGAAGATGTATACTTATTAGATGGAACTAAGATGCTTGCCTGGTAACAGCAAGATTCTGTACTTGGCGTATAGTAATGATTTTTTATTTTTCATCTGTTTCTATTCATGTATTTACTTCATTCAAAAGTAAAAAAAAAAAATATTATTTTTAACATAAGATGCAGCAAGAACTTGCAGAGAACAAGGAAGAGAATTCAAATTACAGTTTTCCCTACAATGTGAAATAGAAAACGTCAGGTTTAGCAACAAAGAAACGGTTAGTCAAAGAGCAGTTATGTGAACAGAGATGGTAACAAATGTGGGTAGGAAATTACAAGTGTGCTTTTATTTCTCTTTTAGGCCAGGAAAAACACATGAAAAATTTCTCAAATGCTACAATTAATGCTGATGAGAATGAAAAAGCGTCATATTAAATGCTAGCATTAGGCACTATAAAAGAGGAATCGGCTTTTATTTCCAAAACAGTTAAGGAGAAAACATGATGCTGTCTGACAAGGTGATTCAACTCACCTGAGATATGAGCCATCCTTCAGAGATATCTATCAATGTGCATTAAGTGTACAAGCATTCTAATATGATGATGCTCCAACTTGGAAACCTCATTTTGATGCCATATTTAGATGAGATGCATCTTGAACTCTTCACTCAATCCTTCTCTAGAGGGAGGTGATGACAAAGTTCTTACTGTCTTTGCTGATGACAGAGCTATTATTGTTTTCATCCTAGGATCTTCAGATATATCCTACTCATTTTCTGCAATCTGCACTTGTGCTATAATTGAGATGTCATCTTTGAAATATATGAAATATCACTGGTTCTGATGAACACAGCATGCACACCCTATCTTGTCCCTTACTACTTTATGATTTCAGTTGGTAACGCTAAATGGAAAAAAGTGTTTGGGTTATTTGGATATTTTTCACATACTAGTTGCAAAGAACCCAGTAAATTCAGTGTTATAGAGACAAAACAAACTATTAGACAATAAATCTTCACACATAACATATCACAATAAACTGGAAACAATCATGGTTTAAAAAAAAGTTGAAACAATTTCAAATTAACTTGAGTTTTAAAATAGAGCAATAGGGAAGAAAATAACTATATTGTTACATTCTTTTAAATGCCCACTGAATGCATTTACTCATATGAAAGAGAACTATTTATGAATATTGCCTGGAAACAGATTTTTAAAGTGTCACATACCAATTAACACAGTATATGTGAACAGAAGCATAATGAATTTGAGAGGATAATATTCCCACATGCAGAAAATGTCAATATGAACATAATCGGCAGCTATAGCATATGGTATATTGAGCTCAATAAGTTGTTTACATCATCTTGAATCTCCCATTAATAAGATCGCTCTTTATTAACAAAATACAAAGTAACATAGTTGTAGTGTCATTCAGAAGTGTCACTTCCTTTTTGAAATTCAGGTATGCACATTGATTGACATGCCTGATATTATATAATCCAATGGGGTTTGTAAAGCATTAATAATGTGGAATTTGTAATTTACTGAAGTTGAATAAAACTTTTTACTAGCTAAAATAGACACTGACCAAGGCATTTATGTGTGTGTGTGCATGTGGGTGCATATTTCTAGACTTTTAGTATCTGAAACCATAATAATCGGTATTTTCAAAAACAAATACACAGAAACAAATATTCAAGGCTGAATTCATAACTCTTTTTGACTGTGCTCTTGTAATAGTTTGTTCATACTGAACATAAATGACGAAAAATAATATTTCTCCAGTGTTCTAGGCAGCAAGTTTCAGCTAGAAAAACAGTTTCTTGAGCAAAACTATTTTTTTTATTCATTTACACCTGGCTGGTACAGGGACATAGTGCTGGTGGCAATGAAATATCAGCATCACACTGGATGATCTCTCTTTGACGTTCCTGGTCCTTTCAGAAGGTTTCATGTCAAGGAGAAGGTGAGTATACCAAGAGTGTCTTAAAAACTCCTGACCCATGGACAAAGAAAAAAAAACAGGTATTAGGTGGACTTGAGATCTGAGTCTTAAAATCAGAATGTTGATAATTCCTTCTAACTCTTTATTTTATAAATTCTTAGGAGACATGAGGTTATAGTAAAATAACTTCATTAATTAGAATTTTCATTTTATATGGTTGTAATGAAACAAGCTTTAATCAAAACCCTGGAATATTTCCCCCTAATTCTCCCATTCTACATCAAACCATTCTCTCCCATCTTCTGTTCTTCCTTTTCCAACAACCCTATTAAAAGTATTAGTGAAATATAGTTATTAGTTCTTGTTAAAGCCATGCAAGCATCACTGTAAATCACTCAGTTTCTTTCCAAAGGTTCCTCTTCTTGGTAACATCAGTCAAATTGAATTTGAACATAATTCAAGAAATACTGTCCTTGAAAGTGCATCCAGGTTAGACTCAGATGTATTGTTTAAGAATTTAATCACTCTTCAGAAACAAAAGTACCCCACTTTTCAAATCTGGTAAGAAAAAGTGGACACTGCCAGAAGATAATGTAAATTAATCTTGTCCACTTCTAATGATTAGCTATGATGCCTTTTTCTGAATTGGAAAGGGATGTCCAGAAGGCAATCAGATCTTAGAGGATCTCAGAATTTCCTCTAGAAAAGTTTATTTACCTCCACTGGATACAGAGTCCTCAAGCTTCTTTCTTAGACTAAGCTCTTAATTTAACCAAGTCAGGCTACTAAGTTAATACAAGGTGGTTGTTAGATGCTCAAATTTAAGGGCAGTAGCCGTGGACAAAGGGTCTCTTGTCTTAGGAAACTTTATTTTAAAATGACATAATTTACTTTTGCTCTATCTCTACTGTAGTGTCTTTTTAAAATAAATATATTTAGAAATATGAAAAAGACAATTATGTTCTGAGACTTCCTTAAAGCTATGAAAATAAGCACAAAAATATAAAAACAAGAATAAAAATCAAAATAGCCATTTAACAGCAAAATTAACTATTCATTCTATTTGGAAGTTTTTATGCTTTTTATAACTTTATGGCTCCATGATCCTAGGTACTTGGAAAAACTCATTTGTATTGTGAATGTACTGGAAATAAAAAAATCCAAATAAATTATCTTTTAGGTCTACAACCAATTTTTAAATTACAGCAAATGAAGTTAATGGCAATTAAAATGATTTTGCAAAGACAAGGAAACTCAGAGGAACCCAATATCCAGTTGAAATTTGTCTTTTCAAATTCATGATGAAGGTGACACTGAAGTGAAGAGTGCCTTATTTTTTTAAAAGCCAAAATGTTTACACCTATCAGTTTTGCAAGTCTTCTGATGTTTCTCACACTCCCTAATCACATTTTATTGGTTAATTAAGATAAGTTTAAGAAAACAGTATAATTAATTGCTGTCATGGTTCCTGATAGCTTTTCCTGGCCGTTTTTAACAGTCTTGCATCCATATAGTAGCTGTAAGACAATGTAATTTGTGAAGACTGCCTAGAAAATATTTGAAAAATTCCTAAAACAGAAATTACTATTTTCAAGAAATGACCCTAATCTTATATGAGCCAAGGACTTCAGTGGCTTTCATCTGATGCTTATGCTCCACCAAGATACAAAAAAGACTACTTTTCTCTATGTATTTCTCACTAGACTAGGGGCAATCCAGTATATACTCATAAAGATTTTATTGCAGGTCAGGTTCTCCTCAGCTAAAGGAGGAGCAATTATATCCTTTGAATCAACAGCTAAAAGCTTAAAAAGTTAATAGGTGTTCAGCCTGCCCATCGTTAAAATCCATATTGCCACTGGAACAGAATAGTCAAAAGCCTTAGCGAGTTCTGGTGAGTCTGTTCTCTGCATTAAAAAAAAAAAAAAAAAAAAAAAAAAAAATCGAAGTTAACTGGGCCAGGAAAAAGATTACACAAAGAGGGATGCTTTACAAAGAATACAACACCCTCTGTTTAAGTATTAAATTGCTTAATGTTCTGTGTTCAATGGAGTAGGAAATAAAATCCCTGTCCTAGAGGGGTATCTCAGATAAGTTTTTTTTTTATGTTTACTTCCACTCTATGGTCCACCATATCACAGCAGATCATCCTCATTCCTATCATGCATGAAAAAGGAAAAAAATGGTTGTAACAGATTATTTATTATTCAGGTTTGAATGCATTGGTAACAGTAAAACAACTCTTAATTCACACATGAGCAACCAGTTTAGGCTGACAAAATAGTGTGAGGGATTATTAACATCTGCTAGGTTTACTCTCCAAGGATTTTAATATTTTTAGTTTCCTCTGGTTCTTTCAAAGTGGCATCATTGTGCTCTTTTTTTTTTCTCATGCTTTTACCAAATAAAGACCTTTTACAGATTTCAGGATTAGCAAATATTCTTAATTACAGAATGTTGGGGATTGGAAGGGACCTCAAAAGATCATCTAGTCCAATCCCCCTGCTGGAGCAGGAACACCTAAATGAGATCACATAGGAAGGCTTGAATGTCTCCAGAGAAGGAGACTCCACAACCTCCCTGGGCAGCCTGTTCCAGTGCTCTGTTACCCTCACTGTAAAGAAGTTCCTCCTCAAATCCAAGCGGAACCTCCTGTGTTTCAGCTTACACCCATTACCCCTTGTCCTATAATTGGACACCACTGTGAAGAGCCTGGCTCCATCCACCAGACACTCACCCTTCACATATTTATAAACATTAATAAGGTCCCCCCTCTGCCTCCTCTTCTCCAAGCTAAAGAGGCCCAGCTCCCTCAGCCTTTCCTCATAAGGGAGATGCTCCACTCCCTTCATCATCTTGGTGGCTCTGTGCTGGACTCTCTCAAGCAGTTCCCTGTCCTTCTTGAACTGTGGGGCCCAGAACTGGACACAATACTCCAGATGTGGCCTCACCAGGGCAGAGTAGAGGGGAAGGAGAACCTCTCTTGACCTACTAACCACAACCCTTCTAATGCACCCCAGGATGCCATTGGCCTTCCTGGCCACAAGGGCACAGTGCTGGCTCATGGTCATCCTGCTGTCCACCAGGACTCCCAGATCTCTTTCCCCTACACTGCTCTCCAGGAGATCATTTCCCAACCTATACTGGAACCTGGGGTTGTTCCTGCCCAGGTGCAACACCCTACACTTGCCCTTATTATATTTCATTAAATTTTTCCTTGCCCAGGTTTTCTCCAGCCTGTCCAGGTCTCTCTGGATGGCAGCACAGCCCTCTGCTGTGTCAGCCACTCCTCCCAACTTTGTATAATCAGCAAACTTGCTGACAGTGCAATTCCCTCATCCAGGTCGTTGATGAATATATTGAATAATACTGGTCCTAGTACTGACCCTTGAGGGACTCCACTAGATACAGGTCTCCAACTAGACTCTGCCCCATTGACTACCACTCTCTGGCTTCTTCCCACCAGCCAGTTCACAGTCCATCTAACTATCTGACCATCCAACCCAGACCTCCTCAATTTGTCAGGGAGGATGCTGTGGGAGACCGTGTCAAATGCCTTGCTGAATTCAAGATAGACCACATCCACTGCTCTACCATCATCAAGCCACCTCATTATGTTTTCATAAAAGTCTAGAAGGTTGGTCAAGCATGACTTTCCCTTGGTGAAGCCATGCTGACTGCCCCTAATGACCCTCTCATCCTTGATATGCCTAGAGATGGCACCAAGGATAAGTCGTTCCATCACCTTCCCAGGGATGGAGGTGAGGCTGACCGGTCTGTAGTTACCTGGGCCCTCCTTCTTGCCCTTTTGAAGATTGCAGTGACATTTGCTTTCCTCCAGTCCTCAGGCACCTCTCCCGTTCCCCACGACTTAGCAAAGATGATGGAGAGTGGTCTAGCAATGACTTCAGCCAGCTCCCTCAACACTGGTGGGTACATCCCATTCAGACCCATAGATTTATGGATGTCCATATTGCTTAATTGGTCCCTGACCCAGTCCTCATCAACCAAGGCAAACTCCTCTATTGTCCTGTCTCCATCTGGGGCCTCAGGGGTACGGAGCTCTTCAGGACAGCTTCTGGCAGAGTAGACAGAGGCAAAGAAGGCATTGTCTTCATTTTTTCTTAGTAATTTAGTAATTTCTTTTTTAAACTTTCAAGCACTGGCAGATACCTCTTTATTTGACCTTTCCATTATCTTGTCCTTGAAGTGTTTATCTGATGGTTGAGTTCAGGTCTCTCTTCCTATTTAGTGACCTCCCTTGATAATAATTTCAATGCATTTTGCATGAACAGAGCTTCATAGAATTTGAGTGTGACAATGTTACTTTAGACTCTTCTGAGGAATTTGCCACTCCTCAAGAAGGTGGACTCTCACTACTAAGCCTAGAAATGTGCGATAGATTAGATTATATTGAACATTGGCTATTTCTAAATGTTCTGGATATTGCATAAATTATAATTCCAAGATACATTATATATAATCCTTCTATAGCCATACACCTTATATAGTCATAGCCTGCAAGGCAGATAGATCCTAACTTTTTCTAACTGGCATAATTTTTTACTTAGGATAAGGACAAAAGTTATGTGAAAAGAACGTTTCAGAGAAGCTTGTCATTCAGTACACAACATGGGAGATACAGTTTGAATCTCCCTAAAAAAAATAGATCTGAGTCCAGGACTTTCACAGAATTACAGAATCACAGAATGCCTAGGTTGGAAGAGACCTTTAGGATCATTGAGTCCAATCATTAAGCTAACACTCACAAGTCCCTGACTAAACCATCCTAAGCACTGTGTCTACACCACTCTTAAATACCTCCAGGGATGGGGACTCCACCTCTGCACTGGGCAGTCCATTCCAATGCTTGATAAACCTTTCAGGAAATAAATTCTTCCTAATATCCAATCTAAATTTCCCTTGGTGCAACTTGAGGCCATTTCTTCTTGTCCTATCACTTTTTACTTTCTTGAACAGAGAAATGTTCAAGAGGTCTCCCATGAGCCTCCTTTTCCCCAGGCTAAAAAACTCCAGTTCTCTCAGATGCTCCTCACAAGACATGTGCTGTAGACCCTTCACCAGCTTCATTTTCCTTCTCTGGACCTGCTCCAGCACCTCCATATCATTCTTGCAGTGATGGACCTAGAACAGAACACAGTACTTAAGGTGCAGCCTCACCATTTCCGAGTAGAGGGGTAGGATTATTTCCCTGTTCCTACTGGCCACACTATTCCTGATACAGGTCAGGTTGCCATTGGCCTTCTTGGCCACCTGGACACACTGCTGATTCATGTTCAGCTGGCTATCAATCAATACCCACAGTCCCTCTCTTTTGGGTAGCTCTCCAACCTCTGCTCATCACACCTGTAGTGCTGCTGGGGCTTGTTGTGGCCCAAGTGCAGAACCTGGCATTTGACCTTATTGAAACTCATACAACTGACCTTGGCCCATTGATCTAGTCTGTCTAGATCCCTCTGTAGAGCCTCCCTACCCTCAAGCAGATCAGCATTTCCACCTAGCTTGGTGTCATCTGCAAACTTACTGAGGGTGCACTCAATCCCCTTATCCAGATCACTGATGAAGATATTAAACAGGACTACCCCCAGTATTGAGCCCTGGGGAACACCACTTGTGACCAGACACAAACTGAACTTCATTCACCACCACACTTTGGGAATGGCCATCCAGCCAGTTTTTCACCAGCAGGGTATATATGTCCATCTAAGCAGTGAGCAGCCATTTTCTCCAAGAGAATGCTGTGGGGAATGGTGTCAAAGACTTTACTGAAGTCCAGATAGACAATGTGCACAGCCTTTCCTTCATTCACTGAGCAAGTTGCAGGAAGAGATCAGGTTAGTCAAGCAGGACCTGCCTTTCATAAACCCATGCTGACTGGGCCTGATCATTCGGTTGTCTTGCTTGTACTATGTGATGACACTCGAGATGATCTGCTCCATCAGCTTCCCTGGCACCAAAGTCAAACTGACAGGCCTGTACTTTTCCAGATCCTCCTTTCAGCCCTTCTTGTAGATGGGCATCACATTGTCTAACTTCCAATCTGCTGGGACCTCCCCAGTTAATCAGGACTGCTGAAAAATGATGGAAAGTGTCTTGTTGAACACCTCCACCAGCTCTTTCATAACAAGTGATTTTTTTAAACACTGATCAAATAGGAAAGGTGTTTTGAAAAAAGAGTCTGTAATATTTTCAGAAGATCTGAGGCCCTAATTTTGCAATAAATCAATGATTTTAAAGTCTTTAATTTCATAAGGATTATGAACCATTTTACTGAGGGGCTCCTTCCTTGAATTCAAAGGAGGAAAGTATGGCACATGTTAAAATAATCCATGCCTCAGCCTTTTCAAGGGATTAGCATAAATGTCTTTCTGCTAACCCTTGTGAAGACTATTCTGAAATTCTTTGCTCTCCCCAGCCTGCCAATTTAGGGCTAACCTGGTAAAGTCATACTTTTCCCCTGTAAATTAATGACATGCTGGATCTATTTTTACTGCTTAAATCTGGACAAACAATGCAGAATTAATTAACATGATCTAGTTATTTTTAAAGCTTATGGTTCTTATGGTTATTGGTAAATTTCTATACTCATTGTAACATTAAAAAAAAACAAACAACTTTATTTCAAAAAGAATCTCAAGGATAATATTGAGTCTTGTTTCTATTTGAAGATGTTACCTTTCAATGAATTAGGTGTGTATACCTATTATACTGTTTGTCAAGTTGATTTGTCATTAAAATAGTTCTCATAATCTAATTTATAAATTATTATTTGATAATGATATTTTTGTCATTATGAGTCCTTTCTTGCCTGTGTGTTTTTTCTGCTTAGGGAAGTAATTTTCTTATACAAATGCCATATAATTCTCTAGAGAATTGTACATGTTGGCAAGGCAGTTGTTTGCACTGTAAATATTTTGCTTTTAACTAAATTATTGCCTTTGCAAAATTTAAACAAAACATAAAAGCAAAATATATCATACCAAAACAAACATGAAAGACAAAGATGTGTTTGGGGGATGTTAAAAGGTTTTGTTTTCTTCTGAAAGCTGGTGAATCTCTGTGTTTCAGAATATAATTGAACTGCATATTAAAATAAAAAGTAAAATATCACTGGAACTGGAGAGTAACTCTCATGGCTGGCTTTTTGTCTTTCTAAGTCTCATCATATTACATTAGCAAGCTCTATTCCCAATTGTTCCTGGGGATTAATCTATTTTACTGGACAGTGAAATAACATATACTAAAACTTAAAGTTTAAAAGAGACTTTGCTTATCATTCTCTGCTATGAAGACTTAAAAGCTTCCGTGATACCGTGGAATTAACAAACACCTATTAACTTAATACTGAATCCAAATAATATGAGTCCAACATTTGCTTTTTTACTAAATATACACGGTCTTGAGTTCCCACCTAGATCACATTTAAAAGCTGAAGAATTACCCAACACATATCTCCGCTTCTGAAAAAAATGAGTCACTTGCAGACAAAAAAAAGCAAGAAAGAAAGAAGGAAAAAAAGATGTATATATTTAAACCTAATTCTAGCTATATGAATGCATTATAATGAGGTGGTCAATATATTTCAAATTTAAATGTGGTTTTGAGAAGGTGGTCTTTCACTTCTTTTATGAAGTTAAAGTAATTTCAGTTTATTTTGATCAGTGTGTTCCAAACATGGTTTTATTGGCAAATAGAATTATCTAACTGATCAGCTGCACTGAACATCTGAATGCTTTTAGTGAATGTCTGAACCCCAGTGTTCCCTTTTTTCCAGGAAATTTTATTCCCAGTTAAGGGTTAAAGGAAGAAGCAATATTCCTCTTTCTTGTTAAGTATGTTTGCTTATGTGCCTTTGTAGTATGGTGAGTAGTAATACTCAACTATTACCCTGTTAGCTTCTCTCCTGTTTTATTCTTGTTCTTAGATTTTTAATCAATATATGAAGTGAAGTCTTTGGATCCATTAAACATAATTGAAACTTCTCATTTTCAAGATATTGATACAGTTTGTTATTGAGAAAAAAAAAGTAGAGAAAAAGTTGCAGGACAGATCAATTACACTATCTCAGCACCTAATCCTGTTACAGATAATATTTAGACCAGTGTTCAGGGAATGGAAAAGCAATGGGAATGCATGTTACCAAAAACTATCCATCACCTTATGGATGTAGTTGTGATGATGTAGAAAGTAGAATTTAACCAGTATCAACTGAGTAATTCTTTATATCCCCCAAGGAATTTTTGTACATACTCCATTCCATTATTTGTCTTTTACTATTGTCCAGTTCTCTGAGGAAAATGTAATGGGACCCAACCATGCAAAACATTGCTATCTGCAATCTCTTGAATGTAAATAATCTAGATCATATTAAAAAAAAAAAACCAAAAAACCAAAACAAAATAAAAAAAACAAACAAACATGAAGATACTCTTGATCTGAGCAATACCACAAAAGCCTTTTCAAAAGATATTTGTGTGCAGCATGAACTAGACAAATTCATCATTATAGGTATAAGCAGGGTCAGCTTTTAAGAAGGATTATTTACTTTTTTTTATAGTAGACCAAGCTGTTGACTCATTTTCTTCTCAAGATAAACAAACAAACAAACTGATCTTTGTTAGGTTCATGGCTGTCATCTAACTTTGTTTTCATTGCATTGTTTGCATGTGTGTATGTCTATTTGAATATACAAGTATCTATATATGCCTCTGAAATAACCCAACCAAAACTATCCTTATTTTTTAGTTTAAAGTATTGAAATTTTTCTGATATCTTTGTAAAATATATAATTTTAATAGATTTTGATATATTAACTTCATGAATGTATGTATTGCTCTAAAAATTCATCAAAACTTACAGATTAACAAGAATCTCTATTTCTTTAATTACTAAGACTTTGTTCACTTAGTACGTTTAAAAGTTGTACTACTATGCACTATTTTCATCTAACAAACATCTGCACCAGCTGTATAAAAGTCAATAAAATGGTGAAATAAATACAAACATAAGCATGAATGTGCTAAAGATTAAGATAAAGATTCATTAGTATTTTCAGTAGTTTGTCAGTGTTATATATTTAATAACAGTGTTGGGGAAAAAAAATCTGATGGCATCTTCTAAGTGTTGAATAACACAGAGTAATTTTCAAAATTATTATATGATGTGTAGTTTAGTTATGCTTACTTTTTGATATACATTTTTGTGAATCAAGGATTTCACCCAAAATATTTACTGCATTGCTGAATAACTGACATAATATAGTTAAAAAAGCTTTGATGAGGAGTTGGATGAGAAATCATTCCACACAAAAAAAACTCTTTTGATTAACAGGCAAATTTTGTATTTCACTAAAAGTGAAAATGATCTTTTACCCTTTTTACTGCTTTCAGACACTTGCTCTGATGTTAAATTTTGAACAGTTGTCAGCAGTATTGTAAAAGATTAACATGACTGGGATGTTTGACACATAAAAATATCAGCACCTGTTAGTGATAAACACCATATTCTTTCCTCTTCTGATGGATTATATGTCCTTTCATTAAATGTAAAGGAAGGATGACAGTGACAAGCAATAATCTAGATTTTTCTCTTAAAATGTTGCTGGCATTTAAAGTGAATTTTTATAATTTTCTAAAATAAAATAATAATAATAAAAATTATATTGGTAATTGATTTTTTGGGGAAAAGTATGATAAAAAGTGTCTCTACTCCCATAAGGGGACTGTCAAATTGTGACTCCCACAATTCTTCTCTAGACTAGACAGAAGTGTTAACAAGAAAATGCTAAATAATTTAATCCTTTTCGACTACTGTTTAGGGGAAGAAAGGTTGTAAATATCAGCATGGACCATGCCAATGTACCAGAAATGAAGATTTTGTAATTATAAGATTTTAAAGAACTCACAACAAGCAAGTAACTTAGTGTTATGGCCCTAATTACAATTCTGTGTTGCATTTAACAATTGTAATTGTGAATTTGTAAAATTTGAAACCTTATTATTATCTTATTTTTTATTATTTCTGTCCCAGAGCATCCTTGTTTGTCCTGGGAAGAAGTTAGAAGTGTCATTTTGGGGAGAAGGACCTGGCTTAACTATATTTTTTTTTTCTAGATGGAGCTTCTCTGCCAACTTCATTAAGATAAAGCTTGCACATTCCGAAGTGCAAAACTGAGCAAACTAAAAAAGATCTAATTCTTTATACAGCTTTGGCAGTTATTCCACAGTTTGGTACAAAGTAGGTCAACTATAAATTTTTTAGTGTAATGGATATTCTGTTGTACAACAGCATCATTTACCTCCCCATTTACTCTAATTGAGGGCAGTTTAATTAGAATTAAATTTAATTTTATGACTGAAGTACTACGATAGAAAAGTCAAGGTGAACACAGTCCTCTTTTGTTTACTTGACTAAAGTGCATTCCTATGCACTTCTAACTAAAGAACAGAAATGCTATATATAGCACCTACCAAAAGCAATACTAATAAAGGAGAAGCTGTTTGGATGTATTTCCATTAAAGAAAGGAGACCTACAGGAATATTTTGGCATGGTAAGATTCTCCCACAAAGTATCACTGCTACTCAAATTGTAAGGGAGATGATTATAAAGTATAAATAGTAATAATGATTGGTTCATATATTAGCAAACAGAAACAAAGAATTGAGACTGCGAGACTGCTGCTTATGCTGCTTATTCTCCCAAATAACAAGTGACAGGACAAGAGCAAATGGCCTTAAGTTGTGCCAGAGGATGTTTATATTGGATATTAGGAAAAAAAATCTTTACTGAAGGGGTTGTCAAGTATTGGAATAGGCTGCCTAGGTAAGTGGTGGAATAACCATCCATGGAGACATTGAAAGGACATGTAGATGTGGTGCTTAGGGACATGGTTTAGTGGTGAACTTGGTAATGCTAGGTTTAGAGTTGGACTAGATGATTGGAATGATCTTTTCCAACTATGATTCTATGAAATGCATCTGCATTTAAGTACACCATCAACATTTATATCACTAAAAGTTTACATTAATTAGATAAAGGTTATTCTAATTGACAATCTTCTACCTTTACAATCACTTCTTTCTTTTTGCCCTCTCTTGCTGCTATCAGATAGTATGCCATATCTACATTTTTTCTGTCATTACTTTATAAGACAAATTAAGAATAAATTGGCCACTGTAGACTCCCTGTGAGGAAGCTTCAAGTTTGCTCTGATCCAGTACAAGGAGACGAGACATTAGAGTACAAATCTAAGCTCAGGAAGCAAAGTTTTTGTCACTCTGTGCCAGGAATGGCTTTAAAGATCTTTCATTGACTTCTTCAAGCACCTTTATGTCTTTATCCCTTCCGGCTGATTATTTTTTTTCTCCCTATTCCTCTAATTTCCACCAGATCTTAATCTTCCAGTATAATTTCATTTATATGCTTTGCACTTCTGCTTTTTTCTGGTCTCTTTATCAATATTTTTGTCATCTTTTTCAGCAGTTGTTCCTGCTTGATCCCTTACTTTGGTTGTTACAAGCTTCCTCTGCTTTTTTCTTGCACTATTTTTCCAGTTTCCTTTTTGCCACGTGATATCTCTTTTCACTACATTTTTTGATGTTTCTCCTTATAAGCTCCTTATAAACAAAAGTTTTCTCTCTCTCCTTCTTTGCAATCTTCCATTACACCCGATACCATGAAGCAGTGTCCTTGAGTCTTTCCTTCATCTCCTAATGATGTAAGGAGTAAGCTTTTATTCATGTTAATATTTTCCTGTCCTCATTACCAGCAGACTGATTATTTTTCTACACTTTCTACTTTTAAAATGAAGTTATAAAATGACAGCTTTTAAAAACTAATTTCCAAAAGTATCTTCACCAGGAGAACATCCTGTAGCATAATGCAGTAGTGATTTGTCAGATAACCCTTATCACAATAACTTTACTGTAGATATATGCTTTACTGCGGGTCTCCTCATGGTACAATGGAGGGATTGATGAGCCCTTGAGAGCCTCCCTACAAGAGGATATATTTGTGAACTAAAGAGCTGATTCACAAGGGATTTTTTTTTTTATTATTATTATTTTTTTTTTTTCACTCTATAAATGCAGTTATCTCACTACACACACTGGAGGGAAAAAAAAATTGCACAAGGAGACTAAATGTTTTTCAGTTTTTCTATTGGTTTTAAGGGGATTAAATGCAATCTTCAGGAGGGATTGGTATGAGGACAAGGCTTGTAAAGTAACTTGTTGCCCTGTAATATGGTAGAGAGTACACAACACAATAAACTATGCTAACTGGAAAGAAAATAATCCTAGAATTCTTAATTCCCCCTAGCCATGCCTATCTTCAGTTCTTTAAGATCCTCACTGTACAGAAAACTCCATTGTGTTGAAACATCAAAGTTATACTGTTAAACTCACAAAGGCTACTTGTCAATGCTCTTTCTCTTGCCCTTAAACTCAAGCCTTTCTTTACCAGATCACTGGAAGGTGACTATAACGTATAAATAAATAAATAAATAAATAAATAAATAAATAAATAAATAAATAAATTAATTAATTAATTTAACATGCCGATTTATTTTTTACTACTTCATGTATGCAGATTGTCTGATAAGCTATTGTGGTCAGCATAATGTAAGGATTATCTTCAGCATGGCCTATTCTAGATTTTTTCAGTGAGCTTTAAAATATTATAATTTATACTAAGGCTTAAAAAAATGTAGCATAAAGAAAGTGCGGACAACCTTTTAGAACTTGTAAGTCATAGGAATTATACAGAAGCTTTCAGATTTCTGTTGCAAACAGCTGGTAAATAAGCCAAATACTAGTGTTACCTTAAAACATGAATATGCGAATCTTTGTAAATTGTCTACAATTAATATTAATCTTTTTCTTTACTTCTTGTTGTTGTATACATTCTAAGTTTTATTTCTCTTCCTGTCTTTCTACTTTGTCCTGTTTGTCAGGCCCTACTTTCATTTCGCCTCTCTCTCTGTTATTCCTCTGGCCTCTCTTTGTCTCTTTTCTCTCATGGCTTTATTTTTCTCTCCCTAGAGATGCTATCACATCACTTTTAGAAACGTAGAGGTTGCATTTCTAATGTCATTCTTAGAGAATGCAAAAGAAATTACAACCTTAGTGCTCAAGGCTATATATGGAAATTCCCTTATATGTCTCTGTAGCTATGCTTTTTCATGATGCTGAGGTTCTTGAGTATATATTTATGGGTATGGGAAAATGCAAACTTTATAAGGTTATAACTTTCCAGTGTCTCACAATTAGACACGGTTACTTTTCTGATTATAGGGTTGGTGTTGTGCTAGCCATCCAGTGGGAACAGATTTCAGAAATGTCACTTAAAAATAAATGAATACACTGAATTCGGGATTTAAGATGCAATTATTCCCTCAGCTCTTCCTTATTTAGACAGTGCTGTGTGCTATGAATCATATAATGAGATGCTTCAATCCCTGCAGTTCCTATAGGGAATGTAGGTGCCTGTCTCAGTTTCATAGATTCTGTTGCAGAGCCTAAAGGAATGAAATTTAGGGCAACCAGGTTCATTCTGTGTCGTATATCTTCTGAATAGCAATAGCTGGTCTTCATAGACTGTGTTGTATAGGTGGTTTTGACAGGTCAGGGTCAAATCTTACCATCAAACAATACAAGAGATTTTGTATTACTATATTTCTATAATATATACTCCATACATAGAAACAGCAGTCCTGTATATGTTAATACATTTTTCAAAACCAAAGATCTCACATTAAGCTGTTACTCTTTTCTAAAGGTCAGAATTATGTATTAATCATTCAGTTGCTGCATGACTTACCAAAGTTTAGAAAATATATTTAAAATCATCCTCTTAACTGCACAATGCAAAATATTTTCTCCTGTTTTCTTTTCTAATTGCTGAACTGATTTATATAAGAACAGGATCTTTGTTTCTAACTATTCACCTGCTAGACAGAGGATGTGATTTTGTTGTAAAGAAACAAATCAGGTCAGTCTGGATAATTTGTGTTTGGTAAATTCATGTTGGCTTTTTCCAATCGCCATCTTTATTTGGTTTGTATGGTGCCTCAAGAGTTAAAAATGGGAGAGCTTTACATTTCAGGCATGTAAGTAGCAAGGCAGAGGGTTTTTTGTTTTGTTTTCTTTTTTTAATACTAATCAGTTTAATCATTTCTATTTTTGCCTAAAATATATCATAAGTATCTCCATGGTCTTTTAAATTGTGTATTTTGAATCTATTTCTCTTGACTATATAATCTGTTCAGCTGTGTCTAGTCAGTGGACTAGCTCTCTTTGTAATCAACTGTTGTCTCTATAAATCTATAAGCTATATTTCCTATTTCCTCCTCAGTAGTAAATCTAGAGGCACAAGCAGAGCTGTAGTTTGTTCTAGTACACTGTCGGTTCTGGACAGTCACACTACAGGATATTTTGCCCACCCCTAGCAACGTCAGCTATATGTACCACAAAACAGACAAGCTGTAGTAATGACAATTTTCCAAAAGCCTTTTGTTTCTTATTAGAGAACCTTGTAATCATAAGTGTATTTATATGTGCTAAATCCCATGTAATAAGGCAATACTCTGTTTAATTTCTTTTCTCAAAGATGCCACTTGGACTTGCCCTTCCTGGAGTACGGTTTTGGGTTCAGGGTTCCTTTTTGCTCCTCCGGATGTTTGTCATTCCAATTTGAAGCATTTTGAAAGGTCTGTCTGTATGTATAATATTTCTGTTATTAAGGGATTAGAGTTTTACTATTCCTTTTACATTTGTTGTGCAAAGTAATTTCTTTTTAGTGTATTTTTTCATTTCACTGTACTTAAACTTGAATGTAAAAAAAATAAGAAAAGAAAAAGTCAGTGCAATTTGCCTTCTTGTATGTGCCTTGTTTGTTGAGAAACAGGTAAGTACTACTACATAGTTATTTTACTGTAATAAGACTATATAAAATATATACCTTTTTGTTATTGAAAAGTTTTATTTAAAAAAAAGTTTCATATAGTGTCTTTCTATGACAATATAACTATGTCTCTTTTTTTTCGTTGATGTGAAATATTCTTGAAACTAACAAATGTCTTCTCTTCAGATGTTCCTTTTCCAAAGAATCCTTGAGTTTCCTTCACAAAAACAGTTGTTAGATATTTAGGATTTCCACTTTCCTGTCAATAGCAACAAAGTTGACAAATATGTTACCTACCACCCAGTCCTTATAGTGAAAAATAAAGTGAGTGTTAGCATTTTCGTAAAACAGCTACTTCACAGCAGCAGTTTCAACTTCAGGGTAAGCAATTAATGCAATATAAAGAAACGTCACTGGTAATGTAGTTATAATCCAGTTGTAAAATTGCAATAAAAAGTCGTGAATGTTCTAAATTCTGGCTTTAGAGGGTCTGTAAGACCAACTGTTCCTGGTGGTCACCTGGCTGGAAAATCTCATTTTATGTAAGGATTGTTTTGACAGCAGCCAAGCATGAAGATTAAAAAGTAGTAATTACTGGTTTAGTTTCCCCTGATATGTTCCAGGGGAGGATCCAGTGCTCCCTGAGCATGTTCAGTAAGTTATGACACCTTAATAGCTCTAAATTGTGAAGTCAAGAAGGAGGTTATCAATGATCAGACTACAGTCTTACTCTGAATTTATCACAGCTTAATATTTTAATGAGTCTAATTAAATGCTTTAGAGGAACATATACATTCCAGCCAGCTTTTTAGTGAAGAGGGCAGCCTGTGCAGCACTTGAACTTAAGATGAGAAAGGGATTTAGTTCAATTTAGTCTGTTGAAATTCAATGTATAATGCTCCAGAATAGTAAGTGGAAAATTAACTTCTGTCTTTTCAAGTGTGAAAACTTTTGAATGGTCTGAAAATGTTGCACTGTCCTTTCTGCAACTCACTCAAATGGGCTTGGAGTGAAGGTGTTTAAATAGGATGCTTCAATGGAGGAACAAACTTCAATAATAATTTTGGATTATTGCACAGAACACAGGACTGAGCATTGTGAAGGAGAAAAGCTCTGCTTTTTATTCTACCAATAGTTCCTTATATTATCTATTTTTTATCATTATTCCTTTTTTATAACAAGCCATAAAATTATTATATAGGACTTTTATTATCTGGTGCTTTATTTTTCATTATGATATATATTATATGCAGGTTATGTGTTGATATTATGTTTGCATATTTTATATTTCTAACCACTTAAAAATTCAGAAGTCTATGATCTTGGAAAATCCTGTAAAAGTAAGTGACACCTAGGTGTGGGGTCAAGCTAGCAAACTGTCATTCAGCTAAGAACAAAAAGAAGTCTAGAAGAACTTAAACAAATAATTTATTTACATCTATTACTAGTTTCATGCTATGAGGGCTGTACTGGGTGCAGGTGCCCCGGCACTGGAAGTGGTGGCTGCAGGAGGGTCTCTGTGAGGAGAGGCCGGGGCTGCCCCATGCTGGACACAGCCAGTTCCAGAAGCTTCAACTGACCCACTGCAGGGCACAGCTGAGCCCCCTGACAAGGTGGTGGTGACTTTAGGAAAATGTGTCTAAGAAAGAGCAAAATGCTGCTTGGCAGACAGCAGTGAGGGGGAAAAAAAAAAAAAAAAAAAAAAAGGTGTGGAACAACTCTGCAAACATTGGCGTCAGAGGTGATGGAGGAGGAGGACATAATCCAGGGTGGGGCAGAGTTTCCTCTACAACCCCTGGAGGAGACCATTGTGAACCAGGGAAAAGTGTGAGGAGGAAGGATCAGCAGAGATGAACTGTTATGGACTGACTACAGACCCTGTTTGAAGGGGTGATAGAGGAGTTTGGAGTGAAGGAGTGAACTCGAGCCTAGGAATGTGCAAGTCCTTTTAGTCTCCTCATAAAGGTTAAATTCAGCTGCCTTACAGTAAATATCTACAGATTTAGAGGCACTAGGATACCAACACTGGCCTTTGGTCAGTATTTCCTAAGGGTCAAGTCTTTCATGGGTCTTTTGGTAAATCCATGTATGTATATCTAAGACACCCAGAGGAGAGAGAGGTTATGTCTCAATATGCTATAATAAAACCGAACAGAGTAAGCATACATTTCTTAACCATGCTTTATTTTCTGACTGGTTAAAAAATAGAACTTACAGATTACCAAAAAAAAAAAAAAAAAAAAAAAAAAAAAAAAGTTCTAAGAGTTCTAAATCCTTCCACAATCATATGGAAACAATAGCTACATCCAGTCAGCACTTGCAGGTTATACATGTGTACTGCAATCATTGTGAAGATAAGCTACAGATTTTTGGCAGTTTTGCATCTCAGAAAACAAGCCACAATTTGGGTTCTCAAAGTACATTTAAGATAAAGCTGAATATGGACATATTTTTATAGATGACAGTAAGAAAACACATTGTTCGAGAGCTTCTCACAAATATTTCCAGTTCTTCGCAAATTAAAAGTCCTTGGCATGCAAGCTGTCATTTATTTTAGTCAAGGCTGTTAATACTTTATTGAATTATTCCACTTGCTAATTTAAATGAGCATTTGCTTCTTCTAGTCTAGTAAATAAAATGACAAATAAAAGCTTAAAACAAATGTCTATGAAAAGAAGTGAGATTATTCTCAATCTTTAGATATTCAGCCCTAGATTTTCACATCTGATAGATTCAAATGGAACCAAAATACTGTTGAAAAAATATGGCTTAGAACCTAGGAAAAAAGTATGCAAGTAACAATCTCAATTCTACAATATAGTGTTATGTTTTTGTGAATGCTCTTCCACTAGCAAAGAAAAAAAAAATATTTTTGCAGATAAAAGTATCCAGTTTCCATCCCTCTATGCTGAAATTGTCACTACAATAATACCAGATCAGAACTTTCTAAACAAGTCAGCAATTCACTGACCTTAAAGTTCAAATGGAAATTCTGAAGTGTTTTGTAAAACACATTATTTATGTCCTCCTTACAGTGATCTATCACAAAGTTCCTTTTCTTCTATATAGGATAGATGAAAGTCCAAACCTATCTGTGTTATAACTTACTGCAAAAAAAAAGATGCTGAATGTGGAGGGGGTTTTTTTGTTGTTTTGTTCTGCTTTGCCTTGTTTTTTTTCCTGAACATGATGTGTTATTTGAATTTTTTTCTGCCGTATTGCATACTGCGTAGTGTATGCAACCTGGATAGTATGTGTTAAAAATGACATTAAAAACGAAATTACCAACATACTGGAAATTAAAGGATTTTAGACAAGAAATAGAGCTGTGTTTCTACAGCATAGAAAAAAAAATACTTTTAGCATACAGCAAAAAAAGAAGAAATGGAAGTAAACCAATGTTGCAGTTCAATTGGTCACCAGCAGGCTTTATTAAGCAGAGGAATTGTGGATGTATTTCAGATGACACTAACTAGATTGTGCTCTGACCTGAAATATACAGTACTTGAAATTTCATGGCTCTGTCCCAAACTATTAGTAATGGCAGCTTGTATGCAACAAACTCAGCATGTAGCAAATGATAGATAAGCTAAAATCTGGGCACCTGTCCATAACTGAATTGCAAATGCAGTCCTCTGCCTCCAGGAAAGTAGTGCCTGTCTTACACTTTTTAGCATACAATTAAGAGATGACTTTTAATTAGTATCTCCCATGGTCTATTGCATTCCAGCTCATTGTTGATAAATTGATATTATAATTACAAAATTTATAATGTAGTCTGAGTAAATATTAAATATGTTTACAGTAAATATAGGGGTTTTTTAGAATGTTTGAAAATGCCATTCACAATTAACATTGAATTGAAAATTATGTTATTTTGCTTAAGAAGTGTATTTTGAAGTTTTTCTTTTTGTGAGATTCTTGTAATATTTAATTTAAGAGTTGAACTAAGAATGAGTAAATTGAAGGTCATATCCTTAACTTTTCTTCAGTTGAGTTTAATTCATTTTGAGGTTTGCCTTATGAGGGTTTGGTACTTGTTTTTTGTTATTTTTGAGTTTTATTTCTCCAGAGAGAAAATAATCTGTCTCCACATATGCAAACAGCAATCTTAGTCTTTAATTTATATTTTTTCCTCATTGTATCAAATTTGGATTTTGTATTTTTTTCCTTAGTTTCATCTTCCTCTGCTGGTTTCATAATGTAAACACTGGATGCATTGAGGGGGGAAGGGGGGGGGGGGAACAAAACAAAACAAAACAGCAAACAAACAAACAGAACCAACCAAAAAAGAAAGAAAGAAGGCAAGGCAAGGCAAGGCAAGGCAAGGCAAGGCAAGGCAAGGAAAGGCAAGGAAAGGCAAGGAAAGGCAAGGAAAGGCAAGGAAAGGCAAGGAAAGGCAAGGTCTTTTTTTTCTGTTCCAGCCTAGATTTAAATTTTCTGTTGTGGTTCCAATATATTGAAGTTATGTAGAGTTCCACATTTGTTCTTATACCTTTTTCCAGTGTCACATTATGGTACAAAGACTTGCTAAGGTAGTACTAACATTTTCTTCATTTATTAGAATTTATTCTGATCAAATTTTTCATCCGCATATCCAGGATATTCCAGCAGCCTGATAACTTTGAAATTCAGACAATTGTTTAATCTTTATCTGTTTGAAGAGCCTAAATTTAATTCAGTTACAGTAAAGCTGAAACATCCTCTTCCTTTCCTGAAAAATATAGATACAGATCAGATTCGGACATGATTCACCAAATCTGTATTTGTTTGAGCAGATTTTTTATCTATCTATCTATCTATCTATCTATCTATCTATCTATCTATCTATCTATCTATTTTTAGTAACAGTTCTGGCATGAAAATTAATTCCAGTGTAATGAAGATTTTAAACAACCACTCTTATGCTGAATGTATAGCTACATTCTTCACTTCTAGTGAAATACCACAGTATTTTATTCCAGTGATGAGTGTAACATTTACATGGGATGATGTATAGAAATGGTACACTGTTCAAAGTGCAAGCACCATAATGTAACTCTTGAGAATAAAAGAATTATAAGAATCAGTAGGAACAGAGCTAAACTAAAGCATATAATCTTGACAATACCAGCTGAAAACGTTCTAGGAATATTCCAAGTTAAAGTTTCTACTGATACACGATAATAATGTATTAATTTTTAAGATCTCTAGAATAGCATTGACAGGGAAAGAAAAAAAATCTCATATTCAATGAGGTGAGAAATCTTGATGTTATGAATTCCTGCAGAGCTGTGGAACAGCCGAGGACTCTTGCATCAGTCAAGAAGGCATTTTCAGCCAGAAAGAGCTTCATTTTAAAGCAGTGAAGATGAGACAAGCTTCATCTGTTGAAGAAAAGGAACTATTTATTCCACTTGACTGCAAAAGAAATTACACATTAAAGACAAAGATAATTCTACAGCTACAGTACATAGGCTTGGTATAACAGCAAGGCAGATAAATATATTTGACTCATGTGAAGATAAAAAAACAGTTTAAGGGAATATGAGTAATAGTTGTAGAAAGAAGAAAAAAAATCTATGTTAGAGAAGGTCATAGAATTGTAAACTGGAGTCATTTAGCTATATTCCTTTTCCAGGTGTTTTACAAAATCAGATACAGGGTGGTACAAAATGGTATTTGGTATAGTTTTGTTTTACAGGTCACTGCTTGCATATTAATTAATTTCAAAACTGAAAATTTGAGTGGAAATACTAGGAAAAAAGACTTAAGCTTTTCCTTGGTGATTACAGGAATGAAAGAATAACACTTGAATTCACTCTACAACAAAAGATTATGACTTTTTTCAAAGTATATGCATCCATATATATGCTACAAGATAGTTCAGAACCAAGAACAAATCCAAATGGGATTTTAGAGACCCCTGTGGAATAATTACTGGAGGTAATTTAAAAATCAGAAAATGGTCTTGTTTAAATACTAGGGAATGGTATAAAGTCAAAGAAGATCCCAGGAAAAAATGCAACTGGTATGCGAAGAATCCTCTCCAAGTTTGTGCCCTGGAGAGCTTGGTCTTCATATCAATACGAGAGATAGAAAAGAATGGAAATTCTTTCACTAACTCCTGTAATCACTAAGACCTACGGCATCAAGGAGCTGATATACTATCTGTTTATGACCCTGGACCAAACATCTGGCACCCCTTAGACATATATATCCCTTGTGTGAACCTTAAATTATAACTACACAAAAACATACCCCTGGCTCACTGGCCAGCCCCTCCACCCCACCTCACCTTTCTCCCCCCCCCTCCCCACCCCGCCTTACTGAGCATGCACTTTAAGTTTTGGTAACTTCTGCCTCAAAAGGGAAACAGAAGCATTTTTACCAATCATGGTAAAAGTATGACTAGAGTCACTCAAGCTCCACCTTGAAGGTAAAAAATAATATAAAAAGTAGCCCAAAGAAAGGGGGATGCTAGAGAAGATACTATCATGGAGAAGTCAGTCCTGAAAAAGGCAATCCTGAAGGTAAAGGAGCCCAAGAAGGTTGGATGCTCTTCAAGAAGAAAATCCTGGAGGCGCAAAAGCAGGCCATCCCCAAGTGTCAAAAAACAAGTCAGCAGGGAAGAAAAGCAGCTTGACTGAGCAAAGACATTTAGGTAGATCTCAGAAAAAAGGAGGAAAGTCTATGAGCTTTGGAAGAAGGGGCAGGCATCCCAGGAATACTAGAAAGATGAATTGAGAAAAAATGTATTGCAGAGAAAAAAACAGAAGGGTTAAAGCCCAGCTAGAACTTAATTTGGCCAAATCTGTGAAAGAAAACAAAAAGTGTTTCTATAAATATATTAACAACAGAAGGAGAGCTAAGGAGAATCTACATCCTTTACTGGATATAGAGGAAACAAGAGAGATGAGCAGTAACGACAAGGCTGAGGTACTTAATGCCTTCTTTGTCTCAGTCTTTAATAGTAAGGCCAGGTGCTCTCTGGGTATCCAGCCCCCTGAGCCAGAAGCCAAGAATGGGGAGCAGAATGAAGCTCCCACAATCCAGGAGGTAACAGTCAGAGACCTGCTCAGCCAATTAGACATCCACAAGTCTATGGGGCCGGATAGGCTCCACCCAAGGATATTGAGGGAGCTGGAAGAGGTGCTCACCAAACCCCTTTCCATCATCTACCAACAGTCCTGGCTGCCTGGGTAGGTTCCACTTGACTGGAAGGTGGCAAATGTTATGCCCACTTACAAGAAGGGCTAGAGGGAGGATCCAGGGAACTACAAGCCTGTCAGTCTGACCTCAGTGCTGGGAAAGGTCATTGAGCAGATAATCCTGACTGCTATCACAGAGCACACACAGACCAGTTGGGTGATCAGGCCCAGTCAACATGGGTTTATGAAAGACAGGTCCTGTCTGGCTAACCTGATCTCCTTCTATGACAAGGTGACCCACTTAGTGGATGTGGGAAAGTGCTATAGGAAGTGAACAAGCTGCATAAATATATTTTTTTTAACAGGTATGAAAAAACAGTGCAAAAAAATAGGTTCTGTCAAAATGTTGGAGGAAAAATTCCTTTGAGATTATAAGTCTGCAGAAGAAAGAAGATCGAGAAAGCAAACTAGGTTTCTTAGCATTAACAATCATGAAGACTAAAATAATAAATGTATTAAAATGTTACAATATTGTCTGGAAGGTAGTCAAGGAGTCAGATGATCTATTCAAGGATAAGAGTAAGATGTTAATGACAAATGAGGTTCATATTGCCAAGAGGTTGAATGAATCCTTTCCTACTACATGCAAGAAAGATTTTGAAGGTCATATTCCACAGTCTAGGATAAATTTTCCTGGTGAAGCAAGTGAAATGCTAAAAGGCTTTATGGTCACAATGAAGCAGGGAATTAGGAAATTAGACCTATTAGAACTGACATAGTACCAGGCCAGGATAAATTACATTCTGGACATCTCCAAGAAACTCTGTAGCAAGCAGCAGGAACGTTTCTAGATTAGATATTTGGCTGAATATGAAAAAGGAAAAGACTGAGGGATTCACTGTGAGCGGTTAAGATAATTTATAATTTAAGTAAAGGATCTAAATGTTATATGAGCACTATGAATCAGAACTCAACATTAATTGTATCTAATGTTCTGGAAACATTGATATGAGAAATACTCCTTCGTAAGAAATTGCAACTTACAGAAATCGCTAACTATGATAATAAACATGTGAAATCACATAGGAGTTTCGTGTCTTTGATAGCACTTTTAATTAATTTCATCAGTGCTATACTCTGCAGTGTATTTCATCTTAAGTTCAGGAAGAATTATTTCTAGATGTTGTTTTAAAAAGTGTTATTTTGAGGGATTAGTGGCTGAATAGTTAAATTATTTGTCATATATCCCAGAACAGGAATTTATGTCTTGGTCTGTTCACTGGAAAACATTAATTAGTCTAGTTATAAGTGGTTACTGAAGAGTCAGACACAGCAGTCAAAGGCAGCCAGATATAACAACCATTACTTTGTTATGTACCACTAACTTCAAAGGTAGGCTCTGGGTTGAATTAATCTTGTTAAGCTGCTGAACCACATCGTTTAGAATAACATTTGATTTAATAGGGTGTGTGTGTGATCTCATGTGTGTGTGCATATATATATATATATATATGTGTGTATATGTACTGTGTGTATGTGTATAAAATATGTATAATTTGCATTTATTCTTTTAAATGTAATTTATATTTTTGATAAATCACTATATGTTTCTGTAGTTACAAGAAGTTATGATAAATTTAAGCACCAATCAAGTTTTCATCAGAAGAGGCCCAATAGAACTCTACTTCCCCAACACGACATCATGAAGGTGACTATATTAGAATCAGAGTTATGAAATATACTGTGGAAAATATTTGGTATATAAGAGAAGGACACTTCTGATAAGCTATTCAGGTTTGCTAGTCAGCAAGCACATTTTGTAGCAGAAGAACAGTTTACAGATGTAGAAGTCAGCACTTTGGCTATTATGAAGTATCATTCTGGGTGGTGAGGCATGATAGGTTCCAAACACATTTAAAAGACATGGACAAGTGAGGAAGGAAAGAGGAGGTGATTCAAATGCAGATGTAATGTTTAGATGTTGGTCAAATACAGAAAACAGACATTTGGGTGGAAGTAAGGATTTGGGTTGCCTTTTATTTTACTGGAATGACATGGATTGATTGTGAGGGATGGTTTATGTCAACCTAAAATAGTGTTTCTGACAAAACATTGACACATTTATTTAAAAAATATTTTAGACATTGGAAAGTTGAACAGCATTGCAAATAGAAAAAGATACATCTCTGTATTTTCAAATCCAGCATCAATTTATGAGCCAATACAATCTATCAAGACAGGTGTAACCTCAAACGAGTTATTCTTCTGGAGATTTTGGGCTGATAGAATTTGGTCATCTCATTCACCAATAAATATCATCACATTCAGTTGGTGAAATATTTTTCAGCTTTAAAAAGTGATGACAATTAGTTTAAAGGTGAAGCAAAGATGAGGCTCACCTTAGAAACTAGAAGCCAACTGGAGTCTTAGCCTTGGGCTGGTGCAGACAGAGGATTAGTAATGAGAAAAAGATGGGTTTTTAAAATCTAACCTGCCTGAGAGAAAGAGACTAACCTTTAAAAAGGTCTCATTCCCATTCCCTTCACATAAAACCACCTAGAGATGCATATTATATGCCCCTGGTAACTTTTTCATTTTATAATCAATTAGTTAGAAGTGCTTGCTTTCTTTCAAGTTTTAAAAATTATTACTGTTACAAAAAATCTAAAAACCTAATATCAAAACAAAAGCACAAATGCAACATGCTATAATTTGTGATTTCTTGTGTTGTAACTGAATAATTGTCTGTTAATTGTATTGTCTGCTGAGAATGTTCTTGGTATATTCTTCTATTTATATTTCTTAGTTCTTTTTATTTACTAGTATAGCCATAACTGTGATGTTATTTGAGGCACAAATTCAATACAATATATACTCATATTCAATCTAATACATATTCATACTCTTATTCAATATGAGTATGAATACTCATACTCAATATTCATATCCATACTCATACTCAATCCAATACATACTCATATTAAAGTTTGCAATGAAGCTGAGGAATTTTGTGTTATAATCTCCTTTTTGATAAATTTCATCATCAAATGTGTGCGATTCAATTATCTATTAAAATATGTTTCCTCATATAACAATATAATTATTTGTTCTAGAGTTCTAAAAACTAAATTATGTCTAAAAATGTATTCTTCACAATATTTAAGTAGTTATCTTTGCAAAATTATTTGTCCTGCTGACTAAAGTTTAAAGATTCTAATTTTGAAATTATTATCCTTAACTGAACCAGTATATTACTAAAAGTAAATTTATATGCATTGTGATGTTGCACCGAAGAGGAAGGAAAAGTGAAAGTAGCTATTTCCTCTTTCTTAAGTAGTATAGTTTCCTTCTACAAGAATGGGTAGAACCATTCTTTAAGAGTCTTATTTAAAACCAATTAGAAAGAAATTGAATTACACAATCCTTTTCTGTTTATGCCATTACAACTTTATTTTCTCCTTAGTGTAAAACTTCAAAGATTCTAGAAAGTACTTTTTTTTAATCACAGAGCCTTGAATTATTACTCAACTGAGTTTTCATTAATGTTAAGCTTTTGGATTAGTGACCAGTTGAATATCACCAGATATCTGATAGGAATTCAAATTGAAAACATGTGCAACGTGTTTTAGTGTTCTGTAAAACGGGTGGTAAAGCAATTTAGAAAGAAATAAACCCCCTTGCATTCCAACTCACCCTCAGGTAACCAGAGGAGCTGGAGGCAGCTAGGCTTAAATTCTGAGTTAAGCTCAGTTAAGCACTACAAGTCCAACAATGGCAGACTCACTCCATAGTGCACTGCGCTCCCATAGTCACAATGTATGGACTTACATGGTTAAACCTGCAGAATTTAACAGCATTCCACTGGGCACAGCGTTAGTGTGGCTGGTTGCAGACAGACACAGTTCCATGTGACTATACAAGTCCGGACACATCACTGCCGAACTCACTAATATTGTCCAGTCATGACCTCATCGGACCACAGCCCAATAAGAAATAATGCAGCAAGTCTGTAAGCAAATAAAAACACTTTAGTAGAGCAACAGGATTAATACAGATTTGTATGGATTGCCAGTGATAATCTACTGTCTGCAGAAATAAATGCTTGTACTAGAGGTACAAAGCATTACAATTTACTACAAAGCTCCAACTTGGTAAAACAATACACGAGATATTTTCTAAGTTTCTGAGGAAGATCCTTGGCTAAATCTAAGTCTTTCCCAAAGGTGTCCCAACGGGCGGGGGAAGAGAGGCTTAGCCCACCAGCTGGTCCCAGGCGTGAGAGGTCTGCGATGGAGTCGTCCCTGACTGGTCTGCAATGATGTCCTCCCTGACCGTGATGATATCTTCTCTGATCTCCTCCTTTCTTTGGGCTATTTTTATAATATTTTTTACCTGCAAGGTGAAGCTTGAATGACTCGAGTCATACCTTTACAGTGACTGGCAAAAGACACTTCTCCTTCCCTTTTTAGGTAGAAGTTACCAAAACTTGGATTGCATGCTCAGTAAGGGGAAGGAAGGGGGTCAGAGTGCTGGGGTTATGTTTTTGTCCATTTTCTTTTGTTGTAATTCAAGGTCCACACAAAGTGGGGTTATTTGTCTTGCTAGGTGTTGACCCAGGGTCATTTATAGTTGACGCATCAAGTCTCGTGCCATGCTGCGATTGAAACAAGAAGCTGGAAAAACAAGCCTTTGCTGTCTCCTATCTCTTGTTTTTCTTTGATAAACAGCAGGCCTAGAAGGGAGGAAACCTTGGAAAAGATTTTTCACATGTCAATTTCATTTTTCCTTTGGGATCTTCTTTGACATTATACCTTTCCCTTACTGTGTGGACGCAACCATTTTCTGATTTTTAGTTACCTCCAGCAATTACTCCACTGTTAGGTTTTAAATTGCAAACTTTTAATAAAATGTTGATTTACTTAAACAGATTTTGAATTAGTGCGTTTGTGCTTAAAGTCATATCTGTTTGTATTTAAAGATCTATTCTGTTTTATATTCTATCCTGCAACTACAATATGGTGAGCTCTAAACTACCTGTAAATTTAGCTTATACAAAAAAAGGAATATATACATAAGTATGTAGAATTTAAATTGGAACATTAAACCAAAATCATGGCACATGTCTGTCACATTTATTTCCCTGTGTCTTTTTCTTATACTAGCAGAAGTCAGGAAAATGTCAACATATACAAAGATTAAAGACAAAAAAAACCTACTGTATTTCTTCAGAAAGTTCAGAGGGCTTTTTCTTGGTCTCCAAGGATATGCAAAGATTTAAGTCCATTCCCACTCTATCCAAATAAGTTAATTTACCTGTTATAAAAATACCAGTCTCAAATAATTAAAAATACTTGCTTGGGCAACCAGAAATGCAAGAACTTTTTGAACCAACCATATTAGTTAGCAAAATAAAAATTTAGAATTAGTTTTGTTGCATTAACTATGTTTCTATTTGGCTCAGTTTTCAAGTTTTATTCCTGTTCTCTTTGATTCTCTGTATTGCCTCATACATTTTCTGAGCATTTCCTTATTTGTAGCTCATTTTTCATCCAAGCACTCCATACAGTGTTCTTGTCCAAATTGATTCACAATTACAGTACAACTTTCATTATAATTCTATCTTGTTTCAGTGTGATGACTCTATTTTCTGTTACCTTTACCTTGTCATTCTTCTAAAATCTGATTCCTTTAATTCTGAGTAGAAGAATGTTCACAGTGATATATCAGAAGGATACATTTGTTGTTATGTGTGACTCTAAAACACACTCTTTGGCTCCTTCTGTTGAGAAAAAAAAAAAAAAAAAAACCACCAAAAAAAACCCCAACCCTTTGTAACCCTAATGGGTTTAGAAGGAATGGAGAGCTAAGTGTTGTGGTAAAATCTGTTCCTTAAACTAAACATATACAGTCTCTTACATATACATTCTCCTTTGCCACCCCCACCAGAGGAAAACATGGAATCATAGAATGGTATGGGTTGAAAGAGACCTTACAGATCATTTAGTTCCAACTTCCCCTGCCATGAGAAGGGACACCATCCACTAGACCAGATTACCGCATCCAGCCTGGCCTTGAACACTTGCAGGCAGGGGGCATCTGCAACTTCTCTGGGCAACCTGTTCCAGTGTCTGACCGTCCTTGCAGGAAATAACTTCTTCCTAATATCTCATCTAAACCTACCCTCTTCCAGTTTAAAGCCGTTACCCCTTGTTCTGTCACTACCTGCCTTTGAAAAAGTCCCTTCCCAACCTTCCTGTAGGCCCCCTTCAGGTATTGGAAGGCGTCTATAAAGTCTCTCCAGAGCCTCCTTTACTCCAGGCTGAACAGCTCCAACTTTCTCAGGCTGTCCTCACAGGAGAGGTGCTCTAGCTCTCTTTCATGCTTGTCAGTCTCCTCTGGACTCACTCCAGTAAGTCCATGTCCTCCTTAGGCTGGGGAACCGGAACTGGACACAGTCCTCCAGGTAGAGGCTCACGAGAGTGGGATAGAATCATCTCTCTTGACCTGCTAGCCACCTTCCTCTTGATGCAGCCCCAGATACTATTGGCTTTCTGGCCTGCGAGCATGGGGACTTGTGAGGGCTGGCTTATGTTGAGCTTCTCGTCCACCAGTACCCCCAAGTCCTTCTCCTCAGGGTTGCTCTGCTCTCAATCCATTCTCTGCCCAGTCTGTATTTGTGCTTGAGATTGCCCCAACCCAGGTGCAGGACCTTGCACTTGGCCTTCTTGGACTTCATGAGGTTTGCATGGGACCACTTCTCTATCCTGTCAAGGTCACTCTGATTATCATCCCTTTCCTCCAGAGTGTCAACTGAACCACAGAGCTTGGTGTCATCTGCAAACTTTCTGAGGGTGCACTCAATCCCACTGTCCATGTCACTGACAAAGTTGTTGAACAACACCAGCCCCAGTACTGATCCCTGAAGGATTCCACTCATCACCTGTCTCCACTCAGACATCGAGCTGTTGACCATAACTCTTTGAGTGCAACCATCCAGCTAATTCCATCTAGTCCATGTGTCTCCAACTTACAGACAAGGACGTTGTGCAGGACAGTGTCAAATACCTTGTACAAGTCCAGGTAGATGCCATCAGTTGCTCTTCTCTTATCCATCAGTGTCGTAACTCCAACATAGAAGGCCACCAAATTGTTCAGGCACTATTTTCCCTTGGCAAAACCATGCTGGTTGTCACCAGTCACTTCCTCATTTGCCATGTGCCTTAGCACTGTTTCTAGGAGGATATACTCCCTGATCTTGCCAACCACAGAAGTGAGACTGACTGGCCTGTAGTTCCCCAAATCTTCCTTGTTCCCCTTTTTGAAACTGGGGGTTCTGCTTTCGCCTTTTCCAGTCTGTGGGAACTTCAGTTGACTGCCAGGAGTCCTCAAATATGATGGATAGTGTTTTGGTAACTTCATTCACCCATTCCCTCAGGACCCACAAGTGCACCTTATCATATCCCATGGTCTTGTACACCTTCATGTTCCTCAGATGGTCTTGAACACAATTTTCTCCTACAGTGGGTGGCTCTTCATTCTCCCAGCCCTTACTTCTGTGCCTTCTGTGCCTTCTGTGACTTGAGGCATGTGACTCAAGCACTTGCTGGTTAAGACTGAGGCAAAGAATTTGCTGAATACCTCAGTCTTCTCCATATCCTGAGTGGCCAGGTCTTCCCTTTCCTTCCAGAGGGAGTCTACATTTTCTCTAGTCTTCCTTTTATCCCCAACATACCTTTTGTTGTTGTTGTTGTTGTTGGCCTTGATGTCTCTGGCCAGATTAAATTCTGCCAGGGCATTAGCTTTTCTAACCTGATCCCTGGCTGCTTTGACAGTTTCCCTGTATTCCTCCCAGGCTACCTGTCCTTGCTTCCATTCTCTGTAGGTTTCCTTTTTGTCTTTGAGTTTGTCCAGGATCTCCTTGTTCATCCATGCAAGCCTCCTGGGTTTTTTTGTTGTTGTTGGGTTTTTTGTTTTCTGTTTTCCTGACTTTCTCTTTGTTGTCATGTGTTGCTCCTGGGCTTGAAGGAGGTGATCCTTGAATATTAACCAGCTTTCTTGGGCCCCTCTTCCTTTCAGGGCTTTATCCCATGGAACTCTACTGAGCAGTTCCCTGAAGAGGTCAAAGTCTGCTCTCACTAGTCTCAGGGTAGTAAGCCTGCTGTGCAACCTCCTCGCTGCCCTAAGGATCTTGAACTCCACCATTTCACGGTCACTGCATCCAAGACTACCCTTGAGCTTCACCTTCCCCACCAGCCCCTCCTTGTTGATGAGAACAGAGTCCAGCATAACAACTCTCCTCATCAGGTCTTCGATAACCTGCAGAAGGAAATTGTCATTGGTGCATTCCAGAAGCCTCTTGGATTGCTTAAGACCTGCTGTGTTGTCCTTCCAAGAGATACTGGGGTGGTTGAAGTCCTCCATGGGGACCAGGACTTTTGAATGTGAGGCTGCTCCTATAGAGGGTGCTCCTGCTGTCTATAGAGGCCCTCATCCACTCAGTCTTCTTGGTCGGGTGGCCTGCAGCAGACTCTCACTGTAATGCTGCCTATCCCTGTCCTCCTTCTAATCCTAACCCATAAGCTCTCAATTGGCTCCTCATCCATCCCGAGGCAGAGCTCCATGCACTCCAGCTGGTCACTGACACAGAGGGCAATACCCTCTTCTTGTCTGCCCTGCCTGTCCTTTCTAAAGAGCCTGTATCCTTCCATTAGAATGCTCCAGTCATAGAAGCCATCTCATCACATGTCTGTGATGCCAATCAGGTCATAACCCTGCAGGTGTGTGCACATCTTTAAATCCTCTTGTTTATTTCCCATGCAGCGTGCATTTGTGCAGAGACATTTAAGTTGGGCCCCCAATGAAGCTGACCTACTCCAGGCTCTGGGCATCTGCTAATGGCACTGGCAGCAAACTGGCAGGAGTGGGGTGGATTGAGGTTCCCCTTTCCCAGCAACTTTAGTTTATTTAAGCATGTAGGTTTCCCCTGAGGGGTGCAGGAGGATCCAGCATAGCTATACGTACCCCTGAGGTGGTTGTCCTTCTGGTTTCCATCATGAGAGTCAGCTAAGTAACATTTGTCACTGCTCTGGTTGACCTGGCTTATTCCCTAGTTGGATATGATGGCACAAGTGTTGCTGTTTTGGTCCCCACTTCCCAAGGTTCTCAGTTTAAAGTCCACCTCACTAAGCTGGACAGCCTGTTCCCAAAGATTTCCTTGCCTTTTCTAGACAGGTGCTTTCCAACCCTCCCTAGCAGATTTTGGTCCTCAGTGAATGTCCCATTGTTGTAAAAGCCAAAACCTTTGCAACAGTGCCAGCCACGTATCCAGGAGTTGATATTCATTATACGTCTATTTCTGGCTGCCCTCTTTCCTCCAACTGATAAAATGGGCACCAATATTTTTCACCCACACTCCTAGGGTTTTATAGTCTTCCTTCATTTTGCCCAGGTTCTGACTTGCAGTATCATTCATACCCACATGAAAGCAACAGTGGATAGTAATCCAAGCTCTTGACAAGTTGTGGCACCCTCTCTGCAATATCATAGATCTTGGAAAGATGCTACAGATGTTACATAAGCAAAAAGGAAAGACTGATTTCTTTATGAAAACAAATCTCTTCCAGTAGAATCTGAAAAATGGCTTTCAATGAATTGTACAGAAGTAGCAGGCACTTCCAATACATTTTTAAATGTAGATCTCATTTATAACTTGAAATGATGGCTTATATTGAGATGCAGGAATTCAATGAATCACAGATTCATTTTCCACAATAAAGTTTGCCTCAAGTTCCTGCTCTCTCAGCACAGGTCATAAGCTTCTCTAAAATCATGCAGCCCTCTCCCCAGTGGCAGCAGTTGTGACTTCTGACCAGGGATAACTTTGCAAGGTTTGGCCCTGTTCAGTCTGCAGCTTTGTGGCAATTCAGAATATGGAAGGCTTAGCTCTTTGACAATGCTCCATTTAATTTTCTCTTCTGTTTCAATTAATTATTTGTGCTACTTTACAAGAGGACTTGAAAGAGATAGTTCTTTATCCTGCTTTGTGACTGATGATGGAGGAGACAGAAAAAGATACCTGTTCTCAGGAAACAATGGTTGTTTGAAACACAGAAGCAGTGGAAATAAAAGATGTTACACCTTTTAACAAAGTATGCTGCAGCTTTTCAGTGCTTATTGTGCATGAATCAGTGTGAAGCTTGATGTTTTTAGTCTGCAAGAGGTTATTGAGTCCTTTCTGTCAAGCTTTTTGTTCTTGGATATTGACGTCACCTCTGGTATTAATTCCACGTTCAACAGAAAATTCAATGCCAAAGTACAGTTCAGGTGAAATCAATATATTTTACTTGGTCTTGTACTAAAACTGGGAGATTTTGATTCTTTTAGAAGAAAATTTCAAAAAGCTGCAATATTTGAAGAAACAACACGTGAGCAATCTCTGGAGGTATGACTCATCAAATAAATTTGGACCCAACTAGATGTTTGAAAACCAAAGCAAGTGTGAGCAAAACGCTCTGAAGATTTAAATTATATGTAGTTAAAGAGTTAGCGAAAAACAGAGTAGAATTCTAGAAACATGTATTTGAAACATCCCACCTTGTGAAATGTAAACAGTTGCTCAAAGTTCCACCTATACATTGTATATCACTGAGGTATGCTAAGGATTAAAATGTTAGAGAAGGAAAGAGAAACCTTATCAGGGTTTCTTATAATATTTTTTTTTTTTTTTCCTCAATGCAGGTTCACATAAGAAAAAGGTTCACTAAATTAAGTGGGAGACTATTTTTTTTTTTTTTCACTCTATTAGCTACTTATATTTTCTTTATTGTTAATCCACTTTTTTCATCATTTACTTGGAATAAATTGCTACGTGTTCCTTGGGAAAAGGAAAAAATCCAAAACTGATATACAAAAAGGACTGTACATAGGGTAAAAAAAACAAGCCAACTGCATCTACAGTATGATGATCTCTAAGTTACTTATTACAGTTCATGAAATAAATTATTATATGAAATAGATTGATATATTAAAATACTAGTTTTCAGCTGCAGTTAAAAGATATCTGGTGTCTTTGTATCTTGAATGCTACATTCAAATCTGATCCCCTTCTTCAGAATAGGACATAGTAGGACCTATAAAGGTACAAAGAATGTCACAGAATCACAGAATCACAGAATGTGAGGGATTGGAAGGGACCTCAAAAGATCATCTAGTCCTATCTCCCTGCTGGAGCAGGAACACCTAGATAAGATCATACAAGAAGGTGTCCAGGCAGATCTTGAATGTCTCCAGAGAAGGAGACTCCACAACCTCCCTGGGCAGCCTGCTCCAGTGCTCTGTTATCCTCACAGTAAAGAAGTTTCTTCTGAAGTTTAAGCGGAACCTCCTGTGTCCCAGCTTACACCCGTTGCCTCTTGTCCTACTGTTGGACAACACTGTGAAGAGCCTGGCTCCATCCTCCTGACACTCACCCTTCATATATTTATAAATATTAATGAGGTCACCCCTCAGCCTCCTCTTCTCCAAGCTAAAGAAGCCCAGCTCCCTCAGCCTTTCCTCATAAGGGAGATGCTCCACTCCCTTCATCATCTTGGTGGCTCTGTGCTGGACTCTCTCAAGCAGTTCCCTGTCCTTCTTGAACTGTGGGGTCCAGAACTGGACACAGTACTCAGATGTGGCCTCACCAGGGCAGATTAGAGGGGGAGGAAATCCCCTCTCGACCTACTAACCACACCCCTTCTAATGCACCCCAGGATGCCATTGGCCTTCCTGGCCACAAGGGTACAGTGCTGGCTCATGGTCATCCTGCTGTCCACCAGGACTCCCAGATCCCTTTCCCCTACACTGCACTCCAGGAGATCGTTTCCCAACCTATACTGGAACCTGGGGTTGTTCCTGCCCAGGTGCAAGACTCTACACTTGCCCTTATTATATTTCATCAAGTTTTTCCCTGCCCAGCTCTCCAGCCTGTCCAGGTCTCTCTGGATGGCAGCACAGCCTTCTGGAGTGTCAGCCACTCCTCCCAGCTTTGTGTCATCAGCAAACTTGCTGAGAGTGCCCTCTATTCCCTCATCCAGGTCATTGATAAATATATTGAATAATACTGGTCCTAGTACTGACCCTTGAGGGACTCCACTAGACACAGGTCTCCAACTAGACTCTGACCCATTGACCACCACACTCTGGCTTCTTCCCACCAGCTAGTTCACAGTCCATCTCACTACCTGATCATCTAATCCACTCTTCCTCAATATGTCAGAGAGGATGCTGTGGGAGACCGTGTCAAATGCTTTACTGAAATCAAGATAGACCACATCCACTGCTCTGCCATCATCTAGCCACCTAGTTGTGTCTTCATAAAAGTCTAGAAGGTTGGTCAAGCATGACTTTCCCTTGATGAAGCCATGCTGACTGCCCCTAATGACCCTCTCATCCTTGATATGCCTTGAGATGGCACCAAGGATAGGTCATTCCATCACCTTTCCAGGGATGGAGGTGAGGCTGACCGGTCTGTAGTTACCCAGGTCCTCCTTCTTGCCCTTTTTGAAGATTGGAGTGACATTTGCTTTCTTCCAGTCCTCAGGCACCTCTCCCGTTTCCCACGACTTAGCAAAGATGATGGAGAGTGGTCTAGCAATGACTTCAGCCAGCTCCTTCAAGACCTGTGGGTGCATCCCATCTGGACCCATAGATTTATGGTTGTCCATATTGCTTAGTTGGTCCCTAACACAGTCCTCATCAACCAAGGCAAACTCCTCTATTGTCCTGACTCCCTCTGGGGCCTCAGTGGTCCAGGGCTCCTCAGATCAGCTTCCAGCAGAGTAGACAGAGACAAAGAAGGCATTCAGTAACTCAGCCTTCTCCGTACCTTCTGTCACCAGGGCACCCACCTCATTCATCAGTGGGCCTACTTTGCCTCTACTGTTCGTTTTTTCTGCCATGTATTTGAAGAAGCTCTTTCTGTTGTCCTTGACCCCTCTGGCAAGGTTTAATTCTAAGGAGGCCTTAGCTTTCCTAGTTGCCTCCCTACATCCTCTGACAACAGCCTTACATTCTTCCCAAGTGGTCAACCCCTCCTTCCATGATCTGTAAACTCTCCTCTTCCACTTGAGTTTGCCCAGCATTTCCCTGTTTAACCAAGCAGGTCTTCTGGCTCCCTTCTTTGACTTTCTACATATTGGGATGCTTTTATCTTGAGCTTGGAAGAAGCAGTCCCTGAATGCTAACCAGCTATCTTGGTCCCCCTTTCCTTCAAGTACCCTTTCCCATGGGATTTCCCCCAACAATTGCTTGAAAAGGCCAAAGTTGGCCCTCCTGGAGTCCAGGGTTGCAGTTCTGCTTGGAATTCTGTACCTGCCACGTGAGATCCTGAACTTCACCATTTCATGGTCGCTGCAGCCCAGGCAGTCCTTGTGTTATTAAACAGATCAAACAGGACAAATTAAATGGCCAGGAAATTTTCCATTCAGGAATGATGTAGCTGAGGGAGAATGTAAGAGATGGCAACCAAATAATAAATTCAGTCATGAATGCAGCTAATAGAGTTTAATTATTCTACATTATCCAGAATATCAGAAGTTGGGGAGTAAAAAAAAAAAGAAAAAGTAATCTGAAAGTAGGTAAGTGTGCTCTTACAGGAAGAAAAAGAAAAAAAAAAAAAAAAGTATTTGGTTGCCCTTTTTTGTTTTGTTTTGTTTTGTTTTTTTTTACAGTTACACTATGGAACTCATTCCTGCAGGAAGTTTATAAAGCTGAAAACTTATAGATTTCAAGAGATAACTAAAGGAATAAACCTCCAACAAGCACTACTAAAAACTGGCAAAACCTCTGACATAGTAAAGTTTTTAGTCTTCTGATGCTCAAAAATACTACATTACTCTGTGAAAAAAGATCTCTGTATGATTGTCGTGCCATGTTGCACTTACCTGAGTACCTTCTGCAACTAACTATCAGATCAGGATACTGAGCTAGGCAAACATTGAAGGTTACCCAGAAGATAAATTATCACCAAACTAAAAATGTTTTTTAAAAGAGTTAAGGCATGTGACGATGTAGGATGATACTCAAATGCAAACAGAAGTAACAGCCTAGTGTTTCCAAACATGAGAAAACACAAGTAGATTTGTGAGAAAAACAGAGTATGAGATGATAACCAGTAAGCTCACTCACACTCTCTCTGTGTATATACAAACACACACACCAACTACCGTAGAGCCAACAAACATGCTGACTACATATCTTAGTAACAACAGAACTGAATTATTCCTTTTCAGAAGCAGTCAGACTATGACTGATGTAGTTCAAGGATGCCAACATAAAAGATAAAATGTCATAGAAGTTATACTTTAAAAGAGATGGAATGGTCAGCTCTTTCACAAATTATACAGTCATTTATATAACTGCAAAGCTAGAGAACATAATGTTTTCCCATGTCCATAAATTTATAATTAAGCCTATATGAATTTTAAAAGTACTAACTGACAATCTAGTGCATATAAAGTTTTTCACGTGTGGTAAAAACATTTACCAGAAATTACTAAATCAGCATCTTGCAAATTGTGCTAGTGAATGTGTATTACACTACACATTGCTCAAGAACCATATTGCTAAGAAATACTAAGAAAATAAGAATTACTAAAAGTATTTTCATACATGAATATGTTTGCTCTCTTTTTAGGCATTGAGTGAAGAAGGATGTCAAAAATAGAGTACAGTAGGACTTTCAGAGAAAGCTGGAAAAAAAGAAGAGAAGGAAAGGTAAAGTAGAGTTCTTCAAGGACATTCCAACAAAACAATTCACATAGTAGAAGACAATGTGGATAAGTTTGGTAAAAAAAAATACAAAGTGAAAAAGATTTCAAGAAGAAATGCGCAAGTGTTGCAAAAAGAATGACCTAAAGATGAACAGGGCATATATATTAATATTGAGGATAACGGAGAAGCAAAAGAATGGGAGGCATTAAGTTTAAGATGAGCTAAATTCAGCTAGAAGAAATTCTTAGTTCCAGATAAAGTCCACAAGAATGTATAATGTCTCTGGTTATCTTCTTTAGGCTGTTTTCTAAATAGTTAGCAACAGCAGGCTAAAAATGCTTATATTAGTTACCCCTGAGTGTTAAATTATTCTGTCTTTCCTCATTTTAGGTGTCACAGTTGTGGCAGATGTCATTTTTAACATATGGACTACTGTTGAGGTTAATTTCAGATTGTGTAATCTGTTTTTTAACAATACTGAAATAACTGGAGATATTGAATGTTAATATTTTATACTTTTTTTTTCCTCTAATGCACATCTAAAAAATAGTTTTTATGTTAAATTAAATGAATGTCTTAGTATCAATACATATAGGAATTAGTTTATATGCTGTCATAAATATCATTCCACAAAAGTGAAACACTGTAACCAATATCAAGGAAAGCATTTAGATATCCATCATTGCATAAGAAAATATTTTTCTACTTAATGACACCACACAAATTGCTGCAAATTTATTTAAAAACAAAAGTGTCATGATCTCTTTTTTGAGGAAGTTTATAGTAATGCATATACACATTTTAACATTTGTCTGTATTCCAGAGGAAAAAAAGGTGAGAAAAGTAAGTCTAAGAGGACTGTGCTGATTTTTTTTTTTTTTTTTTTCTGTTATACATTCAAGAAAGTTTTTTCTCTCCTTTGTTAACATTGTTCTCCATTTATGGATTTAGTTCCTCATATCTACTTCTACTGACAGAAAGTTCACAGTATTTTTATTTTTTAGTTTTTATAATAACCTTGGAAAGAAAGAAACTGAAAGATGGGAAAGGGGACAAAAGAAATGTCTGTCAAGACATTTGAACATGTAATATCTTATGAAGGTGGAAGATATCTGATGTTCACTAGTTCAAAGCCAATATTCTTGCTCATAACTTTTGCCATCAGAATTATAAGGAATTCAGCTTCCAGGGTGAAGGAAATGTTTTGTAGTAAGTATAATTTAAAAAAAAAAAAAAAAAAAAAAATTCTGTGTCAGTATGCTGAAACCACTTCTGATTAATACATCAGAAAGAGTGTCTTTATGGAAAAAAGTTATGGGATTCAAGTAACCAGCAGCTTTCCGTCTCTGTGTATGGAATGGTTATCGAATATCTCTTTGTATCTCCTAGGCAATCTGCCCTGTTTCTATCTTTTAAACCACATTAGAAGTTAACCTCTTTATTGATTGTAATTACTGTGCGTGATGGAGTTATAGGTTTGTTGAGTGTTCACACTGACTGGTCAAGTATTCAACTGAAAGGGGTCAGGAATTCTCATTAGTATGTCAGTTGTTTGTGTTTTGCTGTAAGACCATGGTCAGTTGATTGAAAGAAGGTCAATCTGGCCTGTGGGATTGAAAGAGTTTGCAAGGAAGTAACCAAAGCGTATAGAATTGGTATTAAATAAAGACTATCACTGAATAATAGCATAACCCTCTTTCTATGCACAGCTTATCAAGAGATAGGAATTCCTATGATAGAGATAGCTAATAGATACAGCAAAAGTAACCTGTTGTTGCACAGTACAATGAACAGATACATAAGTTTTAAACTCGATCTTTTTCTGTACTTTTTGTATTCACTCAATGCTCTGCACAAATCTTTTAAAAATACATGATAGGAGTGAGAGATCTTTGTTTAAAATCTTCCATCTTATGCCATCGAATAGTATAACCCACTATTTTATCCATTTGAAGTATTTTTCCTGGAAATACTATTGAAGATTCCACTACGAACAGAGTTTCTTAGAGCTATACACAAATGTAATGCCAGTTTTGTTCTGAAATCATAGAGAGAACAGACATGAGAAGGGAATTTGATCCTCCTCCGTTCATATAAAGAAATCAAAGCAGAAAACTACAATTGTCTACTAATGTTTTCTGCCTCGAGCCTCACTGGGGAAAAACAAAACCAAAAACAAAACAAAAACAAACCCAGGCCTTTCTAAATCTGAAATGCTACCTGTCTGGAAAAGGAAAGAGAATCTTCAAAGGCAGATTGGCTGACTTAGTGACTCCCACTTTAAACTAATAAACTTAGGGGGTGGGGTCCAAAGCTGTAACACTTGCATACTCACAAGCAACAGGGTGGATGAGTGCACCTACCAAAGTAGTGAGAAATGTTTCCCAACCCTCCAAAAAAGTTCACCAAAAAGGTGAGACAGTCAACAATGTAGCTGGTGTCTGTACCAATGCACACAGAATGGGTAACAAATAGGAGGAGCTGGAATCCATGGTGCAGCTGGTAAGCTATGATCTCATCACTGTCACTGAAACATAGTGAGATGAATCACCACAGCACAGCAATTGATGACGAAAAACTGTTCAGGAAAGATAAGCAAGGAAGGAGGGATGGGGAGGGTTGACATCCATGTAAAAAAAAAAAAAAATTACTGACTGCACAGATTTATCTTTGAAAAACAATGATGAACAGGTTAAAAAATAGAGGCCAAGTCAACAAAGGAAACCTCGTGGTCAATATTTACTACAGGCCATCTTATTAGATGGGAGCCTATTGACAGAGCCTTTTTACTCCAGGTACAGGAAGCATCATGCTCACAGGCTCTGGTCTTACCAGGGAACTTCAACATCTGCTGGTAAAGAGGCACAGCAAGATTTAAGCAGTCAAGGAGAGTCTTGGAAGGAGTTGAGGATAATTTCTTAATCCATATGATTAAGATAAAACTCACCAGAAAAAAGTGTTGCTAGACTTCTTGTTTACCAACTCAGAAGAACTAATTAGAGATGTTAAGATTGGTGGTAGCCTGGGTTACAGTGTTCATGCCTTGACTGTGAAAATGGATAGAGGGCTGGAATACCTCACCTATGAAGAAGAGCTGAGACAGTAGAGTTTTTTCAGCCTGTAGAAGAGAAGAGTCTAGGAATACCTTATTGCAACCTTTAAGTATATAAAAGTGGCTTAAAAGAAAGACAGAGAAGAACTTTTTCCCAAGATCTGTAGTGACAGAAGGGTCAATGGTATTAAATTAATAGAGTGTAGATTTAGATTGGACATAAGGAAGAATAAGAAATTTTTTGCAATGATGTTAGTGAGACACAGGAAAACGTTGCCCAGAGAAGTTGTGGATGCCCCATCATGTGATTCATCCCACCAAGTTTCAGTGAAAGTGATCAGATCATAGTTTTCCAGCTTCACAGTGACTTCCAGCTCTGCATGTTGGCAGCGACTACATAATTTCAAAATACAGACTACATAGAATGTAACCTTCCATACATAGCCATTAGATAGGAAATCCACATTTTCCCTGATATCCAGTCTACTATATCCAAAGTTCTTTATTCATCTTGAGAGGGCACAATTTTATAACTCCAAATTTCTTATGAACCTCTAGCTAAAGACCATGCTGTACCGAGGCAATTTTTTTTATCCTTCCTTTTGAAAAGTTGTGGTGGTTTCACTCCTTTGGCTTGCAGCCAAACACAGTTGCTCTCTCACTCCCTCTCCCCTGCCCCCAGGAAGTAGAGGAGAGAAATGGAAAGGTAAAAGTACAAAAACTAGTGGGTTGAAATAAAAAAAAACCAAAAAAAAAACCAACAAACTAATTTAAATAAAATAATATTGATAACAACAGTAAAAATAGAATATACAAATAAGTGATGTACAGTCTTCATCCACTGATCAATGCCCAGTCTGTGCCACCCAGCAACCCCAGAGCAGAGACAGTTCCAAAATCACAATCCCAAAAGAGCGATCCTGAGTGATCCTCAGGAGAATATCCCTGTTTTCTAGTCAACCCTGGTTAATATACTGAATATGATATGATATGATATGATATGATATGATATGATATGATATGATATGATATGATATGATATGAATTGTCTCATTGGCATATCCAAATGCCAATTTTGTGGTTTACTATTTACTACATTTCTCCTTCCCAGTCTTAATACACCTGTGAACTAACCAAGCATGATGACCTTGGGCTCCAGCAGCAACTAAGAACGTCAACACCTTATCAACATTCTTCTCATAACAAATCCCATACTGAGACTAAAACATAGCTATTCTAATTACTAAGGAGAAAATTAACTCTATCCTAGGACAAAGATTTACTCTATTTCTGGAGAAATATAATTCAATAATATATTGAATTGATGGAGAAAATAATTCAAATGATTTTGGGTTGGAAAGAAAATTAAAAGGTAATATAATTCAACTCTGAAGGAAATACTGTTCCTGTTTCCAAGTCCGTTGTATATGCTACATGAAAAAACACATAACACAAGGAAAATAAAATGCTGGACAACCCTCTCCAACTGTTTGAGCTGTGCGTTAGCCTAGAATTTTTCTTGTTGTTTTCTTTCTCTGGCCTAATTAATTTTTATACTCTCTTCCTTTGTTGTATCTCACTTAAAAAGGACTGAGTGAAGATTGATTGATATCTCTGATATCATAATATTGTATAACTTGGTAGTTAGGACATTTTCTAGGAAAGAAGCACTTTCTTTTAATGTATGTGCACAATTATGTGCAAATATTCAAAAGATCTTAATTTTCTGGGAACATTGTGAAGAAACAAAAATCACCCCTGGAAATGCTGCAACAAAATTAATAAAAATAAATGTAAACCGTAGCAAAGTACATTTCTGTGTTCATGCTTTTTAAATAAAAAAAATAAATATATTTTACAGTGTCTCTAAACTCTCTTTATCACTCTGACGACATTATTTCTGCTGAAAATCCCTTCTTGATTTATTTTTCCGTCATATCTTCTAACATTGTATACAATTGTACAGACATATTGTCTGTTTTTCTGTATGATGCTTTTTCCAAAACACAAAGTATAGCATTGTACCATATAGCTGAATTGATGGATTCAGATTAGAATCAGATAAAATGCACTTACTTGAACAAGATAGTAATTACACTGAATCATGTAATGTGTCTCTAGAGACACTCTGTTCTAGTTTGCTTAAAGAGCAGCTGATTCTGAAAATGTTCTATTTACAAGCCATTCTGTTTCTATATTATATACTTTTCAATATTTATCTTCTGTTGTTCTTTACTACTAGGAAAATTTGCATGAAAGTAGGATCTTTGTTTTTCAGGAGTCCATCTGCTACCACTGCTTATTCTCAGCCTGAAGTCGTAATCCAGTGTTTATGACATCATCCTAATATTTAGAGGAACCAGATGAATTGTCATTAAAAGCAATGTGAAAACATCCACAGATTCTATCTTCAGATGTGGTTTAGAAGGAGAAACTAATGGACTCTCAATCACATAACCTTTTTTCTTACAAATGCACATAATATTGCACAGCTAGGAAAACAGTAAGAAGAATCAGCAACTCCTTTAAAAGGTATGAAAGGTACTCTAGGGAGCTAGGGAACTAGACTGCAAAAAGTGGATTTTGCTATGGTAACACCACCTACACCTAAATTCTTTAATGTCATCAAAACCAATGCTGATTTTACTTAATTACATGAATTTCTTACTCAGACAAATTCTCACTTGTCACATAGGATACCAGGAGAGATATTGTCATGGCTTTGAGGGGACAGGAGGATTTGCACTCTAGACAAGGTCCTCTGATTTAATATAAATCATACTATTACAGTTGGCTTTGACAAAACAGAGATTTATATTTGGATTCAAAGTATTTCTGATCATGGCTAATGAACTAGAACTGGCATTCCAAATGCTAACAGAAACATTTGAACAAAAACACTGGTTTTTTTCTTTTATTTTAAATTTTAAAGAAAAAAAAAAAAGAAATAAATTGAAAGTAGTTGTCAAAACTTTCTATAGTTGGCACAGAAGGCCAGTACCTGCAAAGAACAGTGCCCCACTAAAACAGGCTATCTTTCTCTATTGACTACAGTGTGAACACAGATGACTAGCTTAAGCATCTTAACTTTTAGTTAGCTGGTGTCTGGTGAAGGAAGTCACATTTGAAGTAATAAATACAAAATGCAGTCTGAGAAACAGAGCTGGTTTTAATTATTTCCAGAATGCCAGTAAAACAGCTGTGTGTACATATATTGTGGGCCAGGGGATTACTGCTGTACATACATAAGTCTAGACAGCATGCAAGTTTAAGGGTAAACATATAAATAATTTTAGGCAGAAGGCTAAGGCATTCTTTGTCATGGTTGGTTTCCATATATTTCATATTGATGATGAACTGAATATTCAAACACCCAAAATATTTATATTTAAAATATTTAATTAATACGACAGAGTGCCTCAAACAATAGCAATTTGGTTACCTTCTGTCCATGTTCTGTGGTTTTCATTCTCCAGTTAGATTAGATTTTCAGTTGGATTAAGACAATTAAACATGGCCAAGGACTCCCATAATAAATGTAATTTCCTACTTGTCCACACACAAAAAACCACTATTTATCACAACAAACGTAGGCCAGCTAGCAAATGTACAGGGAAAAGCAACCTGGTAGAATGATAGTATGAGGTTTTAAATCCACAAACCCTACTAGATATTCACAAAGCATTTCAAAAACTAAAACCTATGAAGACTCTTACCATTATTTACTTCTGAAATATTTTTGCATTCAGATATCTTAGAACAAATTCTGTTTCTACGGAGAGTTTTCCAACCATCATAGTTCACTTTAACAGACTAAAATTTAAGTCCACATTGAGCCAGTGTGTGTGTTCTTAACCATGAACAGTTCCACTGCTGTTGACCAGTCTGAATGAGGATCATAAGGAACAATTTAAAGTTGCTTTAATTTGTTTTCATTTCACCCTTTATCTTTTGTGCTTTTAGCGGTGTTCACTGTCTCATTCCCTCATCCTCCCTTCTCCATCTCTTATAACTTGGTCTACCTGACTTCTGAGATGGGGGAGTCAATTCCAACATGTGGTTAACATTACTGAGGACAACATGGAAGGAACTAGATACTGAAATGTATGCAAACCCCAGGGGAAATGATGTATTGCAGAGAGCTTATAAGGACTTGTTATTATTGAGTGATTACACTGAGTTTCTGAAAGGGACTTATTTGCAACAAAAACCAACTAATAGCCTTTGTCACGTATCAAAATTCCTTGAAGCCTTTCTTTATCAAACTTGAGTTACAACCTCTACAACACTTGATCTTCCAAAGCCGTGTAACTGTTTTATATAAAAAAATTAAGTTCTAGGCTTAAGGACAAGCATTTCTACACCAGTCTTTCATGTAAATGTTAGAGCTGGATTACTATCAGTGTTCCAACCACTTTAAACATGGATTACTGTATACTCTTGAAAACAAAGGAAAAGTAGCTCCCTCAATACACAATGTGTTATTGTTTATATGTTTCTTTGTGTCCTCCTCAAAAAAACCTTATTGATCACATATTGGTTTTTGTTCAGATTTTGTCTTTCTTCAGGCACATGACATAATAGATGTTCTCTTCCATTTCAGGTTTAGAACTGACAGGTCCATCAAAAAGATTTTCTAGCAGAGATTAATGACTTTGATGAATCCACAGTGGACACTTGAACTGTACTTGTCTTTTTCTTTATCTGTAACCATGGATACTTTATTTTATATGCTAATTTAAAATGATGTTTTAGCTCCCGTATTACTGTTTTTTTGAGAATTCTAAGTGTTGATCTTGCATTAGTGATACATTTTTTTGTGATATATACAAGGTCCTAGTCAATTATTACTTTGTCTTCTAGCTCCTTATGGGCCAATATTGAACACACATTTATTATAGAGATAATTTTCTTCCCACATGTGAGCTGCAAGGAGGTTCAATTAGTAACTCTATTTTTGGATTCATAAGGTCTAGATTTTCAGTTCATTTACAGCATCTTTGCAGCACTCCCTTGACACAAAGGATCTCTAAGCAGTCCCAACTCTTTCAGTTAAGATATCAGGATGTTTTAGATTCTCAGGAAAACTCTCTGCTTCCTAGTTTTCAAATAAGGCATTTCAAAATGTCTAATAAAGATAATACATAAACAACATTTATCCTCAGACTTATTTTTTGTACAATACAACAATATGATTTTTATATAATATAGTTCTATACTTGCATATAGAATCATAGAATCATAGAATGATATGGGTTGGAAGGGACTTAAAGATCATCCAGTTCCAACCCCCCTGCTATGAGCAGGAACACCTTCCACTAGATCAGGTTGCTCAGAGCCTCATCCAACCTAGCCTTAAACACTTTCAGTGAGGAGGCATCCACAACTTCTCTGGGCAACCTATCATGCTGACCTAATTAGAATGTATGTTTTGCAAAATTTATGCTATGAAATAGTATATGTATTTAATATAAAATATATTTGTGTCCTGGTTTTTCTAGGATAGAGTTAATTTTCTTTTTAGTACCTAGAAAGCACAGAGTTATGGTTTCAGTATGGGGTTTGTTATGAGAAGAATGTTGATAACATACAAGGACATCATGTTTGGGTAGTTTGCAAGTGCAAAGGACTTGGAGAGGGGAAGTGTAGTAGCTAGTAAAACTCAGAATTGTCATCTGGATATGCCAATAAGATATTGCACATATTATATTATGTTCAGTATATTAACCAGGATTGACTGGAAAGTTAGGAAATTCTCTCAGGAATCACTTAGGATCACTCTCTGGGATTGCAGTTTCAGGTCTGGGCTTCATTTTCAATCTTCCTGTGCATCACTCATTTTATATATATATATTTTTTATTATATATATTTTTATATTTAAATATTAAAAAAGTTTAATTTAAGAATCAAAGCTATAGAGAAAAATATTTCTTTTTAATGCATCCCTTATTTGCTTATTCAGGTTTAGAATTTAAAACCTGAAACAGAACGTGAACCTGAATTGTACACAGACTTGTTAATGCACTGCTGCAGGAGTAGGAAGCCTTGTTTGCTTGACTTCCTGTAGCTTCTCTAAATTTTAACCCATTGTTATGCATATTTTCTATAGCTGTTTGTCAAAGGCTTTTTAAAGAAATATTAAACCTAAGGCTCTAATACTATCAGGTACACTGAGTAGCACCTTATGCCCTAGCTGTTCTTACTTAAACATACTTAAATGCATTAACTGTGTAAAAAAGTAATAGAATCTAGTCCTATCTGAGCTTTCAGTTTCCATATTTATCTATTCCTCCTTCAGTCATTAATTCTATTAATGGTCAGTTTCAATCAAGCTTGTGTCTCCTTTTTTTTTTTTAAAAAAAAAAAACAAAAAACACACAAAAGAAAAAACACAATGCTTTGCTTGAGAAAACCCTTCCCTTCCCTTCCCTTCCCTTCCCTTCCCTTCCCTTCCCTTCCCTTCCCTTCCCTTCCCTTCCCTTCCCTTCCCTTCCCTTCCCTTCCCTTCCCTTCCCTTCCCTTCCCTTCCCTTCCCTTCCCTTCCCTTCCCTTCCCTTCCCTTCCCTTCCCTTCCCTTCCCTTCCCTTCCCTTCCCTTCCCTTCCCTTCCCTTCCCTTCCCTTCCCTTCCCTTCCCTTCCCTTCCCTTCCCTTCCCTTCCCTCCTTCCCTTCTCCACTTCCATTGCCCTTGGATCCAATTTCATAAAATGAGTTCTGAGCAGTCTTTGATGTTTAGAAATGAAAGGACAAGAAAGCAAGCAAGCAAACAAACAAACAAAAACAACACCAAACCAAGGAACCCTACCATATCTCCCTATACTTTTGGCTACAGCACAATTTACTATAATGCAAATACTTCCTGTTCCATACCAATATGAATTCATAATATGACCAATCTTCCTCTGTTTTCAGATACAATTGTCATTTTCTACTTATGTTTCCTTCCAATACTGTATACAAAACAAATCTGAAACAGTGTAACTAAAAGGAGGCCTCAAGTCAAGACGTAGATTATCAGAGTTTTTTAATTCCCCACCAGAGGGAGTGAAAAAAATATTTTCCTTTTACCTCTGCTACTTGCAATAAGTCTCTATCAAAAAGTAAAGGTTCAAAATAATATAAGGGTACAATGTATATCCTTCTATACATTCTTGTACAGATTTCAGGTTCAGCTTCCTCAGAATTTGTTGCTTCAATGTCTTTTTAAACAAAGGAGAAGGCTTGTTTATGTGTTCACTCAATTTTATGTCTAAGATTTATAGGATTTAGTTTTAGATTTATGTTAGATTTATTTTCTTTTATAACACTACTTATAACTTCCCCTGGTGCCTAGGAAATTTTCCATATTAATATAAAATCTACATGAAATTAATCTTTGCTACTTTTCTCCAGTGACCTACAAAGGTATTGTTCTAGATTCCTGACGCTTCTTTTCTAGGAAGGCAGTACTCCCTGAACAAGATGGCAGATTTAAATTTAGTCAGAATTTCTGGATTCTAGATTTTCCTTTTCTGCCCATATTTGTATTTGAACAGCATTTTAGGTAACATATTATTTTTAACTGGCTAGCACTTCCCAAAATATTAAGATGTTTTATTATGCCAGCTGGGAAAATCTTTGTCTGAACATTTGTCATCTTGCATCTGGGCTATTATAAACATCTCAGTCAGCCTTCCTACCTCATCTACTTCGCATTTATATTCTGTTTGCAACATGCCATCATGGTTGATGTTTTCCACACCTCACAACTCCCATGTTATGCTCTTATGTAGTCAATTAAGCTCTTAGTCTTGAGATAGAATTTAAACTTGCCTTGAAACAATTTTTTAATAATTCAATTTATGTTTATAACTCTTGGGCATGGAATTCTGGGTTGGGTATTTTGCTTGCTATACCATCTGTACCCTGCTTAATTTCTGGGAACAGAACATTTTCACATCTGGCTTCTAGTTGAATACAAGCTTTTACACTTAATATCTGCTTCAGTGAATTTCAGTGCTTTTAAGAAAAAATGTAAATGCTTCTTATTCTTTACTAGGTATTTTTGTTTAAAGTTGTAACATTGTGGCTAAGGTTTACATAAAGTTACTATGATGACTGTTTTCAGAATCTGTAAAATATCCATAACATTTAGAGCAAGTTTTGAATTTGAACATAAGGAAGTTGAATGATTAACGATTTGCCTGTATGACTGTATATTATTGTTTAATATATGCACATTTTCCATTGCATATGTTCTATATCTGCACACATATGAAGTGTAGACTACCTGAAATAAATATTTATACAATAAACAACATCAGATGAATATAGAAAATATATTTTCTCTTCTGAAGTTTTTAATTTTGCATGTTAGATAAGCAATGACTGTGCAATAGTGATACCAGATTTTCATTCCCTGGCAATAGAGTTTAGCTCAACTCTAAAATATTAATTGAGTCTCATCCAGAACATTGATTCCTGTGATAAGCTTAATAGAGCAGCCATCTCTGTTTCTCTTAGGGTTTCTGACTTGATGGAGAATTCCCATTCCCACCATAAAATAAGTTTAAAAAAGACCTTAAAGAAACAGAGCTACTACAGGCTTTTCCATTGCTTTTGTATGGATTGTGGTTGTGCAATTCTTCACTGAAAAATATGTTAATTCTGACGCTCTTTATATGAAGAAAACAATCTCTGCCTCCTGAAATATTCTGTTCTGTACTAAATATGAACATTCTTTAATGTTTCCTATATTTAGTCTCGAGGTTTATAAATTAAAAAACAAAACAAACAAACCAGCAAAAAGCAACTGTATTGACTCCCTATGTAAAATTTTTGGTCTCTGAAATGCTTTGGGATTCTTTGAACTGAATTGTGGCTACAGCAATGTGTCACTATTACTGTGTATGACATTAAAACACATAAATTATAAACAGACATAAATACAAATACCCGAGCAACGTAAAAAGTATCCAGTAACAAGAAAAAGCTGAGGTTTTGAGTCCTGAAGTTTTTGAGTGACTTTCTGTCTCTATTTTTTTAATTAAAAATTATTAAGAATCTTCTTTTTTTTTCTGATGGAAAAGTTGCAGCTCTCAGCTGTAGGTGAAATGCAGTGGTTACTTAAAAGATGAAACAAACAATACATGATGAGTTCATAGACATTACATTAGAGATGCCTTTATCGCTGTAGTCAATATAAAATATGCATATTATAGCAGGAAAACCTTTAATCTAGAAACAGCATATATATTTGCATCAATGTAGTTCAATAGTATAGAGTATTACATATTAACAAATGTTATATGTAATGACTGTTACCAAAGTTTCATTATGAATTCTGTTTTTCACATAATTGTATGTGCAACTATCTGGAAAAAAATTGCCATACAGATGTTGAAAGTGCATGTAAAATATTCTGATCTGTTAATATTTTTCACCCACCTTGCTCAAAGTTACAAAGTCAGACTTAATGAAAAAAGAATATAAAAAGAAATTATTTCCTTAACTACCTAAGTAGATCCCTAAGCAGTTAAGCAGTTCCCTTAGTTCCCTAGTTTCCTTAGTTTATGCAGTTTTTGATAATGGTGGGGGACTGCCACCTGTAATTGTTACATTCTTTGTCTTTTGATCTGTATGTCTGTCCTCATCTGCTATTTGGAGGACCTTGGAGGAGTAGGCAATTTTTTTTTATCCTGTCTTCATGTGAAGAATCTACAAACCCCAATCGTATTTCAGACTTGTCCATCTAACCACTGCCATCCCTAGTATTTGCTGAACAGATTTCTATAGCTCTGGCTGTACCTAGAATAGAATACTTTAGCACACTTAATATTTTAACACATAGACAGACACTTGACCATGATGCCCAGAAAGATTATGTACCATCTCTGTCTCTAAGCATGTTTGTCCCTAAATGTACAGGGTGTATTTTGAATTCAGTGGCTTGCTGAGCTAATAGCTAGGAAGATGGGCATTAGGTGAATGGCTCCCGCAGTAAAGAACATTAAGCCCACTCCTAAATCTATTTATCCTCCTGTAGCTTGATCTAGCCTTCGTGAACAGTTTTCTGACTGGTGAGTGGTCTCGTAATGAATGCTTGGCATTCACAAATGGTGTTGAATCTGTTTCCGTACAATTTATCCTATACTGTCTTGAAAGGAGAAGAAAAGTTGTCAGACTCCCTAATTTGAAGAAAATTACTGTTTGCAGAAACACTTTAAATTAGATCTCATCCCAAAACCCAGCTATTTTAACTGGAAAGCCTTTTTGTTCTGGATATTTCCTGGCATGAGTCAATTAACTATTGGAACTAGTGTGAAAGTTAGTCACTTGTATCTGTACAAATGTGGAAAGAGATACTGAGAATATTATACAACTTGCTTGAATTATGAAGTAATATAGTGAAATGAGAGCAAAGCACTTTTTTTTTTTTTAAATGAGCACATGAATTACTAAAAAATCAGAGTTTTAAAAGATCCAAGAAGTTATAATGATGATTTAACTCTTGAAGCAAATTTCGAGCAGTTTTGTTTCTGTTGTGTCAGATGCCTTACTGCAGTTCATTAATTATAATCCTTATGTCTTTAAGTATAAAAAAGCCTTCAGAGTTTTCATATATATAAATATACATATATATATATGTACATATATAAATACATATATATGTGTGTGTATATATATAATATGTTGCATTTGTATCATGTAGTATTTAAAAATACAGCTAATCACACAAACTTTTTTTTTCTTTTTCTTCTTTAGATGTCAAAAATTGTGGATTCATCTGAATCTCAACATCAAAGTGGTAAAAGCTGATAAAGACTTAGCAACTCTGATTGAGATCAGGTTTTCTAAAGTGTCAGCTCCAATTTAGCATTCAAATTAATTGGCCAGATTGTCAAAAGAGATTGCATTAGAAGAGTGGGTAGTGAGTGTCATGATTGGAGCTACTGAGTATTGCCCTTATTTTTTTGTTTAAAGAAGACAAAATATATATTTTTAAAGAATTTTTTCCAGTTGTAGAGGATGAGTACTCAAAAATTTGGCCTTGAGGTCTTCTCAAAATCCGGCTGTAATTGTAAAGCTAAAACAACCCTCTCAAATCATAGCTACTCAAAGCGTCAGGAATATTCTGAATCTGCCTAGGTTTTATAATTCTGTCAGTCAAGCCCATCACTAAATAAAATGTCAGATGCTGATCTTGTCCATTGTTTCAATTAAAACTTTGACAATGTGCTTGGCAATTCATAATTCTTCCTGATAACTCTTCCAAGAAGACTTGCAAAGTATAGTCATGGTTTGCACTTCAAATGAAGCAATTTTCTCCTTTTAAAATGAGATTATATTTCTGAATAACATAGCAAAAAGAATAGTGAACAGCTATCCTTGAATCTAGAGTATTATGTATTATGATCGGAAGAAAAGAGGAAGTTCAAGGCAATTTTTAAAAAGTCTTAGAACCCAAGCAAGCAAAAATGGCTAGAATTGTAATCTTGACTATTTGAATTGTTAATTGTTTAAAGTTTTAGAAATTTCATGTAAATATTTGAATGTTTCTTTCTTTTTACACAGCTTTCCAATATTTTAAATTAAATGTGAACTCATACAAGAGTGCAATGGTGCTGTGGTTCAGCATCTCACTTAACACATAGGAGGGGTCTCTCCAGTTCTTTGCTTTTCTGTACTTTGCATGTTTGAAAAGCTTATTCTTCAACAAAGGTGGCCAATCCAATGCGTATTATTCTAGAGCACATATCATTAGTAGACTTTACATATTTACAGATGATACATCTCATAGGACATTAGCTTATGGAGGCATTCTTGTTACAACAGAAAGCTCATGACATTACATATCGGACCATTTCATTTTGTCACATGTCTGTGGCTTCAATTTTTCAGATAATTTAATTCTTTCTATATGATATCCTGTTCCTCTTCTGTTTGACAATGTTCTCTGAAATAAAGTAACTCTTTAATAATTTGTTATTATGGTTACTATTACCAAGCCTTGTTGCAAAGCTTGAATTATTTTTTTAAAGTACTTAATTACACTTCAATAACAGTTCCATTGTGGATTCATACCTGGCCCTTTACTGAAAAATTACTAAAAATGGCCATTTTTTGGATGTACATTGAATAATGTCTAAGGCAGCAAATTTCTTTGAATAGTTCAGTTCAAGGTGTAGAAGTATCCAACTTTGGGCCTTTCATCTGAGTTGGCTAAGTAGTAGAGAATCTGCTGCAAAAAATATTTATTGAATACTTTCCTTTCTTTGTTGTACATAGGTTTATTTTAATCTTTATAGGGGAAAATAAACGAAAGAAGTGGGGTTTTTTTGAAGTATTCATGAAAGCATTCTTCTTTCTTTCTTTCAATTTTTTCCAGTTAGTTTAAAAATTGAAAAATTACATATCCAGTAAAAGTTAGGCATTATACAAATTCAGATAAGTATATTAGCATGTATTTGTGTATTTATTCTTTGTTATAATTATAATTATATTATATAATACATATGTAACGTATGTCAGTGCACCCAAACTTAATGCTTCCATCTTTCAACAAAAGATAACTTTTCCACATATAACACATAAATAATTAAAAATATAAATACTACCTAGACAGTATCCTTGAGATTATATATATTATGTGGACTCTACTGCAAAATTTCCTTTTTTCCCACATCTCTCCTGTTAGTAACCTCTGCCCCTAATCCTCATGGCTTTTTAACTTCCTTCAAAAATTCGTATATCTGAGTCCACTCTGTTTTTACTTCTGACTAGGTGTAATTACCATAGTGTGCCAGACTTTTCATTCCTGATGCTTTTCAAAGAGTGTAGGCTATGTGAGGTACAATATATATATATATATATCTCATATGATGGGTTACGTGCAATGCTCTTCTGATTTCGTTATACTGTTTCCCAAGAGGAACTATTATATGCTGTACCTGCATAGAAGTTAGATTCCTTTTATATAATCTGAGAGTCTCTGTGACATGCTCCAAACTTCTAAGGCAGACATCCTCTGTGGCCAACTACGAACAATGTGACAGCTTACATAACTCTAGCCCTATGTGGTAATACCAGGAAAAAAACAGGGAGAGAAGAAAGAGAGAGGAGCAAATATGGGTGAAGAAAATGAAATGCGCATTTTCACAAAGCTATGATATTTTCATGGGTAAAAAATAATACTTTTCCACATAAAAGCTGTAAGTGCATGTCTGGATGCTAGGAATAGAGGGTTAAAAGAAGTGCCATCTGAGTTTTGAGAAGTAATTGTAGAATGGGAGAATATGAACACAAAGGATTGAAATCATGCAAAGGATAATGCTCCATGGAGCCTGTGCAAGAAGTTCCCGTGAAAACTCTGCTGGGGTAGGTGAGCTCTTTCCCGCTCACTTATTTAGCTGGTGATTGATATCCTTTGGGAGAAGCATTTAATTTCTGAACACAGCCTTCTTAGTGGGGCTGTGATTTTAAACTTACTGTGTAATGAAGTGTATTACCATTTACCATATGATGAGATAGCCTTGTCTGACAGCCAGGGAGCTGCTTAATGTTACATATAGGCCAAATGAGCCAAAAAAAAAAGAGGGGTGGGGTGAAGTGAAGAACTTTGAGCCCTCTAGCAAAAGAGGATACTTCCCCTATGGCAAGCAGCCAGGTCATTTTTTAAAATATCAATTTTATCCAGAAAATTGATTGAGCAGCACTAAACAACTCAAGATAAAGGAATTCCAAGGACGGGGGATTTTTGCTGAATCAACCATTACAGTGATCATAGCAGCAGGTGTTACCCTTTTGGCAGAAATAATTTTTCATGTTTGCAAATGCATTTGTTTTCATGAAAAAATGGCTATTCTCCAAATATACCAGAGTGCTAAAGTCTTTCCTTGTGAATATTTGTACACAATAAATGAGGGAGCACTGTAAAAGCCAAATCAATCAGATGTTCAGAATTTGACTGGTTATTCCCAAACATAGTGTTTTACTGGTTGAACTGATCCATTTGAAGGTTTAACATTATTTGCAAAGCTGATGTGACATCTGCCTATGTAAAAGTAGATAAATACCCAAGTTAAAAATGCAGAATTTGTTGAACTTGCATCTCAGTTTGATTCAGTGAAGGTGTTTATGGTTTTTCAGCAACTTTGACCAGAAAAGCAAAAGAGTAAGCTTATTTTCAGTTCTTTAAGAGAGTCAAGAAATGTAACCATGAAATGTACCGTATAGAAAAAATGGCAGTTGCTCCTGTTTTGCCTAACATTGGTTTTCTAAATTATAATTGTCTCAATCCAAGTTAATTATCCTAGAATCCTTTTATAATAAATATTGAACAGAATACATCTTTAAAAGACTATTCAGCTTGGATATTTGAAAAATTCCAGAGCATTATTAGTCATGTATTGCACTCCATTGAATTAAAAGGAGCCTGGGTGATGGATTTAAATGTAGACCATCTTTCTGACACTTAAATTAAATAACATTAATTCCATCCTAATCATATAAGCCATTATTCTGAAAAACACATGGAAATATTAAAGTTTTATTAAAAATAATTTAAAAAACCCAACAAGTGAAGACCTTTGCCATCAGTCCTATGATCAGCCTATTTTTAGTCAGTAGTCTTAACCTTGTGTAATAACAGACAGATTCCTTGCACAGAAGTTGTATATTCCAAGATGAATTCAGTACATGTGGAAATTATTACTTTGAATCTGGTTAGTACCTCCCTTTAACTAAATCTGAGAACCACAGAACTTAATTTAATGCCTAGTATTTCTAATTCTAAACTTTCAGACCTACATTTAAGATGAATTTGCCTCCTATCTGTAATGTATTCTCTTGTATATACTTTTTTTAAAAGCAGATGCATGGATAGATGCAAGATCTGTAATACGAAGCTGACAAAAGGTCTGTGTGTGATAAAATGCCTTCGTATCACAACTTATTTTTATGATAGGACCTGCATAGTCTTATAGATTTGTCTCATGTACAGTTTTACTATAGTGTGCTGGTTTTGACTAGGGTAGAGTTAATTTTCTTCATAGTAGCTTGTATAGGACTTTGTTTTGGGTTTGTGATGAAGACAGTGTTGATCATACAGGGATGTTTTTGTTATTGCTGAAGAGTGTTTACACAGAGTCAGGGTCTTTTTTACTTCTCATACCACCTCATTAACAAGTGGGCTGGGATTGCACAAGAAGCTGGGAGAGGACACAACCAGGACAGGAGACCACAAATGACTGAAGGGATATTCCATACCATATAACGTCACACATAACAATAAAAAGCCACGGAAGAAGGAAAGGGGGAAAGTTTGGAATTATGACATTTGTCTTCTCAAGTAACTGCTACATGTGATGGAGCCCTTCTTTCCCAGAGACAGATGAACACCTGCCTGCCAATGGGAAGCAGTGAATAAATTCCTTATTTTTCTTTGCTTGTGTGTGCAGCTTTTGCTTTCCCTATTAAACTGTCTTTATCTCAACCCATAAGTTTTCTCACTTTTACCCTTATGATTCTCTTCCCCATCCCCCTGTAAGGGGAGTGAGTGAGCAGCTGTGTTGTGCTTAGTTGCTGGCTGGCATTAAACCACAACATACTGGTACAAAGCAGCCTCTAAAATAATTTTGTAAGTAGATATAAAAATAATTGTAGACAGGAAAGAGGCTCTGGAGAATTCTGGAACAGACATGAAATAGAAACAAAGTAAATGACACTTGCTGTTGTCCCATGGATGTTTAAAAAAAAAAAACAAAAACAAAACAACACAACAGAAAACAGTAACTGTCATTTTCATCACCCAGATCTGATTTAATCAGATCAATATACAACTGCCCTGGAGCTCACAGTAATCATAATGCTGTGAATCCCTCCCATCTTAATTTTCACTCTTAAAATTTTCTTATTAAAGACAAAGTATGTCTCAAGGGGTAAATTTCTGAAATGTTTTTATAAACAATAGTGAATTTTCAATATCAAAGACGAACCAGAATTTCCAGCCTTCCTATCAGTCCCACTGATCCTAGATCCATATCCATAAGTGCCCTGTGGTGTTATATTTTTTTCTTGTCAGTCTCCTGTTTTCTTAACAGCTGCTATGATTTGCTTTCAGTGGGAGTATGTTAGAATTTAACCAGTAATTTGATGTCATTGGAGGATTCTCTGAGAAGAAAAAAAATCTTTCCTTTTGTACTGTACTGATATAATTGGAAAAAGCGCCCAAGAAAGCGCCCAGGTTCTAACCCACAAATGGTGAGTTTCTGTGTTGTTTCTGTAATGAAAGGTAGCTTTCTATATTGTTAGATGTACAGGCTATGTTTTATTGTTGTTGTTGATTTTTTTCCTTTTTTTTTCCTCTACTTATGTCTTATGTTTGAAACATCAGGAATCCCATGTCTTTATAAGCTCTTTTTGTTAGAGAACTTTGCTCAGATGAGATGACTGTAAAAATCTGATGCACAAACCTATAACTTGTGCTGCCACACTCTATCTTCTTTGCTCTGCTCAGCAAAAGCAGGAGGTAGTCGGTGTAAGCAACCTCTCTCTCTGGAAAGTGTACTTCAATGGTAAGGGCAGAGTTACAGCTCATGTTACAGTCCTACCTGACAACAAACTTTGGTTCCCTGAAGAGCTTAAGTAGAGCTGCTGATAAAGGGATCACAGTGACGGTTTGATCCTTTAGTGGCTCAGCTGGTGTTCAATTGGCCAGACTCTTCTGACTTGACTTCAAAGAGGAACTGCAATTTGATAATTATAATGTAGAAAATAATAATTACAATAATCTCAGAAAAAAAGAACAGCCCCGCAAAGATAATTTGAGGCATTCACATACATTGTAAAGAACCAGAAAACTGTAAAACCCTTCTTCATGCCTTTGTCTTATTTTTTGTTGTGAAATGTAAATTTGTGGAGCTGTGGAATGTTTTATTGATGATTCTACACAGCCGTGTGAAAAATATAATTGTGTGAATGGCTGAGTTATTTGGAAGCCTGGATTAATAGTTGGGAAATAATTAGTTCTGGTCATAAACTAGAAAAGAAAGCATGAACACTCTGTCATTTTAATCATCAATTCTGTAATTTTGAATTTAATAAACGGTGTTGAATTAAGAAAGTTGTTTGATATAAAAAAATACAAATTTGTAAGATGCTATCACACACCTGAGATATACTATTCCTGTTTATTATTTTACAAGCCATCTTTATTATCCTCTCACACAACATCAGAACAAATCTGCATCTGTTAAAGTGAATTTTGTCATTCTTGAGTCTAACTATTCCCTTGTCTTTTCTTGTATTGAAAAAAACATTCATTACAGAACACATGGCAAATACTTATTAAGATTTATTTCAATTTTTATTGCCTTTGAAACATTTGCTCCTTAACTCTGGTTATAAAAACTTAAAACTTATTCAGTTTGGAACTTTACATCTACCAGTTAAAAGGGTAGAATGAAATACAACCTAGCAAAGAATAAGGTTTATTTTAGCCTATGTTTTCTGAAAAATCACACAACAGGAAATACCAAGGCACCACAGAATTTCCAGGTCATATAATTCAATTGTAAAAATTCTGAAGCAATAAAGAGATAAAATGACTGATCTATAGGTATGCAGGAATATATAGTTGCTTTTGAAGAAAAGAATACATACAAAAACTAACATCCTCATCATAAGCAATAATATGCTAATGTATATGTGTGAACCGTTCAAAATTTGATTATTTTGGATTTTTGGAACTAATTGCTTGAACTATAGTCTACTGCAGATATGGAAGCTACCTAATATGACCCAGAGAAATATCGATGTGATGTGGATATTCATATAATCTGGTGTGGGATAGTTTGGTCCTCTGGTTAAAGAAAAAAACATAATAATGTGAGCTCAGAAGTATAAATTCCTTATATAAACAATGCTGAGAAGCTGAAATCTGCAAACAGCCAAATAAAATTATTTTCTTCTAAAGAGAGATGGCCAAATTGAAGCTGTCAAAATTAGAAATCACTATAAAAATGGTATGTTTCCCATTTTGTAACACTGGGTTAATCTTGTATTTGTTGTCACAAAGTTCACAGAGGTGTTTGGCGGGGTTCTTTTCCTAAGTGTTTAATATTTACATTTACTCACCTAGGACTTCTGGAAGTAATCTGTTGTGGTGATGCTAGTGTTGACTTCATTAGTGTTGCAATGAGCAAGCCAAATAACAAAGTGCCTGACTAATTATGCCTACAAATTCTCATGAGCAGAAAATGGAAAATGCTTCCCAAAATCATTCGCTAAGAAAAACAAGGAGTATAGAATTTTCATAACTGCTTTTCAGTATTGTATGTGTTCATTGTCTAACTAGTCCACAATAGACTTAGGAAGCTATCTGTGAGAATCAAATTACTCACTTGAACACTGTCCTAGTGTCTCAAACACAGACGACACTCAGAACACTGAAAAGACTAAGAAAAGCTATGATTCTACCAGGAACTCCACAAAACATTAAGCATTAGAAACAGAAAGAATTACAGTTCTGATGCCTCATTCTTTGTTAGGTAGAACTTAATGAGTAAAGAAAATAGCACAACATTAATCCATTCTTGTGACAAACTTAGCAACATAAATGGGAACTGGTGCAAACTGATTTGTCTTTGTTACTGTCTTGTAACACCGTGACCCTCTGTAGCTACCCAAGTGCAAAGTCATGCAAACTATTAGCTTTCAAGTCAAACTGTACTGTTGGCAGTGCATCCAGTTAACTGAAACTGCAATTTCTATTTCATTAAAAATAGGAAAATAATGGCATACTATGTGCTGAGTAATTTTAATTCAGTCAATAGCAATAGATAGTTTAGAATTAAGTAAAGGGCTGACCTTCAATCTTTTGATTTCAGGGCTTATTTTTCCACAGAGCTTATGTGCGTGCCATTATATATCTGAAAGCTTTGGGTTAATCAGATGCTTTTGTATTTAAGTACAAAGAAATGATATTATTTATGCTAATTCAGTTATGTAGGATGTAGTGAAGATTTTAAAATAGACTATGTGGCTATGTGTCACAGGATTGAAGATTCAAGGTTATTTCAATACACAATAAGAATGTTTCCGTTTATAACTGCCATAAGAGAGGCAACACTGATCAGCTCAAGTCATATCTCTGAAGTATTCCAGTTGATAACATCTACCCAGAGTTATATGCTCACCTACAACAGTTTCTAATGGTTTTGTGATATTACAAAATGGTTAAATATTAATCTCTCATTATTTGCCTGTTCTGAAGCAAAGGAAATTCCATTTTGAAAAAGTATCTTCTTTTTGAAAAATCAAGATTACTAAGCAATATTAATAAAATTTTAATTTTCACCTTTGGATGTCCAGATTGCTTAATTGGTCCCTAACACAGTCCTCACCAACCAAGGCAAACTCCTCTATTGTCCTGACTCCCTCTGGGGCCTCAGTGGTCCGAGGCTCCTCAGGACAGCTTCCAGCAGAGTAGACAGAGACAAAGAAGGCATTCAGTAACTCAGCCTTCTTTGTATCTTCTGTCACCAGGGCACCCACCTCATTCATCAGTGGGCCTACTTTGCCTCTACTGTTCATTTTTTCTGCCATGTATTTGAAGAAGCTCTTCCTGTTGTCCCTGACCCCTCTGGCAAGGTTTAATTCTAAGGAGGCCTTAGCTTTCCTAGTTGCCTCCCTACAACCTCTGACAACAGCCTTACTTTCTTCCCAAGTGGCCAACCCCTCCTTCCATGATCTATAAACTCTCCTCTTCCACTTGAGTTTGCCCAGCAGTTCCCTGTTTAACCAAGCAGGTCTCCTGGCTCCCTTCCTTGACTTCCTATATATCGGGATGCTTTGATCTTGAGCTTGGAAAAAACAGTCCCCGAATATTAACCAGCTATCTTGGGCCCCCTTTCCTTCAAGTACCCTTTCCCATGGGATTTTCCCTGACAATTGCTTGACAAAGCACAATGGGTGTAAGCTGGAACATAGGAGGTTCCGCTTAAACTTCAGAAGAAACTTCTTTACTGTGAGGGTAACAGCACTGGAACAGGCTGCCCAGGGAGGTTGTGGAGTCTCCTTCTCTGGAGACATTCAAGACCCGCCTGGACACTTTCCTGTGTGATCTCATTTAGGTGTTCCTGCTCCTGCAGGGGGATTGGACTGGATGATCTTTCGAGGTCCCTTCCAATCCCTGCCATTCTGTGATTCTGTGGTTCTGTGATTTTAAGTAGTTTCAGAGAAGTTTAGCATAGCATTATTTGAGTATTATGATATTGACTGGCATAGAAAAGAGAAATAAACCTGTAAAAATTAAATAGGAGGTATACCTCAGTTTCCTTAATTCACTAATTTTTGAAAACTGTTAAATCGGTGGGGTTCTTAATTTGAAACATTATAAAAGCATTTCATTAAAAAAAACCCAAAAAACCAAAACAGTAATCATCTTATTTTTCTCTTTCTTATTAATTCACTTGTAATAAAACTCCAATATTCAGATACACCATATCAATGGGTATTTTTAAAAAGAATCTTTTGATTTCCCAGAATGATTCAAATTTAGATAACAATAAATATGCTAAACAAGATAAAATATCTGAAAGAGTAGAATTAAGAGGGAAAAAAGAAAAGAGTACAAACCATTTCTAACAGTTATGTTGTGTACTACAGAAGAAATTACAAATTCATCAAGCAGAAGTTGATCTTGAGAGTATGGTGAGCTGGTTGACATAAGTTTCAGTTAATAAAGAATGAAAAGAAATGTAAAAGAATTTAAACTACTCAGCATCATGTATCATAAAACTAGTTAGCTTTATTTAGTGTTATTTAGAAAGATTATGAATTTGGTTGATAAACATATTTGTGCTAATCTGAATTCTTTAACTCTGTGAGACATTCAGTTTGGAATGATGCTATATCTGCTTAAAAACTAAAAATCAATAAACAAACATAAAACTTTACTGTCTTAAAATTTATATTTTTATTTAAAAATGGGAAAGCCAGTTCTTCCTGGCTGCATTGGTGGTACTGGATCTAAAAGCACTCTCCTGCTCTAGCTTTAAGTATATGTCTTGGTTGTATCAAGGTGAAATCAAGCATGTTTGATGCTTTTTCACTCCTGTATTCCCCACCCCATTGTGCATCACTCCCCTCTGCACTATGCTCCCATCAATGGAAACCATGATGTGCAGGCTGAAAAGACACATTATTTTTGAAAATCAGATTCTACCACTGACACTCAAGTATTTTCACAACTGTTTCTTTTTTTTTTTTTAATTAATTCATAAACTGACCTTTTGTCAGGCATACTAGGACTCTCACCATGTTTAAGTAAAGCATCTCTTTTAAGAAACATTCCTTCACCATTTCAATGACTTTCCCATGATCCACAGAATTATAGTATTTGAATTAAACCTATATATTTTAAAATCCATAATATTTAAATCCACCTATTTTCAGTCAATTTTCAGTTCATGTATGCTTAGCCTTCTCTCATAACGTGATGATCTATTAACTGGAAATTATACATAGCTGGAGGTCTTTAGTGACTCCTTACTCTCAGATAACTTGGTTGTTTGGGGTTTTTTGGGTTTTTTGTCTTGTTTTGTTTTGTTTGTTTGTTTGTTTTTCAAATTTCAGCTTGAAATTGCTATCATATTTCAAAAAAGAGTGCATTTGACTAGGCCAAAGACTCATTTTTTTTTTCTTCTGGGCCAAGTTTTAAACCTCAACTTTGTAATTCCCTTCCAGCTAAGCTTCAAATGCACTCTTGACCTGAAACATAAATAACATTCTCTGTACTTTTTCCAGACACATTATTGCTATTGTAGTAATTGTGTGTATATAAATTGTTATAGAAACACTCATTGACTCACGGTCTAATTTAAAAACTAATTTATTGGGATCTTGTTAAAGGGTAACACTTCTGTCTGATGGTAATGGGAGTCTACACTGCAATGATTACTACAGTGGTGTCTTCAGCTGGATTGGATGAGATTCCAGCTGCTCTATGGTCCTATGTGACCACTCCAGCATATGAATAATGCACTGCTATTGATTACCTTAACTACTAATAAAACATCTCTCAGATATCACAATTATGTTCAAAATATTGTCTTCTGTGACAATTTTTTTCATCTACATAAACAGTTTTCTTTTGGCTCTTTATAATTGTTTTATCTATGTATAGTTTGATCAGTTCTGCAGCAGGAAGTGCCTGAGGGTTTTTGGAATACTATATATAGAATATTAATATGCATATTTAAGGACAACTTTTGGACAAGATACAACAGAACCTGCCTGAGGGAATTGCTGGAACTGTCCAAAATTCCCATCTGGCAAGCTTCTGTAAAAATCACATAGCTACCCGATGGTGAAGGTGGCTAACAGTGCAGTCAGTCACCTGGTTAGAAGTAGGCCCTTTGTTTCAAACTAGCTCGTTATCTCACATGTGCAGATGGTTGGCTGGGTAGATCTTGGACCAGGGAATTAACATCACAGCCGTGATGTCCAGGCACACCACAGTTATAACTAAAGGGTAGACTTTAATTTCAACTTGAACTCACTAATAACTAAGATTTGTAGCATTTGTCACATAATGGATTGATGAAAATGCTTTGGTATATGTAAGGTTAAACAGTAAATATATAAATCCAAGGAAAATATGATTGGAATAAGAATAGAACATGATTATGTTGGGGTCTTTTATTCTGCAGAAGAATAGGATTTCCTTATCACTAGCAAGCAGGGTCAGTCTATATATGTAAGTAGAGAAAATCTCAAAACATGGATGCAGATTTGAACGGCACTTCTGGTTCTCTCTATCTTGTATTATAAAACTGCACTCACAGAAAATCTTTTGTATAGGCTAACATTCGTCTTCACCCTTGTCATGATGGATTTATTTTCTGTTCATGCTTTTTGGCATCTAACCATAAAATACAGCATACATGATGCATTGCAAAAGGATGGTCTTCCGGAGGATCAAAACAGACAACTAAGCATTTCTTACAACTGGAAGTAAAATTGTTTTTTACTTTTTGACTGTCTGCTCTACTGAGATTTGGTTTTGCTGACATACTTTTACATTTATTTCCTCTGCAAGAGAGAAAAGATCAGGGCTACAGAAGCAGTGTCTTATTGCATGTATTTATATTATTATGAATTTGATATAGTGAGCACTTAACAATTAATTGTTTGAGTTCTAATAAAACTAAGCCCTGTTGTACTGGGTTGTACCAATTCTCTCTTTTTTTTCCCTTCATATTTTTTTTCTATTTTTTTTTACTTATTTCCTTGCCATATATCCTTGTCTGCTTAGAGATTTCTGTAGATAAAACAAAGAAGTGCTTTGCTATCATTGGTTTATTCCGATTCACTCCTGTCCAGAACCACAGAAAACCCAGCTAGAAGACAAGGAGTTTTAAGCATATAGTGCCTCTTTCCATTACCCTATGGAATTATGTAAATTAAAGAAAATGTAAATTTCTATGTAAATTAAAGAAATCTTAAATTACTTTCTAACCTATCAGAGCATTAAGCAACTTGTTTCATAGGGCAATGACTCTTTCGCTCCCTGTAGACTGCCCTTTTACACAACCTTCGTGTTAATTTGTGTACAATCTGGTGGGATGGCTCCCATGTCTGGAGCATTAGAATGGAAGGATATAGGCTCTTCAGGAAGGACAGACAGGGGAGAGGAGGAGGGGACATTGACCAGCTGGAGTGTATGGAGCTCCACCTGGAAACAGATGAGGAGCTAACAGAGAGTCTTTGGGTAAGGATTAAAGGGAGGGCAGGGAAGGGGGATATTACAGTGTGGGTCTGCTACAGGCCACCAGACAAGGGAAACTGAGCAGATGAGGCCTTCTAAAGGCAGATAGGAGCAGCCTCACATTCACAAGCCCTGGTCCTCACGGTGGACTTCAACCACCCTGATTTCTGTTGGAAGGACAACACAGCAGAGCATGAACAATTCAGGCAGTTCCTGAAATGCATGGATGACAACTTCCTCCTCCAAGTGGTTCAGGAACCAATGAGGAGGGGTGACATGCTGGACCTTTTTCTAACCAACAAGGAGGGACTGGTGGGGAATGTGAAGGTTGCAGGCAGCCTTGGCTGCAGAGATCATGAAATGGTGGAATTCAAGATGCTTAGGGCACTGAGGAGGGCTCACAGCAAGTTCATTACCCTGGATTTCAGGAGGGCAGACTTTGACCTCTTCAGAGACCTGCTTGGTCAGGTACAGCGAGATAAATTCCTGGAGGGAAGAGGGGCTCGGGACAGCTGGCTAATACTCATGGATCTCCTCCTCCAAGCTCAGGCTGAGAGAGTAGGGGCTGTTCAGCTTGGAGAAAAGAAGGCTTTAGGGAGATCTTATAGCTGCCTTCCAATACCTGAAGGGAGTCTACAAGAAAGTTGGAGAGGGACTTTTGCAAGGGCAGGTAGTGATAGAACAAGGGTTAATGGCTTAAGCTGAAAAAGAGTAGGTTTACATTAGATATTAGAAGAAATTATTTCCTGTGAGGATGGTAAGACATTGGAACGGGTTGCTCAGAGAAGTTGTGGATGCCCCTTCGCTGGAAGTGTTCAAGGCCAGGTTGGATGAGGCTTTGAGTTACATTATCCAGTGGAAGGTGTCTCTGCTCATGGCAGGGGGATTGGAACTAGATGATCTTTAAGGTCCCTTCCAAGCCTAACCCTTCTATGATACTATGAATCTTTGTCTTCTACCTCCATTCTCTCTGCTTTCTCTTTTCTTAGCTTTAACTGAACTCCATCACACAGGAAATCTTTATCTTACTCTTTTCAGAGCATATCAACTTTGTGTCTGTTTTCCAATTTTTCAAAATTCTGTCAAACATTGTTTCTTCAGTTTTTCATAATAATTTAATAAGCATTTTAGGGTCGTATCTTAAATTTCTTCTTCTATGTGTTTCCCTTGGTTCTGTTCACTTCATGCCATCTCTCTCATTCTGCTCTCTTGATTTTATTTTATCATGCAAAAACAACAGGAGATAAAGTCTCCTTAGATGTTAGACAGCACCTGCCACAGATCTTACTAAAATTTCCTGCCAATAATGGTTTTCCTGATAAATCTCATAATTACTAAGACAATATGCTCTTTAGTACCATGTATAGAAAATTACAACCACCTGACTAAGAAACTGAAAAAGTTAAAATTATATGTGACTCAAAGATTATTGCTTTCAGGGTAGAATATCATACAGTTTCCTACCTATGAATCCTACATGAGGGAACAGCTCAGTTATAATTTCCTTATTTGGAAAATGAAGGAAATATAGTCTCTTCACTGGAGAGGCTGCGTTTGTTATCCTAAAGAAGCACAAGGATCATAGCTCACCTGACGTCTCCCTCAGGGCACCCAAAGGGTTTAAACATGATACAGCCTACTCATTTCTACATTAAACAGCAAATATCTTGGAGAGTGATTGAACTGCAGAAGGCAGAGGGCTGCCAGTGTGTCTCTTTTTCTAATTAATCCCTAAGGAAACTAAGTATTTGTGATCTGAAATGTTGACTAGTTTAAGAAAGAAAATAATTTTAAAATTGAAAAGCTTTATAATCAGTAAGTAAGCAATGTAATATGTAATGCTTTGGGTATGACTTAATATATAGTGAATATTAAGAGTTACTTCTTCAATTAGTGTAGTTCTGCACTCAGATATGTAACAGGTAAAAGACTATCACTGTCTTGCTTAAGTTCTATAACGTCTGTGATTAGGATAGCTGAGTGAAAATGGAACCTTATAAAAATATCTTCTTACATGATATCCATGTCTAGAAGTATAAGGACAGATTCTGATTGTTTTCTATAAAATAAAATAAAATAAAATAAAATAAAATAAAATAAAATAAAATAAAATAAAATAAAATAAAATAAAATAAAATAAAATAAAATAAAATAAAATAAAATAAAATAAAATAAAATAAATTCTACAGCCTAAAATGTCTTGTACCAAAGGGCTTTCTTGCTGAATGAAAAGAAGAAATTGAGGCAATTTGACACTTTATGAGCAGCCAAGCAAGAGGGCTTTTCCTTATTTTGTAGTCTCATCAAAGTTAGGAATGGTAATGAACTCATGTGAAAAATATTTGCTAGGCAGAAGGACAGAACCTTTATGGAAAAAATTGAGATGTGACCAATCACTGAATCACAGGATCACAGAATGGCAGAGGTTGGAAGGGACCTCAAAAGATCATCTAGTCCAATCCCCCTGCCAAAGCAGGTTCCCTACAGAAGGTTACACGGGAAAGTGTCCAGGCGGGTTTTGAACATCTCCAGAGATGAAGACTCCACAACCACTCTTGGCAGCCTGTTCCAGTGCTCTATCACCCTCATAGTAAAGAAATTTTTCCTTAAGCTTGTATGGAACTTCTGGTGTTCCAGTTTTTGCCCATTGCCCCTTGTCCTGTCACCCACCACCACCAAAAAGAGACCAGCCCCATCCATTTGGCCTCCACAGTTCAGATATTTGTAGACATTGATAAAATCCCCTCTCAGTCTTCTCTTCCCCAGGCTGAAGAATCCCAGCTGTCTCAGCCTCTCCTCATAAGGCAGATGCTCCAGGCCCCTTATCATCTTTGTAGCCCTCCACTGGACTCTCTCTAGAAGATCCCTATCCCTCTTGAACTGAGGAGCCAAATATTCTTCTGGAATGTTAACTACAGTCTAGGTTACCCTTAATGGTTGTAGAGGCCTAAATTTAAGTTGCTGAATCAAGGATTTAGATGACCAATGGCCAGGGATAAACCTATCTGTAACTCGAAGCTCAGTTCTTAGCAGAATGACTGCATGACATTCACCTAGTTTTATCACAAACATAGTTGCTAAGCTGTGAGAGACTGTAGAATGTAAAGCCATATGGAATGTAAAGGCAAGATGAGTAGAGTAACAACATTGAAACAGAAGTGTTGAGGTGGAAATAACTCAGGGATCTGGAAGAAAAACATGGATAGAAATCTAAGTTAAAAAAGGTAGGGACATGGGAGATCTCAACTCAACAACATCAAGGATTAGAACATTCCAAGAGGTGATGGAAGCTAACTCTTCCCCAGATGACTGATAAGAGTTGAGTTAGCATAAGATTAGGTTTGTGAGAATACTAATGCTTAGCCCAGAATCTTGCAGGTCTTAGCTCTCAGCTGTATTTATTAGACAGTAAATAGTTTTTGTGTGTTCATGAGATTGTGCATCTTGTTTTCAGAGACTCTGCATGGCAAAACATTCCTGAAAAAAGTGTGGTTCAGTAGGGGAAGGTTTCAGCAGGAGACTATTTCAGAATGAGTTGAATCACTCTCCAGAGTGATTTCTGGCAGGTAATATGGGAGGTAGGTTATCTGATATTTAGAGAAGCCTTAGCTCTGCTGTGAACAGATAAATCAATCAATGCAACCAGCCATCCATTGTGGGTTCTTTTATTCTTTGATATCCACATCTTCTAGTCTGATAGAAGTGGTTAAAAAGTTCCCTCTCAATAGTTCACATGTTTGGGAAGGATTTTTACTCTGGTTGCCTGCTCAGGAAAACATTACTTTATTACTTGTTAGACCATATTGCCAATTTATTTTCTTAACAGGGGTTGTGGATAGATTTATACTTTTAGTTCATTTCTCGAACACAAAATATTAAATTCTTATTTTATTGTGTAGCTCTAGAAAGACAGGACTAAACAGGCACATACAGTGCTTATGCTTTAATGCAACCCTTTCAGTACCTTTCTAATTAATTTGCCATGGTTTTGAAGTGTTTTGAGCCTCCATTTGCTTAAAACAGTGCAAAATCTGTATTTATTCAACCTCACTTTAGGCTTCAAACTGAGACTCCCTCCCTCCTTTTTGGAGAGATATAGGCTCTCCCCAGGGTGATTGAGATCTCAGATCATTTGAATTTCTCTCTTAAGGTGTGTATTTGGTCTGGCTGAGATGGCATTAATTTTCCTCTCAGCAGCTCTCATAGTGCTGTGTTTCATATTGGTAGCTAGAAAGCTGTTGATAACACACCAGTGTTTGGTTACTGATGAGCAGCGCTCACACAGCACCAAGGCTGTCTATCCAACATTCCAGTCCTCGCAGTAGGCTGAGGGTGGAGAAGATCTTGTGAGAGGACGCAGCCAGAACATATGACCCAGATGACCAAAGGGATATTCCATACCATATGACATCTGCTCAGAAATAAAAGTTGGGAGAATGGAGGGAGAGGGGTGCATTTGTTATTTACGACATTTGTCTGCCAGAGCAACCGCTAGGTGCACTGAAGCCCAGCTTCAGGGAAGGGGCTGGACATTGCTTGCTAATAGGAAGTCAACAATAAATATTTTGTTCTTCCTTTGCTTCTGCGCCTGTGGCCTTGCTTTGTGCTTCTATTAAACTGCCTTTATCTTGACCCATAAGGTGTTTGTTTGTTTGTCTGTTTGTTTGTTTGTTTGTTTTTTCCCATCTTATTTTCTCCCCTCCCTATCCTGCTGAGGAGGAGAGTGATAGAGTGGCTGGGTCAGCACCTGGCATCCATCCAAAGTTTCATTCCATTAAGTACAGAAATAGCTGATACCATTTTCATGTCTAGGTTAGGCTCCTCAGGAAAGTGCCAAAAGCTAAGTGGAATGAATCTAGATTACATTTTCTGAAAAAAAGTTTAGATTAAAAAAAGTCCTTCCAATGAAAGCTGTTAACGTACTGAAAAGGGAGAATAAACATTAGACTTCCTTTCAAGCTTACTCCTTAATTTCCATGAGCATATGGCCTGTTAACTCACCTGGTTGCAATCGCATTTGGTACTAACTTGTGTGCCTATGTTTCCTTGTCAGCCAGCAGACTGGTACTTTGTTGCTTGAGAGTTACATGCTGATTGCTACCAGTGTTCAGATGACATTGTGTATATTTTTGCTCAGTTCTTCTGCTATGAGTTACAAGGATGAAGGGTCTGAACAGCCAGCACTCTCATTCCATGAGAGCAAGGAATGAAATCAGAATTCAAAATGCCTGAAATAATGGTGTATTTTATCTGACTTGCAAAAAATATGTGTTTTCACAAGTATTATTGCTAAACTTCCTCAAAGTGCTACAATTAAAACCAAAGTGTCAGAATGCAGCACACCTCCAGATATCAGTTCTTTGTAAAACAAAACAAAACTAAAATATGGAATGGGAATCCTCCCAGCTACAGCTTCTATATATGCCTAAAGATCTTTTGGACTATAAATGTTACAACTCTTTGTCAAAATTGGGTCAGAAATTCTATTTTGTTCAGATCTAGGACACAGAACTCACACTGTGTAGTAGCCACTAGAACTAGATGAATTATTGATGAGCAAAACCAGAATATTAATTCACAGAAGAGCAAGATATTTTTGTTTCTAACTTCTTCTCATGTCAGTGATAAAATATCTTATGATCATTTGGTATGAGCCTCATTAAATATCTGCAACCCATGCCTTTCAAAACTCAAGCTTTAATGCTTTCTAGCCTTTATTTCAGCTTTAAATACTAGCAGTGAAATCAAGATACATTAATTACTAAGAGCAAAGATTTTGCTAAAAAGACAGTGCATTCAGTCCTTCTGCCTGGCATTCACATGTTTTCCAACCTTACAAAAGCAATTGACACAGGGATTTCAAATAAACTTATTTTCACCTTCCTGTATGTTTTGGGTTTGTTATTTTAATTGTAGACTTTTATCGAGACTGGAAAAAACCCAAGCAACCAAACAAACAAACAAAAAAAAAACAAACCAAAACAAAAAAACCCAGGGAGAATAACCAATTTGCAGGTCATTTCTCTGGAACATGAGAGGTCAAGTTCCCCTGTCTATTAGAGTTGGCACTCATACTGCCCAGTTACCAGGAAAATGCCTTAGTTACCGGACTGTAAAAAACTCTATATTTTTATTCTTTCCATCCTTCCTTCTAGACTAGCAACAGAAAAGGAAGAAAAAAATCAAAAGGCAAGGAAGGTCTGATTTTGCAGCTTAGTGAGGTAGCATTGCCCTTAAGATGGGGTAAAGTTCTGAGTTTCCTAGAACTCGTGATATTAATTCTTATCACTTTCCCTGTTTGATATATTGCATCATTCTATCATAAACATATTTTTCATATACAAGTACAATTTTAATTTACCAATACTTCATCATTCTAGTCATATTAATTTTACTTTCAAAATGACTAGGCTGAACTGATGATCGTAAAAAGTCTCTGTTCATTTATTTTTGCTTAACAATTTAGATCTATGACTAATTGAATAATATCTTCTCTTATATGTCCTGATTAATTTTGATATCTTTATTTTGTGTCAAATTCTTTTAGCTCCTGTTTTCCACATCTCTCTAGTTAAATAAGCTTATCTACTGTGAATGTTTGTTCTGCTTCTATATAGAGTCCATCTGAAGTGGGTCCTTTTTAGGAACAGTGTTCTCCAGGGAGGGAAAACAGGAAAAAGAGGAAACAAATACACAATAAAACACAAGAAACATTCCCTACCCATTTTCTCTGTCTTCTTCAACTCAAACAAATTTTCATGATAAAATGGAAAAAAAAAAACCAAAAAAAAAAAACCAAGATTTTTTTTTTTTTAATTCAGTTCCATGACTTCTGTGATTATGGGAGTTTAAGTACACCTATAGCATACAGAAAGCATTAAAAACAGTTCACATTGACAATATTGTAGGTGTTTTACATCTCATAATCTAGTGAAATATGAGTAACTACCTGAGACTATTGAGGCACTGGGAAACTTTAAAAAGACATAATATAGTACAATGAAAACTCAAACTGCAGGGGTTAGTTTTGTTTTGTTTTCAATTAGTAGAAAGACTTTATAAGTAGATATCAAGATCTGTGTTTAAGTATTAATTAATGAAATTATTTGTCAAATGCAAATTTGTCTTAAATTGTGTCAGTCATGGTTAAGTTTTGTGTCAGACTCGTGTAGCCCAAATTAATATGTCACTGATCATAATCAAAGGCTTGTTGAATTTATTAGAAAATTAGAAATGGATTAAATGGTTTATGAAACGTGTCTGTAATATATAGGCATGTCTTTCATGTTTGGGGAAAAGAAAAACAAAACAAAACAAATAACCCTAACAGATTAAAAACTCAGTATTTCTTTGTCTGTTGCTCATTGGTTTCTGACAGAAGAAGGTGTGTCACTATTTTGTTAGGCTTGTCTACACTCCACAGAATATATTTTAAAACTCAGTCATACACTTCTACAAATGTTTTTCTTGTGCTGGTTTCAGTCCTCAGGCTATAAGGGATTTCATCTTTGGGTTTTAAACCTTTCAAAGGTTCAGAACATTACTAGCTCATTTTGGTTTGTTTGCTTGTTTGTTCTTAGAAAAGCCACATCATAGCCAACTTCAATTTTTATTTTTTAAAGAAAGAGATGAAATTGTGTTAGCTATTCTGCAGCTGATCCATTATTCAGAAAAAGTTGTTGTACTGCTTCCAGTTGAGCCAGAATACCTAGTCTTGTTCTACCTAGAGAAAATAAATTAATACATAAAGATTTCTCTAATGTACTACACAAGTGTGCTAACCTGTACATATAGTATGTCATTCTCAGGACTCTTCCTCATGATTCCCCCCATAGCCAGATTGGAAACTTAAGCTTCTTTAATATTCTAGCTTCATTATTCTAATTTTCTGTGATTTAACAACTTCTCATATTATACTTAATGGAAAAGTCATGCAATATTGAACAGTAAGTGCTGTTAATTTCCTGCTGTATATCATTTGCATTTTTTGTTGCTAGTGTAGAGTAATTAACATGCTCTAATTATCATACTGATTATCTTCTTTAGTTTATGAGAATACAGTCATCTCAATCCTCGTTGATCTTACAACAGTACATTTTATAGCCTTCAATAATAGTATCCAGGGATATATAAGGCTTAGGTTTTTTACTGAAAAATGGTGTGATCTAGCAGTAACAGGTTCCCTAAATGGTTCAATTTGGAACAGACTAATGTAAGTTTTTATAGTTCCTATCAAAAATTATAGAGCCCTGCTTCTGCAGTAGTACAATGCCATGCTTTTTAGTGAACAGTATCGCAGTTGTATTACCGTTATCACAAAAAAAAAAAAGTTTTCTTGTGTTCCATTCAGGTTGCTTTTTAGTCCTCTATTTGTGAACGGTTATGTCAGAAAACACATTCAGCTGGGAAAAGACTTATGAATAATAATGTGTTGTTTCTTTTTGGTTTTTTTTGTTGTTGATTTTTCCTGCAAGGGTGTCTTTTTGCAGAGTAGGCATTTATCTATAGGAAAAATGTTTTTCTAAATCTAAACGTTCTACCTATTTAACTTCCTTAGTCAATTTTAGGTTAATCTACAACTACCTTATAAAAAAGTATTGCAGATAGGAAAATCTAAGGGAAATCAATTCATCTGTTGGAATGCTGTATTCAAGAACATCAAGGCCTTTGGGTTTTGAAAAGAAAAGAAACATGAAGTACAATGAGATACAACTACATATATAAATAGATTACTTTTTTTCACAAGATCAAGTCAAACAATAGGCTAAATTCAAATGGCATATTTTATATTAGTTTATCTTGCATTTATTTAAGCAGAATCATTTAGGCCAGGAGGCACAGATTTCAGCAGTCTGCATTGTGTCTTATGATTTCCTGGGAGTTAGAATTTCATTTGCAGCAGATTCTTCCAGGGGATCAGTAGCTGCTCTGAAGATTTATGCCTTCATTGTAAGTGTTCTCCTTAAATGCTGAAATGGATATTTTCTCTCTGGAAAAAAAGTGCCATATTTGGACTTTTTTTCTTCTTTTCAAGACTATCCACTGTATTGACTACTTTTAGAATGCATGTAAGAATCTGCAGATGTAGAAGGACTGGAAATGTTTATGTAGGAGTGGGACAAGCTGTGTGATTTTTCTTATTTGTATATGGTAAGTCTGTTTTGTATTACAGACTCATTTTTTTCTGTGCAGTCTCAGGATAACTGAGCTCAGAAGTGACTAAAATACTGTTTGTGAGTGATACTAAAGACTGGTGGCTGTTAACAAAGAGAAAAAGTAAAGCACTCCCAAACTCCCCAGTAGGAATTTACTATGAGTTTTCCATACTCATGGTATGTAATTGTAAAGCTTAGAGAAAAGTCCCATAGTGCTGTTAACAGCACGAAAAGCTGAAGTAATTGTAATGAAATCACAGAGTGCATACATCATATTAAATCAGTGGCAGAAGATGGATAGACATCACACATATCCAGAAAATATTTGACCATGAGAACATAAATAACTGTCTTAAAAAAACCCCAAACACACACACACAAAAACAAACCAAACCAAACCAACCAACCAAACAAACAAAAAAACCCCAAAACCCAAAACAAAACTCAAAACTGTAGCATTAACTATACGGGTCAAATATTATTTGAACATATTGTTCTGGATGCTATCAAAATATATAAAAAACCTGATACCTGCTAATTGATCAAACACAAAATGAAGAACAAACTAGGCTAACTAATTTACTGAGAACCTAATTGCTTTGATGAATGGAATATTCAGGAGCAGAGAAAAAATAGAAAACAGTAGTGCTTATTAACACCTAGAATTCTAGAACCAAGACAATCTTTGCTTGATTTATTTTCTTTATTTTTGTCTTCTTTTTTTTTTTTTTGTTCTCTTCTTCCTCATCTCTTTTCAGTCTTTCTTTCTCCTTTAATACTATATTTGAGGTTAAGGAAGAAGTGATGAGTCATTCAGTTGAGATGTACTCCAAGACTCCATTAAAAGGCTCAATATGGTCTTTCTAGTTCTAGTGATTTATAGAAGTATTTTACTTCTTGATATTTTCTTTTTTAGGTTCTAAATACAGATATGTAAAGCAAAGCATAGGTACAATGTCTTTTGGAAGAACAGGAAAGAGATGACATCCAAAAATAACCCCAGATATTAAATCTGAGAGAAATGTGATTTTATTTATTATTTTATTTTATTTTATTTTATTTTATTTTATTTTATTTTATTTTATTTTATTTTATTTTATTTTATTTTATTTTATTTTATTTTATTTTATTTTATTCTAAGCTGAAAGCAATACTACCCATGGGTTTTTTTCTGGATCATAATGTTTAGCTAATAGCTGGCATATCAAAGCTGAAAACCTCTCACTCTTAAGTCAGTGTATTATTTTATTCACACTTTCTTCGCATTTAAGTTAATATTTATAAATGCTGTTACAAAATAAAAATGTCCTTATTAAAATAAAAAAATACATCCTTTATTCCTGTATTTTACAAAAATCTTTTTTTTTTTTTTTTAGTAGAGGCAAAATAGCTTTTCGTTCAGATAAATTAGGGATGGTGTATATATAATAGTTTATTCTTAAGAGTTGTAAGTTTTGTTGTTTAATGTTGACTAAAACATCTTTGATTTTGAACCTTCTGGGTACTCACTAAAAAGAGGACATCTGGGACTTTTACAATAAGAGTTTGTTTTTCCCTACCCAGTCATTTAACTTCAAACAAACAAACAAACAAACAAACAAACAAAATAAAACAAAACAGCAACAAAATAAAACAAACCCCTTAATAAATTTTCTCAATAATAAACCTGAATATGTTTATTCATCTAACTTCTCAATGAACATTTTTAACATTAGTTGTAAGATTTATGTCCCTTGAATTTCCATGGTTGAAAGTTTATCATTTAAGCTGAATTAGTTAGTTTAATCTAGCTGTAAAGTTAATACAAGCAGGTATCTCCAAAGTTTGACTCATCTGTCTATTCTAGGAATTTGCCTCATCCCCTATCTCATAACTGATATATTTTAAAGACTATTAATTAAATTTCCTGTTACTCTATCATTTTTGGTTTTTTAAGTCATTGCTCATCATGCTTTATTCATTGGGTTAACCTAAATGATTTTCTGTCTCAGTGCTTCCTTCTTCAAATTCCACTGAAAGGAGTAGCCACTGTCCTAGCAAATTGTTTACTGAGTGCTGAAGAGCTAATAAGCAGTGTAGCCAAAAAGAGTTGTTGGAATGAGACTAAAAGGGCTAAACTGACCTTTTGTATGCTCATATATAGCTCATGCTGGGTCTAGTAGAGGCTAGAATTTTTCCACAAGTCTCAGGAACTATAGCTTCATACAATTATTTCTCATAGGAATAAAGACACTAATCTTCCCTTTTTAATCCTTCAGGGTCCAGGGAGAGCGACATGGAGCAGAAGATTCCGTGTCAGTGGGTCAGAGGCCCTGAATTAGCTGCAAAGGTTGTGCTTCATCCTCTGCTGCCTTGTGACCTACTTAGTGACTTGTCAAGGACTGATTTAATTACATAAACTTAGCCAGCTACCAGTTAGGTCCAATGTCTCTAATATCTGTTGCCCTCCAAATGTTTTGCCAGTGATACTACAATTGACATTCCTAGTCTATAAAAAAGATTTCATCATACAGAATTCTGTCTGAAAATCTGTCTCAATAGTTAAGGATGTTTTACAGTTAATATCCTTTAAGATTATGAAACAGTTCCCTGGTACGGACTACTGGACAAATTATTTTCCTAGAGGACTACAGATTAAACACAAATCATGGTTTTGAATGTGAAAGGTCATGTTGTTCAACCACTAAGCTACAGTTCAAAATGGGACTTTATGACTTTTACCACTTCTTTCTGTTCTGAATTATTTATCAATTTAATATTTTACTACTATATTTTTTTTTTACCCTTTAAATTTAGAAAACAAATTTAGGTGCTTATGTTAATAAAAGTAATTTTAAAGAGTAATATAATAAACTTAACATTCCCAGGGCTCAAGAGAGAATATTATATTAAGGTTTAGGTTGAGTTCAAATTCTCTCAATCCAAATATTTTTGAAAGTTAATAAAACTTGTCCTTCAGATATATTTGCATGGGTTTCACAGAATCACAGAGTATTTGAGGTTCAAGGGACCTAGGGAGATATTCAATCCCCTACTCAAACAGGGTCAGCTAAAGCAAGTTGCTCAGGGCTGAGTCCAGGCAGGTTCTGAATTTCTCCAAGGATGCAAACACCACAATCTCTCTGGACAACACAACCCGATGCACAGTTAGACCATCTTCACAGTAAAAAACAATTTAAATGGAATTGACTATATTTTATTCTGTGCTCATTATTTCTTGCCCTTTTATTGGACACTATTGAGAAAAGTCTGGCTTCAACTTGTCTACTTCTCTAGTCAGGTTTTTGTATATGTTGATCTAACCTGCATATATATATGTATACTAAGATATATATTTTTATAATATTAATAAATGAAATAATTTGTTTCTGTTTCCTGCATTCCTGGTCACTCGTGCTCCCTGGGGCAGCCTTTTATGGGAATGGAGGTGGCTGCTGGTGGTGCTGGCTTCACCCTCACTGCATCAGCAACCCGCCCACAAGCTGCCTGTCCCTGGCACAGGCTAGTCACTTTCCCAGCTTGGGGAAGGCCCCAGAAAGCGCCAAAAAGAGCCCTTTCCAGACCTTTTTGGAGTGATTCTCCTCCCCAGTGCAGATATACATGCACTGGAGCTGTTTTCCTCAGCAGGTGACCATTGGTGTGTTTACGACTTGTTTACATCTACCACAGGTGGTGCTATAGAAGCTTCTAAGTGAACTTCCAACAGTGATGATGCCGATGCCCAATTACTATTGATGAATATAGGATGAAAATTTCACCTCTAAACTTTTCTAAATTCTAAATGAGTTATAAGTAGTAGTCTTATTAAGTGAGCAAGCCAGTATTCAATTAATGGTTAATGATGCATAGGAAAATAACTTCAAACACTCTGAAATGGACTTGAGATTATTTGCAAATTTTACATGACTCTTCTGAATACAAATTGTGACTAATGCCTAGTGATAATAGTATTATACTTTTCCATCATGTACTTCATTATATACAAAATGAACTCTGGAAAGGTTCAGTTGAAGTAACTTACTGGATACTCCCAGAACCCTGTGAAAGATTAAAATAAAGAAGTGGTTGAAGTGTTTTTATTCTTATGTAAGTTTTATTATCTTGGAATCATAAGTCTCTGAACACTTCTTATTACATTTTCTCATAATTCATTCAATTTCTGAAGCCTACCCTGATTACTTAAAAACACTTTTTGATTAATATTTGAATGTATATACAATGTATTATTTTAGGTGGAAAAACCGCAGAGAAATTGTAGAGTTATAAGAAAGAAAGGTGAAATGTCATTTGTTCCCTTCTTAACCCATGGTTTAAAGTAATAAATCTCATTCCTGAGATATATTCTCCAGCATTTTTGGAAAGCAGTCATTGATGGACACTTCTAAACCATTTCAGTATCTCACTATAACTAGGATCACATAAAATCCATAGAATGTTTTTATAAAGCTTGTTTGTTTGTTTTTTTTTTCTGATTTCTGACCTAATTCAATCTGATACAAATTAAGCTCATTATTCTTCATGTTGCTTATCACAAACGTCACTGTTTTTATAGTACATTTTGCATATTTGAATGTTGTTATTGTGTCTTCTTAGACTGTATCTGGCTGGTTTGTATCCTCATAATATTTACTGCCCAGTTCCTCCACAAGAGCATTCAGCTGAGACATTGCTAATACTAGCAAGAGTGGAAAAGTGAATTCACCTAATATGGAGAATATATTCTTGTTTATAGACATTGGTACTGTGACCATATTTTTCACAATGTGATATCATTGCTCCACTTCAACTTAGGATCTGAAGTAATAACCCTAAATTCTTTGTGACAGAAATTGTCTAGTTATTTGTTTCCCATTTTTTTATAGATTATTCCACATGAAATAAAGAGGGTGTTTTTAGTTTTTAGAATTGTATTGAATAATTTTTTTCCAACCATCCTACAGTTTCTGGTTACTATTTTAATTTTTAATCTTATTACTTTTTGGTATATTTAATTAGAACTTTGTCTATGTGATTATCAAAGTCCTACAAAATGTTCAACAGTCTTATAACCAGGATAGACCTTAGGAGAAGATTTCCTGGAAGACAGTAGGAAAAAGTCACTTTTATCCCCCTGTTTCCTCTTCTATATATATATATATATATTCTATTATAATAGAATAAGTAATTATATTAATATGTGACTTATTCATTACATTACTTATTCACTTACAGCTATGTCCACTAATAAGATCATCATGAGAAATGTTATTCCATTTTTATAGGAGGAAAATTATGACTGCTTGTTTTGTTTCCTTTTTTTGATTATGAGAAAGACAGAAGGGAAAAATAATAATAATTAAAAAAAAAAAAAGAAAACATAAAAGGAAAGAAAGAAAAGATAACAACAGGAAGAGAAGAAACAAGAAATCCATCCTACGGTCTCAGCTGTGAACCATGTTATCCTTTCCCCTATTATTCCTCCATCTGCTGTAATTGTTGAATATGATGTCTAATTTTAGACTGCCAATGTCTCAACAGGACATGTGTTTCTGCATACATGACCTTTAGTAATATTTGGCAAAGAGCTACGCAATTCATTGATACATACCACTCACTGCAATTCTGACTGACTCCTAACCCATGCTGTGGAGTTAACAAAGAGTTTAGAAGCAATGCCCTAGTTTTGCTAGGATAGAGTTAATTTTCTTCTTTGCAGCCAGAATACCTGTGTTTTGGTTTCAGTATGGGATTTGTTATGAGAAGAATGTCAATAAGGTACTAATGTCATTAGTTGCTGCTGCCCTAAGGCCATCGTGTTTGGCTAGTGCAAATGATTGGGAGGGGGAAAGCTTACTAATCAACAAAACACAAAACTGGCATTTGGATATGCCAATGAGATACTCCATATCATATCACTTTGTGTTCAGTACATTAACCAGGGCTGGCTGGAAATAAAGGGTATTCTCTCAGGGATTGCTCGGGCTCACTCTTCATGCGTTTTGATTTCGGAACTGTCTCTGCTCTGGGATCCCTGTCTGGCACAGATTGGGCATCAGTCGGTGGGTGGTGAGCAATTGCACTGTGCAATTGTATTATTTGTTTTATGCCAGCATGCAGTGAGAGCAGGATTCTTTGGTTTCACTTGTGTTGTATGTAGGGTTCTGTCAATATAGGCTATAAAATAGTATGTTTGTGGGTGTTTCACTTTGGGTATGTCACCAAATCTTCCTGTTTCTGTTCTTCAAAGGTCCATTATTCTATGCATTTCTCAGGTTTCATCAGTAAAGTTCTTTGGAGTACAGTTAACACCCAGATATCAGTTATAGACTAATGTGCATTGCAACCACTGTTGTCAAATGTTTCATAAAAATGTGAAATTATTGTGGTGCTGATTTCTCTCAAAACATTGTCTAGTGCCGCATGTTTTCTCACATCACATAAGACCAGAGCAGTGCAGTTACACAAGCTCTGAAGCTGGGCATACAAAAGCACCTTGATCTAAAAGACAGCAGACAGTATTCAGCTGACATTAATTAGAATTGTAAAGGAACTGTTATCTCCCAAATACTGAAACACACAATTAATAGACTAACTATACAAATCTGATGTAAATAATAGACCTGAGGGTTTCATCTAAGGTTGCAGAGCAGTGAAGCAGAGCAGCCATTAGGCAAAAATAGAAAAAATGTGACACTTTGTAGGGCAACTAGTGTAGGGGTAGCATAACTCCAGGTCTAAGAGACAGAGATGTTCTATTCATGGCTCTGTTCTCAACCTCCAACAATGGCAAAAGAGTTTCTCCTTGCAGACAGAGCTGGTACAAAACAGCCGATTCAGCCTAGTGAAGCATGTGCATGCCTCACTGCCTAGGTTCATTTTACCTTGAATTCTGTAGCTCTGAGAGTGTAAAACTATGTCCATAGTGGCTCCCCTCAGCATCTGAAAAAGAAGAGAAAGACCTGGAAGCCAAATATGTTCTCAATGACACCTCCCTGTAGCTTTGCATGCCTTGGTGCTGTGCATCACTATTTGCTTTAGCAAGTTGAAGAAAGCACCCAGCAACCTACCGCAGCTCATTTGCGGGGCTAGGGAGTTCGCTGGATCTCACTTCCCTGAGCTATTAAGGGAGGAGAGCACTTGGGGAGAACAGCATTTAGCCAAAAAAGGATGAAGGGAAAATAAATTAGTGCAACAAATTGATATTTGTCTGCCTTGTGATAGGCTGTGAGTTAGTCTTTCTATCAAGCTGATGGATGGCTGAAGTTGTTATTGCAACAAAGTCAGATTTTCAGAACTGATTTTTTTAGACTTCCCTTAAAAAGCCACACATGAGCACTGAGATCAGCAGCTAAACTTTTACAAACCTTGGAACATTGAAAGCTTTCTCTAAAGTCAAATTTCAGGCTGAGTACAGGCAACTGTTTCGAAAATCTAAGCTTACAGCTCTGTAAACTTCAGTTCTTATTCTTTATGCTAGTTAACTGAGAATCTGATATTGAAACACAACAATTGCAAGAGTTTTTTAGCCATAGACATTAATGGAATAGAGGCCCATCTTCTAACAGCCAATGGCAGACAGTGAAATAGGTCAGATAAATAGGTCCATCTAATGATTGCCATCTGCATAATCAGCAATCTATTAAGATTAATGAGGCTCTCATAAGATATTCTGTACTTCATCTGAGCACACATTAAAATCAGATTAATCAAAAAGGTCTATATATCCTCTTTCATATTTTAAAACATGAAATTCAATCCTTATTTATTAAACTTATAAGTTTATTATTATAATGATAATGTCTTATGCAAATCAGTTTTTAATTTTGTTGTTCATAGATTATTATGTAATGAAAGAGAATCTCAGAAAAGGAGAAGTCAATTCTGAACAAGCAATCCCAAATTGCATTATATATGCACAAAGTTCCCAGTCCAGTGCTTCTGAGTATTACCTTTTATGTTGTCTCTCAAGCTTCTTCATGGTGTGATGGTGTAGATGTAAGAGTCGTTGTAGGAATTTGATCTTATAATTAGCTGTCCTACTTCACTTCTTTGTGCTGTTAAAATTAGCAGTAGTGATAGCAAATGAAGAAGAGATTACAGGCTACATTACTGTTGGTACATAAAAGACTGAAAACAAACAAACAAAAAATGTTGATTTGATTTATAAAATCAAAATTCTTACCAAATGCTGAATCAGTTTAAGGTTCTGCCAAGTGATATTCATAGATAAGTGGAGAGCATAAGTGGAAATACAATGTCACCATGCTGCTGTCACAAGTTACCCTCAAAGTGAAATAATTATAAACAAGTAGCCTGATTTTTGTTTGCTTGTTTTTTGTTTTCAAATAAAAACAGTTATTATGAAAAGTATTATTATATTGTAACAGGAACTTTGCTTCTTAGAAAAAAACAATGTTAAAACTTCTGTCTGAGGGTTCATAAGACAAAATAGGCAGTCTATGCTAGAGTCACTACTATACTACTTGTGATTTATAATAATCAGTCTAATATAGGTTTTCTTTTCCTTTGGTAACTTAAGTTTTTAATGAACTACTTACAAAGTTACTGTTTCTTCTCCTAAATCATCTTTATTTTAGACTGAAACATTTTCCTTGCAGATTGATGCACAGACTTGCATTCAAAAAACCCCTAGTTTTTCAATGGCTCTAAAATACACTGGTTAATTGAGAAAGTATCAAAACTATAGATAAAATCACAATTCGTTAAGTAAGAGAAATTCCCTAGTGCTTTATAAGCAGAGAATAAAATATTTGTGTATTGATATAGTCTTTATTTATGATGAGCTATAATCATCCTTTACTTTTTTGCCACTTAAGATCTTGTTTTACTGTATATGATTAATTTTGTTTGCCTACTCTTTCTTATTGTAACTTATTCCATATTTTACCCATGCTGAGAAATCAGCGAAACAATTTTGCCAATCATTTCCTACATTATTTAGAAACTGACTACAATAATTCCCTGATGATTGCCTCTTATTGGGAAATAATAAATAAATAGATAGAAAGATAGATAGATAGATAGATAGATAGATAGATAGATAGATAGATAAGGGAAAAGGTACTTTTTCTCCCATTTTCAGTATTTGTCTTCTTGGTAGAGTTCATACAGCCCATCTGCCAACTGTTTCCCTGAAATTCCATCCTATTCACCATGTGCAGGAAATACAAGGCTTCCCAAGTTCTCTGGACCCCAGTTATCCTCTCCAAGTAGTGTTATTAGTGTGCTCTGACTTACCTCTTTAACAGGAGGGGTACCTCCCCTCCCATCCCTTGCCCCCAGGGGAAATAGTCCCCCTCCTTTAGCAGAAAAAGTAATCCTGCAGTTGCACCAGCTCATCTAAAGCAAGAGAGTTCCTATTGATGTGGAGATGAAGAAGAGGAATTCAAGGATCTTCCTCAAAGCATGTGAAAGGCTGATAGAGCACCAGGGAAAGAAACAAATAATTGTGCTGGGGTCCAATCAGCATGCACAGAGCTGTTTCTTATAGAAATGCTGTTAATTGTGGTGTTGGGTGAATGAAGCAAACAGTAATTGTTTACAGGCAGGCCTATTTGCATGTTTCTCGAAAGCTCACTCAAGAAGCACTGCTCCTGTGAATCTCCACTCATATATCTGCTCCTCTTTATCCTTGTTATGATATGAAGAAGCTTTAATACACTGTTATGTCTCTTCATGTGATCTATTGTTATAAATTACAGATAATAGCATATAAGCTATCTGAAATACTGATAAACCACTTATTCTTAGAAAAGTTAAATACTTAACCCTTTTTTTCTCTAAGAGTGTCTAGGTCTCACTAGAAAACTTAATTTCAGCACTGGTTTTATTTAAGGTATTAATTATCAAATATTTAACTTGCTACTGAGACATAGCTGGCATATTTCATTGCATTCATTGATCATGTCTATCATTTGTCATACCAGCTGGATGGCAAATTTTGTTTAGAGTCCATATACCCAAAAACCAATTAATAAAAATTAAAATTACTAACGTTTGTTCCTGAAAAATGGTTAGAGGTTATGGAACAGATCCACAGCTACATGGATCAGTCTCTTCATTTATTTCAACAAAAACATTCCATTTCACACTAAGAATGTCACACATTTTTCTGTCAATCTGTGTTATAAACAGGGGTGCTGTATTTAAAATATTTGTATACTTTTTACTACCATTGATTTATTTCTTGTTTCCTATTTTATGAAGTAATAAGTGGTTACCACTAAAGTATACTCTATGTACGCTTGAAAAATTACTGTCATATAATTTGTAACAGAGAAAAATCACATTATTTTTGGGCATACTAAAAGCTGATTACTGAGTGCTTTTTACAACAAACACTACATTTATAAAACTGAAGAAAATTAGAATGCAAGACACGGGATGCTTCCAGAATAAAAGCATTTTCTAGGTTTAAACAGTTATAAGTTGGTTTGTTTTTTGTTTTTTTTTTCCCCAAGATCAATGTGTTGGGTTTGTGTGGAAGGGCTTTGGTAGCAGGGGAGGAGTTACAGGGGTGGCTCCTGTGCGAAGCTACCAGGTGCTTCCCCAGCTCCACATTGGACCGACCTCTAGCCAAGGCTGAGCCAATCAGTGGCAGTGGTAGCACCTCCATGATAACATGTTTAAGAAAGGGAAAATGTTGAACTATGGAGACACCCAGGTCAGTGAAGAAGGGAGGGCAGGGTGGGAGATGCACTGTAGCAGAGGTTCCCCTGCATGCCAGAGTCCCATGGGGCACATCACGTCAGAGCAAGTGGCTGAGCCATGACACCATGAGAAGCCTGCTCTGGAGCAGTCTATTTCTGAAGGCCTGCACACGATGGAAAGAATCCACACTGGAGTACTTTGTGAAGAACTGTAGCCCATGGGAAGTACTCACATTGGAAAGGTTTGTGCAGAGCTGTCTCCTGTGAGAGGGACCACAAGCTGGAGCACAGGAAGAGTGTAAGAAGTCCTCTCCCTGAAGAGGGAGAGGCAAAAACAATGTATGATGAACTGACTGCAACCCCTATTCCCAATCCCTCTATGCTGCTTGGGGACAGGTAGAGGAATCAGAAGTAAAGTTAAGCTTGGGCAGAAGGGAGGGGTGGAGAGAAGGTGTTTTAAGATTTTTGTTAATTTCTCATTATCCTACTCTGATTTTGTTGGTAGCAAATTATTTTTTCCCCAAGTTGAGTGTTTTTTCTTGTGAACATAATTGCTGAGTGATCCCTCCCTGTCCTTGTCCCGACCCATGAGTCTTTTTTATTTATTTATTTTTTATTTTCTCCTCCTTTATCCCATAGAGGGGAAGGAGCGTCTACGCAGTGTTTAGTTGCCAACTGGTTCTAAATCACGATAGTCCTTGAACCTTGCAGTAATAAAATCCATGTGGTTTATGCATTCTCCTTTACTATATAGAACTACTACACTATATGTCTGTGGAGTGTATCCACTGTAAGACATCTCACTTTGCATTAAACAGAATACCTTCTAACTCTATTAGTTTTATTTCTGATTTCAAAAGAAGACCCTGAACCATAAAGTAACGGTTTCTCTAACATCATGGGTGCATCCCATCTGGACCCATCCCATCTGGATCCATTTTGCTTCTACTCTGACATTTCCCTTTTTTCATTATTCCTTCAAGCAGAGAGGTTTTGTGAAGAGGAGCACCTATTTTCCATTGTTGATCACTCTCCAAATCTTTTCCAAACATCCCTTCTGTGCATGCCCTAAAGAAATGCTCATCCTTTCTGACACTCTCATCTTCCCCTGAACTTACCCACTGTCCTTTCTCAAAAAGATATTTTTCCTTATGACAGCAGTTTGCTCCTTGAGTTTTTCTGGGCCCTGAGCCAAGAAAATATTGACACATCTTTATAATTTTATTTCAATGGGCGTCTTTACTGGTTTTGAGCTTATATCACAAGTAATAATTTGTTAGGCCAAAGATCTGCATGATAAGTCTAGTATTATTTAAGCTAAAAAATAGAGTAAAATTACTTACTTCCATGCCTTCGTCTCCCTACCCTCTTTTTCCCCTGTACTTGCCTAATACTATGAAACGTATTTCAGGAAGGTACAATGTAATTTTATTTTTCATGTGTGAGAAATTTGTGATCTTGGAGGTGGAGCTCCTTCAAGGTAAACTCCAGTATAGGAATTGCAGAGCTTGCACAATTTTATGTTTTGCGCTCATACTATAATTCAAATGCATAGACAAGTCCATCCATAACCAAGAAATAAAGGATATTAAAGATAAAACACCTACACTGACCACATACCTTTTACCCTTATAAAAAACAAAACAAAACAAAACAAAAAACAACCCACAAACCACAAAACCAAAACAACAAAAAACCATGCAATAAAAAAGGCACAAAACCTGATAAGGAAATCTGGTGGGGTCATTCTGTCCTTATAGAAAAGCAACTGACATAGTGTGCTTAGTGATATCTTATATTCAGTGAAGCTATCTTTAAGGGTTTCACTCAGATCCCTCAAATGCGCTCTATTACTTTTATCTCTCATTCATCATGCTGATAAACTTCAAGCTTCTCTGGCATAAATTAAGCTGTTCTTTACTTCGCAGATCACCCGTAAATGGCACAATATGCTTCCAGTCCCACTACTTTAATTATACAGTTTCAGGCAGTTTGTAGGCCATATGCAAAGTCTGAAGTTGTGGCTGGACATATATTTCTAGAAGTAGTATAACTGGAAAAGGTGCAGTAAATACTGATCACAAAGATGGCTTTAAGCCACTTCTCTCTCCTGATCTCCAACAACACCTAGTTAACTTAGGCAACATGGGAAACTACTTTCAGTTATATTTCTAATTTTTCTGTGTTTTGGGTGCAAAGTCCAGAATTTCTACAGCATTTTATATGTGATCCTATATGTCTTTGACATATTTCTTTTGTTGCTTGGGCATTGTCATTCTTCTATGCCAAGGCTAGCAGAGCATTAATGTAATACAACAGTCTGCAAAGCCTTTCCCAGAATAATTATCTTACATTTTTCAGGCCATTTGCACCAAAAAATGTGAGTCAGGGTGGTGATAGCCCACTAATTATAATATTCTGTTTTTGCTTGTCCACTGAGTATCTGTGTTCGAAACATAGTGAAAAACTTCTTAAATTGAAAATACCTGGAGGAGAATGGTGTAATGGTGCACTAGTATGTATAAAATGGGAATGCTGGATTTTTTTTTTTAATTAAAATCCTGGACTGATTTATTGTGATGCTGTACTTAGACAGATTTAATAATGTAGTGAGCTTTATGTATGTCTATGACAAAAATGTGACTGAGGTATCCAACCCAGGTAAAAAACCTTCCCATAAGAGTACAACTAGGTGCCAGTTGTGTTCTTCAGACACAGTAAAAATACCAAATAAAACATTTCATTTTTTTTTGTGTTGATCACTGAATAATAGTCTTAAATTTCTAAGGGAATTTTATATGCCAGGCACCTTTACAACCTGAATTTTCTTTGCAATAAGATTAGAAACAGACAAGGTATCTTCAAAATCAAGTGGGCAACATCAAACTGGACACTTCAAAAATCCTACAATATTATCTTCAACAAGGAAGCTACACCAGGTGAAGTAAAAATAACAGATTCAAACCAACTTAACATTTATCTTTTCTTACATAAAAGATGAGGGTGGAAGTTGCATTTATAATATTTTGTATTTTAACAGCCTAAGTACTTGTGGATATATCATGGTAATCCCACTTAGTCTTGTTTGATTTTCACTCCCATTTTAAAATGCAACAACAGTTCCACTCAAGATTTAAGACTCTCCTCAATGATTGCACATGTATTGTGATGTAGGATACCATCGCACTAGCTATCTAGTCCTACGAAAGACGAGAAATAAATCCCATTCTGTGGGGATTTTGTGTATGTTTCTGGATAGATAAATGAAAATCAACAGTTCAGCTGTGCCCAAATGCTGTCTAGAAAAATATGGATCTCTGGAAAAATAAAATACTTTTTGGTATTTATTATTTTTTTTCTTAACTTTCCTCTTTTATCATTATTAACGTTTGCCAGTTACAGAAAATACTCTAACAGGTAGTGAAAATCTCTTTAAAGGGATAATCTAGAATCTGCAAGAAAACTAGGAACCTTGTTCAAGAGAGGAGACACCTCCCTTTTGTGAGGTATAACGGAGAAAAGAGAGTGATAGTTCTTAGCCTCAGGGTTATTTATTTAAGAATTATTGTTCTCAGCAGGTATGCTGAGCCCTAGTTGAGATCCTTCCTCATTCATTAGATTTGAGTCACAACAACCCCATGCAATGTTACAGGACTGGGGAAAAATGGCTGGAAATGTGCCTGGCAGAAGATGACTTGGGGTTGTTGGTTAACAGCCGGCTGTATATGAGCCAGCAGTGTGCTCAGGTGACCAAGAAGGCCAATAGCATCCTGGCTTGTATCAGAAAGTGAGTAGCCAGCAGGACTAGAGAAGTGATCATCCCCCTGTGCTTTGCACTGTTGAAGCCACACCTTGAGTACTGTGTTCAGTTTTGGACTCCTCACTATAAGAGCACAGAGGTGCCAGAATGCATCCAGAGAAGAGCAACGAAGCTGCTGAAACAAGTCTTATGAGTGGCTGAGGGAACTGGGGTTATTTAGCCTGGAGAAAAGAAGGCTCAGGGAAGACCTCATTGCTCTCTACAACTATCTGAAAGGAGAGTGTAAAGAGGTGCAGATTGGTCTCCTCTCCCAAGAAACAAGTGATAGGATGAGAGGAAATGGCCTCATGTTGTAACAGAGGAGGTTTAAATTGGATATTAGGATAAAATTCTTCATCAAAATGGTTTTCAAGCATTGGAATAGACTGCCCAGGGAAGTGGTAGAGTCACCATCACTGGAGTTATTTAAAAGGTGTGTTGATGGGGTACTTAAGGACATGATTCAGTGGTGGATTTAGCAGTGTTAGCTTTCGGTTGGACTCAATGGTCTTAAAGGTCTTTTCCAAACAAAACTATTCTATGATTCTATGAATTTAAGATCCTATGATTTTATTAGACTTCAGTCATGTTGAATTTGGGTTATGAATCTGAGTTATGAGCAAATGTTTTTCAATAATAAGGCAATCTGAGGGAGGAATTTATTTCTATACAGTTATGGCTTTTGCCCAGACTTTAAGATTTAAAGCCACTTCTTTTCTGAAGCTATGTTAATTTAATGATAGTACAAGTGTAAAAAAGTCTGGTTAAGGTTTTCATTTTTCCAAAAGAGAACTCACTCAGAAAATGATCGGAGTTACCACACAAATTTACCTTCACCTTACTGGGGAGCCTTGTTCTCAGTCTTCTCTGCTGGATGTCTCTTTTGGGCTGCTCAATAACAGAAAAATATCCGTAAACTGAAGGAAGTCTTTTGAAGGGCTACTAGAATGGACAGGATCTAAAGCACTTGCTTTGTGAGGAGACCTTGGAAAGGAGACACCTTTGGGAGGACCTGACACAAGCCCCTGATGTTTACAGAGAAGGTGTTGAAGAGATGTACCTAGGGTCTTTGTAGTGGTGCATGCATATTTCTAATATACCATGAAACTGAATGCTATATTCAGTACAGTGCAGTGTGGCAGGCTGGCATACACAAAAAAGGCAGTATGTGTAAAGGTGCTTTTAGTGGTAATTTCAGGAAAATAATAACATTTTCCAAAATGTCATTCTGAAACCTGTAATTAAACTTCTTGTCCAAGTCTTCTCCTATTACTACTGGAAACACACAATAAAATATGTGTATATGTATAAATGTGATTAATGTTCCAAACCCATACTGCTAGTATTATGTGTATCCATGCTGATTAGAGAGGTATAATTTTCTCCCAAGGACTAGTTACTATTTGGTTTGTTGAATTATTTTCTTCTTGTTTTTTATTGTGTTTTTTTTCCCTATTTTTTAAACTAGTATAATAGAATTAATACTCATGTATATTTAGTTAGTAAATTAAATTTATATAGAGTTAAGTTTCCTATCTATTATGAAAATGATTTAGATAGAACCAGCTACTAACACATTAAAACTTAGAAGTTACTAGTCTGGAAAAAGACTCTCCAGAGGCTCTTAATTATATGTTAATATTATCTACACAGGGTAAAAGAGAAGACGAGCTAAGTGTCACTCAAAACCTTTGTGACACAAAATTTGGCAAGCATTCAAATATTCAGCCAGGTGCCAGAAAAATATCGACAATTTTAAATGTAAGCTTTATGACCTTGACAAAGATAAAACAACAAATAAAAAGCTAAGCAACATCACAACCTCATGCTTCTCTTGTGCCATCAGGAAAGCAGAAAATAAAGATCATGTGGCAGATTTAGACCTTTCAACTTTTATGTTTATTGTGGACTATTTCCTACCAATGCTTCTGAAGACACATTTTATCACCACATTATCATATATTGTAGGGGGAATATTATAATTAGCTACTTAACATCTTTGGCAGATGTGTATGAGAATATTTTAAATGACTATATAAAATTTTCAGTATTAAAACCGTATTCTGTCTCAAATATAATTTGTTTCATTTTTCTGTTTAATGAAGTGTAAAACAGTGATAAATTGTAGAATTCTTTGTAAAGAGTGTTCATATTATTTGTATAATGCAGTTGGTGAACTAGCTGTGTTTCAAAAAGCAAATGAGTTGATGGGATGGAAATGTAATTTGCAGCTTAAAGATCAAAAAGCAAAGTAATAGCATGTCACCACTGATACTTAATTAAATTAGTGTGCATTTCACTTAAAGAGGCAGCTTCAGTCCTTCAGCATCAGTAACCCTCTTAGCAAGCCCAGTACAGTGAATATATACTGGGGCACTTAAAAAATGGAGATGGCAAATTGATCTCCACAGGGAAGTACTGGTGCACACACAGAAAAGTATCATAAACATGTAGCAACAATTTCATTTCCAATCTATAGAACAAACAAGCTTAGTTACTAAGGACAAAATATATACTCCAGAGGAAAACTCTATGGTTGTGGTAAATTAATTTCATAATTGTGAAAAGGTTGAACATTGATTCCTTGAGAGTTCATGCTTTGTTTGCTGCTGCACAGATGATAGCAACAGATTCCTTTCATTCATAGCCAGCAAACAAAAAGACAAATCTACCAGCTTATGTATATTTAACTCAGAGGTGAATTTGTCCTTGTCTCTCTGTTGCTGAAAGGTTAAGACTGATCCTTCATAACAGAGGGAAATGCTACTGTGGCTTGAGGGCAAATGATTCCAGAATGGCTTTTAATCTCTACATTTCGATCCAAATTTATAAAAGAACATGAAAAAAATTGAAATGCATTTATGCAGCCTGTCATTATTTTATTCTAAGACACAAAGCAGACACTCAAAAGTCACTTTGAAGTCACACTGTCTGTTCCAAGATGCTCCTCAAACTTACTAAAAACCAATCTCTGCTCTGAGCTAAAAGAATGCTGAGTGATTAGATAACATGTCAGTTTTTATTAGTACAAAATCATTAATTTGAACAACAAACATTTGAATGAATATTTTGTCATTTGGATTATTAACTTTTCTTATATTTTCATACTTTATATTGCATACTTTTAATGACATGGAGTTTACATGTGTTATGTTTAATTTAGTCTTTAAGTCTCTATGGTTAAAAATACTCGGTTTTGTGAGAGATCCATCATATCTTTTGTCACAGAAAGTGTAGAAAAAAATAGTAGCATTAATGGAAATACCAACAGCCTGAATACTTACACTAAATAAGGCCAAAAATTTTTTGCATATAACATTCATATGCTTAAGAATTATACCTTTGAGATCACTAATAAGATTAAAATCATTTCCATAATAAAAAAAAAATTTGTTGATTAGGAGACTAAGTGAAGAATGGAAATTGCATATCTATATGAAAGATAATACCCATTCCTCCTTTCTATTCAAAATCTTAATCTGATTTCAAAAGCTCTACATTTTAGGATGGCTGCTTTCAGGAACTGCTAATGGTCTATAGGGCTTTTTTGCAGAACATTAACACTATCCATCGACTTCTTCATTATCAGACTTGAAATTATCTGGAATTCTAGTTCCTGCTGTGAAGTTGTCCACCTTACAATGTTCACGCCTGTGGCAGTCTTAGCAGCCAGATCAGGCACTAAATGGTCCATAAAATATACTAACATTTCTTAGATATGCCTTTTTCAGAAAAAGAGAGAAGAAAAGAAAAAGGCAAAACACGTTCACGGTTACTAATGATGAAACAGTGAAGATACATGCAAGATACACTGCATTTGCCCATGCTGTATTTGTTCCAAAACCTCTACCATACATAAATATTTTTTTGTTTAATTCTACTATTAAAAGTTTTTGCCAGGTACTATGGAATATAGTCTCATGGTAACTAATTGGAAACTTTCTGTTTAACTCTGAGAAAATGATAGGGCCCCAAACATTTAGCTTTAAAAATTCTTAATGTGTTTTATGAAAATGTGGTTTTGGCCTGAGATGACCTGAAGAGCTAAGATTAATTAGTCAAATATTGTGGTCAGCCTGTTTAAGAAATACATTTTATCTCTTAACCCTTTGTTCTTTTACTTTGTCTAATACTTTTATTCCTATGAAGGGTTTTTTGTGGGTTTATTTTTTGTTATTGTTAATAATGCCTACTTCTATAGTTATTTGGTTTTGATCATTATAAAGTTTATATCAGATATTATTTTAGATAATATTATTAATAGTCACACTAATAATTTATCGAAGTGCATCAGAATTTTGAAATATGACAGAGATATAACCAATGAAAACAAAAATGAAAAATTATAATATTTTTGTTTATGAGTTTAATTATTCTGTACAAGGCTAATTACTTCTAAATAGGGAAAATTTTACGTAACATTTCAGCATTAATGAAGCACCCAAAATAGTAGTTAACATTAAAAGTACTTGTCACTACTTGGAAGCATAGAAACAATAGTTATAATGTTAAATTTTTGAAATTCTACAAGAAAAATATCCTGTAGTTTATTCCTTTTACATGCCTGCAGGAGAACCAGCTGATACTCAGAATGATAAGAAATAAGCTCTCTGCCCTAGAATGCTAGTAATTAAACATTTTTGACAGCACCTAAAAGATAAATGGATTTATGTAATAGTAAAAAGTTTTAACTGAATCCATAGAATGGTACCTTTCCTGTTCATTTTTTGCATGGTCTCTAGTCTTGGTTTCAGAAAGACAGATACACTGAAACAATACCCTTCAGTATCTAAGTACAGCAAGGAGTTTTAAGCTTCTCAGAAAACTTTCAAGGACATCAGTTTTCACTTTCTGTGGTGTAAAAGTTGTGATAAAAAGCTGTGAATGGCTAACACTTTTTGCTAAAAGGCCTTTATTCCCTCAGAGTCTGAAATGACAGCTGTACAAATGGGGTTACAGCAACCTTATACATATTTTACAGGCGGTCATCTTTCTCTAGCACTTAACTCGCAAGAAATGAGCTGTGATTCATATCTTTATTAAGTGTAATAGAAATTTTGATATTGAAGCTAGATTGGAAGGATGGCTTATAGTCAAAGCATTAGACTAATATGCAATGTGTTACAACAGATTAGCAACATTTTTTACTGGTTTTCATTAGATAGTTTTTATCCACAGGCAGCTAGCTTCATCTTATTATGCTTTATGAGAAAGTTTAGAATCAGGTACAAAAATACACCTTTTTATTATTACTAGTCAGGCATCTCTCAGACTGACAGTTTATCTAGAATATCTCTCCTTTTATTTGTGTAACACTTAGTACAATATAGCCATGGCATTTCTTCGTTCCCTTAGATAATGCAGTGATAATGAAAATCTGTCTCTAGACTTAGACATGAAGTCAATAATATGTTCTCCAAAAGCTACAATCTTTGTTTTTTGTTTATTTTTCATGGTTTTTTTTTCATTTTAAAAATTATTCAGTGATTGTTTGTTATATTTTGCATTTTAATTGCCATATCAAAGGTGCCTAGTTCTAATATCAAATCTGAGAATTAATTCACTGGAGAGACAGATCTGCTGAAATGAATGACAATATTCAATGTGGATAAAGTTGTCAGAGCCTTTATTAAAAAGAAAAAAAAAAAAGAGAATACTACAGTTAAGTACAATGAAAATTTACCAATAACTATCAATTGTAGAAGGTGTTAAAAATACACTCTTTCGATGGTAGTTGTTGTAAATGTCATATAGTTGTTGCCACAGATAATATTGCTAAAAGTGACAACCCCCAAAAAATATTAACAAAAGAGGAATCAAATCAAATCGATGATGTCATGAAAACTGCACGCTGGCCTACATGGCAGAAAATTTTTCTGCATGAGCATAGAGAACAGGAAGTCTCACAAAGTAACTTGCCAAAACCTGTTTCATTTACACTTATTTAATGTTCAAGTTTGATTCAGATAGTCTGTGTTTAAAGTCAAGTGTCTGGGTTAAACTGCACATTGGTCTGTAAATAATCTGAGTAGCTTCACTCAATCTCATCATACAAATAAATCGATCTCCTACAGTGGCATGTGCAAAGGAAGCTCAGAATGGACAGATCTGTTCGATTTTTGGATGCCAGCCTTAGCACAAGCCCAGAAAGCAGGTATGACAGGTATAGCAGCCTTTCAAATATTAAATTTAGTTCTTTAAAAAAGAACAGGCTTTTTTTTTTTTTTTTTTTTTTAAGAGAAGCAACCTAAAAGAAATTAGAGAAGTTACAATTTCATAAAAGCTCATATCCATTCTCCTCATTCTGAGATCAGTCCTAATGCTGCCCTGGGTAAAGAACATCCGTGTTGTGAGTAGGAGGTAAGCTTAAACTTTACAGTTCCTCTAGCCTGAAAATTTAGGAGTACAAGAGTTACATTGGTTTGTAGACCAACCAATCATTAAATAGTGAATTGCAAATATTACACTAGTGACTGAATATTCTGCTTAAATTAATAAAAAATCCCAACTCTCAAATATATTTGCAGTAAATACTGGAGCAGTCCTAAGAAACAACTGTATACAAATTTTCAGCTGTTCACACAGAATAAAGGGCTACATTCAGCAAATACATGTTTTCTGATGAATACTTCAATCAGCTAAGAATAATAATGCAGCTTCAAATGTCTCATAATCTTTCCTACAGGTTTCTCTCTCAAGAAGATGAGGTCTCTCACATGATCTTGAGATTCCTAAGACCAGATTGGCTCTATTTGGGTACATGCACCTGAATTTAACTGAATAATTACACAAACTTATGCACAAAAACCAGTTCAAATCACACAAAGAACCTTCCAAAACTAGTTTTGGAAAGATGTGGAGGTATTGCAGGAAGTAGAGTATAAAAATTATAATCCACTATAAATCACATTTATCTGTCTTCTATTTGACACCAGAGTCTTTATAATGAAGAATTTGTGTATAGGACCTTTGAGGGAAGATAAAATATATATTAAAAAAATATATATCCAAACACATGCTCCAAAAATTGCCTTTGAGGACAGAATGTAGCTGGAAAGCACATTTAAAGTAGTACAACGTACAAAAATCTAAGGTATTGTGAGGACAAAAAAAAAAACAAAACAAAACTTATGCAATGTAGTCCATTTAAAAAGCTTTTTTAAAAACGGACCCAAAACTGCAGATTGTTACAGAGTAACATCTCATCTCTTTTATTCCTTAAGCAAAAAATAAATAGTGTAATAATAATTAACATTCTTTTCAAATAGTTTTGGTGAGTGGATAAATTGTTGTTTTCATTACCTTATATAATTTCCCTGTGGCTGTCAGTATGTGTGAAGCTATTATTACTTCATTACATTGCTGACTTACCCTATGCATTAAAACTACTATGAACAGACACAAAGCAGAAAGGAAGGTACATGTAAGTAGCAAGATTCACTTTTAATCATATTTCATGGAGAGAATCATTATACCTTTATGAGATAACACTAAGCTGCTTAGTGACATTTCAAAACAATAGCTCTTGCATTGTTTTGGGTTACTTTAAATAACTGTTGAGAATCTCCTTGCAGTAAGAATCATGAAGTATTTAATTCCAGCGGTGTGAAAGAAAGTGTAAATATTTATACACTTAGATTGCTTGAATATTGCCTCAAAAATTTTTGTAGACTTGACCATGGCACCTTATCTCTATGTTTATATTTATATTTAGGATTTATTTTTCAAAAAAATATTATCAGGATTGAGGAAGCAAAGGCTTCTCTTTTGAATAGATTTCTTTTGGTTGGGTTTGTTGTTTGTTTTTTTGTTTTGTTTTGTTTGTTTGCTTGTTTGTTTTTTTCAGTGGGAAATGATAATTTAGGGTGGACCTCATCTAATTTAATTTTACCTTTTAAAATTAGGCATCTGATATGATTTAGACCTTTGGGATTACAGGATTAGTTAGTGCTTTAGAATCCTCAGACAAGTCTTCAAGTTCTTTCCCTAATAAATGGCTACAGAAAAGCACCTACAGAGAGAGATTTATTCTCCCTGTCTCAGATCCTGATGCAGATAGAGTGAATCATCACTGCAGGTGTCTGTTTCTCTTCAGACTGGGGAAGAAAGGCAAGACCTAACTGTGATCTGATATTTAACTATTAGATGGTCATAGGTACATGAAATAAGTACCACCCTCATGGTGGGCCACTTTGACCATGTGACTCCTGAATTTCTTTTCTCCAGATGAATGTGCTCTAGTGTTTTGGTTTGGTTTTTTTGTTTGGTTTGTTGGTTTGTTGTTTTTTTCTGTTTTTTCTTCTTTTTTTCTGTGTATGAAGTGAAAATTTAAATGCAGCTGTGCTGGAGAAAAAGGACAACAGTGCTCTGAAAAGCTACCTTTTTTCACCTACATAATATTGTCTGATAAAAGTCTGTGGGGCATTGGATTATTGAAAGCAATGAAGGAAAAGAGGGACATTTTTAGGAAATTCTTTGTTTTTTCCCCCTTAATTGTTGCTTTGTCGTGGTGATCTTTCCCAGGACTGGAATACAGAATGCCTCTCTGTATAGGTACTGTAAGAACAATTCTTGGCCACATTATTTTAAGTAATAGTCACAGAATCACAGAATAGTTGAGATTGGAAAGGACCTCTGAAGGTCATCTAGTCCAACCACCTGGCTCAAGCAGGGACTCCTAGAGCACATGAACCAGGATTTTGTCCAGACAGTTTTTTAATATCTCCAGGGAGGGAGATTCCACAAACTCTCTGGGCAACCTGTTCCAGTGCTCAGTCACCCTCACAGTAAAGATGCTCTTCCTTATGTTCAAATGGAACGTCCTATGCTGCTGTTTGTGCCAGTTGCTTCTCATCCTATTGTTGGGTGCCAATGAGAAGAGTCTGGCCCCATCCTCTAGGCACTCTCCCTTTAGATAGTTATAAACACTAATCACATCCCTTCTGAGTTGCCTTTTCTCCAGGATGAACAGGCCCAGCTCCCTCAGCCTTTCCTCATGTGAAAGATGCTTCAGCCCTTTAATCACCTTAGTTGCCCTTTGCTGGACATGCTCCAGGAGTTCCATGTCCTTCCTGTACTGGGGAGCCCAGAACCGGACACAATACTCCAGGTGGGGCCTCACCAGGGCTGAGTAGAGGGGGAAGATTACCTCTCTCGACCTGCTGGCAACACTCTTCCTAATACAAACCAGGACACTGTTAGCCTCCCTGGCCACAAGAGCACACTGCTGGCTCATATTTAACTTGTTGTCCACCAGGACTCCCAGGTCCTTCTTGACAGGGCTGCTTTTCAGGAGGTCAGCCCTCCACCTATACTGGTGCCTGTGGTTATTCCTTCCCATAGGCAGGACCCTGCACTTTCCCTTGTTGAACCTTATGAGGTTCCTCTCTGCTCAGCCTGTTGAGGTCCCTCTGAATGTCAGCACAGATGTCTATCCAACAATCCTCCCAGTTTAGCAAATTTGCTGAGGAGGCACTCTCTTCCTTCAACTAAGTAATTGATGAATAGGTTGAACAACACTGGACCCAGTATTGACACCTAGGGGACATGACTAGTTACAGGCCTCCAACATGATTCCATACCACCAATTAGAACCCTCTGAGCTCTGTCATTGAGACAGTTCTCAATCCACCTCACCATCCAATCATCAAGCCCACGCTTCTTGAATTTGCCAGTGAGGATATCATGGAAGACAGTATCAAAAGCCTTGCTCAAGTCCAGGATACAACATCCCCTGCTCTCCTCTTGTCTATCCAGCCAGTTGTTCTGTCATAGAAGTCAATCAGATTAGTTAAGCAGGATTTCCCTTGGCTGACTACCCCTTTCTAGTCTTTCACATCCTTAGAGATGGCCTCCAGGATGAGCTGTTCCATTACCTTTCCAGGGATTGAGGTAAGGCTGACTGGCCTGTAGCCCGCTGTGTCCTGCTTCTTGCCCTTATTGAAGACAAGGGTGACATTTGCCTTCTTCCAGTTTTTAGGAACCTTTCCTGATTGCCATGACCTCTCAAAGATGATTGTGAGTGGCCTAACAATGACGTCAGCCAGCTCCTTCAGCAAATGTGGGTGCATCCTATCAGGGTGCATAGACGTGTGGGTGTTAAGGTTGCATAGTCGATCTCTAACCCAATACTCATCGACCAAGGGAAAGCCTTCCTTTTTCCAGACTCTCTCACTGGTCTCTTGGGACAGGGATTCCTGAGGGGTGATGCTCAGGCTGGTGATTTTATTTGCTAGCAAAGAATTATGTAAGTAGATGTTCCAGACCATATATTTATTACAAGACCTTATATTTATTAAGTTGGGGCCCAGCTTAAATGCCTCTATGCTAATGCATAAATAGCTATATATTACATTTGTTCCCACAACTATGATCTGTAGCATGTAGTCACAAAATATTTATTTATGTTCAAGAGTTTTAAGAAAAATAGTTTTGTCTTTGTTCAAGATCTTTATTTATTCTCTTATAATGCTAGATCTTTTCACAAGTTTTCTGAGAAACAGAGATATTAGCATAGCCCTCAGGCCATTCCATTTACTAAATCCTCAAATTATGCTTAAAGCAAATAAGCAGACTCTCCCCAAAAAAATCAAACCAAACTAAACCAAAACAAACCAAAACAAAACCACAAGAAAAGAAACTCCATAGCTTGAAAATTTTGGATAATACTTAGAAAATGTTTCAATATACTTTTATGCAATGGATTTTGAGGTCTAGATTCACCATACTAAGCTCAAGGAAGTTAGCTTAGACACCAAAGTGCACCTCTCACTTGGCTGGTGCTTCCTTCACAGCCAGAGACAGAGAAGAATAATTCCTGAGGAAGATCCTAAAAGATTTGACTAATTCTCTGGAGATAAGAGAGGAATCTGTTTGTATCTCCTCAGATTGTTCTTTGCCAGCTTCTCATAAATATCACTAGAGCATTGGAGGGTGCAGCTTTCTTTTTCAGAGATTTGAGAGGATTTCTGCTGAGTCAAAACTCCTAGCTTAAGCAAGAATTAAGTATGAGAAACCTGTCTCATACATTACAATTAATCTGATAAACACACCTCCAATATCTAAATGGTTTACTCCTTTCCCTGGCTCTTCATATATCTCTGCCTGTAAATTGTGACACTAACAACCAGAAACGTCAGAAATAATTGGTTATGGCTTGTTTAGATTTCACATTCAGTTTAGCACGTTTTAGTTGTCATTCAATGCCAACGAACAAAGCATGGTTGGGATTTTTTTGGTTGTTTTTATTTGTTTGTTTGTTTCAGTACCATGTAACTCCCAGTTCTTCATAAAAGTTCTGATAATGATCTGTCTTTAATTATACAAAACATCTGAATTTCAATTTAAAATTAATTACATCTTGATATTATTTTAGAAAAGGTAAAGTGATTAATTCTAAAAATATCACTGCAACTGTAAAATGCATACATATGTATTTGTCTTGCACATATTTTGAAAATCAGTTTAAAAAATGCTTGCTATTAAATAGTTATGTTATCTATACACAAATGTGTTTATCTATGTACACTGAAAAAATACAATAATAAACATTTAAAATTTTGGTGAGAAAACATTCTATAGTCACTTTTCCTAGTGAAATGTGTAAATTTTTATAAACTCACAAGATCAAATGGTTACTGTCAGCTAGACTTAGAATGATCAAAATCCTGAAAGGGACTAATAATAATAATAATAATAATAATAATAATAATAATAATAATAATAACAACAACCACCCTGAAGCTAAGCTCTTCAATGTGTCAATAAATTTCCTATAATTTTATTGCAATTTTAAATTATTAAATTATTTTTAAATTATTAAAACAGCAGCTGGTAGTTCCTGTTTTGTGTTAGATCCTCCAGTATGATGATGACACTTTCTACAGCAACTGGATTACACAGTCTCCAAAGGCTGATTTTACTATTTCTTCTCACTCTGGATTTATTATCTGCAAAATTGCTTAGAGGATCCATAATTATGCCAATTCCCACTCGACATTTTAGACCCTTTTGCCACTATCTCAAGCTATCTTAAGTTTCAGCATCACACCACATCATCAAAATACTGTTAGACAGCTATCAAATAGCATCATGAGGATTAGAGATGTGTAATATCCAATTATGAATGACTATTACAACTCTTTTACATTGTGCTTTTGATCATAGACAGGAAAGCAGATCTATTGAATCTGGGTGATAAAAACTCAAATTAAGACCTCAGGTTTTCTTTTCTTTCTAGTTTTCTTGCTGTTCATAATCTAACAATATCATTTTACTGCTTAACACATAAACATTCCATTATATCAATTTATTTGTTTTGTACTTTTAATGGAACACTTCATTTCAGTGCCCAATAAAAACAGTCCAGCAGATATAATTTGCCAAGTTTATTTACCACTGTATATAATATATGAGCTGCAATAAAGATGAACAAATATTTATAGGCATACATTCTGATTCTTATATATATATACTTTATCGGTAGCAAGCGTGAGATAGACATGTCAAAAGTATTAAGAATTATGGGTTCAGGGTTTTTAATCTATATATCTATATATCTATATACAGGTGAATCATTTCACTAGAAATCACTTGTGTGGATATATAAATCCCAAACATTCAAAATAATTGTAGGTGCCAAGTTTCAGAAGAAAAACCTGAAGTTAATGGAATTAATATTGTATTCTATCTCCTGAAAATGTCAACTGAGAAAAGCAGGTTTTGTTAGAGTTACTTGAGACATGAACAACTGAGAAAGCTTAACTTTGATTTTCACTTCACATCAGAAAGGAAACACAAATTCTGGTAAGAAATATTTTTAGACTTTTTCAGTATAGAAAATAAATATTATAGAAACAAATCAGTACTTAAATCGAAATTGCATCAATTTCTCCACCTTTTGCATAATTGGTATTTTGACAATTCCTGTTATATATTTTCACTAATACTTAGGAAAATGGTGCCCAACTGCTGAAACAAATAAAAAATCTTGAAAACAGCATTTTTTTTTTTTAAAGTGAAATAAAAAAAAATCCTAACTTAATTTTGTTGAAAGCTTTTCAACCAACTAGACTACTATTTTGACCCTGTACAGGATGAACCATATGTTCAGTTATCCAACTCACAGGTGAATCAGTAAAAGTCTTCGTACCTTCAAGGAGAGCTGGATCAGACCCAACATGAAGAAGTATTGATGCAGTTCTAGGATTCTGACAATCCATCAGAACAAAAACAATGAACAAGTTATGACTCTTAACGCAGTGCAAAGGAGGTAAGATCAGCCATCTCTTCTGTGTTTTCTCCCCTATGACCTACCAGTGGTTGTTCATGCACTGTTAGCTTCACAGCAGCATGTCAAATTAGGTAAAGTCAAGGTCTCAACTTTTACTTCTTTTTTTTTTTTTTTTTTTTTTTTTTTTTTTTTTTTTTACATTTCCTGTCTATAAGTGAAGTGAAGGTGAAGTTTCTGGGACCTTTGGGATAATGTACTTCAAACAACTTCATTTTTTTTGCCCTACTCTAACATAAATAACAAGTTTCAGATACACTCTATAATGAACATAAAGAAATGCTGCAGAGAAGAACCAGAAAATTTGTCTTTTATATGTGTTAGTTCAGCCTGGTCTTCCTGCTTTGTCACTGTCTTTAATTTCCCCTCTAGCTCTATAAAAACTTCTAGCTGTCTCTTAAATTCATTTATAGTATGTGCTTCAGTGGGCTTACCTGACAACTTATTCCTCACGTTTATTACTTTTAGAATGAAATAGTTGTGCTTGAATACTGCTGTTGTTTCCACTTAAAGGGATATTGTCTACTTACCAGGTTTCATTTTGTTTTAAATTGACTAATTTTTAAAAATAGACTTTTTTACTGAAATATGTCTCTTTAAACCTAATACCCAGATCTTGATATCTATAATTGTATCTCTGCTCCACCAGTGAGGTATAGTACAGTCTTATGGATAGGTTAGAAAGATTCAGCTCTCTCTCCTGAGTCAATGCAGTAGGTGCTGTTATAGTAATAAAATCTTGGAGGTCCCCTTATAACTGTATGTCATCTTTTCAAAGAGCAAGTCAGAGAGACAACTGCATGTTTGCCACAGTGCTGTGACTGTGACTACACACCAGCAGAACAGCAATATTGTGCAGTCACCTAACAATCTAAAAGAAACTGACTGACATACTAACCTCATATGTCTTTCAGCACTGGAAATGCTCATGGGTTTTTGCAGCACTCATTGAATTTATTGTCTGTCACTCTTTTCTAAAACAACAACAGTGATTTTTTTTTTTTCTAAAATAATCTAAAACCAGGGCTTAAAATGAGCACTGTGGCAAATCAGTGTAAGAAAGGACTGCTTAGAAATTTTTATGAGCTTCTATTTCAGTTTCTTTTTTTTAAGTGTCTTTAACTAGGAGAAAACATGAATTTATTTGTTAGCTTATTTATTAATGCTGAAAATGTTAATGAAAATAAACTTTTTAGTTGAATATCAGAAGGGAACATGGTTGTACTGGCAAAATGAAGCTCTCAATTAGTCAGATGCATTTTGAAATGATGAAATCCCATGTGTATGTTTTTACAATGCTGACAGGGGGAGCACAGAGCTTCCCCATACAAACTGGGGAAGCACAGAGCAAAACTATTATTTTTTTCTTTTTCTTTTTTAAAAAAAATATTTTTAACATATTGAAAAGAAATGGAAGATCTCTAGTGTAAATTCTTCATCAAAATATATCATAGGGAATAGCCAATTGATTGAGATGCAACAGCTGACATAAGAAATGTGTAAAATTGAATCATTATTGGACAATAATTTAATCAAAAAGTATTCCTTCTGGGTTCGAAAGGATACATGGTATGACCAATTAATGCAACAGTTTTAGGTTTGTTTCAGACATCTACATCATAAATGGGCATCTGCTTTTAGTAGAGGGCATCATATTGAGTGGTTCTTGAGCAAGAATGTGATGAGCAGCCTCCTGCTTCCATGGTTTGTTACTGCTCCATGTTTTAGTTTACTACATGTGAAGTAATGACATGGAAATAGCTCAACTTTCTTAAAGTAAACTGATTTATTATTTAAAGACTGGTCTATGTCTGCCATCATAGCCACGTGCATGAGATTAACTTTCTGGTACATCTTCCAAATTCTTTCTTTTTGCAAATAATACTTTCAAAATCCAACTCAGGACAACACATCAAAGAGGAACTGAACTGTTGAACAGATACATTGCTGTTGATATGGTACACTACAATACTCAAAAGAGTAAAAGGAGATTATAAATCTTTCCTACTATGCCCCCTTTTTCTTACCTTTTCAAACAAGAGTCAATATGCACGGTAAGAAAAAGACAATTTATTACATGGAGAAAAAAATAATTTGTCCTTATTTGGGACTTACTCTTCTGCACAAGCTGTGGCACCCTTAGGTGAAAACTGTTTTGCACTTTCAAAAAGTCAAGGCTAATACCAGTAATTTAATTAAATGGCTGTGTGTGAGGTAGCTTTCAAATCACCACCATTTGAACATCTGGAGGTCAGCAGGATTATACAGACCTTACAGAATTGAAAAAAAAAAATAAAAAAAATAAAAAAAAAATAGGGCAAAACAAAATAAACTCCATAATACAATAGAAAATCTCTCCTGACCTAAAATAGACAATGTCTTAATTTGTTAAGTAGTAAAACTAATAAAATATTCAGTCAGATTTCACAGAACAGTACTATAAAATTTCACTATTTTGACGTTTTTTTCCTCATCTCCCCCCCCCGTTTTTTTTTAAGATATTTTACATATATGCATAGCTGCATTAAACAAACAGTGATGATGTTAATCTACTAAGAATAAGGGTAAAGGGAAGAGAACATACCTATTATATAGCTCTTGCAAATATGTTTCTTTATAATCTGCATAATTTGTGTAAAGACAGAGAAACTCTTCTAAAAGGACATGGTATTTACATGTTCTGCATCTTCCTGAAGGAGCTATCCTTCTTCATTGACTTCATCCTCTTTCTCAGTCTGAAGTAGCTGGGATGATCATAGTGAATATACCCACTACAGCTCTTGTGCAAAAGTCTTTCCAGTTGCTGTAAAGATCTAACAGCTCTCTATATGAACTAGCTTTGAAGTTTATTCTACAGTATATAAATCCATGAAGTAAAAATGTTAACAAAAAATATAATTTATCACTTTGCAAGATTATTATTGATTTAAAGAATCACTATTTTTCAATGCAACAGTTTTGTGTAAATTCTAAACATGCTACTGGAAAATTATAGAACTTCTGTTTTCTCAATATGTTTATATGATTTCAACCTCTCTGAAAGATGAAAAAACACTTGCTGTTTATGCTTAGACAACTGTGAGAAGCAGAACAGTCTTTCACTATTGGTGAATGCATCTTTTAAAACTATAGCTTCTGGGAAAAGTGTGAAGAGATGAATTCCTCAAATTAGTGAATGGAATTTATCCATTCACCCCAGCTAATGAGTTTCTGAGCTAGTAGCTAAATCTGGCTGACATTAGACTGCACAAGGAGCCATGTTTCCATCTACTGATAAGGGTTAAGCATGTTTTAATCTTAAAATGGATGTCCTTAAGCACCATCTCTACAGGATTGGTTTAATTATCTTTTAGATGTTGTTGCCATGGAAAACTTTTATATGTGCTCTAAGGACTCTTTCACATGTTTCTATGCTGTGTGTCATTCTGTCTTTGAACATATGGAGGGAAAACAGCACTCTCTTGGCTAAATATAAAATCTACCCAAATTTGAATATCTAGTATGAACCTTGAATACGCAGTTCTCACACAATAATAGGATCTTTTGTTTTGGAATATATGGTTTTGGTAAGAAAGCTAGTATTACTTCTGGACCTCATTGAGGAATATTTTTCATATAACCATTCCATATATATTATTACTTGATAAAACATGGGATTCTAGGTCTTTTTATTTTACATTTCTGTGTGTTAGACAGATATAAAACATTTTTATGTGTTCATAAGACCCTTTTGATTTCCTGTCTTCAAGCTAGCTGTTTCATATGTTTGTGGTTTTTGTTTTTTTTTTTTTCTTTTGAGGTTGTTGATGGGGTTTTTAATTTCTTTTGGTTTTCAGGCTGTAACAAAAATTAACCCTGACTAATTTTTCCCTCTCCAGTATTTTTTTCTGAAGCAAAAGAGAAACATTAATGGTTTATTTAAGTCTATGATATTTTTTTTTTACTATTTACAGTTTTATGAGGCAACTCTGATCTAAAAAAAATATGTGAAAAACTGCTCGACACATTCTTTCTCTTTTTTTTTTTTTTTTTTTAATTTAACTGTCAATATAAAAGAGCATTTTTCCTGAGAATCAACAGCACTATATCCAGTAAAAATAATCTTTACTCACTGAGTTCTCCTTAATGTTTGTAGGACATACAAAAGAGAAATACAGCAACATTCTATTTCAGCTTATATCTTAGCTGTTATGAGCAACATACTTTCAGTCATAAATAGTATGTGATCCTTGTTTTGAATCATCTTTATTCTCAATTGTTGTACCAGCATTAGTGCTGACATTAATGATTTGCTGTGCTATTAGGACTCAACTCAACAAGGTGCCCAGTCTTAAATAGGGATGTAGATCAAGGTACTTATATCTTTAGAACTTAAATACAGTGAAGTGCTTTCATGAATTCCCATTCAAAAGAAAAAGTTAGGATCAAAGGTGTCTTCATATCCTTCACAATCACCATCTGCACAGATGGAGTGTTTGTAGCTGTAGCAATTTTTTTTTTTTTTTTTTTTCCCCCTCCACACAAGACTACAGATACAAAGAAATGCAGTTTGAAAAACAGGAATATTTTTCACCTTGCATAGTTTTAGATGTCTATTTTGACATCCAAAACATGTAAGATTATCTTATCAGAAACAGCAGTTCAGAGATGTGGTGGTATAACTTGGCTGGCAGCCAAACACCAAACAGCTGCTCGCTCACACTCCTCCTGCCAGAGAATAGGGGAGAGAATTGCAGGAGTAATGGCAAACAGACTCATAGGGTGAGATAAGAACAATCCCAGAGGAACAACAATCTCAAAACTGACAATACAATCCCTGGAAAGAGAGAGCCTGAGAGAGAGAGAGCATTCCCATTGTCCCTCATTAATATATGAACAGGGTGTTACATGATATGAAATATGCCATTGGCATATTCAAATGCCAATTTGAGTTTGCTGATTTTACTGTGGCACCTGCAGACTAACAAAATATGAGTAGGTTTGAAAGTCCTTCATCTTCCAGTGACAACTGAAAACAATAATATGCTATCAATGTTCTCACAATAAACCCCATACTGAAACCAAAATACAACACTATTTTAGCTACTAAGAAGAAAATCAGCTCTGTTCCAGCTGAAAACTAGGACAAGAAAGAAATGAAAAGTGTTTCCATAATGATTTGAGTAAATAAGACTTGACTATCTTCTCTATAATATTGTCTTCTAATAATAACATATGCAGAGAAGACAGAAATGAGAAGCTGAGGCAAAAGAAAAAAAAAATCTTGCATTTTGTTTTTTTGTTATCTTTGGAGGTTGATTCCTTATCAACATTTCTATAGTAATATGTTTTCCATATAAATAAATGAACATTCAAAAGGGCTAAGAAGCTTTTACAAGATTAGTTTTGACCCTGATAGATTCTAACAATGCAGCCACATTTCATTCAGGAAATTGCAGCTACCACAGGCATTGATCATCCTGAGAATTATTCTGAGAATTATCTTTTCAGACAAATAAGGAAACATACTGATGGGGCTATCCTATGATACTTACAACCACAACCAAACTGTTAATATTTGATGAATAATAGAAGAAAATTAATATTCAGTCACAAAGCAGGTATTATTAAAAAAAGATAAAACAAAATTAATTTTACCAGTGTAATGTTTTTGAATGTTTCTAAAATTTCAGATCTGGACTTCCTATAGCAAAAGAGATCACTATTATTCTACCCATCATTTAAAGGCAGGATGACAGATACCTTGAACACTGATTGCATTTCCCAATCCACTCATCAGTTTACATGTTGCAAAAACAGGAGGAAGGAGAAAAAAAACATGAAAGGCAGGTCCTGCTTAGCTAACCTGATGTCTTTCTATGCCAAGGCAACCCGCCTAATGGATGAAGGAAAGGCTGTGGATGTTGTTTACTTGAACTTTATTAAAGTTTTTGACATTCTCCTGTAGAAATTGGCTGTTCATAGATTGAATGGATATACTTTTTGCTAGGTAAAAAACTGGCTGAATGGTCAGGCCCAAAGAGTTCTGGTGAGTGGAGTTAAATCCAATTGGCAGCTGGTCATAAGTGGTCCTCAGGGCTCAGTACTGGGGCCAGTCCTGCTTAATATCTTTATAAATGATCTGGATGAGTGCACTTTCAATAAGTTTTTAGGTGATCTTTAAGGTCCCTTCCAACCCTAACCATTCTCTGATTCTATGATTGAAAGGTGGTTGAAGCAAGGTGGGTGTCAGTTTCTTCTTCCAAGTAACAAATGATAGAACAAGAGAAAATGGGGGAGGTTTAGATTGGATATTAGGAAAAATTTCTTAATCAAAAGTGTTATCAAGCATTGGAACAAGCTGCCCAGGGAAGTGGTGAAGTCACCATTTTTGGAGGTATTTAAAAGATGTGTGGATGTGGAGTTTAGGGACATGGTATAGAGGTGAACTTGATGGTGTTAGGTTTATGGTTGGACTTGAGGATCTTAAAAGTTTTTTCCCACCAAAACAATTCTATGATTCTATTATTCTATGGTCTCTCTATGGTTGCACATCATTAGTAAATACATTTTACATAGTAGTAAATTAAGTTGGAGTTAGGTGTCTTTAGACTTTTTAGCTGTTAATGATAGTGCAGATCACGGAGGTTACAATGTACATGAGAAAAGTACTACATTTCTTAATCAGGCTCCTTGATAGTAAATGCAGACAATAGTGTAGTTATACCAAAATACATACACATTTCCTTTTCAGCCACATCTAAGTTCATATCTACAGTGTTTATTATCCTTGTCAGAGAATCAAAAGGAGGTGAAAGGAAGTGTTAAAGATACAATCTGTTCATCCATAAATGTAAAATATTTTGATTTCCTGTTAAAACACATTTTTTAATGTTTTGAAATGTGTTTCAGTTTTGAATTTAAGAACTTAGTGGTATAGTGTTAACCACTTAATAAGTGAGCAGATGATCAGGCTTAGGAAACTGAGTAATAGAGGGGAAAAAAAAGAAGAAGAAAAAAAGAAAAAAAAAGATAAAATGTTTTGAACATAGTTCTATAATCTGTTAATATATATATATATCCTATTCATATTTTAAGTTTTTGAAAAATCATGAACCATAGATTTTGTCTACTCTTATGAAAGTCAGAAAAAAAAAAAAAAAGAGTGCAACAGAAAGACAGAAAGAGAACTACCAAAGGTTCTAAATGGTGCTATGAGAATCGTTGTGTTAAACACTTTTAAGACTGTATTTGCCTGTTCTTTCAAGTGCCAAAAATATCAGAGGTTGGTAGTTTATGACCCTGGAAACTTTCTATAATAAATCAATAGTCACTATCAATGAAGATTTACTATTCCTGCAAACTGAAAACATAGCTTTCAGCAAGAAGATATAACCATTCAATGAAAGATTTTTAACAGATATCTTGTTCTTTTATTTATATAATAAATAAGTTTAATTAGTATTAAATGTTCTTTGATTGTTTGATAATGGTAGCATATGTCAGAATGCTGTTAAAAGAGAAGCTGTCAAAGACATTTAATGTCAGATAAGGTTCATGGTTACTAATCACCCGTAACATAGTGCCCTGAAAGTTTAGCAGATACTTGCATCATTCTCCTCTTAGCTTACAACTTCTTGTAATAGGCATTGCACACAAGAATCCAATGCCTTCAGTAGAAACTAGTTCTCAGCAGAACTGAGAACAAATAAAACACTCTTACTTGTTGAGATCAAGCATCAAACTAAAGTTTGATATTTAGAGATTTAAAATTATCACTGATTAAGTCAGTACAGCACAGAGTTCAGCTTTTGTGACCCCAGTGGAGAAAAAAAAAAAGTCTAATTTCTGTACCACAATTCAAAATTGCCATGGATATGGCATTCTGTCCACAGTATACTGGCTTTTCTCTGGAGCGTTATATAATTCTGATTTTGTTTAAAGACCTTGTTGATATCAGTATATATACACCATCACAGCACTTCCTGGATTTTGAGATCTTATCTAGCCAATTCATGTCTCAAGGGAATGAAAATATTTCATGTGGCTTAATTTTTTTTTATTTCTGCCCCATCCCTCTCCACCCCCAACAGCAAGTAACTTTAGATTTTTGCCTGCATTTTATTTGATAATAGCAGATTTTAAAAGTGACAAACTGTACGTTTTCCACAATATTCAATGTTATAGCTTGAATTACTTTCTCAGGTTAGCAGCATACATTGGTACTATTCTTTTTCATGGGCTGTGTTTTGACAGATAATATTCCATAATACAATTAAAAAACCCCAAACCCTATCAAATTCAGATTCATTTGCTAAAACCTAAGAACACATTATTTCTGCATAAGTAGAACCCATAGAAATGTCTAGCATCAGCTTTTTCATTTGTTCTGCTTTTTTCGTTGTTTGACATGGTGAGACTGATGTTTGCTATTGACTGCTAGCCATACTCTTAGGAAACCAAAATTTCAGTGAAATATTAAGTATGCAACAAGAGCACAGAAACTGGAAAAGAACTTGGCTGTATTAGTAGATTATCCCAGAGCTAATTTATTATCTCCAACCAGGTGCAGAAGTTACACAATATATCTACAGAAAACTTTCAAAACAGTATTCTTCTTCACTATCACAGACATTTACTGAAAAAAATCTCACATAAATTAAAGTATTTGAGGTAACTGGTTAAAGATTATTTCATGGCTCTGAAAGTGCAGCATAGTTTGAATACAGTTTTGCTTCAGACCCACATACGTATACCTTTCTCATTTGTGTGTTATATACCAACATTTTTGATTAATTTTAGAATTAGGATCTTATATGAAGTACAGATTTGTATCCACTATGTGTGTGGCCTCAATTTATTATTTCCTGTAAAGGCAGCAAAAAGTACTTCATTTAGTCACAAAAAAACCAGTATGCTAGAGGAAAGCTATTCCAAGGGAACTCAACAGATTGGAGAAGTGGGTAGAAAGAAATACCATAAAGTTCAACTAAAGGAAATGAGAAGTCTTGAATGGATAGAATGGGATAGAATAAGGCAGCAACAGGGAAGGCTGGGCACTGAATAGCAAAGGATCTAGATTCCTGCTGGGCATTATGTTGAATACGAGCCAGCAGTGCACCCATGCAAGGGTAAAGGTAAACCACATGTGGGGTTGCATTAATAAAAGCATAGCTGGCAGGTTGAGGGATGGGATTACTTCACTCTGTCCAGTGTGTGTGAGACCAAATCTGAAGTTCAGTGTCCATTTTGGTGCTTTGCACTACAAGAAAGATATTGGATGACTGGAGAAAACTCCAAGGAGGGCTGACAAGATGATCAGGGGGTTAGAGCACCAGAGGAATGGGGCAAGGCTGAGAGAACAGAGTTTGTTCAGCCCGAAGAAGATGCTCAAGGGGGAAGTCATTTCCATGTTCGGTTACTCAGTTGATAGGTAATTGACATGGAGAAATGGCGGGATATGGAGAAAACTAACCCACACTTCTCTTAAAGATGATCAACGTGAGGAGGAGACGCAGGGGAGAGAAGATTCAGAGAGGGAAATTCTAATGAGATTTTAAGAAAAAACATTTTCAACAGGGATGTGGGCAAGCATCAGAACAGTTTTCACAGAGAAACAGTGAATTTTCTGTCTCTAGAGAGATATGAAGCTCAACTGGCCTTGAGCAAAATGGCATAACTTTAAATTTGACCTTGTTTTGAAAAAGAGATTGCACTAGGTGATTTCCAGAGGCTCTTCTAACTTAAATGCTTCTATGATTATGTGATATCTAGACAGATCTCTTAAGTTTTTTTAAGAAAAATTATATTTGATGAAACGTTCGTGCACTACTATTTGTTATGTGAGCCTTTCTTGCTTCTTTAAAATACAGTTAGAGGTCTTTGTACATGTACATGAGGATGTATACACACTTAAGTGATGTATATGGAGAACATGTGCCCATAAATGACATGTAGCATGTACCTAAACCTGTGATAAATATTGCAATGATATAATTTTAAAAAATATTTTTGTCTTATGATCTCTACTCAGTATTCTATCAATCTAGACTGTATTCAAGCATCTGACCTCCATCTAGCTTTAAACACATACACAGAAGGAAGGAATATAATCAATTTACTATAGAAGTTTCACTGGACTGAACTGTGCCGAAGATACCATTTCCCCGTAAAGAGCCAGCAGTGGTCACAAAATTCTAGAGTACAGGACTCCATAAGGCATAGTATAGTAAGTATTGTTCATACTAACCACAAATGTCTGGCTTTTTTTGTTTGTCACTTACCAATCAACAACATAAAAACCAGCATGTAAAAAATAACACAACTTCACAGTGATAATACTGGAAGTGATCCAGAAAAAGATTTTCAGTTTTGAAGTGTTATTCCTGCTTGTTTAAATTTAAATATTTATGATCTGGGGAAAGTATATACTTGGTGAAATTATTTGAAGACATGTTGTTACACTCAAAGTCATGTTATAGGCCATAGTCTCATTAATAATGCAGTTAAAAGTGGTTTTGTTTTTTTTAAAGTCTTCCTAGTATCTATGCCCTTCCTCTGATATTATAATTATCCTTCCACTATCCCCCTGGGTTCTACAGTTGAAGCTTCAACCCTTTTAAACATGGATAGGACATAGGCCACAATGACTTGTCAGCATCCACAAGTCTGCTGAGAGAAGTGTGACATTGATGTTTTCTTTCTCCTCAGGCTTGGGCTCTGCTTAATGCTATATTTATAAGTTTCCCTGTCACATCACAGTTTCTTCTCTGAGCTGCCAGCTGCAGCCTGGAAGTGACCCCCAGTACCGTCAGTCCCATGCACACAAAGGGCTATGGTGTGTCAGGCAGTGACTGGGAGGGAGGGCGTGTCACCCCCTCCACAGAGGAGTCATCCCCAGAGCTGAAGATGGAGCAGGGGAGGGAGCAGTCACTGGCCTCTGTACAAGGGTTAAACCAGTGACACCCAGCTCAGACCGGGTAATTCTCAATTTACGCTTCTTCTGAGATGATGTATGAAGCAAATGTGTGTTGGCTACTGTAGTAATCCTACACTTGGATCTAATACTGTACAAAAATCTGACCTATAAGATGCAATAAAGAATTACTTATATCTGTGATAAATTACTGACCTAGGCACATTAGTAAGAAGTCTGGAATACAGGATTATAAACACCTAATGTTGTTGATAAATTAGAGGAATGGCCTGGAATACACTACAGAAGAGGGAAGTACAAAATATTTTATCTAAATTGGAATACTCATCTGTGTATATATTAAAAATGGTAAGAAGTGGGCTGGATTGAATGTCAGTGCAGAATGTGATTGAAGAGTTGTGGTGGATCACAAAAGAAATGTGTGTTTATCCCAAAGAATAAGGTGAGAAGGGCCTCAGCTGACTGTCTATTTTATCCCTGTTTTATTACAACTACTATTCTGTGTCATCCTTGGGCAATGTTTGTCTAGTCTGTTCTCAAAGACTTTGAATAGTAGACTCTCTAGGCTCTCCAGACAATCTGATCTAATGCTTCAATACCCTTCTTTTTATGACAGTTTGTCCAATGTTTGAACTTATTTTTTTTTCAGTAATTTAATACGTTTTTCCTTTTCAATTATGCACATGGAAAACATGATTTTCTTTTTTTTTTGCAACCTTTTATGAACATACAGGCTCTTAGCACACTTTTCCTCCAGTACTATGCAAGTTTTGTTTGTTTGTTTGTTTGTTTGTTTTCTGCAAGATAGCAAATCTGTTTTTTCTGTTCTTTCTGGGCTACTTAAAGTTGTGGCTTTTGTGTTGTATGTACTATACACTGCTTCAGATAATCATTACCAAAGCAATGTTGGCTTTGAGTTCATTTGGATTTTTCTATTAGGAAGCTGGAGTCTAAGTAAATTGGCATTAATCAGGTTATGCTAAGACTTGGTTATTGGAGCATCCCAGGCTGGTTCTGCAATGGACTTCTGTAGAGACTTTGCTAACTTCAATCCTTAAGTACCCACAGAGAGCCCTGTACTTAGTTTTGCAAGGTAAATGATACATAGCTTGCCACTCTTCACTGCAGAAAGGGGGATGAGACATAGCTGACTGGAGGTAGTCTGATTTTATAACAGTGTTGTTCAATTCTGGAGCACAGGAAAAAAAAAAAAGTCTGTCAACTCAGCAGTTCACAGACCTTATTACTAGAACTCAATAACCTCTAATGCAAAATTACTAATGCAGCCCCTAGATTTCTTTGAGCTGGTCTGATTCATCTTCTCCCAGGAAATTCCCAGGCACAGTTTTAGGGCTGACATAGGCCAAGGACCTGGACATGTTGGAATGTTGGGTGGGAAGGAACCTGATGAGGTTCAACAAGAGCAAGTGTAGAGTCCTTCACCTGGGGAGGAATAATCACATGCACCAATACAGCTTAGGGGCTGACCTGCTGGAGAGGAGCTCTGTGGAAAAAGATCTGGGTGTGCTGGTGGACAGCAGGCTGGCCATGAGCCAGCAGTGTGTCCTTGTGGCCAGGAAGGCCAACAGTATCCTGGGGTGCATTAAAAAAAGTGTGACCAGCAGGTCAAGGGAGGTCCTCCTACCCTCTACTCTGCCCTGGTGAGGTGACATCTGGAATATTGTGTCCAGTTCTGGGCTCCCCAGTTCAAGAGGGACAGAGATCTTCTAGAGAGAGTCCAGTGGAGGCCACAAAGACGATGAGGGGCCTGGAGCATCTGCCTTATGAGGAAAGGCTGAGAGAGCTGGGACTCTTCAGCCTGGAGAAGAGAAGACTAAGAAGGGATCTTATCAATGTCTATAAATCTCTGAAGTGTGAGGGACAACTGGATGGGGCCAGGCTTTTTTCAGTAGTATCCAGTGACAGGACAAGGGGCAATGGGCAAAAACTGGAATGTTGAAAGTTCCATACAAATTAAGGGTGGAACAGGCTGCCCAGAGAGGTTATGGAGACTCCACAACCCACAACTCCAAAGCCCACCTGGATGCTTTCCTGTGTAACCTGCTGCAGGGAACCTGCTTTGTCAGGGGGGTTGGACTAGATGATCTCCAGAGGTCCCTTCCAACACCTATCATTCTGTGATTCTGTGATCATTCCCAATAGACAGTTTGGATACGAACCCTGCTATGAAGCCTTAGACTATTGCTGGTTCACCTCAGGGTCATGGAATAAGCTCTGGTTCTCTTTAGTTGAGTAGCACTGACATATTTGTAATGCATTTCTTCCTTTTTACTCTGCCCAGATAGGGGCACTACACTTCAAAAAGTATGTTGGACTAGTCAGAGCAGAAAACTATGTTCTAGAAAATCTGTTCTATACAAAATCTTGAAAGAGCTAGTATTATTTGACACAAAGCAAAAAGCATTTCAGAAATACACTATAACAGTATTCAGATATATGAAAGATTGTGGAAATAGAGAAAATAAATAATTACTTTCTACACTATGATCAAGACAAGAAATAATAGGCCTGTTTTGCAGCAAGGAAAATTAAACCTAGGCATAAAGAAATGCTTCTGAACGGGGAAATAGCTAAGGACCCAAGTGAATTACTTAGGCTGTCTGTGGAAATAGGATAGCTAAATATTTTTAGATATAGATTAGGAAAAAAAACATTTCTCTGGTTCAGTTTAAGGAAAATTAGAATCATTGAATCATAAAATATCCTGAGTTGGAAGGGACTCATAACAATCATCAAGTCTACCTCCTGACTCCATACAGGGCAAATTAAAAGTTAAACCATATATTGAAGAACGTTGTCCAAACACTGCTTGAACACACAGAGACCATGATCATTACTCCAGGGAACTTGTTCTAGTATTGAAGAATTTTTTCCTAGTATCCAATCTGAACTTCCCCTGCAGCAGCTTTAGAACATTTCCTTGTGTCCTCATACACCAGAGAAGAGATCAGCACCTCTCTCTCTGCTCCTCCTCACGAGGAAGATGTAGACAGCAATGAAGTCACTCCTCAGTCTCATCTTTTCTAAGCTGAGCAAACTTAATATCCTCTGCTGCTTCTCATAAGTAATGCCCTCTAGTCTTTTCACCATCTCTGTTGCTCTACTTTGGATACTTTCTTTATGTCTTTCTTATATTGTGGAGACCAAAACTGTGCACAGTGCTTGAGGTACGGGTGCAACAAGGTTGAACGTAGTATCACAGAATATTAGGGATTGGAAGGGACCTCGAAAGACCATCTAGTCCAATCCCCCTGCTGGAGCAGGAACACCTAGATGAGTTCACACAGGAAGGTGTCCAGGCGGGTCTTGAATGTCTCCAGAGAAGGAGACTCCACAACCTCCCTGGGCAGCCTGTTCCAGTGCTCTGTTACCCTCACCGTAAAGAAATTCTTTCTCAAATTTAAGCGGAACCTCCTGTGTTCCAGCTTACACCCATTACCTCTTGTCCTATCATTGGTCATCACTGTGAAGAGCCTGTCCCCATCCTCATGACACTCACCCTTCAAATATTTATAAACATTAATCAGGTCCCCCTTCAGCCTCCTCTTCTCCAAGCTAAAGAGGCCCGGCTCCCTCAGCCTTTCCTCATAAGGGAGATGTTCCACTCCCTTAATCATCTTGGTGGCTCTGTGCTGGACTCTCTCAAGCAGTTCCCTGTCCTTCTTGAACTGTGGGGCCCAGAACTGGACACAATATTCCAGATGTGGCCTCACCAGGGCAGAGTAAAGGGGAAGAAGAACCTCTCTTGACCTACTAACCACACCCCTTCTAATGCACCCCAGGATGCCATTGGCCTTCCTGGCCACAAGGGCACAGTGCTGGCTCATGCTCATCCTGCTTTCTACCAGGATTCCCAGATCCTTTTCCCCTTCACTGCTCTCTAGGAGATCATTTCCCAACCTATACTGGAACCCGGGGTTGTTCCTGCCCAGATGACAATCACTTCTTGTGGTGGATTATCTATACTGTGCTCAATACACACTGGGATGCTGTTGGCCCTTTTAACTGTCAAGGCAAATTATTGACTCATATTGAGCTTAATTAATCATAATTTAAGATTCAGCATAGATCAGATCTCCTTTTAACATATCTTCCAGTCCTTTTTTCTGTTGTACTACTACCAAAACTGTGAAGGTAACACTAGGGAAGATACCAGCCTCCCAACTGTGCTGATGCATTGCATGAGAGATTGGAACTAAAATAATGCTGGTGAGCATGCTAACAATTCCATGCTTATGCCATGTCAACACTTCAGCTTATGCTTTGGATCTGATCGTATCCTAGTACAGACTAAAGCCTACACAAGGTGATCAGATTATTTCCCTGCTGATAAACCAGTCTTAGGGTGGAATTCCAAGGACAAGAACAAGGTGGATAATAACAGGGAAAATAACAAATGTGTAGTAAAAAGAGAGAGGTATGGAGGACTGGACAATTCTATAACTAATGTTGCTGAGGCTGGAACAGAGGGACACATGGTAAGGCAGCACATTAAGCAAGGTTCAAGTGAGGAGAGAACTTGAAAACCTGGAACAGAAACTTAAAGTAAATGCAAGTAAAAGATTAGTTTGGGGAAAATTTAAAGGTTTTTTGGAGAAAACAATATTTCTTAGATTGCTGTGTAAGCATCTGTGTAGACCAGTGGGTCTTAAAATTGTAAAGAGTATCTTGGTTTTATGTATGTCTACATTAAATAAGACAATTTCTCAATCCCTCCTTTTTTTTCACCATGGAGAACAGCATGTCACTGTCTGGCATTAAACTAAAAAAAAAGGGAAAGCAGATTTTTCTCAGCTTCCTGAAAATCTAAATATACACCCACACTTTAAGATGATGACTAATCCTGAAAATATTTAAGCCATAGCAAGAAAGGCTGTTAAGTCAAGCCTATTTAATCTGTTTTGGGATTTTTTTCAGAAGATTTTCATCTGAAAACCAGGATTTTAATGAAAATTTTCAAATTAAAAATAAAGGACAGATTTTTAAATTTTAGAACAAATACATATATATGATTTACTTTGTGTAAAAGGTGGACTTTGTGAAGCCATCGAAGCAAGTTATAAATTATGTATGAAATGTGTAATAGTTTCACTTGTCTAGCCCTTGGTTAGCAGCCAACACAGCCGTTCACCCACTTCCCCCCCACCCCCAGGGGATAGAGGACAGGACAGGGGGGCAAGGATAAGGAGGCTTGTAGGTTGAGATAAGAACAGTTTAAGAATGGAAAGAAAACTTAAAAATAATACTAATATTAAAATAGTAGTGATAATGATAACATTAACAAAATATGCAAGTGAATGACACCCAATGTTATAGCTCACTCCCCTCCTCACCGAGCCTGGCCTGTTCCCAGATAACGATCCCAGAGGAGCGACAATCCCGAACTAAAACCTCAATCCCAGAAGACCGAGAGCCCGAATGAAAGCCAAAGAGAGCAAGAGACCCTCACTAATGTACTGGACATGACGTGATATGATATGGAATACCCCATTGGCATATCTAACTGTCAATGAAGTTTATTAATTTAAATATTCTTCTCTCCCCTTAAATCTTGTGCTTGTGGACTAACAGAACACAAAGTCTTTCACTTCCAGTGACAAAAACGTAAATATTGGTATGTTATCAGTCTCTCTCTCACAGCGAGTCCCAGGCTAGAAGCAAAAACGCAGCACAATTCTAGCTACTTAAAAAAAAAAAAAAAAAAAAAAAAAGAATACAGATACCACTGATACCACTTCAGTCACTGCTGCCATACACTTTATAATTTAATATATTATTGAGATTTTAGGTTTTGTTTGTTTGTTTTTATCAATTCTAAAATGGAGCTACAAAACACTATTGAAAAAAGTCTGAAAAAAAGATACAAATAAAGTTAATTTTTAAAGTCTATTTGAATTTGTGTTCTTATGTATTTTTTTCCATTATTTTTCCTAAGGACTTGAAGAGCTAGAGCTGTTTTAAACAATTTCTTTGCTTTCTGTTGTTAAGAGAAGTTACAATTAATCATACACATACTCCTTCCATATACATTAAGAATAATACCTGTCAGTTGACTCTCATGAAAGTGTTAGAAAATGAAAGCTTTACAAGGTATTGTGAAATAACTTTGTAAATCAATTTTTAATAATAAAATACATTATTTTAAATACAAGAGATATAACAGAAGTCTTTAGTAGAGGGCTTCCCCTGGAGATAACAAAAGTGCACCCTCTTTGGTTAAGAGGAATCTGAAATTCCCATTTTTAACAATATTAAGAAGGTGGTTAAATGAAGTGCTAAAGAAGTTCATATTGCAAAACTCTTTACACATATTATTGAAGTATAGTTATAAACCACATTCAGAAAACATTATCCATGTCACTGAAATATATATGGCAATATATATGAAAGTGAGAATATTTGATATAGCTTTTTAAGATTTCTTGTTACTGATTTCTGTACTACTTTGGGTAGTTGTATATACTGATGGAAAGATTATGCATTCAAGTAATGTAAAGCTGCACTGTATCTAAATGGTGACTTTCACATATCTTTTGCAAGACTGAAATATCTACACAAAAACCAGTCAGAGGTCAATTAAGGTCTTTATTTTCTTTCTCATTGAATGATTAATTACAGTATATGCATTGCTACGAAAAATCAAAATAATCCAGATTTAAGAAGTTGATGCTTTTCAGGTGCATCATTTTATGAAAATATTTAAGATAAAATTTAAAAAAAAAACCTTGCAGCATTTCTTTTGCATAAAAGACAAATGCTGTTATACAGTATTATTGGATATTCTCAGTTAAATGAGAGGAAATCCAAAGGAAATCCATTCAAAATGAGAATTTCATAACAGCATTTGACCTGTTGTATGGTATTTGTTGCAAGTGAATCAAGCCTTAGGAGGAGTTAAGCTAAATATCTATCACATATAACTTTAAAAATATCAATAACATCACATCCATGCAATCAGAAGTGTTAGGCTCCTTATTAGCAAGAAAAGAGAGAAAATGCAAAAATGAGAGCAAAGAACTAAACAAGAGTAGCCTCTTCGACCAATTTAGATAATATATTTAGACAAGCCATAGTACTTTAATAGAAATCAGTAAATCATAGAATGGTATGGGTTCATCTAGATCATCTAGTTCCAACCCCCTGCCATGGGATACCTTCCATCAGATCAGATTGCTCAAAGCCTCATGCAACTTGGCCTTGAAAACTTCCAGGCAAGGGACATCCACAACCTCCTTGGGCAGCCTGTTGCAGTATCTATCTCATCACCCTCACAGTAAAGAAATTCTTCCTAAAATCTAATCTAAACCTACCCTCTTCCAGTTTAAAGCCATTACCTCTCATCCTATCACTACCTGCCCTTGTAGAAATTCCTCCCCAGCCCTCCTGTAGGACTCTTCAGGTATTAGAAGGTCGCTATAAGGTCTTCCCAGAGCCTTCTTTTCTCCAAGTTCTCAGCTTGTCCTCATAGGAGAGCTGCTCCAACCCTCTGATCATCCCCGTGGCCCTCCTCTGAATTCACTCCAATAGGTCCATGTCCTCTCATAAAGAGTAACAATCATGTGAGGTAGGCTAATAAAATAAACATTTTTTTTCCTCATTTAAGCCTGGATTTTGAAAGGCTTTTTGTACATCAGTGAAGCTCATAATGGATGAGTAGGGAAAAAAAGAAGATGATAATGGACTACCAGGAAAGGGAGAGACTAACAGAGGTTTTAAACAAATATTAGCAAAGTCAGAAGGCAACAACCAGACTACACAGCTGCCTACCTGCCAAAAAAGTGCAAATAATTGGGATGCTTCTATCTAAATTAAGTGCCTGGTTCATTTGTTGAATGTCCCTTTATTAACTGTTAGGAAATTATACCACGAAACAACCAAAGAATTGCAACACAATAGCTGAACATTCTGTAAAAAGTGCAAATGTAATTGAGCATTTTACATAACAAAAACACTTTTCAAAGGAGATAAAATGTACTCAGTAATTAATTTTGTGTTTATGATACTTGTGCTGCATTCTAATGCTTTGTTAATGAAAGCAAAATAAAACACTTCCAGAATAGTCATTATGGAGCTAACAAAAGATACTAAAAAGAAGAAAAAAAAATAAACAAGCATGTGTTGGATTTGTGTGTGAGGGGGCCTTTTTTTGGTAGTGGGGGAATGGGCTACAGTGATGATCCGTGTTTGAAGCTTTGAGAAGCTCCCCTGGCTACAAGGTGTTGCTGCCTCCAGCCCAGGCTGAGCTAATTAGCAACAGAGAAACAGCTCTTCAAATCAGTGTTTATGATGGAAGATCTGGTTTTGAAAAAAAGAAGGAGGACAAAACCTGGAGGAGAGGCCACCGACCTCAGTCACAGGGAAGTTGATGGAACAACTTATTCTTGATGCCACTCTAAGCAGCTGGAAGAAAATAAGGTTATCAAGAGTAGTCAGCATGGTTTCACTAAGGGGAAAACATTTTTGTCCAATCTGGTAGCCTTCTATGATGTCATCACCAGTTGGGTAGATGAGGGGAAAGCAGTGGATGTTGCCTACCTTGACTTCAACAAGGCTTTTGATACCGTATCTCACAACATCTTCGTAGCAAAGCTTAGAAGCTGTGGGATAGTTGAGTGGACGGTGAGGTGGATTGAGAACTGGCTGTCTGGCAGAGCTCAGAGGGTTGTGATGAATGGTGCGGAATCTAGTTGGAGGACTGTAACTAGTGGTGTTCCCCAGGGGTCAGTACTGGGTCCAGTCTTGTTTAACCTCATCAGTGACTTCGATGTAGGGATAGAGCCCGCCCTCAGCAAGTTTGCTGATGATACAAAGTTGGGAGGAGTGGCTGACACACCAGAAGGCTGTGCTGTCATTCAATGAGACCTGGAAACACTAGAGAGTTGGGTGGGAAGGAACCTGATGAGGTTCAACAAGAGCAAGTGTAGAGTCCTTCACCTGGGGAGGAATAATCACATGCACCAATACAGCTTAGGGGCTGACCTGCTGGAGAGGAGCTCTGCGGAAAAGGATCTGGGTGTGCTGGTGGACAGCAGGCTGGCCATGAGCCAGCAGTGTGTCCTTGTGGCCAGGAAGGCCAACAGTATCCTGGGGTGCATTAAAAAAAGTGTGACCAGCAGGTCAAGGGAGGTCCTCCTACCCCCTCTACTCTGCCCTGGTGAGGCGACATCTGGAATATTGTGTCCAGTTCTGGGCTCCCCAGTTCAAGAAAGACAGGGATCTTCTAGAGAGAGTCCAGTGGAGGCCACAAAGACGATGAGGGGCCTGGAGCATCTGCCTTATGCGGAAAGGCTGAGAGAGCTGGGACTCTTCAGCCTGGAGAAGAGAAGACTGAGAGGGGACTTATCAATGTCTGAAGTGCCGGAGTCAAAAGAATGGGGCCAATCTCTTTTCAGTGGTGCCCAGTGACAGAACAAGGGGCAACAGGCAAAAACTGGAACACTGGAAGTTCCATACAAACTTAAGGAAAAACTTCTTCACTGTAAAGGTGACGGAGCACTAGAACAAGCTGTGGAATCAGAGACGTTGTGTAATCTCCATCTCTGGAGATGTTCAAAACCCACCTGGACACTTTCCTGTGTAACTTGCTGCAGGGAACCTGCTTTGACAGGGCGGTTGGACTAGAGGATCTCCTGAGGTCCCTTCCAACCCCTACCATTCTGTGATTCTGTGACCTGAACAAAAGACGACTGTCGGCCACAACAAAGAGAGGGAATTGTTGCCGTGCAGAAGGAGGACGAGAGGGAGGATAGAGAACCTTGGACACCCAGTTCAACACGCATTGAGTAGTAAAAGATAAATGAGGTCCCCTGCAGCCCATGGAAGTTCAACAACGTAGCAGATACCTACATGTAGGCCATGGATGAGTCCATGTCGGAGCAGAAAGCTGTGCCCGAAGGCAGTGATGACCTTGAGTGCTCGTTTGATGAGTAAGGAGACCCCCAGAGCTGGGAGTAGGGGGGAAAACCTTGAGTAGGGGGAGGAGATGCACTGGACTATAGACCCATCTGCAGCTTGTGGATGTCCCCATGCCAGAGATGGAAGTTGCACCCAAAGAGGTTCATGACTTCATGGGAAGCCCACATTGGAACACTTTTTTCCTGGATTCCTGCAGCCCATGGGGGGATGTCATGCTGGAAAGAACAACATAGACAAACTGACTGCAACCCCCATTCCCTGCCCCCTGTGCCTCTGGGAGAGACGAGAAGGCAGAGAAATCAGGAGCAAAGTAATCTGAGCCTGGGAAGAAGGGAGGAATGAAGGGAAGGTGGTGTAAGATGAGGCTGCTATGTCCCACTATCCTACTTGGATGATTGGTAACAAATTTTTTTATTTTTTTTTTTTTCCAAGTCGAGTCTGTTTTGCCCATGATCATAACAAGTGAGTGAGCCATCAATGTCCTCATTCTAATCCCTGACTCTTTTCTTGTGTTGCTCTTCCCACCTCACTGAGTAGGGGGAAGTAAGTATAAGATTGCATGATTATACCTGTGAGTGAAACCACCACAGTTTTTGATGCCAAATGTGGAGCATGATAACTTGAGATAATGATATGAATTGGGAGAGGTAACAGGCAAAATATGAACTGAACTAACAAAATTATCATGAGGATTTTTGGTTATTGTAATTGTGATGATGAGACGAGAGCTGGATTATGTGTAAACTATCTATTTTTGTTTGGTACTGTGATGACATTATTTATTTTGGGTGCAAAAAAACCTGGTTTTCTTTTCAAAACCAGTTCTTCCCTCATAAATATTTATTTGGAGAGGCATTTCTCTATCGCTAATTGGCTCAGCCTGAGCTGGAGCCAGTGGAGCTTCCTGAAGCTTCTCACAGGGGCCATCAATGCAACCCCTTCTCCCACTACCAAAAAACCCTCTCCCCCCACAAATCTAACACGAAGGGATACAGTGTAGTATCAGTAATTCTATTTTTACTTTAAAATTTGAGCCATATGAGAAAGACAGAAATATTTTATTGTTAAACATCAGGAGGGCAATACAAAGTGAAAAATACAGCCAGGTGCTTCAAGGTTCAATCTAAAAGCTCTTCATTTATTTCAGGAATTAAATTTGTCAGAGCAATGAATAATGTCCATTTCCTGGTGCATCTCCCTCCCTCTTTTATTCCTTCAAACTATTAAATGAAAATCTGACATGAATCAAATCAAAGATCTTCAACATGGAAAGAACGAAACCAAGGGATTCATTTGGCTTTCAGGCTGATTAATTTCAGAAGCTCTGTGGATTTGTGTTTGAGGAACTGAGCAATGTACTGTTTAATACTGGCAGACAGTGCATTTCTATAAATTCCCAAGACAGACAATCATATATTCACCAAATTTTGATTATGTTTTAGTTTGGATAGACTATTTGAATGAACAGCTCCATAATATTATTTATAGAATGTGCAAAGGCACGGTAGAGAAGAGCATGTGTCAGTCATCCTCTGTGTTATTGGGTTCACATGACTATTAAACTCTCTGAAGACTGCTGCTTTTTGTGAACTACTCAATCATACCTTATTTTTTTTTTTAAATATCATAAACTCAGAAGAAATTATTAACTGAAAAATAAGTATTACTGTGTACTACTGTCAACATACATGTATATGTATATATATTTTAATTTATTTTAATTATTGATGGATAAGGAACAGGCTGAATGGTTGCACACAAAGAGTAGTAGTTAACAGCTCAATGTCTGAGTGGAAACCAGTGACAGGTGGTGTCCCTCAAGTGTTGGTATTGGGACTGGTGTTCTTCAACATCTTTGTTGGTGACATAGACAGTGGGATTGAGTGCACCCTCAGCAAGTTTGCCAACGACACCAAACTGTGTGGTGCAGTTGACGTACTGGAGGGACGGGATGCCATCCAGAGGGACTGTGACAGGCTTGAGAGGTGGGCCTGTGCTAACCTCATGAAGTTCAACAAGACCAAATGCAAGGTCCTGCATCTGGGTCGGGGTAATCCTAAGCACAAATACAGGCTGGGTGATTAGTGGCTTGAAGCCAGCTGTGAAGAGAAGGACTTGGAGTGGTAGTGGATGAGAAGCCGGCATGATCCAGCAATGTGCACTTGCAGCCCAGAAGGCCAATAACCGTATCCTGGGTTGCATCAAGAGAAGTGTGGCCAGCAGGTCGAGGGAGGTGATTTTCCCCCTCTACTCTGCTCTCACAAGGCCCCACCTGGAGTACTGTGTCCAGTTCTGGAGCCCCCAACACAAGAAAGACATGGACCAGTTATAATGTGTCCAGAAGAGGGGCACGAGGATGATCCAAGGGCTGGAGCACCTCTCCTATGAGGACAGGCTGAGAAAGTTTGATCTGTTCAGCCTGGAGTAGAGGATACTCTGGAGAGACCTTGTAGTGGCCTTCCAATACCTGAAGGGGGCCTACAGGAAGGTTGGAAAGGGACTTTTTCAAGGGCAGGTAATGGCTCTAAACTGGAAGAGGGTAGATTTAGATTAGATATTAGGAAGAAATTATTTCCTGTGAGGGTGGTCAGATACTGGAACAGGTTGCCCAGGGAAGTTGCGGATGCCTCCTCCCTGGAAGTGTTCAAGGCCAGACTGGATGAGGTTTTGAGCAACCTGGTCTAGTGGAAGGTGTCCCTGCTCATGGCAGGGGGTTTGGAATTAGATGATCTTTAAGGTTATTCCAACCTTAACCATTCTATGATTCTATGATTCTATGATTCATTTACATGTGTCTGAATGTATGCACACATTTCCTAGCAGAAGCTGAAGGTCTCAATACTTTGTTGTCATTTAACATGAAAATATAATACAGATTTTTTGTCACTTCAAACTACTTTAGGGATGGATGAGTTAAAGTGGAATAATTAAAATATTTTCTATTAAGCTAATCTGCCTTCTAATGATGAGGTACAGCTGCATACAAGAACATCTAGCATCTTGAATGCACTTGTACTGAGAATAATATATCCTCTGCTTATAATAATCAATGACATTCCCATTGATCACAATAGATGCATTATTTTTCAGATGACTGATCTCCATATATCAGCATTCAGTACTTATAATACATTAAGTCAGTAAGTCAGTATCACAGTAGAGAAGAGCAGGTGAAATGTAGCTGCTTTATCATAAACTTAGAAATGAATAATTCATTCTGCTTATTGCCTCTTCCATTTTTAGTCACTCCACAACAAATTATCTAATAACATTTTTACAACTCACAAAGTTTAATAGCAAAATATAAATGGGCTGGATTTACAGTGGGTTTTTTTTGTTTTGTTTTGTTTTTTCTTCAGATTAATTCCCACAGCCAGACTGAAGACTGAATATTTTATTTGTGACCTGTACAAAATTGGGAGGAACCAACTTTATAACAAAATCATGAAAGTATGTTACTTATATTAGTTATTTCTTAAGTATTTCTTTTTAAGTTGAGTTTAGAATTTGAAGACTAAATTGTTGCTAATGAATAAAACTCTGCTAACTACACAGGCTTGGAAGAAAGTCCATCCAAAAATACAAATCAGAATTTAAGGCAAAGAGAAAAATAATTCAAAATAACCCATAATTTTACTGCATCATACATGTAGGGTTTAATCCTATAATTTCACCATTACCAGGATCTTTGTTATTTCTAAGGTCCAAAACCTTTTGATGAGCTGTTCAGATATAGCTTGCCTGAAATTTTCTTAATGACATTGAGTATGATGCTGAGTGAAAGTGTAAGAAAATTCTCCTTAAAATTACATAGCATCCCTACTCTTAACTAATTAATTATTTTATTATTTTTTCCCCCTATATATACTAAGTAACAATATATTACCTAAAACCTTTCGTGTTAAGTTAATACAAAGCTTTGGCATAAGTGATAACACTTCACATTGCTACGCATGGGGGAAAAGTATGTCAAAACAGATTTAAACAATAAAGATCCTCTGAGCAATACAAATCAGGGACTACATCAGTAATTTTACTGCTCCTTTTTAGGAAAGATACTCTGAGTCAGTCTTTGCAACAAAAGAATAAATGGTTTTGCAAGTTTTAGAAGATGGAAATGATGGCTTTTGAAAAAAGCCCCTTATGAAGAGAATTCTGAAGTTATATGGCATATGGAACATTTATCTTAACTTCCTTATAAGTTTCCAGGCTCACTATGCACTGGTTGGTTAACTAGTCATTATTACTAGTGTTTTTTGTCATAAATTTTAAAAGGATCCATTGACTGTGCATAGTAAACATATTTCATATGCTGAGATTTTTTTTTTTTTTTTTTTTTTTGTGAAACAGTATCTTGAAATCCAGATTTTCAAGAAAGACAAAAGGCGAGAAATACTTTACCACTTGCTGAAATAGACAACAACTGCTTATATATAAGCTGTATTAAGCAATCGCTGCAGTACTTAAAGTCATTCCAATGCCCAGGCTGATAGCCTCTAGATTGCAATAAAACAAAACTGGGCCTTGAAATGTCTTCTGAATTACATTTCCTCCAGCCTTCTTTTACTTCTCCACCTTTGTTACGTCACTTTACCTGTGAAATTACAAGGAAATTGCAAATGTAAACTAAGATGCCCTCTATTTACACTAAGAGCTAACTGACCCAGTTGACTGATGATAGAGGCAGCACAGTGCTAAGAAGGAATGAGAAGACACCATAATGATAGTCATATATCTCATCTACATATTTTAATTCCCCAATTTTGCACATGTATATGCACATAATACCCATTCAGATATTTTTATAGTCAATCATATTGCTGAGTAGTGTTAATATTGGGTTATTATTTTATAGCATGTTATACATACCTTTTCAACAATAAAAACATTACTTAACCAATAATCTCAATTTACTAATTCAGCATTTTCTTGCCCTTGTGCAATATTGCGAAAATGCTTTACTCACCTCTGCCTCCACCTTTGTTCTTCCTGGGTACAGCATTCTTAACATTTCTGATTTATGTATTCTTACTTAGGAAAGGATGTTTCAGCATTTCCACTAAATTAACCTCACACATACTTTGCACTGGGAGGAAAAAAAAAAAAAAAAAAAAAAAAAAAGAAGGAAAGAATATAGCCCCCTCATAATTTTTGCAATGGTTTTATTATATGATTCTATTGTCTGTTCTATTAGCTTTTAAAAAATTGCTCAGCATATCAAACTGATACTAGATATAAGTCAAATTATCATGAAAATTTAAGCTAACCAGAGATAAGAGTATCCAAAATATTCTGACAAGATGAGAGCATACTACCTTTAACAAAAATCTCACACTTGAGCTGTTGGAGGGGATAATCTAGTGGTAGCATGCCTTCTTTTATAATTAATTTGAAAAATGAATTGTTATTTGTAAGTGTATGACGTAGAAAATTATAATGTTATTAGGATCCACAAATGTGGATGGCATGTTCACTTCTTCCCAAAAGACAGAAATTTTATCATTAATCCAGAAGTAATGACCCCAAATCTAGATCATGACAAACATTTTCAGACTGAATTCCTCCAGGTTTCTAAGATAAATATATTCCTATACATCAAAATGGTGGCATCCTAGAACAATATATTACTGCCTGCTTTGGGTTAATTGATTTACAAAAAATCCTTCTCTATTACTGTTTCTTCTTTAAAGTTTAAAATGTCATTCCACTGAGGATCAAAATAATTATTGTGGATTTCGTTCTTAAATTATTTAGTTAAAGGAATATATTCTTCTCCTGAAAAATTCCAAAGATGTGGAATATGTAATTTTATTCTATTATGTTATGATTTTATGTTATTTTATTTACTTATGTATTTTGGATTAAATACTTTAAAAGTATAGAGCTGTATTTTGCCTTGGTTTTATGTACAAGTAAACAGTCATAAACTGATTTTGCTGAATTAATCCAGGTAAGGTTTTTATGAAGAAATAGAAGCTTTACCTATTTTATTTTGTTAATCTAGAATATAGCATTTATTTGAAATGTTTCATTTAGTACATAATCTTTTTTTCCCCCTCTGATTTAAAGAACTCTTTTTCTACATGATCTCCTAGCTCTCTGCAAGGGTGCTCTGCTGAGTTACATTCAACTTGTTCACCTGGAATCTGCCTTCTTTTCTGTAAAGGTCCTTTCTGTCTTGTGGGATTCTAGCCTTTCCTCTTGTGTGGCACTATTCTGTCCCAAATGCAAGATTTTACATTTGCTTTTGTTGAATTATATGTTTCTTTCTGCCCATTTCTGCAGCCCGTTTGATCCCTTTGAATATGAGCCATACTCTCCAATGTATTAGTGACTTCTCCTAACTTAGTATCATCTGCAGAATCACTGTTGGCATGTTTGGTCTTATCTTCCAGACCATTAATACAGATGTTAACAGTCTGAAGGATGGCACTACTAACTTGCCACCAACTGGATAACAAATCTCTGAGCCCAGTGTTCTAGACAATTTTCTGCTCAGCTTGCAGTCCACATCTCATCAGTCTGGATATAAGAATACTGTGGGAGACCATGTTGAAAGCCTTGCTTAAATCAGGATAAAGAATATCCACTGCTCTCCCTTGCCCAGTGGGTCATTCATCTCATCATATGAAGCTACCACATAGCTTCAGACTTGACTTAGCCTAGATAAGTACATATTGGCTCTTCCAAATCACCTTCATGTCCTTCTGTGGCTCAGAAATCATTTACAAGAGGATTTTCCTGGGATTAATCTTTCCAGAGACTGTTACTTCTGTAATTCCCCTAATCCTTTTTATTGCCCTTCTTGAAGACTAAGGTGGTATTTTCTTTTTTCAAGTCTTGAGGAACCTCCCCAGTTACTACAACCTTTCAGAAAGGACAGACAGGGGACTTGCAATGACAATGGCCAGCTCCCTCAGCACCCTCAGGTATACCCATCTGGTCTCAAATCCATGTAGTTTAAGAAGTCTCTAAATCAGTCTTCCTTTGCCCTGAGGTAATGCTTTCTTCCTGTAGACAACAGCTCAGAGACCTGAAAGGTTTGAAAGCGCACTTACAAACCTTACTGGGTCCTATCTAGGAAAAATATCTTGCCATAAATCAAAAGCCAAGTAATAATATTATCTGAAACCATTTCAGTAAGGGGTTCTATTTAGGTTTTCCTCTTCCTTAGGTGTCTCATACATGTACTGACACAAACCACGCTTTACCTCTGTTCTTTTTCAAATTATTGCATTAACAGTGTTGTGTGTAGTCCATACTTGTTATGGTGCTTTATAGAATAATATTGCTCACTTTGCAGAAAAAACATCTGAATTATATTTCAGGCTGACTGAAATATGGGGATAAAAGAGGTAAAACATTTTATTCAAGATTTTTTCCTTTGACTTCATTGTTAGAAAATCAAATATAAAGATATATGTAAATACTTATATAAGAGAGTTGTAGAAATATGTATAAAATGATGTTTGTTTGTTTTTTTTTTTTACAAAACCATTTTTCATAGTACTTGTACACAGAAAAAAAGTCCCTTCAGACTATGGGAGCTTTTCTGTCTCAGCTTGTACATCTTAAGGTAGAAGTGATATCTATGGAAGGAGGTACATCACATATTGTAGAAAATTATTCAATAACATTATAAATTACTTAGAATTGAGACATCCAAGACATGAAGCTCTTACTTTGAAAATATTTCTTAATTTACAGTTAAAATACACAGATAGATGGTCTCAAAGCCATCACACTCATTCACTGAAGTTGAGTGAGCAACAACCAGCTGGGACAGGGGTGAGATAAAGATCTCTGAAACACAGTATCTGCCTGTATTCCTTACACTATTTGGATCTAGGAGATCTTACCTCATATACAGACAAAATACGTATCATAGAATCAAAAAAGCATAGAATGGTTTGGGCTGGAAGGGATCTTAAAGTTCATCCAGCTGCAACCCCCCCTGCCATGAGCAGGGACATCTTCCACTAGACCAGGTTGCTCAAAGCCTCATCCAGCCTGGCCTTGAACACTTCCAGAGAGGGGGCATCCACAACTTCCCTGGGCAACCTGTTCCAGTGCCTGACGACCCTCACAGTGAAGAATTTCTTTCTAATATCCAATCTACCTACCCTCTTTCAGCTTAAAGCCCTTCCTCCTTGTCCTGTCATTAACTGCCCTTGTGAAAAGTCCTTTTCCAGCTTTCCTGTAGGCCCCCTTCAGGTATTGGAAGGCTGCTATTTGATCTCCCTGGAGCAGTCTCTTTTCCAGGCTGAACAGACCCAACTCTCTCAGCCTGTCCTTGTAGGAGAGGTTCTCCAGCCCTCGGATCATCCTCATGGCCCTTCTCTGGACTCGTTCCAACTTGTCGATGTCTCTCTTGTGTTTGGGGCTCCAGAACTGGACACAGTACTCCAGGTGGGGCCTTACGAGAGTGGAGTAGAGGGGGAGGATCACCTCCCTCAACCTGCTGGCCACACTTCTCTTGATGCAGCCCAGGATACGGTTGCCCTTCTGGGCTGCAAGTGCACATTGCCGGCTCATGTTGAACTTCTTGTCCACCACCACTCCCAAGTCCTTCTCTTCGTAGCTGGCCTCAAGCCACTAATCACCCAGCCTGTATTTGTGCTTGGGGTTGCCCCGACCCAGATGCAGGACCTTGCATTTGGCCTTGTTGAACTTCATGAGGTTAGCACAGGCCCACCTCTCAAGCCTGTTAAGATCCCTCTGGATGGTGTCCCGTCCCTTCAGTATGTCAACCACAGCACTCAGCTTGGTGTCATCAGCAAACTTGCTGAGCATGCACTCAATCACCCTGTCCATGTCACTGACAAAGATGTTAAAGAGCACTGGATCCAAGACCGAACCTTGAGGGACACCACTCATTACCGGTTTCCACTCAGACTTTGAGCTGTTGACCACAACTCTTTGAGTGCGACCATCCAGTCAGTTCCTTATCCACTGAGTGGTCCATCCATCAAACTCATATGCTTCCAATCTGGAGATAAGAATGCCATGTGGGACAGTGTCAAACGCCTTGCAGTGTCAAACGCCTTCTGTATCATCAGATCAGAAGCATTTTGACTCAGAATCAGCCTCTGCGAGCTCCTGTTGAATTGCTACTGGTGTGTTTAAATAATTTAGAAAATAAAAATATAGAGGACCACCTGGGAAAGACAGGTGTCCTCTACTCTGAGGGATGGAGACATAAATAAGGAAGGTTGTAGCATAATACAGTCACATTTTATACCTATCTCAAAGCACTATAAGCTATTTGTAGCAAACATTCGTTTTGATACATTTCATATGTCTTTTTCAGATAGGAAAGTCAGTTTGTCAAATGACAGCCACTTTCCCTGCTGACATAGTTGTATCCACCCTCCTTAAATGTTCAGCAAGGAGATGGAAGTTTGTCAGTTAAATATATCACACTGTTATGACTCTTGATGACATGTGCAATGACACGACTTACCTAGGGTGTTAAAAGTCATCTCTCTGCCAAGGATGTGAAGTGGCACAGTGCCCATTTCACTGATGGCCTTGCCTCTCTTGTAATTGCACCAGTCATACCAGTATTTTCTTTTGCATATTTTATATAGCTCTCATTCATGTCATGTAATAGCTTTGTGAGGTACCACCATGAGTGGGGAAAAAAAAAAAAAAAAATTAGGAATTACTCCACTAAATATCTACCTTAAAAATGCCAGTCTTATCTGGCCTGTACTTAGTTAAAGAGAATTCTCAGAGTCAGCAAGGACAGATTTTTACCTTCAATGTCAATGTTTTAACACTTAAATCCTAGAAGAAAAGCCTCAGCTGAGATTTGAAAGTATCTGTAAATAGTGAGTTAATTGTGGGTGTTCATATTCCAGAATGTGAGAATGCAAAAAAATGTTCTGTTCTGAAAATGCTACCTTAAATGTAAAGAGAAAAACTTAACCTAAAGAATTAACATATTTCCTCTTAAAAAAATAATAGAATATTTTATATGGTTACAGCCATGAGAAATCCAAAGATTTTTTTCTGATTAATACTGTCTGATAGATGGAGCTTTGTCCACTGCCATTAATGTAATGGAAAAACGGTTACAAGAGTATGGAATTAACTTCCTAGAAAAAAGAAAGTCATAGGTGGAGTAAATCAGCATGTTTACTAAGTATGTCAAATGTCCTTTGATGTAAAGTGCTATGGTAAAGGTTCAAAAATATATGTGGGCATTGTGATGCTGTGAAGGATTGCCCTATGAACTTGTCTCAAAGATTGCTTGCAAGGACGGTCACAAGATCATAGGGTCCCGGAAACCCCAACTTGTGAAAACGTTCTGCCAGGACATGCCCCTGCCCCAGGCATGCGGCTGTCGCTGGGGGGCACAGAACTGGAGATTTGCTGTTGACATGGAGACAACGGCCCTTTAAGAAGGACCTACCCAGGCAAGTTTGGTTTTTTGTTTTGGGTTGGGTCGGGTTGTTTTTTGGTTTTTTTTTTTGGGGGGGGGGGTGTGACTGCATGACTGCACCACACCACGCTGCACAACACTGCACCACCATTGGAGCAAGCCCTGTGCATGACTGCCTGCTACTGCACCTCTGAGGAACTCAGACCCCCTTGTACTCCCTCACCACTGTCTTGTCAGGATCCATAGTGGTGACTATATTTGCAGCCCTATCCCAACTGCTTACTTGATTTCCATCTTTCATTCCATCCTACCCAATTGCTACTCTCTTTTTTTGTTTTGTTTTGTTTTGGGTTTTTTTTTGTTTTTTTGTGTGTTTTTTGTTTTTTGTTTTTTTTATTAAAAGGTGTTCTGGGTGTACAGCATTTGACCTCATTTGCGTCTTAATCTTGCTCTTGGGATTGTAACGAAACCTTCCCCAATATCGATCGGGACAGATGCTCATGACTGAAATGTCTAAAAGTTATGCTTTTCTCTGAAAGGATGGAATTCATAATCTTTTTTCTCCACTGAAAAGGGAAAAATGTCTAAGCATGGGTTTCACTTTAGGCAGAATACAAAGTAGAAGAAGAAATGTTTCCAGAATTCTGACTTTCACCCAAATTTTAAGAGATATCTCTAGCTTCTAATTAGGCACTAAAGGAAAAAGTTGCAGCATCTACTTTCTGTGTAAGAGCTAAATGGGAAGCAGATTGTCAAAGGAAACCTGAGCTTTGGTCATTCTTAATATTCAGGGATTTGAACGCACAGCTTTTCTTTTCAAGGAAAGTCATCGCATCTTTTTCTGCCTAAACTGAGCCATTATGTGAATGCAAGATTCACAGGAGCTGAAAGTGGTGGGATCACAACTGTGAAAACACTGGGCTGTACATTCAGCTGCAAGTCAAGTGTGACTTCTACTGTCTGAATTATTTTTTGCTTCTTGTGTTAAGCACCTTGTAGATGTAACAAGAAATCCTTAAGCTTCTTACAGCCATTTTGAGTTTACATTGGGTATTATTTATTTCTACATGTACTTGTTTATTTTTTTACCTAGAATTTAGTCATAAATAAAACACTTTTAAAGTACTATTCTAATTTCTTTAACTACTGATTATTGCTGTTCTTCCTTTTTTTTTCCCCCAGCTCTTTCCAAAAACTGATAGAATCATTTGAATTGCTAAAACCTGAGTTAAAAATATTGTCTTCTATGTAATATTTAAATATTAAATTTGGTCTACACTTTGTGAATTACATATTATGAAGGAATCAAACTAGAAAATATGGAAATTGAAGATTAAATATTGTGATGAAAGCCATTGGACTTGTATGACAAGGAGAATTAAGAAGTCCTGCTTTGAACTGATGCTTTCTGCTTACTCGGCATAGGCCTTGTTTGCTCAGCAATTTATTGGGGAAGATGAAGATTGTCAAAGACAGTGGCAACCCTATTGAACTCATAGACTGACAATGACTCATGTTTTGCTATTGTATTTTAATTTAAATTTGCTTTAAAATAAAAAGAAGGTTTAGAGAGAAGTTTAGTAGGTACATTGAAGGAAGTATTTGCATTTTGATATCAGAAACATGTTCAAACATTTACAGATATTGTAATTATTTTCTGACACAGACTTTTGTCAAAATGTAAAAGAGTAGAGTGTGTCACATTTTTAAACAAAACAGTGTTATAGATATATGTGGTGGGTTGACCTTGGCACTAGGTGCCACCAAAGCCCCTCTATCACTCCCCCTCCTCAACTGGACAGGGGGAGAAAAATATAAAAAAAGACTTGTGGGTCAAGATAAGGACAGAGGGAGATCACTCACCAATTACTGGCACAGGCAAAACAGACATGATTTGGGGGAAAAAAACAAATTTTAATTTATTACCAATCAGACAAGAGGATAATGAAAAACAAAACCAAATCTTAGAAACACCTCCTCCCACCCCTCCCTGCTTCCCCAGCTTAACTTCTCTCCCGATTTCCACCTCCTCCCTCTCAGCAGCACAGGGGGACAGGGCATGGGAGTTTGGGTCAGTTCATCACACTTTGTTTCTGCTGCTGCTTCCTCCTCAGGGGGAGGACCCCTTCCCCCACACCAGCGTGAGGTCCCTCTCATGGGAAATAGTCCTCCACCAACTTCTCCAACGTGGTTCCTTCCCATGAACGACAGTTCTCGAACTGTTTCAGCCTGGGTCGTTTCCATGGGGTGCAGTCTTTCAGGAAGGAACTACTTCAGCATGGGTCCCCCATGGGGTCACAAGTCCTGCCAGCAAACCTACTCCAGCTTGGGGTCCTCTCTCCATAAGGCCACAGGTCCCAACAGGAACCTGCTCCAGTGCGGGCTTCCCACAGGGTCACAGTCTCCTTGAGGCATCCACCTGTTCTGGCATGGGGTCCTGAATAGGCTACAGGTGGTCATCTCCTCCACCATGGACCTCCATGGACTGCAGGGACACAGCCTACCTCACCATGGTCTTCACCACAGGCTGCAGGGAAATCTCTGCTCCGGCGCCTGGAGCATGTCCTCCCCCTCCTTCTTCACTGATCTTGGTGTCTGCAGAGTTGTTTCTTTCACATCTCACTCCTCTCTCTAGCTGCAAAGTGTGCAGCTTCTATTTTTTCTCTTCCCCTTTTTTTTTTTTTTTTTCTTAATTATGTTATCACAGACGTGTTACTAATTGGCTCTGCCTTGGCCAGTAGCAAGTCTGCCTCAGAGCCCGCTGACATTGGCTTTGTCAGACATGGGGGAAGCTTCTGGCAGCTTCTCACAGAAGCCACCCCTATGCTCCCCCTCCCCCACTACCAAAACCTTGCCACACAAATCCAATACAATATATATGATGTCTAGTGTAATTTAATTTGAATGATGCCCCTTAGCAACACTTGTCAGCAACTATAAAAAAGACAGAAAAAAATATGGGAACTTCTTCTGGAGTAATTAAGCATTTTTCCATCAAGAAAATAAAACAGTGCATTCTGAGTATGGATCAATCAACTCAGAGGTAAAGTGCTTTCTTGGAATGTAAAAGGAAATAACACCCTATTTTACTATTGCACTGTTTCTATTTATGCAAGACAAAGCAAATGCCGAAGACAATATGAGAGGGAGTCCTTATTACAGTTCAATAACCTCTCATAATAAGAAGAATCATCAAAAATGCTTTGAAATAATTATTTAGACATGACTACTGTTGGTTTATAGAAAAGATATGTCTCAGATATACTGGGAAGAAGCACATAATGAACTAGAACACAGGGACCTTGTATAATTAGAGGAACAAAATCAACTCTGTACAAGGTCAAGATTAAAAATTGTTGTTCAGAATTATTTTCTAGGATCACAGAATGGTTGAAATTGGAAAGGACCTTTGAAGGTCATCTAGTCCAACCACCTGGCTCAAGCAGGGACTCCTAGAGCACATGAACCAGGATTTTGTCCAGACAGTTTTTTAATATCTCCAGGGAGGGAGATTCCACAAACTTTCTGGGCAACCTGTTCCAGTGCTCAGTCACCCTCACAGTAAAGACATTCTTCCTTATGTTCAGGTGGAACTTCCTATGCTGCTGTTTATGCCAGTTGCCTCTCGTCCTATTGTTGGGTGCCAATGAGAAGAGTCTGGCCCCATCCTCTAGGCACTCTCCCTTTAGATAGTTATAAACATTAATCACATCCCTTCTGAGTTGTCTTTTCTCCAGGATGAACAGGCCCAGCTCCCTCAGCCTTTCCTCATGTGAAAGATGCTCCAGCCCTTTAATCACCTTAGTTGCCCTTCGCTGGACACGCTCCAGGAGTTCCATGTCCTTCCTGTACTGGGGAGCCCAGAAGTGGACACAGTACTCCAGGTGGGGCCTCACTAGGGCAGAGTAGAGGGGGAAGATTACCTCTCTCGACCTGCTGGCAACACTCTTCCTAATACAACCCAGGACACTTGTTAGCCTTCCTGGCCACAAGAGCACACTGCTGGCTCATATTTAACTTGTTGTCCACCAGGACCCAGAAGTGGACACAGTACTCCAGGTGGGGCCTCACTAGGGCAGAGTAGAGGGGGAAGATTACCTCTGTCCACCTGCTGGCAACACTCTTCCTAATACAACCCAGGACACTTGTTAGCCTTCCTGGCCACAAGAGCACACTGCTGGCTCATATTTAACTTGTTGTCCACCAGGACTCCCAGGTCCTTCTTGACAGGGCTGCTTTTCAGGAGGTCAGCCCTCAACCCTTACTGGTGCCTGTGGTTATTCCTTCCCATAAGCAGGACCCTGCACTTTCCCTTGTTGAACCTCATGAGATTCCTCTCTGCCCAGCCTGTCAAGGTCCCTTTGAATGTCAGCACAGACGTCTATCCAACAATCCTCCCAGTTTAGCAAATTTGCTGAGGAGGCACTCTCTTCCTTCAACTAAGTAATTGACGAATAGGTTGAACAACACTGGACCCAGTGTTGACCCCTGAGGGACACCACTAGATACAGGCCTCCAACGTGATTCCACACCACCAATTAGAGCTCTCTGAGCTCTCCTGTCCAGCAAGATCTGGTTGGTTGTCAGCTTAGTAAATTCTACTAAAATATTTTTAATATGGTAAGTAGAACCAGGTGGCAAACATCATACAACAACTGATTGCTCTTGATTATATCCTAGGGATTTTTGGTGGGTTTTTTGTTTGCTTGTTTACTTGTTTGGGTTTTTTCCCAAAACAGACAAATAAGAGTATGTGTTTTCACCTGTTGCTTATGTTGTTTATCACTTGGACAAGTATTCCATGGTTGTTTGCAGTTTTTTTCTGTGTAGGCTGAGTCTCTGAATTTGCAAGTTAATCTATAAAAGTAAATCCTAAACTTATTTACCTCTACAGTCACAAGGTAAGCCAACCATATATAGTACTTAATGTTATTCTTTTTTACTGTACTTCAAATGTACTTTCTGGATAGATGTATGTAACTTAATTTACAGGCATATGAAAAAAAATATTAATAAATTATGAAAGTACTTTTTACTTTCAAGCTCAGCAATACATGTTAAAAACTGGAGAAAAAGACCATTGTGGAATCTTAATTTGTGCTCTTGTATAATACTGCTGTTAATTAGGTACTCATGTACTGTTTTGTCCATAAGACTTGCATCACTCAGCACACTTAAATAGTATTTTGTTTTCTCATCATTATTCACTGTGTAGCCTCAGGCAACTATTCAAATACTTATAGGGAAACAGAATTATTAACTTCTTCATGTTTTTTTTTTTGATGGCAATGTTCATTATAACATCCAATGCTTCAGAAATAGTAATTAATTTGCTTTCATAGAACTCCTACGAAGTGAATGGGTATTATTCCTATTTAATAGGTGAGGAGCACAGACATATTGATAACAAGCTTATAAACATTTTGAGATTTCTAAGATCTGTTTTCTTAAAAGGATGTCAAGTTTTGTAGATTTGATCTTGATAATATCAGATGTGATGAAAGCTGCACATTTCTGCAAAAATAGGTTCCGAGGCTAGGTTCAGTTGATGAAATACAGTTGTCTATATTGCAGAAGATAATAGTTGAATTAGTTGCCCTTGACTCCTTTTATAGCCAGTGCAGAGACTTTTAAGGTTTAGGTCATCTCATCTTAAAAAAAAAAAAAAAAAAAAAAAAAAAAAAAAGAAGAGGTAAGTCAAATGCTACAAGTGCCTATTTTTCTCTACTGAGGACAGAATTCCTTTGTAGATCAGCTCAGATTAAGATGCCTACATGTGAGATGAACACAATTAAATGAAACGAAACCCACTACAATGCTTCTGTCTGTGGTGATGTGGTGAGAAACATACACTGAAAAAGTTGATCTCAGGGACTTGCCAGGCTCTGCTTGTAATGGCTGTAGCAACAATGTTACAGCTACTATACAGTTTCCCAGGAAGGGCATGAGAAAGGCACTTCAAGAGCTTTAGACATAATACGATTTTTTTTCCCCTCTTTAAACTTTAAGGTTTGGTTGGGTTTTTTTCAGTATTCACATTCCAACCTCTTAAAAAAACCCCACCAACCAAAAAAACAAAAGCAAAAAACAAACAGGATTTATACAAGCAACAGTTTCTACTTGAGTGCCCTATTTGGTAATATGTATTCCATCTTAGCATAAACAATTAATTTTGTTCTCTCTTGTAGCTTATCCTAGTTCAAGTGCCAATATAGACAGCCTCACCTAATCATCATACCCTAGCTCCTCATCTTAATGTTCACTCATTACCTCTCATTCTAGTAATTAGTAACAAATTAATTAATTAACAATTATTTACTAATAAATATCATGCTTATATTATGGTTTTGTGTTATTACTCTGGACATTCACTTCCTTCTGTCTAATGAACAGATAGAAAGAACATTGGCAGGCCACATACTCAACCTTCCATGTTCTCATATTCTGCAGTTTATACAATAGCAATAATTAAGAAAGTGATTCACAAGGTTATATTGTAGCAAAATTTCTATGGATTGATGGAATGAAGTAGTTCCCTAAAAGGATTTAGGGATTTTTTTTTTTTCTCCTAAGCTTGAAAAATGAAGATTGTGATTGTTTTAACAGATGTTTTTTCATAACTCTAACAAGTGAGGTCATTTTTCATGGTAAGAAACACCTCCTTGAGTTCATAGTTCCCAAGGTATAAGATATCTCTGTATAAGAGTTGCAAAAAATGATTCAAAATAATCTTCAAATCATTCTTTAAATTCAAAATAAATTTTAATTCAACAAAATTTGGAATTCCATAGGATCATAGATTTTTATTTTGTCTACTTCTAGGAATTGAATTTGATTAAGCATGTTACAATGTTTAGTTCTATCAGTCTCTTGTTGCATCCAATATGTGAAACCCAGAGTACAGTCTAAATGTTACAGAATCTAGTTACAAAATCTAATAATTGTTTGAAATTCATTGTTACATTTACCACATGGTTTGTTTTATGCCTCTCTACCATGACTTCCCAATTGATGGAGTTAATGGAAAAATCAAGAATCACCTTTCTTATATTGAACAGTAGCTTTTAGGGTGGCCATGAATGATGGATATGATTTATTCCAGGCCAGTGCATCCCATTCTTTCTTTTTTACTTTACCTCTCATGTGCTAAAAATTGGAACACAACTGCTGAAGGCTTAGTGACAGAGATTCCATGATGTACAAACATGTAAAGTGTATCATCACTCACTACTGGAAAGAAATGAGAAAATATGGAATCTCACCATGAAATAAATAGTGTTAGCTGTGAATAAGGATATAGCAAAAGGAAACGTTTTTCTTTGTTCTGGATTTTATGTCCTGAAATCTTTCCCAGGACACATTGATCTAAAACTAAAGAGAACTAGCCCCTCAGCCTTTCCTCATAAGGGAGATGTTCCACTCCCTTAATCATCTTGGTGGCTCTACACTGGACTCTCTCAAGTAGTTCCCTGTCCTTCTTGAACTATGGGGCACAGAACTGGACACAATATTCCAGATGTGGCTTCACCAGGGCAGAGTAGAGGGGGAGGAGAACCTGTCTTGACCTACTAACCACACCCCTTCTAACACACCCCAGGATGCCTTTGGTCATCTTGGCCAGGAGGGCACAGTGCTGGCTCATGGTCATCATTCTGTCCACCGGGACCCTCAGGTCCATTTCCCCTACGCTGCTCTCCAACAGGTCTGTCCCTAACCTATACTGGCACATGGGGGTTGTTCCTGCTCAGATGCAAGACTCTACACCTGCAGTTGTATTTCATTATTTTTTTCCCTGCCTAACTCTCCAGCCTAAGTCTCACTGAATGGCAGCACAGCCCTCTGCTGTGTCAGCCACTCCTCCCAGCTTTGTGTCATCAGCAAACTTGCTGGCAGTGCACTCTGTTCCCTCATCCAGTTCATTGATGGATATACCTAATAGTACTGGTCCCAGTACCGACCCCTGAGGGACTCCACTAGACACACGTCTCCAGCTAGACTCTGTCCCATTGACCACAACTCTCTGACTTCTTCCTTTCAACCAGTTCACAATCCACCCCACTACCTGACCATCCAGTCCACACTTCCTCAGTTTATCTGTGAGGATGCTGTGGGAGACCGTGTCAAAGGCTTTGCTGAAATAAAGATAAACCACATCCACTGCTCTACCATCAGCTATCCACCTGGTTATGTCCTCATAAAAGGCTACCAGGTTGGCTAAACATGACTTCCCCTTGGTAAAACCATGTTGACTGCTCCTAATGACGCTCTTATCTTTGATATGTCTAGAAGTAGTGCTGAGGATAAGTCATTCCATCACCTTCCCAGGGATGGAGGTGAGGCTGACTGGTCTATAGTTACCTGGTCCTCCTTCTTGCCCTTTTTGAAGACTGGAGCAACATTTGCTTTCCTCCAGTCCTCAGACAACTCTCCTGTTCCCCGCAACTTACCAGAGATGACGGAAAGTGGCCTAGCAACTACTTCTGACAGCTCCCTCAGCACCCGCAGGTGCACTCCACCAGGACCTGTGGATTTATGGATGTTCAGATTGTTTAATTGATCCCTAACCCAGTCCTCGTCAACCAAGGCAAACTCCTCCTTTATCTGGACTTCCTCTGGGGCTTCAGGGGTCTGGGGCTCCTGAGGACAGTCTTCAGCAGTGTAGACGGAGACCAAGAGGGCATTCCGTAACTCCACCTTCTTTGTGTCCTCTGTCACCAGGGCACCCACCCCATTCTGCAGTGCGCCTACATTGCCTCTAGTGCTAGCCTTGTCTGCAATGTATTTGAAGAAGCCCTTTTTGTTGTCCTTGACTTCTCTTGCAAGCTTTAATTCCAAGGAGGCTTTAGCTTTCCTAGTTGCCTCCCTACATCCTCCAACAACAGTCTTTTATTCCTCCCAAGTGACCAGCCTCTCCTTCCATGATCTCTTATCTTCCACTTGAGTTTGCCCAGCAGCTCCCTGTTTAACCACGTGGGCCTCCTGGCTCCCTTTCTTGATTTCCTACCCATTAGGATGCTCTGATCTTGAGCTTGGAAGAAGTGGTCCTTGAATGTTAACCAACTATCTTGGGTCCCTTTATAATCTAGCACCCTGTCCCATGGGTTTTCCCCTAGCAATCTCTTGAAAAGGCCAAAGTTGACCCTGCTGAATTCCAGGGTTGCGATTCTGTTATTCTGTTCCTACTGCACAAGATCCTGAACTCCACCATCTCATGGTTGCTGCAGCCCAGGCTGCCCTCAACCTTCACCACTCCAACCAGACCCTTTTTGTTAGTAAGTGTAAATCCAGCAGCACTCCTCTCCTAGTTAGCTCATCCACCATTTACATCAATGCACTGGAGGAACCTCCTGGACTGTGAATATCTGGCTGTGTATGCATTCCAGCAAATGTCTGGGTAGTTGAAACTCCCCATGAGAACCAGGGCCTGTGATTGTAAGACTGCTGCCAGCTGCCTGTAGAAGGCCTCATCAACTTCCTCATCCTGATCAGATGGCCTGTAATAGACACCTACAACAGTATCACCCATACCAGCCTGCCCCTTGTGATTCACACCCACAAACTCTCAACTCACTCTTCACCTGCCCCTGGTCAGAACTCAGTACATTCTAATTGCTCTCTCACATAGAGCAACTCCACCACCTCTCCTTGTTGTTCTGTCTTTCCTAGAAAGGACATAGCCACCCATGACCACCATTCCAGTCGTGAGCTGTCCCACCATGTCTCTAATTGCCAACAGATCATAACCCCTTGACTGCACACAGATTTCTATCTCCTCCTGTTTGTTCCCCACATTACGTGTATTGCTGTACAGGCATTGCAGGGAGCGAGCTGGGCACACTGATTCCACCCTAAGGGGGTGAGAGGCCTTCTGTCCTTCATTAATACAAGAACACTGCTCCACTGGTGCGAACCCAGCTACAGCCCCATCCCCCTTTGAATCTGGTTTAAAGGTCTATGAATGAGCCCTGCTAATTCTTGTCCTAGAACCCTTTTCCCCCTGCAAGTTAGGCCTTTTCCATGTATTACCATCAGGCCTGGTGTCTTATAAAACCAGCCATGATCAAATAACCCAAAGCACTGCCTGAAGCACCCGTTTAGGAGCCAAGTATTCATGGACTGGATCCTTCTATCCCGTCCCATGTCATTGTCTGTAACTGGAAGGAAGAAAGAGAAAATAACTTGTGCCCCAGACATTATCATCAGCTGCCCCAAGGCCTTGAAGTCTCTCTTCATTCCCCTCAGACTATGGAATGCAGCTTCCTCCCTACCTATCTGGAAGATCAGTAGTGGGCAATAGTCTGACAACCGCACCAAGTTGGAGAGTTTCCTACTGATATCTCTGAAATGGGCTCCAGGAAGAGTACAGACTTCCCTACGATGGGGGCCAACCCGACATATTTGGCCCTCTGTACCTTTGAGGAGTGAGTCTCCAATAGCTACAACTCTTTTCTTCCTTGTGGAAGAGGTTGTTATGTGGCTGGAAAGCCTATCTGACTCTGATGAGACCTCTGGAATATGTTGCCTATTATCCACATTCCCATTAGGCTGGCCATCTTCCAGCAGAGCCTCATTTCTATTTCTCAGAGTCACCTGGGAGGCAAGAAGGGTGCTAACCTTCTGTCACAGCCATGAACTTGCCTCCACCCACCCCTTTCATTTAGGTTTCTGTCTTCCACCTTACAGGGGAAGGATGCAGGGGCCCCTTGATCCTGGGTGCTATCTGGCAGGTGCTCCCATATCTGCTGGAGGGAAAGCAGAGCCTCTTTCCACCAGTTTGTCTCCATTTCAGCCTCCCTAATACTCCTAAAGGCTTTCTACTTCGTCTTGCAGCCTTTTAACCTCATCTTGTGGCTGTGCTGCTTGGCTGAGCAGATCATCTACCTGCTCACACAGCATACATCTGTACTCATAACTGCCCCCTGCTATCAGTGAGAGGCTGTGGCATTCCCTGCAGCCTGCGACCTGCACAACCACGTCCTTCCCTGTGAGCTCTGTCTGGGTTCCCACATCTATTTTGGTTGGAGTCAGAAGCATGGTCTTCATCTGCCTGGTGGAGGCCACTGTTCATCAAATGAGCTGGTCCTGCCTTCTTCTCACCCTGTCTATGCAAATTGCTTGCAGACTGCCCTTGACCAGCCCTGTTTGGGTCCTCAGTACATGGTGCTCCCAGGAAGTCTCCCACTTTCATCGCACCGACTGTACGCTGGCACACTGGTAGCATTTGTTGCCACTGTAGCCGTGACCCGATGGCCAGGCAGGAGCCCCACTGCTTACCCTGCCCGCACCAACTGCCTCGAGCAAACTGCCATGCCTCACCCCTGTGCATCCACTCCTGTTTGCTCACACCTCTTAGAGCCCTTTAAATCTCCTGCAGTTGCTCCGAATGCCCCCTGATGCTCTTGATTGGCTGGACGAGCTTCTGGGTTTTCACCTTGGTCCTGGGTGGCTGCAAAGGGTGTTCTGACCTTGGGAACTCTCCCTGAACAGTAGGATCTCACGCCAAGCCCCTGGACTCACCTCAGTCGCTGCCAGCACTGCTGCTGCTGGTCACCACCCTGTGACAGGGAACTTCTGGAGAGAGTCCAGCAGAGGGCCACAAAGATGATTAAGGGGCTGGAGCATCTTTCTTCTGAGGAAAGACGAAGAGGTGGGTCTGTTTAGCCTAGAGAAGACTGAGAGGGGACCTTATTAATATTCATAAATATCTAAAATGTGGGTGTCAAGAGAATGGAGCCAGACTCTTCACTGGTGGCCAGTGATAGGACAAGGGGCAATGGGCACAAGCTGGAACACAGGAGGTTCCACTTAAACATGAGGAAACACTTCTTTACTGTGAGGGTGACAGAGCACTGGAACAGGCTGCCCAGGGAGGTTGTGAAGTCTCCTTCTCTGGAGATATTAAAAACCCACCTGGATGCAGTTCCTGTACAACCTGCTCTAGGTGAACATGCTTTGGCAGGGGGGGTTGATCGCCTGGGTTGTCCCTTCCAACCCCTACCTTTCTGTGATTCTGTGAACGAAAGACAATATAGGCATCATCTCACTAATACTGCTGTTTTAAAGGCAGGAAGGTAAAATGAATTTAGAGAAAACATGGTAGTGCCTTAAATCCCAATGATTTCCTTTGAATCATTCAGAAGTTTAAGGCAGAAATTACTAACTTATTTTTTGTAAACATGAAAACAAAGTGTTTATGAGCAATAATGTTAGTTACTTCTGAGTACAATACAGATTTGTGTTGCAATTTTGGTGTTATATGTGCTCTGAATCTGAACTGAAGTGTCACTGATTTGTCCAGGACTTAGCAGTTCTGAATGTTCGCTGAGAATCAGGTAGAGCTTGCATAGGTAATTTACGTTTTGAAATGCTGCCTACAGGCTCTGAGTAAACAACAAAAAAAAAATTACCCTTTCATCTGTAACATTACAGTTGAAACAGTATAACCTTCTAATTGTGGTAAAAATTATATAGTTTATTCTCATGTGGGAAGATTAGATATATATTCCGTTATTAAGTACTTTTACCTATGCATTGATTGCAGCTAATTTTATGTAATAGTATTGTTTGTCTATGCCTACATCTCTGCTATCATAATACAAAAAAAAAAAAAAAAGCAGACAATCAATCCTTGTATTTGAATACCACAAGCATTGTGAATACTGTCAATTCAGGATTTCTATAGCAAACATGAAGGAAAGCTTTCTTTCAAACTATTAGGCAGGATTAGGCACAGCAGATGCATTTCTTCAGGGTGTTCACAAATTCCTAACTCAAAGAAGAACTGAATTCAAACAATGTAGTTCATCAGGAGAATAAACTATATTTTAAATCTAAAAGAAGATTCAGACTAGTACTTAAACACATGACATGATTTAACCAGGAAGGGTTGCTGCCCACCACACCTCCTCCAGTGGTATTGGGGAGGAGAAAATCTGAATGAACAGGACCCAGGGGTTGAGATACAAGCAGTTTACTGGAATAGTAAGGGAGAAACAACATCAAACAACAACAATGCTAATGATAGAATATACAACATAAAAATGAAACAGCTTTGAAACAGCTTACCACAGAACCAGCTCACAAGCTATGGTACCCACCAGCCCCCTCCTCCTGGAACTTCCCTGTTCAAATACTGAGCATGCCATCACGTGGTATGGAACACCTGCCCTGGCTGCCCAGACCAGCAGCCCTGGTTGCCTCCCTCCCAGTTGCCTGAGAACAACTAACTCTATCCTAATCAAACCCAGGACAACATGTTAATTACCTTCAGTTAATTTGCAATCCAAAATTGAACTTTAATGACACACTGCTGGTTTATTCCTGTTAAGCATCTGCATTATAACACAACAGTTTAAACAATACATCATATATGAAGGGGCTGTGTTCTGAGGATCCTATACTGAAAAGATACAAGAAGTCATGAACATCATATAAAATAAACAAACAAAAAAGGCTAAGTTTTTTTTTTTTTTTCTTCAGAAGTCTGTTCCTTGATTAAGTGAAAATCAATATTTTACCTGCACTCTCAACTAAAATAGTAGGTTTAGGCAATTCTTGTATTTTAGAGAGTTACTAGATCTCTTACCATCAATATGATATTCACATAGCACTTACAGATGTGACGTGCCCTAATTTTTTACAATGTCCTTTATGTATTTGAAGCATCTCTGATTTTCACTTATAGAAAATTCTTTGTAGGGATTACTGAATTTTATTACAATTTTTCTCACTGAAGATAGGTACTTTGACCAAAGAATTGTTGGTCAAAACTGCAGACAAATGTAATAAAATGGACATTTACATTAAAGCTCCCTACTAAGAACGTGCAGAAGTATTGGTCCTTTCCCTCTTTAAATTCTATTACCCTCCAGGGAATATTCTAATGGTTATTCAGTGTCTTCCCTTTCTATTTTTCCAGCCCAACTGGGTTGATAACCATTATATAACACTAACACAGTTATTATTTTCTGCATGAAAAGAATGGTTCTTGATTTTTTTTTTAAATTTGTTTTTTCTCTCATATCAACTTGTGCCATTATCCTGTCATCTGTAAATAATTGAGTAATATAACTCAAGTATACAATGTTTTCTAGAAAAAAGCCTTTGTTGTGTAGTTCAATATTATTCTAAATATTTTATAAGGCATTTTCAGGTGTTCAGAAAGGTTGACAACACCAAGAAAAGGAAAATTCAACACCTTTTCCCACATTTTGCACAAAATTTTCTTCAAAAGGTTAATAAAACAGTGAGATATGTAGCGTACAAAAATTAAGTTGGGAAGTATCAGTTTGTGTAATTTTGTGTTTCTCTAATATGTAAGTATTAATTACAACACTCTAACTTACAGTCTTTCTACCCTCCACTTTTTTTTTTTTTCTTATTCTCTGTGTAGACAATGAACAGAAGGTTCAAGAATTATTTTAAAGAAAAAAAAAATCAAGAATGTTCTACTTCCAAGTTAGAATCATCTCATGCCAATACTATCAGTTGCATTCTAACATAGTTATTCAGGGTAGCTGAGAGCTTCTGATGTACTAACTGGAAGTTTATTTTGTGTGTTTCTTTTCATCCCTTTGACTACATTTAAAAAAAAAAAAACCCTGCCAATATACCAATAACAACATAATGCATTTGTTAATGTCCTGATCCCCAAAATTATATGTTTATATATTTAGCTATACTTGTTCACTCAAAACAGCCCCATTTATACCAGTCCTACAATGAGACTTTAGCTACAGGGAATGAAGGCCATCTTCATCAAAAAATGATGTATATTTATAAAGGTAATAAGAATATCCAGTCATTACTCATATATATTTAAAAAAACCCCTCACAACTACAGATTTGAACAGAATGTAAAGTTTCCACAGAACTACCAATCAATCAATAGATATCTGATGTTATAAAGAGCTTCACTGAGCTCAAACAAATGCCATAATTATTGTAAAAGAAAAGCTACTAATAAATATTACTAATTAGGAATTCCAACAATCTCATAGCGGAAGCTTCCAGAAACTTAAAAAGTTTGAGAAAAACTATGAAGATTTTTTTTTTCTTTATATTTGTTGTCATAGTGAAGAAAAAAAAAAAAATCTAATTTCTAAATGTGGAAGTTTGACCTTGGCTAGCTGCAAGGTGACCACCAAGCCACTCTTATCATTTCTCCTCCTCAAAAAGGACAGAGAGAGAAATATAACAAAAAGCTTGTGGTTTAAGAAAAGGACAAGGAGATCACTTCCCAGTTACCAACATGGGCTAAATAGGCTTGACTTGGGGAAATTAATTGGAGTTATCGACAATCAAACAGAACAGGATAATGAGAAATATGAGCAAATCTAAAAATATCTTTCCCTCCTCCCCAATCCCTCCCTTCTTCCTAAGTTTAACTTAACTTGTGACTTCTCTACCCTTCTCTACCTTCTTCCCCTCAGTGGTACAGGAGGATAGGGGATGGCAGTTGCAATCAATCTGTAACACATTGTCTCTGCCACTCCTTCCTCCACACACTTTTCCTCTGCCCAAATATGGGGTCCCACCCACAAGGGACAGTCTTTCATGAACTTCTACAGTGTAGGTACCTCCCATGGCCAGCAGTTCTTCAGGAACTTACTTCTCCTTCAGGAACACACTGCTCCAGCATGAGTCCACCGCGGGGTCACAGGTCCTGCCAGAAAAGACTTCTCTAGTATGGGCTTCTCTCCACAGAGCCACAAGTCCTGCCAGGAGCTTTCTCCAGCATGGGCTTTCTATGGGCTGCAGCTTCTTCCAGGGCACATACACCTGCTCTAGTGTGGGGTCCATTATAGGCTGCAGAAGGACAACCTGCTTCACCATTGTCTTCACCACAAGCTGCAGGGGAATCTCTGGTCTGGCACCTGAAGCACCGTCTCTCCCTCCTTCACACCTCAAGCACTGTGTTCGGTTTTGGGCTCCTCAATACAACAAGGACATGGACGTGCTGAAGTTTGTCCAAAGAAGGGCAAAGCATCTGGTGAAGGTCCTGGAGCACAAGTCTTATGAGGAGGGCTGAGGGAGTTGGGATTGTTTAGCCTGGAGAAAAGGAGGCTGAGGAGAGACCTCATCACTCTCTACAGCTACCTGAAAGGAGGTTGTAGAGAGGTGGGAGTCAGTCTCTTCTCCCAGGTAACAAACAATAGAACAAGAAGAAATGGCCTCACGTTACAACAGCAGAAGTTTAGATTGGATATTAAGAAAAACTTATTCAGTGAAAGGGTAGTCAAGCATTGGAACAGGCTGCCCAGGGTTGTGTCACCTTCCCTCATGGTATTTAAAAAGACAGATAGACAAAGTGATTAAGGACATGGTTTAGAGGTGGATTTGATAGTGTTAAATTTATGGTTGGACTCAATGATGTTGAAGGTCTTCTTCAACCACTATGACACTATGATTCATGTTATGATTCTATGATTCACTGACTTTGGTGTCTACAGAATTGTTTCTTTCACATATTCTCACTCCTCTCTCCCAGCTGCAGGTTACACAGCTTTTTTTTTTTTTTCCCCCTTTCTTAATTATATTGTCACTGAGGTGCCACCAGCATCACTGATGAGCTCATCTTTGGCCAGCAGCTGGTCCATGGAGCTGACTGGAACTTTCTGTGTCCAACACTGGGGCAGCTCCTTGTTGTTTTGGGGTTTTTTTGTTGTTGTTGTTGGGGGGTTTGGGGTTTTTGGGGGGTTTGGGGGTATTTTTTTTCACAAAAACCACCTTGCAGCACCCCTTCTGCTATAAAAACTTTGCTATATAAACCAAATACATTAAAATAATAATAAAAAATTAAAACAAAAAAAAATCTCCCCCCCAAAAGAAAACCAAACAAAAAAAAAGAAGAAATGAAAGGAAATTTGGAATCAGATTTATGAGCAGAAATTACCTGGTTCCTTTCTTGCTGAGCCAGGCACTGAACAGTTTTAATGTGAGTCAGTCTTGCTTCCTGACTCACAATTTTATGAATTGTTATCAAAAGTTCAGAATCATTATTAAAAAAAAAAAAAAAAAGTCTGATATTTTCAGATGCTTTTTTGGCCTCGTAAGTTTACTTACAGATTCAAACTCTTTGCCAAGTGGGACAAAATTAGCTATGTCTGGCTTGCAACAGATGAGGATCTGACAGCTAAATTCTGAAGAACTATGTAAAGGCAGGTGTTTCATCCATTCTGCAAATAAAACAAAACAAAACAAAACAAATAATCTTGATGTTTAATCTGTGGTAAAGTATATGCAATTCAGATTTTTTTTTTTTTAATATCTTTATCTACTTGAGATTCATAAGCATTGTTCCCTTTCTAAATGTAATTCCTAACATTCATAGTCAAGAGTCAATTCAACTCCTGTATTAAAAGATTGCTTATGTTCCCCGCTTCATATTATAATAACAGTCAAGGTTGGTTTTACACTAAGAAGTGACACGTCTGCTGAATTTCTCCTTGTACCTGGCAGATATTGAGCTACCACTTCTTGCAAAGGTTCCTAAACTATGAAGCTGTAGGCTAGTGTGAAACATTGTTTGCTATGAAGGAAGGAGAACAAGAGAATACAGATAGTGGTGAGGGCCCCCAGATGACAGAGCAGTGCTCTGGACTCCAGTAGTTTATTGTAACTAAGTAATCCTTCTAAAGCATAGCTACAGTTTAAGTACAGCAGGCACTAAGCATTACACAGCTACTCCCTCACTCCTCCCCCCTTCAGTGCGTTGAGGAGGAGAAAATATAATAAAAGGCTCCTAGGTCAAGACAAAGATAGGGAGAGATCACTCACTAGTTACCTTCATGGTCAAAACTCAGGTTACTTTGCTCCTGAATAACAGAATCAGAGAATCATTCAGGTTGCAAAAGACCTTGAAGATCATCAAGTCCAACCATCAACTCACCACCACCGTGCCCACTAAACAATGTCTCTAAATGTCATATCTACAAGTCTTTTAAATACCTCCAGGGATAGTGAGTCAACCACTTCCCTGGGCAGCCTGTTGCAATCCTTAATAATCCTTTCAGTAAATAAATTTTTCCTAATATACAATCTAAACCTCCCATGGCACAATCCGAAGCTATTTCCTCTTGTCCTATCACCTGTTATTTGGGAGAAGATACCAACACCCACCTCACTACAGTCTCTACCTACTCCCCCCAGTGTCACAGAGGCATGGAAATAGGGGTTGCAATCAGTTTGTTATACGTTATTTATTCTGCTCCATCCTCCTCAGGGAGAGTATGAGGTCCCTCCCACGGGAGATAGTCCTCCATTAACTTCTCTGACATGAATCCTTCCTACAAGATACAATTCTTCACAAAGTGCTCCAACGTACGGCCCCTCCTGGAGGGTACAGTCCTTCAGGAACAGACTACTCCAGCGTGGTCTTTTCACAGAGTCACAGACTTATTCGGGCACAACCTCTTGCTCTGGTATGGGGTCCTCTGTAGGCTGCAGGTGGATCTCCACTCTCATACACCTCCTCCCCCTGGGTTCCTTGCTTCAGTGCAGGCTCCCCACAGAGTCATGACTGACTTCAGTCACAGCCTTCTGCTCTGGTGTGAGGTCCTCCATGGGCTGCAGGTGGATCTGTGCTCCACCATCAACCTCCATGGGCTGCAATGGGACAGCCTGCCATCTCACCACAGGCTGCATGGAAAACTCTGCTCTGGCGCATCTCCTCCTTTTCCTCACTGACCTGAGTATCTGTGTAGTTGTTTCTCTCACATCCCACAGAATCACAGAATCACAGAATCACAGAATGTCAGGGATTGGAAGGGACCTCAAAAGATCATCTAGTCCAATCCCCCTGCAGGAGCAGGAACACCTAGATGAGATCACGCAGGAAGGCGTCCAGGCGGGTCTTGAATGTCTCCGGAGAAGGAGACTCCACAACCTCCCTGGGCAGCCTGTTCCAGTGCTCTGTTACCCTCACAGTAAAGAAGTTCCTTCTCAAATTTAAGCGGAACCTCCTGTGTTCCAGCTTACACCCATTATCCCTTGTCCTATCGTTGGACATCACTGAGAAGAGCCTGGCTCCATCCTCCTGACACTCACCCTTCATATATTTATAAACATTAATAAGGTCCCCCCTCAGCCTCCTCTTCTCCAAGTGAAATAGACCCAGCTCCCTCAGCTGTTCCTCATAAGGGAGATGCTCCACTCCCTTCATCATCTTTGTGGCTCTGTGCTGGACTCTCTCAAGCAGTTCCCTGTCCTTCTTGAACTGTGGGGCCCAGAACTGGATACAATATTCCAGACGTGGCCTCACCAGGGCAGAGTACTCTTTCTGCTGTAGGTTGTTATTACTGTTGCACAACAACCTTTTCCTCTTCTCAAATATATTCTCACAGAGGCATTTCCACTGTCACTCAATGGCTCAGTGTTGGCTGGAAGTGGGTCCACCTTGGAGCTTTTACTAGCTCTGTCAGACATAGGAGGAGCTTCTAGCAGCTTCCCACAGAAGTCACCCCTGTAACCCCTCCTCTGCTACCAAAACCTAATACAAGCATGCTTTTCTCTATATTCCCTAAAAAAGTAATCTTTAGGAATTAGAAGTTTAGAGAAAGACACTACTGAATTCACATTTCATAATTCCTAAACAGGTACATTCATTCTTTTACAATACAAGTTCTTTAAACCATCTGATTACATACGTCAACTTAATTATAAAATACAATTAAAAACCTAGTAATACTTGCTCCTCAGATGGCTTGTCCTGTTCTGTATATATGTGGTGGTTTGGGTGGATTCACCCTTTTTGCTTGCAGCTTGCAGCCAAACACAGCCTGCTCTCTCACCCTGCCCCCCCTCCCTCTCGCCCAGGGGTAGGGGATAGAATTGGAAAGAAAAGGGTAAGGAAACTCATGGGTTGAAATAAAAACTATTTATTAATTAAAATAAAATGATAATGATAACATCAGTGGTAACAGACTATATAAATGGGTGATACACAGTGCTCACCGCCCGCTGAGCAATGCCCGGACTGTGCCAGCTGGTGATCCCAGAGCCCAGACAGTCTGAAATCCAAAACCCTGGAAGAGCAACCCCAAGAGATTCCAGAGAGAATACCCCCAATTTCCGGTCAACCCTGGTTAATACACTGACGTGACGTGATATGATATGGAATATTTCATTGGCACATCCAAATGCCAGTTCTGGGTTTTGCTATTCACTGCGCTTCTCCCTTCCAGTCTTAATGCAGCTGTGAACCAGCCAAACATGGTGGCCTTGAGCTCCAGCAGCAAATAATAATACCAGTATTGTTGTCAATGTTCTTCTCATAATAAGTCTGAACTGAAACACTGAAACTAAAATACAGCTATTCTAATTAGTAAAAAGAAAATTAACTCTATCCAGCAAAACCAGGACAATATACTAGGATTGTGCTAAGAGTAGCTGTCAAGCTGAGCCTTTAAGAGGAGTTAGGTTCTCCTGTTAAATGTCTAACTCCTAGCCTTACTTTAATTCTCATCAAGGTCTAACAGGAATACATGCAAATCACTCAGATTAGAAGTTCTATTTCAGAAGAGGGGCTGCAGACTGTTTGTCAAAGAGGTAGACACCTATTTACAGTGGCCAAGCAGCTGCTGAAGATAAAGTTCTGTCATTGCGGTTTTGGATTTGTGCTGTTGTCTTCTGTCCACATCTGATTGAGGCAATTGCTTTCTAAACAGTGCCTTTCCCTTGTTTTCCAGGATTATGTAAAATGCATGGAATTACATTGCCTACATATGCAACACATTAATAATAGTGGAACCATGATCAACAAGCTGTGTAGGTTGCTGAAGCTCATTCTATTCTACAGTATGCCAATTTATTTTTACAGAACTGTAGAAAGAGATAGAGTAGACTAAGCATATGTGATTTGGGAGGGATATTTTTTTAATAAAATATTTGATGTAGTATCTGAAGAAATTATATGCATTTAGTTGAGATCAAAACAGACACAAAGACTTGTGGATAAAAAATGACTGAGACAATGCAAAGAATAACTGTGAACAACCATGGAATGACGTGTAGTATACTGCCACAAGTGTCAGAATCAGCTCTTGTCCTGTTAAACATCTTCAGTAACAATTTGAAAGACTAAACAGCATATTAATGGAACTTGCATTTGGAAGTGTAGTGAGCATCCATGAGAAAGAATACAAATGTAACTAGAAAGTACAGAAGTATTTGAAGAAAAATCTTGAAATGCACAAAGTTTAATTGGGAAAAAAATCTAAAATAGATATTCTGTAACACAGGGAAGACAAGAATGATGACAAAATAAAAAGCAATAATTAAAAATGAATTTTCAATATGATTAAAGAATGCCAGAAAATGTCCATGGAATTGATTTTTTCTTTAGATATGCCAAATTGTTGATTCTATTAATGTTCTGGGAAGAAGTTATTTTTCAATATCTTATTGCTTGATCTTTCAGAATAATTAAAATATCCTATTTTGACCTTCTATGCACACAAAAACATTAGTTTTCTGTGTAAAAATGTTAGTTAATTATAACTGCCTTGTCATTTAGAAAGCTAAAATTGCAACATTTGGAAAATGTCAAAATGAAATATTTAACTGACTTAATCTAATGTGGGATTATTGGTTCATAATCTTATTTATTTTTAAACTATTTGCCTCAGGGTTTTTTTTGTTTGTTTGTTTGTTTTTTTTAAATTAACTTTGGAAAATTTTCTGGGAATCTTGACATTTGTCCTCCATATCTAAATGCAATATTTCAGAGGGGGAAATAATCCAAGGTCAATGTAGTTTTTGGCATCATATACCAAAATATCAAGTAATCAGTCATGAAAATATTAGTCCCTGTCTATCAGGTCTGTTAAGACTGTGTTTAGAATATTTTATATATTCCTCAGCATCTTGGTACCTGATTGGGAAAGGGAGTGAGGGAAAAGGGGAAAAAGAAGAAATTGAATAGAGATTGGAGACAAGGAACTAACATGATTAGATTGCTTGAGAAATTCATTTAAGAATAAAGGTCACAAACACCTAAATATTCACAGCTTGACTAACAATATGCATAGCTTGGAAGCAAATGAAAAAAATGATAAATAGACAGACTTATTTATAGAATGTCTAATTAACCCATCGGACACATTGCAACAAGATATAATTGATGCTGTTAAAAATAAATAAATAATACAAAGACCAGTATTTCTTGAACAATATTTACAATGCCAATCACAAGAAGCATATTAAAAGTAAAAGATGAGAAGACTGTAGAACTTCTTTATTCAAGATGTAAATCAACTTTTGAAAATAATTTTCTGCAAGGGAAAAGAAAAATAGTCACTTTGAGGTACTTTGTGAGATAAAGCCTCACTTTAAAGCCTGAAACTTATCCAGGTATATCATGGAATCATAGAATCATAGAATGGTTTGGGTTGGAAGGGACCTTAAAGATCATCTAGTTTTAAGCCCCCTGCCATGAGCAGCGACATCTTCCACTAGACCAGGTTGCTCAAAGCCTCATCCAGCCTGCCCTTAAACACTTCCAGGGGGGGAGCATCTACAACTTCTCTGGGCAACCTGTTCCAGTGTCTCACCACCCTCACAGGAAAGAATTTCTTCCTAATAGCTAATCTAAACCTACCCTCTTCCAGTTTAAAGCCATTTCCCCTTGTCCTGTCATTAACTGTCCTTATGAAAAGTCCCTCTCCAGCTTTCTTGTAGGCCCCTTCAGGTACTGTAAGGCTGCTATAAGATCTCCCCAGAGCCTTCTCTTTTCCAGGCTCAACATCCCCAACTTTCTCATCCTGTCCTCACAGGAGAGGTGCTCCAGCCCTCAGATCGTGTCTTTCGTGTGCTGAGGGCTCCAGAACTGGACACAGTACTCCAGGTGGGGCCTTAAGAGAGCAGAGTAGAGGGGGAGAATCACCTCCCACAACCTCCTGGCCACACTCCTCTTGATGCAGCCCAGGATACAGATGACTTTCTGAACTGCAAGTGCACATTGCCAGCTCATGTTCAGCTTCTCATCTGCCACCACTCTCAAGTCCTTCTCTTCAGAGCTGGCCTCAAGCTACTCATCACCCAGCTTGTATTTGTGCTTGGTGTTGCCCTGACCCAGATACAGGATCTTGCATTTGGCCTTGTTGAACTTCATGAGATTGGCACAGGCCCACCTCTCAAGCCTGTCAAGGTCCCTCTGGATGGCATCCCATCCCTCCAGCGTGTCGACCGCACCACTCAGCTTGGTGTCATCAGCAAACTTGCTGAGGGTGCACTCAATCCCCCTGTCTATGTCACCAACAAAGATGTTGAATAGCACCGGTCCCAATACCGACCCTTGAGGGACACCACTCGTCACTGGGTTCCACTTGGACTTTGAGCTGTTGGCCACAACTCTTTGAGTGCGACCATCCAGCCAGTTCCTTATCCAGCTTATTTGAAGATAAGAATGCCGTGTGGGACGGTGTCAAATGCTTTGCACAAGTCCAGGCAGATGACATCAGTTGCTTTAGCCTTGTCCACCAATGTTGTAACCCCATCATAAAAGGCCACCAGATTGGTTAGGCATGATTTGACCCTGGTATAGCCATGTTAGTTGTCACCAATCACCTTCTCATTCCCCACATGCCTTAGCCTATTGTCTAGGAGTATCTGCTCCATGATCTTGCCTGGCACTGAGGTGAGACTGACTGGCCTGTAGTTCCCTGGGTCCTTCTTGTTTCCCTTTTTAAAAATGGGGGTTATTTTCCACTTTTTCCAGTCTGTGGGAACTTCACCAGATTGCCAGGACTTCTCAAATATAGTGGATAGTGGCTTTGCAACTTCATCCACCAGTTCCCTCAGGACCTGTGGATGCATCCCATCAGGTCCCATGGACTTGTACACCTTCAGATTCCTTAGGTGCTCCCGAATCTGATCTTCTACAGTGGATGGCTTTTCATTCTCCTGGATTCATCCTTGGATTTCTAGGACTAGGGCAGTGTGGCAGGAGTCCTTGCCAGTGAAGATCCTGCCGGTGAAGTTCCTGCCTGAAGTCCTTGCCGGTATCTGATCCTGGCTAATGGAAGGAAAAGTGTCTTGGACTACATGAGTCCCTCATAGGACATGTTTCTGTTTCTGCATTACCAAAGAGGAGAGACATTGCAATACAGTATGAATAGCCACTGTAATTAATACAGTGATTAAGGAGGATGTTTTCTGTAAACCCATAAAGGAAAAATATGGGCTGAATGTCAATCAACAGGAGTTCCTTAGGCTCAGGGGTACCTTAGGCTCAGTCTTACAAGGTCTCAGTGATCAGTATAATGTAACAGTGTGGAGGTGTGCAAGAGTCTAAACTTTCCCCTCTTTATTACTTCCAGACATGTTATTCCTTCTGACATTAATAACCTGACCTTTCTTTTGAAGGTTAAGTCTAAAATCCTTATTAGTCCTTTCCTCAAAACACCTTTACCTTTTATAAGTAAAAGCTTACTTACCACATCTTTGTGACTACACTGAATTAGAATGTAACCTGTGAATTGGAAAAAACTCCTTTCCCATTTCTTCTTTATCTAGTATTTAAATAGGTTTGTTTGTTTGTTTTCTTTTGTCTTTTTTTTTCTTCTTTTTTTTCCCCTCAAATCAATATCTTGGATTTGGAAAAGTTAAGTTCCACTGAAGTCCAGTCCATTATTTCAGTTCCTTTTAAGATCTGGGTTCTTGCTCCCAGAGAATGAGAAAGATGCCATCTGTATAGAGGTGCTGATTCTGAAAAATTCAAAAGAAAGTTCATAAAAAGAAATTATAGACATAACATCCTACAAGTAAGTTTAGATCTGATTTTTTTTCCCCTATAAAACTGTTCATTTCTTTAACTTTCTGCTTCTTATACTTGTCTGATATATTTTCTATGCAACAATGTTTCTACAGATACAATGTAGTATATATACAGTGTGAAAGGAATGCAAGTCTGAGACATGCACCCTGCACATATGCTCTTCATTTGCAAAATTAATTGGCCAAATTTGAAATACATTGGATTCATGCTGAGAGGCATTGGTAGGAACTTGGCTCAAAAGATCTGGAAAATGCCAGACCTACTATATTGATGCTTGAATGTTAATATATACATATGTGTAGGATTGTTGATTAATAAATATTAAGGCATCGTTTATATTTTCTTGCTATTCATTGAGTCTATACAACACTTAGAAAGAAAAACACACAGTTAATATAGTTCCAGTGAAAAGGGAGTGAAGGGAAAATCTGTTTAGTAGTATAAGTGGTTTCTTGGAAGGTAAGTTAGTGTGTATTCCTTCTTGAAAATAACTAGAAAGTAATATTTATTGTTTATGTATTTATTATTGGTCTAGTTATTTGGTGTAATTGGCTGTAATGAATACTTTATCTTTTTGACTACTGGCTGGTAATATTCATCTTATTGCATCATAATATTTTCATATGTTTTTTTCTTTTGTCCTACATATTATTGTACTCACAATTTCAAACTCCTTTGTTAATGATCCAGGCTTTCTATGTTGGCTCTGTCAAATGAATTTCTATTGCATTCTTGATCTTGCTTTTGTTTACATTTTCAACCATATTTTGATTTTATAAATCTCATAATGCTTCCCACAAAACTGAGGATTCCGGCCATTATGTAGTACATTCCTTTCACTTTGATAGATCTTGATACTCTACAATAAATTAGTAGGTAGAAAAAATTTCTGGATTGAGGCCTAAAATTTTACTATAAGTCTTTCTTCATCTCTTATAAATACAGTTTTAATTAATTCCTTTAGGTTTCTTTTTTTCTCAACTTTTATTTATTATGTCATTATGTTCTTGGATGGATGTATTACATCATGTAATACAAAATAAGTATAATTGAGTTACCTTAGGGATATTAGTAATAATGCTATAGTTGAAGTTGAATTGGCTGTTATACTAAAAATGTTTTAAGATTAATTAATATCTTGGCCATTTCTAATCTCATTTGGAAGAAACTTGAAATGGAAGCTGAAAATATAGCTGTAAATCTACATAAAGGGAAAATAGTGTAAATTTATCACCTTTTCTAAGTCCTGTATAGGGAAAAATTTTATCATCTGTGCAGACAGAAACTCCCAGCCATGTTCTTGTTCAGCTTTTTTTTTTTAATTTCAAGAATTATTTGGAGCTATGGAATGTTCACAGTGCTATTTTTTTCTTGGGTTATATCTTAGGACAAATAAGACCCCATAGCCATGGCTTTCTATAAAATGAGAGGGTTTTTTTAAAAGTAAAATATGAGATGTCAACAGTTTCTTTCTATGAAATAAAAAAGGAAAAATAAGAATTGCTACACTGCTACTTGGGAATAGTGAGACTAGGTCTATGTAAAATATCTTAAAAACTATGTATAACATCTATAACATCCCCTTTCTGCTGTCAACAAAAACCTGAATTCTCACAAATAAACTGCCTCTCTTCATTGTCTGTAAAAGGAGTTTAAAATAAGCTCCCTCTCTCCCCCTCTCCCTCTCTCCCTCTCTCTCTCTCTCTCCCTCCCCCTCTCTCTCTCTCCAGACCACAATGTCACACCTAAGCACCTAAAACTTTCCATAGTGTTTTATAAACACTGAAATATACAAGCATAACAGTACATAACATAACAAAAGGTGCTAGCCCTTCATGGTGCATGTAATGTTATCAAAATATAACACTCAGTTTTATTAGAACACAAAACTGATACCTGAGGAAGGTAAAACTCAAACTTACTGGACAAAAGTTATTAAATACAAGATTTTAAAAATTAGGATTTCCAGCCTTCAGCCTCTCCTTCCATCTTGCTCTCAGATTTGCAACTTATAGGACTTCAAATTTTCCTATTGTGAGCAGTTCTGTTTAACGTCTTCATCAGTGATCTGGGTGAGGGGATAGAGTGCATTCTTGGTAAATCTGCAGAGAACATCAAGTAGGGCAGGAGTGCTGATCTGCTTGAGAGTAGGAAGGCTCTACAGAGGGATCTGGATGGGCTGGAAGAGGGATCTGCACAGGCCAAGGCCAATTATATGAGGTTCAATAAGGCCAAGTGCTGGGTCCTGTACTTGGGTCACAACAATCCCATGCAATGTTACAGGCTTGGGGAAGAATTGCTGAAAATCTGCCTGGCAGAAAAGAACCTGGGGATGTTGGTTGACAGCTGGCTGAATATGAACAAGCAGTGTGCCCAGGTGGCCAAAAAGGCAAATAGCATCCTGGTTTGTATCAGAAATAGTGTGGCCAGCAGGAGTAGGGAAGTGATAGTCCCTCTGTACCCTGCACTGGTGAGGCAGCACCTTGAGTACTGTGTTCCATTTTGTGCCACTCAGTACAAGGACACTGAGGTGCTGGAGTGTGTCCGAAGAAGGGCAATGAAGTTGGTGAAGGGTCTAGAGCAAAAGTCTTATGAGGATCATATGAAGGAACTAGGGTTGTTTAATCTGGAGAAAAGGCTATTCAGCGGAGACCTTATTGTTCTCTACAACTGCTTGAAATGAGGTTGTCTCTTCTCCCAAGTAACGAGTGAAAGGACGAGAGGAAATGGCCTCAAGTTGCACCAGGGAAGGTTTAGAATGAATAATAGGAAAAATTCCTTCACTGAAAGTGTTGTCAAGCATTGGAACAGGTTGCCCAGGGAACCAGTGGAATCACCATCTCTGGAGGTGTTTAAAATACATGTAAATGAGATGTTTAGGGACATGGTTCAGTGGTGGACTTGGCAGTGTTAGGTTTATGATTGGACTTGATGATCTTAAAGATTTTTTCCAACTAAAATGATTCTATGATTCTATGACTCTATAACTCTCTCTCAGTCTGTAGGAATACTCCCTGACCCTTCTTAATCTTAGATTTGGCTTTGATCTCTGCATCAGCCTCTGCTCTCTTCACCACATTCAGCAGATGTCATTATTTACTCTCTCTGCTTTTGTATACTTGCCTAAGCTAAACTGATGAAGTTTCTTCCTACTGCACATTCATCCATTAACTTGGGGAAGTAAAATTTTTCCCTCTTTTCTGATGATCTTGCCTGTTGGAACACACAGCAGCCATGCCAAGGAAATAATTTGTCCTCTCTGCTTCCTATCCACTCCTATAGAATATGTAGTACATATACAATGAAGTATGAATTGAGAGTCTCAAAAAGTAAGCTTATTTGTGACAAATTGTGAGTCACATTACATAGCTGGTCACCCTTTACACAGAAATAAAGAAGGAGCTTTGTATATATACTTTTTTTTTTTTTTTTTAAAAAAAGGATGTGAGCATAAGTACTCTAATAAGATCACCTGACACTAAAAAAAAAAAAAAAAAAAGTTAGTTTGTATTTATACAGTTTTCCTTAATATCTTATATGGATTTTTGTTTGTTTGTTTTAATTTAAACAGGGTATATACTAAGATCTCAAAAACATATAACTCCTTTAACTCCCCTAGCAGTGTATCCACTCCACTAAGTGTTAGTCCATAACCCAGAAGAAATTAACTTAATTCAAAAAGTCATCACAAATTCTACCTATCAATTAAACATTATCTTGAACATTTAGAGAAGACTCGAGTAATAGATAGGCTTTCTGTTTGAAGGGGATAATTTAGTCCCACATGAAAAAATTGAAATAAATGTTCATTGTAGCAAGTATTTCTGAATTGCTATGAGTTTTCAGGTGTATAAATCAGAGAATAATATTTACTAAGTAGCAGCTTCTAAAATTTGGAAGAATATGGTAGCTTCTGAAGGTCCAAGCAGTTTATTAAGGCACTGGAAGTTTTACTGAAGAGTATAACAAAATTCTTGCCAATTACTGTATTTCATTCTCTCTGAGACAGGTTTTGCTTTATTTTGGAAATACATAGTTCTTATTTGGCTAGAAGGAAAGTGAATGGGAAATATACTATCCTTATTTGAAATGGCGAACTGGGTGTCCATCCTCATTTATATGAAAATATTCATAATTAAATTATTTGTTAAACATGGAATGGAAATATGAAAAAAAAAAAAGAAAAAAGAAACAAGAAAAAAAAAAGACTGGAAGAGGGTTAAAATGGTTAAAAGTGAAAACAAGATAAAATATTTTTTGTGAACTAAAGATTCTGAAGTTCTTGAATTGTTTTATCTTTAAAAAAAATCCTCAATAAATAATTTTAAATTATTTTAAAAGCTTTAATTTTACAAAAATGGGATTTTTAAGGGGAAAACTGAAATGTCAACTTGCAATCTCACTTAAATCACAACTAATTTGTTTTTATGTACAAATTATATTCTTTAGTCTATAATCTTGAACTGCATGAGGAATATGTAAACTTTTCTTGTTAAAATAATTGTGCATTTTAAGACTACTGCAGAGCTTGCAACTTTTACCTTGTCTGTCTCTTTAAGTTAAAAAGTTCTTGCAAATAATTTTCATTTTATTTTTTTTTAATTACTTTAATAGAATCAAATTTTTTTCCAATATATCTCAATACTATCCTCACTAAAATGGAGAAATGGAGTCTCCATGTGAAAACCATAATCTTTAATGTGCTTTAAAGTACAGAATTTCAAATTATTCTGTCCAAAAAATCTCCGACTTTGCTAATTATTCAAAATGTCATTTAGTATTAAAAAAAATATATATCTGTGGACTTTTATTCTTCTTTGTGCTGTTTATAAGCATTGGATATTCTCCTTGTGTTGAGAGAAGAAAACTGAGATGAAATGGGATATGCAAGATTCTGACTATTTTGTATGATAGATTAAAGGCCTGTTTAGCGTAACTATTCAAAGTAAGAATGTTAAATAAAACATATATGTGCAAAACATATAAAAATATATGCTGTCACGTAATGACGTGTAGGCCATCGGGAACAGATAATCCAGTGACAAAGAAATGCAGACGTTTAAAAATATTTAGTAAAAGATGGACTTAAACTTATCGTCTGATACTAAAATATTAACACTGAAGATATTTTCCAAAAATATCTTCCATAAAATTTCATGAGAAGAAAAAGAATGAATTTTTTTAAAAATACTGATAGAGCAACTTTGACAATAAAATTTACCCATTCTAAAAAAACCCCTAACATAAGCATTCATAAATATTACAGCTTCTAGTACTTTACTACTTTTTAAAATAAAACTTGGAAGAACTTTGAGGTCATAATAGCAATGTTGAGATTTTAGCAGCAATGTTCTAGAAATTACATGTAAACTAAGAAAAAGATGTAAAGCTGGGCTCTAGAAGGTCTTTTAAAAAAAATCTAAACTCTCAAAAAAAAAATAAATAATTCTTATGAAGTAACAAGTAAGTGGTTTGTAGGGAAATTGTCTTAAAGTTCTCTGTTTTTCTTCTTCTACAAGCACCAAAACAGGAAGACAAGCAAGAACATCTGCATTTCTTTTCTCCTGTATTCTTTCACTGTATAAGAAGGAAAGGCTGCAGTTATATGCACTACAATATTTCCAAAATCAGACTCATTTAACTGTATATTTTTCTCCCTTTAAAAATTCTACAGTTTTAATAGGCTTTAAAAAAGGAATAAGTATGAAATTATTTTCCTTTCTGAACTGCTTAAGTGTTCAGAGAATAATCCCAGGAAAGTATTTAAAGGTATGTTTACCTCTAAATATAAATTTCCTGTATCTTTGCTATGTAGCTAAGTATGTATTTACAAATATAACAAGATCATTTGTTACTGATACTGCATGTAACTGATCCCAATATAGAATAGTTAATATAATAGGAGAGTTAATTATATACCTGGAAATCATAAAGTATTTTTTATAAAACAAAAAAGAAAATGAATTTTTTAAGAAAATAAACCTTGCAAAGAATACAGGTAGTGTCTCTGGAACTGTAAAAGACAGTCTTTTGGCTGAAAAGCTTTTATGTAAAAGTACAGTGTTTGGAATATATTTTTTTAAAATTTTGTATCTTAGTAATAAATGAAATTAATTTAAATAATATCTTTAAAAACTGAGAGATAATTAAACACTATATTGTAATAATGTTGTTAGGCTTGCTCTCTACAAGGACAAAGTCAGTTATCATTCTCTTACATGCCTATTAAGAAATTACATATTTATGGGTTGAAAATACATCCAAAAATAAGTTTGAAAGAGCTATATCTTCTTTCAGTGAAAATATGAAAGGAAAGAAAATAAACCAAGTAAGCAACTCTGACAGTACTCTGTTCCTGTATCTCAAGTGAAATCTCAAAAGTCTCCTCTGAGCCTTTTCATCTCCTTTATTTCAAAGAAAACAGGTGAAATAAGCAAGAGGCAAAGAAAACACCAATAAAACTGAAGAAATCAATATGGCCAAAGTTCTTTTGTAATATTAGGATATCATCAAGACTTCAATATGTGTTGGTGAGGTGTTTGTGAAAATATTTGATATTGTTCTTTTTTGTAATATCTTCAATAGGAAACAAATTAAGGTCAAATTTGGTTTAATAATAGAAGAATAAATGCTGCGAATTATTGATCTTTGTGATAGATTTGTCTTATGGAAGCTTTTGTTAGGAATAACACCTGAAATATATTTGGCTCATAAAAAAATACCTTTAATTTTTAACATTTATCTGTACTATAATACATAGAATTAAGTTGCTCGCAAATTAATTTCCTTAGTCATCTACATCTTGTTTGAATTAAGACACACTTAAACTTATCTGTAGGGGTAAGATAAGTATTTTTAAGTAGACAAAAAATCTACTGATTACTCTTCTACACTTTTCGTGTAGTGTTTCAGGATTAATAACTGCATTAATAGTTGCATTCATGACTCAGCATGCAGAGACAATAATTTCAATTTGGCTGCCATCGTTTACTTATATTTGGGTACAATAAAAATGCAACATCAAACTACTTTAAAACTGCAGACACTGCAAGAAAAGAGAAGATAGAAAGAGAACCTTTTTTCTTCTTTTTTTTCTTTCCTTTTTTAAGAAGAAGAAACATTCAGTGAAGGCTTTTTTTTTTTACAGAAATGCATGTTCTTGCTTGAACAGATCATTTTAGAGCAGATATGGGGCTGGAGGAAGGAAGATGTCTTGTTGTGGTCCTCTGCTTATTGTAGAGATTTAACCAAATTTTATGAATGAATTACTATCAGGTTTTGACTTTTGACAAAGGCTTTTGCTCTGTCCCAGAAAGGATCTGAAAGATCCATCATGCATGGCACGTTCTGGGATGAAGCAGGAAGAGGTCCAAACTAGCAAAGTACACACAATCAGTGTGATCTGTCAATTCTTACGTTATTATATAACAATGGTTTTAAGATAAACAAACAATGGATTAAATACACTGAAAGACATGACAATGCTGTGATGAACTATTTCAAAAGCTTTAAAGTTTATAATAGTTATCCATTATCTGTGAAGAATTAATGTCTGAGAATTTTGTCTGCTATTTCAATTATAAGCAAAGTGTAAGCAAAGTATTATTAAGCTTAGTCTAATGATCTATTCTCACAAACTAGTTCACATATTTCCTTCATACAAAAACTTTGAAACTGATAATTGAAAGCATTTGAAAAATCTACTGGAATCTACAGATCAAAACTTACATTTGGTGGTCCAAAATTTGCCACTGGAGATAGATTAGATGCTTTCTCAGGTGGTATCATACACCACCAAGTGACCTGTCATACTTACTAGCTTAAAACTAACTATGCAAAAACAACTTGCTTTCTGCAAATATTTCTAACTATTTCTCTCCATTAAATATTTTTTAAAAAATAGTTTTTCCTCTTTTCATGAGATTGCTTGTATTCTGCAATTCTAAACATGTAAAAGCCTTGAGGATAAGGTTTAGTAAAGACAGAAAGAGCATCTCACAGCATTCCCCAGGGAACTTTATCTCTCTCCTGCTAGTTCTCTCATTTCAGACTTGTATTCAGCTTTTCAGTGTGCTGAACAGATGCTAGGTTGGTCTTATGAACTAGTTTAACAACGTAGAATAAGTCAGTCTTGACACATATTCCCCTATTTCATGTTTACATTCACAATCATATTCATAATATACATATTTGAGCTATATATTGAAAAAAAATATATATAAAATCCTGAAAAATTATAGAAGAGTAACAGTGTTTACTATTCTTATTTTTTAGTTGTAGTTAGTAGCATCTAGAGTTTGTGATGAGGAAAGCCCATGCAAAGGAGCGAGAGTTGACCACAAAGCTTGACAGTCTCAGTGAAGAGCAAGGGTAGAGCAGAAGAATGGAGCAAACAATAAGAATTAACAAGATGGTTTTAAGCTAAAAACCTCAAAAGACATAGTAGAGATAAATTACTATTTCAAATGAGACTGTTTAAAAAATTATCTGTCATTAAAAGTACTTTGTTCAGTTTCCTTCACACTTTCCAAAACCGCTTATTTTTCATCTCAGTTATTTTATTTAAATATGATACAAAAAGAATTTTTAAACCAAGCATTCAGCTATTGAATTGGCTAAAGATTTAAATAAATAATCATTATTATAATTTCTGATTTTTAATTCATCTGTAAGGAAAGACTTCATTGTGCCTGTAATATAAACCTTGTGCATAAGTTTCTGAAAAAAAAAAAAAAAAAGGAAAAGAGAGCATTTACAAGTCACAGTTTAACTTTTTTGTAGAGTATATCTTCATCTACCTGTGCACATTATAACAACAGCACTCAAAGTATTTAAAAATATGACATTAGAGCCTAATAGGACTGATACGACACAAAAATGCTAGAGCCGATGAGCCAGATTTATTTTCTTTCAGTTGAACAGAGGAATTTGGGATGTTGCTCCTTTGTCAGTGAGTCAGATTCACTGTCCTTCAGTTGCACAGAGAACAACTATTTGAACACCCAGGGTATGTGAATACCTGTTTCCTGGCTTCACTTGTATGGAAATACTCCTCAGTATCTCCCTCCTCAAGTTTCTCTTACTCTTTATGTAAAGAGAATCTGTCAAACATGATTTCTTAAAAGTGGTCCTATTTCCACTGAATATGAATAGAGAAACAGAGTTTGAAAACTGTTCTTTTTCCACTTCTTTCTTTTTTAAAAAATGTGTTTTCATATTTCTCCCCTCTTTTCTCTCCCTTTCACTCCTCTTCTCTCCTGAATGGTTAAAGGTAATTGGAATTAGCCAGCATGGATTCACTGAGGATAAATCATGCTTGGTCATGCTTGAGTTTTTCTGGAATGTAATGTAGAGTTTTGGAACCCAATTAAAAGAAAAGCATTAATAAACTGGAATGAGTAGAGCCACTTGAAGTGGTCAGGAAGAACTTCAGGAAGACCTAATAGCAGCCTTTTAATACCTACAAGGAGATCTTCAAGAAGACAGAGTCATTTACATGTATACATGGTACATGGATCAGTGACAAGAATCATAAATTATAACAGGGGAAGTTCAGACCAAATACAGGGATGAAATTTACTATGAAAGTAACTAAGTACTGGAATAAGTTACCAGGGGAGATGTATTACCTCTGTCATTAGAGGTTTCTGAGACCTGGATGACAAAGCCCAAGTAACCTTGTCTAAAGTCAGTGTTGACCCCAGTTGAGCAGGAGGCTCAACTACATGATGTCTTAAGGTTGCTTCCTACCAGAAATATTCTATGTTTCTATTATTCTGTGAATTAAATAATCCTCTTCAGACTCACAGTTTGAATTAACTTGGAAATATTTTCCTGAATGTTTGTGTGAAGAAATTTAATTTTGGGGACCCAGTGGCTTGTTACATTACACTGTGATACAGAGATGTTCATAGTCACAAAATGAGAGATTTATAGGATTATTAGGTTGTACTTGAGACCTGCCTTAATATGGATGCTGCAACCTATTATTAGCTGATTTATAGCTACAATCTAGTCACATAAGCAATTCTTATGTCAAATATGACCATGACAACTATCCTTTTGCAGCAATCCCATCACTAAATTCTCCTTCATGCAGAGTCCTGTGAACCATTGTAAAGCCTTTTGCCCTCAGCAACAGGTGAATGCAGAAATGGCCTTCCAGGATCAGATCACAGCTCCATCTAATTCAGTGTCCTGATTATAGCAGTCATTGAAAGGCAAAGCTGTGGAAATTAGGCAAGAACAGAACAATTATATGCAATAACCCATGCAGTTGTTTTTCCAGGTTCTAATACTTCCTGGATCAAGGATTTTCAAGTCAGACAACTTTTTGTGTATTCTTTAGCCCTCAACTGATTTAACTTCAGTGAACTTATAGAGTTCCCCAACGGACTTGTAAATATTAATCCTGATTAAGGTACGGCAATATAACGTGATACTTAAGAAATTCAGAAAAGCTATAAGATGGAATGGTTTCTGGCAAAGGACTGGGCACAAGAAAACAAAACATAACCTTACAGTGTCAGTAATATGGCTAATGTTAGGCAAACAGTCATAGGTAAAGTATTCTCCAATACTCTGTGAACATAACAGAGTTATTTATCTCATGACCATAACAAATAGATCAATGGAAGTGGTTATCCTCATAATTAATAATTTTCTAAAATTATTATACTCATAACTTAAAATTTTATAAAGTACTATTCCTAGTTTCCAGCCTCTCAGTACAGGAAAGATGTTGATTAGCTGGACAAGTTAAGCAGAGGGCTATTGAGATGGTTGAGGATCTGGAGCACATCTTGAACAGGAAATGGGTCTTATTTAGTCTTAAGAATAACAGCCTTCCAACATCTAGCAAGAGGTTCATAAGAAGATGAAGTCTGGCTCTTCACAGCAGTATATAGTAAGAGGATGACAGACAAAGAGTATAAACTAAAGTAAGAGAGGTTTAAAGTGGATATGAGGAGGAATCTTTTCCTCATGAGGATAGCTAAAAAACGGAATCAATTGTCCATAGATGTTGTGTAGTCTCTGTCTTTGGAGATTTTTAACACCCAACTGGATATAGCCCAAGGTAACCTCATTTGACCTCTTAGCTGACCCTACTTTGAGCAGAAAAATGGACTAGAGACCTCCTGAGGTCCCTTCCAGCCTGAATTATTCCATAAGCCTATCCCTGTTCTTTGTCCCTACTTTATAATGTACCTCACAAATACTGCTGAGGTGCAGTAATAAACTCAAATGAGACTAACAGAATTGTCCCTGTTTCAGGATATGAAAGGTCACATCAATGGGCTCTATGCCAGTAAATGTTACTAGCTATAGAAGGTAGTACAATGATCTTCAAAGTCCTGATTCAGGATTAGGTTGGCTCTGACACTTGGCATATCTCTAGGAACCTGATGTTAGTATGAGGAACATGCTAAGTTTACCATAACCTGATTTTATTTCATATTCTGCATAAAGACAAGTGGAGGTATGTTAGTCTGAGTGGCTGAGGGAAGTTTTCATAATTGAAAGCATGCTTGTCCAGGAGGTTTTGTGATGACAGCAGGTAAGATGTGATACGATATGGTTGGACACTACTAAAGGTGTATTTATCAGCAACAAAGAAGACTTGCACAATCAGGTCAAGATGAGTCCTCTGCTCTCTTGTCCACTACAAAAGAAGTATGAAAGAAAGAGACAACCAGCAAGTTCTGGCCTTTGATCTGTGATAATGTCATGTAGAAAGTATAAGTAAATTCTTTCACTTAGCATGGGTGGTTCAGATGTTCTGATTGTTTGGGAGGATAGTTTTTGCAAGCTTGGAAAGAGGAGATGGTTATTACATTTACCTACAAATACATTCTTATCTCCATATTGACTCTGCTACTGTAGGACAGAAGGTGAAATTATTGAGGTCCCAAAGCCAAAGCACTGTAGAACAGCTAGGAGATTGCTTATTAACATTCAGCTTCCTTCTCTATTATTAGCCAGACTTTTTACAAGTGATTGCAGTTGTCTGATTGGCTTTTCCTCACGTGGGTGTCTCATTGAGGCACGTGATCTGCTCGAAATACCTTAAAATTTTCGTCAGTAATGAGGGTCCTTGTGCACCATTGTGCGTTTTAACTTTCCTCACTAAATGACCAATGTACATTACTAAAACTTTATAGATGATTATATACATCTAAGCTAGGCTATTTCAACAAAGTTTAACTGGAACTAACCCTGAAGGTCATGCAGAAATTCTAGCAACCGAGAAATGAAGCTGTCCATTTTCTGAGCAACACAAATCACACATGCATTTGGCATTGAACACTGAAAGCAGTCATAGTCCAGGCAAAATTTATATCATCATCTTATCCATTTTTTGACAAATGATGATGAATATATATGTATATATATATTTTTTTTTAAATAGAACTCTAGCTATGAGTTTCATTATACCTTTAGAAGAACAATGTTTCAAGCAGTATTTTTTTGTCTAAATATGCCTTCGAATATTTATGCCAAGCAATTAAAGGTAGTGTATTCTTTGAGTGCTCACCAATATCTGAGTTTAGTAAACCAAAAAAACATAAAAAAAATTTAGAAGATTAATTAGTAAAATTATTCACATTAAAATCAGATCATTCATTTCTTATCAAGTCTTTCCTCATGCTTGGAAAGAAAAAGCAAATAGAACAATTTTTTTGAGGCAGAAGAAAAAGATTATTTGCTTTGCAGTGTCCTCATCTGAATATAGTAAAAACCTAAATTTCAAAACTATGTGCATTACCACAGGTGTAGGCATAGGTATAGGCAGAAAGCAATTGTAATACTCACAGCAAGGTTTGAAGTCTTCAGGGTTATTATTAAAAAAAACATTTTTATCATTATTAGTATGGCCTTTTCTAAACAGTAAATACTTAACCTTGTATGTATATCTGAAAGAGTTCAGAGGATTGCCTAGAAAAATATGTCTGAACCAAACTCTTCAAATTTCAAGTACAGTTTTCAAGATCTTATCGATGAGAAATATAACATTGAATATGTGCTAAAGTTAAACAATAAAGAACAAACAAATCATGATCCTTGCAGCCATATGCTCCATAGTTCATGGCCATTTCCTACTCTTTCTTTAACTTTTTCTTCATTCTGGCAATAAAACAAATGACAGCAATAGGTGTAATCTCTCTTGATAATGTTCCTTCCCTCTTTTCTGTTAACAAGAGCTCCAAAATGCAAGCCAAATGCTCTGTCATTTCTAAGTTCCGGAATACCACTGACTTCAGTGCTGACATTCCACCCATAGAATTGCTATCTATGTCTCCATAGAGCCTGTACTTACTGTTTCTCTTCTAGCTTTTGGGGGAATTATAGGATTGCTTCATTACAGCTTTTTTTTTTTTTTTTTTTTTTTTTCTAGTGTCAATAACTTTTTAAAAATAAAGTATTCTGTTAAATAAAAGCCAATAACAAAAAAAAAAAAAGTATCTTATACGAAGGTCTATAAAAAAAAGTAAAGTAGAAAGCCTAACGAGGCCTTTAGAAATTGTAGTTGTTGTCCATTTTCTATTTGCTATTTGTGCTTCAGCTTTCAAAGGCTTTTTAATTGAGCAAACAAATATAGAAACAAAATAATTCAGGAAGAGGTGTTAGTCAGTCTAGTCAACAGTAAGTTTTGATGAGGTCAGTTCAAAAATATTAAACAACAGACTAGCTGAGAAGAAAAAAATAAACAGTGCAAAAGATGACAGTGTTTAGATTTCTTGATATATTCAAGTTTAATTGTTTGTTCTTCTTTGTTTTTTAATTCTTTCATCAAATTAATTGAAAGAAAGAATGAGTCCAGAAAAAGTGAAGGTTCACAGGTAGAGTACTGAGATCTCATAGTTCAGATGTATTTAAAGTGGATACAGAAAGATGAAAAGACCAGTGATGATGTTTGGATGCTTCTCAGTGGAGATCAATCTTGGCATGACAGTGGAAACATCTCTTGCATACATGAGACGCTGAGTGTGAAGAGCGCTTAGCTATGTCTCTCTCATTATTGCTGATTCAGGTTCACACCAGAAGGAGCTTCAGAAACTTTTAGCTGAAGAATTCCACTCTGGGTAAGAATCAGTAAATTTAATTGAAATTTCAAAATCGGCAACAACTGAGACACTAATCTAAAATTCAGGTCATCAAATGGCATCTGAATTGAAGACTACTACAAACTTGTTACCTAAAAACAACTAAGGATAAAGCAAAAAGAGACACTCAAATCTTGTTAAATTCAACAGAAACACCAAAAATCCTTGAAACTCAAAGTAATATTAAATAATCCTGAAACAAAAAAAGGCTTAAAAAATTGGAGGCAGAGACTTTTGTGCAGTTATTGGGGTACTTGATTTCTTGTTTCCTGAATCCAGATAGAGACAAGATGAAGGGAAATTATCTCAGGATGCTTGTATTTACACCATGTAAATCTTAAAAAAGATCCCTTAAAAGAATAGAAAAGATTGTTAAAAGAGCATTCCAGAAAAGCATATAGTTACAGGAAACATAGACTGCATACATCATAGATAAGATAGAAGCATCCTCAACATAACAATATAAATAAAGGAAAATGTTCACAGAGTAGAGGGATAAAATAAATCTCTTTTTTTTTTTTTCTTTTTCTTTTTTTTTTTTTTTTTTCTTTTTTTTTTTTTTTTAATTATGGAGAAAACCTAAACAGTTCCAAAATTCTCATTCTGACTTCTAATTTCACATGTAGCCTATAACTCCCTTTTCCTGTTTGATTTACCCATTTCTCCTCCGTTCAAGGAGTACATCTTTTTCAGAAAAAAAAATCAAAAAACAAAGGAACAAAAAGAAAACCCCAACAACTTGATAGTAACTTTTACTATAGCATTTATTAAAAAAAAAAAAATGTTTTATTCTATTTATCAAACTTTACAAACTTCTAAACTGTTCTGAAAGTGTTTGATTATTTAACCTTAAGATACCAACGGGTGGCTAAGATTATTTATTTAATGCTTAGCTTGTATTTCCTACTTTTTTTTTTTCTCTTTCTCTTTCTTGATAGTATTCTGCACTCTAATCAGGCCTGTGAAAAATGGCCCTCATTCATTGTTCTTAACATTCAAAGTAAATACTTTTTGCTTCTATAGATTGCTATGTTTCTCTGTCTACCATCTGTTTTGTACTGAGGTCTATCAGCTATACTTGGCAGATAAAAAGCTTAAAACTGGGTTCAGTGTTCAAAGGTCAACTTTAAGTTCACCACCTGTGCATCTTTTTCTCAGTTAACTGAACACTTTTTGATCAGCAGACAATATGGTCATCTTTTTCATGTGCACGTGTTTGTTTCACAGTTAGCTCTTCAGGAAGAATTTAAAGAAGTGGAGATAAAATTTTATGGTTTTCTCAAGTATTGAAAACACCTTAGAAGAAAAAACAGTGAGAGCTTAACTCGATGCAAGACCCAAACTTCTTCAAACCTGTCCATACCCTTTAAATTTGATATATAATTATACACGTGATGAAGTGGGTAAAAAAATTAATGTAAATTACAATCAATGGCCAGAAAGAAATAATCCTTTATAAAGCCATAACTTTTCAAAGTTTGATTAAACGTATTTTTCAGGTGCCAATGTTGAACGAATAGAGGGACCATAGGGTATGACTTGACCTTTATTTTTGGTACAACTGTCAGAAATACTGAATTAATTTGTGTGCCGTAAGTTAGAAGAACTACTTTAATTTTACCCGTAGGAAGATAATACTGGTTTAATATGTTCATAGCACATGCAATATTGCATTCAGAGCTTTAGGGAAAGTTATATCACAGAACTGAACTATGATTTATTGTAAGTTAAACATCTTCACTGTACTTCACTAGAATTCTAATATTATTGTGAAATGTTTTCAAGATTTTGTTTAAAAAATTTTCAGTGAAGGATTCTAAACATGGCTAAGGTTTCTTTGTAAGTGTATTTATTAAGAATGTGATTCTTGTAGTGCTAGTGGCTCAATGGGAGCTTTGCATGAATAAAGCTTATGGGATCAAATCATACTGAAGTGCAAATTTACACTGTAAACAAAAATAGATGCCTTTTATTAACTAAAAAAAATATAGCTGATATATCAAGGGTTAGGAATGTTTTAAATTACATTTTTTTCATACAGTTTAACCCCAGATTTATTTTATTTTCTCGTTTCCACCTTTCTTTTAATAGTATTTGTGCAGTTAATTTACAGGGAATCTTAAGTCTGAGAAAACAACAACAACAATAACAACAAAACAAACAAACAAACAAAAAACCACAACAACCCAAAACAATCTTTGTAAAGCTCCTGAAGCATGCCTGCACAGTTAAAGTCCAGAGGGTAGTGATTTTTAGTAGTAATATTATTTCTTTTAACATTCTGAAAAATGTAATAGGTGAATGGAAACAGAGGCTCCTAAAATAAGTGTGCACTAAATTAGTTGCTACACTGAACTCAGAATTTCAGTTGAATTATAAGATTAAGGTACAAAATATTATTCCAATAAAATACTTGACCAGAATAAAAACAATAATGAATGAATGGATGGAGAGGGAGAGACAGATAGATAAGATGTAGCAATAGATAGATAAAAATATCTGTGTAGATTAATGTACAGCTGTCATGCAAAAGACATTTTGCAATATTTATAAATCAGCATTGAGCAATAATGATATTTCACTAAATATGATTTTTGTTTCAAAATCTGAATTAAAGGTCACCAGATCCTGAAACTCCTGTTTCCCTCAAAATTTGGTTTGCTGCTCAAAATTAGAACAAAATGGAAACTTAATGCCAAAGAATGTATAATGTTTTATTTTGATATAACTAAAAAGCTATTTTAACAAATTTATTTTGATGCTCATCTGATGGTCCAAAATCTATGTAAACTAGTTTTCCAATAATTTTAGAATTATTAATGGAATTTTTCAAACTCTTACTCCATGCTTTCGACATCACAATATTTCTTTCATGAACTCTTGTTCACTCACATTCCCACAATACTTCAATTTTGTCCAGGTTCCCTTTTTGCTTCCAGGGACTGGATGCTACACTGTTCCACCACAGCATGATTCTTTCAATCTATATCTCAGAATAGACTCTCTTGAACCTTAAAATTGAATAGTAGAAAAGCATTCCTTTCCATGTCACAAGGAAATGAGTATGCATTTCTTCCTTTTTTACTTTTTTGCATTCCTTTAAGCTTTTAACTCAGCTTCAGGAAGAAACTGATTTTTTAAAGTGCAATAGTATTTCAAAAAAATATATACACAGTGAACTCATCATTATTCTGATATATAGGCACTTGAGGGATCAGGATCCTAATGGATGTAATTACTTACAAGAAGTATCCTTCAGTAACACTTTTTCTTCTTTAAACATTATCCGTTATCAGAAAGAAGGCGCATCTATCTGAACCAAAATCCTGTACTTCCATTTACACAAGATAGATAATCATCTTGCAGTAACAGTTTCTCTTACAGGCCTCAAACACAGCAATTCAATCTTGGCGAGGTCTTCTTTGGTTCAGAAACCAATCAGTAGCAATCAGTAGCTCTTTTTATAAGGCCTCACACTGTTAAAGCACCTCTAGTTCTTATACAAAATTCAGGTAGCTGTTCTCTTATTAATGATAATTCCGGTTGAGATGATAGATGCCTGGCTCATGTTCAAAATTATTTTCATGAAAAAATCAGTTATAAGCAGAAAATTCTACCTGTCTTCAGAATACTAAACGCATAGATCCTACATGATACAGGATTATTCCCTTTAAATTCTGTGCATGTGTATTTATGTATCAGTGTAGGATATAGTCAGGGGTTTTTTTTTTGTTATTCTCACCATAATTATATAATACCCTTTTCTCTACCTATATGTATTTGAATCTCATTTATTTCAGTTCAGTAGACAAACATCTGTATTGCACTACTCTAAACCAAGGTCTTAGCCAGAAATCCTATCTGTAAAACTGAATAAAAATAAGATATTTATGCGGTCCTTCATTTACAAGAAAATTTAATTAATCATTCCCCTGACTGTTAGAAGACACCTAAGAAACAATTGGACAATCATATTGGTATGAAAATTTGATAGACTCTTGAAAATAATAACATTGCTATTGACCACAAGCACAGAATCACAGAATCACAGAATCACAGAATATTAGGGATTGGAAGGGACCTCGAAAGATCATCTAGTCCAATCCCCCTGCTGGAGCAGGAACACCTAGATGAGTTCGCACAGGAAGGCGTCCAGGCGGGTCTTGAATGTCTCCAGAGAAGGAGACTCCACAACCTCCCTGGGCAGCCTGTTCCAGTGCTCTGTCACCCTTACTTTAAAGAAGTTCTTTCTCAAATTTAAGCGGAACCTCCTGTGTTCCAGCTTACACCCATTGCCCCTTGTCCTATCATCGGTCGTTACTGTGAAGAGCCTGGCCCCATCCTCCTCACACTCACCATTCAAATATTTATAAACATTAATCAGGTCCCCCCTCAGTCTCCTCTTCTCCAAGCTAAAGAGCCCCAGCTCCCTCAGCCTTTCCTCATAAGGGAGATGTTCCACTCCCTTAATCATTTTGGTGGCTCTTCGCTGGACTCTCTCAAGCAGTTCCCTGTGCTTCTGGAACTGTGGGGCCCAGAACTGGACACAATATTCCAGATGTGGCCTCACCAGGACAGAGTAAAGGGGAAGAAGAACCTCTCTTGACCTACTGACTACACCCCTTCTAATGCACCCCAGGATGCCACTGGCCTTCCTGGCCACAAGGGCACAGTGCTGGCTCATGGTCATCCTGCTGTCCACCAGGACTCCCAGATCCCTTTCCACTTCACTGCTCTCTAGGAGATCATTTCCTAACCTATACTGGAACCTGGGGTTGTTCCTGCCCAGGTGCAACACCCTACACTTGCCCTTAAGGAAACAAAATAATCAATTAATTAATTACCATGTGGTAGAGGAAAAAGATGCATTGTCAGAATACTTCAATCTGAGGGACTGTTGCAGGTGGGAGTGGAACGGCTTAAGGTCACTTAAGATACTACCACCATAAAAGATATTAGGAAAAATTGGTTTTATTATGAATTTGTAAAAAGCATCACTTAAAAGAATTTGATGGCAAGGTTCACTCTATGAATTACCATATGGAAAAGACATACAAAAGGGAAATCAAATTAAAATTTAGGTAAAATTATTTAAGATAGAATACTTTAAAAATTAAATTTAGGTAGAAATATTTACAACTAGAATTGAAGTAGAGAGATTTACAATAAGAACTGAGGTTAAAAGATTAACACACATGTATCAGAGTAAATTATTTACATGGAGATCAGGGAAAATGGAGTAAAAATCAAGCTAGTTTGATTTATATAGAGATTAGAGAAAGGTAATAAGGAAGACTCTTTCGTTAAGTCATTAGGTTCAGAATAGACCTCCTGGCTTTCTAAACTCCTCATAGAGGAGTCTAGGTGTGGCTGGAACCAGACTTTGTCCCAGACTTGGTCAAAGGTTTATGTCTAATAAAGGGGTAAGGAAGGCCTCCTGCTGAGTCATGTTCAGAGTGGCCCCCTTGCTTTCTAAATTCCTTCTCAGAGAGGATCCTAGGTGCAGCTGAATTATAGAATCATAGAATGGTTTGGGTTGGAAGGAACCTTAAAGATCATCTAGTTCCAACCACCCTGCCATGAGCAGGGACATCTTCCACTAGACCTGGTTGCTCAAAACCTCATCCAGCCTGCCCTTAAACATTTTCAGGGAGGGGGCACCTACAACTTCTCTGGGCAACCTGTTCCAGTGTCTCACCACCCTCACAGGAAAGAATTTCTTCCTAATATCTAATCTAAATCTACCCTCTTTCAGTTTAAAGCCATTTCCTCTTGTCCTGTCATTAAGTGCCCTTATGAAAAGTCCTTCCCCAGCTTTCTTGTAGGCCCCTTCAGGTACTGTAAGGCTGCTATAAGATATCCCCAGAGCCTTTTCTTTTCCAGGCTGAACATCCCCAACTTTCTCAGACTGTCCTCATAGGAGAGGTGCTCCAGCCCTCGGATCATCCTCGTGGCCCTCATCTGGACTCATTCTAACTGGTCCATGTCTTTCTTGTGCTGGGGGCTCCAGAACTGGATGCAGCACTCCAGGTGGGGTCTCATGAGAGCAGAGTAGAGGGGGAGAATCACCTCCCTCGACCTGCTGGCCACCCTTCTCTTGATGTAACCCAGGGTACAGTTACCCTTCTGGGCTGCAAGTGCACATTGCCAGCTCATGTTCAGCTTCTCGTCTACCACCACCCCCAAGTCCTTCTCTTCAGAGTTGGTCTCAAGACACTCATTGCCCAACCTGTATTTGTACTTGGGTTTGCCCCAACCCAGGTGCAGGACTTTGCATTTGGCCTTGCTGAAATTCATGAGGTTAGCACAGACCCACCTCTCAAGCCTGTCAAGGTCCCTCTGGATGGCATCCTGTCCCTCCAGCATGTCGACAACACCACTCAGCTTGGTGTCGTCAGCAAACTTGCTGAGCGTGTACTCAATCCCACTGTCCATGTCACTGACAAAGATGTTAAAGAGCACCGGTCCCAATACTGAACCTTGAGGGACACCACCTGTCACTGGTTTCCACTCAGACTTTGAGCTGTTGACCACAACTCTTTGAGTGCGACCATCCAGCCAGTTCCTTATCCACCGAGTGGTCCATCCATCAAACCCACGTTTCCAATGAATCCAAACGTAGTCTCAGACTTGGTCAACTATTTATGACTATGGACTGTCTAACTGTGTAGGGATTTCAGTGGAGTGATTTAACATGTGATTAAGTGCTTAGAGTAACTTTGGAACAGTGACAGTTTTAGGATTCATTAACACCATTACGGTAAAATAGCAACAATTTAAGATTATTAATGCTATTACAATAAATCACAAGACTGGATTATATGATTTTCTGTTAAACTTGATCAATTGATAATCAACAGTTGATTGATTTTATAAAGCTTCTTAAATCGAGTCACATACACACACACACAGATATGGATACAGATATAGATACAGGATTTATATATAAAGGTATACTTATATAAAAATTCCTCTTGAGTTCAGTAAAATACTCACTTCAAATGTCTTAGCAATTCTCAACAGATGAGGGCTGAGCTTCCAGGAGTGGAGGGTTTCAGCCCAGATACCATTGTCAGTCTTCGGCAATGGTCCTCCAAGTTTCATGAATTTAGGAATTCACGAGCTCTAAGAGGCTCCTCACTCAGAAGGAGATGTTGGTGGCAGCCTGCTGCAGTCTGGGAGAGCTCAAAGGGTCTTCCTTAGAGCCAATATTTTTAGGATTGTGAGACGACTGACTTCAGTCATACCTCTTTTTTTCCTGTTTTGGTCACAACATATGTTAGGTGATTCTGGTATCTCAGTAACTATATAATTCCAGTATTTCTCAGATTATATAGTTCTGTTATCTACCAGATCAGGCTACTGTCCATGCAACGGAAGTTTTGGGTACAGTATCCAGGCATCACGAGTTTTTGATATGGTATCCAGGTAGTAGGATTTTGGGTATGATTAAGGAGTACCTGATCATCCCAACTTACTGTACTTATATCCAATATAAGAACATGCCAGACTGTCCTAACTTACTGAAATTGTAACTACAACAAGAACATAAAGTTGGTCTGGCCTGAGATCATAAAGTAGCCTGGGGGGCTGCACCACCACAGGGACACATACCAAGGCATATACATGCCGATTCAAAAAGTTCCTGAGTTTTTTATATTAAAAAAAAAAAAAAGTAACTTAAAAAAAGTAACTTGAAAAATCTGAATCTTTAACAGGTAAAAGTCTTTATTTAATTTCACCAAAGGAAGGAAGTTTAAGTCCTCACACCCAGAAACAAGTAGTTACTCAGGTACAATTATTAATGTCTTGACGATGTCGATTATGTAATCAACTGGATTGGCTGGATGGTCACACTCAAAGAGTTGCAGTTACTAGCTCAATGTCCAAGTTGAGACCAGTGACAAGTCGCATCCCTCAGGGGTTGATATTGGGATTGAAACTGTTTAACATCTTTGTCAGTGACATGGACAGTGGGATTGACTGCACCCTCAGCAAGTTTGCCAACAACACCAAGCTGTTTGGATTGGTTGACACTCTGGAGGGACAGGATGCCACCCAGAGGGACCTTGACAGACTTGAGAGGTGTGCCTGTGCAAACCTCATGAAGTTCAACAAGGCCAAGTGCAAGGTCCTGCACCTGAATTGGGGCAACCCCAAGCCCAAATGCAGACTGGGTGGAGAATGGATTGGGAGCAACCCTGAAAAGACAGACTTGGGGTTAATGATAGATAAGAAGATCAACATGAGCCAGCAATGTACACTCAAATTGCAGCCCAGAAGGCAAATCATATCCTGGGCTGCATCAAAAGAAGTGCAGCCAGCAGCTTGAGGGATATGATTCTCCCCCTCTACTCTGCTCTCATGAGACCCCACCTGGAGTAGTGTGTCCAGTTTTGGGGCCCCCAACACAAGGATGTGGACCTACTGGAGTAAGCACAGAGGGCCACAAGAATGACAGAGGGTGGGAGCACCTCTCCTATGAGGACAGACTGAGAGTTGGAGGTATTCAGGCTGGAGAAGATAAGATTCCAGGGAGACCTAGAGGTCTTCTGACACCTGAAAGGGGCCTACAGGAAGGCTGGGGGGGCCAGGTAGTGATAGAACAAGGGGTAATGGCTTTAAACTGGAAGACGGTAGGTTTCAGTTCTATCTTAGGAAGAAATTATTTACTGTGAGGATGGTGAGACATTGGAACAGGTTGCCCGAGGAAGTTGTGGATGCCCCCTCCCTGGAAGTGTTCAAGGCCAGGATGGATGAGGCTTTGAGCAACCTGGTCTAGTGGAAGGTGTCTCTGGCATGGCAAGGGGGTAGGAACTAGATGATTTTCAAGATCCCTTCCAACCCTAACCATTCTACGATTCTATGATTATGTGAACTACAGTATAATAAGATCCTAAGAAATAACCAACATAGATATGTAAAAAACAAACTGTATTAAAGGAAGTTCATGTTTTTTTTTTTTTATGACAGGATAACTAGTGAATAAAGGAGGAAGCAGCAGATATGCTATAGATTTCATGTAATAAGAGGCAATTCATTCAGTGTTGTCATATGCAAACTAGTGAAATGTGAGATAGATTAAATTGTTCTGTGTTGGTTATGGAACTGATTGAAAAGCCATCTGCACTAAGTGTTTTTAAAAACTCATTTCTTATTACATTTTGAGACCATGTCAAATAGCAAAACAAGGAGTCTATGTGGCTCATCTCTAAAATGTTTAATAATTCAAACTGTCAAACACTACACTGAGAAACTTTGTCAGTCATACCAACTTAGAAAGAGTCAGGAAGATTTCTGGATTACAGAGTTAGAATTCAAACCAATTTCACCGTGCTTTAGAAGGAACAATGCTAACAAATCCTCTAAAACTGTTGTAATAAAATGAAATGCAGAACACTGTATTCAGGAAAATGTAAAAAATGAATAATGATTATTGTGGCTTGCAGAATAAAGCCATCTCATTCCAGAATGTATTAATAGGAATGTTTTTAATCAAGATACTAAGATAATTATTTTTCTGTTCTATCAGCTTTCCTGAGACTGTGTCTGGTGTTCTACACGCATTTTGATCATGACCACTTAAGAAAGATGGTGACTAATTACAGAAACTCTAAGACAAAATTTTTAAGAGCAAGTGGTTGGATCAAAGGTTAAGAAACCATAATCTATGAAGAAAGATTCAATGAATGTTTATTTTCTAAGGAAAAAATACTGAATGTCTTCAAACCAATAAAAGATTTTAATGAGAAGGATAGTGAAGGAGTGTTATTCATTCTGCTGTATAGAGCAATAAGTAATTATTTAAAATTACAGATAAACAGTTACATATTTGAAAATAAGAATTATGTTCTCATTATAAAATTAATTATGCACTCATAAGAAATACGCACAGTGATAGAATCAAAGCTTCATTCGATCTTTATAAAAAAAAGTTAAACAAGCATTTATCAAGAATAATTTAGGTCTACCAATGTTAAAATTCGGGTATTGCTCTAAGTGACTCATGAGATCTTTTTGAGCCCTACATTTTCCTGATTCCTACATTTTATCAATTTTTATATTAATGGGAAAACATTAGGCAGGAAGAATGAAAAGTACTAACTTCAGTCAGAAAAGGAACTCTTTATTATTTATAATTCATTTAAAAACAACACCCAACACTCAAAATTAATCAGACATTATCATATTCTATGATTTGAAATGGATTGGCTTAGAGAGAATATTTAATAATGTGTACTGTTCCTAGAGCAATCTGAAATATACATAATTATCCTGCTTCCCAGATGAGCACTCTATACAATTACTGGAAGAAACAGCTTCTTCCTACTCTTTCTCTGTCCTTCTGTCCTGGTTTTGCTAGAAGTAGCTAGAAAGCCCTGTGTTTTGGTTTCAGTGTGGGATTTGTTATGAAAAGAATGTTGATAAGGTACAAGGACATGGTGTTTGGCTAGTTTGCAAGTGCAAAGGACTCAGGAGTGAAAGTGTAGTAGTTAGCAAAACCCAGAATTGGCATTTGGATATGCCAATAAAACATTCCATATCATACTACATCGTGTTCAGTATATTAATGAGGGATGACCGGAAACAGGGGGCTGGCTTCTCTAGGGAATTGCTTGGGCTTGCTTTTCTGGGATTGCAATTTCAGTTTTGGGGTTCCTTTCTATACTCTGGACCACTCTATACATATATATATGTGTGTGTGTGTGTGTGTATATATATATGAATGTATGTGTACACATATATATATGTTATCATTGTTATTATTATTATACTGACCTTTATCCCTCCAATTCTCTCCCTGATTCCCTTGGGTGGGGGTTGGAAAGGGAGGGGGCTGTGAGCGGCTGTGTCTTGTTTGGCTGCCAGCTAAGTTAAACTATCACACCAGAACAAATTCAATGGGAAGAGTAGAGGTGTGTTCTGATCTCTTCTCTCTGGTGACCAATGATACGCCCAGGGGAAATGGCAGGAAGATGTGCCAGAGCAAGTTTAGGTTCAACATTAGGAAAAGGTTCTTCACCCAGAGGGTGGTGGAACACTGGAACAGGGAGGTAGTCATGGCACCAAGCCTGACAATGTTCCAGAAGCATTTGGACAACACCCTCAGACACATGGTCTGAATCTTGTGACTGTCCTATGTTAGGGCAAGAGTTGGACTTTATGATCCTTGTGGGTCCCTTCCAACTCACAGCATTCTATGATTCTGTTAAATTCTTTCCTACATAAAGTGCTATCATTTTATCCATCTGGGGAAATGTGGTATACTCTTCCCTACTTTCCAATCCAGTCAGTCTCCACTCTGTTAGTCTGTTTGAAACTCCTAAGACACAAGAAGGCACTATATTTTCATTTCCTATATGTGAAAGAGTTCTCTAGTTGCATGTTTATTACGTTATGTACTTAGTCATCTATGGTATAAAGTAAATGAAATCTTTTATAACATGCTGTGAATCTTTCTTTTCTTTTCTTTTCTTTTCTTTTCTTTTCTTTTCTTTTCTTTTCTTTTCTTTTCTTTTCTTTTCTTTTCTTTTCTTTTCTTTTCTTTTCTTTTCTTTTCTTTTCTTTTCTTTTCTTTTCTTTTCTTTTCTTTTCTTTTCTTTTCTTTTCTTTTCTTTTCTTTTCTTTTCTTTTCTTTTCTTTTCTTTTCTTTTCTTCTTCCAATTATGCTGTCAGAAAGCCTGCTTATAGAATTTAGGATGAAAATGTTTGGATATTATGAAAGCATCTAGAGAGAGTTATGCTAGAATAAGAGGAAATTGACTAGTTTCACATGTTCCACACATGGATATTCACCTCAGAAGTTAGGCAAAGAAATGGATCATGCCTGTTCCAAATGTTTCAGCTACAAAGGTATTGAAAAGCATGCCTGAAGACCATACAACTTTATACATCTCCTTCATTCCACACATCACACTACCTTATACACAGCTTTACTTTGAAAAATTTGTGGGTTTCAGAATGTTGTACAATGAGCATTTACAGTGTAAATGATATTATTCTGCACCCAGGCCCCCATGTTTGTTCTAGACAAGGGGAATGATACAAGGTCATACCCAAGGATTCAAGTCTCTCCCTCGAGAAGAATCTTTATAGAAGGTTTCTCATTCAGAAAGTAAACACATTAGAGCCACAGTGACATTCATATAATACTTAAATTTCTGATGAAACTTTAAACATATTCTTATATTAGTCCTAAGTGATACTGGAAGATTTTCTGCCTTTCACAGCAACCTTCAACAGAGCCAGAAGATAAATGAGAGCAAACAAAAAATGTAAAAGTAGTAAATATCTTGTTCTGTATATCAAAACTCTAATGACATCAATCCATTATAGCTATTTAGTACTCTAAACAACTTGCAGTTTAAAGTTTTGACCACAGCTATAAATGTGATCTTGTAAATGTCAATCATCCGATGCAGTAGGAAAATTGGACATCGTGGTAAGTTTGGAACTGAAGATCTGCTTCAGTTCTTCAATTAACAGACCTTTATGCACACTTTGAGCACATTTGTTTCTTACTCTAAAAATAATAAAATTATGACATCGTTTCAGTTCCTGAATGATGTACTGTACTATAAAACACAAAAAGGAAATATAATACTGTTTGTGTTCATTAGAACTATAGTGTCAAAGAAGCTACATTGCCAAAAGCAATCCTATGTTCAAGGTAACTGTGAATTTTATGTAACAAAGGATTACTGTTTATTAAACCTGTTGTGCAATATTATCTCAACTAGTGCAGAGAGATATCAATGTGTCTTCTCTGGTCACAGTTTCTGACAACTTTCTTTTTAAAGATAGCAAGAACATTCAGTTGGCCTTCATGTTCATTCTTCAGCAAAACTCATCCAGTTCCAGATATGTCATTCTGTTGAATGTCATTTTTTACTTATCAGACTCAATACCCAGAATGTCACTGACATCAGCCATCATAGTGTAATTTACTGCATCTGAAATTGCATAGTAAGTTTGTATTCATTAACAGAGAAAAAAAAAAAAAAAAAAAAAAAGACTTACTGAATCAGCCAAATCAAATACAGTTGGTTGGCAACCGTGCAATTAAAAGACATGAGCATGGCAGACTTTGCTGTTGATCCTTCACTTCTGTCCACTCACTGGATTTAAGGATAGATACCTAAGTAATTGATAAAAGGTATCTGATCTGAAAACTATCATATTGGCACATAAATATGTTCCTTTCAGGCTAATTCAATACAGCATGCTGCAACAATGTAATGTCAGGCATCAAGCATTTTGCAATAGAATTTATTCTGGGTACATTCTGTGATGGTAAATATACGATCCAAATATTTGACAGGTGGAAGTGAATCTTGTGAATTATTTATGAACAGTTTAAATCCATGAAACATTTATTATCTGTTTGGTACTACTACTCTATTTAAGTATAAATTACTTTTTTTTTTTTTTTTTTTCTTCCCCCTGAGGAGGGCATCAAATTAAATTTCGTTATTAAAAGTAGGAGTTTGGTTGCCTGGCTGTTGTTGTGGTGTGTGAAAAAAGTCTATATCTATAACAACAAATATTCAAATATTTTTCTTTTTGTGAGATATGAGTTTCATTTACCCCTAAAATTATCACATTGAATGGGTTTTAGTTCTAAAGACTGTGAAATTTTATAGAGAAATAGACAAAGAAAAATAAAAATATGTGGATGAGATTTTGGATACTTTTTATTTATGTTTATATTTTAAGCAGCTTACACTGGGCACTAGACTAGCCTAAGAGAAATTAGCAACACATGTAACATAAAGATTTTAAAGGGGTGTATTAAGTTACCTCCTAGTTCCAAAATTAATCATATAAATAGTAATTTTACATGTTATATTTACAGATATAAATATCAATGTTCCAATTTAGAATATAGTTATTTTCTTACTGGAAAACCAACATGTCTGTATGATCCTTCTGTGGAGCTGTATCTACTGTATTGACAATAAGTCAGTGTTGATATAACCATTATCCCTAGTGATACAGTTACTAAAAATAATGGCAGTAAAGCCCTCACTGTTTGTTATTCTATAACTAATGGTCTCAGTCTAGTTTCTGTGTTCCTCAAAACCAATTTTTAGAAAGCACAGTATTATAGTAGTAATCTGGTAAAACATAACTTCAGAAACCTAAAGCTGCAGAATATAAAGTAGACTTGGGATTAGATCCTCAAAGATGTCAGATATAAAAAAAAAGAAGGAACAAAAAATCACAGAATCACAGAATGGTAGGGGTTGGAAGGAACCTCTGGAGATCATCTAGTCCAAACCCCTGCCAAAGCAGGTTCACATAGAGGAAGAAGAAAGCACCCAGACGGGTTTTGAACATCTCCAGAGGAGACTCCACAACCTCTCTGGGCAGCCTGTTCCTATGCTCCGTCACCCTCAGATGTTTTTCCTCATGTTTAAGCGGAACCTCCTGTGTTCCAGCTTGTGCCTGTTGCCCCTTGTCCTATCACTGGCCACCGCTGAAAAGAGTCTGGGCCCATTCTCTTGACATCTGCGTTTTAGATATTTATGAACATTAATAAGTTCCCTCCAAGTCTCTCTTCTTTAGGCTAAACAGGCCCAGCTCTCTCAGTCTTTCCTCATAAGAAAGATGCTTCAGCCTCTTAATCATCTCAGTAGCTCTCCGCTGGACTCTCTCCAGAAGTTCCATATCTCTCTTGAACTGGGGAGCCCAGAACTGGACACAATACTCCAGATGTGGCCTCACCAGGGCAGAGTAGAGGGGGAGGAGAACCTCCCTCAACCTGCTGGTCACACTCTTCTCAATGTACTCCATGACACCATTGTACTCCTTGGCCACAAGGGCACATTGTTGGCTCATGGTCAACTGGTTATCCACCCATACTCACAGGTCCTTCTATGCAGGGCTGCTTTCCAGCAGGTCAACCCCCAACCTGTACTGGTGCCTGGGGTTATTCCTCCCCAGGTGCAGGATCCTACACTTGCCCTTAGTGAAGTTCATCAGATTCCCCTCTGTCCAACTCTCCAGCCCATCCAGATCTCACTGAATGACAGCACAGCATTCCGGTGTATCAGCCACTCCTCCCAGTTTGGTGACATCAGCAAATATGCTGAGGGTACACTCAGTCCCTTCATCCAAGTCACTGATTAATATATTGAGTAGGACTGAACCAAGTACTGACCGGAGCACCACTGACCACAGGCCTCCAACTAGACTCTGCACTGCTGATTAAAACCCTCTGAGCTCTGCCATGGAGCCAGTTATTCACCCACCTCACTGTCCCCTCATCTAACCCATGCTTCCTAAGCTTACCTACGAGGATGCTATTGAAGACAGTGTCAAAAGCCTTGCTGAAGTCAAGGTAGACAACATCCACTGCTCTCCCCTCTTATACCCAGTGAGTCATGACATCATAGAAGGCTCTCTGATTGGTCAAGCATGATTTCCCCTTATGAGTCCATGTTGACTATTCCAAATAACCTTCTTTTTCACCTGCTTAGAGATGGCCTCCAGAATTAATTGTCCCATCACCTTCCCGGGGAATGGAGATGAGGCTGACTGGCCTGTAGTTTCCCAGATCCCCTTTCTTGCACTTTTTGAAGACTGGAGTGACATTAGATTTCCTCCAGTCCTCAGACAATCTTCCTGACCTCCATGACCTTTCAAAAATGTCCTGGTCCTTATGACAATGTCTTTTTTTATCAGATTGAATGGGAGAACTTTTTTGGCTAAGGGCTTTACTTCTAAGAATTGTTTTACAGGATCAGACACAAATGAATTGAAATAAAAATTCCAGTTCCAGTTAAGGTAAGGTTTCAGGGAGTACTATGGAAAAAAAAAAAAAAAAAAGAGTAGAGTTTTCCTTTGTGCTTTTTTGTTACCTTCTAATTCAAGAATATATTTTTTAAAAAGTAATATAAAATACATTCTAATCTCTACATTTAATTATGAAGATCAGTAAATTGATAAAAATAGTCCATAATTAGTAAAAAGAAGAATTAACATTCAACTAAGAAGCTTCCAACTTAGCGTTCTGAGGACAAAAGTACCTTCTACCATGAGAAATAAGTCTTTTGATTAAAAAAGAATAAAGCACTTTCTGCTTTCAGAAATATACTAAAACCTTTTTGAAAAAAAAATGTTTTTAAGGAGCTATATTCTCATTAAGATTTATTTGGAATGTTCCTAAACAAGTAAGAACACCAGTTTGATCAAATATTTAAGTAGTAAAATAGTGAAAAGATTTGTAATTTTGTATTAATTTCAACATTTTAAAAAATTGCCTGGCATTCTAAAAACATGAACATTAGCATTCATACTGAAATTGATAAAATCTGCAATCTTCTTTCACTGGGAGGTTATTAAACCTTGACTAGATAGGTGATAAAATGACCAAATAGTGTACTGACAGATGATATTCAAAAGTGGAATCATAAAACTTACTTCTCAGACACCCTTCCCAAGTAAGATTCTGTCCCTATTTTCTCAGTGTTCTAAGGAAGATATTTTTCTGCTGATATACATGAATTTGCTTATATGAAACACCTGTCATGTGGATGCAATAGGTGAGACCATCTGCAAAGGAAAGTAAAGTTCTTATCCTTCTCCATTTGACTTCATAACCTATTTTTTAGCAAAAACTCACTTTCAGTGAGACACAAAAAATATATGTACAGGTTTTATCTACATTAATATTGTATTCAGATTAGTGAAAAAGACTCACATAGTGAACTAATAAAAAAGAGCCATAAGGAAAACAGCTAGCAGTATATTACTATCTATATCTTAATCAATTTGCAAGAAATATATATAGGAATGGCCAAAATTAAGTTCTTTCTTGTCCATACTTTCTTTGAAATAAAAATGCACTCAATCTGTGAGGAATTCTTTTTCACTAATATTTTCTAAGAGCGCTGACAGCTACCTTTAGAATACCTTCTTTTTCTTTTTCTTTTTCTTTTTCTTTTTCTTTTTCTTTTTCTTTTTCTTTTTCTTTTTCTTTTTCTTTTTCTTTTTCTTTTTCTTTTTCTTTTTCTTTTTCTTTTTCTTTTTCTTTTTCTTTTTCTTTTTCTTTTTCTTTTTCTTTTTCTCTTTCTTTTTCTCTTTCTTTTTCTCTTTCTTTTTCTTTTCTTTTTTCTTTTCTTTTTTCTTTTTCTTTTTTCTTTTTTTTTTCACAATTATTTGAGGAGAAACACTCAGAAATTAGTCACTAAACTGAAACATCTGGCTGCACTTTCAGTCTGTTTGTCTCACAGCTTGAAGTTTAGACTGGAAACATCACATCCTTTATAAGTCAACTGCAAAGCAAAAATTACACCTACCAGTTTACATCTCTTTTACAACTAGATATATGCCTGTTGTCTACAGGAGTCTACAGGAGTTGTAGGAGTTGTTCTTGGAATTATTTTCGTATTCTTGCTGAGGAAATAGATCTTCCTATAGCGCTGCAGGTTTTTTTTTTGTTGGTTTTTTGTTTTTTTTTAGTATGGAGAAATTTTTCTGTGGCTTGTTTTGAAAATTACCTCCTCTCATCATTTTCTGTGCTTGCTATCCTTGAACAAACCAGCAGTTTTGTAAGCCAACACAAATATGTTGTCTCTTTTGTCAGAAATTTAGACACCACGAACATTTTAAATGGCCTTCAGTACTGGTATAGGTTGTCATAATTCAACTAAAACACTGCACAGTTCTTATTATCTCACCAGTTGGGAAAAGACCATGGCATATATCATAGCTGCCTTCATTTTCAGGAAAGTTCATAAGGGAAACTATGCTTCTAACCCTTCTAACACAAAGTATGGGATAATACAGATAAAGATTATAAATTATTAGTTGATGTGTTCATTTGTGTTAGCATGCTTCCCAGGTTAGTATGTGTAGTTTTCAGGACTTCAGTTGAGTATTTTCTTATTTGAATAGAGGTTTCTTGCATTATAGGCTCTACAAAATACATACTTAAATGCTGCATAAACTCTACTGAAATTTACAACAAACTGATACTTTTAAAAAAATATTCATCTTACTTTAATAGAATTTTCCTGTTTCTTTTTCTGGAATACCCAAGACCATGAGATGGCTGGCTATAACACTTTAGTGTGAAAAAAAATGAAATGCCTAACTGAGTCATCTAAAACCCAGACATTTTGTTCTGAGCCATTCAGCACAGGTTTTCTGACTACCAATCAAGACAAATAACTACTTGAAATACTTTCATAGAATGTTAAATCTCCTTCTAAAATACATGTTTATCATAGGTCAGGTGAGTCAACCTTTAGAAATGTCATTTTCTTCTCATTGATCATTCTAGCAACAGAAGATAACGAAGTACCATGGAGGTACCTGAAATGAGGAAAAAAATGTAGTTTACATCTTCCAAAAACAGGTATTGCTAGTCTTTAAATTGAGTAGAGAGGTAAAACATGCTTAAGACAAGATAAAAGTGTTTTGTTAAACGAATGGATTCTTAACAAATTGTTAAAACCATTTTTAAACTTCCATGAGGAGACTGATGAACATCAATGAAGAGTCTGAGCTAAGGTACTATTTCTGTTAGATTCTCTGAATATCACCAATGGATTTGAGTGTATGTGCTATCTTGTGTTAAGTACATCACTTCTCCGATATCTCCAGTATAATACTTCCCTTCTGCCTTCAACTATTTAATCCATCTTTTAAATTAATTCTAATACAATGAATAACATTTGATTTTATTTTTGCCATTTTTTTTACATTGAAAGTATAAAACTCTTGTCTTTTCATAAAAACTATTATAAGTACCTTTTAAAAGGAATTTTTGTCATGTGAGAGGATGTGCTCTGTTTCTGATGAGCACATTCCACACTCTGGTTGTCCCTTTGAATGCTTTTTAGCAATGGACGTTTCTGAAGTTGAAACACTTTCATTTTAAGAAAAGTGTTTTTTCATTGCCTACAAATGTTAACTGTATTGTCTGTTAACTTAATCTTCCTGAAGTTCTTTTCTAGGGAATAGGAAGTTGTGATTACCCAAGCTGAGATCTAAAGTGTGTTATTTCAGACTGAAAAGATAATATTACTCAGTTTTAAGGTTGCTTTTGACAAGACCTAGCATATGTGCCCTTTGTGTTAACATATTTCAAAGAATAGTAATTATTGATGTCAGAAAGGAGGCTGGAAACATTTAAAAACATTTATGTGCACCAAGTTTTTTGTGGCATCCAAATTACAAGCATAGATGACCTAGATTCCATTCATGATAATTAAAAAAGATGGTTCACCCTATAAGATCTTAAGAGCCAGATCACCACATCTGTACATAAAGTCTACAGTTACTCTGTGCCTAGTTTAAATGTTTTAATGAAATTTTTAATATTATGCATTTAATAAGACATTAAATCAGTCTTAGCCTAAATACAGAAGGAGTCCAATATTTAGGTTTCTGAAAACCCTTGTTCTACTTTGAAAAGGACATGAATTCTTAAACTGCATATGTGCACATTGAAGTATGCCTTTCTGGAAGCTTTGTCAAACAGAGATATTATGTTTCTAGATGAAGAATTTCTATTACTTATTAATGTTTCTTTACCTACATATAATCCTTTCCCTATAATTTCAGATTTGAGAATGTTTTAGACTATAGACAGCATTGGAAAAAAAACAACAAATAAATACAAACAGTGTCTAAGGCTTATTTGCCTGGATATTTACAGCCAATTCTGATTCAATGAAAATATTTATATTTATATCAGCAACAGCTGAATTAGGCAATAATATGAAACAAAATTGCTGAACAGTATTTCTTTTTTACAGGAGTCCACAATTTTTGTGAACACTTTACAATACTTTGACCAAAAAAAAAAAAAAAAAATTACATGAATAAAATCACTGTTTTTGATCCTTTATGAACATATTTATGTGGAATGTCCTTAAAAGCACTTAAATTAGGTTAAATATAGTTACATATGCTTATGAATGGATTTACATAAAAATGCAAATCTACAAGCAAAGAAATATTTACTCTTTAATAAAGGTATTATATTCATTGATATACCCTTTCCAGAAGCATTTTTGTTACTCTGACACTGAAAAACCCTCAAGAAAAACTTGCACTTTATGGGTCTAGTAATATTTTAAAATATTTACTGGAATCATGGTCTAGATTGAATACACAATAATTATGACGAATAAAAACTTTTTGTTTTCCTATTGGTTTTTAATTGCAATCTTATTTAATACTTATGATATTTTTGTTTTAAAAGTAGAAATAAATAGCAGGTCATTTCTATCAATATTAATGAAAGAGTGCTAATTAAAGTAATCATACTTCTCTGTATTAAAACAAAAAGTTCACAAATATATAAAATAGAAACTAAGTTCAACAGCTATCCCAGATGAGATAAACAAATCTGCACAAACCTAATAATGTACAAAAAACATATCCACATGTTAAAAACAAAACAAAAGAAAACAAATAAACCAACCAAAAAAGTGAGATTTCTCAAGGTGATTCAATTACATAGAGAAATCAGGATTCTAGTATCACAGGATTAGAATTGGAGAGGAAGATAAGACTTGCATATTGTAAATATGACGATTGACAGCAGAACCATTTATTTTTAGTAGCCTGGGAAATTAAAAACTTACCTGCAATCGGCTCAGTAAATTGTTGTTGTTATTAAATTATTTTTCCTAAATATAACATAATGAATATTGGCATCAGCAGTTTATATTTTCCACCATTATTTAATCACCATGGGATGTATAGTTCCCCAACCTCTCATACAAATTTGGACATATGAAGACTCAAGTATAAATACAGAATGATCTGAAGTAAAAAGCTTTATCTGTAAAATATGTAAACACTTATATACCATACGTGTATATTTATTTGTCAAAACACACATATATACTTCATATGAGTTTTACTTTGTACTGATCAGATGGAAAGCCATTTTGTTGTTAAGTTCAGCTGTACAGACAAAACATGTAAACTTTTAATTGTATTTTTTTTCCCATTCTTTTTAATATTTTTAGTCTTATACTGTGTCAATAATCTTTCTGATTCTAATTCATAATTGTTTCATGCAGATGCAGCCTGATGATATATCAGAAGATGCCATTTGGGAATTATTGTGTTTGTGACTGTATTCAACACGTTTCTTTCTTCTTAGCTCTGATATATATATATATACATATGTATATTTTTTATACTTTATGTTCAGCTCCTTCTCTCATGGAGTGGTTTTATTTCAGTTCCCAAAGAAAAGCAGGGTAACTTAGACCTTCAGCTCCCCCTAAGTAAGACAGCTAAGTAAATGAATGAAGATCTAGATACAGATGTAAGGGTACTAATGAAGAGGGGGTTTTAGCATTGACAGTTATTTTCCTCTTGTACTGCTCCTGAAAGCTTTTCCTTTGAAAGTCTTCAGAATAGGAAGAGTAGGAGAAAGATATTAAGGGAATGTACTATTTTAAATCTTGTGCACTACGGATGAAATCCTCTCTCCACTGAAGATATAAAATACCCAAGGTCAGCAGCAGACTCCAAATTTCTGAGACTTCCAAAGCCTCAGAACAAACAAGTTTTGAAATCATTTTAAGGGAACATGTTAGGATAGGAAAAATTATTGTTCCCTGTTCCTAGTTAATCTTTACTTTGGTCTTTTATTTTGTACCACCATATTCTCCTGTTAATCAGTCAGTGTTCATACTACCAAAATTTACATGCACACCAACTTTATTCTTCTTGCTGGCTTTCCACAAGAGAAATGTTACTACCAATTTTAAGCTTTTACAATTAGCTAAAAAAAAAAAAAAAAAAAAAAAAAAAAAAAAAAAAAAAAGTTATTTATTGCAATACTGAACTCTGAGCCCACTTCCTCATTTTTAACTACCAAATACTAATCAACAGAAACTACAAACTTCAGTAAGAAGTTTGCTTTGTAAAATAAGTAGCAGCTTCCTAGCTGAGGAACACAGCAGGGCCCGTGCAGATGCAGTTGAAAAGTGTTCCCTTGTATGTTTACAGATAGAACAAATTCTGAGTTCTTCCTAGAACTGCGAATGTGATAGGCAACTTTTGTCTGTCTTTAACCAATGGCAAAATGGAAGACGCAGAGGGCATAGAATTGCATATCAGAAATTAAAAAGACTGAAAGCAAATTTATCTGTTGTTTGTAAACTGAAAAATTAAAACCAACACATGAAATTAGATTAATTATGCCAGCTGGCCTTCAACACCTCATAAAGAATGTGTAAATAAATTTAAAAATAAAAGAAAAAAATATAGCTATGCAGTAGAGCCATCACCTATAAACATGGCATAAAGCATTTGTGTTCTTAAATGATGAAGCTATTTAAAACTAATTTTGATCTTTTGACTTTTCAATTATTTTTTTTAATTCAAACTGTAAACAGAATTTTTAACAGCCATGCAATTCATCTTGCCATGCAAATTGAGTTACATAAATCCATATCTCAATGCTCAGGAAATTTAATAGGTTATAAGTAAATGATTTGACACTATCAAGCTGGGCAGAATTAGGAGTCACATACTTACAAATCTTAAGGTACAGTCAAACACAGGATAAAACTCTTCATTCAATTTTAAGTTGCATGCCTCAGAGTGAAAAATAAGGGAGACAACAGTCAAGAGTGCAAGATAAGAGGATGTGAAAGACATTTTTTTTTATATAATCTGATTAAAATAGTTGTTCTAAACAACAAGACAAAATCTAAAGGAAAATGAAGTAATGAGAGACAAAAGACATTCTCATGAAAGACACCAAAACAGACTGTTCATGTTAGAATAAAATGTCCATTTTACAGACAGATGCAGTGTCAGTGTTGTTATAAATTAATATATGGTCAAAAGCCATCATTTAATACAATATAAAGTTGTCTTATATTGTGCTTATTAAACATCTGTTCACTTCTTAAGAGCTGAGAGAGATCTAAAATAACAATCAAGACACTTTCAGTTGTACATCACACTGCTCAGATAAAGTCAGCAAGTACACAAGTTCCCATGTACAAGGATGTGGTCAGAATGGGAAATCCCATAATGCAGCTCTGCAGATAACTCACAAAAGTACACATGCTAGGCAAAAGTCAGAGGGAATGAACCATTTGGGAATGTTTGATATTTTCTCTTCACTTGGCACTTTTATTCCATCTAGAGGAAGAAATATTCATGAAAAGATGAAGGATATATGTCTGACAAATCCTAGTACACAGGCAGGTCTTGTGCACTCAGTGACAATGTAACATCTGGGTGAGCTGCAGATCACAGCTGGGAGAATTACCTGAGATGACTGCAAAACTAATTACAGCATAGTTCTAGTGGGTGATACATGAAATGTTGTTTGGTGACTAATGTTATCTCTATTGATCTGTTTGGTAACAAGCAAACTATGCCTTTATTGCATGCTACCTATTTAAAGTCATCCAATGTAGCATTCTATATCTGTGCTAAATAATTAACAACAGTCTCTTTCCGCTTATTAAAAATCCTCCACATCTGCATGCTCTGTTAAATAAAATGTAGAACACGCAAACTTCAGATATATTTCTCAATCTTATTTCCCTTAAAAAAAAAAAAAGGGGGGGGGGGGAACTTTTATCCAGGCACAAAATTCATAATTTAATATGTCTTACAGATCATCATAAATTCAGGGTGATCACTTGAGAATTACCCTGAAGACTGAAGCCCTTTAAAAAGTTTTATATTCAGAAGATGGTCACAGCATAAGACTAAGAAGACAGAGAATGAAGCTATGGAGAACTTATTTCATTAATTATCCCTTTAATTTTGTTGCTTTAATCTTTTAAAATAGAGGTTTAGAAAATTTATAGAAAATGCTTTCTGTTCTCAGCTATGCACAATTGCAGGTAATTATGAGCAAATTACAGATTTTGAGTTCGCATTATATTTTCTGTTATACTTCAGGGTGAATGAGAGACGTAATATCATTACAAAAATTATATCCTTAAATATTTCATAAACAAGGTATAACAATTTAAATTCATAAAATATGAGCTCTTCAAAATGTAACCTGTATATAAAGACTTACACAGAAACGCATCCAACTGTCTATAACCGTCCTGTGTTCTATAAATAACTACCTCAGTTTATAATAAAACAGTGTTATACAAATGTTGTTTATAATACAGCCCAGTGTTATCCATTCCAACATTTTTTTCATATAATCAGCTTGCAACAGGTTTTGCATTAAATGATATGCTTTTATTCAACAAGGAGCTGCAAATTTTTTAAAAGATCTTACAGACATGTTTCTCACATTCACTGTTGAATATCAGAAACATGTCCAAGACAAAATAAAATCAGTTACCATTTTAAAGGTGACACCAAGTCGGGGTAAATATGTAAAAGTTTCACAGTCTCTGCTGTTACTGCCTTCTCCCTGAAAGAGGAACCTTAGGAGGGCAGATAGAAGGGAAGTTCTAATGCTGGTGGTTGAAAGGATGACCGGAGTCCAAATATCTCTTAAGGGCAGATAGAAGCTGAAGCACTGAGTAAAAGATCACATTCAAGTCTTTGGTTTGTATGTGTTGGTTGCATTATTTGCATATGAATCCAATGTGTAAATTCTTGCAGCTTCATTCTGAAAGGAATTTTGCTTGTGGAATATCTAAGATGAATGGAAATCTAGAATCTGGAGTACAGATAATATGAATGTCCTTCTTGCTGTTTGAGGGAGTAGCAGAATTGTAGGTTATTCCAGAAGTTCAGAATTTTAAAATTACTACCTCCAGCAGAGAAGCTCTATCAGCAGGTAGTACTCATTGCTCACTAACAGTTATCATTCCCGGGGATGGGAATTGGAGGATGGAAATACCTATTTTGCACAATAATTTAGCTTCAGGGTCTTGGTGGGGAAGGAAATAAGCAGTGGTAGCAGCAATTAAAATCTCCAAATTGTTCCAAGAGGCAGAAGCTACATGAAAGAATCAACAAGTTATAGAAGCACCTCAGCGATTTCCTGTATCCATATTCTGTGGGGTAACTAACTTCTAAATAGATAGAAGTCAAAACAGCAGTAGTGGTTCATGTCAGTCAGTGCTGAAGAGTGATATAAATAGATCTCTAAACAGGAAACAGATTTTTCTTTCTTATATGACTGTTCCTTTGTAGATACAATACCCATTTGAGTTATAAGCTACAAACTAGAGGGTTCTCAATACAATCAAAGCCTCTACAAGATGGACCCAACTCCAGGTTAGGACATATAATAAAATGTCTCTCAAAATGTGTGCCTATTTGTGACTGAACGAGACAGCCAATGTAAATCTAGTCAATACAGTCACTGTATTCCACTAATCAGACAGAATTATTTCACTAATCACCCATCACATCAGTATTTGGTTGTCCAAAAATAGGGATCTAGTGCTAGCTGAAATGCTCTAGAATATGTAAGACATGCATGGGGCCTAGGTCTTCTGGAGTGACAGCTGATGATCAGGTGGGACACTAGCACATCTGAAGTCACATCAAGTCCTAACTACCTATTCAGGCATTAAAGGACTAATTTTGGATGAATTAATTACTTCCCAAGTTTCATGGACTGTACTGAGTAGATGTGCAATGATTGTAATGGGGTTTAGATATCTATTGCAAGTAGATGTTTCAGACAGTTGGAAATATAGATGTGGATGTTTTAATCTTGAACTGAATCCAAACTGGCCGTGATTCAGCTGTCTAAAAACAGACAGTAGTGCCATTTCTGTATCCTGTCTAGCTTCCAGTTGCCATTTCAGAGGGAAATTTATCTGGTCAGTGCCTGTGTTACATCTGTCATTGTCTCATGGCTCTCAGACACCTTTAAGTATATCAAAAGATACAAGATATTTAGGAAACAAATGTCAGAACACCTCCGTATTTTAACCTCTTATGTGAAGAAAGAAGAAAAAGCAAATTCAAGGAAAGCAGTTATAAGTTCCTCTAGACCAAATGCTGGTAAAAAAAAAAAAAAAGAAAAAAAAGAAAAAAAAAGAAAAATGGTATAAAATGATAGGAGTTTGAGCACCACTATGGTAGATGTCCTAGTAGTTCCAGGAAGAGCTCTAGAAGGATTTGTAAAGTTTCTACTGTGTTTCTTGCTCTCAGATATAAGGAAAAATTATACTGTGATCTTAATACTTAAATACTTCAGGTATTTTTAAAAAATATTATAGAACAAACATCTGATATTAATAATATATTTCTTTTAAAGCTTCTTAAGTATAGCTAGCAATAATGAATTATAGTACATGGTTGGTATAAAACTGGATAAATTATTTTGTTTATAATTTATTTGTTTTGAGAATTTTGTGCTTAAAGCTCTTACAAGCTATGTTAGGATTACAGTGAATGGTGTATTAGAGCACAGGTACAGGCAGTGTTACAAGCTCTTAAAAAGTACAGACGCTATTGTTAGTAGATAAATTATGCATGCTTGATGATACTCTACATCTGTTGATTTGCCAAATAGCTAATTAAAATGCTTTAAAGACATGGTCCTGTTTAAGGCATATTTTTTTATTTCATAAAATGTCATTTATCTGGTGAGAACCATGCTTGTTTGAAAATGCATTCCACAAAGCAACAAGGACATTGTTTCTGCATATAAATGAATCTCTCAAGAAAAGTGCCTCAAACTAGTTCGACCTATAGTGAACAAGAGACAGTGATTTACTTTATCTACAATAAAAACCATTAAAACAAAGCAAATTACAATGATGTTTTCAATATAGCTTAAGAAAAAAAAAAAAAGAAAGAAAGAAAACAGAACTTTTTTTATATTTACCTAGAAGTCTTTATGTTCTAGGTGATTGTCCCGATCCGATGTCGGGATCATTCAAATGTCCCGATCCGATGTCGGGGAAAGGTTTCGATATGATCCCAAGAGTGAGACTAAGACACAAACGAGGTCAAATGCCGCATTCCCGAAACACCATGTATTACTAAAAGAAAAAGAAATAAAGACGGTAGCGATAGGACAGAATGGAAAGAAAGATGGAAATGAAGCAAGGAGTCTGGATAGGGTAGCCAGAATAGTCACCACCACGGGTCCAGCGGCGAGGTAACGGTGAAGGGTCGGGTGAGGACGTCTCAGTTGCTTGTTCCACGTGGTGCAGTGTGGCGTGGTGCGGTGCGGTCAGGCAGTCAGGTGGTCGTCCTCTCTGTCCCTCTTCTCTCTCTTTCTCCCCTGCTTTCTGTTGCCCATGCAGGTCTTCCTTAAGTACCCCTTCGAGAGCTGTGGTTACCATAGCAATGGCACGTCTCTTTGTGCCCCCCAGCACTAGGGCAGGGACATGTCCGGGCAGAAGACCTCCAGCGGGCAGGGCATTTCACAAGTGGGCAGGGCATCTTCACAAGTCGTTTCCAAAACTCAGTGGTCTCGTGAAAACAATCTTGCCAACGATCTTGCAAACAATCTTTGAGACAAGACAACAGTGCCGTTCCTCACAGTGATGAATTATGCTGTGAAACGCTTTCTATTTTCAGGAAAAAAAATGGGTTAAAAAAAAGAAAGCATTCACATTCATGCAACAAAATGCAGCTTATATGTTAAGGAAGAACATTTATATTATAATACTTCCCTTCATGTAGTATTTTAATCTTCAGAGGATTGCAACAACAATAGCTAATTAATCTTCTAAGTAATCTTGAGAATTAGAAATTGATTTCTCCATTCCAGATGTACAGAAAGAAGACTTGAAGTCAAGTAGTTTCATTTGCTGAAATTGCAGCAACCTATACAAAGCTGAATTTGATTAGAAAAGACAAAGAGCCAAACTGTCAAAGGGTTGTAGGAACTATGACATGCAACACTACAGTACATACAAATAACCCTCTAGTTCTGGAAGGGCATTTCACAGTGCAGAAACAGACACCTGTAGGGAAAAATATGACTGAGATTGACAGGACTGAAAATGAAGAGTAAGACTGTGCAAATAGGAACCAAAGGTTGGAATTTACATATAAGTACCTATACTTGTTCTAAATATCCAAGCTTCTAATGGAGTCAGTAGGTGCTTAGTTAACACAAAAAATTAGCTCCCTCTCAAATAAACAACTATAGCTTCTCTCAGCTCCTGAAAGACAGATATTTATTCCCAAATAGAACTCAGCAAGACAGTTAAGGCATTAATACCGTTCTGGTAGGAATGACACAGAACCTATGTGGGAACACGTCTTTATGGAATGACCGTTGGAAGACAGTTGAGAGATCACAGGTCACTTCAAATACTATTAGTATACCCATATATTCAAATCCCTGGCAATTTATTTTAGAAATTTAGTCACTGTTGACTATATTGATTAGATTCTACTAACTATAAGAGAATCTTAGTCACCTAGGATGACATCGTAAATGTGACATTATAGGATGACATGTCAGTAAACATTTATTTTTAGGCAACAAAATTCCACCTTAATAGACACATTTATTAAAATTAAAAAAAAAAAAATAGGTATGTAAGGAAATTTTTAGCAAAATACTTAAGAATTAAGTGTAGTTTCTGTGAATAGAGTTTGACACCTATAACACTTTGTGGATCTGAACAATAGCTTTACCAAAAGACCAGTAGAAAGTTGTTGCTGGCAAAAATTGTTCAGCAGTTCAATTTAAACTCACTTCAAGGACTTAAAATCTAATCAGAATTTATTCATTAATTTATTAATGACATGTAATTAACTGACAATCAATGAACTATATTCAGAATCAATATACAGCAGATAATGAGTAATACTTTCATTTACAAAATGCAAATAAACACTAGTGTTGCTAAGCATCCTTTTATAACTAACCCAGGTTACAACCACACACACACATTCATATGAAAACCCTATCGGTGTGGGTTACACCCTATCCCAGTCTGTGGATGCAGGTTCCCCACACATAGACCCTCCTGTGGAGATGTGGGTGCTTCAGCTGAGCATTCATCCTTGCCACTGTCTCTGCCCAGCTAAAGCACCAGCTGTGAACAGGTGCTCCATGCAGTCCTGCATATACCTTGGGAAGTTGTACACCCATGCCACTCCTGATTTGTGGGTCACTGGCCAAGTGAAGGCTGCTCCTGTGCCCCACAGGGAGGTGCTGGGACTTGCCCAGACAGGAATACAGGTGTCACAGTGTGTCATCTGGCAGTGCTCCTCATCACACTCTAAGACTTCTCACCCCATCTTTTACAAATTTCCAGATTTGTTTTTAAGTTCACTCATTTTTTGTGTCTCTTTGTAATTCCCTGATTAACATTCAACGTGATTATTGTGGACTGACATTGACTGGCTGCCAGGTGCCCACCCAGCCTCTCTCTCTCCTCTTCCTCAGCGGAACAGGGGGAGAAAATAAGATGGAAAAGCTCCTGAGTTAAGATAAAGACAGGAGGATCACTTACCAATTACTGTCATGGGTGAAACAGAAACAATTTGGGGAAAATTAATTTAATTTACTGAAAAATAAAATAGATTTGGATATTGAGAAACAAAGGCAAAATTAAAACAACACCTTCCTCCACCTCTGCTTTTCTGCTGATTTTTTTTTAAAATTCACTTCTTCATTCCTGTCAACCCTACCTCCTCCCTACTCCCCAAACAGCACAGGGGGAGAGGGAATGAGGGTTACAGTCAGTCCAGAAGTTTGTCCCTTCCTCCTCATACTACAGGATAGGTTATATACAGGTTCCAGTTTCCTTCTAGGAATACCCACCTCCTCAAGTGTTGGGTCCTCAAGAGGCAAATATCTGCTCAGGTGACTGGATCACTTCCCACCTTTCCCCTGCCCTTTTTCCCTTCACAGTGTGTTTTGTGGTTTTTTTGCTTAGTTTGGTTTTCCCCACCCCTCACTCCCCTCCACTCTCTGCTATTTTCTGTGGTTTCTTAAATAGGTTTACCAGACGTACCACCACCCTGGCTGGGGGGCTCAGCCATGCCCTGCAGTGGGTCAGTTGGAGCCAGCTGGAAACGACGGTGTCCAGCACAGTGCAGCCCTGGCCTCCCCTCACAGAGGCCACCTTGCAGCCTGCATTGCTGGTGCCTGGACACAGACAACCTATGCAAAAGCTGATTACCAGTTCCATTTGGATATGGTTTAGTAGTGGATAGGTATGGTTGGACTTGATGATCTCAAAGGTCATTTCCAACCAAAGGGTTCTATGATTTTATGATTTTAAACATGATCACTTGAGGTGATCAGTGTCCTTTTTCACTCTAAGATAACCACTTTAGGGCAAACACCCTCCAAACAGTTTTCTATATTGGACCCGCACACATTATTTACATTCACAATGTAACAGGTGTTGTCATCCATTACATTTTTCAAGGCAGGCACTCTGACATTAAGTCAGTGACAAAACTCATGACAGAACTCCTGCAGGCTTCAGTCTTGGCCACTTGGTATCACTAGAGGTGTATCACTTCATTCTGTTGTGTTGGTAAGATAGTATATTCAGCTATATCCAGCTGTTTCACTACAAGGACAGACTACAAGTTAAAATCACATTTTAATATTTTCACAGTATCAGTGAGTTAATATGATAGAAACTCAAACTTAGGTCATTTTGATTAGAAATGGCAATGAATACATAGCAGATACAAGAATACAAAATCTGTCTTACTGTACTGTGATTTAAAAATATATCATCCCAATATACAGAATTAGAAAACGAATATAAAATACAAAAATTCACACTTACATACTCATTGAATCACAGCAAAAATTATCCTTCAAATTAAACCTATAAAACCAAGGATTCTAATTCCATCTGCAAGCAGAATCATATTTCCCATCTGTTTCCTACTCATTTTACTTAATTTCATAAATTCTTCTCTTGTGGTAAATCAAGTAATTTTAATCAAGTATTCATATTGACTTCTTATAAAAACAGATCTGCAAAGGACCTTGAGAAGTCTTACGTTTTATTCCTGTGACCCAAGGAGGAATAATTTGTGACTGATGTTTGTTTAATATGTTTTTAAAGACACCCCCGCCAACTGATGGATTCCACAATATTTCCCCAGGCAATCTATGACAGTGCTTCATTATCTTTACTGTTGTGCATTTTTTTTTCTCAATGTCTAACTGGAAACTTCCTTGCTGAAATTAATTTTCAGCACTTCTCATCTATACTATAGACATAATAAACAGATTATTCTCCTCTTTGTACCAGCCAGTTATTTCATAAATACTATCATCTGCTCTTACTCTGAAGGTCTTTAGACTAAAATACTGCAATCATTTCAGTAATGAACCTGTATGTTATAAGATTTAGCTCTCAAACATTCATTTTTCGCAAGTTCTCAATTTGGTCACATATCCAAGGCCAAAAATTGGACTTAGTAGCGTAGATGGAATCATGCCAGTGCTAAAATAGAAAAATTATATTGAGTATGTAGTAATCATATGTTAGTCATTTCATTGCTTCATAATATTACTTTAGTGATGTAAAATAATAGATAATCAGGATAAATCCCAATCCTTTTATAAAGAAAGCTACCACGTCGGTTTTCCCCACCTCTGTCTTTATGGAATCTATTATTCCAAACTGTTCTGAACTGGATTACACTATATTTTAAAAATTGATGTCAACCTATTTTTACAGATATTTCTTCAGTTATTAAAAACTGAGTTGAATTCCAGTGTTGTACTTCCATATAGTGTCAACCTACCCCAGTACTGATAGGTCAGACACTGATTATGCATGATAGGACCATGTATGCTGTTTTCAACTTTCAAGCAAGAAAGGAAATCATATTATATTGAAATTCCATTTCAGAATCTGCATCTAGCTTACCATAATTATATACTTACTACCATACAAACATAAAGTTCTTAATAATACTCCTCTATTAATTCCAAATCACATGAATTAAAGAGCTGAGAAATGAGTTACAGCATTTAACAGGGATAAAAAGTCCATGAAAAATATGCAAATATAAAATTAAAGTTAAAATCACTGACTATGCATTTCCTTTAAGAAAAGTAATTATACTAGTCTACTTTTACTTAGAAAAAATAACAAAAGCCAAGTACAAAACTGGTTAGTCAAGATTTCTTTTTCCTTACAAATTCCATAATGATATCCTATTTTTCCCAGTTTTGTTTTTGTTTTTGTTTTTGTTTTTTTTTTAAGTCAGAAAAGCTTCAGTTGCAATTCTGATTTACCTTTGCATTTGTAGCTGATATAGTACAGTCCTGAGTCTTCTGTATCCAGTAGAACTTTACATGTATTAGTTTTAATGAGAATTGAAGTAATTATCCATCCTGCTGGAACATCTCATTAAACTTTCTTTCCCTCTCCCCCACCTTTTTAAACAGGGAATTGAGTGGTGTACCATTAGAACAATTAAGGCATTGGTGAATTGTATGCATTTATCTGAAACCTCCTTGTACAGACAGATATAGCAGGTCATTCTCTCATTTTTCCTTTCTGTCCATGCTAATAGCTCCTACATCTGTTGAAGCATTGACTTGTTTAACTTAATTAACTGAAACTTTTTTAAGGCCTCAATAGTTTCTGTAAAACAGACATGACACAATATATCTGATCTGCTATTTTTGTGTTCATTCTAATTAAAATGTACTTATTCCTTCTCTAAGAGGTTGTTTTTTTGTCTTCACATGACTCCTATTAGAACTATATCTTCATGCTGCACAGACACAGATTTAATGACTTGCAACTTAAAAAAAGCTGTTCAGTTGTGTTTGCAGTGTGTCACATATGTCATGATTTTAGTTTGCCCACTGTGAATAAGAAAACATAAAAAAAAAGGCATTAAACAGACTCATAATATTTAGTTACTCTTAAAATATTATTTGGCATAAATTATAATATGTTCATTTGGATTTCTCATGTGTGCATCTGGGTTCCAGGAATGGAAGATAGTTATATTAGAATGATAATGGTATTCTTGACACGGAGGAGATCTTTGAATTAATAGTACTTACATTTTAATAGGAAAGATCAGTCAGTTCTTCCCATGAATGTGTGAAGTTTTCTACTAAACTACTTTGTTACCATTAATTGAGAGAATTCCTTCTGTCCTACAGTTTCACTCTACCATTATTGGCTAGAAAACTCAATTATTTGTAAAGTTGTACAGAGATACCTATATTAGCATGAGAATCAATCTCAACTCAGGCTTAGACACCACTTGTCTGTATACACATTCTGTATACATATGCTGTTAATATTCCTACTTCAACCTGTATACCCACAAAACTTAATCATCTAAATTTGGTGGTGCTTTTAATCTGTACAAATTAATCCAGTAATGTCCAAAACCCCAAAACTAAAGATCGAATTACAATGGTTGTAGATTCATACTTTTCAAGGAGTGTACTACTGCTACTGGAGTACACTTTCTGCTACTCCAGAAAGGAAAAATTTTCTTTTAGGTCCTACATCATATCTGCTGGTTCTCTGTACATGTTTTACATACGTCAGGACATCTCAAATGGCACTAACCACTTATGCTTAAGCAAACTGAATTGTGCCTTTCATGTTTATCCGAGTGCTTGGGAACTGGGAATATGGTAATCATATCTGTTGGGACCTTGGGAACTTGAGATGTGATAGTCAGAACTGTTGATTTTTGTCCTACTTTTTCAGGAGACACTCATCATCAGAATCCTTTTAAGCAAGACAGTGTTTGAATACCAGGCAATGAGAGACAAGGTGCTGGAAGTAGGCTAATCCCACCTATATTACTTGGGTGTACTTGGATTCATTCTCAGGGGAAGAATAGGCCCAATCTCTTTTCTGTTTGATGTGCTTTAGATTTTGTTTAGAACTCATTCTTCAGTTACAAGCTGGTATCCGAACAGAGAGATATGCTCCTGGAGAGTAGCATAGACATCTGTGACTTCACTAGTCATCACAGACTTCCTTTATAGTTTGTGGAGAGAAAAGAGACATCTAAAATGCGAGCATAGCTGAGATAACAGCATCTAAAATTAGTCAAGCACATCAAAGCCTGAAAGTGCAAGTTTCTCTCTGTCAAATACAAGGAATTATTAGCTCAGACTGGAACATCTGCACAGTGAGCATCTAAAGGCAAGTAAGCTAAATCTTAGAGAGAATTTGAATTCAAATATGGGTCTGAATTTAAACAATTGATTCAGATTTATCTGCTGGTTTTGACAGGACAGGCTTATTTTCTCAATCCAGGGTCATAGTTGTTCTTCATTTATATCATAAGAATTTATTGAAATGTGATCAGTCATTCTTAAATGGGATCAGTCACCCTCACAGTAAAAAAGTGTGTTTCAGTTTGTGCTCATTGCCTCTAGTCCTATGATTGGGCAATACTGAAATGAGCCTGCCTCCATTCTCTTTGCATGGTCCTCTCAGGTGTTTATATCCATTGATAAAATCCACTCTTGAGTTTTTTCTTCTCTTAAGAGCTGAACAGTCCCAGCTCTCTTAGCCTTTTGTCATAGGAAAGGTGTTCTAGGCCCTTAATCATCCCTGGGCCCCCTTTTGAATTTAAAAAAAACCTGTAGCATATTTAATTTGAAGTATATTTTGTTTGGATTTGTCTTGTTTCAGTTTTTTAATGACCTGTATGGCATCTTGATATTCCAAAACAAAATTAAATTAATTAAGTTCCTTGTTCATAAAATCTCTGTTCATATTCTTTGTGCAAACCTCATATAACAACTAAAAAAACCCTTTTTTTTGAGTGAGTCATCAGTATCTTCACAAATTCAACAGGGACACTAACAAGTTTGGATGTCAAATTTGTTCAAGTTTAGTTATCAAACTATTGGTTCTTTTAAGATTATAGAATTTACAAAGCAGCTGAAAAATTGTGCAATCAGTTAAAATAATTAACTTTTTTCTATATAGGTAATAATGAAATATTTCTATTACTTTATGGTGGCTAATGTCACTCTTCTGGTTTTCAAAGCTATCAAAAGTCCAACTAAAGTAAGGAGCTAATCATCTTATTTATCATATTCTGGAAGGACAGAACTCCTGTCTTCACCATGTTTTGGGAAAGCAGAGATACACAGGAAAAGTTGTCCCAATACATTTGACATGCTCCCTGATTGCAGTGACAGGATATGAAAGGTAAAACAATCAGTTATGTTATTAGCAAATCAATATGCTTCAGAATTTTTCCTTTTCTAAACCATTTGGGGAGATACTTTTGATGGGTTAACCTTAATTGGCTGACAGAAGCCCACCCAGCTGCTCTCTCTCCCCCTCTCTTCAATAGGGTAGAGGGAGAAAACAGGATGTAATAGCTTCTGGGCTTAGAGAAAAACAGGGAGATTACTCATGAATTACTGTCACAGGGGAAATAGACTCAATTTGGGGAAGATTAATTTTACTTATTGCTGATTAAAAATAGAGTTGGATGGTGAGAAACAATGACAAAAACTAAAACACCTTTCCCCCTTCTCCACCCCTTTTTCCCAGGCTCAAACTTCACTCCTTCACTCTTGACTCCTCCACCTCCTCCACTCTGAGCAATGCAGAGGGTTGTGGTCAGTTTATAACAGCTCCCCTTTGCCACTCCTTCTTCTTCACACTTTGTCCCTGTTCCTGTGTGAGTTCTTCTCACAGGCTACAGTCACTCAAAAACTACTTCAGCAGGGGTCCTCCCCATGGACAGCAGTCTGGAAGGAACAGACTGCTACAGCATGGGTCCCCCATGTGCTGCAGTTCCTGCCAGAAGCTTGTTCTTGTGTGGGCTCTCCATGGGATGCAGCTTCCTTCAGGAACTAACCATCTGCTACAGTGTGGGGTACCCCACAAGCTGCAGGGTGGATGTCTGTTTCACCATCATCCTCCATGGGCTGCAGGGGATTAGGTTTACTGTGATGGAGTTTATGTTTTCACTAGATTAATTATTTTGTATTACTTGGGTAATGCTGCCGGATCCAACACGCTGATCCTGAGCGTAAGTTAGTAACTCTCACGACAGTCCTGATAAAACTAATTTGGCTTAATGCAAAACCTCTCAGATGTCTGTGAACTCCCAAGTGCAGCCAATATGAGTTTATTCTCTTCCCATTTAACCTAATCTGATGACGAATTATCCTTCTTTCTATGAAATTGCATCTATTTTAAGCTTAAATTTCTTTAACTTCAAACTCAAGCCTTTCATCTTTTCAGAGACATATAAATAGATAAAGAGTTACCAGAGGAGTTTTCTAAGGCCTGCTTAGTAGGGCAAATAGGTCACACTTACAAAGTCTCATGTAATACAGCTTTTCCCACTATACATACTGGACTGTATCTATGTTTCTATAATAAATATTTTGCAAGAGTTTCCCATTCATTTCAGGGAGCTGGCACCAGAGCAAGGGCAGCATTCTAGAGGCTGCCGGTTTAAATACTGCAGAAGGAAAAACAAGATTGTTTTCTCTGTCCACTATCTGTTTCTTTTTTTCTAAGGATTTCATCAGTTTGGTGGCACAGCAGTTCACTCAGTCTGAGGAAGATATCTCCAAAGAATATTAAACCTGAGTCACAGCTTTTCAAAGCAGACTTCCCATAAAAGTTCTTATATAAACAGCTTTGTATGTGGCTGAGTTAAAACCATTTTCTTAGATTGTGACCAAATTACCAGAAGATTCAAACCATATTCATAACAATAGTCTATTCTTTTCAATATTTAGTATTTCACTAGTTTAGCCTTAAAAGCAAATATTTTCTACAATCACCTATAATTTCATTGCAATTAGATTTAACTGTCCTAAGGAAGAACTCTTCCTAGACTAGTGCTGTTTCTTGATGATGTTTGATTTCTTGTTTAGGTAATTGATGTTTTCCCATTTAACAGTTGCATTTTGGGATCTGCCATGTGTGTTCTGAGCAGCGTAACTGTGCTTTTACCTCTCTTCACTCAAACAAATCTTAGCACTGGATCAGATGTAAAGTACTATTGTTTTCAAGTGAGAACACAGGAGGCTTACAGAGTGTAAGCCAGAATATCACAATGAAACACCATATTTTTGGCAGCTACTGAAAAGTTTATCATTATGAAGGCACTTACTAACAAGCTACAACTCTAAAATACAGGATAATTTTCAGGACCCTGAGAGCTCTGCTAGGACAAAATGTTCCTGCATGTCTCCTGCCTCAGAGCTTCTTCCACCCTGTCCATGGCCCAGGACCCCATGTCAGCCCCCCGGGGCAATCAGTCTCCACACCAGAGACACCAAAGCAGGGCAGGTCTCCAGCCCCCCATAGCCCTACCTTGCCTAGTCACAGGCCTTGCCGAGCTGGACCCCCTGTGGGCCTATGTCCTGGCCCAGACTCATCACAGTCCCATCCCCATGGAAGTGCCGCGTGCCAGGGGCTGAGGCTGCCCCAGTACTCCCTGGATACCCTGCTCCTGGCTGGGGTGGTGAGACAAGGCCTGGCTGCCAGGCCCTGACCTGATGGACCCATGGGGAATCCCCAAACCCAGGGAGCTGCCAGCCTGCACAGTGCCCTCGCAGTGACTCAGAATTTCCAACATAAATTATCAGAGTAAGCTGGCATACTGTATATCCCCTGCAAAACAGTTTTTAAGTGGAATTTGGCAGAAAAAAGACTGGAAAAAAATGATAATTCTCATGACTGTTCAACTTAATCCAATAATCAATAAATTCATCATTTTTGGTATATCCTTCTTTCATTCCAGAAATAGTAAATTTATTTCAGATCATGAACATATATCACTACATAAATAAAATTCTACAGTTAAAAGTATACTTTAAAATTAATCTGGCCATGTGGGTTATACTGTGATTAAGGAGACTGTTAGGAGGGCTCAGTGCAGCAGTTTTCTATCCCCCTAACAGGTTAGAAGAAAAAAACGTCAGCACTGCATAGAAACAGTGTGTCCATGACCTGTGCAGGTATTTCCATGCAGCACAAGGTTTTCCTAATAAGGAAAATCCTCTGCCTGCTTTTGCTCTAGGAGATCTCTCCTTTCAAACTTGTTATGAACCACGGTCCAAAATGAACAAAGTTATCCTAGATAATATTTTTAACTTTTTTTTTGACAATACTTGCTATTAGTTCCACAGTGCTCTAGAGTAGGTGTTGACTGGGAAATTAAGAAATTTGTTAAGGATATAATCTTCACTATAAATATTCAGAGAAATGTCAATAGTTATTGCCATATTTACACATTCTGTGGATTATTTTACTAAAACGTGATGCTTACAGCCCTGGTTGGGATGCTGAGCACAAACATTTAAGATTATAACCATAGCACCAGTTCTGGTTAGAAATTATGGTTGCAAGATTCCATGTCTTAAATCTCCAGGCACAGAAATTGCTTTAAGAAAGGACGAACTCTTGTGCCATTCATTGAACAGCTTTTATGGAAAACTCCAATACTTGGCAAAAGGTTGTCAGCAGCAGCATAATAGACAGCATGGACAGCTACAAGCAGGAGGTATCACTATCAGCAGTGAAGAATGGGGGGAGCAACAATTTACTAAAAGCATCCTCCATGGCTTCTCATTTCTGTTTGTTGTGGTTTAACCCCAGGAGGTAGTGAAGGCCCATACAGCCACTTGCTCATTTCCCCACAGTGGGATGGGGGAGACACTCGGAAGGGTAAAAGTGAGAAGACTCATGGGTCGAGATAAAGACAGTTTAATAGGGAAAGCAAAGGCCACACAGGCAAGCGAAGCGAAATAAGGAATTCAGTCACTACTTCTTATTGGCAAGGAAGGTGTTCAGCCACCTCCAGGAAAGCTCTATCACACATAGTGGTTAATCTGTAAGACAATCGCCATAACTCGGTCCCCCTTTCTCATTCTTCCCCACAACTCGTATTGCTGAGCTGGATGTCATACAGTATGGGATATCCCTTTGGTCAGTTGAGGTCAGTTGTCCTGGCTATGTCCCCTCTCAACTTCTCGTGCACCTCTAGCTTACTCACTGGTAAGAAGCATAAGAAGCAAAAAAGGCTTTAATGCTGTACAATAAATGTTTATCAATAGCTAAAAAATCCCTATGTTATCAACATTATTTTAATCACAGTTCCAAAACATAGCATCATGTAATCTACAATGAAGAAAAATATCTCAGCCAAAACCCATACACTCTTTAAAAGCAATGGACCTCGATTACTTTTCAAAAAAATTGAAACTCTATGTCTGCACAACAGATATATCTTTATTCATTAGACATGCAGGTCAGGACAATCTAATGAAAAATATGGAAATCAAAAATAAAAGCTACTCTCTTCCCACTCAAATTATATACTGATATATAAACAGTAACTGTCACTGAAATTCTGTTATTTAAAAAAGGGGAAAAGTCTAACTCTATACATGTCTTGGAATATTCAGGAGAAGGAAATATAGATGTAGAGGTTTACTGTACCATTGAAAACTACAGCTTTAAAGCTTTTCTACCTTTGGAGTAAAATGGAGGGGGGGAAGCACTGTTCCTCCCTGCAATTAACTAGAATGTAATCAGTATGGTATTTAAATTCTTTCTATTAAGGTTTATTCTGAAAGGCCAAGTATTCTCCCAATATGTGAATTGTCTTTACCTTTTTTAGGTCAGTCAGAGAAGGGCATTATGATATGCAAACATCCCCCTACTGCTTTCAGCTCAGAGAACTCATGGGCTTATTTCTTCTTTTGATGAAAGTAGTTTCAATGTTTCTAACCCTTGCACAATTTCATATGAATGAACTCTTCCTCTTTACTGCCTTTGAAAATCATACCAGGTTCAAAAGGCATGGCTATACAGGCAACGCAGACATGTCTTTGGCACATCTTGGTATAGAAAATTTACTCTGGTACACAGAAGACAAATAAAAAAGGTAAGTCTGTGACAGTGTGCACAAAAGGACCAGAGTCTCTATTTTAAACAGACACAGTTCCAGACAGATTTCTATCAGATAACATAAGAATCTAGCCCAAGACATTGAACAAATTGGGTGGGTATGGTGACCTGGGGTCTTTCAGTGTCTGCATATAAGTTATGCATTTCACATTATTAAAAAAAAAAAAAAAAAAAAAGTAATCATTTATACATTGGTGACTTGGAAAAGCTGTTGAAAATTCTTATTATGGTTAGGTAAAACCTCAGGTTTTTTGGGTTTTGTTTGTTTGTTTGTTTGTTTGTTTTTTCTTTAATGTATGTAAATATTAACATTTCTGGCACATTCACATTTAAAGTGACTTTGAAAAGCAATCTTCCCATAGGCAAACATGCCCTTCTCTAAAGAACACTGTTTTGTTGTAGTTGTATCATAGGGCAAATTTTTAACGAGTAGACGTTTAGACTTAAAAGAGTCAAAGGAGTGCTCAGAATTCAGTGAAGGAGACTAGTTACCAGTTTCATTATAAATAGTGCATCACTGGCAATAGCTCCAGGAAGAGGTAAATATGTACCAGGGCAAAGAAAAACACTTTTAAAGCACAATGGAACAGAGACATTTCATAGATTTTGTTACGTTTTGACTGTGTGCTTGGGAAATGAAAAAGAGAAATGAAAAAGAAGAAAAACAGAGAAGTAGTGAGAGAATCAAACACAGATTTGACACTGAATAAGCTCAGGACGTGTAGACCTAAGAAGCGTATTTGGGATTTTGGTACTGTCCCTTGTAATGAATTGAAACAAAGAACCATTGTTTGTTTGTTTTTTTCTTAAGAACACTGCAGATTTAACTAGGTGCATTTGCATCTTAGAGGCATAGATCAGAAAATGGTAAAGTCTTCTTGTGGAAGAATTCTCTCAGCTAGTAATGAAATATGACTCCCTAAACTGTAATCAGAAACCAGCTAGTTTAAATTCATGACCAAAAATAAGCAAAAGTCTTCCTCTTACCATCCATCTGCACCAAACACAGTATCAAGGTGCAAATTGGTTTTGACAGTATCAGGTACCTATTGACTAATATAATTGGCCAAGAAGAGTTTCCTGGAGAAAAACTGAGATACTCGTGCCTGGGTATTAAAACTTTGAGAGAATATTCCCACTCCAAAAATTAAATTAACACAGTAAACTGTAGTAAGATTAATTTAAAATTGCACAAATAAATCTTCAAAAAAATTAGGAATAGAATTTAACAAAATTTACATATCCATAAATAATATTTTTTCAGCTCCTTTGCTGAGGTACAATGTTATTGTTTACTATGCATTATAAATAAATTACATATAGTACTGTTCTGTCCATGTCCCCAAATAGAATGTAAAAAAATCCAATTTCAAAATATGCTTTTTAGCCAGTGATTTATGTGATCATTAATCTTAACTTATCTATAAGTAAAAACTACCAAGAGTAAATCTCTACCTGGTTACTGTAGAATTGCTTTATAAAAATAACATGATGTCAACTACAAAAATATTCATTCTTGTTATGTACTCACTTGCTTTTTAACTGCATCTGTTTTGCACAAAGTTTTTAATGAGGAATGAAATCTGTGATTCATAGATAGTAAAACTTGAGAATTTAGTGTGCAATGTAAATTCCTGCAATTTAAAAGCAAGATGATTTTTCTGAGAGGCTGAAATTAAAGTTATTTTTAGATTTGCAGCTTCGGATTCTGAAGCCTGAAGTCTGATGTGGCTTTACAGTTTCTAACCCAATATAAAATAAATTATGTAAAGTAATAACTGTGTAATGCATAAAATACTCCTCCAGCCACATCCAAAGGTAAAAGAGTACCAGAGATAATGTATAACAAAAATCAGCAACAAAGATAAATTCAATGCATCACAGAACTTGTGAATTTTTTGTTTCAATATGAACCAGATCCTTTGTCAGCAAACTAGATAACACTATTGTATGGCAGCACAGAATTGTGTAAGGGGTAATCACAGAATGTTAGAGATTGGAATAGACCTTGAATAATAATAATAATAATAATAATAATAATAATAATAATAATAATAATAATAATAATAATAATAATAATAATAATAATAATAATAATAATAATAATAATAATTCTTGATTGGAAATTAGCAAGTTTTCAACAACCAATAGAATCAGTACCTGTAATATCTTTATGGGAGAAGAAACAGACTTACCATTCCTCAAAGACTTCAGAGAAAAATCATACACCTCTGAAAAAATATGCTACAATCAAAATCTAAAATCTGATACTGACAAATTTTGATACTGAAAATACTGCATGATGGTCTGATTCCTCAGAAAGTCATGCAATATGATCATAACAACTTCCTCTGACAGTAAGACCTGCCACCCAGTGTATGAATATATTACCTATAACTGGAAAATGACACACAATCTGTGCTACTTTGGACAAGTTTTTAGAAGAACGTGAATGTAAAGTTGAGATCAAACAACAGCTTGATGTTGATATATTTTGAACATTACATTTTATACTTTCTAAGTATTTCATATTATCATTTATAGATTATCGCTATACTTCCATCATCCTTACCTACAGGATGACAGTACAGACTCTAAACAGCTCATTCAGATTTCATTTTCATGGGGCCAGATCACTGCAGAACCTTATTTATCTGTCTATGAATATATCAACTCAATTTTACCCTACTTTCACTAGAAGGATATTACTAACACATTGTACTAAGATGCAATATTATTTAGCATCTTTTACTTGTATGCACTGAGAAACAGATTTTAAGTTCCCCTCAGACAAAATTTTAAATAATTGTATAAAATAGCTATAGCATAACTACTGTAAGTAGCAGCAATTTTCTTCCACACTAAGTAGCTTCTTAGGTGAGAAAAAGTATTTTCTAGATCTTTTTTGCAGATTGGGGATAGATTTTCTGTCCCCTTGGAAGTCAAAATTGATGTTGGTTTTTTTTTACATAAACTCAAGGGTATACTTCAATACTTTGCTTGACAGAAAAGTCTAGTTATAGAATTTTACAGGCTATTTGAAGAATTATGTTAATCAAAAAATTCTGCCATTATATTTGTCCCTCCAGCATTTTGTAGAATGTTACATTCATGAACAGACACACAGGCTAGTTGTACAGATTAACATGCCATCTGCTTATATTTAACAAATACTTTTATATATACAACTCACATTTTTCTGATTATATTTGTCATTTTTTAAAATTTTATTTTATTTATCTAATTTTACTCAAAGACAAAGGGCAGCAGGCACCAGATAGGGCAGAAAAATTTCAGACTCTCTTTTGGCATATCTTTGAAAAAATCCCTTATTAATATGCAAATGAGCATACTCAGTTTCCTACCTAATTTTCTTCTGTCATATTATATACCTCACAATGCAATACTAAATTCAAGACCAGCACAGCATAAAGGCTTAACAGCAAGCAGCAAGATATCTACCATCACATCATCTAACTCCAAGAGTATGACAGATACTTTCCTGAGGAAACAAATGTTTGCAAATACTACCTAACTGAGAAATAATAATATTAGAATGCTATTCTTGCAGTATTGAGAGAATTAAATTAAGTTTCATTAAATACTTCAGGAAAAATCAGATTTCCACACTGATAAGAAACACTCTTACAATACATTTACCCTATTTAATTACATTTATAGCTAAATTAAAGAAAGTTATTATAAAATATAGATATTTTAACATGTACTAAAATAGACAGATAATGCAAACTATTGTCCTGGCTTGAGAGACATATGGTACCACTGTATTCACTGGAATTCTATATTACTTATAGCATAGTACAGTATTTTCCAGAATAATGGGGTTTAGTAAGTTTATGTCTGCCTTTGAAGTTACTATCAGTCACAGCAAGTAAAGTGCATGCCAAACTCAAGAAGGAATTTTGGGCTGTGCCCCACTGAGGGACGGCTATGGTTCCACAGAGTTTTGTTTAGGTCTTTTTTTTCTTCCTCTGAATTTACAAAAAGTAAAGATAGAACTCACATGCAAAATTTAGAGCTAGTGATGACTTGTGACAAAATGGAAAATGTCAGGACCTGAAAATTTGGTTCGTATCTACCTCTGCTAAGACACTGTACCAGTACCACTCTAACAGGAAGAAAACTAATAGGGATTTTTACTTTGAGAGTAATAACTACTGGGTATCCCTGAGCATTCTGGTAGATTTTTTGTTTGAGAGAAAATTTTATGTGATTAGGTAGTTTAAACTTTAGTAAGTAGTTGACAAACTATTTTTCTTCCTCTCTGTTAAAAGCTACAACTACATACAAACAACTGGATTCTTAAAGTAAGGATTTTAAATAATACTGTTTAACAGTAGTCTTGATACTGATTTGGTTTCACTTGATCAAAATAACAAGATACTTGAATAAAGTATTCAAGTTAATGAAAACTAGATTAGGTTCCATACTGAGACAGTGAATCTAATATCAAGTTTGTGCAAATTCTGGTCTACCTGTGTCTTAAATCTGACAAATAGATACAAGTGTATACATGTACATACCTGTTCATTATTCAATTTGTAATCTCTGACAATAGTTGTTTCCAAACAGTTCTGATCTAATAAAATTAATGTTTTCTTTAATCTCCTAATCCTCAAGATGTTCTTAAAATAAATTTATTTTATTGAATTTCCTACGGAGAATCTTGTTTTTATAAATTTACATTAGCATCAAGTACCCCTTCCACTTACTGGTTTGCACTTGAAAAAATTTTGATTCAGTTGAAATTCTGGGATCCTAACAGTTAATCTCAAATTTTCAGTCTCGGAAACTCTGTAGAATATATGCAGAACTTTGCAAGTAGGTCAAATATCATATAAATCTTTTTCATGGTTCTCCATCCAATTATGCTATTTAGGATTAGCTGTCAGGACTCTAAAGCTTCAGACAAATATTGATTATTTGTCAGATTATGCCAATACGGTCAATGCTATGGCAGATAAATATTTGTACAGCAAAATAATACTTGACAGCAAATACATGCATATTGTTTAAGACATAAATGTCAACAAATTCATTCTGGTCATTGACATGGAAATGTACAGACCACTAAGATCCACTCTTCCCTAGTGATCATGCGAACATAAAATACAAAACATGATCAAATACTCTTTTTCTTATCCTGGCTGATTTGAAGCCAAAAATATCAAAGATATGGAAGCACAATCATCAAAAGGGAGAGTGAGTTAAGATTGTATTCCATATGTTTAAATTATACCATGGTTAATAAAAGTTATCTAGATAGCTCCTTTGTGAAAACTAAAATATGTTCTAAAAAATTGATTATGTATGTTTATTTTCTGTTACCTCTTTTTTTGTAGTCCTTCATGAAAAATACATTAACAATTCTACATGCAAAAATACTAAAACAATACTTCTTTCTCCATTTTTGTCATAGATTCTAGATTACAGGCTAGTATTTTGAAAATATTTCTCTAGGAACACTGTACAATATTGTTTCTCTTTCACACCTTACAGTAAGACATACCTTTCTACTACACTTTAAAGTTTGTGCTTTTCCTCTTCTTGCAAAAGGTACACTAATCAGGTGGTATCTCCTCTGCATCCCTGTTTTTTTTCCTGTATAAGTATTTTGTACAATATAAGGTAAGGTAAGAACCAGTGCCATAAGTACATATTGACTAAGATGCAATTATTCAAAAAGCCACTGCAAACAAAAATACTCATAATGGAGATTTTGTATAATCTTGGAGCTTTGACCCTGGACTCTTAAGTAGTTCTACTAATGACCTGAAATACAAGACAAATAGTTGATTAACCAGGAAGAACAATATATAACAAAAGTAGAGAATGCAGAACTGTGACCTTAATTCTGAAAAAAGTTGGTACTTTCAGCAAATAATGAGTATGAACGAACTTGTATGGTAAGATTTGGACCAAAAAAGATAAAGTGATCCTTGGATACAGAAACAGTAAAATATTAGCAAGACTGGACATTTTACATTAGCTTTGGTTTTGGCAGTAGAATAACTGTTATTGGAATGCTGCATTCTGTTCTAGTGTTCATAGCTCAAGATGATGGTAATAAAAAGGAGAAAGTTCAGAAAAGAATGCAAGAACATTTTATAGCTGAAAATCATGTCTGATATAGAAAGACAATGAGCCAAATTATTTAATTAATTAAGAGGAATGTCTAGAGTTTATTTAGTTCAATAACCTATAAAGAGTTTTTGAGAAGAGCCATGAGGATGATCAGAGGGCTGGAGCACCTCTCCTATGAGGACAGGCTGAAAGAGTTGGGGCTGTTCAGCCTCAAGAAGAGACAGCTCCGGGGAGATCTTATAGCGGCCTTCCAGTACCTGAAGGGGGCCTACAGGAAAGCTGGGGAAGGACTTTTCATAAGGGCAGTTAATGACAGGACAAGGGGAAAGGGCTTTAAAGATGAAAGAGGGTGGGTTTAGATTAGGTATTAGGAAGAAATTCTTCACTGTGAGGATGGTGAGACACTGGAACAGGCTGCCCAGAGAAGTTGTGGATGCCCCTTCCCTGGAAGTGTTCAAGGCCAAGTTGGATGAGGCTTTGAGCAACCTGATCTAGTGGAAAGGTGTCCCTGCTCATAGCAGGGTGGTTGGAGCTAGATGATTTTTAAGGTCCCTTCCAGCCCAAAGCATTCTATGATTCTATGAAAGATGATTGGTCATTTCCAGAAGAAAAGAGAGGGACAAGAATGAGGAAAAAGATCTTGAGTCATTTATAAAGTAGAAGAAATGTTGGGGAGAAATGTACAGGATCACAATTTTTTTGCTCAAGGGAGTTCTTTAACTACCACCCTTTTTCCATTTGCTGATCATTCTTGAACTTCTAGATCTAGAACAGTATTTTAACACTCAACTTTACTTTCCTCTTTGTTCTTTTAAGTGCTTAGGTTCTATACTCAGTAAAATGAGTAAAAGACAATGTCAGAGAATGTGATTTTCCAAAACTAATAAACTCCCCGACCTAGTGTGTTAGAAGTAAGCAGAAGTGTTAAAATTTTATCTTTTGTTTCTGGCAGAAGATGATATACCAAACCCAGGTGAGACCTTTCTCACAAATATGCTAGGTGAGGAGGTAGTGGCTATCGTTCCAAGGTAGCTGGAATTAAAAGCACTTCCCTTGAGTTATGCAGGTTTAAGGTCCTTTATTGTCTTTGAGACAGTCACAATTTAACACAACAATCCATCTTATACAATACATACCTTATATGTAGAGGAATTTAACAGATACTCAGCAAGGAAAAAATTATCTTCCTACTTGCCTGACCTGAGCTTCCTGCATAGAAATTAAACATTCACTTCAGATGCACCATGCACAAGATGTCCAGTTAGCATAGCCAGTTTCTCCTTGACTTGATGTGAATGGCTTCTGTGTTGGAAGTCTGGAGATCCTAGAATGAAGTAAAAAACATGAACTACAATCAAGTCCTTTTGCTAATGAGTTTTGTATTAGCATAATCTGGCCCCAGTTGTTGTCAGAAAAAAGGTATTGAATATTTATGCTACTGATCAAATAGGATTCATCTGCCAACAGGGAAGGAAGATAGGGTGGCAGTATTTGAAAAGAAAATACAAAAGTATGCTCATTGGAATATGCTTACATACTCATTACAGTTTCTGTAGGAAGATAGTACAAAGCTAAAAAATGAAATAAGATTAATATTCTGTTCATATTCTTTTCATAAAAATGTTAAAAGATAATTTAATGAATACAATGGCAGAAAGATCACAAAAACATGTCTCATGTTGTGTATCACTGAAAGATAAACACAGATAAGTTATTCAGCAATCAGCCTTGGTTGGTGATCCAGTCCCTCCTTTATGGTGTATGACTACTGTACTTATTAATTAGAGCTATTCAGCACATATAACACCCTTGGAGAGCCACATCATGATTTTCCTAACACATGAAACATAATCAGCAGATTGCTTGTAAAAATAAGTTTCTAGTAAAAATCTGCTGAAACATAACATATACACAATTATCTCTGGAGTTTGGACCCACTGTTCCTCACAACATAAAAATATTTTAAACTGCTCCTGCTTCCTCTTGTTCAACGGACATCATTTTCTGTAAAACGAATTTATACATGGAACATACTGGGAACTGTTCAAGTGTGCCACTTTGTGGTGTGGTAAGGTCAGGCCATGTGACTCAGCACAAGAGGGGCCCAACTTACAGATCAAGAAGTTAATGAAAACAGAAGTAAACAAAAGCAGGTGATTTCATGAGGAATCTAACTCATTCCTTGAATGAAGCCCATGCCAATAGTGTAGGCCACTGGGAAAAAAATTGCTGATATTCTGACTGGGGAAATATGTATATATAATGGAATTTAAAATTAATGCATATAAATAAATTTTAAATATATAATGAAATTTAACTTCTTAGACACATTAAAATTTATTACACAGTCAACTGAAAGCTACAGTAGTTTTGGACTAGAACAAAAATATTCATAGATGGACATATAGTTACCCTCAGTATCAGCTGAAGCTTTGAAGTGATCTTCAATGAAAAAGCTGGTGAAACTGAGACAGTAAGTGCTTCTGGAATACCTAAATTAATTGAGGCAGACATCTTAATCTTCACCAAAAGATCAACAACCAATGGCATCAGCCTCAAAATTATTTTAAAAATCAACCTAAAACCTTCATTAAAAAGACATTTTTTTAAAAAAATTGCTTTGCCATAGTCTGCTCTTTAACTTTCATCTCAAAAATTTTCCTTAAAAAACTGACATGCACATCAATACTTGATCTCAAACTGATAGCTATCACTCAGATGACTATAATATTGAATCAATACACGCAAAAAATCAAGACAGGTAAGCAGCATTATATTGTTGAAGAGTTTATTTTTTTTCCAGCAATTTCTACCCAATGAGAAGTTAGTAATTCAATTTTATTTACTTATGTATTTTAAAAACCCAGCAATGCAAAACCAGATTACCTATGCTTCTAAGGAAAAGCAAGATACTAATGGGAAAATAACAGGAGCTTATTATGGAAATTTATCTATAGTTATCTAAATTCTTCAGGCTATTATAAAGTACATCGTGATCTTATCATGCAAATTTAACAGTTCTTCCAATAACATTGTGATTAGTACATAGTCTCAGTAGAATATCTGTTTGCTTTCCTTTTTTATCTTTGAGATTAAAATAATGTAGTTGATGAATCAACTACTAATGCTGTATATAGCCAGCTTCCTCAATCAGGTGTATGTTCATTTTAGAACAATCATACTAAGCTAGCTTTTTTGCCCATGCAACTCTTTTCTCATACATTTCCCTACCACCACTACCAGCTCTTTTGTCTTGTTCAGACTTATCCAGTGAAAATAATCCTATAGGCATATATGGTAAGGACCCTGTGGCACAGGTAACGAGTTGTACAGTCTCTTCTTTATGGATTGTATTGTCTTAATATAATCAAGCACCAAGAGAATATGTTTATTTGCTGAAGTTACAAAGTAATTAAAAAAATGTGTTTTTCTCTGTGAGTAGGAGTGTTTAAGAGCTAAACTCTCAACTCTTTTAAGATGCCTTCACTGGAAACTGTAATTGACAAAAATCTGGTCTTAAAATAAAGTAATTCTTTTACAAGGTTTTCTTGTTTCTTGGCTCATTACCAGACAAAGACAAATAAAAAAAAGTTCTGGCAAAACTAAGTAGGTTTCATAAACTTGCATGAAGATGATATCAATACAGCTGCCTCTCCCATTTTTTGAAGAGTAGGACTCTCACCTGACAAAGTAGTTACAGCGATGCCTATAATTCACAGAAAACCAGAGAGGGTCATATTACTCCCTTGAAAGCAGCATGAACTTTCCCTTGTGCTAAACTTTTCAACTGAGAATCTCAAAACAGATCATGAACTGAAATAAATTCAGACTCTGCTTTTGACATTTTGACAGTCAGTGTCTGCTGCAAGAGCATAAAGCAGAGGAAAATGCTTCTCTCTGTGCAGTGGGGAAAGCAATCTGTATAAGCAGTGTAATTAACGTCAGCTTTTACTTTTCCTGTGTACTGTCACTTAGATAACACAGGTATTTGGGTACTTGAAGGAAGACATTTAGAGCTGGCTTTAAATTACAAAATTCTATGATATTGGGAAATATTGGGATTCACAGCAACCTAAATGGTCATCCTCAAAGAATACTACAACTCTCCATTTAGATGAGGAAAAGATTTAGCAGATCTGATTCAGCATGTGTCTTAGGTTTTGTCATACTGAGAACAGAAAGGCTTAAATGTCAGACTACTTTGAACAGACCAAAAAACACATTATATTTTAAAGTTGCACTAGTTACAGTTTGGAATAAATTAGCTACTCAATATAATTTTCAAAATTTACCCTTTGTAAGACATTGTGTTGGGTTTGTGTGTGGAGGAGCTGCTTTTAGTAGTGGGAGAAGGGGCTACAACTGATGGACTCTGTAAGAAGCTTCGTGAAGCTGCCCTGGCACCAAGGTGAACCCACCTCCTGCTTAGGCTGAGCCAATTATCAATAGAGAAGCACCTCTTTGAATCAATATTTATGAGGGAAGAAATGATTTGAAAAGAAGGAGGAGAGAACCTGGAAGAAAGGCCATTGACCTGAACAAAAGACAACTATTTGCCTAAACAAAGAGAGCTTCGTAGCTATGAGGAAGAAGGAGGAGGGGGATGACAGAGAACCTCAGACAGTGAGATCACAGAGGAGTAGAGAGGGTAAATAGGGTCTGCCGGCAGCCCACAGAACTTCAACAGCAGAACAGGTACCCACGTCAGCCGTGGAGGACTCTACGCCGGAGTGGAAAGCTGAGCCTGAGAGCAGTTGTGACTGAATTGAGATGCAGAGACACACAATGCCAGGTCAGGAGGAGGGTGAGGCGGACACTCCGAGTGGGGAGACAAGCTGTGCTGGACCAGGGATCCATATGCAGCCTGTGGATGTCCCCATGCTAGAGCTGGTAGCTGTGCCCGAAGAGGTCCATGACTCCTTGGGAAGCCCACTTTGGAACACTTTGTTCTTGGTCTCTTGTAGCATGTGGGAGGGACTTCATGCTGGACAGAGCAGCATAGTCTGCAACCCTTATTCCCTACCCTCTGTGCCGCTGAGGTGGAGAAGGTAGAGAAATAGGTAGCAAAGTAATTTTTGCCTGGGGAAGAAGGGAGGGATGGGGGGACGTGTTGTAAGATGTGGTTGTTATGTCTCACTTTTGTGCTCTGATGATTGGTAATGAATTAAATTGACTTTTCTTCCCTAAGCCAAGTCTGCTTTGCCCATGACCATAACTGGTGAGTGAGCTTTCCCAGTCCTCATTTTCAATCCCTGACCTCTTTGTTGTGATTCTTTTCCTATCTCAGTGGATGGGGAGGGGGATCAGTGCAAGACTATGTTGCCTTACCACAGACATATAGATCTGACATATAGTCCTGAGATCTAAAGGTGTTTTCTCCGGGGCTGACGTTCACAGGCTATGAAATTTTGAGGACCTACTTCCAGTATTATACACTTTATCTTCATAAAGAGAAGACTTCAGACTGTAGGAGGTGCCACACTGACAGCTCTCAAGCATTACATTCTCTAAAAATAATAAAAGCCAGTACTGCTGCAAATAAAATTTATCCAGAGAGTAACTTCCCTACATATTTTAGTTTTTGTGACCCATTTTATGGGATGACAATGACACCATGCGAAGTAGATCTTTAGTATTTCTGTCATGCTGATTAATGTAATTTGAGAAATATGGCTGAGCCTTCCCTGAGGAAGAAGCAAGTACAACCTTAATGAGTTTCCTTAATACTGCAACTTGCTTAGATAAAATAAGAATACAATTAAGCTTATTCAAATGTAAAACTAAATCAGAATGCCATTAACTATTGTTCAGTGCACTGAGGTGTGAAATATATGCTTTTATGTTTGCTGCAAAAAACATGCACTTTTAACATTAAAGGCATGGGATGGAGTAATACAACAAAGAAAGAAAAGGATAAATAATAGATAAAAATAGCTACAGTCTGTGACTTACATGCATAATATAATACATGAAAGCACATAAGCAGGGGGGAAAAAAGCACCTTTGTAACACCAAGGGGAAAAACAGTGCAGAAATCCTAACCAAGTTAATTGGTCAGCCTAGGTTCTGATGCTGCCTGAAAATTGTACTGTACACCACTTCAAACAGAAGAACATAAAATTGAGTAAAGACAATGTGATCCTTCCACGCTATCCTTGTGTTTATCAACACCTACTCAGAATAAGTTTAGACTGCTTTAGCAGCTGTGGTCAAGATCAGGCTCAAATTCTCAGAAGTAAATGACGATACAGTCATGAGTTTGTTAATCAAAAGGGCACAAACCACATATATAGAACTAAGAGTTTATTATTAGCCCAATTAATGTTTTAACAGTCTAATAGCCCAAAGTGTTAGTTCAGAAAGATAAACTAATATTCACTAATAATCCAAATTCATTCAAATAAATCCCAATAATACAGTCAACTGGTTTTACTGAGGGAAAAAATAAAATAAAATAAAATAAAATAAAATAAAATAAAATAAAATAAAATAAAATAAAATAAAATAAAATAAAATAAAATAAAATAAAATAAAATAAAATAAAAATAAAATAAAATAAAATAAAATAAAATAAAATAAAATAAAATAAAATAAAATAAAATAAAATAAAATAAAATAAAATAAAATAAAATAAAATAAAATAAAATAAAATAAAATAAAATAAAATAAAATAATAAAATAAAATAAAATAAAATGAAGTCACTTGCCCCTGGTGCTGTGCTCTCCCTTCCCATGTCCCTGGGAACATTGTCAGTCTCAGAAGAAGGCAGAAGAATGAAGCTGCAGTAAGCTGTTAGCACCTGGATGGCATTGCTAGGAAGAGCAGAATGTGCCTGTTAGGGGTTTTCTCTTGCTCTTTGCCAGGATAAGTATGGGGTTGATGATTTCTTCCAGATCAGGCTTGCAGTTTACTTGAGTTTGTTTGTTTCCCTGTCACAGTCCATTTCCTTTTCCCAGACTGGCAGCTGCAGCCTGCCAGTGGCCCCCAGTCCCACTAGGACCTCCCACAAAAGGGCTATGGTTTGTAAGGCAGTGATGAAGGGGGAGGGTATGGAGGGAGCTGGAAAGCACATATCACCTCTCCCCATCAGGGCCATCCCCAAAGCTGAAGCTGGAGCAGAGGAGGCAGCAGTCACTGGCACCATCACAAGGGTTAAACTAGTGACACCCAGTTAAGGCCAAGGTTAGGTGGAGCCCCTGCAATGACAGGTCAGTGCACAACAGGGGGCCTTATATAAGAGTCACAAAAGTCTTATTTTCTGGACTACTGTGACTCAGACCTCTTACATTCAGCTTATTAGCACAGCTCAGGCATGAGCTGTTTACCTTTGCCTTAATTTCTCTGCCTAATCTCTTTTTTTATAAAAAGAGTTGGCCAGCTCTATCCTGACACCTTAATGAAAGTCTGCACAGAAACAATACCAAGAAGTCTGAGGTGGAGGACAAGCTTGATCCTTAAGCTACCATGACACAACCACACCTTCAGAAACTCATCATCCAAAGTAAACAAGAAAACATTAGGTACTGGCTAAAGAAAAAAACAGTGGTGCACCTCTAAAGACATCTGTTGCATGTAAACTGAGACTAGATACATTTTCCAAATAAGTCATGATGGATGACGGTAATAGTAATTACATAAAGGCTATGAGAAATTAAAAAATTGTAGTTTTCAGATAAGTTTTAGCATAAGTGTTATGAAGGTTTTTGGTTGAATTTTAGTAGGGCCTACCAACTAAAGACAAAGACTCATGATGTTCTAATTGAAAAGAGATTCTGAATAAGCAGGTTCTTAAAAAGAGGTTCTGAAAAAGTAGGTATTAGTTTTATGCAGCCATGTGGTTCAAAGGAAGAGACTTTTAAATATCATTCCCACTTATAAAATTATGTTTTAAGTCTCTAGGAGGGAGAGGAGAGCATGAGTTTATTCCTGAGTGGAGGTGCAGAGAACAGAATATTTAGCTGGAGTCAAGCAATTATTTTTGAAATGCAAAGGCAAAAGAGATGGCTGAACATAGAAAAATAGAAATATTTTGCTCTTGTAAAAAGTTATCACAAGTACATCTGACAGAGAAAAGAGGTACCAGTGGAGTGTATCTGAGATCTGCTTCTTGTGCTACAATGCTGATCTTCTTTAGGTGAGGCATCAACAAATCAACACAGGTCAGTATATTTTGTGCTGCAGTCAACAGACATTTTTCCCATTGACTTGAAAGAGTACTACATTCAAAAGTTCAGTCTGAAGCCTTAGATTATGTCAGGCAGGCAGTTATTCCATGTCTAACATTAGGCATCTAGTAATTATTTTTGTATCAGTCATGCATTTGCAGAAAAGAGATAAAACTATATTGATCTTGTTTTCATGTATTACTCATACCTTAAACATCCATTTCTAGAGAACAAAGTATGTCTAATGTTAATTTCTGTGAATGGGTATGATCTTAAACATCCAATTCCAACATACAGTACAGTAGTATATAAAAAAAATAAAAGGAACTTGGAAGAGAATGGGGAAAAACAACATTCAGCAGAGGCACAAGTTGTGAAATTCAAGATATCAGAACAGTATTCTTGAAAAGCAGGAGATCAGAAATATAACTGTCAAGAAAAATGTTAACAGCAGTTTAGGATTTTAAGTGTACTCAATAGAATGATTAGCAGAAAGATCACTGTACTGGACTCATTGCCCAGTTTTGGGTTTTTTTTTGGTTTGGTTTTTGTTTTTTTCCCCCACAATGACTTACCAGAACCAGAAGGTTCTCAAGGCACCTCAAAGTTTTTACAAATCATTTACTTTACTGCTTATGAATAAAGATGCAATAGGTGAATCTTTATATTCAAGGACTATAAACTACAAATCAGTAAAGACTGTAATTCAGTGATTGGTATGCAAACCATACATTTATTTAAGGTATATAGAAGGAGGCCTAATTAGTAATTAAAGGGTTCTACTGTGGTGTATTTCCAAAACAAGTAAGATCTTGTAAAAAACACTGCAAAATCTCTTTCCTTTATGAAACTTTTTCACCTTAACAAGAACAGTGTTCATAGCACCAACATAATTTTAAATTAAAATATGCAGTACTTACTTCCACTCCAAAGAAATGTCTTGTTTAATCAAAAGATTGAGAAACCTTCAGCTTTACCTTTAGACATCACTTATTATTAATGTTTTAAATGAGAAATACCCAATGATGAATGGGTAGCTAGGTATGGGTTTTGCACATGGTAGCTAGAATGCAAAGGTAGCTAGATATGGGTTTTGAATGATGGCTTGTTGACTAGTGTAAAAATATTTTCCAGTGAAATGTTTATTTGGAGTTCCATTTCTAAAACACTATGAAAAGTTCTAGAGAGACAATATGTCTACTACAGGACAAAGAAACCAATTCACAGTGGAGGGTTGACCTTGGCTGGACACCAGGTGCCCAGCAAGCTGCTTTCTTACTCCCACCTTTCAGCAGGACAGGTAAAAAAAAAAAAAAAGATGAAAAGCTCATGTGTTGAGATAAGGACGGGGAGATCAGTTACCAGTTACTGTCACAGGCAAGACAGACTTGAATTTGGGGAAATTAAATTTATTTATTGCCAATTAATAACAGAGTGGGACCTTGCAAAATAAAATCCAAACTGAGACCAGCTTCTCCCCACCCTCTTGTTCTTCCCAGGCTCAGACTCACTCATGACTTTTCTATCTTTTTCTCCCTGAGTGGCACAGGAAGATGGGGAATGAGGATTATGATCAGTTCATAACACTTCATCTCTGCTGTTCCTTCCTCCTCATGCTGTTTTTCTGCTCTAGCATGGCATTCCTCCCATGGGATATAGTCCTTCATTAACTGCTCCAGCATGGGTCCTTTCCAGAGGGTACAGTCTTTCAGGGATGGATTGCCCTAGTGTAGGTCCACCACAGGTCACAGTTCCTGACAGAAGCCTGCTCCAAAGTGAGCTCTTCATGGGCTGCAGCTTCCTTAGGCACACATCTGCCTGCTCTCACATGGGCCACAGGTTAGATATCTGTGCCACCATGGACCTCCATGGACTGCAGGAGGATAACCTGTGTCACCACAGTCTTCTCCACAGGCTGCAAAGGAATCTCTGCTCTGATACCTGGAGCACCTTCTCCCCCTCCTTCACCGACTCTAGTCTCTGCAGTGCTGTTTCTCTCACATTTTTGCACTCTTCTCTCACATCTTTTGTGCATCTGTTTTTTACCCTTTCTTAAATATGTTTAGAGGCAGTACCAATATAGCCAATTGGCTCAGATGTGGCCAGCAGTGGGTCCTTCTTGGACCCTGCTGAAACTGGCTGTATCTGCCATGGGGGCAGCTCCTGGTGTCTGCTCACAGAAACCACTCCTACAGCCTCCTGTTGCAAAATATTTTCTCATAAACCAAATGTATTCCACTCCTCACCTCTGTGAGACACATATTTAAGAATTAACTTGAAAATATACATTAAGCACACAATCTTCACTTACATCAACAAAAAGAATTCCTCAAAGTCAAAGTAACATCATGACAACACTGACAGAAGTGGGCAGTTTACACACACTCGACCCCTCATTGCTTCACCACAATACAACAGCAAAAACTCCTCACAGTTATACCATTCCCTGGCAATGTCCAGTCCATGGTGTGCCCATTACCTCTCACAATTTCTGTCCTTATCTCAAATTCATCCAGAGCCCCGGGTTGGGATCCACAAGAAGGACTGTGGTGGGTTGACCTTGGCTGACTGCCAGGTGCCTACCAAGACACTCTTTTCACTTCCCTCTTCAACAGGATGGGGGGAGAAAATAAAATGAACAACTCATGGGTCAAGACAAATGCAGTTTAAGGAAGAAAGCAAAGGCCACATGTGGAAGGAAAGCAAATAGAAAATATTAATTCTCTACTTCTCGTCAGCAGGTGATGTCCAGCCACTTATAGGGAAGTAGGGCCTCAGTACATGTAGTGGTTGTTTCAAGAGACAAACACCATAATAACAAATGTACTACTGCATACTCTTCTTCTCTCTTAGATTTTATTGCTAAGCATGACATCATATGGTATGGAATATTCCTTTGGTCAGTTTGGGTCAGCTGTTCTGACTACTTCCCCTCCCAATCTCTTGCCCATTCACAGCCTACTGGTCTTTGGAGGGAATGTTGGAGAGACAGCCTTGATGCTGTGTGAGCACTGCTTATCAACAGCCAAAACACATGGCATGGTTCTAGCTACAGATACAAAGCACAACACTATATGGGCTGCCATGGGTAAAGTTAACTCCAGCCCAACCAGATCCAATACAGTGACATAGCAATTATTTACTTTTTCCTTGCTATGGAAACCACTTTGAAACCCAAGAAAAAGAGACCAGCAGAAATCCAGCAGGCTCAATATTGCTTTTGCAATTAATTCAGAGTTATTGGCAGTTTGATGTATATGAGATATTTCAATAAGCTTAACTGAAGTGTTTTTTAAAATAAAAATCACACACATATATTAGATGTGGTTATATTATATAAAGATTGTATAACTTCTAATAAATTAAGTTCATAAAAGTGAGAGGAAGTAAATTATGCTGTATTGATTCCTACTTACTGTTCTGTTTGATTTGGGGCTGGAAGTAAGATATACAGTCTAAATATCCGTCAGGGCTGTGGATTGTAATGCCAGTTGTGTTATATGTGCATCTTTTTTTCTTAAGTGTTTGTAGTTATGAACATTTCAGTAATATGATTTGATTCTTCTATATAATCTTTAAAGATTTGGAGGAAGTGGCATGTGGGACAGAAGGCAAGTAGCACAGAACTTTGATAGTCCAGGTGAACTAGAGACCACAAAGGACTCAGTTACTATCTTTCAGCACCATTACACCTTCCTGCAGACTCTCACTATCTTCTATCTTTTTGACAGCTTTTCAGATATATTTAAGTTATTCATATTAACACCTCACAGCTCCCTCCTGCATCTCAAAGCATGGACTAAGTACCTGCCTGATGCACTCCCACATCAAGCCTGAGGAGCCCATTTCCACCTGACCCTCCTGCAGCCCCTGCCACTCTGCATGTTACAGGTGACTCAGTGACCTCATCTCGTGACTCACAAGAAAGCAGTGACTCAGTGAGCTAACAGTCACTCACAGGAAAGATAGGAGGAAACTCTAGTCTTCAGGAGAGCCCTAAGAAGAGCACAGTGTTTCCAGTCAGCTCATGTGGTTGCTCTTGAATAAATGGATTGAACTCCCAGTATTTCATCGAGAATTAGACTAGAAAGGACCTTGGGGATTATCCCTTCTGATCTAATGTCTGCCTTAAACCTGCAGAAAAATCAATACAATACAGCATATTTATCCCCAACCCTTTCATTTTTTTTCTTTTTTTCTTTTTTTTTTTTTTTTCCTGCAGCAGCAGAGGTCTATATGTACTTCTCACTCCAGCAATATATTCCTTGTACTTTCATTAAATGCCTTGCTTTCCTGAACGGATTTATTTTTGTCTTGTAAAGAGCATATTTCCTTGCAGTTCTTTCTCCGAGGGAAAGGAAATTAAGAAAAATCACATAAAGAAATAATACAGTTTTTGGGGTTTTTTTTTCCTCTCAAATTTCGCCCTTGGTACAAATGAATTACATCAGCCCAAGTATCTTCTTTTTTCTGAGTCCTAGCTTTGTTGATGTTACTGATGCATACAAATGCTTCTAGACCCAAGGGAATGTTCTTCTTTAATCTCCTCCTGGTTCAATCTGAAATCCATTCTTAGTGTCTGAAACTTTACTTTGCAATTGCTCTCCTCTGGCTATGGCATCTGTCACCACAACCTTCACAAAATCCACCAATAGATAATCCCATTTCTTATCAATACCAGTGAGCTTAGAAAGGAAATGAAAGCTTCACTGCTGCAAGAGAAATGAATAAAAGAAAAGCTCAGGTGTCCAAGCCTCCATTGCTGGTTTTGCTGCAGGTTTGTGGTATAACTTTGGTGGGACGTACTTCATGTTCAAGTTTTTCCCATGAGGACCAGGGCTTGTGAATGTGAGGCTCCTATCTGCCTATAGAGAGCCTCATCTCCCCGATCTGGTGGCCTGTAGCAGACCCCCACTGCAACAGCACCTTTCCCTGCCTTCCCTTTAATCCTGACCCATAAACTCTCGGCTAGCTCCTCATCCACTTCCATGTGGAGCTCCATACGTTGTTGACGTAGAGGGCGACACTCTCTCCTCTCTCCCCTGCCTCTCCCTCCTGAAGAGCCTGTATCCTTCCATTCCAACACTCCAGTCATGGGAGCCATCCCACCATGTCTCCATGATGCCAATCAGGTTGTAGCCCTGCAGGCACACACACATCTCCAGCTCTTTCGTCATGCTACATGGACTAGCATAGAGGCATTTAAATTGGGCCCCTGGTGAAGTTCACTCACTGGCTGCAGCAGCTGGAATTCCATTGTGGTGTCACACAGGAAAAGCTAAGTGAAGCTGAAGAAGAGGATTGAAAGGGAAACTGAGTATAGGGAGAAAATTAATTGAAGAGTATGCATGGATACATCATACTGAAAGTGAGCTTCTAAACTGAGTAGAGAAGCCTAGTGAAGTTGTAACAGTTAAAATTTTGTTATGTACAGAAAAGTGGAATACAGATGTATTGGGTTTGCATGGCAAGGTTTTTGGTAGCAGTGGGGGAGGGGACATGGGGTGGCTTCTGTGAGAGAAGCTGCCAGAAGCTTCCCCCATGTCCGACCCGACACAGCCAATGCCAGCGGCTACAGGAACGGACCCGCCGCTGGCCAAGGCCGAGCCAATCAGTAACGCCTCTGTGATAACATAATTAAGAAAAAAAAAAGAAAGGGAGAAAAAAAAAGCTGCACACTTTGCAGCTAGAGAGAGGAGTGAGAAGATGTAAGAGAAACAACTCCGCAGACACCAAGGTCAGTGAAGAAGGAGGGGGAGGGAATGGGCTCCAGGCGCCGGAGCAGCGATTCCCCGCAACCTGTGGTGAAAGACCAGGGTGAAGCGGGCTGTCCCCCTGCAGCCCCTGGAGGTCCATGGTGGTGCAGATGACCACCTGTAGCCCGTGGAGGACCCCACGCCGGAGCAGGTGGATGCCGAAGGAGGCTGTGACCCCGCAGGAAGCCCGCGCTGGAGCAGGTTCCTGTCAGGACCTGTAGCCCGTGGAGAGAGGAGCCCACGCCGGAGCAGGTTTGCTGGCAGGACTTGTGACCCCGTGGGGGACCTGCGCTGGAGCAGTCCCTTCCTGAAGGACTGCACCCCATGGAATGGACCCAGGCTGGAGCAGCTCGTGAAGAGCTGTCAGTCATGGGAAGGACTCACGTTGGAGCAGTCGGTGGAGGACTGTCTCCCGTGAGAGGGACCCCACGCTGGTGCGGGGGAAGGAGACCTCCCCCTGAGGAGGAAGCAGCGGCAGAAACACCGTGTGATGAACTGACCCCAACCCCATTCCCTGTCCCCCTGTGCTGCTGGGGGGAGGAGGTGGAAAATCGGGAAAGAGATTAAGCCCGGGAAGAAGGGAGGGATGGGGGAGGTGTTTTAAGATTTGGTTTTACTTCTCATTCTCCTCTAATTTTGATTTGTAATAAAGTAAATTTGTTTTTTTTTTCCCCCAAGTCGAGTCTGTTTTGCCCGTGCCAGTAATTTGTGAGTGATCTCTCTCCGTCCTTATCTCCACCCACGAGCTTTTCGTTATAATTTTCTCCCCCTGCCCATTTGAGGAGGGGGAGTGATAGAGTGGGCTTTGGTGGGCATCCGGTCTCTAGCCAGGGTCAACCCACCACAACAGAATATATGTGAAGCTGAGAATTCATTTTTATTCTGCTTAGAAGTTTTAACTGTGTAACCAAAATGCATTAAACATTGTTATTAATCCAATTATGGTACTAACACTCACTGTCCAAATAATCTAATCGATATAAACTAGATATTATTAGTAATACTAAAGGCAGAAGTTGCTATATATAACAGACTCCCCTGTATCTATCCCTTTCCTCTGCTGTTGTGTTCACCCTTCCAATATTCCTCTATGTCTTGAGAAGGATGGTTTTAGCTGGGGGAGGAGGTGTGTAGGAAGTTTTCAGCATCCTGAGGTCTCTGCAGTGAGGCCTGTGATAGTCATGGTGGAGGAGCTCCACCGTCTCAGACTTGGGCTTTTCTTGGCTTTATTTTTCTAGGTTTTTTCATCACAGCCTACTTCTCCCTACCACTGCAGCTTGGCAGTGGCCCCAGTCCCACGTACATAAAGGGCTATTTTTTGTCAGGCAGAGACTAAGAGGTCTGTGTGTGTTGCCCCTCAGCAGCGGGGCGACTCCCAGATCTGAAGCTGGAGCAGGGGAGGGGCAGCAGTCACTGGGCCCTACTGCAGGGGTTAAACCAGCAACCTCAGATTAGGCCAAGGAGAGGCTGATTCCTGGCACTAGCATGACTTTTTATTGGTAATGGCAAAATCATATTTCCTAGCTATGGAGCTCCTTGAGAAATAGTTACGGAGTGGTGCTATCCAGATTTCTTTTCAATTTTTTTGGCACAAAGCTTAGGCATAGGGTGATAAAACTTTCTGATATGTTACACTTGGAGGAAGAATTTGGTTTAGCCAAGTACTAAAGCAATAGAAATGGAATAGAAACAAGCACTGGAAACTGCAATGTCTTTCTTTTAGGGACCAATGAAAAGAATTTCTTCAAGAAGCTGTGGTGTCATTATCTGGAAACTGCTGAGAAATAGAAAAATCTGTATGTATTAGTAATTGAAAGTCTACAAGATGCCAGTGTGATATAATAAAAGTGGAAAAATGATCCTACAATTTATCAGACTAGGTTTTTCTTACTAGAATAAGAAATTATTAATTTAATTTTCTGTAGCATGGATTTTTTCTGTAATACTATACACAGTTCTTGACCTGTCAAGTAGTTTGGGAAGATGACTACAGATTGAAACAAGGGCAAGAATGTCTCACAGCTGCAGAGATCAAGAACTGAGCCCAAGAGATTGGCATGGGTAAGTTCCTGGGCAACCACTTTTGAATGTAAGTGAGAACACCATTGAGTAGCCAAGTGTGCTAGGAGGTGGCTGTTGCAAGGCCCAGTCAGATCTGCAGTCAGATGAGCTAACTCCAGGGGAGAAGCTCTCAATGAAAAGTACTGGATTTAGGAATCCTCAGCTCCCACTTGAAGGCAGCAATCACTTGTGCTCACTCCCACTGAACACCTGTGAGAGTACAGGGGCAGGGGGGTTTGCTTTAGTCTGTGTGAAATTAAAGGTCACCTGTTTGCATGCAGGAGTTACTCTCATCTGTTTCCCAAATCTGAGACCACTCCTTATTCCCTTCCAGCTGATAGATATTGCTGCAGCCAGCTGTGAATCAACATCAAATTCTGCATGACTATAGCAAGACTGATTATATTAGTGGTCAGTAACCTCAACCCAAAAGAAAAGATTTACAGAACTTTCTAAAATATGACCCCATGGGAATGTTCCTCTTGTCCTCCATACTTGGTAGGGAGCAATGAACAACACTGCCTTTTCATTGAGACTTGCATCTGACCATTAAAGGCATGATTTTGGGGTAATTAACAGCTGCTTAAACAGATGGCTAAAGAACAACAGCTCTTTAAACAGCCCTCAGTCAGTTTTCTTAGTTATTAACCATTACAGCTACATTATTTATCAACAGGATCCCAGCATGGCACAGAGGAGGCTACAACACAGCAAAGCATAATCAGTGCCTCTCTAAGACCTGTAAGGATTTTATGTTAGGGAGTGTTTCAGATGAAGGTAAAGGCAAAGCTCTTGGGCTCAGACCTGAGTCAAATATACAATCTAGGAGCAGCTTTTATTGAAAAGAAAATGAAAGGCTGAGATAATGTTACTATTTGCAAATGCACAAGGACATCAAAGAGCTAATTTATGCTGGCAAATGAACAAGTAGGTATAAATTCACAGAGAGGAAACCTACCCAGGAAATTAAAAGCAGGGCTCCTAATCACCAGCAAGTGAGGTCTGAGGAAGTTGCAGGAAGAAACCCATCTTATTTAAAGTTATGTTTATAAATCAGATAATTGACTATGACAGGAGAAAACTGGATTTCATATTTCAAGAAATACTTTCAAACTATATGTTCAAAATTCGTGGGATTTTTAGGTATGGTCTTTAGAGTGCCAAAAGATACAATATGTTTTGTTCTTCCTATATGAGATCTAGGGGTCAGTTTCTGTTATTGCAGCAGTTCTCAATCATCTACTTGGGGTTTAGGTAGTTTGGGCCCTGCCAGCAAGCCTTTAACCATGTGGGTAATTTTAAGCCTTATATGCATCAAAACATCTACAGGTCAGAGAGCCCCTGAGTGGGAAACATTCCTGAAATGGTGAGGTAAGATTTGGGTGATAAAGTCCTTCTGTGGCTTTAACCCAAAATCCTTTTGTAATTCAGAGTTATGAGAGTGAGGAAAAAATTCTATTCCCCTTGCAAAAGTGATCCAAGGGCCGTCACGGTTCTGAGAACAAAGCTAGAGAAAAACCACCCTCAGTTCAAAAACCTGACACAGGCAAAATCCTAGCTGATAATTTTTTGAGTGGATTAGAGTGGATTAGAGAAGAGAGAAAGGCAGAATAAAAATAAGACGATAAGAAATATTTCTTTAAGTCACTATGGAGCATGGTAAATTGGTACCTCTAAGATTTTTCACAATGCCAAATGAAACTCTCCTTTTTTACACTTCACAATCTAAATATCCAGACTGAGCAGCACTTGCAGACTATTCTTGAACTGCAGCCAAAGTTCAAAAGAAGGAATAGAAAGTGAAACCAAATATTAATATTTAAAGATTTTAAAATGACTGCTTATGCTCTATCTCACATGCAAAAGGTCCCCAGCTCAATCCTGGGTGGAAACACCTTTTACTTCTTGCCTTTGTGAATCACATATTTAAGAATTATAATTAAAATCCACATTCATTACACAGTCTTCACGAACATCATTCACATCAACAAAAAAAGAATTCTCCACACCAAAATAAAAAATAACATCATAACAACACCAGACAAAAGTGGACAATTTACACACAATCCACCCTTCATCTCTTTGCCAAAATTAAACAGCAGAAATCCCCCAGAGTTATTTAACTTTTTAGTCTCTAGCTGTATTCAGTCAATGTTTTGCCCATTGCCTCTCCTCTTTCATTTACTATTCTTATCTCGAGTTTCTTGCACCCTACATTGGGCACCAAAAAGGACTATGCTGGGTTGACCCTGGCTGGATGCCAGATGCCCACTAAAGACACTCTATCACTCTCCTCAATTAGAAAGGGGAGAGAAAATATAACAAAAGGCTCAAGGGTTCTGCAATTTAATTTATTATCAATTAAATCAAAGAAGGATAATGAGTAATAAAACACCTTCCTCCCACCCTTCCCTTCTTCCCGGGCTTAACTTTCTCCCAGTTTTCTAACTCCTCCCCAACAGTGGCACAGGGGGACAGGGAATGGGGATTGTGGTCAGTTCATCACATGTTGTCTCTGCTGCTTCTTCCTCCTCAGGGGTGGAAATCTTCACACTCTGCACCCCACTCCAGCGTGGGGTCCCTCTCATAGCAGACAGTCCTCCAAAAACTTCTCCAACGTGAGTCCTTCCCATAAACAAAAGTTGTTCATTAACTGCTCCAGCCTGGGTCCTTTCCATGGGGTGCAGTCCTTCAGGAATGGACTGCTCCAGTGTGGGTCCCACACGGGGTCACAAGTCCTGCCAGCAAACCTGCTCCAGCGTGGGTTCTTCTCTCCACAGGGGTCACAGGTCCTGCCAGGAGCCTGTTCCAACATGGGCTTCCCACAGGGTCACAGAGTCTTTTGAGCATTCATCTGCTCTGATGTGGGGTCCTCCACGGGCTACAGGTGGTCATCTGTTCCACCATGGACCTCTATGGGCTGCAGGGGGACAGTGTGCCTCACCATGGTCTTCACCACAGGCTGCAGGGGAATCTCTGCTCTGGCACCTGGAGCACCTCCTCCCCCTCCTTCTTCACTGACCTTGGTGTCTGTTGAGTTTTTTCTCTTACATCTTCTCACTCCTCTCTCTCTCTAGCTGCAAAGTGCGCAGGGTTGTTTTGTTGTTTGTTTTTTTCCTCTTCCCCTTCTTAATTATATTATTGCAGAGATGTTACCATCGTTACTGATTGACTCGGCCTTGGCCTGTGGTCAGTTTGTCTTGGAGCCAGCTGGCATTGGCTCTGTCAGACACAGGGAAAGTTTCTGGCACAGAAAACACCCCTATTCCCACCGGCTACCAAAACCCAGCCACTCAAACCCAATACACGTGGTTTAAATATTATTTTTATTTTTTTCTCTGTATGATTTGATAAATGAAATCTTAAAATGATGCTCATGCAATATGACTTTCTCCTGAATGTATAAAATTTTCTGTCTTTTTAAAATCCCATATTACAGCCATTAAGAAATGTTGCACTTCCATTCATCATAACTTGGCAAATGACAGAGAATTCAACTCATAGGTCTTACTGATATTCTTGATTCTTTTTTCTTTATGTATGTGTGTCAAGCGTACTTTATACCTTTAAATAGCTTCTCTCACTATTTGTATATATGTGAATTGCGTGTATGTATATCAAATGAAACATCTCTCACAGAAACATATTGACAGACTTTTTGTTTTCCTTCATTTTGTTTCTTGCTATCCAAATATTTATTTCCATTCTAGTTCTGGGTATTACTTCCTTACCTTAAAACTAGTGGAGACATAGGCTTTGAAATAAATAAGAGAAAAATAATAAATGGTGGAACGTTGTGTAACAGGTAGATAACATACATGAGGTTTGAGATTGGTTAGAAGCTCTACAGAAGCATTAATATTTTTTTTTAATTTGTTTGTGGGGATGCATATTGGCAGCTAGTATAAATTTTCTCTATTCAGATACCTAAGAAAAAGCTTTGGCTCTGTAGGGACTTTTCTGTGCATTGACTGGTAGATTTTTCTGCACAGTTTAAAATATGCTGATTTCCATTCTTTACCTATACATCCCTGCTAGATAGTAGGTTCCCATGACTAACTCAGAATTAACATGGTATTTCCCTCTCCGGTGAAGGTGGGTTTGTCGTAAATTGAAGTGGTTGAAGGGGGAGCCCAAATCCTGCTTTTCTGACTGATTTCGTCAGAGTAACATCTGGAGGAGAAGACATAGTAAGTAGTAGTAAAGATGGAGAAAACACAGCTTCCAGTTAATTATTTAGGGAAAATTAACCAGATAGCTAAAAGTTTGAGAATTTTTATTGTACTCCTTGAGAAGAATTAAACACATATTTTTGCTTAATACATATATTAAAAAAAAAAATAATATTAATGAACAATGCATTGCACAGAGTCTTACCACAATAAGCAGTTCTATAAGGAGTCTGCAAAAATATGTCACGAGCCAGTTCCTTATATACATTTGCACCAGCATCAATCTTTACAGTGTAGACATGGAGCACCTCACTTAGGCATTGGGTACATCACCCGCCACCAGTTCTGCTGCACAAAGGTGGCCCCTGAGCACTTGTGATCCAGAACAGCTACAAGCCAGTGTTGTGGCCAGTTCTTGTCTCCTCACTAAGGGAAAATTAACTGCCTTACAGGGAGCTGTTCTGTCTCTGTCTTCCCTGCTTCCAGACAGTTTAAGTCCTTTTACAGTTGGGCCTTCTTTCTTTCCATAACAGATGATTCCTTGGTCACAATTTACCACTGCTGAGCAGTTATGATTTTAATTTCCCCTTCAGGTATTTGAGGATACTTCCCCCACTTAGCTCCTTCCATTCTTAAAATAAGGATGACTCTAATCCAGCACCATGTCTGATATTAGCCACATCTGATAATCAATAGGACTGCAGACAAGTGGAATGACAGACAGGATGAAGCTCATTTTGTGTCATGATGAACATAACACTTAATTGCACATAGACAGCTTGATTCTGAATTAAGGCTTCATTTGTGATAGATCTTTTCCTTTGCTGAGGTATATTGAAAATCAGTCATTGACAATGGCCGGAAGCAGAAACCTAGGCAAAGATTATGAGAGGCAAGAAAGCATACTGTGGTATTTCCCTAAGTAGCTCTGTGATTAAAACTGCCAGTCAGATTCTTGCTACTATATGTAGAGAACTTAGAGGTGCCTTAATGAGGGAAGTCCAATATCCTTATTCCTTCTGCTTCCACTAGAAAGGGCATTGAGAACACTCAACATTATATTGCAATACTCTGACTTTAAACCTGATGCAATCCTATTAAGAGCAGCAAATAGCACTTGTGAGCCTTTCCCGTGGAAAACAAATAAACCAACAAATAAAGACCCACCAAAAGAACCAAAATGAAACCAAAACAAAAAAAAAACAAATATGAAACACACTATAGGAAATCAGAAAAGCAAAATCATAAAACCTGGAGCAATCCAGTTAAATATTAGGCCAAATATGTTTAGAAGGAAACAAAATTATTAAGATTTAAATAAAAATTCCAGCTGTGCTTTTGTAATATATGCAGATTTCTATTATGCCCACTTTGTAGTGGTGTCATTATGCTGGAGGGAAAAGAAACAGATTTTAAGTAGGAAAATAAGCTTTTTTTTCTTTATTTCTGCTTGGTTGAATACTTATATTTTGCTAAAATTCATCCAGTGAGAGAATACATACATTTTAACTTTAATCTTCATCACAATAAGCTGTGTTTCAGACAGAAATAAATAGCAGTTGATATGTCTAACAATCCATTAATCCAAGTTTGTATCCTAAATTCCTCATTTAAGTATCTGAGAACCTCTTGCCAGATATAAAAGTATAACTATTACATATTTCCTCATTTTATCTTTTTCTATACCCACTTCACTGCAGTAGCAGTAATAGCTATGCAGTTATGATTCATTTTGCTGGATAGTTGGGAATATCAGATTGTACAAACTGAAGAACTAATTAGAGCCTCTACTCATAAAACTGCTGAATACTACTTATATTTAGGAGGGTGGCAGCACTAATGCCTAAGTGTTTTTCATCATCCATATACATAGGTTCACACATTGTTCACTGCGTATTGGCAGTCTTAATCATATTATCTGAGTGCCTCCATAATGCTTGAGCACTCCTTACCATATTACGTTATTAATCCTGGTTGACTGCAGGTTGGATTGCAACCTTACTCCTTTTTTAGGTGTTTTTATTTTTGCAGGTCTACTTCAGTAGAATTGTTCTTAATTTACACTTACCTTCACTGGAATAACCTCCTAATAGTGGATGGATACAAGTTAGAGCAGAAGCATGCCACTCGTAGTATCATTTTGATTACTCTCATGTAATATGATGCTGATTTTTTTACTTATCTATAAAATGATTTGTAAAAAAGTACTAAACTAACAAATAAAAATGTTATTTTACATAAATGGAATTTCTGGGAATGTGTCCTACAAGGACAGTGGATAATGAAAAGAAAAAAAAGGAAGAAAAAAATTATATTTTGTTAATGGTTTTTAATATTAGTTTGTAAATAAAATACATGTTTAGGACAGAATTATCCTTTGTTCAGTAGATGATAGTCATATTTATTAAGAAGTCATAGATGGCAACACTATAATGATATTTCAAAAATATTTTCAGGTGTTTATTTGATATTTTTACCCTTTGTAACAAAATTTCATAAGGAAGAACAGAAATTAGAATTTTACCTGAAGTGCCTCACCTCATCCCCACCTACCATAGTAAGTTTAATTGTATTAGTCAATTCAGATAATGATAGGAAGTAGTAAAACAGATTTCTGCCCTTTAACAAAAATATCCTTTGGGAGAAAAATGGTATTTCAAACCTGTACTTTAGTGTAAGAGTACTGCATAATGCTGTAGAGAATGGAGAGAAGAAAGCATGACAATGAGGAACTAGTCAGGCAGCTTTGCCACAGCCTTTGTCAAGGGAAATGTAAAACAAATGAGCATATCAGTTTAATATCTATCAGATAATGAGAGTGTCATGAGTCCTGCATCTGTGTTGACATAGCTTGAACAGAAGGTTAAGGAAATATTCATAAAAGGAAAAGCTCACCGTTTTTAAAAAATAATGTACAAAGTGACTCAGGATCAAATTATACAGTTCTTACTCCTATTACTATTTATTTGTGTCAATCATCCTCTTAGAAAAATAGGACTACTTTCATGGGTAAACTTTTGATAGCATAAGAGCTTCATTATCAAGCTCGTTATGTTTTATTGCTATATTTGGCAGTAATTCCATAGTAACATTACAAAGACCAGTTTGAGAGCACAGCCTGGTCCTTGACAGTCTCTGGAATATAAATAATACAATAGTCTGCACAGATAAAATAATAATAATAATAAAAAAAATCCCCCAGAATCATGTTGGTTTTGACAAAATTTCTCAAGTCCAAGGTACAGTTCTGAAGCTGATCAGAGAAAGAATGAGTAGGTCACCAGTGGTGATGACCTACTTCAGAGGAAGTAATTCAGCTTGGCCTTCTCACTTATTTGGGAATTGTTTATCCCCTGGGCCCTCAGACTAGTTTTTCTCACTGTAGGTGGTCTGACTCATTTAAAAATTAAATATTTATTAGGTATCAGCCTCATAACTATAATCCTTTTTTAGGACTAACTATGGTAGAGAGAAAAAGCTAAAAGTGACTTTACTATTAACCTCTTCTATCTCTCCCCATCACAAGCCATTGCCATTGGGAGAGCAAATGGTCTCAGCAAATAAGAAGTTTCTTTCTATTCTATCTCTGTTGAAGGCTTTAGGCACAAATGCCTGGTTAAAAGGCTAAGACATATAGTCTTCACTTTCTCTTGAAAAAAATTAAGTGCTTTGGTTCTGTTTCCCATCTGACTGGGAAAAAAAAAAAAAAAAAAAGGGAAACAAACAAAACCTCAGACAACCTGACATACAGCTCTCAGGTTGATGGTCCACAAGACAGGTACCAGGGAGACAAAGTCCCTCCCACTGTAAGTGAAGATCAGGTTCATGAGCATCTGAGGAACCTGAACATACACAAGTCCATGGGATCTGATGAGATGCATCCCAGAGTCCTGAGGGAATTGGCTGATGTAGTTGCCAAGCCAGTCTCCACGATATTCCAAAAGTTATGAAAGTCAGGTGAAGTCCTCAGTGACTGGAAGAAAGGAAACATTATATTCAGTTTTTAAAAGGGTAGAAAGGAGGACCCTGAGAACTACTGACCTGTCAGTCTCACCTCTGTGTCTGGGAAGATAGTGGAACAGATCCTCCTAGAAGCCATGTTGAAGAACATGGAAGACAGGGAAGTGATTCAAGACAAGCAGCATGGCTTTACTAGGGGCAGGTCCTGCCTGACCAACCTAGTGACTTTCTACAATGAAGTAACTGTATCAGTAGACAAGGGAAGAGCTATGGATGCCATCTATCTGGATTTCTGCAAGGCCTTTGACATGGTCCTCCACAAAATCCTTCTCTCTAAGTTGGAGAGATATGGATTTGATGGGTGGATTGTTCAGTAGATAAGAAATTGCCTAGATGGTCACATCCAGAGGGTAGGGGTCAACAGCTCAATATCCAGATGGAAGACAGTGACAAGGGGTGTCCCTCAAAGGTCCATATGGGGACCAATGTTGTTTAATATCTTTATTAATGATATTGACAGTAGGATTGAGTGCACCCTTAGCAAGTTCACTGATGATACCAAGCTGGGTGGTGCAGTCTTATTGCCAGAGTGATGGGATGCCATCCAGAGGGACCTGGACAGGCTGGAGAAGTGGGCCCAGGTGAACCTCATGGGGTTCAATAAGGCCAAGTGGAGGGTCCTGCACCTGGGTCAGGACAATCCTTGTTATCGATACAGGCTGGGAGATTATGTGCTGGAGAACAGCCCTGAGGAAAGGGCTTGGGGGTAGTAGTGGATGAAAAGCTGGACATGAGCCACCAATGTGCATCTGCAGACCAGAAGGCCAACTGCATCCTGGGCTGCATCAAAAGAAGTGTGGCCAGCGGGTCAAGAGAGGTGATTCTGCCCTTCTACTCTCCTCTGGTGAGACTTGACCTGGAATACAGCATTCACTTTTGAAGCCCTCAACATAAGAAGGACGTGTACCTGTTGGATCATGTCCAGAGGAGGACCACAAAAATGATCCAAGGGCTGGAGCACCTCTCCTATGAAGACAGGCTGAGAGGGTTGGGGTTGTTCAGCCTGGAGAACAGAAGGCTCCGGGGGGACCTTATAACAGCCTTCCAGTACCTGAAAGGTGCCTATAAGAAAGCTGTGGAAGAACAAGGGCATGTAGCAATAGGACAAGGGGTAATGGTTTTAAACTTAAAAAGGGTAAATTTAGGTTGCATATTAGGAAAAAGTTGTTCACTATGAGGGTGGTAGATCACTGGAACAGGTTGCCTAGGGAGGTAGTGGAGGCCCCTTCCTTGGAGATATTCAAGGTCAGGCTTGATGGGGCTCTGAACAACCTACTCTAGTAAAGATGTCCCTGCTCACTGCAGGAGGGTTGGACTAGATGACCTTTGAAGGTCCCTTCCAACCCAATACACTCTATGATTCTGTATATACACTACACAGAGAATTATCATAGAATGGTTAGGATTGTAAGGGACATTAAAGATCATCTAGTTCCAACCCCCCTGCCATAAGCAGGGACACCTTCCACTAGACCAGGTTGCTCAAAGCCTCATCCATCCTGGTCTTGAACACTTCCAGGAAGAAGACATCCACAACTTCTCTGGGCAATCTGTTCCAATGTCTTACCACCCTCAAAGTGAATAATTTCTTCCTAAAATCTAACATAAATCTACCCTCTTCCAGTTTGAAGCCATTACCCCTTGTTCTATCACCACCTGCCCTTGTAAAATGTCCCTCCCCAGCCTTCCTGTAGGCCCACTTCAGGTACTGGAAGGCCACTACAAGGTGTCCCCAGAGCCTTCTCTTTTCCAGGCTGAACAGCCCCAATTCAGCCTAACCTGATAGGAGAGGTGCCCAGTCCTTTGATCACCCTGTGGCCCTTTTCTGGACTCAGTCCACTAGGTCCATATCCTTCCTGTGTTGTGGTCACCAGAACCAGATACAGTGTTCCAGGTGGTGTTTCACCTGAGTGGAGTAGAGGCATGGAACACCTCTCTCAATCTGCTGGCCACTATTCTCTTGATGCAGCCCAGGATATGGTTGGCCTTTGGGCTGCAAGCGCACATTGCTGGCTCATGTTGAGTTTCTCATCATCATTACCCCCAAGTCCTTCTCCTCAGGGCTGCTCTCAAGCCATTCATCACCCAGTCTGTTTTTATTATGCTAGGCAGTTGATTGCTCTTTTGTAAATGGCAGTAGGTAAAACTTCTTATATTTCTTTGAAATAAGAATACTGAGTAGGGCTCAGTGCTTCTCTGCAAACTCTCTGCTCAGCCTCTACCCAAAACAGAAGTCTTCACCACTTAGTGTTGGACCTACAGGTTCTAGCAAAGCAAAAGCTCCAGAAAAGTAACTGTATAAAATGGAATATCACCATTTTTCTGGCATTAATATTAATAATAATTCCTCTAAAATGTCTTCTTGGCACTTTAGTTATGTAAGAAGATCTGCAATTTCATTAGTTTACTGTTTGTTTCCTTTATTTCCTGTGTTACTGGGTTGTTCCAATACTAATCTTCCTTTTTTCCCCCTCTGTTCTTCTACTATCTATTACAAAATCCATTCTGACATGCAATAATGAAAGTGAGCTCTAAACAATAAAACAACCCTCCCATACCCAAAGACCCGAACCCTTTCTTACAGACTATTCTTTCTTAGCTTAACATCTGTTTCTAAAATTGAAGTGGGATTCACCAGACAATCTTTCTTTCCATTTCACCAGCACCAACTCTGACCAATCCTCCAGAATCAAAATGAACAGCCCACTATAGGAGTGATATATAGAATCATAGAATATTGTTTTAAGCTGGAAGGGATCCAAAAGGATCATCGAGTCCAACTCTTGCCCTAGCATAGGACAATCCAAAGATTCAGACCATGTGTCTGAGGGCATTGTCCAAATGCTTCTTGAATATTTTCAGGCTTGGTGTCATGACTACCTCCCTAGGGAGCCTGTTCCAGTTCTCCACCACTCTCTGGGTGAAGAATCTTATCCTAATGTCCAACCCAAACCTCCCCTGGCACTTCTTCCTGCCGTTTCCTCTGGTCCTATCACTGGTCACCAGAGAGAAGAGATCAGTGCCTGCCCCTCCTCTTCTCCTTGTGAGGAAGTTATAGACTGTGATGACATCTCCTCCCAGTCTCCTCTTCTCCAGGCTGAACTTCAAGCAGCTTCAGTCTCTCATATAGCTTCCCCTCTAAACCCTTCATCAGTTTTATGGCCCTCCTCTAGACAGTCTGTGATAGCTTTATGTCCTTCTTTTACTGTGATGCCCAAAACTGCACCCAGTATTCAAGGTGAGACCACACCAGTGAAGAGTAGAGCGGGATGATCACCTCCCTCAACAGCTTGCAGTGCAGTGCTTGATGCACCCCAGGACATGGTTGCCCCTCTTGGCTGCCAGCACACCCTGTTGGGTCACGTTCAACTTGCCATCCACCAGAACCCCCAGGCTCCTTTCTGCAGGGCTGTTCTCCAGCCTCTCATTCCCCAGTCTGTGTGTGTGTCCAGGGCTGCCATGTCCCAGGCACAAAATCTAGCACTTGCCCTTATTAATAAAATTCATACAGTTGGTGATTGCCCAGCTCTCTTATTTATCTAGATCTCTCTGCAGGGCCTCTTTGCCCTCAAGAGTGTCCACAGGTCCTCCCAGTTTGGTGTCATCAGCAAACTTTGTTAGCAGTCCTTCAAGTCCTATATCCAAGTCATTGATGAAGACCTTAAAGAGCACTGGCCCCAAGATGGATCCCTGTGGGACCCCACTAGTGAGCAGTCGCCAGTCTGACATAACCCCATTGACTAGAACCTTTTGAGCCTGACCCGTCAGCCAATTGCTCACCCATAGCAGTGTGTTTTTATTCAACTGTATGCAGGACATTTTGTCCAGGAGGATACTGTGAGAGACAGTATCAAAGGCTTTACTGGAGTCCAAAAATATTATATCAACTGGCTTCCCTTGGTCATCTAGGTGGGTAACCTTATCATAGAAAGTAATTAGGTTTCCCAAGCAGGACTTTGTTCTCATGAACCCATGTTGGCTGGAACCAATGAATGTGTTTTATTTCAGTTGTTTTTCAATAGCTCCCAGAACAATTTGTTCCACAATTTCTCTAGGCACACAAGTGACACTTACAGGCCTGCAGTTGCCCAGGGTCTTCCCTGTTGCCCTTCTCGAAGATTGGGCCAACATTTGTCAGCTTCCAGTCAACTAGAACCTCTCCAAATTCCCAAGAGCACTGAAAGATCATTGAGAGAGGTCTTGCTATGACATCTGCTAGCTAGAACCCTCGGATGGATCCCATCAGGCCCCATGACTTAAAGGGATCCAGCTGGAGCAGCAAATCCCACATAAGTTCAGGGCTGGTAGGGAGTTTATAATTCTTGCAGTCATGGTTCTCTAGCCCAGGGCTCTGGAGGTTTCTGAGCCTATCCTTGGTGTTGAAGACTGAGGGAAAGAAAGCATTGAAAGTGTCTGCTTTGTCTGTATCCCTAATTGTGAGGTGACCATGCTCATCAAGTACTGGGTCAATGTTATTTCTGGTCTGCCTTTTGCTTTTATCATATTTTTAAAAGCCCTTTTTATTGTCTTTCATAGTACTAGCCAGCTTTAACTCTAATCAAGTTCTAATCAAGCTTTGGCCACACAGATTTCCTCCCTGCAGTGATGAACTGTATCTCTGTAGTCCTTCCATATTGCCTGACCTTGCTTCCACTGGCCATACACTTTATTTTTCTGAAGAAAATCCCTGCTCAGCCAAGGTGGCCTTCTGCCTCGCCTGCTTGACTTCTGTCATTTTGGGATTGCCTGCTCCTGTGCTCTTAGGAGGTGCTACTTAAAAAGTGACCAGCACTGGTGGACTCCAGCACCTTCAAAAGCGTTTTCCCAAGGGAACTTACTAAGTAGTTCCTTGAGCAACCTGAACTCCACTCTCCCCATATCTAGAGTTTAGGTCTTGCTGGTAGTTACTGTAGATTTTGAACTTGAGTGCTTCATGGTCACTGTGGCCAAGGCAGCCACCAATCACCATTTCACCCACAAGACCCTTTCTGTTAGCAAGCAACAAGTCGAGGAAGGCACCTTTCCTGGTTGGTTCCCTTAGAACCTGTGCCAAGAAGTTATCATCCAGTTGGTTTAGGAATCCTCTGGACCTGTTTGTACCAGCTGTGTGGTATTCCCAGTTGACATCCAGCAGGTTGAAGTTCTCCATAAAGTCTAGGGCAGATGACTTAGAGGCATCCTTTATTCTTTAAAGAATAGCTCATCAATGGCATCATTGTGGCTGGGTGGCCTATAGTAGACTCCCATGATGACATCTGCATTATTTATCTCTCCCTTAATCCTTACCTAGAGGCTCTCAAGTGTGCCATTGTCAATTGCAAGCTCCATGCACTCCAGTCCCTCCTCTGCATACAGTGCAACCCTTCTGCCTCACCTGGCTTGCCTATCTCTCCTGAAGAGCCAGTAACCATCCATCATGGCACACCAGTCACAGGACTTATCCCACTAAGTTTCAGTTATGTTAATGATGTCACATCTCTGCGACTGGGCCAGGGCTTCTAGCTCTTCTTGTTTGTTTCTCATGCTGCATGCATTTGTGTAGAAGCACTTCAGGTGAAGCTCATCATGCCTATCACCTTGTGGACCCCTCTGAGGAATCCCACCAGCACACACCCACCTCAAATTTAGGCAAGCCATGCCGTTGCTCATCACAGACTAGCTTGTTACTGTCCCTTTCCCCCTTCCAATGTAGTTTAAAACTCTGTCGACCAGTCCTGCAAGTTCTTGGGCAAAAATTCTTTTCCCCTTCTGGGGGGAAAAGAATTAGATGTCAATGGACCTGGTGCTGAATAAACCATCCCATGAGAGAAAAAACCCAAAGTTCTGCTGATGACACCAGCCTTAGAGCCACATATTGATCAGCTGGGTCTGCTTGTTCTGTTCAATATTATTCCTTGCTGAAGAAAGGATAGACAAAAACACTACCTGAGCACCTGATCCTTTAATCATCCACCCCAAGGCTCTGAAATCCCTTTTGATTGCCTTTGGGTTTCTCTTGGTTACCTCTTCACTGTCAACATGAAAGACCAATAGTGGGTAATAGTCTGAGGACCTTACTGACTAAGGAGTTTTCCAGTAATGTCTCTCACCCTGGCCCCAGAGAGGCAGAAGACTTCCTTGTGGGTTGGGTCTGGTAAGCATATCAGACTCTGTTCCCTTCAGAAGGGAGTCACCTATGACAACTACCCTTATCCTTCTTTTCTTTTCTTTTCTTTTCTTTTCTTTTCTTTTCTTTTCTTTTCTTTTCTTTTCTTTTCTTTTCTTTTCTTTTCTTTTCTTTTCTTTTCTTTTCTTTTCTTTTCTTTTCTTTTCTTTTCTTTTCTTTTCTTTTCTTTTCTTTTCTTTTCTTTTCTTTTCTTTTCTTTTCTGTTGTGATTCAGGGAATAGGCTGCCCAGATGACCCCTCCATTCCAGAAGGACCTAGGTCCACATCATTATTTATCTGCCCTTCCAATTCCAGGGCCTCATACCTGTTGCTTACAGGCACCTGGGAAGGTGAGACAGACTTAGAGTGGATTCACCTGCTGCCCTGAGCAGTAACCTGCTTCCATCCTCCCCCATCTCCTTGGTATCCTCCTTCTGCCTGGTGGTGAGAGGGTGTGGGTACCTTTGTCTCCTGTGCCATAGTTGGCTGGTGCATCTGTCTCTGCGATGGTAGAGTACTGTTCCACCAATGAATCTCCACCTTAGACTCTCTGATACTCCTCAGCCTGGACACCTCCCTAAGCTCTCTCACCAGGGTCAGCAACTCCTTTACTTGGACACATCTCCTGCAGGAATGCTCACTGCTGTCATCTGACACTGGCCTGAAACTCGGACACACGCTGCCTCCCAAGGCCTGGATGGCCACATGTTTTCTTAGAATCATAGAATGGTTTGGGCTGGAAGGGACCTTAAAGATCATCTAGTTCCAACCCCCCTGCAATGATCGGGGACACTCCCCACTAGACCGGGTCGCTCAAAGCCTCATCCAACCTAGATGAGGGCCAGTCTTGAAGGCTGTTTGCGTGGCTGCATCAGTTCTTGCAGCTGGAGGGGCTGCAAGAGACACTGAGGGCGCAGCTTTTTGTGGGTAGAGACCGTGGCTCCTGCTGTTCTCAGCTCCTTGCTGGTGGGTTGCAGCCTCTGAAGTAGCAGCACCTGTCCTGCTCTCTCTGCCTGGGCAAACTGCCATCCCATGCCCTTCTGACACCCCACATCCTGGTCACCGCGCTCCTGGTCCCTTCGCTTTCCCTGGGGGCCATTTAAATCCCCTGACCGGACCCACCCTTGGAAATAACTTATTTTCAGAATTCAGAGAATTTTGAATTTGAACGTGTTTAAATTATGTACAATGTATGCAAACTGTACTTTGCATGTTTTCAAAAGTGTAAGCAATTCTGATTCCTTATTTTAGTAACAGGATCATCAGTAACATGCAGTGGTGCTTTCATACAGCAAAAAAATATTCTCCAGTAGATATATCACTGTACTCGAGAGAAAAATATTCATTCTTTCAGATGACTATATCTTATACAGCTTTCTGTAGGATACATTCTGTACTTACTTTAAAGCAATACTGCCTGAGAATGATAATTCAATTTAGAGTCTCTGCAACATGGTTCCTTAATACCACATTTGAAGAGAGAAGCTGACAAGCATGTCATAGTTTTCTAAAAGCATGATGGTTATAGCATCTGCTAGTTGTCCCAAGATTGTTTTTGATCTTTATGTATGTACAAAAAATACTATATTTTTGGAAGGCAAATAGAATGGTAGTAGTTTATAATGTCACCCAAAACAGAAATACAGTGTATATCTCTACAAATACACAAAAAAGATCATTTTAAGCTTTCTACAGAAGATGCTTTTTCCCAGGTGGTCAATTGCTCTTGTCATCTGTTATTTTTGAAAATGCACAGAATTTAATAGATGAGGTATATCACACTAACTACATTAGGAACACACCAGCTGTCAATATGGCTTCAACCCAACAGCATCTTATGGGAAAAGCAAATTCCGAAATGGAGACAGTATACTATTAGTCTGATAGAATTATTATAAGTTTTGCCATCTGTTGCATATTGCACAATTAATTGTGATTTGTACCAACAGATATTTTCTAAAATCCACATTTTCTCTTTTACACAAGAAACAACAAAGCAGAATAGCAACACATTACTTCAAGTAATGATGTACCTATGCTTGAGCTAAATCAGATAAGCTTCACCCTGGTTTAACAGGGTAGATAGCCAGGGTCCTTATTACAGTAAATTAATCTAAAAATATCAGTGTCAGTACAGAAAAATTACAAATCAGAATTATCTATTCTTGCTTGAAAAACTTACTGATTTTGCTTTTAGAAGTTATTCCACTGTGTAGTCATCTACTATTTATGTTTAACATTTCAAAGTCCATCAGTTGAAGGCTATTGGATTTTAATTACAGGAATCTATTTAATCAAACATAAATGTAAAAACTACAAACATTTCAAAATGTTCCATGGCTAAATCTAAACTATAGAGATATTTCTTGCATGTAAAATTAAAAGCCTAGTCAATGTGTTTAATATGAAGCAACATGACAGATTTTAAGTTTATATCAGAAAAAAATAAAGAAAAAAATAATTAGGTTTGGGTCTTGGTTTTGGTTTTTTAAGGTTTATTTTTTGATTATATTTTTTTCCACCTCATAGCCCTAGTTTTTTGTGTTCATGCCTTTGTTTAATTCTTTCTTTTTTTAATTATTTCTTTCAGCATGATCCTGATCTGTTGGCAAGTGAAAGGCCTAGTTCTACTCCCAGCTATTATTCTTGAATATTGGCTTTTTGCCTATTACTTTAATAGGCTCTGTATAGGGTTATGGGTCCATTGTAGTTATTTAGAAGTAAGATGAGACTCATAGAAGCAAATTCATAGTCAGAAAAGTCTTTGATAACATTTGTGACACTGAAAACATAAGTCAAAGTTTTTCAAAAGAAGTCCTAGAAATATTGTATAATTTAAATTTTTTCATTCTTCTCATCTTAAACTAAATTTTTGCTTTACCTGAAGGTGAGCCATCAGTCATGTCAGCTTTGCGCAAGGTGATCAAACAGGGCTTAAAGCAAAAGGAAAAACTGTTAACAATAGATATTTTGTATTGCCTAAACCATAAGCTGTGTTCAATGTTTAGCTTTCTCAAAAGCTTCTCTACTTACTCACAGATATGAGTTACCTCAAACATAGACCTGCAACTAGCGGTGTTCCCCAGGGGTTGGTGCTGGGTCCAGTATTGTTTAACATCTTCATCAACGACCTGGATGTAGGGTCCGCCCTCAGCAAGTTTGTTGATGATACAAAGTTGGGAGGAGTGGCTGACACAACAGAAGGCTGTGCTGCCATTCAACGAGACCTGGACAGGCTGGAGAGTTGGGCAGAAAATAACATGATGAGGTTCAACAAGAGCAAGTGCAGAGTCATTCACCTCAGGAGGAATAACCACATGCACCAGTACAAGTTAGGGGCTGACCTGCTGGACAGGAGCTCTGTGGAAAAGAACCTGGGTGTGCTGGTGGACAGCAGGTTGGCCATGAGCCAGCAGTGTGCCTTGTGGCCAGGAAGGCCAACAGTATCCTGGGATGCATTAAAAAGAGCATGGCCAGCAGGTCCAGGGAGGTTCTCCTCCCCCTCTACTCTGCCCTGGTGAGGCCACATCTGGAATATTGTGTCCAGTTTTGGGCACCTCAGTTCAAGAGGGACAGGGATCTTCTGGAGAGAGTCCAGTGGAGGACCACAAAGATGATGAGAGGCCTGGAGCATCTGCCTTATGAGGAGAGGCTGGGACAGCTGGAGCTCTTCAGCCTGGAGAAGAGAAGATTGACAGGGGTCCTTAAACATGTCTATAAATATCTGAAATGTGGGGGCCATATGGATGGGGCTCGGCTCTTTTTGTTGGTGGCTGGTGACAGGACAAGGGTCAATGGGTAAAAACTGGAACACTAAAAGTTCCATACAAACTTAAGGAAAAAAATATTTACTATGAGGGTGACAGAGCACTGGAATAGGCTGCCCAGAGAGGTTGTGGAGTCTCCATCTCTGGAGATGTTCAAAACCCACCTGGACACTTTCCTATGTAACCTGTTGTAAGGAACCTGCTTTGGCAGGGAGGCTGGACTAGATGATCTCCTGAGGTCCCTTCCAACCCCTACCATTCTGTGATTCTGTGATTCTGTGATAGAGCACGGAGAAGGCAACTAGTGTCAAATCCAAATAATCTTCAGAGATGCCATTTAACCAAAGACTTTATACAAGGTTTTTTCCTTTTACTAGCACCAAATTTGTGTAGAGGTTTGCATATTAAAAATAACATCTCAGTTTTACTTATTGGTCCTTTGGTAACAGCATCACTAAAAAAAAAAATCCCAAACAAATCCAAGTACAAACAAAAAAACACACACAAAAAAACCCCAGAGATAATAAAAAACATCTGTGTATGATATTCACATATGTGTCTGATTTCTTCCTTGTAAGGAAATTGCTTCATTTCACATAGGCTGTAGTTTCTAAATTATTCAAAGTGTGTAAAGTCAGGTAAGAAATACTGTAATAATCCAGGCAGAAGACAAATGCAAGAAACACAGTAGCAAGGAAAGGACTTCAGACAAGAAGTCATATCATCCTACACAAATACAGTGAGCAAAGCTGCTATCTTTCAACAATAATTATGATGATTAACAGAAATCTGATTAGTAAATATTAGTGATGAAAGCGAGGGACTCAGGTGGGTGCATTCAACCTTTTTGATGTATTTCTGTTGCTTTATCAAGAATCACAGAATAGTTGAGGTTGGGAAGGACCTCTGGAGGTTGTCTGGTACAACCTCCCCCTCAAGCAGGGGCAACTACAGCCAGCTGCATAAGACCATGTCCAGAAATTTTTAAATATCTCTAAGGAGGAAGACTTCACACTGTCCTTTTCTTGCCCATCAAGCTCACCTCTATTTTATCTCATTGAACTATAGACAGCTGGCTTTTATCAATATCCCAAACAAAACTGTATATAGGAGAATCACTGAGTTGGAGTACTCCAGAGACAATGAGAGACAAAGAGAAAAATCTTTGTCTTCCTTGTATTGAAGAAATTATAATTTCTGCTTCTTCCCCTGCTAATCTCATAGCTTCATTAACCGATTAATGAAGAGAAAATAAAACAGAATTCTGCAGAGCCTAACATGAGAGGGGCTTCACTATAGGAAATGACTGTCCAATGTTCAAAAGTCTCTGGAAAATTCAAGAAATAAAAATTAAGCTATCTTATCACAGTAAGAACACTTTTTCTCAACTTGACAATCATATCAACTCATGACTGCTCAGATCATTGTAGGGATTTGATATCTACAGTAATAAAAGGATGTTTTGTGTTGGATTTTTTTTTTTTGTTTTGTGGATTTTTCTTCACTGTTTGGCAATCAAAACTGGTATTTTTTACACCACCAGTTACTAATCTAATAACTAATACATAACAAACTCAGAAACAGATGAAAAACAGGATTTCAGTCTACCAGGAAAAAAAGCAATGTGCTTTCCAAGATAGACAATGAAAAATGTATCTACTGGCTCTAACAGCTTCTTGAGCATTTGCTATGACAAGAACTTTTTAGAAGTCAGTATCATGTCCATTAATACTAGAGCTAATTTCCCCAATTGGTCCTTAAGCTACATATGAAATTCTATAAGAAATACAGCATTCTATAAGAAATACAGAATTCTATAAGAAATACATAGAGCACTATATCTGTCCTTTTATAATTTCCTATATTTTTATAAAGAATTTGATTGACAGGCCAAATTAAGAAGGATGGGTTTGGGGTTTTTTATTTTTGTGAAAGTATCTGTGTTTCTGGAGCTGTCAGTAGGAAAGTTCTGTATGTTTTATGAGTACAGTCACCAGGCCACCACTGTGCCTGAATGGATGTGGAGAGATATTATTACAAATGCACAGAAGATTTTTGTCAAACAAAGTTACCTAGACACATTTCAAATGTATTGCCAAGATTATGGCATTGCTGGCATACAACCAAAAAGCTTTGCTTTTGCCCAGTGCTATAAAAAATATTTTATAAGATTAATTATTAAACTGCAGCATTAACCAAAGGCTTCTATATGGGCTTTGTTTTAGAGAAGACACATTTACAACAAATCTTGAATAATTTTAAATTCTAGTGACAAATTTGGGCGCTATATAAAATATTCTCTACGAAAAAGACACCTATTGCCATGCTGTGCTTCTCTAAGACATTCTGTGTTTCACATTGATTAGTGGAACATCACATTTTTCTTTTTAATTATCAAGGCCTGTAGACTAGCATTTTAATTCTTGGTCATTATTAGAGCGACCAGTCAACTGAGATTCATGTTCTGGCAACAGCTTTCTCTTCCCTTTCTCCTTACAAGCTCTTGAGTTCAAAGAGCTTTATCAATCACATTTTCAAGCCAATTACATTAATCTGGCCCTTTTGGATGCCCTTAACAGCTTTCTGAAAATGAAAATATGTCAGACTGCTAGGAACTGAATCCAGATTCCTCACATAATGACAGAACCTGCCAGGGACTTTAATGTTTCTCTATCTCTCATTTTATCCTTTGATCAAATAGCAGCTCCAGTAAAGTTCAAGGTTCTTCTCTTTCTGTAAAGCAGCTCCTCCTATTTTTATTTTTTGAAGCTAGCACCAGGTCCACTTATCTGTTACTTTCCAGCTCTCTCTTTGGGTCTCAACGCAATGGTCAGGCCTCTGTCCTTATAGGACATACTATTTTCTGAAGGATATGGTAATGGAACATTGTTTCACAACCACAGATTTTGGCATGAGATAGTATCTTTAAAATCCACTGCAAAATAGGATAGTGAACTTAGATCTGTGACTTTTCAATTTTTCAACTCATTCTTTCTCTCTTTCTACATTGCTATTATATAAGCAGTTGTATTTCTAGCTCAGCACTCTTTTCTTTGTAGGTTATTTTCTATAGGAGTAGGTAAACCTAATCCATCTGATTCTAGACTGTTGGTGTCTCTGTGTAGCGATAACTCCAGCAGATACATATTTCTGCTATGTGTTGGCAAAAAAGCACTAAAGAGCCCTGATATCACCTCTACCTGTAAGGGCTTTTGTAGTGATTATGAGTTCCCTCCTAACTCAGTCGGAAAGATCACTATCCAAACAGTAGCACTCAGACTCATAGTACTTCTTTGTGTGTTCACATTAGAAATTTCCTCCATTTTTATTTTCAAATGGCCCTTCTCTTTCCTTGTGTTGCCTTCTGTTGCTTGAATCTGTTCTTCCAGGAATTAGTAGTAACCCAGATTTTAATTTTAAATACAGAGTTTATGTTTAGATAAAACATAAAACCGGTGGCCTAATTATAACTATGACTTTTTTTCCCTGAAAAGCCAAGTTACTGTTGCTGCCCTAAACCAGACTGTTGGCTTTTTAATACTGTAACCATGTACTTTACCCATTTTGTTTATAAAGAAATTATTACTATTGTCTTCCTGTTTTAAATCACAGCAGGATGTTAAATATTTTTATTTCACCTTTGTGATGAAGTGACTTCTGCAATGCTATGTCATTTATGAGTTTTTTGGGAAAACTGGACAAAAAAACCCAAACAATTATGTAAATACAAGATAATTCAGAATAGCATTTGCTCTTTGAAATTGAAATAGTAAATACTTGTTTAACTGGATGTCTTTAGTAATGATTATTCTTGTGTTTCTGAATTTTTCAAATTCATTGCCAGAAGCTAATAGAGAAGAACCCATGGGACAAAAGAAAACAGATCTGCACTGAAGGTCTAGCTTGAATGAACTGTCAGAACGAACTTTCCTTCCCTACAATTAATTTCCTGTCTACTGTTATCCTAGCAAGCCAAAAGGCATATGCATGACTCCCAAAACAGAAAAAACTCTATGCATGGTTGCCACTGTATCTGGCAGTGAGTCAGGGGCATAGATTCCCTGCATAGAACTAAGGAAGATTTACATGTCTAAGAGTATGGTCAAAAATAGTCAGCATACTGAACAAGTAGCTGGTAAATTAACACCAAAACCAAACCGTTGCAGAACTTGCACCTCAGCCTAGAATTTGGGATGACTTTTGGGTAGCTGCCTCTTCTACTTGAATACTTGAGGAATAAGGGTCCACTTTTAAAACCTCCTGCTGATGCTATTTTGCATTTTTATGCAGAAGATGCCACAAGCATCTCTGCAGGGATTGTTTACTTGGGCTCAGAGGCGTATTTTCAAGATATGAATTCCTGCCTACCTAGGGAGAAGCCTGAGCACTCAAGTGCTGTCGGTGCACAGAAAACTCAACATCTTAGTCAAAAACCACAGGCTGCAAAACAGAGGCAGCATCTGGAAACAAGGAATCTCTCAACCAAACAAATGCCTGAGCCAGCAGTCTTGTATTAAGATGCTTGCTAGCATTGCTGTCCTTTCCCTGAGGATTCTTGGGCTGATCATTGAGCAGTGGCTCAGCTTCAATGAAGACGGAGACAAACTGGTCTTTTCCTTCTCTTCACGCAGCAGCCTTAGAGGTTAATAAACTTGTATGGAAAATGTGAACTTAAATATTCTCTTTACCTCCCATTGTTTTCCATCAAAGCTATAGGAACATGAAGATCCAGACATACTGAGAAAATTTCTTCTTCCTTGTCCTGATTTTGCTAAGATAGAGTTAATTTTCTTCTCAGTAGTTAGAATAGCTGTGTTTTGGTTCCAATGCAACACTTGTTATGAGAAGAACATTGATAAAAGTATTAATGTTATTAGTTGCTGCTGGAGCTCAAGGTCACCATGTTTGTCTAGTTCCCAGCTGCATTAGGACTGGGAGGGAGAAGCGTAGTGAATAGCAAAACCCAAAACTGGAATTTGGATGTGCCAATGAAATATTCCATATCCTATAACGTCATGTTTAGTATATTATCCTGGGCTTGCCAGAAAGGGGAAGGGATTTGGGCTGGTTTTCGCTTGGGCTCTCCCTCTTCCAGGATTGCGGTTTCGGTTCGGGATTGTTGCTCCTCCAGGATTGTTATCTGGGAATGGGCCGGGCTTAGTCAGCGGGTGGTGAGCAGTTGCACTGGGTTATCACTCACTTGTATATTTTATTACTGTTATCATTATCACTACTATTTTAATATTAGGGTTTTTTCAGTTTCCTTTTATTTCTATTATTAAACTGTTCTTATCTAAACCTACAAGCCTCCTAATCCTTGTCCCAAATCCTCTCCCCTATCCCCTGGGGGTGGGGGGGAAGTGGGTGAACAGCTGTGTTGGCTGCTAGACAAGGGCTAGCCCTGTCAAACTATCACAACCCTCAACTGAAAAGTATGTGCTTTTCATTTGAGATATAAAAGCAAGCTGTATATTAAGTATTGCACCATAGCATTCTATAATTCCTCAGAAAATTTACAAATGCCTTAATAGGAAAAACATGTTCATAGAAGTTTCAGCCCTTTCCTAAGATTCTCAGGGCCAAATTTATCTGGGATCAACATTCCATCAAAAGCATATAGTATAAAAAAAAAAAAAAAAAAAAAAAGGACCCCCCACCCCAATCATTGTATCATTCTTGGTGTCTAGTGTGACTCCTTAGTTTTTTGGCCATCTCTCCCATGAAGAATTGTACAGTTTCATAAGCCAGCTACAGTCCTTTACCATTACCAGTGCTGCTCTGATGTCTCCATATCATTGTTCCTGCCCTGCCTTTGGCAAGCAAGGGGTCAGTGAGAGCCCTTTCAACCTGTCTTGTGCCTGTTAGAGATACCAGTTTCTGGGATTTAATTCCAGCAAGGATAAATATGTTGTTGAACCAGGGACCTGGGACAAAATCTTCAATTTAATGTCTAAACAGTATTTTGATGTCCTGTTATTTATCTCCATGCTGTCTTAAAACAGAATGACTCAATTTTATTTGCTCTTAGATTTCTAAAACACAGGCTGTTAACCAAATGGAAAGCTAAAAAGCTACCAGCCCAATGGTTACTGAATCATCTACTGAAATTTCTGTAGTTTCTGCATACCCGCCTAAGTATGTTTAGAGGTAAAGTTTTGCAAATGAATGAAAAAGTCACTAATTGTGGCTATTTGCAGAAGCCTTTTCTTGTAGAAGTCACTATTTGTAGAACTCCCAGTGTATTCATTCTTCTGATCAGGAACTACAACTGCCAATCTTCTCTAAATATGAAGTTGTATGTTACTCATTTAAATAACTACAATTCCTGTCAGATGTTTACAATATTTTTAACCTTTTCCTGGAATAAATCTGTACTACTACAAAAAATTCTGTCTGTATTAAAAGATTTTTATTTTAAGCTTGTTTACACATTTTACAAATTGCTGAGGCATTATTTATATAGTTTCTTTGTATAGGATATGATTTATCAGTTCTTGCAATCTTCTGTGTGATGGAGACCTTAGAGATATCATCAGAATGTCAAGTATTGAAATTATAAAGATGTTCAGCACACCTAAATAAAGTCTCTTTGGTGTAGATGATAGGAGCTGGAATAGAACTGTCAGAGCCAAATTTATGAAAGCTCTTCACAGGGCAGTGAATATACTCTTTAAATATATAATAAACCCTCCTTACAGATGGAGAAAAAAGCTGCTGCTGCTGCTGCTGCAGGGACAGAGCAAAAAAGTTGCCGCTTTTGTCATCAGTTAAAGGCAGCGGTTGTGATGGGAATGGCATCACCAGCACTGTCACCATCAGCACTGCTGATAAATCTGTGGAACTGTAAGGAGACATGAAAATATTAAGAGGGAGAAAGTTTATTTAATAATTAAAAAGCTTTTCCACTTTTGAAAAAGGAAATTTAATGCATATGATGCTACATGAAGGAAGCTCTTATGAAATAAAAAGTTGAAATTTATTCTACAGTTCCACGTTCAAGTCTAAAACATGAAAAGCATGCGAATTTCCAGATGAGATAAAATACTACAGTTTCAATGTTTTTTTCTTGTACTTATGTGGTTATAACAATGATGGTTTAAGAATATAGCAGTGTAGGGTTTGGAGGAATATTAATACATTTTACTAGGCCAATGACTGTTCAAAAACAACGAAAAAAACCCCACTTTCAATTAGACAATCTTTTCTTTGGACTTTCAGATCTGATCTTTTAAGACAGGTTAAGAAACAGTGACAATACTATTAATTATAGCATACATATTACAGAAAATTAAATACGATCTTTGTAATTTTTTTCACATTTTTAATATAAGATCCTCCTTTGTGCTGACAGATTACTTTATAAACAGAACAACAAATGCAAGAATAATGAGATCATAAGTATCTAATATTTATGTACAGATGTCCTTCAGAAATTGCCTTACTGCAGAACTAGCTGGGGAGGCAAAAGAGGTGCTGGTATTTTATTTTTGTGAAAAAAGAAAAAATCCTATCATTTTCTCTTGAATGTATTTTTAAGGCCAGACAACAAGTGTTTATTGAGCTTGTCATCTGCAAATATTTTTTGTCAAGTATAGCCATCATCATTAGCTGTCATTGCAGAACAGTTGCAAGCAGTAATATTACGTATTCAGGAGCAAAAGCAGCTATCAGCTATACAGGAATTTGAAGTTTTGCTTTTTCTAGTGCATGTACTGCAGTTTGGGATCCTTTGTCCTAACCCATTCAATCTTTGTTTTACCTATAATATCTCTCATTAGCCAGCATGTGATAGTTTTTAGAATTATGTTTGGCACTGTACACACACTTGGTATATGAGCAGTGTTATTCATACTTTTCTTTTCCCTCAAGGTCAAGAAAGTTTCCTTTGAGCATTCCAGCTACTTTTTGAACTAATAATCCATCTGCCTAGTCATTTAGCTGCCTTTACAAGATTTCATCTTGGTGCTTACCAGTACACGCTTTGAATGCATCATTAGGGTATTTATAAATGATGCATACATGTCTATTCCTTCCTTAGTAATATAAGGACAAATATACATTTAAATGCATATAGATGTAATTACAGCTATGGGGGGAAAAAAAAAAAAAAAAGAAAAGAAAAAATAGAAGAGAAAAGAAGAGAAAAGAAGAGAAAAGAAGAGAAAAGAAGAGAAAAGAAGAAAAGAAAAGAAAAAAGAAAAGAAAAAAGAAAAGAAAAGAAAAGAAAAGAAAAGAAAAGAAAAGAAAAGAAAAGAAAAGAAAAGAAAAGAAAAGAAAAGAAAAGAAAAGAAAAGAAAAGAAAAGAAAAGAAAAGAAAAGAAAAGAAAAGAAAAGAAAAGAAAAGAAAAGAAAGAAAAGAAAAGAAAAGAAAAGAAAAGAAAAGAAAAGAAAAGAAAAGAAAAGAAAAGAAAAGAAAAGAAAAGAAAAGAAAAGAAAAGAAAAGAAAAGAAAAGAAAAGAAAAGAAAAGAAAAGAAAAGAAAAGAAAAGAAGGCTATTACTTAAATAATGGTCCAGTGAAGGGGAAGATTTGAGTTTAATTTTGCCTTTTAATTGCTTCAGTTTTGCCCATATATGGACAATTTACAGATATTGAAAAATCTACAAAACCAGAAAACCGGAAATATATCTGTCTAAACAAATATAATGGCAATTGTTTGTCTGTTGTTGTTTTGCTGTTGTTGTTATTTAGGGTTTGTTTTGTTTTGTTTTGTTTATGTCCTGACATTAAATTTACCTTTAATAATATTGTTAGATTAATTTTATTTAAAGCATTTACAAACTTAGGACACAAGGCACTAACAGGCCTTCACTGCTCTGAGCAGCCTCACCTGGAAAGCACACCCCTGTTCATAACCCTGATCTACATCAGTGGTATGCCTGTGTTCAACCTTGTCTCTGGCTAGTCTCATTTACTGAACAGCCTTCCTGAATGGACCCTACTCCTGACTCATTACTTTGCCTTACTGGGACTGTGATAGACCCTGTCCACATCATGGGGACAGTGGAATTGAGACTGAGTGTCATGTCCCGGCCTGTGTTAATGGTTCACTCTTTATTCCTGGCTTGCTTGTCCTCATGGAGCATCCCCACTCTTGCTTTTGCCTGACCCTTGTATATGTTCCAAATCCTTCAGAAAAACTGATAGTTTTCTGGATTATAAACTAATCACAACATACACACAAAAGTCAGTATCAATGTTGAGTGTATGACAGAATTTAAACAGATTGCAGCATCTTTCCAAACAAGAAGTCACACCTAGTATTAATTTTAAACAACAAAATATTTTTAGACCCTTTTTCTTATTCAAATTTCCAGCAAGTAAATGTCCTAACAGTTATAATGATGATGCAAACCACAATAAAAATAATAAGATTATAGTGTCGCTAAGCAACACAAAATTAAGTCAGTTACTCATGACTACCTACACCGGTAGGTCTCAGAAATGTTCTGACAAACAGAGTCTTGACCAAATCAATAACAAAAAAACCTGACGTAGACAATTGTAAGTATAAGTACATCCAGAACAATGATGTAGCTCGAAGCCATTTCAAGGTCTTGTTCAAGGTGTTTTAGTTGACCCTCTTTTGCACAGGAAGGTTGAACTAGATGATTTCCAGAGGTCACTCTGAACTCCTTCTTTCTGTGATTCTGTGATTTGAAAGTTTCATAAGTAAATTCCTCATCCTTTTGACTCTTACAAAACACACTAGCTTCTGACTACTCAAGTTTCACTTTCAATTCTCATGGACCATGATGGATAACCACATGTACATCTCAATGGTTCAGCTTCTCCTACCAAGCAGGTCTAAAGATCTTTCCCCACACCGCACCTTTACATTCATATTAGCTCTGTACACCTGATATGCTGCTTGTTTGTTTTATGTCCCCATTAGCTTACATTTAGGACCTAAATATAGAATCTTAATTCCACTCAAAGAAACTACTGTGCAAGCTCTGAAATGAATAAAAAAATGTCTGACACACAATCTCAGCAAAGATTTTTAGTTCAAGATCCATCAGTAATGGAGACGGCAATGTGCGCTTGCAGCCCAGAAGGCCAACCATGTCTTGGGCTGCATCAAGAGAAGCGTAGTCAGCAAGTCGAGGAAGGTGATTCTCCCCCTCTACTCTGCTCTTGTAAGGCCCCACATGGAGTACTGAATGAGGCCAGAGGAGGGTCACGAGGATGATCCAAGGGCTGGAACACCTCTCCTATGAGGACAGGCTGAGAGAGGTGGGGCTGTTCAGACTGGAAAAGAGAAGGCTCTCGAGAGATCTTATAGTGGCCTTCCAGTACCTGACAGGGGCCTACAAGAAAGCTGGGGAGTGACATTTTACAAAGGCAGGTAGTGATAGAACAAGGGGTAATGGCTTTAAATTGGAAGAGGATAGGTTTAGATTAGATATTAGGAAGAAATTCTTTCCTGTGAGGGTGGTGAGACACTGGAACTGGTTGCCCAGAGAAGTTGTGGATGCTCCTCCCTGGAAGTGTTCAAGGCCAGACTGGATGAGGCTTTGAGCAACCTGGTCTAGTGGAAGGTGTCCCTGCTCATGGCAGGGGGGTTGGAACTAGATGATCTTCAAGGTCCCTTCCAGCCCAAACCATTCTATGATTCTATGATTTTGTTATAATTGTGAAGTACTTTGATATTTACAGAAGACAATAATGAGAAATACCATAAAATATGGTAAACTATGAATGAAAATCTTATGTCTGGAGATAGCACAGTTGTTTATGAGTTCAGCCACTTCTCATCCTGCAGTAAGGAAGATTTTTGGGTCAACAGGATCACCTTCACTCACTCAAAAACACTAATCAACCACATTGCTTCAGATACTTCAGTTAAAATGCAAGTATACAGCAAATTCTATTTCATTAAAGGAATACATGGTTAGAAGGTCACTGGCAAATAATGGATTTAATCTCAGAATAAGATATAATTTTGCTTAACTTCAGCTGTCCTCTGAGTTAAATGTTTGTATTCTTATTACAGAGGAAAGTGGAAGACACTTTAAAATGAGTAAACCATCTGATTTTAAACATTTGCTCTTGGATGGGAAGAATACTGTAAAAATCCCAGTTTTTCTCTACTGAGAAAACTATAGAGTTTAGCCAACTAACTCAAATGTATGTGTATACCTTGTAGGTGTTTACATCTGTTCAGGTAACAATTTAAATTCCAAAATGGAAACCAAAGTGTAATTAGATTAAAATATTTTGTAAGTATTTACTTCTTATTACTGTGACCTCTGTTCTTCCTTGTGCAAATACGTACGGACAATTAACACACCTTTATTACTTCCTTCTTAGAATAAAAACTGTATTATTCCTTGATTTCCAGCAGAGATAATTAGGACCACCCTAGTACTACCCAGTACCTAATTACTCCTATGTACATGGAATTATGTGAGATACTGCAGTTGAATAACATAAGTAAGGCTCCATTCAGTTGGTATAGGTGCAAGGTTGGAGGTCCTAGTCTCAGTAACTGATTCATGTAGACTTTCTGTGACCAAGTTTCATGTGGCCTCCCAGGTTCACCAATACATGATGCCTTAAGGATTAGATTCTGACATCCTAGTGAGAATTTCTCATAGGAAAATGTCATTAGTAGTTTATACATATTAGGAAAATAAAATGTGCTTCTTACTGGTGTAATCAGTGTTTCATTATGACTGAAAGCAGCAAAAATATTTAAGCATCTCACTACTTGCTCAAAGAGTTAAATCTGAAAGTGTATGAAAGCCAAGACTGTGATTAGACATCTTAGGTTCCTATATTTATGTGATTCTAAATATGCCTTAGATAGCTCATCTTGGCTTCACAAAATTTAAATAGGCAGCTGTCAAGAGTGGTTTTGTATGTCCCATACACAAAAGATCCCTGATTTATTCCTATTAAAACCATATTTCAAAATGTTGAACAGTCGCCCTAATCTGATATCTCAAGATTGTTCATTATTAAAGTCTGTTATCAGCATATAATATGATTTTAACAACTTCCTTAGTTTAATTTTAAATTTGAATATTCATGTGCTGTATTACGAATACTAATCAGAATAATGACTATTTATACACTTGTTCACCTCCCCACATCACAATTTTCAATGTTTGCTTTAGGACCACTTCTGTGACAGCATCCCATCATTTGATACTCTAGATATACATGTTCTATCATTAAGTAGCTGATACTCTGCATTTATGGTACAGAGAAAGAAGGTGCCAGATCTGGGACTATGAGTTGCATGTGTTCTCAGAGCCAGGTGTCCAAGTTTTATGTTCATCAGCATTCAAATACTGAAGTAATGGGCCACACGTTTATGGCATATGAAGAAGGAACTATTATTTGAAACCTTCACTTTACTGATGGTGAATGCTTCAAATGGAGAGGCTGGGCAAGATAGGCAACCTTTTAATCTTCTCTGTATTCATGGTGGCTACACCAAAAGTCCATCAGTACGCTTTTGGGTCCTTGAAGTACCCTCTACTGAGGGTACTTGGCTGGTTAACATCATCTGATTTGCTAACCTTCTGATCTTGCCCAAACAAAGCTCCTACCTACCATATGAGGAGATAAGGTTCCTGTAGCGCACATAACGAGGTAGATAGATGAGGCAGTGTGAGTCATTCCTCCTTGGGAATGGCAGGCTCATTTGTGGGGTTGTCTTTGCTCAAGGACCTGGTTGTACTTGGTGGGTAATACAGAAGGGTGGGAAGATATGGTGTGTAGTTTCAGGAGCCTTAACCTTGATGTGAGATGTATGTTGTAGAAATTAATGTGGCAGAAACTACACAAACTGATGTAGAGTAAGCTTCACAAGAAACTGAGAGAGTGCAGTGATGACCTAAACCAAGCTGGTGTTGGTACCCAACAATCAAACATGTTGCTTCTGTTCTGAGCAACTACTGTGACACATGGGGTCTAAGTCATAGCCTGTCCTTATAGTCATTTTGTGGAGTGGCAGACTGATAGAATAGGGAAATAATATCTATCTGTTAAGACACAAAGTAATTAATGAGAATCTATAAATCTGTATGTTGGATATAAAGGTGATCTAAGTATGTAATATAATTTGTAAACGATGGTAAGAGGGGGGTGGTCAGAAGATATGTAAATGTATCAAATTATGTGGGAGGTGACCATGATGCAGATGGTATGGAATGAAGAGTAGAGACTGTGTTGGATCTGGCTGGGATGGAGTTAACTTTCCCTACAACAGCCCATACAGTGCTATGCTTTTATATGTAGCTAGAATCATGTTGATAACACACCAATGTTTCAGCTGTTACTAAGCAGTACCTATAAAGTGTCAAGGCTGTTTTTAATACCTGCCCTGTAAAGGCCACTTTAAGGTTGGGCAAGACGTTGTGTAATGGATGTACTTAACCAAACTCACAGTAATTTGGTACAGGCTACAAAGGAGGTAAAGGCCTGAGCCATGGCTGGGTCGTGACCTCCCCTGGTTTCAATCTGTTCTCTGAAAACCCACAAAGGAGCAAAGTGACCCAGTGAGCTTTGATGCATGAGAGCTTGGATCATCAATCATGCATCAGTACACGAATAGTGCATGGCTTTTCCAAGACTTATTTATCCAGCATCAAAGAAAGTTGGGGGCACACGGAGTCTCATGCATACTTTTTCCATTGCATGTAATTTGACTATGAGCCAACCAATTTATCACATAAATATGACAGCCTAGGTGAGCCTTCTTCAAGCTTTCCCTGCTAGGCAGCATGGCTGCATGGTGGCAAACTTCCCTTGAACTGGGACACCCTTCAAGGCAAAGAGACATTTTACCAATGGCTTTGGTAAGCAACCAATATGGCGCCTAACCCTGTAGTATGGTAACTTGGATTTTGCCTTCAATTACATGCTAAAGAAACATTACATGATCTTTGCATATATGATCCTTAGACATAAACCATTGACCAAGTCTGGTTTCAGCTGCACCTAGACTCCTCTGTGAGGAGTTTGAAAGGGGGATCCATTCTGAGCCTCATGATGCAATGGAAAGGTCTTCCTTATTATTTTAATTTCTGGTCTCTATGTGAATCGTTCAAACTCGAGTGTAACTCAATTTTTCTTTATATGTTTCTTCTATGTGGCAATTAATAGAGTGAACTGTGCCATCAAAATTTGTTGGGTCGCACTTTTATAGCATCATATCAAAACCACTTTTGGTAACACCTTTGATAGTGGTTCTTTAAGCAATCTAAATAACCAAACCTGTCAAATTATTAATCTTAAATAAAACATAATGCTCTTGTCTCTGAGCAAGGTGCATTCCACTCATTTCTGCAACAGGCTGGAGGGGACACAGCTGGGACAGCTGACACAAACTGATCAAAGGGATCTCCCATGCCATATGATGTTGTGCTCAGCAATAAAATCTAGAGGTAACCTGGGGGGTGAGGATGTTTGTTATTAAGGTGTTCACCCTTTGAAGCAACTGCTGTGTATACTGAAGCCCTAATTCTCAGGAAGTGGCTGGACATTGCCTGCTGATGGGAAGTAGATAATAGATCTTTTTTGTTTGTTTGTTTGAGTTTTCTGTTTGTTGCTGTTTGTTTTGGGGTTTTTTTGGTTGATTGGTTGGTTTGCTTCTCTGGGCTTGCTGTATTCTAAACCCTGTCCTAGTTTTGCCAACTGAACAAGGGGAACAGGCTATTCATGCAGGGAAAAGACCATTGTCAATCTATTTAAAATCTGAGTAGTCTAATAAAAATTGTAGAATCATAGAATGATTTGGGTTGGAAGAAACTTTGAAATATGATCTAGTCCAATCCCACTGCCATTTACACAGACGTCTTTCACTAGATCAGGGTGCTCAAAGATCCATCGAACCTGAGCTTGAACACTTCCATTGATGGGACATCCACAACTTTTCTGGGAAACCTGTTCCAGTGTCTCACGACCCTTGTCATAATAAATGTATTCCTTATGTCCAATCTAAACCTACTATATTTCAGTCTAAAACCATTGCTCCTTGTCCTGTTAGTGTAGACCTTGGTTAAATGACTCTCTCCGTCTTTCTCTATAAGTCCCCTTTAGGTACTGAAAGGCAAAATAACGACCCCAGAACCTTCTTTTCTCCAGACTGAACAATCCCAATTCTCTCAGCCTTTCTTCATAGGAGAGATGTTCCAGCCCTCTGATCATTTTCATGGTCCTTCTCTGGATCTGCTTTTATAGGGCCAAGTCTTTCGTGTACTAGGGATCCCAGAGGTGGATGCAGTACTCCAGGTGGGGTCTCATGAAAGCAGACTAGAAGGGGATATTCGACTTTCTCAACCTGCTGGCCACATTTCTTTTAATGCAGCCAAGGATACGACTGTCTTTCTGGGCTGCAAGCCCATGTTGCTGGCTCATGTCCAATTTTTCATCTACCAGTATCCCCAAATCCTTCTCTGCACAGCTGCTCTCAATCCATTCATCACCCAGTACTGATGTTGGGGATTGTCCCAATCCAGGTGCAGGATCTTGCACTTGGCCTTGTTGAATGTCATGAGATTAGCATTGGCCCATTTCTCAAGCCTGTCAAGATCCCTCTGGATGGCATAATTTCTCTCTAGTGTATCAACTGCACCACTTGCATCATCTCCAAACTTGCAGAAAATGTAACAAAAATTTGTATTTAAAATATAGAACAAAGTTTTCGAAAATATACAACAAAAGTTATAGAAAATAATACAACAAAACTTACCGATAATTGCATGTATTTATCAAACTGTGTTATGAATAATTCTTTGCTTGGTGGGGTGGGGTTTTTTGTTGTTGTTTTTTTGTTTTGGAGGTACTGCTTAATCTACAGTCCTCTTCGACTTGGAATTTTATCATCAAAACCAAGGATGTACTTTCACTGATAATTTCTCAACTGTGTTGCAGTAAAAGGGTCCTTATTCCAGTTTCCTTACAATTGAAGTTATGTTCCTAGCCTCTATTCTGTTAGTATTAATATAAATATCTCAGAAGGCTCAACGGTTATTAATCTTAAAGAGTATTTATACCTTTGAGTGACACTGTAGTAGAAGGCAATTAAATAACAGTTTTCTCTACTCCCCTCCCTCCTTTTTTTCTCTTTCTTTTTTTTCTTGTTTCAGACTTCCACTTCACTCATCAAAATAACTATTAAAAATAGTAGTGTTCCACAAACAGTAGAAATTATTATTGTTTAAAAATTTAAAATTAAAAAGTTCCTATAAGATTATTTCTTTATCTAAGTTTGGTCTTTTTGCTGGGTAAACAGCCCTGCGTAATTTGCAGCATGCTCAGTTTTTTTCGAGTACTTCAGCCTTTCAAGAGACTGATAAATTTTAATCTCACATCTCAGTATTTGTAGGAAAATGCTCTTAAAAGGGTGGAAGCTAGAAGGACTTTATTCATAACCACAAGGTACACGGGCTATCACTTCACTCTTGTCTTTTACTTTGTTGGTAGTTCTTGTTTTTCTTCTTCTAAACACACACAAGGCTTCTTTTGACTTAATTTTATGCCTTCAGGCAGGCAGATATATAAAAAAGAGCAAAAAAGGTAATATATAATATTCATTAAAATTTCATACAGGCATTTTCCCAGCTCTTCACAAGATATTTTTATAAGCATGAACAAGGAAATTCTCAAAGACAAGACTCTTGAGCTCTTCTGTAATTTCTCCTTATGGTAGCATATGAAAGCCTAGAATATTTAATAATTATCAGGTAGTAGAAAAACCATGCATATTTTTTCTTTGTTGGGATGCTGATAAATTTGTTTGTTTTTCTTTGTTAGCATGCTGATAAATAGTAGATTGCAGCTCATAAGTTTTTAAAATCTTACTTAATAACATTTTTTTTAATAAAAAAATGTGAGTTTGTCAACATACGAATGAAACAGAGCAAAGAAATGTGTACAGTTGTTGAACATAAATGAAACAAAAAATACTCAGAAACCAGATAAAGCAAACTCGTTTTTAGCAAAGTGCTTTTAACATGTTAACACCACCAAGTCATTTGAGTAATATCTTACTTTAAAATCTATACATAACATCTTAGCACAGCACCAAGATTTTATATGACAGTATATAATAAAATGGAAAATATATATTTTTTTTAAATTATAATTACTCTTTATTAGTTAGATAGGATATAATATTAAATATGGCTATATGTTGTGGTCTAAACCCAGCTGGCAGCTAGGGCCATGCAGCCTTTCTCTCACTCCCCCTAGTCCCCCTGATAGGTTGAGGAGGAGAAAATACAACAAAGAGCTCATGGGTTGAGACAAGAACAGGGAAGGATCACTCATCAGTTATGGTCACAGGCAAAACAGCCTTGACTTGGGGGGCAAAAAAAAATTAAAAATCCATTTAATTCATTACCAATCAAATCAGAGTAGGATAATAAGATGCAAAACCACATCTTAAAATACCTTCCTGACACCCCTCCCTTCTTCCCAGGCTCAGCTCTGCTCTAAAGTTCTCTACTTTCTCCCCTGTGGCAGCACAGGAGGATGGGGAATGGGGTTGCAATCGGTTTGCCATATGTTGTTTCTGCCACTCCTTCCTCCTCAGAGAGACGACTCCACACACTCTTCCCCTGGTCTAACATGGAGTCCTTCCCACAAGAAACAGTCCTTCATGAATTTCTCTGATGTGAGTCCTTCCCAAAGGCTTCAGTTCTTCACAAACTTCTCCAGTGCGGGTCCCTCCTGTGGGCTGCAGTCCTTCAGGAGCAGACTGCTCCAGTATGGGCTTCTCATGGAGTCACAGCCTTCTTTGAGCACAGCCACTTGCTCCAGTGTGGGGTCCTCCATGGGCTGTAGGTGGATCTGTGCTCCACCAGTAACCTCCATGGGCAGCAGGGGGACAGCCTGCCATCTTACCACAGGCTGCAGGGAAATCTCTGCTCTGGTGCCTGGAGCACATCCTCCCCTTCCTCCTTCACTGACCTTGGTATCTGCAGAATTGTTTCTTTTATATTCCACTCCTCTTTCCACTGCAGGTTGTGTTGTGCAATTACTTTTTTCCCTTCTTAAAAATGTTATCACAGATACACTATCACCGCCGTTGATTTTCTCAGCCTCAGCTGAAGCTGGGTCTGACTTGGAGTCAGGGAAGCTTCTAGCAGCTCCTCACAGGAGCCACCCCTATAGCCTCTTCTCTACTACCAAAACCCTGCCACACTAACTCAACACACTATAGAAGTTATAGTGTGAAGTTATAGAAGTTATAGAAGTATAGTTCATTTGTTAAAACCAGTTCAGTCTGAAACGAAAATTGTTTTCCTCCTCAGCTTGTGCAAAGATACAGACTATAACTGCACAGATAGTGCAACCATGTAATAGTAAACTTAATTATTTATGAGTTTCATCAGTGAAAGATTTAACAAAATAAATTTAATGCAATTTGAAATAAATATGGATTTTGGCTACTTTTTGTTGGTTTATTTAAATTAAATATTTCATTATATTCTGGTATTTCTAGAGAATGGCAAAATTATCTATAGTTTGGAGAGCCTAGAAATGTTCAATTAAAAGTGGCAACAAGATGAAATTGCTCCTTTTTCTCATATTTCATAGCAATTTTGTTGTTAAAACCAGAAGAGTAAATATTTTAACATCTTTTTTTTAATATATATAACACATATATATATATACATAAAACAAGAACAAACAAAATGTGTCTTTGACATATGGATCTCCAGAATATGTATTTTCCCTAATAAAAGATTTGGGCAATGATTGTCAATTATTCACAACTTTATAAAATGATTAAATAAATTATATATGATATAGTATTTACAGAATTCATATAGTGATAATATTTTACTTTTAGTTGTTGCTAAAAAGTTAAATGACTAAACAATGAATGTTTCCATCTTCATTTCACTATGCTTTTTACTGATTACCTCAACACAGCATCTTGATGTCACTAATGATTTTTAATAACAGTGATTTCTAGCTGGTCCTTAGAACATTCTTTTCATGTACAAAACAGCATTTAGCGACAGTCTAATGTATTTTCTCCTTGCAATATAATGATTCTATTGTTTAGCCCAGAAATTATAAGGCAGAATGTGATATCATTGTATCTCTGATTTGCAGTGTAGTTTATTGAAGTGAATTAAGAGATACATCTATATAACAAAGGCAGAAAAATAGCTTATGTGTGAAGAGTGGCATATCCATTAAATTTCCAAGGTTACAACTAAACTCACCCCAATCCTGATTAACTTGGCCTTAGTGAAGGCTAGTAGTTACTTGCATCTTTTAAAAATTAACTTTAAATTTGAGCAGACACTGGTGTTTTACTTCTACCCATGAATTGAAAAAGGACCACCTCACTTCTGAAAAGTATTTGGATCCATAAAATGTGAATGTATTCATTTATTCTGAAAAGTCCAGAACACTAGTGACCACTACTATGACTAAACAAATTCAGATTTACGTAAATTTTTCTTTAACTGAGGTAAAAAAAAAAAAAAAAAAAAAAACCTCTGAAAATTTTAGGATCATAATGTAATTTAGGTTAGAGTAAACCTGCAGAAGTTATTTTATCCCATCCCTTGCTCAAGGGTGATCCAATTAAGAACAGCCTACTCAGAGCCATGTCCAGTTGAGTTTTGAGTGTCGCCAAGGATGGAGATTCCACAACCTTTCTGGGTGACCTGTTCCAGTGTTGGACCACTCTCATGGTGAGAAAGGGTTTCCTAATATCTATTTGCAAGTGCCTGTGTTCCAGGTGGTGTTTGTTTCCTCTTGTCCTACCACTGTGAACCCTTGCAAAGAGATGTATTTCATCTTCTCTGTACTCTTCTATAAGGTAGCTGTAGTCAATAATTGTCTATACAACAATAAGAACAGTTCATTCAACCTCCTTGTATGTCATTGTTAGATTATGCTGATTTTTGTAATGTCAATTCTAACAAAATATGAGAAAATTTGTAGATGATGCACAGTATCTTTTTGAAAACTTCATATGCTTTTCATTGTATGTGATTGAGTTAAGAAGATTAAAATTCTCTGCTTTCAGAATGACTCTAATTAATGTTCATGTTTGGAATTGTACTATCATTACCAAATTAATGAATAAAAATTTGGTATACCAGCTTATAAGCTTATATCTTCCATTGAATGACAAAATGAGATAGTAACTGGTAATTAGTTAATGTAGATTTTGCAGTCTTTCAATATTTTTTTTCTAATTAATTTTGCCATTTGTTTTGTGAAATCTATTTAAATAATTTTGTTACTGGATAATTCTAATTTAGGAAATGCAGAAACTGAATTCTTGTTAATATCCTTTAAGCTTTTGATCATTGGCTATAAAGATTTACTGGTTATACATTTGAGAATAGCCTAAATTATTTGCATGCCAGAAATGCTGATTATGACACTTACATCATTTTCCTATTGTACAAGAGTATTATGATATTGTATTATTTTCGCTTCTGACTTGAAGGAGAAGCTCCTGAAATTTGCAAAGTATACCAGCAGAAAATCAATTAAATAAATAAACAAATAGACCCAAAGTATTTTTTAAATATTTGACAGTGTTATTTGTATTTAGGTAAAGTCTCTGGCTACATTCAGTGTCAGGGCATGAGTATATCCCCACTGGCTTGGTTCTGTTTGGTCTTCACTCCAAACTGAAGAAAGGAGGAATGAATGAAAAGGATGAGAGGGAAAATGGAACTGTAGAGTAAAAATCAGATTATAAGAACAACTTTTCATAGTGTTAGCTCATTGGCTTTGTACAGTGGTTGATTCACTGTCTTTTTTTTAAAATGATGCAAATCAGAATTAACTTTCCTGGAATCAAAGTGTTTACATCAGCATTAGCTCAATTATAAGTGACCATTAAAGTCAATAATTTCCTTTGGAGTTCAAATATGTATTGCAGAGTAAATTTCAGCATCATTTCCCTTTGGGAAGACTGGAATTTTCACTTGTAATTTACTGGCTCATTTTCATAGTCCTGTACATAGTTGTCTTCTTGCCACATTTGCAGTCTGGAACTTAAATTTTAAAATATTAAAATTAATACCTTTAACAATAAGGGAGAAAAAAAAAATTAAATTTGTAATACTAAAAAGATGCTAGGGTAGGAACGGGGTGTTTATGCTAGGTTTCTGTTGTTCCTCTTGAATAGTACTTTTTGGATATTCTACGTGGGTCATTTTCAGCTATGGCTGATGAAATAGCCTAAGTATACGTCTTAAATAGTGAACGCATTGACTCAGATATGTTTAATTAGAAGATATACCAGGGATCAGCAATGGTACAGTAATCTGTGCTATAATACAGAGGTAAGAAATCCGAAGGTCTAGTCCACATTTAAATGCATAACGCCTGTGTGATAGGCAAATTATTCCATCCTATACCCTTCAGTCTGCTTAGGCATTCATTCTCCTTAAGCTGCAGAGGAGCTGATGTTATCTTTCTTGTCTTTGAAATGAAAAAAATGAGAACAACAATGATATTTCTGATATTTTTTTCTGTAAGTATCCATGTATCTGTGTCTTTTAATACATTTACTACAACATGTCAACTGTAAAATAGATCAAGCTTTTCAGCTAATGTGGATGAACGAGGTCAAAAATTAGGTTCTAACCAAATTCAGTTGAATAAGTTCTTCTGAAAGTTAATATATATTATTCACTTTGTTTTTCTTTCCTATAAGGAAATCTAGGAATTTCTTCACTAAAATGCTTTCCAAGCATTGGAACAGGCTGCTCAGGGAACTGGTGGAATCACCACCCCTGCAAGTATTTATGGAGACGTGCAGATGTGGTGTTTAGAGACATGGTTTAGTAGTGGACTTGGCAGAGTTAGGTTAAAGTGCTGCACTCAATGATTTTAAGGATCTCTTGCAACCTAAACAATTCTATGATTCAGAATTATTATTTAATATTATCCATAGCTATTTATTTTTCTTTATTCTTTCTGTTTCCTCTCTTTTTCCACATGCCAGAATTTTATTCATTTCTTTTCTTTCCTCCTGTAATTTTATCTTTAAAACACTCCTGCAATGTAATTTACAACTTCTTTTCTTTATATCAGTGTCTTTAATGCAGCCTGCCAGTTTATGTGTTAAGTAGTGAACAGAGAACAAAAATCAGAGTTTAACTTCTAGGTACCTCTTTTCTATTTCTCAACAAACTTTATCAGCGTGTAATTCCATCTGCACCTGATAGCTGTAACTGGAGTCCTACCTTTTTTTTTTCTTTTTATAGTTCTTCTCTAGGATCTAGTTTTGTTTTCCTTCTCAAAATAAAGTTAAATTATTTTCTCTGTTACTGCTTAAGAGTCACTAAATAAAATATTTCAGTTTCCATGCTGAAAACAAAGGTCTGAATGATGTAGGCAATACTGTAATCTATTTTCACTCCCAGAAGCTCTGAGAAACTATGTATAACAGTAGAAGAATCATAGTCATCCACTTTGCTTGCTTCCTAATTCTCACAAGAAACAGGAACTGTTAATATTAAGGTGAATAGTTATCATTTTAAGACTAAAGCAGCATAATGGATAACAAGAGTTTTGATACAGAAAATCAGTTCAAAAGCATATGAAATTATTATTTCTTTCCCATAATTTTAATATAAACAGATTATTTTTTCCCAGGTACTTGAAACTGCAAAGAACTTTAATGAACAATACATATAGTTTAGTTCCAGTTCCATTTCTGAGAACTGACACACTGATTTTAATAATAAATAAAAGGTCATTCCTCTGAGTGGTAAAAGTACCTATTTAAAAACAAATAAATAAATTAGGAAAAATGCTATAGAAGTTAATAATTACTTACTTGAATATTTTCTTAAATAGGTATTTTCATCAGTAGCTGTCTTAAGTCTTCATTAACTTAACACTGAATGCTTAGTCTCCAGAGAGAAACAAACATATTTCTAACTGCAAATTATAAGACTAACAGAATTAAAGAATCCTTTTTTTTTTTTTTACCTTGTCAATTACAAAAGTAAGTATAAACCAACCTTGAAGAGTGCGAAAGAGAAAAGAATAGGATCAGTAAGCTTTGAGTGTTCAGAAAAAACTCTGAATCAAATCAATATGAATAATGTTTTAACAGAACTCAGAAAAAACAAGTAAACCACCACTAAGCTGGAGGGCTTCTGTAATTTTATCTTTCCACTCCTGTGACTCTGTAGTCTTATGAAAAACATTGCAAATTTGGACTGAAATTAAACCCATGCAAATAAACATACATATAATACACAAACACAATGGAACCACAAGCTCAGTCATAAAAGTATTTAAATAATTGAAGTAATTTCTAAATAGCATAGTCCTTACATTAAACTCAGCAATGAAAGAAAAGCACCAAAAAAACCCACTAGGGTTTAAGTTGTAGCAAAAACTCATTTGTGTTCATATTTCCAAATGTATGAGTGTGTTTAACAAAGTGTATACAAATTCAGGAATATATCTACTATGAAATTATTTTACCTTTGTGTAGCACATTTAGAGCATGCACAGTAAGACAAAGTTTGAACCAATATTGTAAAGACAAGTTATCCAAAAAGATAATTACTGTAATACAAAGAAAAGACTAATAGGATAAGCCAACTGTACACAAAATATGCCTTAAGGATAGTGGGGTGAGGGATTTATTGTATTTTTAGATAAATATATTTTGGACTGAGTGCTTAGTGATAAATAAGCTTTATCATAGCTCTAGTTATGGTATTTTCCTTAAAAGGACAGAGAATGTCGACAGGCTCATAGGTAAAATCTTATTGGGTAAAGATCCTACCTGAGGTAATCCAGTATGACAAATGATAATGTTTAGCATTAACATAGTGCTTACATTACCCAGGTTGTATCAAAAATTATACTATGAATAAAAGGGTGCTACCTTATATGTGTATCCAGGAACTTACTGCTAATCTAATTAATGTTTGAACAATCAACAAACAACTAATTAAAATATAACAATAAAGTCATTATTAGTCCTATTACAATGATACAGGCTGAATTATAAATTAATAAAATGATGACTCCTTCAGTAAAGTTTATTGCTGTCATACATAAGCAATTCTTTTCCTATCTACTCTTTTTTTCTGGTGATATATTCAACCTTCCACTGCCTGCATTAAGTCCTGAGGATACACTCGGTTGCAAAGAGTTGGTGAGGTTTTTCACTAGGGGAATACAGGTTTGATGGAGAGGGATTTCTTCCTTCTCTTGGTCTTTGGTCTGCTTGGTTTTACTTTCATATGTTTGCTAATGCAGACTGCTTACTTGCTCTTTCTTCATTGATGCCCTACATAGATTTGTTAAATTTTTATCATATAAGGTATTCATGAAGATAACCAAAACCTGAGATAGTCAATCGTTATCCAGCCATTAAGCCCTTGCTATAACAGCTTAAATAACCTAAAGTCAGCTCAGCCCAAGACAAGTCTAGACAATTCTTTAGGCTTCAATGGTGGCAAAAACCTGTATATTTTCTTAACCACAGCAATTACATATTTCTTGGGCTACAGGACTACAATTTCAAATCTTAACTAATATTTTAAAATGCCCCTTTTTCCACCAGAAACAGTATGGGAAAAAGAAAATACAATACTAGATAGTCAACATCCACAGAGCAGTGTTCTTAGTATTTTGGGGGTTATTTTTTATACACACAGACAGTGACAGATCTTTGAAGTAGCCCTGTTTATAGCATTATTTGGAGCTTATCTGGTGAATTAAGGCCCTAAGAAGTGCTTTGAACTGAAAATTTGTCTTATCAAACTTGACCTTCCTCACAACTGTCCCTGATTTTTTTCTGGTAGCATATTCCTCTGAGAAATAAAAGTGAAGTTTTTGTCATAGTGATGGATTGTATTTTTAGATATGCAAATACACATAAAATTTTTACTAACGAGACAGAATGACTTATCAATCCTATCTCATCTTCCATATCTTTTAATCTATGGACTACAGTAAGAGATAAATCATTAAGGATAATAGTCTATCTTATTCTGTGCACAGAAAATATATTGGGGAAAATAGAAGTTTTATGCTAACGTATTAAGAATGATCCTTTAGGACTGAATTTCACTTTATTTTCCATCTCTTGCCTTTACCATCACATTTTCAATGCTATGATTATAATTAGCCTTCTTTTTAATCCTGACAAATAATAAAACATGAATCTCTCCAGATCAGATTAAAAAAAAATCCTAAATAGCTTAAGGGTAAAACTTTTTACTCACAATCTGATATAATTGCATTCTCATGACTGATCTCAAGAAATTAAATGTAATGCAATCTCAGAAAAAAGTTGTCATGAGAATAACAGAAATTCAAGAATAAGCAGTTTTGTGTGTTTAAAATACTTTAGATTTATTTTTGCAATAAACTCAGGATTTTTGACCTTAGTGTTTCTTGTTCTATAAGTTACACAGTCATGAGTTAAAATTATTTTTCTTTTCCATAGTTTTATTTATCTGAATAATTAAGAAAAGATTAATAATTGTTGATTTAGTATTGAGTTATATATATATACTTCTATGAATCAGTGGTGATTATTTTAGAGTTGAGCAAAACTGATGTATATAAATAGCTAATTTAAGATTGAGTCTAAATGCAATAAATCTGTTACATACAAATCACTAGTCCTATATGCAGAATAAATGTATTTTGGGTTGTAGGTTTTGTTGTTTTTTGTTTGTTTGGGGTTTTTTAATGTATATGGTATAGAAAAAAATGTTACTACATGTGATAAGGATTCACAGAAGTGTATTATGAGCAGTGGAGTTGATAGGCAACAAATCCTTCCATACAAAAGAAGATACAGTGCATCAGTATATTACAAAAATAGTATAAGATAATGCAATTCAATACATTAGCCTCATATTGTCTGGATTTCATTAGTTTTTGTGAGAACCTTTCCCTCTTTTGTAAAACTAATGGATTTTTCATCCTTTTTAAAAAGTACTACAGATCCATTTCTGTATCTGTGTTGAGGCAATTGAACTATGTACTATGACATTATATGAGAGACATATTGTAACATTGTCTCAATAATATGATCCTGAACTGTGGAAAGTTAGCTATGAAAGAGGGGAAAATAAAAGACTGCTCTTTTACAATATCCAAGTATATGACAAATTCAAGCATAAATCAGCAAGTAAGAAACACTCTTTTTTCCTTTTTTTGTCTTCACACTGGTTGTCATTTTTTTATGATAGTTTAAATTCAATACCAATTAAAACAGATGAAAATATACATTCTAGAAGACCTGTTTGTTATTCTGAAAACCTCAAAGATTTAAGAATTTTTAATGCATTTCTAGATGCATGTGAACTCCAGATCACTGTAAAAACCATTATCATATCACTATAACAATCTTTCTAACTGAAATTGTGGAACAAAGAATAATTTATTTTCCCTGACAATGGTTAGAGAAAAAAAATAGGATTATGATCTGGTATGCAACCTAGCATACCTGGGAGAGATTTTTTTTCACATTTATTTCAATATTTTTGACATTAGTTAGGGGAAAATTCCCTGTAATTGTCACTGACATTCATGAGGCATATAAAAGATAAAATTTAACCCAATTTTCAATATTAAAAACCCACCAATATCCTCCAAAATACAGGGCTAGGATTAACAAAGCAGAGGAATAGTAGTTAAGAAAATAGTAAGTAAAAGATGAAACTCAGTTCAATAACAATAAACTATGGACAGATTCTGAGCTGCTTGGTCTTAAACTGAAATAATAATATTTTAGAAGTATTGAAATAAAATAAAATAAAATAAAATAAAATAAAATAAAATAAAATAAAATAAAATAAAATAAAATAAAATAAAATAAAATAAAATAAGAAAGCAAGCAAACTTTCCTTGGTGAGACACTGTTCTGGTTTTGGCTCGGGCAGAGTTAGTTTTCCCCACAGTAGCTAGTGTGGGGCTGTGTTTTGGGTTTTTGCTGAAAACAGTTACACATAAGGGAGCCCTGCTTTCCTGGAGATGGCTGAACACCTGCCTGCCAATGGGAAGTAGTGAATGAGTTCCTTGTTTTGCTTCACTTGCCTGTGTGGTTTTTGCTTTACCTATTAAACTGTCTTTCTCAACCCACAAATTTCTCAGTTTTACTCTTCTGATTCTCTCCCTCATCCCAAAAAATGGCTGTGTGGTGCTTAGTTGACAGCTGAGATTGAGCCATGACAGACACTTAATGACCTTGAGGACAGGTAAAATAGAAATAATATTTAATTGCTAAATCTTTCCTAGGTCTCAAATCCGAGTCCTTCCTAAAGGACATATTACCCTATGAAATGAAATGAAATAAAATATAAATAAATAAGAAAAAATAACAAAAACCCCCAAAACCCCAAAAACACCCAATAAAGGAAGAGCAACTGTGTCCTGGGACATTTTCTGTTTTACTTACTATGACCCCGGCCAAGGGTAATTAAAAAAACAACAAAAAAATCCACAGGCCTCTTGGTTATTTGCTTTATTATTAGCTTTTCAAAGAAGCGTTCTGAAAAGGTCTTAGTTACATTTCAGAAAAAAGCAGAACAAAACTGACAACAACATTTTCAGACAAAATGAAGACTCTTAAAAATATGTGTAATATAAAATACTGGCAATAATTATTAATATTATCAACTAATTATGCCATGTTCTTTTGAAATCATCACAAGGAATGGAAGAACTCTTGTTCATAATCTCATTACAACTTCCAAACCTAGTTTAAAATATTTACATATATTGTTTCATTATAGATTAATATTAAAGAAGATGCCTCAGAATTATGTGGGTAGGTTTTGACAAAAATAAAGCCTTTGCCTATGTGGAATTGATCTACTACTTAGAAATTTTATGCTAATTCATGTTCATTAGAAGGAGCCCAGTGGTATAACATCAGGTAGGGGCAGCCCAATATCCCAGTCAGGCACGTGAGTCCCAGGGGACCCTTGGCTCCAGGAGCCAGAAGCCACGCCATACCAGAAGTCAGTGACGGTGACTCTCTGGGGCACCACACACAGTGTGGAAGGGTCACTACCCAGGGATATGGGGTTCGTCGTGGGGTGCCAAGGAATGTCACTGGGAGATTGCACAAGACTTCTCATGGAATGTTTAGTGGAGAAAGTGAAGGTGGAAAAAAGGAGGGACTGAAGTGGTTTGGGAGGAAAAAGTATGGACATGCATAAGTGCATAAAAAGGGACAACCACATATTACAGAATCATAGTATCACAGAATCGCAGGGGTTGGAAGGGACCTCAGGAGATCATCTAGTCCAACTACCCTGCTAAAGCAGGTTCCCTACAACAGGTTGCACAGGAAAGTGTCTAGGCAGGTTTTGAACATCTCCAGAGATGGAGACTCCACAACTGCTCTGGGCAGCCTGTTCCAGTGCTCCGTCACCCTCACAGTGAAGAAGTTTTTCCTTAAGTTTGTATGTAACTTTTGGTGTTCCAGTTTTTGCCCATTGACCCTTGTCCTGTCACAGGGTACTACTGAAAAAATCCCAGCCCTATCCATTTGGCCCCCACATTTCAGATATTTATAGACATTGATAAGGTCCCCTGTCAATCTTCTCCAGGCTGAAGAGCTCCAGCTCTCTCAGCCTCTCCTCATAAGGCAGATGCTCCAGGCCCCTCATCATATTTGTGGCTTCCGCTGGACTCTCTCCAGAAGATCCCTGTCTTTCCTGAACGGAGGAGCCCAAAACTGGACACAGTGTTCCAGATGTGGCCTCACCAGGGCAGAGTAGAGGGGGAGGAGAACCTTTCTACCTGCTGTCCATGCTCTTTTTAATGCACCCCAGGATACTGTTGGCCTTCCTGGCCACAAGGCACACTGCTGGCTCATGGCCAACCTGCTGTCCACCAGCACAACCAGATCCTTTTCCACAGAGCTCCTGTCCAGCAGGTCAGCCCCTAACCTGTACTGATGCATGCGGTCATTCCTTCCCAGGTGAAGGACTCTGCACATGCTCTTGTTGAACCTCACCAGGTTCCTTTCCACCCAACTCTCCAGCATGTCCAGGTCCCTGACCTATGCCAGTCCTAAAACTGTGCCTGGGAATTTCCTGGAAGAGAGAGCCCCTCTGCAGGAAATAGTATCAGTTAAGAGTTGCTGGTCAGTAGTCTGGTATGTACCTAACCAACATGGTCTGTCTTCTTGTTTTATTAAACTCCATTTCTAACTAATTTACTGGATGAGAAACTGTGCTGGTGTATGTGGTAGGGGGTCTGAATACCAGCATAGGACTGTGGGTCAGAGGGGTCATGTGTTTAGAGGTCAGCAACTGGAGAGACCACAGTGTGTGTGCATGATGTGGGTGCTTATGTCAGTGTGTGAGCACCAGGAAACACCAGACTGGACTATCCAGTGAGCAGGATAAAAGTCTTGAGAGACAGGTAATGAAGGTTCCCTCATTCTGGGCTTGGTGCTGGAGAGACTAGAAGGTCTGCTTGTTGGCTATTGGAGGCACCAGGAGGTCCAAATGACTGACTGAGGCAACCATGTGGTATGGGGTTCAGACACCAAAGACAGGTTAGGCTGTCTGTCCTGGTTCTGTATTGGAACACACACCCAACCTCACTGCTTTCTGGTGTGGGGCCGTGGATCTGTGGCAACCTCACATCTTTCAAGTAACTGAGCATCTCCTAACACAACTGACCAGTGAAGTGACATAGAAAAAATACTGTTTAAGTCTATATGAAATTCAAGATCTTTAGCTGGTATCATGATTAAAACATACTGTGAATCTATATTATTACACAGTATGTAGAACAAACTATTCTAATTCCTGTTTGAAGTTATAAAATAATGCCAATTCAAAATTTTATTCACTAATTGCTCCTTTGCTGTGTTGTTCCTTTGGAAAATTTTTAGATCCACTTTTATTTTATAAATATGAACACAAACACCTAAAATGACAATGATAAGACCCCACCTTAAATGATCCACAGCTTGTGCTTACATCTCCCATTCTAAAGCATTTCACAGATGAGGAATCTCCCTGTTGTAACTGAGGCACCTGTGCAAGTTCATTCTGTGATCAATAAGGTGTGAAACTAGAATATGGACTTGCAGAGTCTCTCTACATACTCAACTATCTTTTTAATCCTTAGTGTTATAGAAAACACAGATGGCCTTAAGAGGTCTTAAGAAAACATATTGTTAATTTACTTATTTTTTACCAATATGCTAACATATCAAGAATTTGTATTCAGTAAGCACAAAGGTCAGACAGGGAACTGAATGCTAAATGTTTGGAAAGTAGCTGAGCAGTGTACTGTAAAGATATAGTAGGGATATTTAAGACTTTATTTATCAATACAAGACATAAACTGCTTGGCTTAAATTGATATACCTGTTATGCAAGACATAAAGACTACAGCACATCAGACAACAGGTCTACAGGGACCAATAAGGTACCTGACAATGATCACTGAGATGGCTTAAAGAATTCTATAAAAGACAAAAATGTGATGAGACTTCACCAGAAATTTTTCTCACTCTCAGCACTTTGTCGCTGATGAACCTCGGGAGATCTTATCTTTTTACCTAATAAAGTTAAAAGGCTTTTCTTCTGTATATTTGTCCAGCAGGTTTTTTTTTCAGAATTCTCAAAAATTACCTGTCATTTTTAGGGATCTGTTGTCGTTGTTGATATTTTCTTAATATATATAATAAAACTTAAATGAACTAAGAAATGTGATTTTAAAATAGCTGATGTTATTACAGTAAAATATCTTTCTGCTAAAACATGCTGTGAAGTCTTATGATGTTCATTATGGGCAGCACAGCTGGATATTTCTTTGTCTCTTTTAATAAACTCATGGTGGTATGAAGCCACAAAAGAGTAATATTTGAAGCAGAGAAAAAGAAATTCAGTGGTGTACAAAACCAACGAAATTAGTTACATTAATGAACATGAGCAAGTTGCACTGCAGAACTGCTTGCATCAGTGGATGGGTTTATGACGATAACTTCCTATATTTCCTTCATGTAGATCATCTATACATTGGTGATGTGAATGGTGTAACTGGAAACAATTAATGCTACAGAAAATCTCTCCCTAAATCCTTCAGTGAAATCTTCTGTCTCTGTCTTGAATGAAGGCCCCATAATTTCTCTTCATGGAGGCAGAGAGCAAGTATTTACAGCATCAGAGGATAGGAGATATTCAAAGAAGTCTCAACAGACTATCTAGTTCAATCCTTCATGTTGAAAACATTTATTATTTTAATTGACTAAATATTTTCTACAATAATAATTCATAAGCACTAAAAGAAACTTTCAATTTTTGTGGAATACCTATACCATGTAAAGCTGAAAAAACCACATCCAGTTCAAAAGAACCATGTTATTTCATTAATTTTATTTTGAAAGAAATTGAACATTGAATTATTTCAATCAAACATATCAACCTTATAAACCAGTAAAGAGAAGATGACCAACAGACTATTAAATCCAGATGTTTTTCAACATTTATATAATTATTTTTGTGCTTAGGAAAGTTGAAGAATGTTTAAAATTTATTATAGCAATTTGAAGGTACAATTTTGAAACCTTCCATTTTGCATCATTTAGCATTTGATTTGTCTGAAGTGCCCTAAAGTGCTGTCATTGACATATATGATGGATTCATTTATTTAAATGTAGTAGGAAGTGTATGCAAGTTGACTATATACATAGGCAGACTCTTACCTGTCACACTCCCTCCACCGAAGTTACTATTTGCATTTGTATGAATAAGAGAAGAAGGCACTCTAAGAGGTGGAAAACCAAACATCTTTATATTTAACTATATACAATATGTGTTTATATTTATTACAGAAAAATATGAGCCACGTCTGATTGTTTTCTTCATCTTAAAGCAAGTACACTATGTATTTTTTATTTTTTCTAGAATCTCATCTGTCTCACACAATCTCATTAACTGAAATGTACAGCAAGGTGTGCTAGAACTGACTGCTCACCTTGCATTATTTACCAGATAGTCACTAACAATTTTCTTTATTTTTATTTTTTTTTTAAAGGCTTGTGGGGAAAGGGGTAGCCTTTCTAGTATTCACAAATGGTAAAGTAGGCTTTAATGACTCGCAGTGAGGAATGAAATTCAACAGATGGCATCCTGTCAGTAATTACCTCTCACTTAAAATAAGAAGCATCAGCTCAAAAGTTGCTACTGCTGTCAAATGCAAGATTATATTCATAAGACAGTGAGCAAAACAGAGGAGCCGAGACATAATAGATGTATTGTAGGTTAATACAAAGATCCTTATAGCCTGCAGAAGCTTTTGGAAAACCATTATTTTTCAGAAAGTGGTATGATGTAATCAAAACATGAAACTGCAGCAAACAAGAGTGATCAACACATTATATTGCTCCATTCTCTGAGTAGCCTCAAGGTGGTGAGCAATGTATACTTCATTACATCTGTATAATAAAAAGATAACAAAGGCATGTGAACATGCAATAGGGTCTCAAATGGACAAGATGCATTCTTGCCACTGTACACAGATTAAAAGTTTGGCCTTGGCTACAGTTATTTGACAATGAAGGGGAAGTCTCGGGTACATTTTAGGCTACTGCTTCATGATCAGCTTAAGCCAAAACAAGGCTATATTTTTTGTCAAAATAACACTCTTGCCTTTTTCAGCTATGGCTGTTGCTGCCTTACTTCAGCCAATACTAGCAATCATGTGGCCCTACAGCAAGTCAGGATTAGGTAAGATTGAAGATTAATTGTGTGGAAAAAAAACAAAACAAAACAAAATAAAACAAAAAAAAACCAAACAGCAAAACCAAATTACCTGAGTCACCCAATTGCAAGTGCTGATATAACAATGAGTCCAGTTCTGGAGCCCTCAACACAAGAGAGACATGGACCAGTTAGAATGAGTCCAGAGGAGGGTCACGAGGATGATCCAAGGGCTGGAGCACCTCTCCTATGAGGACAGGCTGAGAGAGTTGGGGCTGTTCAGACTGGAAAAGAGAAGGCTCTGGGGAGATCTTATAGAGACCTTCCAGTACCTGAAGGGACCTGCAAGAAAGCTGGGAAGGGACTTTGTATAAGGGCAGTTAGTGATAGAACAAAGGGAAATGGTTTTAAGCTGAAAGAGGGTAGGTTTAGATTAGATATTATGAAGAAATTCTTTAATGTGAAGATGGTCAGACACTGGAACAGGTTGCACAAGGGAGTTGTGGATGTCCCCTCCCTGGAAGTGTTCAAGGCCAGGCTGAATGAGGCTTTGAGCAACCTGGTCTAGTGGAAGGTGTCCCTGCTCATGGCAGGGGGGTTGGAACTAGATGACCTTTACGGTCCCTTCCAGCACAACCCATTCTATGATTCTATCATTCTATGAACAGGAATGAGACCTTTTCAGCTGTAGGCAGAATTAATTTAGCTTAAGCCAATTGTAAACCAGTAAGTAGCCTTTAAAATGGCATATCGTAAAAAATCTACTAAGTCTTCTACTTATTTTTCAAAAACTATCCCCACAATATCTCAGTTATTTCAGAACACATGTATAGGTCTCCGGAAGTTCATATAGGCTCAGGAATACATACTTGACTAAGTTGAATGAAGAATTTCTAAGATATAGAAGTATAAATACTGAACAGTATACCTAAAAGGAATTCTTAGGCCTAAGTCTTCAACAGGGAAAGAGATAAACCTATAGCAACACTAGACATATAAACTAAGATAGCTATATGCCAGAAAAAAAAAAAAAAAGAAAGAAAACAAAACATAAAGATGCATTCCACTATATATCCAGTGATATAGTGACTATGGCGGTTACAGAATAAAAAAACCCCACCTATTTTCAAATCATCCTTTGTAGAATAGACATAAATTTAAGTCTCCTATTTTCCATGAAATTTCACTAAATACAATGTTTTGGACCTATATTCCTATCAATCTTTTCTGAGGAAACTGTTTTAACTTATCCATGTATTTATAAAACTTTAATATGTACACTTGCTAACTGCCCATCATCTGTTGGTGACAGCCTTGAGCACTGAGCTATGGAGAGAGCTAAGCCCTCTCTCTTACTCATCCTCTTCTTCCAGAGCAGTGAACAGAAGTTTGAACTCAGCTAGTATCAAGACCCAAGCAGTTTGGCTGTGTCCACTGACTTAGGTCCTCAGCTCTGACATACAGACATACTTTGCCATCTCATACCAGACAGCAAAGAATTGCATCCAGACAAATTTGTAGCCAGGGCCAACCTGTGCAGAGTCAAAACAAATTAATCAATATCCATTTTTATCTGAACAGCAAACTGGTATAATTTACACCAGACGATGTAATGCTCACAACAATAATAAATTAACTATGCAAATTATTACATTATATACACATATAAATTCACTTCATAAACAACCAATCTGTCATACAAACCTTAGCTTTAATTGACCTGTCACAAGCCATTAAATTTGACACATAGGCAGTAGCAGAATGTTGTGGACTGATTAGGCCATGAATTCCACTTTTCTCTAGGCCACTAATTGTCAGTGGGGTCTCAGACATGGCACAAAGGTCAAAAAATAGAGTTTTTGAACAAAACTAAATTCATATATAAGTATCTAAATGAATCTATCAATTTTCCAAGTAAATTCTATAGATTCTAAAAACTTGACTGATTTAGATTTGACTTTCTCATATAACTGTCAATGAGTGGAAGTTTTTGGTATGCAAAGAGTTTAAAAAATAAGGCTATTTCATAATATAATAAGGATTTTAGTGCCTGAAATGAAATAATTGCAAGAATAATGAATTTATTTTTAAACCAATGTATTTACATATTAAAGATATTAAAAATAAATTTTAAAATTGCTTATTTACTTTTATTCAATGTATTTATTTTATCAGTATTTCATCTATATTTCATTTATTCATTAAGTTTTTGTATTTCTTTTATTCCATTGGTATTTCTGAGGAACCTGTACATACACAAGTCCATGGTATCCATTGAGATGCATCCCAAGGTCTGGAGGGAATCAGCTGATATAGTTGCCAAGCTGCTCTCCATCATGTTCCAAAAGTCATAGCAGTGAGGCAAAGTGTCTAGTGGCTGCAAAAAGGGAATCATCACACTCATTTTTAAAAAGGCTAAAAAAAAGAAGACCCTGGAAACTAATGACCAGTCAACCTCACCTCGTGCCCAGTAAGAACATGGAACAGATCCTCCTGGAAGCTATGTCAAGGCATATGCCTGATAGAGAAGTGATTAGAAACATGACTTCACAAAGGGCAAATCATGCCTGACTAATCTGATAATACTTCTATGATGGAATGACTGCATTGGTCAATAAAAGAAGAGCAACTGATGTCATCTACCTTGACTTCTGTATGGCTTTGAAATGATCCCATACAACGTATGCTATGATATGGAATACCCCATTGTCATATCCAAATGCCAATTTGAGCTTTGCTAATTGCTACTCTTCCCTCACCAGTCCTTTACACTTTCAGACTAGCAAAGCACAAAGTCCTTCGACTTCTAGTAACAACTAAAAACATTAGTATGTTATCAACATTCTTCTCATAACAAATCCCATACTGAAACTAAAACACAGCAGTATTCTAGCTACTGAGAAGAAAATTAAAACTATCCTAGAAAAACCAGGACAACCTTAAATCTTAAATTTATCCTTATGATGTTTAAAATATATTTTATGTGCAGTCAAGAGTATTTCCACTAACTCTTTCTGTGCTTTTCTTGTGCTTCTAATTTCTCCCCCTATCTCCTCACCCAAGGACAAGTCAGAGAAAGGAAATTTAATAATATTAATAATATTAATAATATTAATAATATTAACATTATTATTAATAATAATAAATAATAATTATTATTATAAGAATTATAATTATAATTATAATTATAACTTTAAATTTGCCTACATTATTTTTCTGTTAATTACAATCTTATGTATCAGGGTGGGATTATCTGTTTCACATCAATCACTCATAAAAAATTTTAAAAAATACTGTAAATTAGCAAGCACTGGAATCTGAGTTAGTGTAGCTGTTTCAGATGTTAGTATGTGTTTGTTAACTTTTGTCAAATATTGACTTTTTAGTGACAGCTTCATACATTTCAGAGAAGAGGACAATTCAATTTGGCATTCTAATTTTCATTTTGCACAGTTTGAAAGGGTTAAAATGCAAGGTATGGCTTTGTCAAATGGCTTTGTCAGATTATAATGATGTGTTCAAACACAGTTGCACAAGTAATCCATAAACTCAATAACTGGCTTCTAGAGAAACGTTGAGTGATTTCTGTTGACTTACACCTGTTCCTGACTACTGTAGTGTACAAATGTTTGTAAGAAGTAACTGTTTCAGGAAATTCGAAGAATTTATGTCTGCAAAATAAAGGCCCTATAGGAACAATCCCTTGTTGAAGCTGAAGGCAAAATTTTTAAGATTGCTGTTACTTTTAATTACTAAGTTCCTCTTGGAGAAATCACTTGAATTCAAACTAATTCAAGGTTTTCTGGTCCTGTTCATAACAGACTAAGCAATCTCTTTTGTTTCAGAGACCATTAAAAGAATTTTACTGCTGGCAGTAGGCTTGGATTTCTCACGTCTGTTCTCAGACATATTAAGAGCTATGGTATTTATAGATAAGAATAGGTGAGTAAGAAGGGGGCTTTCTGGCAGTGTGAGTTATGCATGGGATATGTGAAGTTTTAAGTCACTCAAATCTCTTTGGTAATAGCCACAAAAAAAATCATTTTTTAATGCCTTTTTGTATTGTTTTTCAGACACAATTTTAAGTTGAAGACTAAAAAGTATCCTTTATCTAGGATAACAGGAAGGCTATGAGAAAAGAGAATTTGTCATATCTGCTTCTGTGGTACATCACCAAGAAGATGTAGGCCCAGGCTGGACCAAAAAAAAAAAAAAAAAAGGTGTTTTTGTCACTATATAAAGACTGAATAGACAGCAGTAGTCTGCTTAATAGCAAACTCTTCTCCCAACTTTCTGCTTCCAATGTCTGTGGTGGCGCTCCTCATCTCCACTGAAAGTTGTTGTAGCTGCTTCCTGCAGATTCTTCTTCATACAGCTTAAGAAAAGGCTTTTTAAGATATAAATACTTTTGGCTTTTTTATTAATCTTTTGCAGTGATTTGTTTCTCAATTTGTTTAAAGTACCAACAGTAAAATTCACAATTAAACAATATCCTTTTTGCAAGGATTGCTTCCTCATCATGTCATAATGCACCATACTATTTAATTTACAATCCTGAGGAAATTATTATAATTTTTCAGTGTTTAATATAGACTACATATGGACAATTAAGAATTTTAGCGTGTTTGGTTAACTTGGGAGAACTTGCTCATGCAACTCCATGTGTAATATAATGACACAATAAGGTCTGCATTTAACCATGATATGCTCTAATCTGCCATAATAACAGTTTTCATAAAAGTGTAGGATATCCTAAAATCACAACGAGCTACAGTCAGAATATTTTTCTGATTAAACATTTTAAATAATTTATCTTCAGTGTTCCTTTATATATTTAGGTTGCTGGATTTGAAGGTTTAATTTTATGAGACCTGATTCTCGTACTGCATCTATTGTATGCACACAGCATATAGAGCATGAATAAATTACATAATTGCAAGTGCATTTTTAAGGAAGTCTGTTAAATATACAGGAGTATTTAATTGCCATTATTTCCGACTCTGATGATAAAAATATCTAACTTGAAAATTTTTATTTTTTGAAAATTTATTATAATCAAAATACTATAAATTAATTTTTCATATATTTTTCTGGCATTTTACTAAAAAAATATAAGTGTAAACATGCAATTATTGAACTTTTTTTTTTCACTCCATGAGTTTCTACAGAATATCTTGTTATAACTTAGCTGGTCATTAAAATTAAGTGTGTGTACATGTGAAAGTGAATCTGTGAATTTCTGAATTAGATTAACTGAAAAATGCAAAAACAAACCAAAGGCAGCAGTCCCTAAAGATGAAGCTGGCATTGAAAAATTAATGTTTGCAACCAAAATGGCATGAGGCCATTTAATATTGTCCTGTACTACATGTAACTGTGCATGGAAAGGTACAACAGGAAGGATTGTTTTATACCATTTTATGTGCAAACACAAATGCCACAATACTGTGAAAAACCTGTTTGATATAATTACCAATCCAATCTTCTACTCCATAAGAAACTTTTTTGCATACAAGTATTAATTAATTCTTTGCTTAATTAAATAAGTAATGAGTTGATAATAAATGAGGAAATTTATGTTTATGCATATTTGAAGCACAGCAAGTTTTAATTCCCAGTAGATAAAATATATATATGCTCTCATTTAGTCGACTCTCTAGGGTGCAAAGAAAGTAGACAGTCAAGACAATAGCAAAATGTAGATTATATCATCCATTTAGAATGCAGTGGGGCGTCATATAAGCGTCAAAATCCATGAAAGCAGGCCTTGGTACCATTCCAAGAGAACATACCCTTCTGCTTAAACAATGTGACATTAAAAAATAGTTACATATCTTGTCAGCCTAGTTAAGTTTGTAGTATATTTGCGACACCAAGTTCTAGCAATAGGGTAGTGTGGTGGGTTGGCCCTGGCTGGATGCCCACCAAAGCCCGCTCTATCACTCCCCCTCCTCAACTGGGCAGGGGGAGAAAAATATTATGAAAGGCTTGTGGGTTGAGATAAGGACAGAGAGAGATCACTCACCAATTACTGGCATGGGCAAAACAGAGTTGACTTAGGGAAAAAAAAACAAATTTTAATTTATTACCAATCAGACAAGAGGATAATGAGAAGTAAACCCAAATCTTAAAACACCTCCCCCCACTCCTCCCTGCTTCCTGGGCTTAAGTTCTCTCCCAGTTTCCACCTCCTTCCCCCCAGCAGCACAGGGGGACAGGGAATAGGAGTTGGGGTCAGTTCATCACACGGTGTTTCTGCCGCTCCTTCCACCTCAGTGGGAGGACTCCTTCTCCCACACCACTGTGGGGTCCCTCTCATGGGAGATAGTCCTCCACCAACTTCTCCAGCGTGAGTCCTTCCCATGACTGACAGCTCTTCACAAACTGCTCCAGCCTGGGTCCTTTCCATGGGGTGCAGTCATTCAGGAACAGACTGCTCCAGCGCGGGTCCCCCATGGGGTCACAGGTCCTGCCAGCAAGCCTGCTACAGCTGGGGCTTCCCACAGGGTCACATCCTCCTTCAGGCATCCACCTGCTCCAGTGTGGGGTCCTCCTCGGGCTACAGGTGGTCATCTACTCCACCATGGACCTCCATGGGCTGCAGGGGGACAGCCTGCCTCACCATAGTCTTCACCACAAGTTGTGGGGAAATCTCTGCTCCAGCACCTGGAGCACCTCCTCCCCCTCCTTCTTCACTGACCTTGCTTTCTGCAAGGGTTGTTTCTCTTACATCTTCTCACTCCTCTCTCTTGCTGCAAAGTGTGCCATTTGTTTTTTGGGTTTTTTTGTGGTTTTTTTTTTTTTTTTTCTCCTTTTTTTTTCCTTAATTATATTGTCACAGAGGCATTACTGATTGGCTCGGCCTTGGCCAGCAGTGGGTCAGTCTTGGAGCCGGCTGGCATTGGCTGTGTTTAACACGGGGGAAGCTTCTGATAGTTTCTCTCACAGAAGCCACCCGTATGTCTCCCTACCAAAACCTTGCCATGCAAACCCAATACAGGTAGATAAGATAGTGATGCTAGAATAAACTATTTTTGTGGAGACAGAACTGTTGTAAACAGGCTAAAAGATGAATTAAGCATGCACAGAAGAAAAGTTCAACTAAAGGGCACAGTGACAAAAGTTTCAATGACCACCAGACGACTCAGGCCAATAAAATGACCAGTACACATGTGAAAAGGATATTTAAATGTATGAAAGAGTTACTGTAAATGTGATGAACATGCTAATAATTTATTGGAAAAAAAATTATTATGCATGTTTTGATAGTATAAAACCTTTGTAGAGGGACAAGTCAGTATGCATGATAGGTGCAGTGCATCTGGCATTGTAATAAAGAATGCTTGCTTCCTAAGACTACATCTGTTTTAAGAAGCTTATTCTCAATTTTGCTGACAGCCTGGTTGAAAGGTCTAGGCCAAATTAATAACAGTACAACCTGATAGCATTGATTCGATAATGCACTAATGCCACGTGCCCTACTGCTAGGGCTGGACATATAAATAAGACACTGGCTCATGTATATATCTTAAGCAGCTATCAGCCACTGGTAATATAAATATCTAAATTAAATTGCTCTCTAGCAGATGAATACCTGCAATTTTCAAAGAAATTCCACTCTCTGGATGACATACATCCCACAAGAGAATCTTTCTTACCAAGACACCTGGAAGAGTCTGTTTGGAAAGAAAATGGCAAAATTTCCTCAAAAGGCATCTCCTATGCCCATTGTGATCATATGGAATCCCTTTTGCAATAATTTTATTAGCATTATTAGCCTCTGTTATTTTGGGATAGGGAAATTGCCCTTTTCAGAGTGGCCTGATTAGGGTCATTAGAAACTGCTTAACCTCTCGTGTCTTTTCTAGAGGAACTAATAGTCAGAATACATATATATGAATTTAATCACAGTCTCTAAAGACTGTAATTTTCTATGAAACAACATTAAAGCAGAAAATCTTAGTACAGAACTGGTCGTGTAAAATGACAGTTTTTTTCCTGCAAGAAGCATTGGTGGAGGTAGAGTATTACTGAAATTTTAATGTTTGTTCCTTAGAAAAAAGGGCTAATTCTTCAGATCTATGAAATACAATCTAAAGTGTCCCTTTATTGACAATAGGGAAAATAAACTGACCAAAGTTTTGAATAAGATGCAGGAGTTTTTCTGTTGCTTGTATCATCTAAAAAAAATGCAAGTACAACTGCAGTTGAACCTCTATCTGCCATCATTGTTTTTTTGATTTTTTTTCTGGGTTAATTCTCATTTATTTGCAATTGCAGTGATTTGATAGAATGTGAGGATCTTTATAATAGACTAATGTACAAAGGAAGTAAATTATTGAGAAAGCCTCCAATCATCTTTGAAAGATAAAAGAAAAAAAAAAAAAAAAGGAGAATCAGCATGCAAAGTCCCTGCATTTATTGTTAGTAGATCCTTTTTACTTAGGATCACAGTTCTGCAGAGAATACTGAATGAATCTGGTCTGCCAAACATGCTAAAGCCACAATAGACATTAGATAAAAGTTAAGAGAAAAGTAAGAATTTATTTCTTCATTCATTTATTTCACTACAACATGAAGTTTAAGAACACAGAAGCTATACAGATTCATTTTCATCTCACTGTCTGATTATGATAGTCCACTTGTTTATGAACTGTGTTGAGAAAAGGAGCAAGGAATAAGTGTGATGAAAAAACATTTTTTTTTTCTCCTTTTCTTACGGAGTTTGTGGGCATACTTCTTGAACTAAATACTTCACTCTTGGAGTGAGTATTCTAGTCCATAGATGGAAGACAGGCAATTTATGTATACAACAGAAGCCATTTCAGTTTTTTGAGTTTTACTGAACAATGTAAATTGTTGATACAATTGTTGATGTTGTGAAGATCTTCAGAGAGGTGAAAATCAAAAATTTCCGCTCCCTTTGGTGTTTGCTATAGTCTATCTGCCTTAGGGAAACTCATCATCCTGTCACTTTCCTACTGTTCCTGTTGCAAAATCCTAGCTAAGTGCTGATGTTCTCACAATTAGGTGCCAAAGCCAGCACTATTTTTTACTGATGGAGCTGAATGCTTTATTTTTAGATATTCCAGAGCTGAACATCACAATCCTTAGCCTTCTGTACTAAGCGCCTATTTAATGTCTATTTAACTGGTTCTAGCTCCTGACACCAAATGGCAGGAGTAGTGAGATTTTAGCCTGTTCTCCCTGTGAAATAAAACCAAACTGGGTGATCCACTTTGCCTGTAAGGGCAAAGCCATAGGGGTCTTCCTTGTGAGTTTAGGGATAAAATTGTGCCTTGCTCTTCCATAGCACAGGTAACTGCTAAGTAGACAGTGAGCTCACAATTTGTAGACTTATTTTTCATCAGCTTAGTTTTGAAGTACCAGTTTACTCAATATCCATCTTGATATATAACATAATTCTGCTAAAAGGCTGGCAGGGCAAAGGGTAAAGCAAATACTGGATGAAATTATTCTGTGGCATACTCATCTCTCAGCCACCTGTAAATGATTGCTCTCACATAGCTTGTTAATGAATCACACTGACCTCTCTGATAGTTTTTCCTGCGTATTAGCTGGTGCATTTTCTTTGGCAGAGTACATCTAAACACCGTAGAGTAATTTATGTAACTTACATTTTTCTGATTAGCGCTTCAGGTTCAAGGTCATTTGACTACTAGGAACTTAATGTCAGCAACAGCCTTTGCACAAGTTGTACCAAGTGTGCTGGCTTTTTCAACAACATCTCAGCAGCAGAAACAGCAGTGAACTTTTCTTGTCATCAGACAAAGCAAACAAATAAACAAACCCAACAAAAGGAACCTGGAGATGTCAGTGTCACCTGCCAACAGATACATTTGTTACCTTGGTGTCCGAGTCCCAGCTGAGATTCTGCCTTGAGCTTGTCAACACAATACAAGTCAAAACTGTCCCCAAGATTGGTGAAGCAAATTCCCTCTCAGGAGAATCACTCTTTTCTTTACGTCATCACTGTTACGTGAGAGTTTATGATATCAGTATAAGACATCATTGTAGCCCAAAACCCCACCCACATAGATGAATTACAATTTGAACTCATGTTTCAGACACAGAGGTTTAATTTTCCAGCATAAAATTGCATTAAATTCTGGATATTAAAACAATTTAATTTCTTTAACTGATACATTTTTTAAAACATGAAGTTTTGAGCTGACCCCTAATAAAAGCAAGTAATTATCTTACTTCTAATAACGTACTATTATAGTGTGGAATCTTACAGAACAGCAGCATATATAGCCTGCTTGAATTCAACCTTCATAAATTTTCCCTGTCATGTGAAAGCTAGAAATTCTAGTGATACAAAATACATTAAGAAAGAAATTTTAATTTAATTTTGGCTGAGAAAAAAACAAAGAATGAGAACATTTATAGTAAGGCTTATTTATAAATTTTTATTTTATGATTGCCAAAAGTTTTTAATCAAGAATCATTGCTACTAAAGTGACTGTAACTGAACATTTATATTATACAAAATTATTAACCAAAATAGAGTTTCATTGTCAGTTTATCTGCTTCTGGAGTAGTCTAAAGACATACCCTAAGAATAAAGCTTCTTAGCTGGAGAGACACAGAAAACTACCTGTGAATAGTTGATTAAACACTTGCCTTACGCTTAAAAGCTCTATAACCCAGTGTTTGAAGACATGTATGTATCTGGTATGACTGTACATGTAAAATAAATCTTTTATTTGTGCTAGATTAATTAGGACAGCATTAGAAATTATGAAACAATCAAGACTACATTTCCATCAGATAACTCTCGAGTGATGCTTTCCCCCAACTGTTTTCCATTGCATTATATGCTTGGTCCCATCTAAGCATGACAGTATGTAGTGCTGAGGTATCCTTATTCTTCAGCGTTTTTTTCTCAGTCATGCATGGGGACAGAAGGACTCAGAAACAAAAAGGACTAAATGTCCTCATCATGCATATGTTTCAAAGCTATCAGTAGAGATTTGTAGGCTGTCCCACAAATCTCTACTTCCTCACCTGCAGGCCTGTCTGTGAACCTCATAGAAAGGGTGGCCAGATGACCATATGGCACTGATCATCTTATTGCATAGGACAGTTCTTACTACCATGAACCATGTAATGTTCCTTATCCAAGAAGATGAAAGGGTCTTCTTATTTGTTTCTTAATGTTATTTTAGGGTTTGTTGCCTAAATTTGCTCCTAATTCTGAGCTTGTCCACATCCATATGAAGACATAGAATCATAGAATCATAGAATGTTTAGGGTTGGAAGGGACCTTAAAGATCATCTAGTTCCAACCCCACTGCCATGAGCAGGGACACCTTCCACTAGATCAGGTTGCTCAAAGCTTCATCCAACCTGGTTTTAAACACTTCCAGGGAGGAGGCATCCTTTGTTAGGGGAATGGTGGATTCTTGGACAATATTCCACTGGTCATCTTAAACTGTCTTTTGTATGAGGATAAAAATAGACAATTATGTTATGGCAATTCCTAGTTCTTTGACAGCTTTGCACATGGTAAAGAGGATTTCTGGTTTTAGAATACAAATTCAGGTTGGTAAGAATGTATCAGAGTGGGAGAGGCCCCTGTAGTCATTAAACAGTTGGGACCCTTCTGCAGTGTTGTTTTCTCTCACTCCAGCTTGATCCCTACAGAGCAAGCAGTCCACGAGTCCACAGGTGGACAGGACAGAGGTTTGCCCTCAGGTCTTGGACAATCTTCTTCCATCTCTCCTTCTGGCTCTCCTGCACTGAGCCCAGCTGTTGCTGCATGGAGACATACTTCAGCAGCTGTAAACACAGTAATTTGTTCAGTAAACACTGAAAGACTTCATTTTGCTACAGATGCTCATGTTTTCACACCGTTCCATTAAGGACTGATGGCACATTTGATGAAAATCAAAAGAATCTAACTTGTGCATTAGAACTTCTCCATGAATCAAGACAAGTCTCTGTAAGTAAGGCAACTGGGGCAGTCAATTTGAAACAGCTCAAAAAAAACCCCATAGATGTAGATATAAAATGAGAAAATGTTTTGGGTTGCTTCTTTTGTTTTTATTTATTTTTTCTGAAGATGAAGTATTTATCTTCAACTATTAAAAGTGTATACAATAATAATCTGTTGTATAAAGTTCTGTTAAACCGTCTTGGTAAGTTGGTGAGATGTGTTAGAATGCTATATATCATTTAAAAATGTGGGAAAATACAAGAAAAAAGATGGAGCTTTTTAGAATTGCACTGTAAAGTATTTACATTCAAAATCATCAAGTGGAAATAATAAGTTGGCGTGTTCTGTCTTCAGTTTCTTCTTCGTTCTATACTCCTTATTACTTCTGGCTTATGTATTTATTTCAGCACTCTCTGTGAAGATACATCTTTCTATGTGTATCTGAGTTTCAACTTTAGTGAACATTTCTGTATTGTCATGATAATTTTGTAGTCTAGACAACTTTACAGTGATGTCTGTAAAATAGCTAAGGATTTGTCTACACTTCAGTTGCATGAACATACTGATAAAAATATTTTAACCAAAATCAATAACAAGACTGGAAAAAAACATAAACAATCCTACAAGTAATTGGGTTTTTAATTTGCTAATGTAGTTCCAAGGAACTCTTATCCCAAATAAGTACTCTGATTTGTGACTCAGAACAAAAATTTATTTCCTTCAAAAGACTGTATATTATGCATATTGATTGTGTACATTGAATAGCAGATGTATGGGACAATACAGAAAAATAAAAAGAGAATATGGGTGAATGTGAATAGCGATATCAATGAAGAAATTAGGTAAATGTTCTTTATTTCTCTAAGTACTGTTACAATGGAAAATTTCAAGGAGGGATTTGTAAGAGAAAATGAAGGACTTTTTTGAATGTCTTTTACAAAAATTCCACACAACTGTGAGATTCAGTATGACTCAGAGAACATCAGCATTTAAAATTAGGAAAATGAACAGTTAATATAGATCTCAGGGGCAACTGAAAAAACATTTGATAGTATATGATGAGTACCAAACTATTTAAACATAAACCTTAAAAGAGATCTAGAAATCATAGAATATCTCAAGTTGGAAAGGACCCATAAGTATCATTGAGTCTAACCCCCTGCTCCTCATAGGACTACCTAAAACTAAACCATATGACTGAGAGCATCATGCAGACACTCTTTGAACTCTGACAGCTTTGGTGCCATGACCACTTCCCTGGGGAGTCTGTTCCAGTGACTGACCACCCTCTCAGGGAAGAACCTTTTCCTCATATCCAATCTGATTTACCCCAGATGTAGCTTCATTCCATTTCCTTGTGTCTTATTGCTGGTCATCAGAGAGAGGAAATCAGCACTCCCTCTCTGCTGCCTGCCTTGAGGAGGTTGTAGACTGTGATGAGGTCACTCCTCTGCCTTCTCCAAGCTGAACAAGCCAAGTGACCTCAGACGCTCCTTATAAGTCTTGCCCTTGAGGCCTTTCACCACTTTTTTTGCCAAACTCTGGACATACTCTAATAGTTTGATATCCTTCTTATATTGAGGTGGCCAAAACTGCACACAGTACTCAAGGTGGGGTTGCACCACTGCTGTGTAGAGTGGGACAACCAGGTTCCTCAAACAGCTAGCCATGTTGTGCTTGATGCACCTCAGGACATGGTTGGCCTTTTTGTCTACCCAGGCATGTTATTGACTCATATTCAACTTGCCATCAACCCAAACCCCTAGATGTCAGCAAACTTACATACAGTACATTCAATTTCTGCATCCCGATAATTTACAAAAACATTGAAGAGCACTGGCCCTAAAATTGACCCCTGGGGAACCCCATTACTGACTAGCCACCAGCCTGATGTGTCCCTATTTACTATAAATCTTTGAGACCAGTCTGTCAGCCAATTGTCTATCCGACGTATTATGGACTTGTGTAACTCTATGCTGGAGAGTTTATCCAGAAGGATACTTGAGATATAGTATCAAAAGCTTTGATAAAATCCAAAATCACCACATCTATTGGCTATCTAGGGTTGGGGGTTTTGGGTTTTGGTGTTTTTTGGTTTTGTTTTTATTTTTTCATTTTGAAGGAAAGTTAACACCTTTAAACATCCTTAACGCATTTGAAAGTACAGCTTTACCAAGATACTGTCCCACACATTAACAATGTTCTTGCACTGAGGAGACCAAAACTGGATACAGAACTCTAGAAGTGGTCTCACAAGTGTGAAATAGAGGGGAAGTAGAGGGGAAGGATCACTTTTCTGGACACATTGGGTTCTTGCTAATGCAGCCCAGGATATCACTGGCCTTCTTTGTTGCAAGGGCACACCGCTGGCTCATGCCTAACTTTATGTCCATCAGGATACCCATCTCTTTCTGCACAGCTACTTTCCAGCTAGTCACCTCCAGCCTGTAGTGCTGCATGGGGTTATTCCCTTCAGGTGCAAGACTGTATTTGTCTTTTTTTTTTTTTTTTTATTTTCATGAGGTCAGTCCATTTCTCCAGCTTGTTCAGGTCCCTCTAGAAAGCACACATGTTCTTCACTGCACCAACTATTGCTCCCACCCCCTCCACCCCTCTTCCCAGTTTTGTCTTAGCCACAGATGTGCTGAATATGCACTCTATTCCTCAATTCCAATCATTAGTAAAGTCACTTTATAATATTGTCCCCAGTATTGGCACTAGTATCAGTCTCTGAAAGATACCATTAGTAACTAGCTGGTGATTGCGAATTTTGTAGCATACTTCATGGTTTGAACCAAGCAGTCCTGTCAACTTTTCCACAAATTTTATCATCCACTTACGCAGTCCATACATTACCAACATGGCTATAAGGACAGTATAGAAAACTGTCCAAGGCCTTGCAAAAATTGAGAATTGCAGCATCCACTGTCTTCCTTCTGACCACAAAGTCAGTCAGCTTATCATCAAAAACAATCTGGTTGGTCAAGCACAATTTCCTTTGGTTGCCCCAAGCTAGCTGCTCTCATTCCAGTTTGAAAATTCATTCATTTTGCAAATACCATCCTTTACGTTTTATTGTGGACTCCTTCCTGGATCTGCAGCACTCTCTAGTTTAATGAGTATAAACCCCTTTTAGAAGTACAAATTTGTTTTCTGTACTTTATTCTAAATCCCTGCTGAAGTGCACTAGGCAAGTGATAGAATTTAAATACAGAAGACTTGTTTCAGCAGCCTAGAATATCACAATCCAGACACAGATGTAAGGCAGTGTTTCAAGAAAAAAGTGATCAGGAGACGTAGTAAAAAAATAGTTTGCTTAGAGATGATCAAAATCATATGAAAAGGAATAAAAGACACTAAAATGATCTTTATATTGCTATGCAATTTACAGTATTCACCGAGGCAGCATAACCCCCAAACCAGTTTAGTTCCATGCTCATGTTAAACTATGACAATGGGACACTTTCCTTTTAATCTCAGACACTGAACTGAAGCATGTCAAAGTTCCCCCTGCAGTCAAAGAAAAAATAAATACTTCCAAAGACTGTCTTAGATCTAGAGTAGACTGATCATATTAAAGGTATTGGTAAAATTCTATGACATGCTTTCACTTAAACAGTCTATAAGGCTATACAGATTGTCTAGGATGAAGGCTTTGTAAGGATCTGTAACTTTGTGAAAATACTTCTGTGAACAGATATTGACTTTAAAGAAGTCCTTTATCTGCAGACATGCTATTTTTTTCATATCTCCTTTTGCGATCTAAATTTGCTGCCTTACAGTTCAGCAACAATTTAACTTCTATGTTAATATATATATAAAGAGAAGAGGAAGAGGGAGAGAAAAACTTACATGTAGGAATAAGAACTGGAACTGTGAGTGTGCCCATAAATCATAAAAATGGTGTTACCATAGCACTTTCCTTTCCCTATGTATTCATAGTTTTCTTCTGTATAGGAGCACAGTGTCTACACTAATCTATCTATAAAGTTACTATTATAATGACTGAAACTAGGCCACCCTTCCCATTTGTCTCTACGTGATCTATCCATAGTTACTGTATTAACACTTTCTGGGGCAGGCCTCTGTTGACTAAAAAGACATAAAACTGCTTCCTCTTTGCAGCTTCCCAAATAAGCTATAGGACAAAGAAATTCACAATGACTTCATTTGTGAAGCTACTGTTGAAATATGTGGGAAACAAAGAAATAAAATTAGCTTTTCATTTTTATTTTTTTTATTCTTATATGACATTTCACAATGTCACTGAGTGATTAACAAATGTACCAAATTAACCGATCATAAGTTTTCCCTTCTGATAAGTTCATCAAATTAATAGTCAGTCTCTTGTAGAGAGTTGGTGCTGTATGTGGTATGCGTCACAACAAACTTTCTCATAGATCAAATTCAAATCAATACTAAAATACTAAAATAAAAAAATGGGTTCTTTTTACATTATATTTCAATTTTCCTAAACTGCTCTAAAATAAATCACACACATCAACATTCTCAAAGCAATGATTAAAGACTACAGAACTCCTGGATATTCTTGGGTTGAATGTCAAATTATATATCTTAAAATTTTCTTTTGTTTGCATCCTTAAAATTTGTAATACATGCCGTACCAGGAGCAAAAAGAGAATATGTGCATTCTTCTTCATTATTGGAAAGAATGAAGAAATGTGGATGTAGCATTTATTATAAACAGTATAAATGGATTATTTCTACCACTGTCCCTGAAAAATATTCAGAAATCTCTCCCTCACTTGCCCATGAAGTAATGAATCACAGAATCACAGAATGGTAGGGGTTGGAAGGGACCTCAGGAGATCATCTAGTCCAACCCCCCTGCCAAAGCAGGCTCCCTACAGCAGGGTGCACAGGCAAGTGTCCAGGTGATTTTTGAACAACTCCAGAAATGGAGACTCCACAACCTCTCTGGGCAGCCTATTCCAGTGCTCCATCACCCTCACAGTAAAGAAGTTTTTCCTTAAGTTTGTGAGGAACTTTTGGTGTTCTAGTTTTTTCCCATTGCTCCAGACTGCTCGCATACCAGGCGTCACAAGGCTTTTGTTGATAGTGTGGAATAGCTTGTTAGTTATTGTAAAAGTTTCCCACTTAACACAGACAAAACGATCTAAACTAAAAGTTTCCCACTGAACACAGAGACAAATGAACTAAACTTATTTTCTAAAATCTAATTCTTAATACAGAAGAAAATGAATTTTAAACTCATTTTATCAACTCCAGGCCCCTCATCATCTTTGCGGCCCTCTGCTGGACTCTCTCCAGAAGATCCCTGTCCCTCTTGAACTGAGCAGCCCAGAACTGGACACAGTATTCCAGATGTGGCCTCACCAGGGCAGAGTAGAGGGGGAGGAGAACCTCCCTTGACCTGCTGGCCACACCCCTTTTAATACACCTCAGGATACTGTTGGCCTTCCTGGCCACAAGGGCACACTGCTGGCTCATGGCCAGCCTGCTGTCCACCAGCACACCCAGGTCCTTTTCCACAGAGCTCCTGTCCAGCAGGTCAGCCCCTAACCTGTACTGATGCATGCCGTCATTCCTCCCCAGGTGAAGGACTCTGCACTTGCTCGTATTGAACTTCATCAGTTTCCTTTCTGCCCAACTCTCCAGGGTGTCCAGGTCTCATTGAATGACAGCACAGCCTTCTGGTGTGTCAGCCACTCCTCCCAACTTTGCATCATCAGCAAACTTGCTGAGGGTGGACTCTATCCCTACATCCAGGTCATCGATGAAGATGTTAACCAAGACCAGACCCAGCACTGACCCCTGGGGAACACCACTAGTTACAGGCTTCCAACTAGATTCTACACCACTGATCACAGCTCTCTGAGCTCTGCCAGTCAGCCAGTTCTCAATCCACCTCATTGTCCATTCATCTATCCCATACCTTCTAAGCTTTGCTACAAGGATGATGTGGGAAACTTGTTTGCATCAAATGCCTTGCGGAAATCAAGGTAGACAATATCCTCTGCTTTCCCCTCATCTACACAGCTGGTGATAACATCATAGAAGACTAACCAATTGGTCAAGCATGATTTCCGCTTAGTGAAACCATGTTGACTACTCCTGATAACCTTTTCTTCTTCCAATTTCTTTGAGATGTTATCGAGAATGAGCTGTTCCCTCACCTTACCTCTTTTTTTTTTGGTGGTTAGGGTATTAAATGTCAGCGGGAGGTCTGATATATACATTACCAGAAAATAATAGCCTTTGAACAAGATGAGAGCTCACGGCTTTACATTTTGTCAGCTTGCAGCATAGTCAGTAACTTCTTATCAGAACTGATAAGAAAAAAAAACAACAAACCAAAACAAAATGAAAACGTCTTTTGACAAATAGGTATTTCTTTTAGCCCATACAATATGTACCACATGTAGGGACTTCTTATTTATCTTCCTTGGCAAAGTTGCCAATTTAATGATAACATTGTTTATTTAGCTTTGAGAATTATTTCCTCCCTAGAATAAATATTGAGGTATAAAATGCTGATGTCACTAAAAAGCATGAAAGAGATACAGCAGATCTGGGAAAAAATCCAAAGTGCTTCAGACTGAATTTTCTGCTAAGCTCAGGCTTTTTTAATCAAAACCTCTCAGTCCTCAACAGCACAGAGTCATCTTTAATGTAGGTGTAGTTTGAAAATATTGTGTGATTGGAATGCAAGATGTCAGCTCCTTCCATCACGATAGAAAAAAAAAAAACCTTTCAAAAATCCACTGCTTAATAATTATGCAGCCATTTATGATCTAGAAACATTTTGTTTGTTTGTTTGTTTGCTTGTTTGCTTGGTTTTTTCCCCCACCAACACTAGATATTTTAAAATCTTTCCCAGCGCTATGCATATTTCAGTGAAGGTGTGTATGGGGAGGTAGCAAGGACATATTTTAACAAGTACTTTCTCTTTAGGAAACAGTTTCAAAGTGCAATCAGGAAAACAAGACTCAGAAAGCAGTTAAACATTTAAATTCTACTACTAGCAATAAAAGAGATGACAAGTAGGTGTCTCCTGAGAGAAAATATAGTCTGTTGGGTTTCAATACTTTTATTGTAATTCATGCAGTCAGAAAAAAATTCAGATTTTAAGCTAACCTATAGAAAACTGACACAGAAAATGAGAAAAGGTTGGATTGATTCTAAAGCAAAAACTTATTTTTCTAGCTTTATCAAATACATGAAAAAAACCAACCTCTATTTAACTGTGAAATTAGGAAATTGCCCAACAAATGGAAAAAAAATAAAAATAAAATCTCAAGTTCTGTGATGGGAATAAATGGAAAAAGAAAGTTGAGACAAATATGTTCCTGTGAAGCACAGTTCTGAATTATGGATTTATAGCAGTTTGGATGTATTTGTAGCTGTCACTACCTTTCATGTAAGGTCTTCTGCTCAAAGATCTAACATCTACCAGCAGATTGTGGGAAGCACTGCTGAAACCTACCCCAGTTTGGCCTTAGTAGCCACTTGAAGTGCTAACATTTATTTTGTGTTCACTCGAAAGCCTTTTCTTTCTTTCAGAAAGATGTTTGTTGCTTCTGAAAGAAACATGTATTTGTAGTCAGAAAGAATTGCCTTTTCATCTAGTAGCAGATTGGGTCAGGACATTTGTTTAATGCAAAACACACAATAGCTTGTAAAGAGAAGACAGGAAGGAACTCAAGCCACCTTCTGCCTGTGGCTGTGCCATCATCAATCCAGCTTTTGTGTTCAGAGGGATTTCATCCACATTTGGGAGGCACCTCCTGCCAGAACAAGGCTCCATGTTCTGAAATCCCAGGTGTGCATACACCTGCTAGATTCAAATATATATGTGTTCGTAGTATTTTACGTTGACTGGCTTAAATGGATGGAGGGGTAAGCTCCCAGGAAAGGTGCCAGAGAGAGTTCAGTGGCATTGTAAAACCTGAGATACTTGATTCATTTGGCCTCTGACCCCTCCGGTCATAAAATCTAGGGGTGTTTCTATGTTACTTCCTTCAGATAAATAGTTTACTGGTGGATAGTAATAGTGATAGGTACATTTTAAAAGGTCCAGAGGTCTGGTTTAGTTCCACAAAACTATCAAAAGTGTGTATCTTTCTTTGCACAGTGAACCTGTACATGGTGAATGATTGGAGACCTGTGTCTAGCGGAGTCCCTCAAGGGTTGGTACTAGGACCGGTACTATTCAATATATTCATAAATGACCTGGATGAGGGAATAGAGTGCACTGTCAGCAAGTTTGCTGATGATACAAAGCTGGGAGGAGTGGCTGACACACCAGGGGGCTGTGCTGCCATCCAGAGAGACCTGGACAGGCTGGAGAGCTGGGCAGGGAAAAATTTAATGAAATATAATAAGGGCAAGTGTAGGGTGTTGCACCTGGGCAGGAACAACCCTAGGTTCCAGTATAGGCTGGGGAGTGATCTGTTAGAAAGCAGTGTAGGGGAAAGGGATCTGGGAGTCCTGGTGGACAGCAGGATGACCATGAGCCAGCACTGTGCCCTTGTGGCTAGGAAGGCCAATGGCATCCTAGGGTGCATTAGAAGGGCTGTGGTTAGTAGGTCAAGAGAGGTTCATTCTTCCCCTCTACTCTGCCCTGGTGAGGCCACATCTGGAGTATTGTGTCCAGTTCTGGGCCCCACAGTTCAAGAAGGACAGGGAACTGCTTGAGAGAGTCCAGCGCAGAGCCACCAAGATGATTAAGGGAGTGGAGCGTCTCCCTTATGAGGAAAGGCTGAGGGAGCTGGGTCTCTTTAGCTTGGAGAAGAGGAGGCTGAGGGGGGACCTCATTAATGTTTATAAATATATGAAGGGTGAGTGTCAGGTGGATGAAGCCAGGCTCTTCTCAGTGATGTCCAATGATAGGACAAGGGACAATGGGTGTAAGCTGGAACACAGGAGGTTCCACTTGGATTTGAGGAGAAACTTCTTTACAGTGAGGGTGACAGAGCACTGGAACAGGCTGCCCAGGGAGGTTGTGGAGTCTCCTTCTCTGGAGACATTCAAGACCCGCCTGGACGCCTTCCTGTGTGATCTCATCTAGGTGTTCCTGCTCCTGCAGAGGGATTGGACTAGATGATCTTTTGAAGTCCCTTCCAATCCCTAACATTCTGTGATTCTGTGATTCTGTGATTCTGTGTGATTATTTGAGATTGTGATTATTATAACCTTTCTGAAGGGTTAGATGTGTTCCTTTTTTTTTTTTTTTTTCTTTTTTTATGGTGAATAACAGAAAAATACAGAAATTTTCTTACCTTCTATTTGACTTTTAAATTAGAAAACAGTATTTTTTTATAGTTAGGCAACTAGTCAACCAGTGAAGTAACATTATCATAACAGCAAGGGAGTAAAATTTGAATTACAAAGTGAAAAAGCTCCAGTCAAGAAGTTAAAATGCAGATTTTTTTGTTTGTTTGATTGTTTTCATCTGTCCTTAAATAGATTTTGGAGATAAAAAGCTTCAGGAAAAGGTTTAGTACTCCAGCTATTCAATTAAACAGGCAAATCTTTAAGGTTACTTTTCTGAAGCTCCTAAGAACTGCTAAGAAGAGAGCAGAATAGCAGAGCTGTTTGGCACTATGGATACATTTTAAGGATTAAAAGCTGAAAAAACATAATAGCTTCTTTTAAAAAAATCAAGTTTTTCAAATGTGATATAAAGAACTTTCAAAGGAAAAACACCTACCTATAGCTATAAAATTTTGTAAGCCAACTTTCATATTCCAAGTATACAAGTATATTAACCAGCAGTGTGGTTATATCTGACTGGCCATTTTTATCCCCCGTCTGCTCCTCATTGTTTTTCTCATGCTTGTTTTCCCCTCATACACCTTTATCCCTTCCTTTCTCTGCCCTTGTCTTTTCCTAAATATAGAAGCTACCCCTGATTACTTTTTTTTCCATTGGTCTTAATTTTGGTGCATGTGTACGTGAATTTGGTATTTCTGTTGTGATTATCTAGGTAACCTTTTCCTTTTGTGATATTGCTGATAGGTAATTCTGGTCTGTTGTGTGAAAGGGCTGGTAGGGCAGTTTGGCAGGAAATAAACCCCCTTGTGTTCCAGCTTATCCTCAGATATTAGAGGAGCTGGGGTCAGCTAGGCTTAGATCCTGGGTGATGCCCAATTCAGTACTATGAGTCCAACAGCGGATTCACTCGATAGTGCGCTGCACTCCCATACCCATGATCTACGGACTGACATGGCTAAACCTGCAGCATTTAGTGTTGTCCAGTAGGGGAATGGTGTGGCTGGTTACAGACAGACACAGTTAAATGTGGCACTAGAAGTCTGGGTACATTAATTCCAGATTCCCTTGACAGTGCCCTGCACATGCCGTCCAGTCAGGATCTCTGGACTCTCACGGCCTAACAGGTGGTGCCCAGTGAGAAATTGTGCAGTAAGTCAATAAGCAAATAAGGCACTTTAATAAAGCAACAGCAATAATACAGATTTGTGTGGACTGTCGGTGATAATCTACTGTCTGCAGAGGTACATACAAGCATTAAGGTTACAAATTACTGAAAAGCGCTGTTAAAAAAGCAGTTTTATAGAGGTCTCTAAGTTTCTGAGAAAGTCCTCGGGCTAATATAAATCTTACCCAAAGGTGTCCTTATGTGGGAGAAGAGAGGCTCAGCCCATCGGCCGACCCCAGAGGTCAGAGGTCTGCAGTAGTATCTTCCCTGACTTGTCCATGATGGTATCTTCCTTAACATCCCCCATTTCTTTGGGCTACTTTTATATTATTTTTACCTTCAAGGTGGAGCTTGTGTGACTATAGTAATACTTTTACCAAACTTCTGTTTCCCTTTTAAGGTAGAAGTTACCAAAACTTAGAGTGTATCCTCAATAAGGGGCAAGGAGGAGGGTTGGTGAGCTGGAGGTATATTTTTGTGTAGCCATAATTCAAGGTTCATGCAAAGGAGGTATTTTTCTAAGGGGTGCCAGATGTCAGTCCAGGGTAGTAAACAGATAGTATATCACCAAATGTCTGAGTAAATACAGAAGCTGGCAAATGACCCTTCACTGTTTTTTCACCCATATTGATATGCAGACCAGATTCTCCAGGAGACAACCTTGGAGAAAGTCTTCACATATCAGTTGCATTTCTTCCCCTGGGATCTTCTTCGATATTATACTTTTCCCTAGTGTGTGAACAAGGCCATTTTCTGATTTTTAGGTTACCTCCAGTAATTATTCCACATGGTTTTATCAGATTGCCCTCTCCAAAATGTCCCTAGTATTCCATTTAATTACCTGTGAAGTTTACCATCCCTCACAACTCCCCTGAACCATCTATGAAATTTGTCATACCCCATGGCACTACCTGCAACTTCTGTGAGCTTCTCACTATTTTATACCCACCAGTTTCTTATGCCAAATCCAGTAGTTTCTCATGGTCTTTTCAATTATCTGAACCTCAGCCCAGGGCCAAATAATCTCTCTATCTGAACAGTTTTGACAAAAGGGAAATTGAAGACTCAGTCTGACACTTTCTGAAATGCAACCCAAAACCCATTCTGCACTAATATATCACAAAGGGTTTACAGTATTGACATCTTCAATGGTGGCAGAAACAATACCTGAAGAGGGAAAACTTCCATGTCCATGAACAGGAAGGGGTGGTTAGTTATACTTGTATACAGAGAATAATTTGCAATCAAATCAAAACAATAAATGTCTTGTCATACCTTGTGTGAAATTCAGAAGTCCAAATCAGAAGCCCTAATCAAAAGCCCTAAACAAGCATTTTGCTTAAGCATAGTATTACAGCGCCATTTCATACCTGAATTACCTAAGAGAATACCAGGTATCTTAATATATTCAAAATGTCTGCATGAATCTGAAAGATGCAACAGACGTGAGGAGAGATCATGCCCTTTGTACTAGCAGATACAAACCAGGAAGGAATGTCAGAACAACTCAAATTATACTATGTGTAGTCAAATGAATCAAGATCCAGTTATGTGATGACTATACTGCTGAAGTTTAGACACTCCACTGACATGAAGGTATCTAAATCAGAGGCTGAAACCTCATCCCTAGAAGCTGATAACTGAATTTCACATTGACTGTATTGGTGTGATACAGTTTCCACTGATTATAATATAGTACAAATGTAGCCATCTCCATTTGGTATCTTCCTCTCAAAATTGAATTTCACCCTCTGCAACATCATCCAAAGGTCTCTAGCTTGCGTATCACCTTGGGCTCTTTCTCTGAGAATACTGAGGGAGTGAACAAAAACAGAGTCCTGGACGGCTCCATTTGGGTACAAAAGATCATGAGCAGATTCATTTCTTAATCACACTGTGTTTATATGAAGCTCAGTCCTAGAAGTCAAACTTCTATCTACCCATTTCAACCCACATTGTTCAACTGTACATATAGAGGCTAGTTTTTTTCATTCACCTTTCTCTAACCTTTATCTCTTTAGATCAGTCTTCTCATCATCTACTTTTTCAAATCTTAAAGTACAAGAAGTCTCTTACAAACACCTCCTTTCTTCAAGTGGGCCCACAGACTACCTTTAGAGTAGTAACTTCCTCCTTATGTTCCCGGGCACTGAGTGCAGCTGGTAAAAAGCAGCCTGTATCTACATTAGTAAAAAATTTTAGACTAGAAAATCATGGCTGCATGCTGAATGCATTAGGAATGGTCTATAGAGTATTCTAGCTCCTAAACTAAGTCTTATTCCTGAACTATGGAATAATTTTGGAGAGTTCTAGTTTGCACAGACTGAAAACATCAGACCTCCTCAGCAGTTAAGCAGCAGAGATTATTGAGTTTCAGCACCCAGGAGTATTTCAGGTGGTGTTTAATGTACAAGTAGAACCACAGCCATATGCTCTCCAAGAAGATGTATGCCTCATCATTCAGTCTCCTTAAACTGACATGTTAATGTGCTTACACTGACCAGGAAAACCTGGAGCTTGCTACCCTCACATTTCAGAGTAGTCTCTGGAAGAGTAGGGTAATCTTCAGCATCTGTACATGACTAGATAGATTTAAAAAGGTAACATAAACGTAGCACAGGAATAAGACAAAATAGAAGGGGTCATTTTTTCTACATATGATTAAAAAAAAATAATACTCTGAAACTAATCTAAAATGACTAAGAAAGCTGTTAAAGACATTCTTCCCCTTCCTTTCTTAGCTTAGCTTAGTATTTCACTGAGCTTGCTAGAGAATATAAAAATGCTTTGAGCTCTAAAAATTTGCCAACAGTTTGTTTAGCTTTAATGTACACATTTAAAATAGCATATCTAAAAATGGAATGTTAGTTTTCTGTTTTTCAGAGGAAGATCATGGCATATGTATCCATACACAGTCAAAGGCTGCACTTAATCTAAGTTGCATAGTTGTCACCAAATTGTTTGTCATATAATGCATTTAAAGTAAAAAGTACAATTTATATGGATGTCAGCATCAATAATTCATTAATTGAAAGCCTCATGATGTTGTGGTATTGGTTTCTAGTGCCTAATAGAACTTATTTTATTTTTAAGCATGTGCTACATCTGTACAATGACTTAGCTTCTCAGGTCATCCCTGGGTCCCTGGTTGTCGAAGGCACATGTGTTTTCATTTACAAAGAGATTTTTGGAATTAATGAATTAGTTCCCTAAACGATGAAAATATTGTACAATCCTGGGACAGTTAACCACTTGCAACAGAAGTATGGACAAAATCCTGCCAACTTTATCTCTATTTGCTCAATCTTTCAACATAAATAGTGCAACATATATCTTTTTATGCTACAGAAATACTGCTCTTGTGAACAGCAGTCTATTCCTATATCAATCAAGAACCCCCCTGCATGGAATAGTAATTACATTTTGGGGAACAGCACATAGACTGTAGAGGAAATCTGGATCAAGTGCTGGGCAGACCTCCTTATAAAGTGCTAGACACTAGCCACATTTTAACATATGGAGCCAGGAACCCCAAGTTATCAACCTCTAGAATATAAGTGTAGCCACAATACTGTGAAATACAATATAGATGGTTTGTCTTCAGTGACAATGAAAGAAATTGTTCCTAATTATCTGTCAGACTGGCATTTATGGTCTAGTAAGATCTTAATTTTATAAAGCTGGTTTGCTTTTTTTTTTTTCATTTAAAATGAGATGTCTATTTTAAGTGGCTGGTTCCAATCTGCTTCTGTATCAAAACCCTTTATCTAAATATGCATCAGACTCTTAATTAAAAAAAAAAAAAAAAAAAGCAGGACATGTGTCTTTAAAAGTTCAATTACCATCTTGAAAATTTTAAAAGCACATATTTAGGATTTTTTTTTTTTTTTAATAAGACTGAGCATTTAATTAAATTCATTTTCACCACCCCTTTACAAAATACTGGCTACATCAGGTTTTTTAACTACTGTATGATTCACAAAAGCAATACTCTTTTTTTTCTTCCCTTTTAGTTAAAGCACATGTTTTTCTGAAACAGTAAATATATTTTTTCTTTAAGACTGTATGGCCAAGGTGACTTTGGGTTTATTTTTCATCATTTTATGAATTTTTACACATTATTCATGTTACATAAAATTACCATATGCAGTAACAAAACTAGTCACTGAGAGAGTTTCCAATCCTACAGGAAAAAGTATCTTTCCTGATGTTGAGCAACATGAGGTGACTACTGATGGAAAAGGTAGCATTTGCTTTTCTGTGCTATTGCAAATCGAAGTAAATATGAGCAAGCAGATTTCCAGGTATCTTGCACTTTCAGTAGTAATATTATGAAGTTATTTTGGTTTTGTTAGCTCTTCTTCCTGTGTAAAATCAAGCCTATCAAGGCCCAGTTCTCCTAATATATTTTGAAAGTTGAAGAGGAGAGGTAAATCCTAAACATAGTATAGGCCTTTCTTGTTCTCATCCAGTGCAGCTGGTTTGTTCTGGTAGTTCATTGGAAGCAGGGAGGAAAAAGATTATCATTAGCATTTTATGTAACCTTGGAGAAGTAGTTTCTACCCTTTCCTAAATGTACTAACCTCAGATGTGCTTCAGCCTATAGAGGAAGAATGTAGAGAATTTAACATTTCCTTTCCTGTGCCCTGTCATGCCATACATGACATTTTAGCCTCAACACATTTTTTCCTACTAATCTACCTTGCAAATGACCAATACTTTTTACTTTATTTTTTTTGTTATACTATTTTCAGTGAGGAAAAAAAAAAAAAAAAAAAGATGTTGGTTTTTAGAACTATATAACTATAGTTATAGAATTATTATTTATTTACTTCTAAGTAAGAAGAAGCACCCATCTAAATGTTTCAGGCAACATACAAACAATGCTCAGAAATACATTTTTTTATATGTATTTTTTAAGCTTTATGTTGATGTCACTGATTCATAAGGTTGATCTTGGTAGAACAGCAGAAATGCATCAGACAGACTAACTAGACCAAAAGGCACTGTAGAATCCTCTGCCTGTTTCATGTGAGAAATTCCAAAGACAGATCATGGTACAGCATCCAAAATAAGAGTGTGGAGTGCAACTATATTTGTATAGACTTCAGTCTATATTCTTTATTTACATCAGAGTACGTGAGAGAAGTTGACTCATAGTTTGTGCCTTTGAATAGATCAGTTTGGCTGAATTATTGTAACAAGTGAAAGGAAAGCCATTCAAATGCATGTTCGCATTTCTCAGATTGCAAAAGAACAAATATGCCAAAGTGTAGAGGTAAATACTCCCGATTAAAAATTCATCTTAATATTCAAAGCCTATCTGATCTTGTTTACTAGTCAGAAATTATTCCACACATTCTCAATAATTTATTGTAGTGATGTACAGCCAGCTGATATGTGGGAACACTCATCATGTAGATATTCTCTTGTAAAAGCTATGTGGATGTCTTAGTGCAGCCTATTAAAAAATTGTTGTACTATATGATTACCTTTCCCTACAGCTATATACCTTGAAAATAGTTCATAGGAGTACTGATTACCTTTTGTCTCTCCACCTCATTGAAACATCAGTTTCCTTTTGGAAGGTGTCTTTTTTTGGGTGTTAAAAAATGTCTGTTTTGACAGGTTCTTCTATACCGTGTTTTCAGTTTCTTTTGGAAGTTTTAACTACACAATGGAAAGTATTAAACAGCTTTTTAACACTTCCTTGTTCTTACACCACACGTAACATTCCTGACACTTTGAAATAGATGCATGGTTTTGGTTTGCAATGTCTTTTTCTTCCTGGCAAATATTTTGAACTGAAAGTTTTTTGTACAGTGGATTTGACTGCATCATAGTCTTCAAAATATTTATTTATATATATACATAAATATATATATATATACATAAATATATATATATAAACAAAAAATACAGTAAAACAGCTGTAGATGGTAAGTATAAGAGAGTAGTTCATAATTTTAAAACCATTTTAATAAATGAATTTATGAAGACTATTAATTTAGCCTCTGACAGATACAATTGGGTTGGAAGGCAGCACTTGTACTGTCTTCATAACTATATATAAGTTATAGAATCCTGTATCATTGCACCTCAGGAGAGACAGCTGAGATTACACATGGCAGTCATGCTGACAACAGCACAACATCTGGGATAAATATGTTGGTACTAATGAAATGATACAGTTAGCAATGTGAAGAGGCAGCTTGCTCTATCTCCTTGTGCATGGATAGTTACCAAAGAAGAATCTGAAAGCTGAAACTCTGGGCATTTTCCTAGTCCTCTCACCACTCTTTTGCAACACTGGGAAATAAAATGGGCCCAGTAGCTTGGCATTATCCATCATCCAGACGGTGTATAGTTGGGAACAACATGGCTTTGGTGCCTAAAACCACTGCCTGACTAGAATAGAACCTGGTTTCCATTCGTCAAGTTCTTAAAACATTATCTCTCACTTACTGAACAGGTGGGTGAAGTATAAAAAGCTATGGCACAATTTCTGTAGTAGTTGTATTTTTTGTTGTATTATAAATCCTTTCAAATCACTTTCATCTCTCAGTGTGGCAGGAACAGGTGATGGTGAGATAAATTGCCAGCAAGCTGTTTGCATTTAAAATCCGCCATATAATAGGCACTATAGGAGTTCAGTTAGAAGTAAACAAACAAACAAAAGAACAGGTATAGGAAACTACACATTCTTGTGAACATTTATTTTCAAAATAGCAGAAAATTATTAGCATATTTTTTGTAGATAAGGAAATTATCCAAACCAATAATTTACCAATGACACTTAGTCTATTCTTTGTTTAGAAATCCAAGATGGAGGTTATTTTACCCTGAAGTATATTATTTGTTTGTAGAAACATGTATTGTCATACTTGTAGGAGTTTCTGCTTCCCACCCCACCCCCAGTATGAGTACTCACTCTGCAGCTCCATCCTCTTGTTTGCATCCTGTAGGACTGACTTCCAGAGGTCAAGTGGTTTCAGAAACACTTTAGCTATTTTTACTTGTCCATAGAATAATAGAATCCCAGACTGGCTGAGGCTGAAGCAGCCTCTGGAGAACATCCAGTCCAACTCCCCTGTACAGCGAACTACAACAGGTTGCTCAGGACCATGTCCAGCTGGGTTTTGAACACCTCCAAAAATGTAGACACTACAACTTCTCTGGAAAACATTTTCCAGTATTTGACTATCCTCACCAAAAAGAGTTTTATTCTAATGTTTAAATGGGATTTCCTGCATTTCATTTGTGACCATTGCTTCTTGCCCTTTCACTGGGAATCACTGAGAATAGTCTGGCTCTATCTTCTTTACTCCCTCCATCAGGAGGGGAAATAACAACTAAGAGAATATAAGCTAAACACAATTTCCAACAAAAAAATGCTATTTTTTTTTCTCAGTAAAGAATTTTAATGTAACAAATGTTTTCATTTTTGTCGCCTAAGTATGTGAAATAATGGCATATTAGTTTATAACTTCAGCAAATATTTTACAGTTTGCCTTATAACCATGAATTCCTATATGTATTTCAAAATGTAGAATATTATTTATATATCTAGCAATACCACTCTTGCCATTGAATACTATTAGGGAAGTTTGCATAGAGAAAGCCAAATGATGTTGCTGATAATTTAGCGGAATTTGACCCACAATAGCTTTTAACAAGTCTAACTTTGAGTAATCCTAGAAATTGTATGCTTGTTGTTAAATGTGTATGAGAGATTTTTTTCTATTGAAAAAGAAAGGGTTCTGTGAAATACCAAGTAATCAAATTACATCTGTGCAGATTTAATATTCTGGATCTAAATATCAAAAATATAAATATCTTGAGAGAAGTTTGCAACAAGCATACTGACTTAGGAATTTGGAAGTCATTAGATATTACTAGAAATTGTATATGTTAGAAATAGAGATTGGAAAGTTTGTTTCTGGTATCCTTCTGATTACATAATTTCTTGGGTATCTCAATAAGTCAATGTAAGTTGAATTTAAGACATCATAAATGTATTCCTTTCAAATTTTATTGTCAATTATAATGTTTTATAACTCAGTTTCTGCCTGAAGCATGTCCTAGACATCAAAGGGTGAATTAACAATGTGAAGTGCAAGAAATCACACCACTAATCCCATTAACAGCAATGGCCAGTTGCACATTTAATTCCTCATTCACCATACTGAAAATTTCGCCTTAAAGAGTCACCAAAGCCAAGAAACTTACCGTGGGAGTGAAAACCTTGTAATGGACTACTTAACTAGATTTTGACACCTAGAGAGAAAATAAAATGAAATTTCAGGAGCTGTATTTAGCTGATAACATACTGCATTCCAAAGAAGGCTATACAAGGATAAGCAGTAATGTTAGAAAAATAGTGCTAGAAGCAGTGGTTGTACAGAAAGATAAAATATAAGGGATAAAAGGAACAGGTTGCTACCCTTGGGACTGGAAAGGAGCATTAAACTGCTGAGGGCTAAACATAAGAGCAGTTATTCTTGGATCCCTGTTCATGACAGGAGGGTCTCCTGAAGGAACTTACTTATAAAAAGACAAGGAAAAGATGGAAAGATAGGGAAGAAGGTACAGCAGCCTGTAATGTTGATCCACAAAGAGGAGGAAGATAAAATTATTCTGCCAATCTATTATAGGTGTATGTAGGAAAGATAAGGGTAAGCGGCAGTGAAGGACTTTACCTGCAAGTAAATGTGTTAGGATGGGTAATGGGAACCTGACGTCTCCTTTTACTGAGTTTGAGTTGAATGCTAGTCCTGTGAAAGTGAAAAGGAACTTTTGTAGGCAGGATTTTGTTTCATAATTTCTTCTAAATCTTTATTGTGTCTGCATGCTCACTGTTTATACACAGAATCACAAAATCACAGAATCGTAGGGGTTGGAAGGGACCTCTGGAGATCATCTAGTCCAACCCCCCTGCCAAAGCAGGTTCCCTACACCAGGTTGCAGAGGACTGCATCCAGGTGGGTTTTGATTATCTCTAGAGATGGAGATTTCACAACCTCTCTGGGCAGCCTATTCCAGTGCTCCGTCATCCTCACAGTAAAGAAGTTTTTCCTTAAGTTTCTGTGGAACTTTTGGTGTTCCAGCTTTTGCCCATTGCCCCTTGTCCTGTCACCGGGCTGCACCGAAAAGAGCCCATCCACATTCATTTGGCCCCTGCACTTCACGTATTTATAGACATTGATAAGATCCTCTCTCACAAGACACAAGAACCTTCCCTTTGCAGTCAAATTCTTATCTATGACTTCTACATAATCTCAACATTTTACTGAGTTTTGCTCATTTAAAAAGGCAGTGGAAATATTGTCTTTGAGACTTTGATTATCTCTTCTGTTTTATTAATATTGTTTTATATTTATTGATTATTTCTTTTATATACAGTGATCTGAAAGTTACTAAGAAAATAAGTATAGGTGTCCTCATTATACACAGACATAATTTATGAAAACGTAAGGGTAAGTTTAGTGTCCAGGACCCATGTTTAACCCACTAAAGTATGTTCTTATTTTAAATCTTGAAGATCCTTGGAGTTAATAGTAAGATTTAATTAGAGTCTTAAGAACCAGATTAAAGGTCATTTAAAACAAAGACAGTGAACAAAATTTAAATTATTTATTCCATTAAAAAAAGATACATGTCATGTTGTGAGTGTAGAAACTTCTGATTAGCACCTGACTTACTTTGAAGGCAACAGAAGGTGATGAGTACTATACTGTTTCTATTTTAAAGTTTCCTCTAATGTAGAGTTTTAAGTTTCCAGAGTGCTGTGAGTATCTAGTGTATAATTATGACCAACAAAACATACAGACATATAATTCCCTGTTGACTCTCAGCAAGGCAATCACATCAGGCATCTAATTTAGTTGCTTGGAGCCACCTAAGGAATCAATAAGAAACAAGGACTTCTTATTTTAGGTATTCTGCATCACGCCACAATGAAACACCTGAAATGGGTGATAAGAATAACCTCATTCTTTGGCTTGATTCAGTGAACTTTAAAAAGTAAGTGATCACAGAATCACAGAATTGCCTAGATTGGAAAAGACCTTTAAGATCATTAAGTTCAATCATTAACCTCACGCTGACAAGTCACTGACTAAACCATGTCCCTAAGCATTATATCTACACAACTCTTAAATAACTCCAGGGATGGGGGCTCCACTACTGCCCTGGACAACCAATTCCAATGCCCAAAAACCCTTTCAGGAAAGAAATTCTTCCTAAAATCCAGTCTAAACTTTCCTTGGTGCAACTTGAGGGCATTTCCTCTTCTCCTGTTACTTGTTACTTGGTTGAACCGACTGGCCCCCAGCTCTCTACAGCCTCCTTTCAGGTAGTTGTAGATAGAGATAAGGTCTCCCCTGAGCTTCCTTTTCTCCAGGCAAAACAACCCCAGTTCTCTCAGCTGCTCCTCATAAGACATGTGCTCTTCACCAGTTTTGTTGCCCTTCTCTGGACACACTACAGCACCTCCATGTCTTTTTTGTAGTGAGGGGCCCAAAACTGAACACAGTACTCGAGGGGCAGCCTCACCAGAGCTGAGGTAGGATAACTTCCCTGGTCCTACTGACCACACTATTCCTGTTACAGGCCAGGATACTGTTGGCCTTCTTGGCCACCTGGACACACTGCTGACTCATGTTCAGCTGGCTATCAATCAACACCCCCAGGTCCCCCTCTGCTGAGTAGCTCTCCAACCACTCCTCCTCAAGCCTGTTGCTGCCAGGGGTTGTCGTGGCCAAAGTGCAGAATCTGGCATTTGACCTTATTGAAACTCTTGCAATTGGTCCTGGTCTATTGATCTAGTCTGTCTAGATCCCTCTTCAGAGACTCCCTACCCTCAAGCAGATAAATACTTTCACCCAGCTTGGTATCGTATGCAAACTTAATAAAGGTGCACTCAATCCCCTCATCCAGATCACTGATAAAGATGTTTAACAGGAGTGGCCCCAGTATTGAGCTCTGGGGAACACCACTTGTGACCAGCTGCCAACTGGATTCAACTCTTCACCACCATTCTTTGGGCCTGGCCATTCAGCCAGTTTTCCACCCAGCAAAGTATATGCCCATCCAAGTTGTGAGCAGCCAGTTTCTCCAGGAGAATGCTGTGAGAAACTGTGTCAAAGGCTTTACTGAAGTCCAGATAGACAATGTCCACAGCCTTTCCTTCTTCCACTAAGCAGGTGACCATGATGTAGAAGGAGATCAGGTTAGTCAAGCAGGACCTGCCTTTCATAAACCCATGCTGACTGAGCCTGACCATTTGGTTGTCCTGCATGTACTGTGTGATGGTACTGAAGATGATCTGCTCCACCAGCTTCCTAGGCACCAAAGTCAAACCTACAGGCCTGTAGTTGCCTGGATCCTCCTTCCAGCCCTTCTTGTAGATGGGCATCACATTGACTAACTTTCAATCTTCTGGGACCTCCCCAGTCATCCAAGACTGCTGGAAAATGATGGAACGTGGCTTGGTGTGCACCACAGCCAGCTGTCTCAGAACTCTTTGATGGGTCCAATAGATTTATGCACATCTATATGGTGCAGAAGTTGACTCACTATCTCTTCCTGGATTGAGAAGGGGTCATTCTGCTCCCAGTCTCTGTCTTTTAGCTCAGGGGATTGGATTCCCAGAATATAACTGGTCCTATTACTAAAGACTGAAGCAAAGGCAGCATACGCCCAAGTATATATACTCTCAGATATACTCCCAAAAGCATTCAATAAGATAACTTTCTTGCTTCTATCACACTTGCCCATTTCTGTAACAGAGTTTAATTTTTTAATTATCCTAAGTATGAAAAAATATAAAGTATGTTTTGTTTTCTTTTTAATTTATGGAGTTCTTTGGGGTTTTTAAAAGGTAAAATCCAATCAAATGGTATTATATGCATGTAAGCAACCTCTTCTTTAGCACTTGGTTAACAGTGAGAATTTTTTTTTTTTTTTTTTTTTCCTAAATGTGAACTACCCTTCTAAGTTTCTTCACAGACAGGTGTTTAACTTGAAAATAGGATAGACTGGTTTTATTACTGGTTTTAGGTGATAAGTTCATTGGGTTTTTTTCTTCTAAAAATTCTGATTCCCCTGAAATCTCACACTTTTGGTCATTGATTTCATTTTCTGTCTTTAAAACGTATGTTGATATTTGTTCGCAGTTCAAGAGTAAATGTTTCCATTTAGTTCCTCTGGGATCAAGATGGAGCTCAGTATCTAATTCTTTCCCAGATATTAAAATGCATCACTCAGACAACAGAGTTTTCCTCAGCAAACTATAAATAATTCAGCTGAGCCACCTGAGAATAAAAATGTTATTTTTTATTTTGGCACATACTGTACAATCAGTTCCACCATTTTTGTCACAGATACAGGAAAGAATCCTTGTATGGGTAAAAAATAAATCATCTCTATTAAGTAATCAAGATGGGGAGCTGATGCTGTTGCTTCTTTTAATCAACCCATGAAATGAAAGTGATTATAAACCACACCAGCAAGATGTATCCCTATGAGCTTTTTATAATTGGGATGATCATTTAATTGGCACATTCTGCTTCCACTGGGATGTGCCATTTAAGAGGGATCTAGTTTACTCTGCAGTTATAGGGCTTGTTATGTGATCTTCTCAACTAATATTATTTTAATTGTAAAATGAAAAATATGTATAGACTTTTCATCTTTATTTTTTCAAGTACACGAACTACAGGAGCGTTGGTTCTCATACTGACCTGAGTCAAAAAAAAAAAAAAAAAAAGATAATTATGCTGTTGGGAAGGAATGTACCTTTTTCCACTGTTGAAAAGATCAAAGGAAAAAATCTTCAGCAGCTGCACTCTTGTGCAGTGCAATCGACACAGGTGTATGGCAGAGATGAACAGGGAAAAACACAAAGAAAGAGGGATACGAGTTAAAATGACTGAAAAATAAGTAATTTCAGTACTGATTCCTGTGCATAGGTTTGAATTTGTTTATTTACTTATTGATTTATTAAGAATATAAACTTAAATTTAGAGAATCTATTTTAAATATATTCCAGTAATTATGTCAAAGCCATAATATTAGATTACTTACATTGCAATAATCATCAGATGTCTACATTTCTTTTGTGGATAACTTTTCATATTCTTTCAACTCTTTCATTTTTACTTAGTGTTTCCTACATTTATATTTTGACAAGTTAAAAGACACTTTTTTTTTTCTTTTTCTTTTCTTTTTTTTTTTTTTTTTTTTTTTTTAAGAGCTCCACTGTGAATTGGAAGAAATCAACAACAATTTATTTTCTATGGAATCTGGTTAACCTGTTTTCAGGCAAAATTTTAAAAATACATTTATTTGACTAAGTAAAAAAGCAAAAATACAAATTTCAGCTCAAATGAGAGTTAAAATCAACTCTAGAAGAAATAGAAACTTGATAGAATTAATACAGTACTGCCCAACAAACAGCGAATTGCATTTTGTGGAAGGATAATTGTATTTTATAAATACAAATTTGGTGTATACATTTTAAATTTACTTGCTAATGTTTTCCAATGGATTTCAATCCCTAATTGTCCCTGAAGCCTATTACCAGGCTCTCACTGGAACAACACCTTGTCATTTGTGGCCACTGAGCTTCAGTGGCTTCCCATAAGCCAGACTGCTTGTCTCTTCCTCTCTGAGGATATGCTAATAAAAAATCAAAATTCCCACACCTCCAGTAGCATCCTCTGTCTTGCCCACATTTTTAAGCCAAGAGAAAAACCTACTTCACTTCTTAGTGTTGTCCTCTACCTACATACCAGTCATCCAGAGGACTTCCACATTCCTTCTCCAATAGATGTGAACCCCGTTATATGGATTTGGTATTGTAGCAGCCTAGGGCTTTAGGTGTTATGTTATATGGAGGTAGGTAAAATCTTAGCAATATATATTTAGTGGACGTTATTCATATGATTTTCACCTTCTTTGTCTAATTCATACTTAACTGCAAGGTACACCACAAGTCTCTTTGTTGCCTTGATTGCCACTCTCACCTTCCCCTTTCAGCTTCTCACTGCCATTTCCCTTTTGGATACACTGCCTCTTGCTTTTTGCTTTGTTTTTCTTTCATTTAACTTGCTTCATTGCACAGATGCTTTCGCAACTATCAGTCATTTTGCGTGACACTCATTAGTAAAGAAAACATATCTATGAAGCCAGACTCTCACAATCTTTCCAATCTAAAATTCCCAGTGCTTTAACAAGAATGTCATTTCAGAAATGTTGAACAGCAACACTGAAGTAAATATCATCTATGCCTACTCAGCAGCTAAAATTCAAGCATTGGAAGTAGATTTATGAGCCTAATACTGTGTATGTGGCCTTGTAAACAAAGAAACAAGTAAAAAGGGCAGAAAAATACAAGATGAAAGCACAAACCCCATCATTATTATGCCAGCCTTCATCTATTTCTCAAAGTTAAGCTACATGTTTGCTTTCTAAGTGTTTCCTTTCTGACTGTCTTTAATCTTTAATTTCAATCTTTAAATTTTCCAGAAGCATGATGACATCAGTTGCTGTTTGGGGAAAAGTAGTTTGCTGCTGGATTAACAGCAAGGTCAATATTACTTAAAAAAAAAAAAAAAAAAAAAAAAAAAAAAGTGGGATTGGTCACATGAAATGTTGGGAATCTGAAAGACAGTAAGTACAAAATATTTTCTAAGTTAATTAATACTAAAACAATAAATAGTTTTTATTACTTAAATCAGGTGTAACAATACTTTATTGAATAAATAAAAATATCATTTAAGATGGAATATTATTTCAATTATGGTTAGTTCAGGTGGAGAAGAATTAAGTGGAGCCATGATGTTAAATGCATCACATAAAAGACCTGATCATATTCTGATAGAGTTATTGATTCAGCAATGATGTTCACACTGATATTGGAAGGAACAATATAATTTCCTTTGCATTTTTGCATCTATTCCAAGGTAAGGTGCCTGTTAGCAAGTAAATACTTTGCATTTTACTTGTGGATACATGTGATGGTTACAATTTATGAATTCATTAAATACAGATGAGTACACATATCTGTGCATTAATTATTATATATCTAGACTTTCATTTAAATCTATATATGATTTTATTCGATATATGTTACAAAATCTTATTAACTTTGACTGAACCTCATTATTTCCCCAGGAGAAGTTGTCCATTGTACTTATTCACTCAAACTCGCTCTTCAGCTATTAATGTAATTTATTTATTTATTTATTTATATACTTAGCCTAAGAAGTCAGCTAAAACAATACAACACCATAAGGGTCAGCCAAAAATGTCTACATTTTGCAATCACCATCACATTTATTCTTTAAGGTACAATAGAGTAACTCTCTCAGGATCTACAGATTTTCTTTTTTGGATGTGCAATGAGCAGAACAACACAAAGTAACATCTTCAAAAACAGTTTCAGCCTGGCTCATTTTTACATGTTTCCTTTATTTTCAATTCAACAAGACTGAAAAATAACTGAGCAGCCAAGAATCTGGGCAAAAATGGTTTAATGTTTTAACAATAAAATGTCATAGTACTGTTATTCTGCTCCTAAAGAGGTGGTCAGTTGTTCATAGCAAGTGTTGCAAGTTAAAAACAAACAAATAAACCAACAAAAAAAAAATCAAACAAAAAAAACCACACGAAAAACCCCCCAAAAAACCAAAAACACCACAATGGGATGGCTGTGCCCTTAAATATCTGAGACAGACTTCATAGCTGATATGTTCTTTCAGTATACTTATTTTGTTTTGTAAATTCTCATGTGAATTTGCTTAAGGAAAAGTAGAAAAAGCAAATTCCATTCCACAGACTTATGCTGACAGCTCCTTTACTGTGAAGGTCGTCTACAAGCTTTAAAGTTAAGAGTTCAATGTGGTATTTTCCTCGTCAGCTGCAATGATGTTACATTCATTTTTAATTATTAAGTACACAGAATAAAGATTTTCCCTCCAAATAATACAGGAGTATTAGTGGTTCAGTGAAAAAGCTGTCAATTGTCCATCACTAGTCATACCAGCAAGCCAAAAACTTAGTCTCCTCCAGGATTTCCAATATAACACATTATTCTGCAACCACCTCTGCTGTAACTGAAGGTTAGCGATGGTTGAGAGCATGCCCTGTTCTGGTGAAGGTCAGTGAAGCCAGAATTTGCCCAATTGAGTGAATTATCAGATAATTTGATTACACTTTTCTTATGGGATATATGGAAGCAACAATTTTCAGACATTTGTAACTGAAGGGAATTGGACAGGTGTGCCACAGAGGGATATGTTCTTTACACTGAAAATATTAATTGCTGCATTCCAGATACAAAGCCCAGATGTGCTAGAACTCCATCTATAGATGAAAGAAATATAAATCGGGAATTTTTGTCTGTCTTTTTTCTCAGTAACAATGAGTTTACAGGATGATTTTTTTTTTTTTTTCCTGTAGCAGTGTGTGCTAGAGATCAAACACAGAAAAAGTCATCTCAATTAATTAAATTCTGCCAAATTAATAAGCAAATCAAAATGCATTCTATAATTGGAAGTGGGACCCTTTATAGTCACTTACTATCTCAATTGCAGTATATATTCTATCATTTGTTTAGGAAAAGAGGAAGATATGATTTCATAAATTTTTCAGTTGTTGCTGAAATTATTGAAATTCAACCTGACAAAATTATTCAGTAGCAAAGTGAGAAGATGGAGACACTGAAAGGGTTAATAAAAAACCTGAAGCTTGGAAGTCTATTGTATTCTGAATGGTTTATTCATCTCAGACATTGCTCCCTCCCTGTTATAATATCCTGAAAATAATGGACACACTTTTGATTTGATGCTGTTTTGCCAAAGATCAGCATCAGTTCAGCCCTTTTCACTGTTACTAACAAACTTTGAGCATTATTTTTGTTGTTGTTTTTCACATTCTAAGTAGGTTAACAGTTTGAGAAGTGCATTCAATGATTGGAATCTGCCATCCCACACTGCACAGAGATGTACCACTTGAGTTGTCTTTGATTGCAGCAATTTCCAGAGGGCTTTGATAGTTTTATTGACATCAGAGTATTTAGGGTTCCAGTAAATACCAGCTCCAAAACGCATTGAAGTCTGCTAACTATTTGTTTGTTGATAACATTTCTCACAGCCATCCCTTTTGCTTCTGAAGATCGAGTTGTAGCTTAGAACTATCCTTGACTACCAAATAATAATTTCTAACATTAAGAAGTCACGAGGAAAGCATAGACAAGCTGTAAGTTATGACCAATATTGCTAAATAATAACTGGAGTGAGTAATAAAACCTTGCAAATGGAGTATCTATATTTTATATTATGTTTGTCCTGTTAGAAGCTATGGTTTATTATCCCTCAGAACAAATATGACCAAATAACAATGTTTAGTTTACTTCTCCACAGGATCTCAATAAGCTGAACATTCCTTTAAAATAACCACCAGAGATAATAGAACCCCATTTATATACCTATATATATTTGTGCATATTTATGCTCAGTTAAAATTCAGAGCTTCATTAGATGTCCACACAATGGAAAAAAAAAACAGTAAGAGAGGGTCTAAATTTAATGCACATTAAAGACCTTTGTGTGTGTCATTAGATATTAATTCATGGTCATGTTTCACTTTCACCTTCAACAACTAATGTCTGTCCCTTGCTCTTCAACCTTGTCCCTAATATTTTTCTTTCCATAGTCCTTTTGATTATTCTTTAATGGGAAAGCATACTTCCATCCTTGGCAGCTTTGGCTGAGGTCATACACAGAGGGGGAAAAGGAAGAATTAGCACTTAGAAATTCTTTGCTTTTCAGCACCTCAGTGAAAAGGCTGGAGGGTTCTCATGACTTTTGAAGCAGTCTGTGAAAACACAATGCAACTATTTATGATATGGTATTTACTAAGAACACTTCCTTAGGTGCCAACCTATTTTGGTTGTATTATTCATCCCCATAACTCTTTAACATTCTTATCTCTCATTTGCTAAGTTCCATAGGTAAATTACTTTGCTTACCACTCTGGTGTGTGGGATGAGAGAAAATGGGAGAGAGAAAGTAACAACTCTCCACTTTTTTTTTTTGTTTGTTTGTTTGTTTTTTTAAATAATAAAGGGTATATCACGTGTAGACAACTGTGATTTCAAGAAAGGTTATTTGCAGAAGTGTGGACCTCTTTTACCCTTACAGAGCGCTTGTTACCAGTTTGGTAGCTAAAGCTTGTAGAGATGTGATCTTTAAAACCAGTTCAATGAAGGGGAAATGCAAAGTCTTACACCTGAAGAGAAACAACCCCAGGCCCAATATATGCTGGGGGCCAATCAGCTGGAAAGCACCTTTGCAGAAAAGGACCATGATGGAACACAAGCCAGCAAAGTGTCCTTGCAGCAAAGAAGGCTAATGGTATCCTCGGCTGCATTAGGAGGAGTTTTGGCAGCAGGTTGAGGGAGGTGATCCTTCTTCTCTATTGAATACTGGTGAGGCCATAACTGGAGTGCTGTTTCCCATTATGGACTGCCCGCACAAGAGATATATGGACATGCTGGATGCAGTCCAACAGAGGGCCATGAAGATGATGAAGATTATTGTATCTTTCCTATGACAAAAAGTTGAGAGAGCTGGCATTGTTTAACCTAGAGAAGAGAAGGCTCAGGAGGGTCTTATCAATGGATATAAGTACCTGAAGGGAGGGTACAAAAAAATACAGGGCTAGGCTCTTCTCAATGGCACCCAGTGACAGAGGCAATGGGTATAAAGAGACACACAGGTGGTCCAAACTGAACATCAAAGAACTTTTTTTTTTTTTTTTTTTTTTTTACTGTGGGGGTGACCAAAAACTGGAACAAGTGTCCCAGGGAGATTGTAGAGTGTCCATCCTTGGAGATATTCAAAAGTCATCTGCATATGACCCTGCACAATCAGCTCTAGGTTACCCTGTTTGAGCAGGAAAGTTGGACTAGATGACCTCCAGAAGTTCCTTCCAGCCTCAGCCATTCTGTGGTTCTGTGATTCTATAACTACAATGCTCCCCAAGTAGTTTACTAGGTTTGTTATTGCTATAGTAGGGACCCAAGTCTTTCCATTCATTGTATATGGAATTTCAAATGTATATTTACCATGGTGGAGAGTACGTAAGGAAGATCTGGTTTTCCATGAGTTGCTATCTTTTACTTGCTTATTCTGATCCTAGCAACTACTTTTTCACCAGATCAGTGTGATTCCTTCTGACTAACCATCCTGCTTCTGAGAACTGGTTGCATCCTAATAAAAGGATGTATTCATGAGCGAAATACAAACCACTCCATTGAGGAAAATCAAATAAGGACAGCATGAAAGACTGGTTTGTAAGGCAGTGATGAAGAGACATAACAATCTCAGCATAAGCTTCTACTTTAATGTTATTAGGATCAATGAGATTCCTGGATATAGAAAAGTGGGAGTAAAATTTATACACGGGGAAATCCTCCTACTTTGGTCATTTTGTAGCAAAGGCATTGTACTCACTGGAATATCATGCTGTGTCTAATTTTTATGCCCATTCTTTAAAGGAAATATGGAATATTAGAATGATTTACAAATATTACCAAAGAAAAGGTCCTTGGACTGGAAAATAAATCTTATTATATAAGTCTTTAAAAGTTTGACTTTACCAAAGAGAACTTCAAGAGGCGACTCAGTCACTAAACAAAGGAACACATGGGAAAAAAAACATTAGTGAACAAATGTTCTTGATGGCTGATAACAAACACGTAACAAGATCTAGTGGCTGAAAACTAAAATTAGACAAACTCAGCCTTGAAATAAGATGTTATTTCCTAGCTATGAGGTAATTAAATATTAAATAGAGTGCTAGGGAGCTGATGTTACTTTCACCTGAAATCTTCCCAGGAGACATTAGATTTATTTATTGAAGAGTAATTTTTACTCATGTTTGGGAAATAAAGTGTTTAAAGGTGCAAAGGCTTTGGGTCCTTGGTTATGATCATCCACTGGTCTTCAGCTGTGTATGTCTGTACCTAAGAATCAGATATTCACTGTTTTTTTCATAAAGGTAATTACTGTAAATTAATTTCCTGTTTAAAGGCTTGTTCTAGTTGTCTGGAAGTTTGAGAAATCACTTTTCTCTTGATGTGGAGTTGGTCAAATAGATCTTGTTTTGTGTTATTTTCTCCAGCTTCTTTCATATCAGAGACTAGTCACTATCAGAGAGAAAACATTTTCAAGAGGTAACTAATATATAAGATTAAGTGGACAATTCTGTTTCTCAGAAACCTTGTCTTGCTTACATACTGACACTCATGTCAATCAGCTAGCTTATGATTATGAAGGGATCTTTTAGTCATGATTAAGAAGTTGTCTGCAACAGAGAATTATATTGCAGGTGAGGATTATTTTGGATCATCTCGTATAAATAAAACCCTACCACAGAAGGACTCTGGGGGATAGACTGCACCTTGATCTTTCATTTGGTTGATATACAGCATACAGCTGCTAATTTTTTTCTAAAAATAATATAAAGCGGTTGGTCAAATATGAGCACATTAGGGACCATGGTATATAGGAGGTCAATGGGACTTTGATATATAGAACATCAGATTAGTTGATCTAAAAATGTATTGTAATTAAGTTTTTTGAACTGTGAACATATAGTTTAAAATTTAGCCTGCCATGTACAAATTATATTGTTTGAATGGATTAAAGGTTCAAAATATAAATACACTGAAGACTCAACATTAGTACAATGATTATATATGTTGAGTATTGAAAGAATAAAAATGCACAGATGGATAGAAAAATTACGCAGAAGCTTTCAAAGCAATAATGGAAAAATGCCCAATTCTATTAATTAAAATATTATACTTCATTTTATTTTGGATAATGGTAAAGGACAGAAACAATAACTGGAAAAAAGAGTGGAAATTAAGGATATTTACTCTAGATTTAAGCAAGGAATTTTTGAATGAGCTAAGAATTTATATTGAAATCGCAGTGTGATTCTTTAAAAGACTGTAAAATTATTCCAGAAATATTTTACTGTGTTTGATCCAATATATAGTGATGACTTTGCAAATGACTTATGTATTGACATTGACTTTTAAGGATAACTCTTGGTTCACCATAGTTCTAAATGATGGCAAGCATGCACTTCACAGTGTGCTAATTTTAGTTCACAAGCTTGCTGCCACAAGGCCCTCAGGCTTGCTCTGCATCTGGAGTTTGAAGTGTTCTGCTAGTGCTGTTATAAACAACCTGAAAAATATAAAAAACATCAAGGCACTCAAGTGACTGAAAATATAACTTCATAAAAGAGATGCTCGTATATATTACTAATGAGAGCTCTTTTTAAATGAGTATTTTTTTTTTTATTTATAGTATCAGTTTGGGGCTATTAAGGCAAACTTGCATATTGTCACATAGGAAACAATGCAAGAAAAGAGGAAACAGTGTACATGAATTGGTATAAAGCTGCAGCCCTTCACCTCACCGTGGTATGAGGTTGAAAATCTGGAATTACTCATTACAGAAACTACAGGGATTACATTGGATGCAGGATTTAAACACAGTTATATAACCTATAGTTTACATACAATTTCTGTGCTACAAAAGGGAAGAAGATAGCAATTGTTTTATCAGGACCTTATAGCTGTTTTGTCTCTCTAAACTGAGAGCAGAAGAAAAGAAAAAAATTGAAATTAGTCCCCCTGTTGTTTACAGTATGAACTTCTGACCATCTTTAATTTCTGACAGATTTTTTTTTTTTTTGTGTGAACACTTGAAATCTCTCAAGTAGATTGCCTCTCTTCCATTACTGAGAAATTCATTATGAGAAAGTAAAAGGGAAGAAAAATGGGTACCAAAAAATCTGTTGAAATTCCAGACCCTCACTGTCAGGTAAATATGCTGAAGAAGGCAGAAGAAGAACTTGGCTTGTTTCCAATTTATTGAAAGGAACTAGGACATCAGAAATATTCTGAATCTCAAACACAATTTTCATGGTAGATATCCCAGGGTTTAAAAATTCAGGAATTCCCTCTCTTTCCTTCTCTGTTCCCTAAATTGTAGTTTTAACCAGTCAGTAGCCAGACATCATGAAGCTGCTTGTTCACCCTCCCCCACCTCGGAAATGGGAGAACCAGAAGTGTAAAATTGAGAAAACATATTGACTGAGATAAAAACAATTTAATAATTGAAATAAAAGAAACATTAAAATAATAATGACAATAATCTTGATAATAATAGCAATAATGGAATATAAAAATGAGTGCAGTGTGGTGCAGTTGCTCACCATCCACCAACCAATGCTCATCCCGTTCCCAGCTAGTGATTCTGTAGGAGGAAAAATCACAAAACCCTGGTCCTGGAAGAGAGAGAGAGCTTTCTGGCCAACCCTCATTTATATACAGAACATGAGGTTAGATGATATAGAATACTCCATTGGTCAGTTTGGGTCCATTGTTCCAATGCAGTTTGTACAAGTCCTTCTTGTGTACCTGCACACTAACACAACATGGGAATTTGAAAAGTCCTTGATTTCTTTGCCACAACTAAAAACATCAGTATATTATCAACATTCTTCTCATACTGAATCCCATACTAAATCCAAATCACAGTGCTATTTTAGCCACTAGGAAAAAAATTAGCTCTTCCCCAGCTGAAACCATGACACCCTATCAGAATTAAATCTTCATTTTAATGTATTGACAGTAATAGCTACAGAACAGTAAAAGTTACCTCATCAAAAGCAACAAGGGAGAAATGTAGCTGATCTAAAAGTGATAGACAGAAAAAAGAATGCATAAATTCTAGATCTAAAAAAAAGAGAGCAAAAGACTATGCACACAGATGACAAAACCCAACAGTGTGGTCTAACCACATCCACAGCAAGGAAAGATGGAAGGAGTACCAAGTAGCAAATATATCTCACCTCTGGTGGCAGCTGTGGGGTTGACAGACAGAAAGAGGAATGCAAGGGGTATCACTTAGAGGTGCTCACCCTGGCAGATACTTAATTCCTCCTTTCCCTTTGAAAATCCCTGGTTCTGTCTTACTGAAACAAATTGCCCCTTATCTGCAGGTAAGTATGTGACGAAGTTTACAAGCTTCCCTACATTTATGGGATGTACTCAGAACTGAGTGGAAAGGGAAGCCAGTCACTAAGGATAAGGTTATTTCATAGCCAAGGTATAAAGTCAGCTTAAAGAGACACCACCTAAGAGCTAAGCACTCAGCTGAGCTATGTGACCTTAGGATTATAAGGAAAGGTTGTGCTTCTCCAAAGAGAAATGGTAATAGAGTTGCTCTCAGGAGGAAGCTGATAAAAGTGTTCTAGAGAACTAATAAAACAGTGCTGTGCAGAGACTTTCTGTTGCAGAATTCATCCTTAAAAAAATCCCTTTTTTGGAAAGTCTGAAGAGAATATAGCTGCGTATTCTGACTGCAATAATTTCATGAAAGAAAAAATGTAGGGTGGGTCTCAAGGGCTATTCAATCATGATTTTTTTTTATATGCACTAAAATTGTCACGCTTGGTATAAGCTTATAAAGTAATGTATACATTTGGGAATGATGGTGCATTCTACTTGGGATGTAGGTTATTTGCCTGTATCTCAGAGGGATCAGATGACGATTAAAGAATCCCTTGAGTATCTAAGCATCTCAGACAGCTTGGAGCTTTCTCTTAAATTTTCTTTATACACAACGAGCAGTTTGAGCCTGAATTATTTACACTGGATAGGGAAACAATGGGAAGGATGTACAAGAAAGAAGTCTTTGTATATACATGGATTCTTGAACTGTACAGGGGGATCTTACAGAGAAGACTATATTTGCCTGGAGAGAGTTCATTATCATGAAGGTGACAGAAAATGAATCAAATAGGTGTGCTTCCTCTTACAAAGACAAGTTGTCATAACTCTGAGGTCAAAGAGTTGCTGATCTTAAGCTCCATATAAAGGTCTGAGAAATTAAAATGGGCAATAAGTTTATATTGCTGTGATGAGGCCTCATTTTAGCTGATTGTTCGAATGCTGTCTTCAAAAATTAGTCTTACTCAGACAAATATCCACTCACCCTAAGGAGTCTTGGTCTGATCAATGATAGGACATATACACTCTGTCTTCCTGAGTAACAGATGTCTACATTGACTCTGCTAAGGAAAACTTAACTACTAAAATCCTTTATGGACTGGGCCCCTGGAGACTTAACATCTTGCTTTAAATCTAAAATCCCTCTTCCTTTTTGTACTTGCATTTTGTCCAGCTAGGTCTCCGAAATCATTATTGCCTCAAGGTCTTTGAAGTCATTATTTACAAAAGAGATTTTCTGGTTCAGCAAAGATTTCTCAGCATCCACGTAGAACCAATTTACAAGAAATTCTTTTTTTTTTTTTTTTTTTTTTTTCTTGGAAGGAGATAATAACGTTTAAATTGTACATTTGTCCCACGGATTTTAACTGTTAGAAAATGCTGAATCTGGTACTCCAACAGAGGCAAGGCTGCCACAGGTCCATGTCCCCAGATCCAGCTAGGAGTGAAGCAGTTCCCAGTAGGCACATGTACACATACACACTGTACATGCACACATAGTTGGCTGCACAGGTGTAAATATATACAGTGTGGATGCCTTCAGTAACTAGTCTTACATATCCAGCAGCTGGCCTGTGGATCCCCTGGTCTCCCAGTTGCACAGATGCATGTAAACAGGTCTGTCTAGTAGCTGGCCCAGATTTATGGCCACACCAGGAGCCGAGGCCCAGACCCCATGGACTTCCCAGTCACTGGGCTGAACTTCCTGGTCCCTCCAGTAGCCAATAAGCAGACCTTCTGGTCTCTCCAGCACTCATCTCAGAATTAGGGCATCTCCAATACCTGCATACCAAGTTTTTTATCCTGCTTGCTGGATACTCTAGTCTGATGTTTCCTGGTGCTCACATACTGACATAAGCATCCACACCATGCACACGCACTGTAGTCTCTCCAGTTGCTAACCCCTAGACACATGGCCTCTCTGACTCACAGTTCCACGCTGGCACTCAGACCATCCCCCCACCAGCCCCCCACTCCCCACCCATATACATCAGCACAGAATAGAGAGTCCCTCACCCAGGAAATGACTTAGAAATTGAGTTTTATAAGAACAGAGAACAGACTATGTTGATCAGGTGCAGGGCACAGCCAGACACACATGCTCACCAGCAACAGTTAACATGTGACCAGCCCCTTTTATCCCCTTATCCTTTTATTTTACTATGCCTGCTCCTTCTCAAATGACCTTGATCCCTCCCTTTCTCCACCTCCAGTTTCTCCCCTAAATATCCCATAAGTAGTCTTGCTCCGTCTCCCAAAGCTGTTCCCTGTACCTCTAGGCAATGACTCCCCATAGCCTGTGAGATGCCTTTGCAAGCTATCCCTGCTGCCTTTTGATGTGAGGTGTCCTCCAGCCCCCATGGCTATTTCCCTAAGATATCCCTGGGGGTCCAGGGTAGAGGTTCATGTCTTTGACTGGGGCATTGGGATGCCCCTGCCCACCATTAAAACTGTGTTCTACTTCACATATGTGCGGACAATCCTTTTATCACATAACCTAAAATTAACCATGATGATGCGATGAGTGACACTTTTGTTAAGGTCCCTAAATAACACAGGTAAAAAAACCCAACCAAACAAACAAAAAAACACCTCTTTTATGGTATCCAATATGCTCGGGTTTCAAGTTAGATTTTTAGCTGTTAGCTGACATGTTATGCTTATCATTCCCTTGACTGCTATATTTTTATAAGTAATAAGTACAATAAATTAATCGAACATTTTGTCTTTGAGTAGTTTTTTGATATTTCATTCAAGCTTTTGTGGTTCTGGAATTTTTTTCATTTTTTTTTTAAATCTTGAAATCCTTGAGAAAATTACTTCTGAAAACTTTCAGAACCATATGTTCTTTTTTCCTTATACTATAAAGCTAAGATAACATTTCTAGTGTGAGTTTTTATTATATTGTTTCTTACATTTGTTTTTCAGTAGTCTAGAGATTAAAGCACACACCAGAATTAAGATGTGATCACAAAACTGAGACTACAAAAGAATCTTATAAAAGCTTTTCAGAGCCTGAAATCAAACCTGAATATTCTTATTAGCTGCAGAAAGAATATTTTTGTACAAGAAGGTATTTTTTCCAGGCTTTTGCTTCTCAATGAGACTGATGAAATGCTCTGTGTCACATTTCAGCTTTAGAAATGCCTATACATAGGAAAGATTGGTAATGGCACCATCTCTCTCTCTGCAAAGCCTATAATGTTCCCAGAATAAAGGCTTCACTTCCAAAGCAAAGAAAAAGATTGATTTAGAATTTCTGAATATGTCTCAGTATAACACAGTCAGGATTCACCATTAAGATGTTATCATTTACCAGATGCTACCATGGAGTTACCATAGTTATTTTTTTGTTCATGAACTGCTACAGGAAAATAACTCCCTCAAAAAAATTTGCCCCAAAAAAAACAGCCAGAAAGACAACTTATATATTGCGTGACCTAATGTGAGGAAATGTTAGCTTTTTAGTAGTGATGTTAAATGTTGCCTTTTTAAGCAGTATTTAGTAGCTACGATAAGTCTATGTCAGACTGGACCTTATGTGTAATGCTATGCAGGGGCACTCTCGGAGGTGCTCGAGTCACCTTCCTTCTGTCACTTCCCTAAACAATAGTAAGAACTAAAAAAGCAGGTGTTTTTCTGTTCACTGACACTTTCTTATATTCATCTAATAAATACTGACAATTTATTTTCTCTTTTTTTTTTTTTTGGATGATACTCACTCTAGATCTTAGCAATAGCAGTACAATCTGATCTATCAAATTTATTTTCTTACTGTATAATTATTGGGTAATAAATACTGCTTGTGTTGTTTTTAAATAATTTCCTTTATCCATCACATATTTTTTTTTTCATTGACAATTTGTTTTTGCTTTACAATATGCATAAAAAATTATTCCAGGCCATCCTGTTTGTGGATGGCTCTAGCTATTCCTGGTGAGGATTTTGGAAGTCAGCATGTTGGGTGTGAGACTCTCTCAGCTAGAAGAGGAAGTGATGCCTCAGCCATTTTCCTTATCACTGACAATACAGTCGGTGAACTGTGCCACCAAATTAATCAATACATATTTAATGCTGTGTGCACTCCACAGTGGGCTATCGCAGTCTGAGCCTGAGGTGCAAGCTGATGACTTGGCAGATTTCCCCTTTGCTCCCATGTTAGTCTGTCAGCCCTCTTATTCAAAAAGAGATGCTAATAAATTATACTACTACTGACAGCTGCTTCTGCCTACCGCTAGGCATGTCAGACTCTGTTATATCATTGACAGATAAAAGAACTCCACAGTTTTCCAAATAATTTCCTCCGAATAGAAACCAACCACAACCACCCACTCATCCTTCCTGATTTCTTGTCACCTTTCTCTTTGCAAACTAGGCAAGTGGGCAGAAATACAAGGCAGTGCACTGACAGCTATGTTGAAGCAGGCCCTTTTTGAGTCATTTAGTGCTACGGGGGAAAAGAAAATGTATCGTTCTTATAAAATGGTGGATTTTGGATCAAGACTGGCTGTCATTTAAGCCTCTGGAAGAGCAGATAGGAGTGTGCATGTGCAAGTGTGTGCACGTGGCTTTATGTATGTATGCATGAGAGAGAAAAGGAGGGCACAATACAAACATGAAGAAATACAAACATCACATTTTACAAATTGTCATTCTTCTGGAGGACTAATGCATTTAGTGAAAAAAATTCTTCAGTGCAAAAAGTCGACAAATCATACTTCTTTGTATAAAATTTATCAAAAATTGAATAGTAATAATGCATTGTTACAGTTGACAACAGCTTCTTTTTATTCTTTAGGCACTTTAAATTTTTTGCATCAAAAAGTAAGCGGAACAGCTAACATTTTTATTGAAAACCAGCCTAAATATTCCTAATCAGGAATTCCCAAAATGGAGCAATTTTTCACTCGATAATATTGATCTGTCAAACAGAAATGTGTTGTGAGGATACTCTGGAGTTAATTCACATGTGTAAAAGTAAAAACTGTAAACAAACCTGTCCTGCTTTCCACAACATTTTCTGGACACCTTTCTTAGGATGCAAGGCCTTAAGAGCCACAGTTTCTTGGTCTCTTCCATACAGGTGCCTTCCAAGTCATCACACTCTCGACAAGTCATCCTGAGAATTTTCTAGCCCAAGAGAAAGGTGGGTAGATAGGATGGCCACAGTTACAGGTGATATGAGTGCAGGTGTCCAATGCTGTGGAACAGACCTACAGCACCTGAAGTGTGTTGAGCTCTCGAGTCCTACCTTTTCAGTGGTGCTACCTCATGGTACTAATTATTTAACTCATGGTCCTATTTATGATTTGGCAAATACTCTCTTTATTAATTTATTTTATGTTACGAACTTTCTCTTTTCTTTTCTTTTCTTTTCTTTTCTTTTCTTTTCTTTTCTTTTCTTTTCTTTTCTTTTCTTTTCTTTTCTTTTCTTTTCTTTTCTTTTCTTTTCTTTTCTTTTCTTTTCTTTTCTTTTCTTTTCTTTTCTTTTCTTTTCTTTTCTTTTCTTTTCTTTTCTTTCTTTTCTTTTCTCTTTTCTTTTCTTTTCTTTTCTTTTCTTTTCTTTTCTTTTCTTTTCTTTTCTTTTCTTTTCTTTTCTTTTCTTTTCTTTTCTTTTCTTTTCTTTTCTTTTCTTTTCTTTTCTTTTCTTTTCTTTTCTTTTCTTTTCTTTTCTTTTCTTTTCTTTTCTTTTCTTTTCTTTTCTTTTCTTTTCTTTTCTTTTCTTTTCTTTTCTTTTCTTTTCTTTTCTTTTCTTTTCTTTTCTTTTCTTTTCTTTTCTTTTCTTTTCTTTTCTTTTCTTTTCTTTTCTTTTCTTTTCTCTTTTCTTTTCTTTTCTTTTCTTTTCTTTCTCTCTTTTCTTTTCTTTTCTTTTCTTTTCTTTTCTTTTCTTTTCTTTTCTTTTCTTTTCTTTTCTTTTCTTTTCTTTTCTTTTCTTTTCTTTTCTTTTCTTTTCTTTTCTTTTCTTTTCTTTTCTTTTCTTTTCTTTTCTTTTCTTTTCTTTTCTTTTCTTTTCTTTTCTTTTCTTTTCTTTTCTTTTCTTTTCTCTTCTTTTTTTACCAGTTAGGAGCAAAACAGATGTTTGGATTAATTTTTCTTTTCATGTCTATGTTCGGGCTCCTATAATTCAGATTCCCTGATTTGTTTAAGAGATATAATAATAACTTCAGCCAGTTAATAACTTCAGTCTTCATTTTTAGTTTTGCATAACCTTTGCCAATGTGATCCATCTCCTAGGAGACAGTGAACACTAGCGAGAAAACAAAGGGAACCTGTATGCAAGCTGGTATTAGAAGAACTGTTGTACATTCATATTAACAATAGCTGCCAAGCAGGAAAGATCTACCTCATTTGTGTTTGATCACCAGGAAGAACAAAATAAACAAAAAAAACCCAAGATATCACTTCCTATGTTAAATTATCATATCAAATATTAGTGAGATCACAGTTTTTAAATCAGACTTCTTTTATTTCTTTTATTCAGAAAGAATAATTTTGTGTTAGTAAATATGGTACTGGTGTTAGTAAAAATAAATTTCTGCTAAACATAATATTTTCAAGCATTTTTATGACATTTTTAAATGAAAGCACATAAGTATATTGAAAATGAAGAAAATATAAAAAGGAATTCTGATAGCACAGACTTTTGGGCACAAACAAATATTTCAGAAATAGTCTTTTTTATAGTTACTTTATTTAAAAAATCATAGAGTTGTTAATAATATTAATGTCTTTTCATTTGCTTAAAGTTGCGGCAGGAACCCTAAAATGAAGAGTTATACCCCATTGCTTATTTCTCTTTTTCTGTCAGTATCTGGCTAGAAGACATTGACCAGGCCTCTCACTGACAAGAGTTTTCTTTAAAATGACATCTTAAGACAACATTTCAATCTCATGACTAGAAAGTCCACAAAGTATTTGCACACCTCCAAATGTGCATGTTCCTGTAAATAAGAAATTGGAGGTTCACTGCTTGTGAAGCAATCAGTAGCTGAAAAAAATGCCCCTAAATTTTATCACCACAAAAAGTACTTAAACTTTGTGGATCATAAATCATTTGTTACCTAAATAGCACAGTAATGAATAACTATTTGGGAAAATTATGTTCAAATAAGGAAAAAAACAAAACCCACATACTTTAGTAATCAGGAAGCCCGTTTCATGTAAGAAAATGTGATACAGTTCTGTGTAGGATAGAATCAAATATTTTATGAAACATTAAATATTTTAGGGGAGAGTTCTTAATCAGAAATGTATTTCAACCAACAGAGGTTTACATAGATGTGTAATTAGGAAAAATTATGGTTATTATGTTCTCATGTACATCAGAAAGTAATAACTTAGAGGTACAAGGTTGCATGGGGACATTTTGTCTGTAGCATAATATAAAAGTTTGCTCTCAAGAAATTAAAATAATTTTTACTTCTTATCCCTTCATCAGATACTGAAACTTAAAATAAAGGTTCATTTACTTGTGTATTTTATAGCTTTATTTCAAATACTCGAATATTTTGGAAAGTATTTGAACATATTGAGAAGATCCATTGTCATATGTAGAAAACACACACTGATGTGATATGGCATGCTGTGAGGGCCATGGGATGAGTTCTGTACTATTTCCCACCCATAAATCATGAATTTTATTGTGATGGACTATTTGACTTCTCTGCCAAGTGTTGTATAATTTCTTTAACATTGCTAACAATCAGGAGGGGTGACAGGTTGTGTCTGGTCCCCAGGGAGTGACTTGAGCCTGCTTAACGGGGAAATGCTTCCAGACTGCACCATGTTTCTGAGAGGTCATTAGAGAGGGAATCACAGCAAGGAGCTGAGAGTCGCCAGTTCACATGAAGAGACCCTGAAAGAAGCCGCTAGCAGCCAGCTAGATTTCTTAGGGATCAGAAGGAGCTGCAGAGACTTTTCTGAAACCTAGAAGGCTCCTTATTTGACTGAGGAAATCATCTGCAAGGGTGCAGAAGAGCTCTTTACAGATTTCTGTTTCCTATGTGTCACTATTTAATTTTTTTTATTTTTTTTATTTTTTTTTCCATTTTGATCTTTTAGTCATATGTATACCTATTACACTTTCTTTTCATATAGCTTCCAGGAACATTCACTGTACAGGCCTGGACTCCTGAGTGTACATCTAGGAAACCTTCCTTATAAAAAGTTTGTGGAAAATAACAACACTAACAGAATGATCAACACATTTTCTCTTTTCTGAACCAGATAGGTTAAGATCCTTAAGACCTTTTATCACAAAGCATATTTTCTAATTTCTCAGTGATCTAACGGCTATATCTGAAACTACTTCAATTTATCAACATACTACACACCTGATGGACACTAGATCTGGGCAGAAACTGGTCATGCTTACCGAAGTACAGAAGTTATTTTAATTTCTTACTGCAACTAATAGCTTCCATAAGGATTAAACCACTGATCTTGGCCGTAACACTGCATAAGGAGTATGTGCTTAGCTGGTTAGCTTCAAAAGCTGACAAGGTCTTTTCAGAGTCTGTAACTCACTGGTAAAGCTGTAAGTATACAGTTATTTACTACCCATTCTTCAATTATGTTCTGTATTCCTTTTCTTTGGTTATGGCTTTCTGTTTGCCCAAACTGAAATTCATTTTGCTTCCTTCAGTTCATGTAAACAAGTAATCCATATCTTTGTATATCAGAACTAAAAAAGAAAAAAAAAAAAAAAATGCATCCTTAGGGAAAGTTCACTTCTGCCTGGGAGAACTCTAAATAAAGTATAGTTAGATGTACATGGTTTTTCTCTTTCCAAAATAATTTTTGACACAATTTCCAGTATTTTTCTTCAGTTATGCTAACACATTATCTTCTATACAACCGTAAAAAAAAAAAAAAATCCCACAAAATCAGAAAAAGCACCAAATAATCCACCAACACAGTCATGTTATGTAAATCTTCTCACCAAACTCAAATTTCTATGGCACCCTTTCTTTATAGAAATAGTAAGACACATACAGTTGATCTCTTTCTAACTCTCAATCCACCATATATAATTTATTTTCTTAAAAAAACCCACTATACATGAATGATGGTGTTGGGTCCAGGCAGTCAAGTAACATAACTTTAAAATTTGGTAAAATTACTTGGTGTGCACTTTTCTCAATTACAACATACTTCTGTGGAATAAAAAAGAAAAACAAAAAGTAAACAATACCACAAAGTTTATTTAGGACTTCCAAATAACCTTTCCACATCATTAAAAATGGCTTTTATACACTTCACTGGGAGAACAAGTTCCAGATAATTTAAAGTTGTTTTAACAATAAGGTGTGGCTAAATGTAGAGGCTATTCCAGGAAGGGAAATTTTCATTCCTACCCTTTTAACCCATCTCACAGATTTCACAGACAGATTTCACAACGAGCCCACAATGGGTCCATTGTCTGCTTTCTGAAAAAAGACAGGGTCAAAACCTTAAGTGATTCACTGTGAAACAGCTTTGTAAATATCTAGCTTCCATTTCTCAGAGGAATATTTTATCATTTATTCAACTAGCATGAAAGTGAAAAGTCTTAAACTGTTTTGAATATTTTTAATTTTTTTTTTTTTTAATATGTCCAGGAATTTTCTTACGGTTTGTATTTAGATAAATATAGCTCCCTCTGATATTATTGTAATGCCTATTCTGTGCCATACACAAATCAGAAAATTTCAATTTATTTTAATAGACTAATATCATTTCAAACTAGGAAATTTTTCCTGTGTTCTGATAAAGATTTTTTTCCTAAGAATTGTAAATGCCACCATCCTCTCTTTAGACGTGTTTCTAGATAATTTTATTAAGTGGAGTAACTTTGGATTCAGACATTTGCAATTATCCAAAGAATTCTTCACTTTTTGAAAGGTTTTCAGAAGGAAACTGATCCTAAAAATAGATAGCCAACCAAGAGCCAATTATTTCATATATTCCATCCAGTTTTAGATTTAGCAATACCACCAAACGGGATCTCAATGGGGTTTGTAATGACTTGATGCCACATGCTGGGTTTGTTACTCATGCAGCTTTGATTCTTCTACTCCCTTACTGCACTGACATCCAAGAGGCACTGAAGACAATTAAGACTTGTTCATTTTTTAAACTTGTCTCCAAATGCATCTAGATTTAATAATATTTTCAATATATATTTTAATTGTGATGCTACCTATGTGTGATGTTCTTGATTCTCGTCTCTCTGTGGTATTGGATAGTAAAAATTATCTCTTTCAAATATAGAAATCCAGTTTATAGTCATCTGTTGTTGCTCATTGTTTCTTTTATGAACAGCATTTTATTGTTTAATATTATGTATCTTGTGAGTTATACTAAATCATACTTTAAATCTTAATAAATGATCATTTTTCAACTTCTTTCTGTTTGAATTAGTACTTTTCTTTCCACTGTTTTGCCATTTCTCATTGTTTTTCAAAAGAGATATGCCTGTTTCCCTCCCATTGTAACACAGATGGAGTCAGTTAAGTAAAGTACTACCCTAGAATATATATAAGTTTTATCCCTTAATATTTTCTGTGGCAGCTAACCTCAGTTAACATAAAATATTTTCTGTTACTAAGACAGTGTGATATAAAGAATAAGAGCTTGATATAAAGAATAAGATAACTATGATAAAATAATATCTTCTTCCTTGTTGCATCTCTCTCAAATTGTGTTATTGTTGATAAGTGACGACAGTTGTCTTGTAGGTTTTGGGAATGAGGAACAGTTGAAGTCTCTTGATATCCAGCTAGAAATTTGATTCTGGATTTGTCTTAAGACCTACTGTCAAATGACATAAAGAGAAACACAGTCTTTCACTTACATTTCACTAATTTATTTATATTATTTGCTTATTTATGTAAAGCCTTATGTTTTACTCTGACTAAATTTATTGACACATTAAGATTTTTTTGAGCTATTTTCGGTTTTAATTTTTTTCTTTCCCTCTGGAAAAATAAACACATTTCTGCCCCTTTCTAAGACACATCAGTCATGGAACCTTAGGATTTAATTATTACAACCACTTTTACATTTGAATTTCATTACAATATGTAAATTATCTATGACTGCTATTTTTTTAATAGTAACCTGTCTGCTATATGACACAGAAGTTCTTACCTGTCAGAGCTGGATTCAAGTGCCATATTTACCTTTCATAACTCTTATATGCAATATGAAACTGCTCCCATTAAGGAACATGCAGCCTTTAGTGGGACAACTTGTCCTAAAAAGAAAAAAAGCATTCTATACAAAGCAAGACAGAATGCAGAATGCAATGAGGCTCAATGGAGCTCCTCAGTGACAGAAAGTCTACTTACATGACTGTCTCACCTGTGACTATATAGGCAAGCATTAAGAAGTATTGCATGCCTTGAGAAAGCCTCTGCAATTGCTTGTTAACATGAAAACAGAGATCAGATTATAGCTATTTAAACAATATGAAAAGCTGTAGAGACAGCATATATCAAACAATTATAGGACAATATCCAGTAAGTTTTATTGATTTCATTACACAAAATTGACATAATATCAAGGTAATCAATGCATGTAATAATATAATATTATAAGCTAGTGCAAGAAAAATGTTCAGGACCAGGCATCATAACAATGGAAATACTGGACAAAGAGATTCAACTTATCTTTTTCTTTTTCTTTTTTTTTTTTTTCTGTACAGTCATCAACCCACAAGATTGTATACCAGATACACTGAATTTGAAGTAATTGCTAGACTCCCAGTTTTACATAATGGGATCCTTTCAAACTTGTTCAAGGCTTGTGTTGTGGTTCAACTCAAGTCAGCAGCGAAACACCACAGGCACTCACTCACTGCCCCTTGATGGGCTGGGGGAGAGAATCGTAAGAGCAAAAATAAGAAAACTCATGGGTTGAGATAAAGACAGTTTAATAGGGAAAGCAAAAGCCATGTACACAAACAAAGCAACATAAGGAATCTCTTCATTACTTCCCATCAGCAGGCAGGTGTTCAGCCACTTCCAGGAAAGCAGGGCTCCATTATGCATAACCACTACTTGAGAAGACAAATGCCATAACTCTGAACGGGCTGTTCAGAAGGCTCTTCCTTCTTCTTCACTCAGCTTTTTATTGCTGAGCATGATGTCATATGGTATGGTATATCCCTTTGGTCATCTGGGGTCAGCTATCCCAGCTTTGATCCCCCACAACTTCTTGTACTCCCCCAGCCTGCTCGTTGGTGGGATGAAGTGAGGAAAAGAAAAGGCCGTGACACTGTGTAAGCACTGCTCAGCAATAATGAAAACATCAATGTATTATTAACACTGTTTTAAACACAAATCCAACATATAATCCCATACAAGCTACTATGGAAAAAATTTATCCCAGTCAAAACCAGCACATCTTACCAGAATTAGCAGTGTTCTATTATTCACCATTCTGCTAGAAATAAATAGTATTGCTGATTGGGCTAGGTGCAAATTGTAAATAATTTAATTAAAGACTATTTTATCATTTATCATCATCAGTAAGTTTGAACAAAACATTTCCATGGAAGATTATATCTATAAGTAATAATATGTAGGGTTTCTATCTCATATTCCACTGACATTTAATGTTTCTGAGAAATAGCTGAGAGCTGCAAAGAAAAATCTCTTTGTCTTTTTAAGGTTTGTATGTAAAGTTCCAAGAAATAACTGGTTTATATGATAGTCCATTGTTGTATGAAACACTATCTTGAAATTCTGTTGTCTAAACTCAGCTTTCTACTGTTTGGAAATTAAGGTTAAATGTTTAGGGTTTGTTTGGTTGGTTGGTTGGTTGGTTGGGTTTTTTTTCCTTTTTTTTTTTTTTTGTATTATGGCATTGTAACCATTTCACATATCAAGATTACATCCAATAACACTGTTTTATAGCTCTGTCTGTGAGGTAAACTGTGAAGTATAGCAAGAGAGAAAAATAGTAAGAGAAATCTTTTCTTCTGACACCAGTTGATTTATAAGGAGTAGCACAGAAGTGAATCATCATGCAGCTTACCCTCTTCTCATGATTAAATCAAGTAATATAGATTGACTATAATAATTAGAGTACTCTAGGTTCATTCCAGATATTAAAGAAGGAACAATATCTGGAAAGACAAGCATTGAGAGGTTGGGGAAGAAAATGATGTTTTTCTCAGTTCACTGTTAGCAGTATCCAGAAATACATATTTTATGAAAAACTTAACTATGAACCAGGATGGGATTGTGGAGGCTGATAAGAAAGTTTGAATCAGCCATGTGACGTACATCAGAAAAAGCATAAAATAATTTTGCAGATGAGATACTGATGAAAATCTGAATATAGTAGAGAGATACAATGCATCACTACTTGGAAAGCAAAGAATAGAGAGATATAGAGTTAAATATAGTATAATGGCAGATTAGGGACTAGTGGAGAAGTTTTAATAGAAGATAGTATCATTCAAACTGACAGACATACGGACTTCTGATGAGATCGTGGGGTGGGGAATAAGCTTAACTAAACACAGATGAGATAAACAGCATGGCAATTTCCATTCATATTTTGATGATGTGAATAGAATATGACGGTCCTGTCTTCAGATTTCAAAAGGGAAAAAAAACTTGCTCAGTCCTCTCAGACTGAGCAGTCTATCTTTTTAAGTCACTTCACTCAATCTATATAGACAAGAATGGAGTTTATATAAATTACCCAGATCATTCATCATACATTTTTCCAGTTTGTCTATACAGGCAATGTAAAAGAAAACCAAAAAAACAAAACAAAACAAAAAAACCCCAACAACCAACCAAACAAAAAGCAACCAAATAAACTAAAACAAAACAGTAAAGGAGAGTAGTCTCACAGAAGGAATCTTAAAACAGTTCCTCGAAGTCTTTAAGATCTGCCCTGACAATTGAATATAGCTGGAAGTTCCATAGGTAGGGTTTGCTGGAGAACCTCTTCAGAAGATACTGAGAATTTGTTCATATAGGGCTACTTAATAAATGAGACATAAGACCTAGGGCTCTATAGTGGTCTATAAGTCTTTTAAAAAAAAAAAAAAAAGTTATATAGGAAGCAAGAAATAAAGCTCATTTGTGACATGAGTAGAAATTCTTTGCATGGTTTATCTGTATTGCTTAGAAAACCCTGATAGCCAGGATAGTCCCCTTTCCAGTCCTTCTTTTCCCTCACATAGTGATTAAAACATAAGTTTTGTTGCATATTTGAGTGCTGATTAACTTTTCACAGAGAAATAAGCCCTATCAATTATGACAAATCTACTTCTTGGTGAAATTCACTATTCATTTACAAAAGCAGACATATTCTAAATTATAGATAACTTTTCTTGATATTATTTTTTGAATATGAACTTTTTTGGTTCTGATATCAATTTATTGTTTCATGTGTCATTTTTAACACAGTACATATAAAATGGTTCTTTATTTGAAATTATATTTTATTAGCTTTTATATTTTAATGATGTATTGCTATCAACTGTTGACCAACTCTGTTTTATTTCTTGACCAGAAAAAAATGACTTGAACTTCATGAAGCTCTGAAGTATACTTTTTTGCAAAAGCATTTCATATATGGTATAGATGAATACAGTGACTATTTTTTTTTTTTTTTAGTATTATGAACTGTGCTAAAGGAAAAGGAAAGGAAGGAGAGGCCAGGAATACAAGGCAGGGAGTTGCCTTTTATGTGAGAGATCAGTGGGGATGCGTGGACCTTTGCCCAGAGGAGGATGATGAGCCAACTGAGAGCTTAGGGGTGGGGAATAAAGAGTAAACCAAGGCCTGAGTGTCTGCTATGGATCACCTGGTGAGAAAGAAGTAGATGAGGCTTTTTACAGACAACTGGAAGAATTCTCACTTTTGCATGTCCTGGTCTGGTCCTCACGGAGGACTTGGACCACTTTAATACTTGCTCACAGGACAACACAGCAGGGCAAAAGCAGTCTAGGTTTTTAGTGTATGTTGATGGCAAGTTCCTAATACAGGTGATAAGAAGAGATGACAAAGGAAGACTTACTGCTGAACCTCATGTTTAGAAATGAGGAAAAACTGTTCAGGGATATGAAAGTGAGGGGCTTTACTGATCATGAGATAGTAGAGTTGATGAACCTGAGAAGAGGGAACAAGGCAAAAAGCAGGACAACAACCTTAAATGTAAGGAGAGAGACATTGGTCAGTTCAGAGATGTGCTTGAAAGAATCCTAGTAAGAAGAATTGCGTCTCTGACTGGGTTATTGGGGTTCCAGTCCTGCCATTGTGTTTCTTGCCCCCTGGTGTTTGTGCAGAACAGTCTTTAATCACATAACCTAACTCTATTTCCTTTTTGATAGGAAAAGTGATGGTTTTGGAAGTATGTGTTTACTGGCAAGGAGAAGACAAACGTGAAAATGGCATTTTCCATGGTTCTCTGAAAGCCAATAACTTCAATTTCTACCTCATCCAAGTTCACTGCTAGTCAGTTAGCCGCTGCCAATATAATAACTGGCAAGATAATTTGGGCGGTGTTACCTACAACATTCTTATACATATTTGTTGTGGTAGAGAGACAGAAGAAATTCAGAGAGACTCCTCTCACTGCCTATCTTAGTTTTGTCTTTTTCTTCCCACCACTTCCTTATGATTGTACATTAAGAGAAAGGGTCTTTCCATGTCATATTTCAAGCCTTTGTGGAACAACATGACATCTTATTGTTATCATTAATTGCTGTGCCAAGTTTCTGGTGCTTGTGTTTCCATAAGTCTTACCCAGTCAAAGAATGTAAAATATATACCTTTGAAAGGGATTTCCCATCCTCAAATTCATCTCACTATTACTGTATTTTCAAGTTCCTAGTATGACTATTACCAGTCTTCTCTTTTCCATAAACCCTTTCACAAAATCAGTGCAGGCACTTCTACATTGTCTGCACTGTGCAATGCAGTGATCACACCTATTGCATGATGCCACGGCAAATGAAATAATTCACTGGGAACATTGACTTCCAGTAGAACTTCCTCAGTTACTGCTACGGCCATTCTTCAGCTTAATCAGTGAAAATTGTGTGCAGACAAGTGTTATTTTTTCTCTGTCAGGCTCAAGACTGGTCCTGTTCATTTGCCGTTTCCTGAAAAACAAAGAGGAACAGATAGCAGAAAGTTGGGAGCAGAAAGTTGTTCTGAAACAAGACTCAAACAGTGCCTGTTGCCACTTTTTTGTGCCTAGGAGAACCAGCAGGGCTAAATTGTACTTAAAACTCTGGCAGATTATTCCATGCAAGGTTCATGACTATTGCTATGTATTTTGTTGATTTGTAAGGAAAAAAAATGCTGTACAAATCTTGATCTTTGACTGCTTTCTAGACTGTTCCCAGGTCCTTTTTAGCTTAACTCTGCAGATCTGTATTCCTGCCCAAAAAGACCTCTTCACTTCACAGCAGGTCAGCCCCATAAACCTTTCATTCATTTAGACATGCTAAAGGAAATTTATCTGCTGGACAGAAGTGCAAGCTTTTACAAATATAAACAAAACAAAAAATGTACAGCCAAAAAATGAATGTTATCTTCAAGAAATGCTTCATTTAGAGCTTGCAAATACATGTAAATGTGCAATGCATGAAAAAATACTGAGGGCTGGGGAAGAGAATGTTTGAAGTCAAACCTTGCAGGAACACGTCAAGTTTTCCCATCACCTATTACAGTCTATATTATCTCTTGGATATTATTATTCTTATACTGAATGCAAGCAAGCATTAGTTCCACTGAGGCATCTGAGGACTTCTGGTTTCTTCCTGTTTGCTTTGTCCTACTCTGCCTATTCTTTAATTGCATGTATTCACTAGATAGGCAGGAATAGGCAGTGAGCCTAAGGCACAGTACTAGATACATTGTCAGCAAGAAAAATACATTGGAGAATAAAACAGCCTTGTGGATCAAGCCAAAGCCATGGGAAGGAATTCTGAGGAATTCAGCTTTTAGGGCTGGTCAGAGTTTTCAAGGTGCCATTCAGTTGCTCTTTAAATCTTCTCTGTGTCATCTACATGCCCTGAATATCCTACCTTGCCTATGTCCAATATTCCAGAATGGTCTACACGTTATTTATCATATTTGCCAATGGATGACTTGTAAACTTTAAAGGGCCTATAAATTATAATAGATGCTTATCTAAATACCAAAATCTATTTTGTGCACACAGCAATATTTATGAATGGGACCATCTACAAGGTTTGATCTATTCTATTGGGTGTAATCTGCTCAGTGGCATTTTTTTCAAGATGTCTGCATTCCAATGAAGTAAGGAAGATCATCAGCAGACTGTTATAACTTTTTCATTATTTTTCTCCCAAGCCAAAGGAGAGCCTAGGTAAGATTCTGCTTTGAAATCATATTTTGATGACTGAGTCTTGGAAGGACTTTTGGAGAGCATGTAGTCCAACTTGCTGCTTGAAGTTAGGTCTGGTCCTTCTGCATTTTGCCAGACAAATTTTGAACATCTACAGCACTGGACTCTTGTGACAGATGCACTCCCACCCTGGCAAACTCAATATCCTTGCATGCCCTTGCTTTCATGCGCTTTTCTTTGCTACATTGCTTTTTTTCACACTTTGCTTTTTTTTTTTTTTTTTTCTTTTGGTGCACTTACAGGGCTGTTGCTGGGCACACAGTAGCTGTAGGATGGGCCCCAGCCTATCAGAGCTGACCACAGGCCAGATTCAACTCAGATATGAAGGGAGCTCAGCTGGAGGGTGAGTGGAGAGAGTTCCATCCTCCTCAGAGTAACGGGTCTGCAGTTGGAGACCCTCTTGGGTTGGTATGCTGCTCAAAGTAACTTCCCAGGGATTGACAACCCTCATTTTAGAGGTGAGTGAATGTAAATTTTGAGTCATCTTTTTAAAGGAATATTTGGAAAAATCTTAGGGATTCTTAAGTCAGTTGCGTAGTATTTTATTCCCAACCAACATCCAAACCCGTGGTTTAATATTGCTTGTTGGAGTGCTAAATAATTTCAGTTATAATAAATCCCATTTAAGTGAATGCTTGGTCTATTTTGATAATTCTTCACAGCCCTTCTGGGTTATTTGTTCTGAAACAAGACGGAAGTCCATACTGAGTGGTTAAGTCTTTTGCATCTTCCCAACTAACATTTGCTGGTTAGACAAGCTTCAGTTCTAAGAAGACAATCACATCTTTTTTTTGTCTTAATAGCTCCTAAGTCTGTATGTACTTCAGTATGAAGATTTTTTTTCTCTTTTTCATGGCTTATAAAGTCAGAGCTATTACATTTTTGTTTGTGTGTTTGTTTCCTTCTTAGTAATAATTCCTTAAACACTTGGTTCTGAGCTCAGATTGGAGGGTCAGCAGTCTGCATACCAACAAGGGATGCTATTCTTCTTGCAATACAAACACAACATCCTAGCAGTCCAGATCTGTCAAATCTGTATTCTAATAGTGTGTAGAGATGGTATAATATATTATCCCATCCTTCCAACCCTAAGTTGTTATCTTTAAGGAATTTTTCTTACAGCAGATGAAGAGATCTAATGCTTGAGTCTAGCTGGAATTATGAGGGTAAGCAAATTATTAAGTGGGCAATTTCTGTTCTGGATGATTCTGGCTGTTCATATCATACTGGCAAATCAAAAATAGTATTATGTCTTTAGGTTATAGGGACATATAGATCTGGCTGTTGACCTCTGAAGCAATAGGCATAAAGAATGAAAATCTTCCTGCAACAGAAAGAATTGGATCTAAGTGAGCAAATGTGCAGAGGGGATATGTTTTCACAAATGAGGGCAGAAACAACTTGCTGATATTGGAGATATTAGAAAACTAGATTTTTGACTAAAGACAAGGAAGTTATCATGCAAAAGGCCTGCAGCATACCAGAGAAGGTTCTTGTTACAAATTAGGATAAACACATAATGAAAAGGGTGTTGAACAAGCCAGCCCATCAAAAATTTTAGATCAGTTTTGACTGAGCGGAATGTTTTTGCCCATTTCACTTTTACATGAATGCTTTGAACAAATAGCCTGATGCCATGACTGAATAAATTTAAAAGTGAACTTAACAACACATGGAATTATTATCTTAGTGTAAATAACACAAAAGCCCCTATTTTTTCAGCTTCCTATAATATTGATTTATTAATACATTAATTTAATTTCCAGTAACCTATTAAATCATATTGTATGCTGCATAGTTTTTATGCACTTGTATTTTAGCTTCATATTTATTTCTTCCTTATCTACTTTAAAGAAAAATAATCCAACTAGCACAGTATCATTTCTCTAGCCTCCCATTATAAAGCATGTGTATAAGGTTTAAAATGCCAGTTTATTTTAGTTTTCATTTATCAGTACTGAACTCATGAAACAGGTCAAATAAAGGTATAATGCAATTTAATTGGAGAAAAGCTTCCCTCACACCTTCTGTGACCTCAGATTAAGTTGAATTTATTACACTCATTAAAACCTGAGTACAAATTCAGTTAAGATTATGCAGCTATTGAAAATCCTGGATGAATACAGATGTACCTAAACCCATGTTTTAATCTGAAATATTTGGGAGGATTTTTTTTTTTTCCTTTCATTTTTTCATCCTAGTTTTCTCTCTGTATTGTGATGAAAACATGCAATGGTCCAAGGAAGAAACACATTATACATGTTGGAACACAGCCCTTCTGAAAATCCCAGCAGGGATTTCTAGAATGAAAACACCAAGAACCACTTTCTTCCCACCTCAGCAGTAACCTCAGCAGCCTTCTCCACATGCATCTTAGCAAATCTTCAAAGTTGTCTAGTTCTTACTGAGGGCAGAAGCCAGGTTCTGTGTAAAAATCTGTAAGCTCATCCCAGTGACACTACTATAAACTGCTTTAGATTTTTCTTCTGTTGTTTCTGTCACACATTAATACATCTTCAGCCCCTCTTTAATTACCTGTGACTTCCCTGTGACACCCACAGAGCAGGCCCTTGATCTAGTCTTCATCTGCCACTCTAAGAAAGGATAGGGATCCACTCTCCTTCCCTGGAAAGCATACTAAAGCAGCATCTTGGAAGGAAGTAGTTCCTTTCATCTCTTGCTTAAACAAGAAAAAAAAATAAAAATACTTAAATACAGAAAATCTGATAATTGGAAAAGACTCATAAGGAAAGCAAAAGAAGCAGGAAGGAAAGATCTATAAAAAGCTTCAGGCAGACCCTAGAAGACTGGCAAAGCTCCAATCCTCTGAAATAGAAAAATCAATTAGATACACCAAGCAGAGATATGATGCACCAGGGGAAAAGGGGAAAAAATACTCTTCTACACAGGGACAGAGAGAGAGGCAGTGGCAGAGAGAAGTAAACATACACCAACATCTTTCTCATCAGGAGCAGTTTGAGGAAAATCCACACTAATCACTCCAAAAAACACAATCAAATCTTTGTGGACTTCTGTGTGAGTCTCAATAAATTCATGGCTCAAGATTTCAAACCCTGAAATGCAGGCATTCCTTGCAGCCATCAGATGCCTACATTCTTGAATCCACAAAACGACAAGCTAAACTCTTTATTTGCGGAGGAGGAGGTAATAAAGGTAATTAGATGTGGCAGACAGAAAAATCACCCAGCTGGTTAACTTGTATACCGTGCAGAATTCTCTAACTCCTTTCTCTACTTGGAAGCTGTACAAAGCCATGTTAGAGCCATTATCCCCTGAAACTAAAACAGTAATAAAAACTTGGACAGAAACTTAGACAGTAACAAAACTGTTATTGACAACTGTTCAGTCAGATATCACCAAGAATTGAATTTAGAATTTTATATTGATAATTGACACGGTGAATTTAACCCCTTCTACATATTTAGAACAACTGAAAAGAAATGCTGTAGCACTAGATGAAGGCACTGGAAACGGAAATGAAATATGTAGCCTTAAGAAGGGCTCAGGGATAGAATGATGTCTGCTTATGGCTGTGGATAGTAAATTATTACAGACTTGAGACTTCTAATGCATCCTGAAACTCCTTGGAGTATAGTGAGATTTATCCTTCACCCAGCCCACAATTCTGTATAGAGATGACACCAGTTCTTTATTAGTGCTCTCTATGGAAGAGACAAACATAAAAATTAAGAGGAAAACTCAACAGTTAAGCTTCCTGGGCAGAACACACCTGTCTACAGTCTCCCATGGTGCTAAGCAGGTCAGATGTTCCTAGGAAGCATTTTTGTTAGGTGTCAAAGCTCTGCATCAGCAAAAAACCTACTGCACAATAAAATTGATGCAGCTGTCTTCTTCATAGGGCTGCTTGAGGTTCATGGTTTAGTCATTGTTAGTGCTATGCTCCCTCATGGGCCTCATTGACTAGGCATGCCCTGAGCAAAACTAACATATATTGACAACACTGTGTTCAGCAGAAAATGCAGGTCACAGTCCATTTTATTCAGAAGTAGGGATAGACATCCTTGTGGTATATGTTTTCCTGCCTTGTGAGTAGAAGCAATTTCTGAAATGAGTTTAGTAGCAGAGTGAGCCACAGCAAACAGTCCAATTTTGTGATACAAGCACTTTTTCAAGAAGGAGATACTGCATCTCATGCCCGTGTTATGGATTTGTATTGGGTTTGTGTGGCAAGGTTTTGGTAGTGGGAGTGGCATAGGGGTGGCTTCTCTGAGAAGCTGCCAGAAGCTTCCCCATGTCCAACGCAGCCAATGCCAGCCGGCTCCAAGACTGACCCACCGCTGGCCAAGGCCGAGCTCATCAGCAATTCCTCTGTGATAACATAATTAAGAAAAAAAAAAAAAAAAAGAAAAAGGGAAGAGAGGAAAAAAAAGCTGCACACTTCGCAGCTAAACAGAGGATTGAAAAGATGCAAGAGAAACAACCCTGCAGACACCAAGGTCAGTAAAGAAGGAGGGGGAGGAGGTGCTCAAGGTGCCGGAGCAGAGATTCCCCTGCAACCTGCGGTGAAGATCGTGGTGAGGCAGGCTGTCCCCATGAAGTCTATGGAGATCCATGGTGGAGCAGATGACCATCTGTAGCCCATGGAGGACCCCACGCTGGAGTGGGTGGATGCCCAAAGGAGGCTGTGACCCCATGGGAAGCCCGTGCTGGAGCAGGTTCCTGTCAGGACCTGTGGTCATGTGGAGAGAGGAGCCTATGCTGGAGCAGGTTTGCTGGCAGGACTTGTGACCCCGTGGGGGACCCACACTGGAGCAGTCTGTTCCTGAAGGACTGAACCCCATGGAATGGACCCAGGCTGGAGCAGTTCATGAAGTACTGTCAGTAGTCATGGGAAGGACTCACACTGGAGAAGTTGGTGGAGAACTCTCTCCTGTGAGAGGGATCTCATGCTGGTGCAGGGGAAGGAGTCCTCCCACTGAGGTGGAAGAAGCTGCAGAAACAGCGTGTGATGAACTGACCCCAACTCCTATACCCTGTCCCCCTGTGCTGCTGGAGGGGAGGAGGTGGAAATTGGGAGAGAACTTAAGCCCAGGAAGCAAGGAGGGGTGGGGGGAGGTGTTTTTAAGATTTAGTTTTACTTCTCATTATCCTCTTGTCTGATTGGTAATAAATTAATATTTGTTTTTTCCCTCAAGTCGAGTCTGTTTTGCCCGTGCCGGTAATTGTTGAGTGATCTCTCTCTGTCCTTATCTCGACACACAAGTGTTTTGTTATATTTTTTTCCCCCCTGCCCAGTTGAGGAGGGGAAGTGATAGAGTGGGCTTTGGTGCGCATCTGGCCCCCAGTCAGGATCAACCCACTACAGGATTCTATCTGATTTTATGCAATATTTCCCTAACTTAAAATATATAAAAGTCATCTTTGACACACAAAAAAACATTTACAACTTTTAACTAGATACCTAACTTTTAGATTTCTTTACCAAGCTTCCTCTTTTTATCTGTGGTGCATTGACCTTGACTGACCACCAGGTGCCCACCAAAGCCGCTCTATCCCTTCTCCCCCTCAACTGGACAGGGGAGAGACAATATGACAAAAGGCTCGTGGGTTGAGATAAGGGCAGGGAGAGATCATTCACCAATTATATTTACAGGCAAAACAGACTCAACTCAGGGAAATTAGTTTAATTTATTGTCAATTAAACAGTAAGATAATGATAAATAAAACCTAAACTTAAAACACTTTCCTTCCATCACCCCCTTTTTCCTGGACTCAACTTCACTCCCAATTTCTCTACCCCCAGCCTTTGAGCAGCACAGAAGGATAGGGAATAAGTGTTGTGGTCTGTTCATCACACGTTATCTCTGCTGCTTCTTCATTCTCACAATCTCCACCTGCTCCACACCCTCCCCAGTTCTCCACAAACTTCTCCAACATGCATCCTTCCCATGGGTTGGTGTTCATCACGAACTGCTTTAACTTGAGTCCTTTCCATGGACTCCTTCAGGAACTAACAGCTCCAGCATGGGTTTCCAGTGGTGTTACAGGTCCTGCTAGACAACCTGCTCCAATGTAGGGTCCTCTCCATGGGGTCACAGGTCCTGCCAGGAGCCTTCTCATGCATGGGCTCTCCATAGGGTCACAGCCTCCTTCAGGGCACATCCATTTGCTCTGACGTGGGGTCCTCCACAGGCTGCAGGTGGACATCTGCTCCACCGTTAAGCTCTATGGGCTGCAGGGGGTCAGCCTACTCCACCAAGTAGAGTGGTGGAGTATTCCCCCTTCTCCAGCGGCTGTAGGGGAATCTCTGCTCTGGTGCCCATAACACCTCCACCCCCTCCCTCCCAGCCTGGTGTCTGCAGAGTTCCTTCTCTCACATATTCTCACTCCTCTGTTCAGCTGCAAATGTGCAGTTTTCTTTTTCCCCTTTTTAAATACGTTATCACAGAGGTGCTATCACTGTAACTGATGGGCCTAGCCTTGGCCAGCAGCAGGTTTGTCTTTGAGCTAGCTGGCATTGGCTCTGTCTGACATGGAGGAAGTTTCTGGCATCTTTTCACAGAAGCCACCCCTGCAGCCAGCCCTTTACCAAAACCTTTTCACATAAACCCAATACAGTGTCTCAACATAAAATGTGTTATCATTTAGGAGGACAGTGTCGCTTCCCATTTCCAACACAAGCTTTCAGAATGGTTTTTAGGGTGCTATCCTGAAAATTGGAACTTGTATGTTTAAATTCCACTGGGGTGGGAGTTAAGACTGCTAGTCAAGAATCACTTACATTATGAAAAATGCACATATATATAAATATATATGCACACACATGTATGTTACTTTTCATAAATGTGCCCAAGGATACTTAAAATATGCAGGACCAAGCCTAGTTTTACAGGCACCAAGTTGTTCTTGCACCTATGCAGGAGAGACAATGCCTTCCCCTTTTTAATGGTTCCTGGTTTTTTTTTTCTTTACAGTGTCCTAATACATAGCTTGCAACTATTGTTGAGAGCTGTATTCAGTCTGAAGGAATGTTAGGCATCCAGCTGAGGGCTCTGAACTCTGCTGCCTGTCCTGGAAAGTTTAGGTTAAAACTGGCATAGCAACATCTAAACCCACTTTTATATTTGGCTTAAGGCCTTGAGGCAAAGCAAGGTATCTTGCTCTCTTTTTTACCTTCTGAAATTCACTCCTTAATGTCTTAAGACAAAATGAAATGGTAGCAGGAATGCACTTTGCAAGCAGTACTGTACAGAAACTTAAAGCAGGAAACATTTCCAGGAACACTCTACTCAGCTTAAAAATACCTGACTTTCCTAGCCCTCCTAATTTTCCATTTACATGTTACTATCATACACGAGATGTACAAAAATACATATTTTTGGCAGCTTTGTGTACTTAACTACTGTTTAAGTGGCTTATAGTACTAATGAATGTATGATTCTTAACTATGGTGATAACTTTTAACATTTATTGTATGGATGGCATAATGTTCTGCAACACTTTGCAGCTAATATATACTCAAAATTAAATTTATTGTCTTAGGACATGTAATACTGAATCAATTTCCTATTTCTATTTCTTTGATGTACCTGTATGTTGTCCAGACTCATTTATTGTATTTATAACTGAATATCTACACAACTATATATGCAGAATTTAAATTCATTTAATTGGCATGTAAAATGTAAACCAAATATTAGTCAATTAACTCACCAAACACCTTTCAGGATAAGGCCTGACTGGGGCATAATCCACTAAAATTTTCATCTTCCCACTTTTATTTTTCCCTCAATATCATACACTGTTTCTTTGCAGGTTTTTTTTTTTTTCTTTTTCTTTTTCCAACACAAAGAAATGCCCGAAGTGTACTTTTTTGCATGTAATTTGAATTGATCTGCCAGATGTGAATAAATATTTACTGTCTGTTGTGCAGAAATAGGTATAACTCTACCTGCCCATCTGCAGTTTTGTGGAATGAGTCCTTACTCATAAATGTGGCAGCTGGCTACAGTAGCTAAGGTATGATTTTTTTATGACCTGCTATGAAAGACAGAATGTAAAACCTCCACATAAGTCACCAAGAGATTAGTTACTTCAGCTTCAGGCTGTAGCAACTTTTGTTACTAACTTTTGTCAGAATCTCTCCACCTTCTCCCTCTTTCCCACAGACATACACACTTTACATGGGGAGGAAAGCTTCATCCATTTTTTATATCTTTTAGTCTTGAGCTTTAAATTTGAGCAATGAAGGCATGATTTGCATGAGTGTTGAAGACAATTATTTTGTGCACTCTGGCAAATGAGGGGTTCAAAATATGGTTTTAATGGGTCATAATTTAGACCTTATTCAAGGGTGATTCACCAAAATGTCATAAATAAGTTAAATGTTTACAAAGATAGAGTGGCACTGTATGTGAGAGACCCTTCCAGTCTGACTGTGATAACCTCTTTCTTCACTGAAGACAAATTATACATGTTGTCAAAATACATTTACATTAAATGATCATAAAAGGAAAAACACAAAACCATATAATCATAGAATGACAGAGTTGCCCAGATTGGAAAAGACCTTTGAGATCATCAAGTCCAATCATTAAGCTAACACATACAAGTCCTTGACAATGGGGACTCCACCACTGCACTGGGAAACCCATTCCAATGCCTGATAACCCTTTCAGGAAAGAAATTCTTGCTAATATCCAATCTAAACTTCCCCTGGTGCAACTTGAGGCCATTTCCTCTTCTCCTATCACTTGTTATATGGTTGAACAGACCAACCCCCACCTCTCTACACCCTCTTTTCAGGTAGTTGTAGAGAGTGATAAAGTCTCCTCTGAGCTTCCTTTTCTCCAGGCTAAACAATCTCACTTCTCTCAGTCACTCCTCATAAGACATATGCTCTAGACCCTTCACCAGCTCCATTACTATTCTCTGAATCTGCTCCAGCATCTCCATGCCCTTCTTGTAATGAGAGGTCCAAAACTGAACACAGAACCAGAGGTGTAGCCTCACCAGTGCTGAGTACAGGGGTAAGAGAAATTCCCTGGTCCTACTGGCGACACTATTCCTGATGCAGGCCAGGTTGCCATTGGCCTTCTTGGCCACCTGGGCACACTGCTGACTCATGTTCAGCTGGCTATCAATCAACACCCCCAGTCCCTCTCTGCTGAGCAGCTCTCCTGCCACTCCTCCCCAAGCCTGTCGCTGCCAGGGGCTGTTGTGGCCAAAGTGCAGAATCCATCATCTGGCCTCATACAATTGGTCCTGGCCCGTCAATCTAGTCTGTTTAGATCCCTCTGCAGAGCCTCCCTACCCTTAAGCAGATCAACACTTCCACCCAGCTTGGTGTTGTCTGCAAACTTACTGAGGGTGCACTCAATCCTCTCATCCAAATCACTGATAAAGATGCTTAACAGGAGTGGCCCCAGTATAGAGCCCTGGGGAACACCACTCTTGACTGGCCATCAACTGGATTTAACTCCATTCACCACCACACACTGGCCACCCAGCCAGTTTTTTACCCAGCAAAGTTGGTATTGAATTATACTACTTATACCCACTGCTGAATTATTATCAGAAAAGGCGAAGTCTCCTTCACAAAGTTTTCACTAGTAATTTGTCCTTTGCTGCTTTAGACTGAATAATGTGGATAGTGGAAAACAACTTTTTTTTCACTGTTATCTGGCTCTTATTTAGCATCATCTTACACTCTAATTTTTGTTGCTCCCTACACAACTTTAAAAGTTTGTTTCTAGGGAGGAATAAATAATTCTAGAGATCTTTTTGGAAGAAGCTTCACAGAAAAGGAGCAAGCTAATCAGTTCATTTATAGCTTCTTTGTTATTATATTGGCAGATAGATTAAAAAGACATACCAGCAAAAGCTTAGCAGTGGACTGATTTTAGTTAAAATAGTGTCCATATTTTCCTTACTTTCTACACCACTGAATAAATGGTCTGTCAATGCATAGCAATCTCTGCCTTTACCTCTTAACAGAATATTACCTTAGCTAAGAACTTACAACTTTCTTCAACCCACTGTATGATGTAGCATGTTGTGACATTACAGCATTTTAAATAAAGTAATTGGAATTTATTCATAAGCTTATTTTCTCTGTATGTGCAGATGAAACTACTCAGATCCATACAGCACTTCACAAATCAGACATTAGGTCACTTACCTTCCTCTTTAGTACTGTTTTTTTCCTCACCTTGTTCTCTTTTTGTACCCTTTTACACCTTTCCTCCAAATTTATTATTATTTTCCTATTCATTGTGTTACTCCTAACCAAAGTCACATATTTTTCAGACATTTCATTTCTCAGGTCTCCTAGTCAACTTAGAAGTACAGCCCAAAAGAAATTTCACACTCCTCTTCAGTAAACTTCTGCTATTCTTGACAGCACTGCACCTTCCCTGTGCTGTTAAGTCTTTCATCTGATTGGTCCAAATCCAATTTTTCATCTCTCCCTTCCCTCTTTGCACACGTAGTTTGCCTATGAGGTCACTCTTCATTTCTCCCTGCACCGCTTTGATTTGTTTAGTCTCTTATCAGGCTCTATATCTACTGCAGATGAACCTTTCTCCCTCTGTTTTTCTTCAAACCTATTGTACATTAACCTTATGCACTGGGTGAAATCTTCCGACGTAAATCAGTCTAAGTAAGTCAGCATACTTTTTAAATTCATTCATCAACTTCTCCTTCACTACAAGCCATAATTTAATGATAAATTTGCTTGATTTTAAGTCTACCTTCTCCTGTCCAAACCACTTTGCCCTTTTATCTTGCCTCTTGCATATTGTTTGCTCTTTAGGGAATATAGCACTAATGTTTTGGTAACCATTTTTTCACCACGTAAGCCACGTACACATTCAATACGGAGTGCAGATCTCATGCTGAACCCTAGATGAGTTACTGATCATCTAGACCATGGTACGATGAGAGCTGATATTCTACACTAACATTTCCTCTTCTCACCCCAGGGGAGGTATCTTGTGTTTCAGTTCCCCATCTATAAAAGAAGGATTAAATTTGTCCTCTGTATCAACAAATATATATAGTATAAATATATATAGAACTATACGTATGTAGTATAGATACACTAATATATATAAATATCATAAAAGAGGTCATATAGATTTATTAAAATTCAGTTAAAATCTTTCCTCAACAACACATTTGACCCATTTTTTTGGTTGGTGCCATGGCAACAAAAAGATTAAATTATATATTTCTGTATTTCAAAGTAGAAAATAGAAGCATATCATCCATTAATCTTCAGTTCTGTAGAGGAGGATGTGATGTGTAAAATAAAAGAACCCCACTCCATATTACACCTCCTTTACCCTTATTCCCTGTTTAGAAAAGACTGATTTACTAACTCTTGCCCCTTTATGGAAACACAGCAATTAAATATTTTTCAAGAATGCATTTTAGAAAAAGAAACACATCAAAAAACATAGTATATGACCCTTTAGAGATTTGGGTCACCCTGGATTAATCAGTAGTTTAGTAATTAAACCAGAGAGAGAATCTCAGTCTGTCTCTCACATTCAAATTAACTAATCTAATAGATGTGTTGGACTGGGTTGGGTTAAAGTGACAAAGAAAGGAAGAGATGTGTTAATTACTTGGGAACAGTGCTCACTCATATCAGAATCCTACCACAATGTTTGAAAGGCCTCATGTGCATTTCAATGTCTTCTGTTTCTGCAGAGGAGTTCCTATCTTCTTACCCTTCCCAAGGAGCTCCTCAACACTGGTGCATACTCTAAACTTTTCCTGGTTCTTTTGTACTTCAAAGCAGTATTTCTCCAAGAATACTTGGAGGTAATGCCTGAAGAAGTTATCTCCCCCGGAATTTTCACTTCAATATTTTATATAATTATTCTAACATTTGATCTTTACAGTCTGGCTGTATAAGAGGACTAAAATATAAATTTTCCCTTCCTTCTGTTCTTAGTCATCATTATAAATGAAGGAGTTTAGTCACTGTATTCAAAAAGTTAGATAATTAGTTACAATATCCAACAAAGTATAAAAGGGAAAACAATAAAATACATCCAGTATGTTACTAAGTGAGGGAAAACATTCACGGAGTACCAGCCTATGACATAACTGTTACACTCTGACTGCTTTTCAGTTCTAGTACATTCACATAATCACACTAACACCAACAGCTTCAAGAACAAACCTGAACTGCATTAGAAAAAAGGAGGTCTTGGATTTCCTAGGGGTATTGTTTTCCTTTTAATATATCAGCTGTTTTATTAAAAAAACAACCAACCAACCAACCAACAAAACAAACAAACAAAAAAACCAAACCAAAAGACCCAGAAAATTGCCTAGATCTTTCCCCCTTTACAGCAACCAACTTCAAAGAATTAAAAATATTTGCTTTCATTCACTGTGAGACTAATGATTAATCCTTACTTCTCTTGCCACTGTCCAACAGCATCACCACTATAAGAATACCTGGTAACTCACTCAAGACTCTCTGGAGCTTAGAAACTCTTGTTTTTCAAGCAGTGGTCAAAAAATAAGCAGGAATAAATGAGAGAGAGAGAGAGAGAGGGGCGGAGGGAGGGGAGAGAGAGAGAGCTTTATAACAGCCCCTGAGACCAAATCTAGAGACTGGAATTAAAATCATGTCCACCTCAGTGATTTCAGTTCAACACAGAGCTGGTGTAAAAGTGTTCTTAAAATGATTTGTTAGGAGAATTGTGGTGTATCATTAGAATTCTCTGTGGTTTGTTTTGTTCATGTTTTTAGACTGTAACTGTCTTTAAAGGAGGGTCTATGCATGTTTCTCAGCCAAACAAAGTGCAGAACATGTTTTTCTTCCTCAAAGACTTACAACTGGAAGGATATTTTAACCCTTAAGTTCTGGCATCAAGAGTTTTCAACTATAATCCACTCCTGATAAGAACATCTATATAAATGATAAATTTGCCTTGAGAACCCAACATCAAGTGGAAATAACCACTTTTCATAGGTCTTCATTTTGTTCAAAGTGTCTGGAGCTGTGGTATTTTAATAACTGGATGACATTTGGGGAACAAGTTTACTTTTGCAGTGATATATGATTGTGTAATATCTTCACTGAACTACAGTAGCCTAATGGCTTCAGAACACTTATCAAAAATCTCCCTGTGACTGTTTCTACAATATGTGTTGAACATGCTGTGAAGCTTTTAAAAAACATTTTTATTCCCTAGGTAGAGAAAAAGAAGAGGAAAAAAGGGTTACATTTCTGTTATGCCCAGAAAGATTTGTGCTTTTGTAATTGAAGAAAAAAGAAAGCAAAAACGAGCTTTTCTCTAAGGGAGTACATTTTAAAACGAATTTTTAAATCTGTGGTTGTTATTAAGTAAAATGTTATTCCAGTGTACAGAATGAAACTGGATGTGTTTTATTTAATCTTTATTGGCATATGGCCAGATTTTTTGGGAGGTGGAGTGGGGTTTTTCCTCCATTTTGTTCTTTGCCTTCATTCTTGTCTGTCAGAGGGTGTCAGAATCCATTCTGATGACCTGCTTCCAGATGGCCCTCTGCTTGGCAGATTTGATATGCCACGTCACATAAAAAGCTCATAAAACTGAAGTGGCATTCACTCCATACAGTGCTTTGATTATCAGCATACATACAGGGAATGGCACAGCATCTCACTGCCAAGCACTTAGCGCCCAGTGGTTCCACCATCCAAGCTGAGCACAACACAGTGTAACATTTTAAGCTTTTTTGTCACACTTGTATCTGCTTGGCTTTTTTCTGAGTCTGAGAACAGATATATGCAAATTAATGTTTGGCATAGGGAAAAAAAAATAAAGAAAAAATATATTCAAAAAAACTATCAGTTTAAACAATACTATTTAAAACATAGAAATTATGACTTTTCAAATGTTACTTCTATTTTTATTTTGTTTTAATCTATATTGTAATGTTTGGTTATATCTACATACTCCAGTTTAGGCAGAAGGGAATTCTGCAAACTTTGATAGAGAGCAGGACTACTTAATTAAATAACTTATTAATTTTACAGCTAAAATTTGAATTAATATTTCAACAAAAAGTATCAGTAAGGCAGTTCTTTTTATTGACCTTAGTTAAGCACTATCAGCAGTAGGCTGGCTACAGCAGCCTGGAATTGTTTAAGTAGTATAATTCACTACAGACACTTTTTAAAAATGTAAGCTCATTCTTTATATGCAGAAACTACATTCTGAATTACAATCTGCTGCAGGAACAACAGCAGGTTTACCCTTTTGTTGATTTAACACAGTCAATGCCATCTTTACTGGCCTTGTCAAAGCAAACAAGAACTAAAACAGCAATAAAGAGCTGGCTCTCCCGATGAGTATAATACATACATAAGACTTACTCTAGGTTTTGGGGTTTTTTGTTTGGTTGGTTGTTTTTTGGGTTTTTTTTTTCATGTTTTATAAGTCTGACCTGGAAAGCAAGAAGTTTAGATGGCATAGGAGGGTCCTTCTAAGAAACACATAGACTTCTAGCCCTAAAAACTTGGATACTTGCCTGTTTCTTTCTTTTTCCACCTACTTCTTAAAGCCATGAGCAATAGCTCTAAAAATGATGATTCGATTTAGTGGCTTTTTAGTGTTTCCATCATTTTATCTTGGAAACAGACATATATGCCTAATCTGAAGAGATGACCTACAGTTCCTCCGGAATCAACAGAGGAAGAGAATTTCTCTTGAATATTTTTCAGCTCCTAGAAAGTCACCCACGTCTCTCTCTGTGTTGAATAGGTGCACAGCAACTGGGTTTCTAATTGAGGTATTTCAATATAATGCCTAAGGTAGGGGCAATAAATCCAAGTCATGGAAGGTGAAACTTTAAGCAAACTTCTATCCTTAATCCTATTGTAATGTTAAACAAGTCTGCAGAAGGAGAAAAATAGTCAGTCAGGTGAAATTATGTCAGGTTCATGTTTATGTAACTAAGAAGAAATATTATTTTTTTATTTATTTAGCTATCTAATTTGAGAGGAACTTCCAAGGGCTGATTTCTGAGATCAAAATTAATCAGCCAAGAAGCAGAGAAAATATGATATAGAGAAATTTAGACTTCTGGATTCCTGCCTATTATAAATATTGTTATACTTACTTTTCTAGTTCCATGTTCTAAATTCATTTGCTTTCTCATCTATGAAAATATGAAGGTTTTTCACAGTAATTGAATAAATATTTTTTTTTAAATAGAAAGATAGTAATTTTATATATACCCAGTCCCTTTTCATACAGATGCATCCCAAAACATTGTGCAGATATTTTTATTTTTGTTTATTTCTGTTATTAATATTGTTATGATCAGTCTTTCTTTCTCCTTCAGCACCCTTTGCTGTAGCATTCAAAAATTCTATCAATGAAATTAAGACAAATGGCATTTACAGGAACAGATCCGCCAATCATTACTTCTAAAGCTCAATTAACAGTTTTGTATATCAAAGAGGGTCTCATAGAGCCACAGTGAAACAGCTTACAACCAAACACTATATTTTGCCCAAATCCATCACAGTATTTTGAAAAAATGTTCATGGTAAGAACTTCAAAGAAAATTTCTACTGCTAGTTTAGAAAGTTCCTTAAAAAAAAAGTGAAACTGGGACAACCAGAGGGGGGGGGGGGGGGAGGGCAGAAAGGAGTTTTAAATAAAATTAACAAATAATATGTGAGCAAGAAGACAAATGTAAGACTAAATCTCAGTCAAATGAAATCACAGGAGAAAATTCTATTGCTGTTATTACACAGAATGGAGTGAAAGAGCTTTAGTTGGTTAAAGTGAAAGGAGTGAGGGTTTTCATTTAAAGATTAAGAATGGGTAGATGCACAAGAATCATTGAGTCATTAAGGTTTGAAAAGACCTCTAAGATGATCAGGTCCAACTATCAACCCAACACTGCCTTATCCACTAAACCATGTCCTGAAGTGCCATGTCTACATGTTTTTTGAACACCTCCATGGATGGTGACTCCACCATTTCCCTGAGAAGCTTGTTCCAATTCTTGAAAACCCCTTTGATGAAGAAATTTTTCCTAATACCCAATCTAAACTGCCCCTGTTCCAACTTAAGGCCATTTCCTCTTCTCCTATCACTTGTAACTTGGGAGAAGATACAAACACCCACCTCAATATAACCTCCTCTCAGGTAGTTGTAGAGAGTGATAAAAGCTCCCTTGAGCCTCCTTTTCTCCAGGGGAAACAATCTCACTTCCCTCAGCCATTCTTTGTAAGACTTGTTCTCCAGGCCCGTCACCTGCTTCGTTGCTCTTCTTTGGACATGCTCCAGCAGCTCCATCTTCTTGTAGTGAGGGACCCAAAGCTGAACACAGAACTCGAGGTTTGGCCTCACCAGTGCTGAGTTCAGGGGTAAGAGAACTTCCCTACTCCTTCTGGTCACATTACTTCTGATGCAGGCCAGGATGCCCTTGGCCTTCTTGGCCACCTGGGCACACTGCTGACTCATGTTCATCTGGCTGTCAACCAGCTCCCCCAGGTCCTTTTCTGATGGACAGCTTTCCAGCCACTCCTCCCCACACCTGTAGCGTTGCATGGGCTTGTTGTGACTGAAGTGCAGAACCTGGCACTTGACCTTAATGAAACTCATACAATTGACCTTGTCCCATCGATCCAGCCTGTCCATATCCTCCTGCAGAGCCTTCCTACCTTTAAGCAAATCAACACTCCAACCCAGTTTGGTGTCATCTGCAAATTTACTGAGGGTTCACTCAATCTCCTCATCCAGATCATTTATACAGATATTGAACAGAGTCGGCACAAAAACTGAGCCCTGGGGTACATCGCTTGTGACCGACTGCCAAGTCAGTTTAGCTCCATTCACCACAACTCTCTGGGCTCAGACATTCAGCCAGTATTTTACCCAGTAAAGAGGACACCTGTATATGCCATGAGCCACCAGCTTCTCTAGCAGAACACTGTGGAAGACAGTGTCAAAGGCCTTGCTAAAGTCCAGGTAGACAACATCCACAGCCTTACCCTCATCCACTAGGTGAGTCACCTGCTCATAGGAGGAGATCAGGCTGGTCAAGCAGGACCTGCCTTTCAATCAGGTTGGTCAAGCAAGACCTACCTTTCATGAACCTATATTTTCTGGGCCTGATCCCCTGGTTGTCCTGCACATGTTGAGTGAGAGCACTCAAGATGAACCACTCCATGATCTCCCCCGGTACCGAGATCAGGCTGACAGAACTGTAGTTCCCTGGATCCTCCTTCTGAGTCTTCTTGTAGGTGGGCATCACATTGGCAAGGCTCCAGTCATCTGGGACCTCCCCTGTCAACCAGGACTGCTGACAGATGATGAAGAGTGGCTTGGCAAACTCCTCCGCCAGCTCTCTCAGTACTCTTGGATGGAGTTGTCAGCCATATTAAGAGCTCTATGTGCAATGAAGTCACCATGTAGAAATGAGATTAATGTCTCATCCTAATACCTGTGTTGCTATTATTGCCGTTTGAATGAATCTAATTCCAAAGTCCTGAAATCTTTGCTGAGGAAACAAATTACATAATAAGTTACCATAATTAAAAATGAACTACCTATTTTTCTCCTCCACTTCCTCTTATATAATTGAATGAACTGAAGAAGACGCATATATGTTAAATGACAAAAAACTAAAAATAAAACAATGCACAGTTAGCAGTACCATTTGTGTCCACCAGTTTTAAGGCAATCTATGTTTTCCCTAAAAGTCTTCAGTTCTGGATAATAGAAGGCAGAGAATAAAAGCTGTGGCCTTGGCTAGAGTGCTTAGATTCTTTTTTGGGAAGAAACATTACATCTACTGCCCACAGACATGATTTCTTCTGTTTCTTTCTGCATCAGTTCTCACTTGAAAATTGGTTGTGTAAACCAACTAAAATCAAACAGCTATATACCAGATAATAGGCATAACTATATGTGTGCGACTGCTGAACAATCCATAGATTGTTCCTTGTGTCATTAGCTTTTTCTAAGGTGAGTTTGGGATCAAGAGACATAGTAGGAATATTCCAATGAACAATTAAGAAACAGAACTATTCCTCTTCTTTCGTCCAAACGTTCTTAATTTAACAATGGATGTTTAGGCTGACTGATATGCTTTAACTCCCTGTGCTGACAGTTGCAGATGTAAAAAATACCCATGATTATTAACAAATCATTATGCATTCTGGATTTTTCCTTTTACCCTGTTTTTTTCTTCTAATTTCCTAAAATGACCATTTAACATAAATGAAGGCTTTTCCTAGAACTTTGGTGAGAATACCCATCTTTATTTATTAACTGTGTATGTAAGAGGAATCTTATGTTCCTGACAAAAATAACCATCAGCAAAATAATATCCTAAAGAAGTTCTACAGCAGTTTATTTGGCTCTTAGGAGGGGGGCAGCCATGCTTTAAATCTGGCTCATTATAATTCCCACTTGACATTACCTATCTTTAGTATATTCCTTGTCTTGCATCAGTAATAACTGTCTTCAGATGCCTCAGGCTTTTCTTAGACTCTTTCAACTCCTTTTTTTTTTCACTTCCTTTTTTATTTCTCTCTCTTCTCAATTTTTCATGACTTTTCACTCCAGCCCTCTGATCATCCTTATGTCTATTGACTGCAGTTACATGACTTTAGGCCTTTTAGCGTGTTTACCTGGAAAAAATTTGTGAGTGTATACAACAACCTTACTTCTTAATTTATAAAATACTTAAGTATCTTATAAATTACAATGTAGTATCAGATACACTTGTCCACACAACAGTTGTAACTTCACAAAGAGAAAAAAAATGCAGTAGAATCTAAGGCTTTATATTTAGTGAGTGACTTTTAGATACAGAACGAGAAATGTGCAAGCCGAATTCCCAAAATTTAAAAAGCAAGTCAAAAAAGCTGAGGGAAGGATTTCACACTACAGTGTTTCTGTCTACAGCATATTTCAACTATGAATGTGAAATGCAGGGTAAATTACATAGAAGTAGTTCCATGTTTGTTATACTTATCTAAGGAATAATCTAAAAGAAATAATTGAATGATAAAGGTTGGAAGGGACCTTAAAAATCATCCAGTTCCAACCCCCATGCCATGAGTAACCAAGGCAACTTCCACTAGACCAGGTTGCTCAAAGCCTCATCCAACCTGGCCTTGAACACTTCCAGGGAGGGGACATCCAAAATTTCTCTGGGCAACCTGTTCCAGTGTCTCACCACCCTCACAGGAAAGAGTTCTTCCTAATACCTAATCTAAACCTACCCTCTTCCAGTTTAAAGCCATTAACGTTTGTTCTATAACTACCTGCCCTTGTAAAAAGTCCATTCCCAGCCTTCTCTTCTAGAAGCTAAACAGCCCCAACTTTCTCAGCCTGTCCTCATAGGAGAGGCGGGAGAGGTGCTCCAGCCCTCTGATCATCCTCATAGCCCTCCTCTGGACTCCCTCCAGTAGGTCCATATCCTTAGTATGTTGAGGGTCCCAGAAATGAAAGCACTGTTCCAGGTGGGGTCTCACAAGAGCAGAATAGAGGGGTCACAACACTTGACCATTGGCCATACTTCTCTTGATGCAGCCCAGGATACAGCTAGCCTTCTGGGCTGCAAGCGCATGTTGCTGGCTCATGTTGAATTTATCCACCAGCATATTTCAAGAGGCAACCTGTTAAATTTAAAAATTACATCCAAAAGTTTCTTTTTTTTTTTTTCAGAAAACAAGTATATGTATAGAAAAAGCTGTGTATTTAATAAAAAGAATTAATACAAACACAGAGAAAGTATGGAGTCATATCTATAAAGTCTACTGCTTTTAAAAACCTATTGTAGCAGTAGCAATAGCAATTTTTATAATCTCTTATAATTAAATTATTGTGATACAAGCATCACTGGATGACAGTCTATGTTAAGTATTGTCTGGAATCAATGCCAACACAGATATGTTTTTGCTCTTTTAAATGTGTGGATATAATCTTAAAGTATTAAGATATAAGAGTAAAACTGTAAAAGTGGGTGGATACAAGAAACATGAGGCAAGCACAAGGTAACAACATGGCAATTATGAGAAGGGTAAGAAGCAGAGGTCAGAGAACTCCAACTGCCTAGGCAGTTATACATGTCTTCTTGCCCCACGTTTCTTCCTCTGTCTTTTAAATAAAAATAAGTGGCCTGATTTTCAAAGGTCTTGAACACCCAAAGCCTGCACTGATTTCAGAAGCAGCTGTGGATGTGAGCACATTAGAAAATTAGGACAAAAGTGTTTTTATCTTTGGAAACTTTATAAGATTTATCCTTTAAATGTGAGTGACTAAGAAAACCTTAAGAGTTGTAACTTAAAAGAATGGAATAGTGCAGGCTTCTAAAAAGCACAATGACTTTACTATGTTATAGCTATCTTTCTCTCAGAACTCTCTTTCTTTTCTGGTGTTGCATCTCATGCTTGACACCTTTCTTATCAATTTTGATTGAGGAAAGGGTCTAATAATCCTAGGCAAAGTTCATAGTGTTCTCTCCCCATGTCAGGGCAGTGTGGTGCTAGGCTTGGAAATTTAACTCCAGGTTGGGAATTTCAATTAAATGTCAGGTAAGCAACCTAGAAGTACCTATACTATCTTTATATTTCTTTGCTTTTTTATATCACATTTCTTTGATAATAAGATATATTGGGGATCCCAACCATTACAGTAGTACTCACTTTATTTTATTAGAAATCTGTCTAACAAGAATTAAGGATGTCAAGCTTTTGACAAAAAGCTATGTGAAATTTACATTATTTTTTAAAATTTATTTTAGGATACGTTTTTATAGGGTGTTAAAAATCCACTTTTACTTAACTGCAGGAAAAACTAAAACACTGGTGATAATGAATATTCAGAAAGATCTGTGAAGACAGGTAAAAATAAAGTGAACAGTAACATGTATCTACTCCCATTATCGAAACACACTCAAAGCTGGCAAGCAAAGTTTTATATTTGGCCTGGAATTATTTGCCTGTTTTCATAAAAAGATTACAGTGTTGTAGCATACCCTAGCTTAGAAGGTTCTTCCATACCTTCAGTATATACTTAGAGTCTGTTCCTTCAGTTACGTTTTTATTTAACATAAATCATTAGAGATATTCTACCAATTCCAACATAAAATCTTCCAAAAATGATCAATATTGTGACTTTTCATATCAGATGCTTCATACCGTGGGACAGGCTGAACTCCCTGTTAGACTATTGTATAGCCCCATTTCAGTATTACTTTGTCAGGGAAGGGGAAAGAATCATCACTGGGACAGACGACTTCATTTTAATCCTCTCTCTTTTCCCATGATTTATACTTAGGTGTGCATGATTTCTGGAGCCTCCATTTCTTAACTCACTTTGGTACTGACAGTAATAGTAATAATTCACTTCATTCCTACTATACTCTATTACCATAGTAACCTTAATACATTTTCAGGCTTGGATGTCTTACAAGCTTCAAAGTCCTGCAGCCCAACTTGAAGCAACTCATCTGATGGTCTGCATTATGAAGAGAGATGCTCAAGGGCAATCATATACATTTTCTAACTAGTAGAATTCACCAAACACTTGCAATCAATGTTCATGAATGTTCATGCAAGTAAAACAAATATATTCATATCACCTGCACTTGCCACTCTTGTGTTCACGTTTTATAAACATTGAAGTGAGTAGTCATTGGTTAATTTTTGGCTGAGAAGAGTTACTGATAACCTGTCTAAAACTAGAAAGAGCTGCACATTTCAGCATTATGACATATATGTTTTATGCTTTCATGTGCATTGATTATAAAGTATCTATTTTGCCTCCTTATTTCAGATACATAAGAGTTAATTAAGCAATTTAAATAAATAATAATTGTTTGTGTATTGGACTGGGAAACACAAATATATTGTTTCTTCAATGTCTGTAATTAAGAAAAGAGCAGGTATTTCCCAGAACTGAAGATGATGAACATGAATCTCTGTCTACAAAATCTAAATCTGTGATGTTATTCAAAATTATAAACATGGCTATTTTAAATATAAATTATCTTGGTCTAATTGGAAATATATTTTGCAAATCATTTTTAACATTGACTTAAAAATCTGTTAAACTCAGGCAAATGAACAAAACTTTGGCTTTAATTATCATCAAACTTTTCACATTGTTCTTTATTCAGTTATTAAATGTCATAGTATGCCAATTTTTATTACACATTTGAATTTTTTTTTTTCATCTTGACTCCAAATAGGATATGTTGAAAGGTCATGGAAAGCAGCTGATCAGCATTACCAAAGGCCAATTTAATTCATTTTGCAGTCAAATGAACTTAGAAGAGGGTGGTATTTGAAGCCTATAACTGCATTTTGCGATTCTCTGTCCATCCAAAATTAGCACCGACTGCTTTCCAATCAAAAATATAGAAGTCTAAGCCGCAATTTAAAAAATCTTGATTCAAAGCATTACATAGTGCTTTGAACAAAATATCAGAAAACTAGATAAATTTACAAAAATATTGATGAAATTTATGGTTTGTGCCATGACTTTTCTGAAAATCAGAATAGACGGGTCACAAAGTTTGTTTTGATTCAGAAATCCTGTAGAATGGCTTAACATTGGAATGTCAAAGGCAGGGGGTGCATTCATAACGTTGCTGTAGAAGTAATACTGGTTTTGCTGAATGTGATATTTTAATTTAGCTGAGAGTTAAACAAGACACAGCCACTCGCAGCCTTCCCCCCCGCCCCATTCCTTTCACCCCCACCTAGGGAATCAGGGAGAGTATTGGAGGGGTAAAGGTCAGGAAACTTATGGGTTGAGATAAGAACAATTTAATAATTAGAGTAAAAATAAAATTTAAATAATGAGAATAATAAGAGTAATAATGATAATAGCTATAAATATATGAGTGATCCAGAGGACAATCGCTCACCACCTGCTGATAATGATCCCAAAGGAGCGAAAAGGAACCCTGAAACTGAAATCACAATCCTGGAAAAGTGAGGTCCAGTGATTCCTGAGAGAATCCCGGCTCTTTCTGATCAGCCTCAGTTAATATACTAAACTTGATGTAATATGATATGGAATATCTTATTGACATATCCAGCTGTCAGTTCTGGGTTTTACTAACTACTACACTTTTCTTCTCCACTCCCCACTTCCAGTCCTCTGTTCTTGGAAACTGCCCAAGCATCGTATGCTTGTAGTTATCAACATTGTTTTTATAACAATCTTCACTAAAACCAAAATACAGTGCTTTCTACTTACTAAGAAGAAAATTAACCCTATCCTAGCAAAAACCAGGATACTGAATTAGAACTATTTAAATATTTTGGGGTTTTTTTGTCTCAATCTCTACCCTCCCTGGAGAATCAAATGCAGGTTAACAAGCTGGAGCTAATGGTGGGTATTATGTTACCTTGTGCTTTGGCCAGTTCCTCAAAGAAGAATGTTAAATTTGTTTAAATAAAATAAAATAAAATACCCTTAAACCACCGCCACCAACAAAAAACTCTAAAAAAACCCCATTTGATGGGTGCAATATTCCAAAACAGTAGGATTACTTACTTTTAAATATAAATCATTTACAACTGATGTATATAATCAATTGTATATGTCAATGACAGAGTCAAGCCGGGTGATTGAAATAACGATCTTCATTGACCATGATTTCTCTAAATAGATAATTCTTCAGTGGATATGATTGTTAGAACCCATTCTAAGTAGATTAATGAAGTTAGACATTAAATGTATGTTCTAATAAACCAATGTGCATTTTCAGATCCACTGTTACCTTTTCCAGGGAAACTATCAGTAAAAGTTCCACCCAGCTGTACTCCTAAAATTTAAGTTTTTAAGATTCAAACATTAGATTAATTTGATTGCACTCAGAGGCCTGGATGAATCCTGACTAACTGTATGCACTGAACTGGGCAATTTTGAAACAAATAAAGGACTATAAAGGAACTGAAGATTACTTTGCTCCTATTTCAAGCACCTTTGTTAGCTGCTAGAAGTGGAGGTACGATAAACTGTCATTAAATGTCTTGTAGTATCTGAAATTAATCCTCTTTAAGTCTTAGTGTTATTACTTAGAAGTTCTGTGTTCCCCTCCTTTGATTTATCCCCCACTATATTCTGTCTATCTTAAATATATCTTTCCAATATCATCTGGTATATCATAGTTATACCAGTATATCTTCTCACATTTGTTCACACATATATTGCTTGAGTACTGTTTTTACAGAAAAGGAGAAGCAGTAGATCTACTAAGCACAGTAAGAAAGACATTTATTCAATTCCTAAAATACCACAGGATATTATAAGAATAAATGCAGTGATTTGTAATCTCCATAATATTCCTGCTTTATGCCACAGGCTTGCACAAGTCATTAAATACTTGATAAAAGTTAGACAAAACAGAATTTGTCTGTTCCATGGCTGGTTTTATCCTTATCCTAAGAGGACAGTGACAAAGTTACTGAGCAGCAACTATATGCTGTGCAAGACAGTAAACAAAAAGTGACACCCTAAACTGTCATAATTGGTTTAGTATATGGATGTAAAATAGTGTGATACAGAATCTAAAATACTCAGGTAACATACAAAGAGATCACTTCAATATGATTTATTTTGGTTTGATTTTTTCCAAGTTTTCTGTTTCATTGCACTGAATGGCACTGTTCTGAGGTTTTGTCTCATTAGTGTCACCATCAATATCCAGATCACTTTCTCAAGAAGAATAATTCTCACTGCTGCCTTTAAAATTAATGCAGGATTTCCGGAATACACTTGAATGGTTTGTATGTCATCAGCAATAGACATCTCTAGACTTCTACCCTGGACCTTTAACTATGAGAATCAGACTGGTATTAAAAATGACATGGTGATTTAATCATGTTGCTTGAATAACTTTCTACCATCAGAACTGTGACAACTAGAAAATGTTTCAGCTTTGATGAAGATGATGATGAACCATTATGAGGTGGCAGGGATCCAATAAATGTGATACTATGAGTTTGCATTGATTTTTCTTACATTTATTGGTTTTTGCTGCTCTACTTATTAGTTTCTGTACATTGATCTTGGTCAGTCTTCTATATTTTTATTTTGCCCTATGTTTCTATGCCCAAAAAATATTTTTAATGAAATATCATCCTTGTATAACTAAGTAGCATTCTGCTTCCTGCTGTAATTATGGTTCCTGGTTCTTTGCAGGCATTTGCCACAACTCTCATTACTTAAATTCTGCTTGAACTTCTCTGCAGGGCCTTGTATTGGGTTTGCATGGCAAGGTTTTGGTAGCGGGGAAGGACGGGTCAAAAAGGGGGTGGCTTCTGTGAGAGAAGCTGCCAGAAGCTTCCCCCATGTCCGACCCAACACAGCCAATGCCAGCCGGCTACAGGAACGGACCCACCGCTGGCCAGGGCTGAGCCCATCAGTAACGCCTCTGTGATAACATAATTAAGAAAAAAAAAAGGAGGGAAGAGAGGAAAAAAAAAGCTGCACACTTTGCAGCTAGAGAGAGGAGTAAGAAGATGTGAGAGAAACAACTCCACAGACACCAAGGTCAGTGAAGAAGGAGAGGGAGGAGGTGCTCCAAGCACTGGAGCAGAGATTCCCCTGCAGCCTGTGGTGAAGACCATGGTGAGGCAGGCTGTCCCCCTGCAGCCCCTGGAGGTCCATGGTGGAACAGATGACCACCTGTAGCCCATGGAAGACCCCACGCTGGAGCCAGTGGATGCCCGAAGGAGGCTGTGACCCCATGGGAAGCCCATGCTGGAGCAGGTTCCTGTCAGGACCTGTAGCCTGTGGAGAAGAGGAGCCCACACCGGAGCAGGTTTGCTGGCAGGACTTGTGACCCCTTCCTGAAAGACTGCACACCATGGAATGGACCCATGCTAAAGCAGCTTGTGAAGAACTGTCAGTCATGGGAAGGACTCATGTTGGAGAAATTTGTGGAGGACTGTCTCCCGTGAGAGGGACCCCACGCTGGTGCGGGGGAAGGAGTCCTCCCCCTGAGGAGGAAGAAGCTGCAGAAACAACGTGTGATGAACTGACCCCAACCCCATTCCCTGTCCCCCTGTGCTGCTGGGGGAAGGAGGTGGAAAATCAGGAGAGAAGTTAAGCCTGGGAAGAAGGGAGGGATGTGGGAGGTCTTTTAAGATTTAGTTTTACTTCTCATTATCCTCTGATTTTAATTGGTAATAAAGTAAATTTGTTTTTTCTCCCAAGTCGAGTCTGTTTTGCCCGTGCCAGTAATTGGTGAGTGATGTCTCTCCGTCCTTATCTCCACCTACAAGCTTTTTATTATATTTTTCTCCCCCTGCCCATTTGAGGAGGGGGAGTGATAGAGTGGGCTTTGGTGGGCATCTAGCCAGGGTCAACTCACCAGAGGCCTACAGATAGAAAGTGTGATATTTGACAACAAATACCATGGCCTCATTTCACAGTTGACAATAGTAGTAATCTGGCCATCAGAATTAAGAAATATTCAGGTGTTTTATGTGTTCCAAACTAGGATGATGTTTTGAAACAAAAGATTGGTGTTAGTAATTGCTAAAAATCTTGTGGACTTTCATACTAAAAATTTCCCTGTGAGGTGGTCAGACTTCTGCTGAAGATGTCTGTAAAGTAAAATATAAAATATCTTGGACAGATTATTTTTATTATTATTTAGCTGCATTGTTATGGACATTCATTGCAGTACCTATTTGCCTGGAAATGGTCACCTAGTAAATAATCACAGAATCACAGAATTGCCTCGACTGGAAAAGACCTTTAAGTCCAATTGTTAACCTCACACTGATAAGTCCTCGACAATGGGGACTCCACCACTGCACTGGGCAACTCGTCCCAATGCCTGATAACCCTTTCAGAAAATAAATTCTTCCTAATAACCAATCTAAACTTCCCCTGGTGCAACTTGAGCACATTTCTCTTCTCCTATCACTTGTAACCTGGGAGAAGATACAAACACCCAGTGAGGGGCCCAAAACTGGACACAGTACTTGAGGTGCCACCTCACTAGTGCTGAGTACTGGGGTAAGAGAAATTCCCTGGTCCTACTGGCCACACTATTCCTGATGCAGTCCAGGATGCCATTGGCCTTCTTGGCCACCTGAGCACACTTTCAGCTGGCAGTCAATCAACACCCCCAGTCCCTCTCTGCTGAGTAGCTCTCCTGCCACTGCTCCCCATGCCTGTCATGCTGCCAGGGGCTGTTGTGGCCAAAGTGCAGAATAAGGCATTTGGCCGTATTGAAATTCATGCAATAGGTCCTGGCTGATCGACCTAGTCTTTCTAGATCCCTCTGCAGAGCCTCCCTACCCTCAAGCACATCAACACTTCCACCCAGACTGGTGTTGTCAATGTCCAATTCGTACACATATGACAGCATGACACAATGGAAGACCTGTGCCATCCCAGGGTCACAGTTGAAGGCTAGGCAGTGTATTCTACGGCATCTTAACTGTCACTAGACTCTAAGCTGAAGACAGCACAGGAGTCGTAGGCAGCACAATCATAGAATCACAGAATCATAGAATGATATGATTTAGATGGGACCTTAAAGATCATCTAGTTCCAACCCCCTTGACATGAGCAGGGACACTTTCACCAGACCAGGTTCCCCAAAGTCTCATCCAACCTGGCCTTAAACACTTCCAGGGAGAGGGCATTAACGAGTCAACAAGTTTGGAGATGCATTCAGCTGCATAGCCTCTAGGTGCTTGCTTCAGTTGCTCACACAGTGATGTCTAACACCATTTAAACAACCATAGACTACCTGAGATAACACATAGGACAGTCAGATATTACAGAGGGCCTCTGAGGGACTCATGCCCTTCTAAGGTTCTACCAAAGGCCAGGCAACATGCCTAAAGGATTTCAAATGATACTAGATATCTACACATGGGCAAATGAATCTCTGCCTACTGGAAGGTCAGCTGAAATACTGTTGGAACTCCACTGAGTTTATTGGCTAGATGTCTCTTGACTATGACAGTATGTTAGACTCCTATGCATCTGTAAACCCCTACACAAAATTAAAAACTGCTTTATGTGTGTATCTTTCAGACATCATTTCAGTAATATTGTAATCAGCTTAGATGATAATAGTCTGGATAGACATTAAATCCTTGAAAATTTAGAAAAAAATAGGTACTTGGCTGAAAGAAAGAGAGAAAGATCCTGTTATTTCACTACTGAAGAAAAGCTTTTTGTGCTTTCAAATCTTATTTGATGTCAGAGAATCCTCAAAGTAAAACACAAATCCACAGGAAACTGAGCTTTACTGGTTCTGCTACTTACGGTCCTACTTACTTTCCACGTAGTTCTGCAAGCTCTGTACCTTGCCCAGTTTTGTGTTACTGCTGTGTCTGTTCTGCCATCACTTCTTTAATGCTAGCTTCCTTATCACACAACATAACGAATGGTCTCTCCAAGGCTTCCTGCCTTATTTGTGAAATTTTTGTAACCATTGAAACTCCTTTGGATTGATACTGTTTTGATGATAACAGTCTCACATTAAAGGAGTAAAATAAGAACAATAGTTTTTGTATGGCATGAAGAATAATAACTACTTTTTTTCTGTTATAGAGGACAGAGCAATGGATTAGTACTCCTTGCTTTCAACATGATGAAATTACTTTTGCACAACTTCTAAAATATTAAGCTGTGTGTATTATTGAATCCCAGAGCTAAAACACTTTGCACAATGCTCCCATCTGAAAAGCACTCAAGTGTTCTTTTATCCATTGTCTCACTTAAACACTTTTCAGAGGACAAACCCTCTACTAACTGGCTTTGTCATTTCTCACATAGTTATTATTAAGATATTAAAAATCCTAATCAAGGCACTAAAATACCAATGATTTTGAACGAGGTCTGGCATTAATGCACAATATAAGATGTGTCTAAATATTCTAAAATATGTATTGTCTGTGAGCAATCACAATCCTTTCCTCATCTTCTTTCTTAAACACATAAAATCTCTCATTCAAGAGATTGCAAGGTTCAAGTAATAGAACATTCTAATGTCAGAATCTGATTCAGTTGACAGAAAACCACGTTAAAAGGTTGAAGATTATTAAATCTGCTACACAAGGTATTGTAGTAATGACAGAGATGTAAAACGGACTTTTGTTCTTCTACTAAAGCCTGTTCTTCCTTTTGTCTTTGATATACATAAATAAAATTTTACTGAGAATTACAAACCAGTTAAAGTCAGTGAAAATCCTGTGATAAATTCTGATGTTTTGATATAAATCAGTATTTGGCTGAAGGGAACTGTCTGAGACTCTATCTGATGAGAAAGGCAAATCATGGCAAGGTCTTCCTAGGAGAATCACTGAAGCATAGTAGAGAGGCTTTTAGCCAGGTAGTCTACAGGATTAGAACAAAGGAAGAATAACATAAAAAAAAAAACCAAAACAAAACAACAAAAAAACTAAACCCAAACAAAAAAAAAACCCCAACAAAACAGAAGAAGAAAAATGTGTGGCCTCTTTGAGACAAAGTGGTTTAACGAAGATAGATCTAAAACGCTATGGGAGAACTAATATAAAGGATACGGAGACTGTAACTTTAGGTCACATATAGCTTACTTGAGAAAAAAACCCAAAACTTCAAAACAGTACTATCTGACTGTGATGTCCTAACGTAAGTTTAAAAATTTGTATTCCTATTACAAAACAGAAGGATTTTTTGTTGCAAAGGAGCAATTGTAAAAAGGATTTGGAAATCTAATAAGACAAAAAAAAAAACAGGGAATAGAGTACAGACTAAAAGACAGAACTCATCATGAGCTCTAACACTAATGCTATGAGGAAAAGATTAATTTAACTCTTTTATGTGTCAGTGAGGAAGCAGCGTTTAGAAAGTGGTTTTTTTTGCCCAAGTACAGCACTTCTGAGTTGAAATGAAAGCTGTTTTAAATCAGTAGCAAAGAAATTGAAAGACCTGTGCTGTCACTAAGCAAGTCCATGAATAAAAAGGATTACAGATACCCTTCAGGAGGTGGAAGAAATTCCTTAAGATTGAGAGAATTAAAAGAGCTTGATTAATTTTGATTAATGAACATAAGATTTAGAAACATCACGATAGCATTAAAAAATGAATAATTTAAAAATTCAGCAGTCAAAATCCTTCACAAAATATTTCAATATTGTTTCTTACATTGTGAAACACAGTGGTATTTGGTTTTGGTTTACATTTCAGACTCTTTAATGTAATTATTCTCCTGAATTTTTAAAATAAAAATTAGAACAAGTAGAATTTTTACTGTACTTGAAAAGGCAGAAACTATTAGCTTAAAAACACTAAACAGGGGGAAAACCTTCTAGAGTTTTAGAAAGCTGTGCATGCCAGGAGAGATTGACATCTTTCCTGTTTTATCATATAAGGTCTATCACAATTCCTTTGAAGATTTCCCTTCTGTTAAATTGCAGATGTGGATTGAAATTTGTAAAACAAGTACATCAGAAGTGGGAAGGCACAGTGGACTCCAACCCCCCTGGCATTCAGAGAGAAAGCTAGTTAGGCCTAGCCAGAAGAAAAAGCTTAAAAACCACGTCCTTTCATCACATAGGTGCTTCAGTCTATTCATCTGACAGTAATCAGATCATGTCCTTGGTGGAGGTCTATAGTCCCCTAAGTGGAGTTTATAATTTTTCAAAAGTAATCCATGTCTGTTCTTTTAATGTGATATTGGCCACAGTACTGTGTTTTCCCAGTGGTTAGAACACCTGTTCAAGATGCAGTGCACAAAAACTCAAGGCCCCCTTGTGTCTAAAGGAATTCAAACCCACCATCTCTTCTTCTGTAATAAAAATACTGTAAACTGACATAAAATTGGTTAGACTGGTGTGGTGAAGAGAACTCAATACTTACTGCTAAACCTTCATTATCACACAGTAAATAAAAAATAAAAGACAATGTCACTGTTTAGTCAGACTGAAACTAGCACTTGGTGCAAAATTTCAGGAGTCATTTCAATAGGTCTATTATTAAAAAATGGATGACATACGTTTTGAGAAATCATCTATATCTTTCTTATAAAATGTTAGAACCTTAGTAGAAATGTTGACCACACCGATTTATTATAATAAATAGCAATAATAGTGTATTAGCTATCTGGCCCAAGGTTACAACTTTAGTTGTTAATAAAAAAATATGAAGTATACTAAAATATGTCAATATCTGAAGTGTAAGCAGTTGTTCAATCACTATTACAGAGTTGTAATGCACTGAATTCCTAAACAACTTACCAAAAAAAAAAACTTTAAAAATATCAGATTTAAACCTGAAGTAACATATATTTGTATATTTTTCAGCTTTAGTACTTGAATAATGGTAGAAGAGGAGAAAATTAGCAGTTCCACCTAATACCAAAATTATCTTTTAAAGGGTTCTATTTATAGAACAAATAAATGAAGGAAGAATTCTACCCTCCTTTGTACGCATTCCTGTGAAAACATAGTGTGTTCTGACAATTTTGAAGCCTTTGTTATCTTAAGTGGGCATCCAAAGTATTTCCTTATAATCTTCCTCTCTCCATAGACACCACAGGCAGCTAACCATAGACAGGGCAACCATTAAAAATTATGCTACAGACACAGGGAACAAGAGTTAAAGACAATAAAGAAGTTAAGGGACATGAACATGTACCATGTTAAGTGCTTGAGATTCTGAGACTTAGACATACAGTTTAGGAAGTCAAATCCATAAACATGAATTAGGAGCTTAAGGGTGGTGTTCATTGATGCTTTCCTCTAGTGGCAAAAGCTGTAAGAACTTTCTACTCCCTCCTCTCTCCCAGTTATTTATTCTTAGACTACACAGCAGTATGTTGTTTTCTCAATCTGTTCTGATACAGCTGTGTACAGAGAATATTGTAAATGGGTTCATTGGATTTAAAAAAAAAAAAACAAACAACCAAAAAAACCCAAAAACTTAACAACAGCAACAACAGTAAAGGGTATTTTTGTTTGTTTGTTTGTTTGTTTTAACCTAACCCACGTCACTTCAGTGATCCCATTTACCATATAGCCCTGCAAACCTTAGCTCATCTGACAAGACAATGAACTATGGAGTCAGGATGCATGGCATTTTTACTTTCTGAGCTGCTAGAGAAAATATGTTCTTGAATCCATTCCTGAGAATAGGATTTAAAAGAGGCAGATCTATGAAGATGTGGTCCTGTAGTCATCTGTATTATGTCATTTCATCATAATTTCACACAACATCTATTGCTGGATTACAAAGTACTACAGATCAGCTTGGAGCATAGGACTGTATTTCTGTCCAGGTAATCAGAGCAGATGATGTGAATTTTATGCTGACTTCATACTTTTAACCAAGGTTTATGCTTGCTGTAAGTTGGTAGGTGACACCTGAAGCAGCATAAAAACACAATGGTAAAGACAGGTGATATTTTATCGAGCATGAGGCCAAAAAAATAAAAAAAAGTTATTCCTTCAAAGGCTTATAAACCTGCTTGGAAAAACAGTCATGTGGCTGAAGTCTTTTGATCCAGTAGTAGGTAGTCTAAAACCATATTTATTATCACATCAAAACACACCATGAAATGGCTTAAGTCAGCACTTAGGTCAGCCAGTCCAAAGTGTTAAAAAGGGATCTGGTTGACTTTTTCACACACAGCAAGCTAAGTCTGCCCTTCAACTGTGAAGAATTTTCTTACTGTTTTCTTTATAAAAATATCCATCAATATTTTATTTCTTTGCTTTGCATATTAGACTAATTTTTAAATTGTTTGATTAGAAACTGGAAATTGTCTGCTCCAGTTTATCCTGGTGTTAGAGTACTAAAACTCTTCAACTGTTTACCTATTACACTAATCAAAATGCTACTGAAGATTTTGAGTGTCTTCTTTTGGAGTGGGACAGCTGGGTGACCAGAAATTATTCATTCAACCAGAGAGGAAAGCAGATGAGATTACTTGCATCCATAGCCTGAAGATTAAAGGGCCACTTGGAAGTTCTTGTCTTTGTTCCTAACAAACTTTGTTATTCTTAATACAATGTTTTTTAGAAGTATAAGTCATTCTCTGCATTCCTATATTTCCTTTTCTGCAGTGTGTGAACTAATAGTATACTGATATTCTCTGTGTAGAAATCAGGAACTCATACTGTGCCTGTTCTTTGCCTCCCCTCATCCAAGTAAAAAAAACAAACAAAAAGCACAGAATTAAACTAAAAAAAAAAAAAAATCAACCAACCAACCAAACAAAAACAACAACCTTACACTTTTTTATTATTATTAGCATGCAGAACCAATGATTTACCACAAGGCAAACAGAAACAAAAAGTGATCTGTACTTAGTACAGACAAAAATTGCTTTTCCAAATTGTATTCAGTGTTTCTCTGGACACAGTAATGGTGGATACAACCCTGCATGCTTCCTTTTCTTGGATAATCTTTCAAAAGACTACAGACTAGCACCATTATTTTGGCTAGAGCCAGAGCTGATTCCTTCCAGACCTCATTAGTGCCATTCATAGGTTGGACAGGGATGATCAACAGTGATATGTAGTGTTTATTTCTCACACAGACAATACAAAGATAATCTTTTTCCTCAAAGGGTAATTTATAACTGCCTAGAGTAACTAAGAAAGCCAACAAGGGCATTTGTATTATAATATGAAACTTCCTTATTGATAGGATAATAAAAACTTTATTCTACCTAAAGTACTTACCTGGTTTCCACTACAACAGTAAATGGGTCTCTCACAACCTCACAAAATGTTTGCCCACACAGCTTTCTGGGGCAAGCCCAGTTTGCAGCTGGGGAATGCATATTCATCTCTGTTCCTACTAGAGTGAAATCCATAGCCTTGAGTCAAGTATCTAGGCTCCCTGTTGTGGTAAGTGCTTGAGAATAAACTTAAACATTAATTTTGCTCCTTCAGGAGGAGAATGGGTCAAGCAGGTCATTAATATTTTACTTTAGCATTAGCATGAACCCTAGTAACATGATATTCTTAATAAATTCATTTTGCATTCAGAACATAACTGGATGAGTAACTATTTTGTTTTAGAATAGAAGTAGCTAGTGTTCTTCACTATTAATTCAGATATTTGAATATCCACATAATTTAAAGGAAAATTTTAGTCCATTGGTTTCCTTTACCCAATATACAGGTTTCATTTCCCAGAAAATAATATATATTTTCATAACTAGACATGTTCACCAAAAAATGAACTTAGATTTCAGTGAACTTATGGCTAATTTTTTCTACTTACTAAAGGCTCTTAACAGTAGGTTATCATAAATAGCTGTATTCTATAGCCTTCACTTCAACCTAAGTGTTAAACTACCACAATCATAATACCATGCTCTGAACTATTCTCAGATCAATTATTGTGCTGACTAGACACACATAAAGGTAACATAGGATAAAAAAAAAAAAAAATCCAACTCCCTACTTTGTTGATCCCCTTCATACTTGCTCAAGAACTAGATGTCTAAGCAGTATTTCTGGAACCCAAGCAACTCTAACCATCTACATAATGACTCCTAATGTAATTTGAAACACTTTGGTGTCTTGAAATGAAGAAACTTAAATGTGAGTGGCCATATGTAGCTGTGTATTATTTCATTAGATATCTGTTTTTACTGATGTCCTCTTCCCATAGTTTTCACTCTTCTCCTGGGCCAGTTTGCTTGAACGTCTTTAGCGAGGTATGAAGACACTCTACAAATAGGGTATATACAGTCTAAAAGTATAAAGCGATCATGTTGGTTAACACACACTAATATAAGTGGGATGTAGTAAGCTATGATGCCACACTCTGGCATATTACTCAGTGAGCTTTCAATGGCTGGACAGGCATCAGTGATGAGGGAATGGTCAGTGGCTGCAGCTCCTGGAAGCCATCGTTAGGGGTGTGGAGCTGCCACCTTCCTCCTGTTGACAGCTCCAATGGTTTTACCCCAACCCAGCAATTCCTGACTGCCCAGTCCAGTGAGCCACCGCAGTCATTGCTAGTTGATGGTAAAAAGAAACAGGCCTAGGAAATAGCAGGCAAAGTCTGCAAGTTGTACCTGGTAGCTGCACATAATAACTGCACATAACAAAATTTCACCTACACATGTATAAACACAGAACACAGAGCTCATAAGTGGCTCATTGATAAGGCACAGATCACACAGCAATCAAAACTAGATAGTCAGACAGCAATTCCAGTGCTAGATGTCCAGGTCAAAAGGGAAATCGAAAGCAGAAATACCGTGTTTGTGGTGAGACACTGCCACTGTGGCTCTCTGTAAATGTGTGATTAATGTAACTTTGTGCTCCACTGGGAATTTTGCTCATGAGATTTTCTTGGTGAGAAATGCCAGTGTAGCAGTGTCATTGCTCCAAAAGGTGATAGATCATCACCCTGTGTGTCCAGTAGTTTGTGTAGCCATATGTCATATGTGAGGATACAGCAATGAATATCTCATGGCCTCGCAAAGTATTTGTTAACAGACTGGACCAGCTCCAAGCTAAGTAGCACTCAAACTGTTTGCTGAAACAAAGTGTGAGGAAGAAGTCCTAGTAGATCCAATAAATTAGTCCTCACCCTCATCTCCTGTTGTTTACATGAGTCTTTTTTTCTTCCAGTGTTCACAGTCCACTCAAAAGACAGACAAATGAACAGGAATAGACTGAGCATGGGGGTGGTCTTCAACCTCTCCTGCAAGGAAAGAATAACTGCAGTCTATAAAACATTTCCCCCCCACACATGCACACACATAATTTATGCAGTGGTTTATTAGTTTTTCCACAACATACACCTCAGTAAACCACTTAGACTCTGCGCACTTCTATCTATCCCTGAAGTTGTAGCATTTAATGAGAAATAATTCATTTCATTTGAGACAGCCACACCAAATGGAAGTAAACTAGCCAACATGCTTGCTGCTAAGTTTTTCATCTAGTGTATTGATTTTAAAGCTTGTACCAATTTCTCCCAAATTAACCCTTTCTTTTCTTGAGTTATATAAATAAATAACGTGAAGGAAGGCAAGTGAAACTGAAGAGAGAAAAATCAACAGCACTGCTTTGAGATCCTGAACAAACCACTCTGAGCTTTCTTCAAGGAAAAACACTGTCTCTCATCTCTTTTTGCTGTTAGATGTGTCAGCTTTACTGATTCAAATAATATTAACCTTATCAAAATTTGACAAAGATAAATAGAGAAATCACATACATAACACATAAAAATATATGCACTACTTTGCTGAAAATCTTTTATTTTTATATAATTCTCTAATATTCTTAAAGATGCTTATTTCAAATGTGAAACAGATTAAAGTATTTATGATCAAAACTCTAAACTTTGCCTCCTGTGTCTTCTGATATACCCTTAAAGAACTGATTAGCTACACTTTATCTTGAAACAGTTACTGAAATGTAATCAATCTACTCAGTATTGTGCCCAGGTGGTGCTGCAAATTCCAGCTATGAAAGGAATAAAGATTATAATCAGAAATGTTCTATGGCATGACTGCTAGGAAAAAAAAATAAAAAATACATCAAATACTCTGGCAAAATTAGTCTAACCTCTTACATTTAACTCAATGCTAGATCAAAAGTTTCTGTTATTTCTTATAGAACTCCAAGGTCCCTTGTCTTGCCTTTTCTCATAAAAGACCCTGTGTCTTTTATGTGTGTCAGCTGTCAGCATCCTTTTCCTGTTTCTTTCAAGTAAGTTTTGTTACTGCAGGGCAGTATAGTGCCTGACCTGAGATGGCCTGTTTTGCCCTATGACATGACTTAGTAGTAAGTGGGTAGGCAGTTTAATAGCTGTCAGTGTATTGGTAAAAGATACTGAATTATTTGAAAGGCAGGATCCCTCCCACACCATCCAACCTTGTTTTTCTTCACAAAGATATGGAGAAAAACTGCAACCTGGGAGGGCAGAGAGAGACGAACATTTGAAAGCTTCAAGTACATACTGATAATTTTGAGAGGTAGCAAGAGTTCAAGATGAAAGTGGAGGTAGGAAAAACTGGGATTTACTTGACTGGCCAAGAATCTCTCACATTTTATTATTTTTGTTCTCCAAAGTACCTAATTTTTTTTTTCCTGTTTATTTGTATCAGCTGTCAGTTCTGTCTTGTTCTTATAATTATTCCCCTGTAAATTATGCAACACCTTGCAGAATAACATTGGATTATTTTACCCTTTGGCTAGTATTCTGAAAAATTTTCTGCTTCTGGCTTCACTTCAGGGCTTACAATCCCCATTTCAGTTCTCATTTCCAGACTTGCAGCCACACTTCTGTTTACATTGATATACTTATTACCCTAAATGGGATGATGACTCCTTGTGTTGGAGAATCCCCGTTCTAGGAACTACCGCAATGTAAAGGATAAGTAATAAAGAAATGAAAAAAGAGAATAAGAAAAATATCATAGAGAAAAACAAGGTCACATCAGAACAGAGGGAAGAAAATTACCAAATGAACAGAAAATGTAAGGAAGATGAACAAAAAAGAAAAATGAGAGAAAAAATATATGGAGGAGTCTATGGAACATTTTTAAGAGAGTGCTTTGAAAACTTATCTCATAATGTAAAATCCTTTCTAATTAGCTTCCAAAACAAAGAATATCATATCAGAATCCCTTAATATAAAACTTTATTCATATTATTTACATAGAAATAAACTGCATTACCTTGAATGAGTTTGATTCTTGCCCTGAAAAATGCTTTGTTCCATAAGTAAAACACCTACAATCCAGCTTATTTCTATATTACATCACTTTTAAGAACAAATATTTTGAGTTTTATTTGTCTTTTATTAAATGACACATATTTTATCAACGTGTTTACAGTATGTTTCTGATTCTGATCAATGTCTAAAATCCCTCAGAAATGTGAGCCCCCACTGAACGCCTCCATGATCTCAATCACCTTCAAACATTGTTAAATTACTACTACTATAACCCTGGTCATGTCATCTTTCAGACTTTTTATTTGTTATGCAGAGTCAATTAAATATTGCAGTAATGCAAAAAATCTGAAATACTTGTAATGCAAAACATTACTTCAGGTATGTCAGGATTGAATTTGGTAGTAAAAATCAGAATGATCATAGAAAAGAAGCCCACACATTCATGATTTCTGTTATTATGAGAATTCTTAGAAACACATATACAATTTCAAACTGATAAATAGTGGCTGAATAGCAGAAAGTAATAGTAAATAAGAAATAAGATAACTTGCTTCTATCAATTCTGGTGATATATTCAATAATAATTGAAAGTAAAAGATCTTAAAATACCACCTATGCAGTTAAGACAAAGTTTCACTCCAAGAAAATACATATCTTTTCCTGAAAATGAAGACACTAATTTACCCTGATATCCTGAAAGAAATAGCCCCTCAGCATCTTAATCTACACCTTGTAAAAATGTATTCTGGTACCTTTGTTTTGTTTGTATGCATTTCATGCTGGACAGTGTGTTAGTTGTAAAAGCTGACATTCAGTGCCTTAGATTTACTTTCTCTCAGAACCTGAATATTCAAGGACCATGAAAAGGACAAAAAGGATCCCATTTACTGTGTATAGTAGAATTTCTAAATGAACTGTGGTGTCTGTTCTCCTGGCAGTACTAAATAATTCTTCAAAAGTACATGTGTTCAAGATTTTAAACCTCTGCTTTTTGCAAAGGAGCAGCTAGCTAAGGCATTAGAAGGAAATGCTAACTGAAGGAACTCTTGTCACATCTTCCATAGTTGAGCCTGTGTGATTCCACTAAGTAGCCCTATGCTTTATTTAAGGAAGGCACAACTAAAACAGCAAGGCAGCAAAAGCTGCAACTCTGAATAAATTTATAATTCCTGCAAGCAGTTACAAAAAAGTGATACCCCATCCTCTAGTAATTCTATTAACAGCTACCAGCCAATTTGTGAGTCTGGCCCCATCCTCTATTTAACAGCCTTAGAAGGTAAGTCTGCTTGCCCTTGTGCACTGATCTGCAGAGTTGGATCCTAAATGCTAAGACTATTAGACAGGAAGCAAAAAGTTGAGATAGTATACAAAGATAATGAATTTTGTTTATGCTGAGAAAAGACTGCTCCTATTATGCATGCTACTTCAATTAGCAAAGCAACTGCGATAATGATAAAAGCCCTGTCCAGCCTGCAAATGAGACTTCTTAGATTGAGGTGAAAAATATCTTGTCCAAATCAAGGATAATAATTAACAATTGTAGTCAAAGTATTACAATAACCATGATTTACAACATTACATGCAGCTCTCTCCATCTTCAGGTATTCAGACACTATGCAACTAATAATCCTGGCAATACTTTGAACTAGACAAACAGCTCCATGCTACATATAGAGAGACTTGTGGACACGGAAATAGGGTATGATCAGCTAGACACAATGATTGAGGTTTTGTAGTTTAAGAAGTTACTGGCCTCCTCATCTCAGAAGAGATATTTTTCTTCAAGCACATTCCTCGTCCATTACAAATCATATAGTTTATCTCTAACTCTCAGAAAGCTAAAATGATAAACTGCTGAACATGGTGGATTGTTCACAATGACAATGAGAACTTCTCAACTGCAGGGTAATAATTTCAATTTGAGAGACACAAAACTCCTGAAATAGTTCTAACCTGATCCTTTAAAATGATTGTATATAACCTAATATCAGATCTTACTGGTAAAAATAAGAATTAATTTCTGCTATCCTTCCCATGTATTATTAGACCATTTAAACCACAAACATAATACTGCATAAAATTAAAAATCACACAGTATATATCTTCATAGTTACAAAAAAGGGCACTGTGCTTTGCAGCCTAGCTCATACAAAGCCAACTGTTTAATTTGGGGTTAAGCACTGTTGATTTAAAACTAAGAATACATTCAAGTACTTTCTTATCCGGAGCTGAAATTCAATGTCTTTGTTATTTCAGCCTACAAGTGCAAAATCTCAGAGGCTAGTAATCTCTTCTGTTATCTTGTTATATCTTTCAAAACAAGCTCCCAGACTGGTTCAGTGGCTAAATGGAGCAATGACACTTTGGGTAATACTTTGGAAGATTATGCTAATACACAAAAATTATATGTACCATTGTTATGATCAGAATCAGTACTGACCTGTATAACACCTCAGCATTCCGTTATTGATGACTGTTTCCTTGTAGCTAATTTATTTTGAAATAAGCACAAAAAGAAGCTTGGCATTCCTTTGTGTTTTACCTAAGAGCATAAAGTCATCTGTTCTAAGAATGTTCTCATTCAGAATAACCTCAAATATATTCTTGATAATATGTCCTCTGATTCAGCTGAGCAGGAGAAATCTGCCACATTTAACCTACATTTGGCTACTCTTCAACTGCAAGTGAAGTGAAACTTAAATATTCTTTATCCAACCCACAGGAGTAATTTAAGTCTCAATTAACAGATGCTAGTATGTGACTTTGAGAACATTAGGAACTATTACTTTGCAGATGAAGAAATAATGACTAATTTTCCATAACAACTTTAAATACAGAGAAAAATTATGTTATAGGTATAGTTTTGATCCCTATATCAAGACACCTGCAAGTAATTTATTTAAAGGTACAGATTATATGTTGTGAGGTCTTCACTCACATTTTTAGTTATATATTATAAACAAAACCAACCAAAAAAGCAAAACCCAAAAACTCTGCAGTTACTTAAAGAGTTAAAATTGCATTAGTAGGTCTAGAATATGCATTTTTTTTTCAGTGTACAGATATAGGTTTTGCTACCACAATATCTGAATGCTTTATACTAATGAATAATTAACTCCTAATATTTTTTCTTTGAGGAAAATATACCTCATACTTACTAAACTTTCATGTTTAGACATGAAAGACCAATGCACTGAAAGAAATTAAAGAATGTCTAAGTCTAACCATGAAAAAAAATCATGTGGACTACAGATGACTATCCAGATATGCAAAAAATGGATGCTCAAGAGTCTTTCTGAGTCAGAAACTAAATGATCTAATTACAGAAAAATTATCTGTCATAAAGCTCATTTACTTTAGATACTCCTGTGATGCACCACTATTTTATCTGAGCACCTCATAAAACTTAATCAGTTTGATGTCCATTCAGATTTGAAATACTTCAGCCACATTCATTTTGCTTAGAGAAGGGCATATTAGTATAGGCACATCAATGGGGTTATATTGTTCTGAAGTCCAAAATCATTGCTGCTGGACTGATTTCAGTATTTGTTGATTGTCCCCAGTACCAAATGACAATAACACATTTAACTTTGCACTAGTGACTTGCCACCCATTAACAGGAAAAAAAAACCTAAAATCTATCCATGTGTAACTACTTCTGATACACTTTCTGAGGCCAAAGTCTTGTGATTTCTTGCTATCTACTTGTAGGCTTAGATATCCTTAAGAAATACCACTAAAGTGCTTTCTAGTATTTTAATACTACTTGTCAGGTTTGGTGACCCACTGCTGTGTTTTGCTCTCAGCTTGGTGAACATGTGTTACCAAAGGAAGGCATTGTAAGTTGTTTAGAATAGAATCATAGAATCACAGAATGGTTAGGGTTGGAAGGGACCTTTAAGATCATCTAGTTCCAACCCCTCTGCCATGAGCAGGGACACCTTCCATTAGATCAGGTTGCTCAAATCCTCATCCAGCCTGGCCTTAAGCACTTCCAGAGAGAAGGCATCCACAACTTTTCTGGGCAACCTGTTCCAGTGTCTCACCAGCCTCACAGGAAAGAATTTCTTCATAATATCTAATCTAAACCTACCCTCTGCCAGCTTAAAGCCATTACCCCTTGTTCTGTGATTAACTGCCCTTATGAAAAGTCCCTTCCCAGCTTTCTTGTAGGCTCCTTCAGGTACTGGAAGGCTGCTATAAGATCTCCCCGGAGCCTTTTCTTTTTCAGGCTGAACAGCCCCAACTCTTTCAGCCTGTCCTCGTAGGAGAGGTGCTCCAGCCCTCAGATCATCTTTGTGGCCCTCTTCTGGACTCGTTCTAAATGGTCTATGTCTTTCTTGTGTTGGAGGCTCCAGAACTGGACACAGTACTCCAGGTGGGGCTTTACAAGAGCAGAGTAGAGGGGAAAAATCACCTCCCTCGACCTGCTGGCCACGCTTCTCTTGATATGGTTGGCCTCTGGGCTGCAAGCACACATTGCCAGCTCATGTTGAGCTTCTCATCTACCACCACTCCCAAGTCCTTCTCTTCAGAGCTGGCCTCAAGCCATTCATTGCCCAGCTTATATTTGTGCTTAGGATTGTCCTGACCCAGATGCAGGACCTTGCATTTGGCCTTGTTGAACTTCATGAGGTTAGCACAGGCCCACCTCTCTAGCCTGTCAAGGTCCCTCTGGATGGCATCCCATCCCTCCAGTGTGTCAACTGTACCACACAACTTGGTATTGTCAGCAAACTTGTTGAGGGTGCACTTAATCCCACTGTCCATGTCTCTGACAAAGATGTTGAAGAACACCAGTCCCAATATTGAACCTCAAGGGACACCACTTGTCACCAGTTTCCACTCAGTCATTGAGCTGTTGACCACAGCTCTTTGAGTGCGACTATCCAGCCAGTTCCTTGTCCACTGAGTGGTCCATCCATCAAACCCACTTGTTTCCAATTTAGAGATAAGGATGTCATGTGGGATGGTGTCAAACGCCTTGCACAAGTTCAGGTAGATGACAGGCTTTAGTCTTACCCACCAAAGTTGTAACCCCATCATAAAAGGCCACCAGATTGCTCAGGCATGATTTGCCTTTGGTGGAGCCATGCTAGTTGTCATCAATCATTTTCTTATTCTCCGTGTGCCTTAACCTGGCACTGAGGTGAGAATGACCAGCCTGTAGTTCCCCAGGTCTTCCTTGTTTCCCTTTTTAAAAATTGGAATTAAGTTCCCCTTTTTTGCAGTCTGTAGGAACTTCACCAGACTGCCAGGACTTCTCAAATATGATAGATAACGGCTTCACAACTTCATTTGCCAGTTCCCTCAGGACCCGTGGATGCATCCCATCAGGTCCCATGGACTTGTGCACCTTCAGGTTCCTTAGGTGCTCCCGAACCTGATCTTCTCCTACAGTGGGCGGCTTTTCATTCTCCTGGACCCATCCTTGGATTTCTAGGACTTAGGCAGTGTGGCACGAGCCCTTGCCAGTGAAGACTGAGGCAAAAAAGTCATTGAGCACCTCAGCCTTCTCAATGTCCTGGGTGATCAGATCTCCCACCGCCTTCTGGAGAGGGCCCACATTTCCCCTAGTTTTCCTTTTCTCCCCGACATACCTATAAAAGCTTTTTTAGTTGCTCTTGATATCTCTGGCCAAATTTAATTCTGTCAGGGCCTTTGCTTTTCTAACCTGATCCCTGACTTCTTGGGCAACTTCTCTGTATTCCTCCCAGGTTACCTGTCTTTCCCTCTTTTTTGATCCTGAGTTTGTTCAGGATCTTCCTGTCCATCCATGCAGGCCCCGTGCTGTTTTTGCCTGCTTTCCTCTTTGTTGGGATGCATCACTCCTGGGCTTGGAGGAAGAGATCTTTGAGTATAAGCCAGCTGTCCTGCACCCCTCTTCCTTCCAGGAAATCACAGAATCACTGAATGTTAGGGATTGGAAGGGACCTTAAAAGATCATCTAGTCAAATCACCCCGCTGGAGCAGGAACACCTAAATGAGATTACACAGGAAGGCATCCAGGCAGGTTTTGAATGTCTCCAGAGAAGGAGACTCCACAACCTCCCTGGGCAGCCTGTTCCAGTGCTCTGTCACCCTCACTGTAAGGAAGTCATCCCATGGCACCTGACCAAGCAGATCCCTGAAGCGGTTAAAATCTGATGTCCTGAAATCCAGGGTGGTGAGTTTACAGTGTACCTTCTTCACTGCCCTAAGGATTTCAAATTCCACCATTTCATGGTCGTTACAGCCAAGACCGCCCCAGAACTTCACATTCCCCACCAACCCCTCCCTGTTGGTAAGGACAAGGTCCAGCACGGCACCCCTCCTCGTCAGTTCCTCGACCATTTGCAGAAGGAAATTGTCCTCCATGCATTCCAGAAACTGCCTGGATAGTTTGTGCCCTGCTACGTTGTCCCTCCAACAGAGGGGTGGATATTGATTGGATGAGAGACTCAATAAACTAAATTAAATTACCAAAAGACATCCAATAAAAAGAGGAGACGGCCAGCACAGCTTCTCCAGTTCCTTCTCTAACTTGTATGCTTTCCCCTTGACTTTAAGTTACAACATATAGCTTACAATCCATTGATTCCTAAGACCTAAGGCTATCCGGAAAACAAAAGTTTTATTTCTGGACTGATTTTGAAGTTTGTTTTCATTCCACCTCAGAACAAAGTGGAGTCCTGTAATTTTCTAAAAAAAAAAAAAAAAAATCACAGAGAGTTTCAAATGGATACACATGCAGCAGCTCATCAGACATGGTATTCTGAGATAACAAGGAGCCTTTCACTGAAAACTCGTCTTCTGAAACAAACAGTATGAATTTATATCATCAGTTTGTTGAATAACTCATTGTCTCTCCATAAACATTTTAACTCTGGACCTGTAGTTGTTTTTTGATTCATTGTCATTTGCCAGAACACATTTGTCAAAGAGGTCTCAGTGAGGTTTTAAACTCTTCAAACTTCCCTCACAGAAGAATTTATTCACCTTTAATAAGTCTTTAAGTGAGTATGATAGCTTGTTCCTTAAATATCTGATCTCTATAGAATGATAAGAAGGTATTTTTTAATTTTGAATTATTATTATATTTACATATTATCGTGTCAGATTTTTATTCACAGGATTTTTTTCCTGCTCTGCATATAAATCCTTGAAGCTTTTGTTGCTTTTCACTCGTTTCTTCTGCAAATATATTCCTTGGTTGCCTTGAAACATTTTGCTTCAGCAAAATAATATTCTTTTACTTCAGGTCATGAATGAGATCCTATCAGTGAAGTTAAAAGACCTGAAAACTAATTTAATGGTAGAAATGCATACTATTCAGAAATGTGTCCTTTATAAAATCTTTGTAGCTAAGCATATTTAAAAGAGCTATTCCTTTTGCTGGGAGTCAATGTAATGCCATCATTCAGTGTTTAGATGTGCTACTCTGGTTCTTTTGCAACAGCCTTAGGCACGTTTGTTGTAGACAGTCAAATGATGCTCCAGGCCAGAAGGAGATAATTCAGAAGATATGTAGCCACTGTGTATTAGTTTAGTCATTCCAGAATTGTAGCAATCAAGCACAAAAATATTTGAAAACCATCCCAAATTTGTTTTAGAATATTTAGAGTTAACACCTTAAGAAAGTTTTTTAAGGCTTCTTTTATGGCTACACAAGAGAAAGTCTCCATAACGGGAGGAAGGTGCAGTATATCACAGCTAACGGTGACTCAGCAGTACTTATGAAATAAACTATCCATATGTAAAAATACAAGTTTTAAAATTACATTTAAGACATATAGAATGCAATACAATCCATTGATTCTCTCCCCTGCATGTGCATTGTTCATTTGTGAAGTAGTTGGCTTTTAATGTGAGAAATGCAAACATTTTAAAGGATTTGCTCGTATTCTTAAGCAATTAAGTGATAAGGAATTAATCATCCATTTTCTGATTTGTTTTTTGTCTGAATGTCCACACTGGGTTTTCCTATGACTGCATTAAAAATTTACTAAGAAGCAAAACATCTCCTTTTAATGTATAAGGAGTTGTCTTTTGATTCTCATTTACCATCTGCTGCAGCAAGACCAGAAAAGTCAGAACACAGAGAAAACAAAGAGAAGTATTGTGTGAATATTTTTGCTACATTTTTTAATTCAGGCTTAAGTGAAAGTGCCACTGGGCTCCAATGAGATACTAGGACTATTCATTTTGGTAGAAAAAAATCCCATTATGTTCCCATTGTAAAGATGAATGAATGCCTAAACTGGAAGACTGATATGTTTGAGCCTTTATGTTAGAGAAAATGGGGATAGTATGTGTTGTAGCTCCTAGACTCCTGCAGGTCTTTAAGTACTCAAAAACATACACAGATTTTAAAACTTGAACTTGAGAGGCATAAGTGGGGGGCAGGTGGGAGTTTCAACCAGTAAACACTGAGGTGTTTGATGCTATGCTATAGTCCTCTTTAGAGTAAATTCAGTGATTCAGTGAGAACAGAGCATTCAGAAAAGTACCAGTCAAACCTCTAATTGTAATCACGAAACAGTAAGCTTAGAGACAAAAAGAATGGAAAGGGGAGATATGTACTTACATGATGATATTAATCTAATTTAAAATTTCCCAGAACACTGAATGTTTACTTTTTAATATGCTGCTCCTTATGCATCTTTATTCATATTTCGACTACACTTTGTTCCACAGTCAGCTTTGAACCAACACTAGTATCAGAAAAATACTTTAAAAATCCTGTATACTCTTTTACTAATGTTTATAGCTAACTTAGACACAAAGGCTTGGGGTCTGAGCTATTCTTTGATTAGATGAACATAATGTTTGGAGGGGGAGAATGGGTGTTTGCAGCCTTATTTAAAGGGCAGAATTTATATATTATATCAAACCCATGTAGTAATTCATCACATGAAAGATACTCTTTGAAATAAAGTGTTAGGAAGTGTCTCAACCCTTCCATCTAGAATGCCTTCTAGGAAAATATGGAAACATAAAACAAAACTACTGAAGGGATTCTATTAAATCAAGAAAATCAGGAATAGCACAGAATCTAAAGGGCAATCAAATCAAAACAAAAAACCTCCTGATCTACTCAAGGTAATTTTGATTTGTTTGGGGAGTAAATCTATATTTCAGGATATTTTTAAACTTCATAAAGGAGAAACCAAGATTTTAGAAACAAACACACACACGAAAAAAACCAAACCAAACCAAAACAAAACAAAAATTCAACATACAAAAACACAAAAAACCACCTACAAAGACCTAAATAAGAATCCTAGTGTTAAACATGGAGATTTACCAAATAAATAATTATTGTTTCAATTTTTCCAACTGTAGAGACTGCAATTCATATATGTTCTGTGTATATTCATGACTCCTCTTTGGCATTTCAAATGGACATGACAGACCCTTTCCAACCACCTGCATCCACAAATGGTTCTGGAAGAGGACAGAGATACTCCTCCATCATGCAACACAATCATGAGGGTCATCACAGCCCTTCACCCCTTCTTTTGCACTTTTTCTGCATCTGCTCATCATTATGGAGCACTGTGAAATTGGCATTAAGTCATCAGACAGACACTGTATGAACTGAAAGTTTTCTGTCAAGCAGTTTGTACACACATTTAGTATTAATATTGTAGTTAGTGTTTCTACTGCCAACTCCTTTGGCTTTTTTATTAAATATTGAGCATCTTACTTCTGACAATAAGCATCTATGTTGCTCTATACATTTGTTCATGTAGTTCACAAGTCACTAAATGAAGCAAAATCAAGAAGTTCATGATTATCAGTAGGCAATCTAACACTTGAAAATCTGGCTCTAATCTAAATAAATGAAAATTATTAAGCTATACTTGTCTGTACCAAATTTTATAGGTCTATTTTTTTTTATATGCACACATATTAATATCTTTCTAGAATACGTTGGGAGAGATATCACTTGTTTATTTAACTTCATATGAAGAGAGGTTTTCTGAAAGAGTGAAGGATTAATATAACATAAATATCCTTTTCTTCATGCTACAATCCAATACATGATTTTCTTCTTTTATTGTTTGGAATTCCAATGGAAGTTATTGGCATAAATACCTGAAAGAACTACACTAGCTCAAGACCTTTTAAAATTATAACTTTATAATAGTAAAACTACCTAAGGAAATATTTACCATGTGTGGAACACAAAAAAATTAAATAACAACAAAAAAATATTTTACCTTGTATAAGTTATTTTAGCGGAACATCTTTGGCATTATAACTTTTGTCTTCATAAAGGACAAGGGCTCATAACTTAATTGTAAATTCATATCTGTACAAGCAACTTTTTCTGATATAGATGTGGACTTAGAGCTCCACCTTGAAAAATCTCTACACACAGTAGTAACTTCATAGTGTTCATACTGCTGAACTCAGTATGACTGATCATGCTTATATATTTTTTATTTTTCCTGAGTGAATATTTCTGGAATCAAGCTTCAATGTTTTGGTTTTTTTTAATTATATCAGTGTCTTAACTTGGGGAGAAGAGTGAAAAGTAAATTAAATTCTAATAAGTAATTTTGTTACTGGCACAAGTTATGTATTTCAGTAAAAAAAATTGTTCAGATACAAATCAAAGAAACAAAACAAAACTAGATGGAAAGGACACATGTTTATCTAAGTTTAATACTTAGGTATTTTAAATAAATGACCTACCTATTATTCCTGAGTCTTTGAGGTTTTCTCAGGCAGTACTGACCCGCAGAGTGATCACATGGATGACTCTGCCCTACAAAATTTTTAAACACTGGAATGTACCTCTGTAACTATAACCAAGTAGCATTTTTAATATCTTCTAGAAGATCAGTGTGCTGGGAGACTCCTTGAATGCAGTAACAGTAACGAGGAAGTTAGAAATGACAACAATTTCGGTATTTCTAGAAGTAAATACTGACAATGATTACAAAAAAGTTTTTACATTCTGATTGTGTCAGTGTTCACTCTTTTTACAGTTATATATTTCCTAATTGGTAAAATGACATAATCATTTTACCTTATTGAGAATGCATCTTTCATGGATGGAAGGTAGACTTCTTTTACTTTGTATAAAATCCTGTTTCTTGATGATTAATGATTTTATCAGCTTCTCATAGCTGATCTTTGTTTTCATTTTCTTTTATTGTACACCTCAACAATGTAGTTCTTAATTTCTATTGCATCATATATAATTAATGTTTCAAAGCTGTAAAGCGCATTGACTTGTAATAGTATGCTTCTTATTAAATGACATTTTGTGAATATTCTTAGCACAACTATGATTAGGAAAATACACTTCACAATGTCTTTATGTCTGATATAAAACCATAAAATCATCCAATGAAAGCCAGAATTACTATTTGCTTTTGCTCATCCTCTTTGTCCCTTAGCAATGAAGAAGCTTCCTGATTCTTTTAACAAATTAACATGCCAGCTGTACTACCTTATGTAAATATAGCAGAAAAAAAAGGAAAAGAAAAATAGTTAATATGTATGAATGTGTAGGAGGAGGGAATGATAATACCAAAACTATGTGAATTGAAATTGACTGCATACTTATATCAAGTGACATGGAGAAAAGGCCAGAAAGCCTAACCTCTTAACCTCTGGTGCTTGGAGATTAACATGAAACCAGTCCTACATCTCTGTAGATTTGTGGACATCTGCTCTCTCCATACCCTACATGTCTCCCTCTCTCTCTGAAAGCACTACTGGCTCTGTGGCTACAGTGCTGTGGTTTCCAGTCCATATGATATTCAATAGCAGGCAAAAGTTCAAAATCACCTCATTTGACTCTGGTGTTCTGACTGTATTGCATTGCCCTGGCACAGAAATCACAGGCACAATAGAAATGTTTGTAATCTGTAACACATGCAGTGGGACAGAGTCCTGAGTGTTACATCAGTTGAGATATTCCTGAGAAAGAAAAAATAAAAAAATAATCCTCACTTTACCTTGTTAAAATCATCAATAAAAATTAAATGTTGCAAGAAGAGAAAAATAAAAATGAAAACCAAGATCGGTTGATGTATCTGACAAAAATTACTAAAATGTGGAACTATTCCAAAACAAATAAGCAACAGTATATTGCAGTTTGTTTGGGTTTTGGGGTTTTTTTTTACAAAAAAAGTCAGTTTATGTAGTACTGAAACTAAACTTTGAATCAGTTCATCAGTGTTATCCAATGCAATTAGGTTAGACTATTCCCTGAAATTATTTTTATCTTTGGTTGATTCAAAGTCCTGAACTGACATTTCAGGTATTTAATATGTTCTGGATTTTGAGCACAAATAGTACCACAGATGTTAACATGACAGTTAGGCATGTGTTTAGGTGTTTTATTGAATCAAAACCTCATGTTCTGTGGCTCAGTTGAGAAATTTCACCAGTTTCCTTTGAAGCACCTTCAACAATGTTATTCAGTGACAGAACTTTTTGCTGTAAAACCTATCAAAACAAATCTTTATTTTTTAATTACCATGAAGACGAGTTATTTTCTGTTTCTCTGTTTATTCCACAGTTATGCTTCCCAGGCAGAGCAAACTGTGTACATTTAGCATTCTGACCTTTTCATAAGGATCACTTTAAGAATGCAGAGTTTTAAATTGATCGTAGTTTTGTTTATATAGGGTCTCTGCTTCAAGTGTTGTTTTTGTGTTCTGTAATCCTCCAGGCCCTCACCTCTGAGGTGTATCCACAGAAGTAAACACTGGCCTCTTAAGGGTAATTTCCCTGCATTTCTCCTTTAAGTAAGAGAAAAAGAGATGTTTTCCAGAGGACAATTCATAGTGGTTGATTTAGATACCTCCTCTGAATCACTCTTCCAAGGACCTATCCTTGTCCATGGATTACTGAGGAAGCCAAGGGAGATTAGCCTCATGAGGGCAGTTAGCCTTTACGATTACTGCCTGTAGTCTTCTATTTTTTCTGTATATCATAAATCAAAGCTGAGATGGTGTTGCCAGGTGATAAGACTTGGATCATTAGTTCAGAAGACAGTAAAATACTTCTACTTCTTTGTACTTTTTAATGAATGACTGCTAAAGAAACAAATATACCTTTCCTTTCTTAAAATAAACACGTTGGGTTGTAGTTTACTCAAAAATTATACTAATATACATTCTATGTCATATATTTGCAGACCTGCATACCCATGCAGAGTATGCTAATAATGTATATTTTCCAAAAACATATGAATTACAGCCAAAAACATGAAGTCAATAGTCTTTGCTATTATTCAAAAGGCACAAGGATTTGGAGCAGAGTGGCTTACAATCTTCAGAATGTAAGAACAAAAATTTTGAAATAATGAAAAATGAAACTGTGGGTCTGCAATAAGCAATACTATAGTAGGAGCATATAATTTATTCTGTTATTATAAATCTAGACAGTTTATCGAAATTATATATATATATATATATATAATAAATGTATTATTTTCCCTAAATTTTGCCCTTAATAAGGGTGAACCCCCCCCCCCTCATTTCAAAGGGGCAATTCTTGTTTTTAAACAAGACACCTTTTCTGAAACACTATTCCCCAAGAGACTGATTACTGAAGAAGGCCATGAATGTATTATATATGTATAATTTTCTGTTTCAGGTAGGCGTTTCATATGGATCTAATAAAAAAGATCTACATACATATACTTTTAAGTATAATTAATTTGACTACATTTAAGAAAAAAATCAATATATTATATACAAAGTATAATTTACTAACACAATAATCTACTTTTTATCAGTTAGAAAAATTAACAATGGAAAAATCCCTTCTCGTGTATAAAAGCCTGATTCAACAGTGCATTTCTAATGTGAAAGTGCAGAATTTTTACTGACATTTTTATCTTATCCTATAAGGACAGCTCTTCACTTTGAAAGAAAATAAAACAGAACAAATCACAACAAAACAAAGCACAACAAACAGCACTTTCTTCCTCAGTCTATGTGTACCTGCATTACAGTTAGCAGTGTGAATTTATTGCCCAAAGACATATTAGACTTTATCTACCTAGTTTAAGCATCATTATTAGTATGGTCATGGGATCTTACATTCCAGCATGGATCAGAAAAGTCATTCAGAATCTTTGGCCTTGTACTTGCATTAAACTTCATATCATCATAGGTGTATTGCATATTTCCAAATAAAGTAGTTTTACATTAAACTAAAAAATATCCTGTTCTTCAAAGTACATGTTGTGAGAATCTCACAGAAGTTGGTAAATATAAGAAATCTACATTCCACTAGAATATTGATTTTTCACAGCATTCTTTCAATCTAAGTATATAAAAATTTTATTGAAAAAAATTGTTCCTTTGTTATTTGTCACTACAAAAACAAACTAATGACCCTAATAGAATCCTGCCAACTTACCGAACTAATGAAAGGAAAACTGAAAAAAAACCAAAACCAACCAAATACACTGTATTTGGTCTGGCAGAAATGAAGTTAATTTTCCCTATAGCAGCCCTCAGAGTGCTGTCTTTTGTAAAGATGTTGATTATGCACCAATGCCTTGGTTAGTGCTGAGCAGTGATCACACAACACCAAGGCTGTCTCTATAACATTTCTCCCCACAGAAGGCTGGGGGTGGGGAGAGTCTTGTGAGGGGACATAGCCAGGACAACTGACCCAAAATGACCAAAGGGATATTCCATACCATATGACATCTGCTCAGAAATAAAAGCTAGGGGAACAGAATGGGAAGGAATGGCATTTGTTATTTACAACATTTGTCTTCTGGAGTAACCACTTTCCGTATTGAAGCCCTACTTCCTAGGAAGTGGCAAGACATCACCTGCTGATGGGAAATAGAGAATAAATATTTTGTTCTTCTTTTGCTCCTGCATACATGGCTTTTGCTTTGTGTTTCTATTAAACTGCCTTTATCTTGACCCATGGGTTTTCCATCTTATTTTCTCCCCTCCCCATCCTGCTGAGGCGGGGTGTGATACAGCAGTTTGTTGAGAACCTGGCATTCAGCCAAGTTTAACACAACAGACAAACTAGCTCCCCTTTTGGTTCTTAGAAACTCTTGGAAAACACAATTTTTCATGCCGTGACTGATGGATATCTGACACTGATGGATATCTGGACACTGATAGAATATCTTTGGTTTTAGATGTCTTATAGCTACAAGCCACAAATTTGAAAAGTATTTCTCCTGTTTGGATACCTGCAAGCTTGATTCAGATAGCTACTGACACAGGTCATGCAATATTGTCAACCAGGGTCATGCTGCCCAGTCAACTTATCTCTTCCTTATTATTGTAAACTCAAGAAATAAGAACCAGTACAGACTATAATGTATGGTGATGGAAATAATTTCTAATGGACTGTAGTTACAAGATACTGCAGAAATATGTACATCATTCAACACTAGAAATATACCTTCTTTTTTTTTCTTTTTTTTTTTTTTAATTTTTACAGAGCAGTCTGTGTCCTTTAATGAGAATGGCCACATCTACCTTGATTTCCCTGTACTCCATACATCACACTGCTGCAATATTAATTTGATGTCACAAAGTATCACCGCATTGAAAAATGATATCTGAAAATGAAAAAAAAAAAAAAGTATTCTTACCCACAGGAAAGATCAAATGTCAGCTCGTCCTTTGCATATGAGATGTTTGGAAAATGATTATTGTTTGTTACTTCTTCTTTCTTATTTTATGCCAAGTAAGTACAAAAAGTACAAAAAAAATTACATTCTGTAGAAATTGAACTAATAAGAGCAAACTGGCTAGAATTACTTTTGCAAAGCATCCAAAGTGTTTGCATTGTCACATTGATTAATGTCCAACATTTGTGCCAAGCAGGCTGTAAAACTGCTTTTTGTTCAAGTTCAGTTTATATGCTGATTTTCAGAACAAGAAAATAGTGTCATCTTATTCCCTGAAAAATAGCTTTATCCATGGTCACTTCAATTGACGTTTATTTCCCCACAGGCTCTAGAAGTTGATCATAATGTTCCATATTACAATTCCCTGTGGAATTTCACAAGTGGGAGTAGTAAAAACATTTTCTTCAACATGATCTGGTAGCCTGGCATTTATTTATGATGAAATTTACATGAATGACCTTAGTATTTTGGGATTTCACTTTATCCTCACAGTTTCTGTGCATGTTTTAAAATCTAACAAATTAATTATCTGTTTCAAGTTATTTTGTCACAGCTTGAAGCTCTGTAGGAAAATGGATTTACTTGATAGCTAAACTGCTCTCTATCATCTTTGAAAGGTCGTAGACAATGGGAGAGGTGCCTGAAGACCAGAGGATAGTCAATGTCACTCCAGTCTTCAAAAAGGGCAAGAAGGAGGATCCATGCAATTACAGGCCAGTCAGCCTCACCTCCATCCCTGGGAAGGTGGTGGAACAGCTCATTCTTGATAACATCTCTAAGCAATTGGAAGAAGAGAAGGTTATCAGGAGTAGTCAACATGGTTTCACTAAGGGGAAATCATGCTTGACCAATCTAGTAGTCTTCTATAACGTTATCACCAGCTGCGTAGATGAGGGAAAAGCAGTGGATGTTGTCTACCTTGATTTCAGCAAGGCTTTTGATACTGTATCCCATGACATCCTTGTAGAAAAGCTTTAGAAAGGATAAGATTATTGAGTGGACAGTGAGGTGGATTGGGAACTGGCTGACTGGCAGAGCTCAGAGGGTTGTGATCAGTGGTGCAGACTCTAGTTAGAGGCCTGTAATTAGCGGTGTTCCCCAGGGGTCAGTACTGGGTCGGGTCTTGTTTAACGTCTTCATCAACAACCTGGATGTAGGGGTAGCATCCACCCTCAGCAAGTTTGCTGATGACATGAAGCTGGGAGGAGTGGCTGACACACCAGAAGGCTGTGCTGCTATTCAACAAGACCTGGACACACAGGAGAGTTGGGCAGAAAGGAACCTGATGAGGTTCAATAAGAGCAAGTGCAGCGTCCTTCACCTCAGGAGGAATAACTGCATGCACCGGTACAGGTTAGGGGCTGACCTGCTGGAGAGGAGCTCTGTGGAAAAGGACCTGGGTGTCCTGGTTCACAGCAGGATGGCCATGAGTGTGTCCTTGTGGCCAGGAGTGTGTCTTTGTGGCCAGGAAGACCAACAGTATCCTGGGGTGCATTAAAAAGAGCATGGCCAACAAGTAGAGAGGTTCTCCTCCCCCTCTACTCTGCCCTGGTGAGGCCACATCTGGAATATTGTGTCCAGTTCTGGTCTCCTCAGTTCAAGAGGGACAGGGATCTTCTGGGCAGAGTCCAGCAGAGGGCCACAATTATGATGAGGGACCTGTAGCATCTGCCATATGAGGAGAGGCTGAGAGAACTGGGACTCTTCAACCTGGAGAAGAGAAGATTGAGAGGGGACCTTATCAATGTCTATAAATATCTGAAATGTGGGGGCCAAATAGATGGGGCCAGGCTCTTTTTGGTGGTGCCCAATGACAGGACAAGGGGCAATGGGCAAAAACTGGAATACCGGGAGTTCCATACAAATGTAAGGAAAAAATTCTTTACTGTGAGGGTGACAGAGCACTGGAACAGGCTGCCCAGAGTAGTTGTAGAGTCTCCATCTCTGGAGAAGTTCAAAATCCACCTGGATGCTTTCCTGTACAACCTGCTGCAAGTAACCTTCTTTGGCAGGGGGGGTTGGACTAGATGATCTCCTGAGGTCCCTTCCAACCCCTACCATTCTGTGATTCTGTGATTTTAAGGAATTACAATTATGAGAGTTTTAAATCACAAACTACAGAGGTTGTGGTTAAATTTAATGTTCAGCTCTGTAGGATGTGATTAAGTAAGTTACACAACTATCTTTCAGGTTTCAGAAGTTTGTAAATTATTTAAAACTAAATTAAATTACGTTGACATTTCATTCTAAACAATAATATCCTTTGCAATTAATGTAACTGTAATATTAGACTATCTTTTAAATTATCAGATTTACTCTTTGGTAAATGATTAACCAATTAATATTTAACTACCAGTGCTTCATAAATATAGAAATTCCACCTGTTGCTACAAAGAAAAGGTTTGATTGTAGGAGAAAATTTAATCAAAAATAAGAGAATGCTTCTGCTTTTAAGTCCTCTTTTGCACATTAAGGCTGAATTTTCCTAGAATCTGCCAAGTATTTCTAGACCTAGTTTATTTGCATTTGAATCTTTGTTAATAGCAATGAGAGAAACCTACTGAGTCATCTCCTCTTCTATTTGCTTTTGGATTTCTGCAGAACTGAACCCTGACCCTGCAAAAATTTCTAAGTTTAACAGAAATGGTCACACTGATGTCAGTGGGACCATTCAGTCAGAAAGCCAAGCATGCGCATAAACATCTGTAGATTCAAAGCTGTAAAAGGTCAAAATCAATCCCACTCTAATTTGTCAGCATTTTATCTAGCAGACTATCAAACACGCAGGCAAAACAACATACAAAGTGTGATGCTGAAAAAAAACAGAAAAGGGTGACTGCAGAATGTTTAAAAACCCTGTGCTAAAATAAATTTATATTCAGAGCAACAGAAAATTATTTAAGAATGAAAAATCTATGCAGTAATATGCTTGAAGAGTCAAAAAGCAGTGCTTTATTTAGACATAATGCATTTTAAGGGACTGTGGGAGCTGTTTTTCTAGATCATATGAAATTCTTTCATGCTAAGTGATATGAAATCATCTGTTAGCTGATAAGAACTGATTGCATAGGAGTGAGCAGAGTGTATGGAACAGCTTTGACTAATAAAATTTAGAAATTCTCTGCAAATGTTCTTCATAGTACTTTATTTGGCAAGTGATTCCACTTCTCATCTTGGAAAAAAAACAACAAACTTGTAATTTTACTTGTAAAAGGACAACATTCACTTCAGCCCTATAACCTTTGTTTGCCTAAATTTGCATCAGTAATATACAAAAAGTGTTACCAAATATTTTATTTTATTTATTTGTGGGTTTTATGAGATCCTGTGTTGCATTTAAAATGCAGTCAAACCTCAACTATGGAATGTTAAACCAGATACAGGCATTAAAGATATTTTCCTTTAATGATAATTAAATATATAACATTACAGGATATCAGGGTCATTAATTTCATATAACCAATTCTGGAGCGATTACATATGTACAATTAATTGTTGTTGTTGTAAATGTTTCCAATTATGCTATCAGCTATGGGTAGCTTCATTAGGTTGTTAGACTCCTCTATATCAGTAATTGACCACTTGTACAAATAGTCCTGAGACCTCTGACACCATCCTGTGCCTGTGTACTTGCAATACCTTTGTTATTTTACATGCTAGCTCCTCCTCTACAGTCTTGAGATGGTTTGCTTTCACATATATTTTTTATTCTCTGACTCCACTTTCATTCAACACAATAGGGGTTTCTAAACTTATTTACTCCCCTCCTCCTCTTTCCTTATGTCATTGATGTTCTTTTTTGTTGAAGTCAGTTGTCTCCTGATGTCTCTCTCCTTCTTGCCAAACCAGTTCTTCCCCTCATAAATAGGGTTTCGAAAAGGCGTGTCCCCATCCCTAATTGGCTCAGCCTGGTCTGGAGGCAGGTCCACCTGGGAGCCAGGGGAGGCTCTCAAACCTTCCCACAGGGGCCATCACTATAAGCCCCTCCCCCACCACCAAAAATGCCACCCCCACACAAGCCCAACCCCAGGGCCACTGTATACCGTATATTAAAAAATATAACCTGTTTATCATAGGTCTAGTACTACTACCACTGAAATAGCAAGGCATTTACACATCAACTCCAGTGGGAGTTCAATGAGACTCTTAAAATAATTTCTATTCTATTTTCTTAATTTTTCTGTCATCCTCTTCACTCAGATCATCCTCCCTGTATAATGAGAAACTGAAATACTTACAAAAGTGTAGGAGAGACATTATTGATATTGCATAATTTGAATACCATGCCTTTCTAATTTTACACTAAAGACAATGTCAAGTGCTTCCCTAAAAGAAGTAATTTTAACCCTTGTTAATCTGAAGTCATTAAGTTGACTAAGCAAAGATTTTATCACAGTTTTTTCCTGCTTTTCTGGTTTGTAAACATTCGTTCTTTTTTATGAGTTTGAAATGAATTTAAAATTAGGTTACTTGCAATGTTTTCTGTTCACATGAATCATTGTTAATTACAATACTGATGCTGAGGATGCACTGGTTATCATTATCCTTAGTTCATTTACACTGATTCTGATTTCATGGATAACATGGAAAGAAATAGCTTTTCCATCTTTCATGTCTACTCAAGTCTTTATATGGCACACCCCATTATTGTTCTGCAACAGTAGCCAGTGCAATTTTCTTCTGTTTGCATGATTATATAAAAACAGGCTTTTATATTTCCCTCCAGCTGTAAACCAGAAAGCAGTCTGGGAAATGTCCTGAGATCAACTAATGCTCCTCCAGGCTGACCTAGGCATGGTTAGTACAGGTCCAAATGATGAGTCAGACAGAGCTGTTCTGTTTTGAAGCACTAGAGTTTGACTCACTGGTTACAAGCAGCGTTGGGCCACTTGATCTCACTACCATTGAGCAGTATCCAATCCATTTTACGCAATGATTCAAATATATCCTTTAGTATAACCTTTAAACAGGAGATAAGAAGTATCCCAAAGAGAGGGAACAAATTCCAAGAAGATTTCCTAAAAAAATGCTTAAGACTTTTAAATATAGAAAGATAGAAATATAGATTCTATGTCTCCAAGTCTAAAATCTATTCACTAAGTTTTCTGACAGTAGGTCTGAAGTAAGCTGTCTTGCTCACTGAAGACACCATGTAACAGATACAACATCTTCAGAGTGGTCTTCTTTAGCTCTTTTAAGAATTGCAGTACTAAAGAAGTGGGTTGTTTGAACAAGATTCCATAAATTCTTGGCAAATTCTATGGAAAATTCTACATCTTCGGTAGGATGCATTGTACTTCATACCTGAAGTGTAGTTGTCACATTTGAGTGTTGATTCTGGGCTCCATTTATAGTAAAAAAAACCTGAACAAAACAAAACAGAGAGACACTTTATGGCATGAGTCATCTAACATATAGATTTGAATGTGTTAAATTGCACTCTAGAAATTCTGGGTTTACATCACTGGTAATGGAACTTAAGTTATCAGCTCAGATATCAGTATTTACATCAATTGCAAGTTAAGGTTTTGAAGCTAAGAACCTACATTCTAAATTTTGCTTGGTTTTTGTCACTTGTTGACTTTGCACCCCAAAGTTGACAAGAATCAACAACAAGGTCATCCACAGACTTTGGCTGTGACCACGTCTGTGTACTGTGAGCTATGGAAATGTGAAATACTAATGCATTTTAGAACTTGAAAGAGTTTACTATTTAAATTGAAATAATGTGCTTAAGAACTGAATTGGAATATTGGAACTTAATTGAAAATATGCAAGTTATATCTTTCACATACTGTCAAAACCAAAGCTGCTTAAAAAAAAACGAAAACAAACAAAAAAAAGTAAAGAATGTGTCAAATGGTATTAAGATTTTTTTTTTATTTTTATTTTTTTAACCAAAGAACTAAAAGGAGAATCCATCTTGGGAATATGAATGTTTTAATGTTTAGAAGAATAAGATGGTTTCACTCAGAGAAGCAAGATTTAATTTTGAAGATTGCATGACAACTTAGTTAAAGCAATGACAACAAAATTTGCACTCTTGATATTTGAATTATGGGTGCTCTTTCCACTGTATCAATATTACCATATTACAACTCAGTGGTTTCAATTGGTTGGAGCAGCACTTTAATTTTTCAGATAATTTTATCTTGCACTGTGCAGTTTATTTCATTTTTGAGGGATCTACTTCTGAGATTTAAAGTTACTCTTAAAGTCAATATCCATTGCCAGTCCTTCCATTTTCTTCCAGAAGGTTGCTTTCTTTACAAGGCATAAGAGAAAGAAGAAACGTTCCTTTGCATTATTTTTTTCTTAGAAATCTATGGAGTATCCCTCCAGAAAAATTATATTTACAGGCTCCAGACAGCTTGCGGAGAATCATTGCCTCTTTCCCTTTGTGGCTCAGTTTTTACACGTAACACAATTCATTGCTTTGAAGCCTACATTATCACCTTTGTTTCTTCTTAACAACATCAGCGTAAGTGAGTTCATGCACGACTTCTCAATCTCCTGTCTCTTGTCCATCATCCAAATGGAAGCTAAACCCTTGCATACATTTTATATTTCGGTTGAAGTGGAAACATAATTGAGAATTCTGATTTTTACCTTTAATGCTCAGTAAATTACTGGTCTCTTTGGAAGACAAGACGATCTGATAATCACCCTACAAAGTCTCATTAGATCACTTCACAGTTTCCAGAAGATTCACTGGAGATTCACTGTTGCTTTCACTAATGAGCATCTTTGAAGTAGGCAAAAGTATGCACCAGTGTTCAGCTACGAAGAACACAATAAAGTAAAAAAATAACCCTTTTGCTCATTCAAGAAATCTCCAGACAAGCTGGAGCCATGTTTTAAAAATATGTTGAATGAGCCACAACTGGGGAGGACTAACAGAGCACCACATCTTTGAAGAAGAATAGAAAAAGGACATTTCACAACTACATTTTTGAAGCAGTAATATTTTGGATGTGTTTCCAAAATTAAATCATGGAACCTTCTGCAGCTTTCTGTCAGCCTACAGCATGGCTATAGCCTCAAATACAGGCAACACTCATTTCACATAATTTTTATTTTCATTGCCCTACCTGTGTCTGTTTGGTTGATTAGCAAACAATGAATTTAGTCCTTCACAGTCCCAGATCCTGCTTAAATACCGTCTGAACATTTACACCACACTTGAAAAATCCAAAGGAGAAAATGTATTTACATAATGTCAGTTCAATAGAACTATAGCAATGTCAATATAGTAAATAATATAAATAATAACTAATAATTAATAATAACACATTAAAGCCAGTTGTTAGTTTTGCTTATGAATACTTCCAGTTAACTCACTTTTCACTTGACTTGCCAACAGTATCTTATCTAAAAGCTATTGTCATATTGTGGCTTGGCATTTAACAGTTCTAACCCTATGCTTGCTACTTGTTACTTTGATAGCTGACACTAGAATTTAGAGATAAGTCTAATAATATCTTTCTCCAAAGTTCAATGTCTTTTTGAAGATTATAACCTCTCTTGGTGCATTATAATGTTAATTGCATTTTATATATTCATTGACAGAGAACGTAATTTGAGGATACTAAATATTTCCATACTGTATATATAATGACCATGTCTCAAAGTGCTTAATTCTAACTTTATTTACAAGGCAGCTCTGAATTTAGGGTAGTTTAATACTAAGATTCATTATTCAGCTACAGAGGGAAAAATACTAGCTCACATGCTAGGCTATCTTACATAGATTATCAGCCAGTTTTATTATCATTACCTCCATTGTAACCATCTTTCAGCCGTATTCTTAATTTCATAACACTGGGACAGTTCCTCAGCTTAGGTAAATCAAAGTCTTTATCAATATAATATGTCTCATGAGAATATGAAGGAGAGAAAAGGGAATCCAAAATTCGGTAATGTCTCATGCTGTTTTCAATTCTTCCCAAACTGTTTCTAAGCTCAAAACTTTGATTTTAGGTCCACGGATATTATCCCTGTTGAAGTGAGTGAGTCATATCTCTGCTGATGTAACTCTATTGAAATAAATGGAATTAAACTAGGAAAAAAAAAAAAAAGTGGGCTGGATAGAAGCCTCAGAATGTGTCTTGGAGAAAAATATCAATCTTCTAGTGACCCCATCACTGTTACATTTTTGTGCCAATTTGATACAAGCGGTTATTTCGCAAATTTATGTACGCATATGACTGAAAAATTTACAATTGCAATCATAATTCATTTTGTATTGAAATAAGTGATTCAATAGGTGCTGTGTACTTATTTTGTCAGGTAGAAATACGTGCAGATCAAAAAGGAACATAAAAATCTGAGAAAATGCTTACAATCAATGATTTTGTATGAAGGTCAAGGCTAAGTCCTCTGTGATATACTTCATTTCCACATAGACCGAGGAACTTCCTTTGCCTACTGTCTTGCCTTGACTTTTCCAACTTTTTCTCTTTGTATTACTGAGTCTTTCTCATGCATTTTACAATATTCCTTCTCCTATCCCTGATACAGAAGTTCTACTTCGATATTATTTAAAATAACTCAACTTAAATAGTGTAGGTAGCTTCGGAGAGAGAATTCCTTTGAAGGATTCATAATGTACCTGTGCGTGTTTGTGCATGTGTGTGTGTTTGTGGTTAAGGGCAGTCTGCAACTGGAGTGGAATTGTGGGTCCTAGGACTCATAATACACAAAAGTCAACATCTAGGGAATCTTGGCATCCAAGATTAGTTGCTAGGCAGACTGGAGGGATCCACATTGTAGATGTGGATATGTATTTCCCACAAATAGACCTTCATACTGATCAGCTAGAGAGGGGATGTATTGGGTTTGTGTGGCAAGGTTTTGGTAGCAGAGTGGGGGGACATAGGGATGGATTCTGTGAGAGAAGCTGTCAGAAGGTTCCCCATGTCCGACCTGACACAATCAATGCCAGCCGGCTACAAGAACAGACCCTTCACTTGCCAAGGCTGAGCTCGTCAGTAACGCCTCCGTGATAACATAATTAAGAAGAAGAAAAAAAAAAAAAAAAAAGGAAGAGAGGAAAAAAAACCTGCACACTTTGAAGCTAGAGAGAGGAGTAAGAAGATGCAAGAGAAACAACCCTTGCAGACACCAAGGTCAGTGACAGGCACCAGAGCAGAGATTTCCCTGCAACTTGTGGTTAAGACCATGGTGAGGCAGGCTGCCCCCCTGCAGGCCATGGAGGTCCATGGTGGAGCAGATGACCACCTGTAGCCTGTAGAAGACCCCATGCCAGAGCGGGTGGATCCCTGAAAGAAGCTGTGACCCCATAGGAAGCCCGCCTTGGAGCAGGTTCCTGTCAGGACCTGTAGCCCGTGGAGAGAGGAGCCCACACCGAAGCAGGTTTGCTGGCAGGAGTTGTGACCCCGTGGCGGATCCACGCTGGAGCAGTCCCTTCCTGAAGGACTGCACACCATGAAAAGGACCCATGATAAACCAATTTGTGAAGAACTGTCAGTCATGGGAAGGACCCATGTTGGAGAAGTTCATGGAGGACTGTCTCCCGTGAGAGAGACCCCATGCTGGTGCGGGGGAAGGAGTCCTCCTCCTGAGAATTAAGAAGTGAAAACAACGTGTGATGAACTGACCTCAACCCCCGTCCTCTGTCTCCTTGTGCTGCTGTGGGGAGGAGGTGGAAAATCGGGAAAGAAGTTAAGCTGGGGAAGAAGGGAGGGATGGGGGAGGTCTTTTAAGATTTGGTTTTACTTCTCATTATCCTCTGATTTTGATTGGTAATTAATTAAATTTGTTTTTCCCCCAAGCTGAGTCTGTTTTGCCCATGCCAGTAATTGGTAAGTGATGTCTCTCTGTCCTTATCTCCACCCATGAGCTTTTCATTATATTTTTCTCCCCCTGCCCAGTTGAGGAGTGGGAGTGATAGAGTGGGCTTTGGTGGGCATCTGGCATTTAGCCAGGGTTAACTCACCACAGGGGAACAGGATGAGATGAGATGGTCCTGTTTGTGTCTGTGTGAGTATTCGCATGTGTCATCTGTATTAATCTATGTGCCCAGCTGTGTGTATGTGGACTGTGCATATGTGTGCATGGATGCCTATCAGGAACATGCTCAGTCTCACTACTGGCTAGTTGTGGGGACACAGAGCCATAGCAGCCTCAGCTCTGCCAGCCTACTGGGTTCATTAACTCCTGACACTTTTCTGCCTGTTCTCATACTATTTCTGTATAAGCAGCTCCATCTCCCATAGTCCAATCCTAAGAATAAAGATTTATCCATTAACCTTTGCAAGAACTGCTGCAACTTTTGCATCTGAATACCAAGCACTTTTCAGTTACCATGTGTTATTTTTTCTTCAGAAATAGCCATAAAATATATAAAGAAAATTACTTTTCATTAAATTATTTTTCCTTTAAGTACCAGTTTTAAGTTGATCTTATAACTCTGTGGTTATTTACATCAATACAGTCTGAATGTGATATGGATTGTACATGATGCTAGATCAGAATAGCAGCACTTTACACTTACTTTGCATAACAGATGCAGAAAAATCAGAAATAGAATCTATGCATTCCTATGCGAGCATACTCTTCATTTCAATCACTCTATACTGCTCTTTGGGAAAGTAAGAATAAGGTAAAAATCCCATTCTTGAAATATAATGTATTCAGATAATATTTAAAGTGTCAATACTACACTTGTAATACTACTGCAAGCTTGTTGATATAAAGTGTTTATGCAGTTACTGTAAAGTATTACAGAAAGATAAAAACATGCTCTCATAGTTGCTTAAAATATGTTTACTTTCCAATATAGTCTTTTTTTTCTTTTTCCTTTTTTTTTTTCTTTTTTTTTTTTTTTTTCATCCACACTCATGTCTACAAAGCATCAGCCTTCACACCTTGGGAAATTGTGAGAAGCCATTCTAACTTCTTGCAGTGTTCCAGAAATATGAAAGAGGATAGTCTCCCCTCAGTAATGAAGGCATACTAAGCCAGGACACTGAACTCAGAAACTCCGATGACATAAACTATATTACTGGTCATGTTTTTAGGGTCATAATACACACATACAAAAACTAGTTCTCCCAGCTAAAAAGGTATATATCCATCTGTGATTGGAAGATAGTCTTCCTAGATTGTGATTCTGAGAGCAAAGACCAGAGCACATGGTCTTGTCAAAAAGCATGCATTTTAAGTTTGCTAAGCAAAAATTATTCCCACTGTCTCTTTTCTAAAATCCACAGCAGCAACTTATGAATGCTATGGAAATATGGAACATATGCTTAGACCCTGATCCTGCCAACAGTTCTGCATAAACCTAATGCTAAATTGTGCATAGTGCCACGTATTGACAAATACATTATTTTTGTAGAACTGAGATCTTATATTCCATATCGTTTGTACATAGTACTTTCCCTCCAATAGCTATTTCTAAATATTAACCATCTACCATTTTTCTAAATGAAGAATTAGTCTGAATGCATTTTTTACATTACATCTATTTACAGCAATAATACAGCAATACTTTTGCCAGCAGCTAAAATGATCTTTAAAGATAAGGTTTGTGGAAGAGTAGGTCTTTACGGTTATTCTTTTTTCTCGGTACAGAAATCAAATTGTCCTCCCACTTACTATTCTTTTTAATATCCCAATGAGAGATTTACTATTAATTATACTATGCAGTGATAGTAGCAATGTAAAATGTGAATGTATAATACAAATCATTATCATCCATAGATCAAACTGTTAGTCATGATTTATGTTAATCAATAGATGTGCTTTATATAGTACCTTCCAGTGTAAAATTGAGCATACTGCAATACATCACAGTCGTTGTTAATTACAGGATTTTAAAGTTTTCTTCTGAGGCATTCATCTCCACAGAATTCTATCTTTATCATGCTGGTATCCATTAGTGCTGCTATTTCCCATGCATTACGATGTTGTCGTAACCAACATTCTTTGTGGGGCTTATGAGCCAGCTAGACAAATCCAATTCAAGTTAAAAATGACTCTATCACCAGAGTCATTCACATAACCTAACACGTTTCTATTGTCTTTGTTGATTTTTTCTCAAATTGGCTTAAAATGTAAAATTCAAGAGCCAATTCTGACTGCCTTTATCTTATACAGAAGACTCTTTGTATGTCACCAGTTCATGTAATTTCAACTTACATTTGTAAGGGGACCCAGGCTGGAGCAATCTGTCCCTGAAGGACTGCAGACCATGTCAAAGACCCACACTGGAGCAGTTTGTGAAGAACTGTTGTTCATGGGAAGGACTCACGCTGGAGAAGTTTGTGGAGGACTGTGGCCCATGAAAGGGACCTCACACTGGAGCAGGGGAAGAATGTGAGGAGTCCTCCCACTGAGGAGGAAGGAGAGGCAGGAACATGTGATGAACTGACCCCAACCCCAATTGCCCATCCCCCTCTGCTGCTGCTTTCTGGAGGAGGCAGAAATCAGAAGGAAAGTTAAGACTGGGAAAAAAGGAGGGCTGAGGGAAGGTGTTTTAAGATTTGGTTTTATTTCTCATTACCCTTCTTTGATTTGATTGTTAATAAATTAAATTAGTTTTCCTCAAGTCAAGTCTGTTTTGCCGGTGACAGTAACTGGTGAATGATCTCTCCTTGTCCTTATCTCAACCCATGTGCCTTTCATTATATTTTCTCTCTCCTGTACAGTTGAGGAGAGGGAGAGATAAAGTGGCTGTGGTGGTCATCTAGTGTCCAGCCAGGGTGAACCCACCACAAATTATTAAGATAACTATTATCAGAATGAGCTGGATATTTAATACACCCTAAATATAATCATCAGACACTTGAAACAGCAAGAACTAGGGCTTTTGCTAACCATGCCCATCAGCCAAGGAACATATTTTCTGCTATTGTCTACAAATCTTAGCCTGTGTTATGAATATGAAAGTGAACTAAAGGATTATACATTTGCTATTTAATTTAAGCATTCTTGATCACACGCAATTTATACTACACTGTTCTCCAAAGCGTTTTATGAGTAGCACTTTCTGAACTCAGAGCTCAGAAATATTATTGTATTTCATGACCAGATTGTGATTTGTAGAAAAATGTAGCCCATCAAACAATGTCAGATGTATCAAAAATTGATTTCCAGGAATGTTAGAAAGGTAGAGAGGCCTATATGAGTTGTATTAAATTCTGCAACTTCTGACTATGGGCTGAAAAGGATAAGAAGTATATGAGATATAGAAAGAGCTACTAACTACAGACAGTAGACATTTCATATGGAGATTATGTAGTAAAGGGGGGAAGGTTGTAGGATATTCTATTATAAGTTATTGACTTCAGATTAACAAAAAAACAATGGAGAGAAACAACTCATAAGGGAAGAATCAATAAAGATGTAGATGTGAATCCTAGGTTTTGGTGCACTAAAGGAACTGAATCAAAACTAAAAATCATTTTAAAAAAAGATTCCTATACATCCTACAGAATTATATTTTATATTGTAGCAAGAAAGCATTGGGGATGTATTTTGACAGCTAAAAATAGATAGATGACAATTTCTTGGTTCAGAATAGCTGTGTATAGAAGACTAAACACAAACCTATAACCAATATTTATTCAATAAACAGAAACTCCTCTCTACTGAGAGGAAAAAGCTACATTTCTATTTGTTTGTTTGTTTGTTTGTTCACCATTTTATTTATTCACTTTCACAATTTATTCTGACATTGATAGAGAATATGTAAACTGTGTCTTTATTGATAACTTATAAGTGATCATAGAAATTACATAGGGTTTTCCCGTATGTGAAATACCACCCTTGATGGTATTTCAGTCTTCTTGCTTATAGCCACCTCTCCAATCCCAAGTAAAATGTCAGTCTACAATCTACATCCGAAAAGATACAGGCACTGTGTCCTGCCCCCAGTGCAGGCCCACATTTGTCTTGTGTCAGTCCCTTCTGTCTACTTCTTTCTTTTATTTTAATGTTGAGAATAGGTCTTCTGCTGGCTGATGCATTCCCTATGAATACTTCCATATGGCTTCAAATATCCTTTGGGAATATTTTGCAGTTGTTTTCAACTGCTGTGTCTGTGCTCAGCTGCCAAGCCCTGCTTTCCATACAGGCACTTAGGTAAGCTAAAATACCTTTTTATTCCTGTCCTATGAGTTCCTTTTAGAAAGCCAAAGATTAATAGTCATAGATATGGATTTCAAAGCATTATAAACAATCTACTGATGTATCATATCAATATAGTGTCATATTGCATGCATATATAATCTCATATTATATTCCTGAACGTCCTTACACTAACAAATCAAATTTGTGCATATGTGCGTGACAGGACATCTGTCCTGACCAGGACGGTCATCTACTATTTATTGCAAAGAAATTATGTGCCACAAGCTTACTAGGATAAAAGAAAGAAAACTAGAATCTAGTCACGTTTCCTGGACAGTCTGTTGACATGCATTATCATTTTTAACTGCCAAGATTTTCTGGGCAATGAGAGGGATCACACTTGCACATGTTGACAAAGAGTATCCTTTTTCATTGACTGCATTTTCTAAGTGCAACCATTTGCTCCATAGATGTAAATATTGAAAGATCCCAACCAAAAGATTTTATGTACAGTATACCTCTGTATGATGCATCACTCTGTCTCCTTCTCTCTTTATGTACTTAGCAGACTGCAAACTATCTGAATTTCTACAACAAATCTTAGGTTGTCCTTCTAATTGACGAGTTTTAAGAGGATAATAAGTAGTTTATACACTCCAGACATGATTCCGGTTGGGTTGCTATTTTGGTTCGGTTTCGTTTGGTTTTGTTTCATTTGTTTGTTTCCCAACAAGATATTCTGGAATAATGTAAGTGAAGACAGAGAGGAAAAATCAATTGAAATAGCAATCAGCATAACTGGCAATATCCTTTTCTCTAAGAGCATATATGCACTCAATATAGTTAACAAGTAACTGTTGTTATAGTACTGCAGGTAGATATCTCAGCTTTAATTGACAACAGTCAGAATGTTTTATGTTTAAAATTAAGTCATGTTACTTAGTTTCTAATAAAAGAAAGAATTAGCAAACTGAAGCATTGCTCCAGTGAACTGTATGACTTCAAGTGTGCATATATACTCATGTCTAATCACACAAAATCTGTGTGTCCAGAAGAGTCAATAATGGGTCAGCTAGTTTACATCATATGCCTGAAAAGATCAGCTAGTCTGTATTATTCCTATTTTCTTAAAAAAAATGCTTGCAGTGATAAAGGCCATATAGCCTCTCTAGTAAATGTATTCTAATGCTTAAATATAGTTACAGTTACAAAAAAAAAAAAAAAAAAATCCTCACATAAATAGTGCTCGATGTAATGCAAGTCTCTTATTTCTTAACCTGTCTACAGGTGACGTGGAAAAAATAATATATTACCTTTCTCTTGACAGGTATCTTCTATACATAACAACTGTTATATGATCTCCTTTCTTTCTCCTTTTTGTCCAGACAAAATAACACAATTTCTTCAATAACTTAACCAATTATTCTCTGTCTTCATTTAATGAAAGTGATTATTTTCACCTTGCAAATATCCTTGTAGAGTTGCATCTTTTTTCCTGACAATTCCTTAATTTTCTTAAATTATTCTGAATTCAGTGTTAACATGCTTACAGACTCCAGAAGGTTGATGTCATCCATAAATTTAATCAACATACTTGCCATTCCATCAGCCAGGCTGTTAGTAAAACTGCTGAACATTACTAGAGGTATCACAGGCTCCCTTGGACTTCTGCTCAGTCCATTCTTCAATTTTCACAGTAAACCTTTAATAACTGTTCTTTTTGTACAGCTTTACAACCAACTTTTTGCTCATCTGATAGGAATCCTATGGGGAAAATATTGTAGGCAGTCTCAAAAGAATTGCAAAAGTGAAGCTATATGGTATCTCTTACTTCTTACCTGCAATTCTTGCTTCTCTATCCTTTGAAAGAAAATAGCCAGAGTGTAAACAGTTCTTGATAGAGGAAAGTTAGTGGCTGTCCATTCATCTAGTCATCTTTGGAATGATCAGAAAGTTTGATAACTTTGACTTTTTGCAATCACAGGCACAACACAATGAACCACAGCATTCTTATACTAAATCTATTCTTATAACTTAACATTATAACTGATAACAGTCTTATAACTGTATATACAACTTAGAATCATAGAATGGTACAGGTTCGAAGGGACCTTAAAGATCATCCAGTTCCAACCCCCCTGCCATGAGCAGGGACACCTTTCACTCGACCAGGTTGCTCAAAGCTTCATCCAACTTGGCCCCGAACACTTCCAGGGAGGGAACGTTCACAACTTCTCTGGGCAACCTGTGTATTGTAGAAGCTCCTAAGTACATATTTCAATAATATACTTTCAACAACACAACTTTTATTCCTTTTCTTAAAAAAATATATTTCCTTTTATTTATATGCATTATAAATACATTTTCCAGTTTCTACAACCTTGCAATATAGTCATTGGCCATAGCCAGCATGTGTTCACAAGGGGAAAGTCCTACTTAATTAACTATTTCCTTTTAGGACAAGGTTACCCATTTAGTTAATAAAGGGAAGCCAGTAGATGTGGGATTTTTTTGGTTTTAGCAAAGATTTTGATACTGTCTCTCACAATATCCTCCTGGACAAAATGTCCAGCATACAACTAGTTAAGTCCATAATACATTAGGTGAGCAATTGGCTGATGGGTCATGCTCAAAGAGTAATAGTTAATGTGGTTACATAAGACTGGTAGCCAGTCAGCAGTGAGGCTCAATTTTAAGGCCAGTTTTCTACAATGTTTTTATAAATTATCTACATGCAAGACTCAAATGTACAGTAAGTAAGTTTGCTGATGATACTAAATTTGGAGGAGCTGTGGACTCCCTCGAGGATAGAGAGGCCTTACAGAGAGGTCTGGATAGACTAGAGGGCTGAACAATCACCAACGATATGAAATTTAACAAGAGGAAATACTGGATTCTGCACCTGGGATGGAGTAATCCTGGTTATACAAAAAAACTGAGGGATGAGAAGATAAAGAACAGTCCTGCAGAAGGACATTTGGTTGTTTGGGTCAATGGCAAGTTGAATATGAGTCAACAGGGTTCCCTGGCAGCCAAAATGGCCAACCGTGTCCTGGAGTGCATCAAGCACAGCATAGCTAGCTGGTTGAGGGAGGTGATTGTCCCACTCTACACTGCAGTGGTGCAACCCTACCTCGAGTACTATGTGCAGTTTGGGGCACCTCAGTATAAGAAGGATATCAAACTATTAGTGTGTCCAGAGGTTAGCAAAAAAGATGGTGAAAGGCCTCGAGGACAAGACTTATGAGGAGCAGCTGAGGTCACATGGTTTGTTCCGCTTGAGGAAAGAAGGCTGAGGGATGACCTCATCACAGTCTACAACATCATTAAGAGGGGGCAGTGGAGGGGATGCTTATCTCTTCCCTTTGGAGAACAGTGATAGGACATGAGGAAATGGAATGAAAGTGCATCAAGAGAAGTTTAGGTTGGACATTAAGAAAAGGTTGTTCACTGAGATGGTGGTTGGTCACTGGAACAGGCTCCTCAGGAAAGTGGTCATGAAACCAAGGCTGTCAGAGTTCAAGGAGCATCTAAACAATGTGCTTAATCATATGATTTAGCTTTAGGTAGTCCTGTGAGAAGCAGGGAATTGGACTCAATGTTCCTTCCAACTTGAGATATTCTATGATTCTATTTGCAAAATTTATAGGGACTTATTAGGAGCTCTGTATCATTTAAGAATAAAATAAAATGAAAAATCATTGTGTATAATGTATATTCTGTAAGCCAGCTCATTTATAAGGTCCCCAATTTCATTACATGTAGTACTGCTTGCACCCCTAAAGTCTAACACAAGGAGATGACCTGCTTTTATGATGTTCCAGCTCTCTGTAATTTGCTACATTATATTATAGGCTCCAAATTGCCTCTCAGTATTTTCTCTCTTCATCTGAACTCTACACTAAAATGAGTTCTGTAATTGGATTTTGGCTGGTGTCTTCTTTTCCTTTCCTTATTCTAAAATTGTTAACCTCAGTCAGAGAAACTGTAGTAAAAATAAGCTATTAGATAGCCTACTATTTAGCAAAAATTGGATATTTATTTGTTATACCCTTCAGAGAGCCTCACTGTAGATTTGAGAGCAGAACCAGCCCTTGAATTAAGGTCATCCAGGTGCAAGGCAAAAGATTAACTAGAGAGGTGAAAATCTGTGCTGGTCTATGGCAAGTAACAGAAAGTCTAAAAAAATGTAGTGGTCATGAGTCATGTTGGATAGTACCCTTTAAAATGTTCTGCATGATATCAATTTGCATTATAACCTAAGTTATGTTACAGTAAGAGAGTTTGGATTATGGTAAATTATAAACCACTTCATTGCTCATTAAGGAAGCAGCTATTCACATCGCCATCCTTAATACAGCTTGACTTTTTGATCAATATAATTCTTTCTGGTTTACTTTTATTGAGAATGTTTATGAACCAGGGCCTTGTGATACATTTCTTTTATTACTCAAGCAGGTTATAAATCCTTTCTGAATCATATGAAAGCTATCTTCTGTTAGACTAAGACAGAAACAAAACTTTAAAGTCTCACTTTCCCGTTCGCTTGAATAATGATAACACAGTCTTGTTAAACTAAAATCATGTCCATTAACTGATTCTTGAAGCTTTTCTTCCTCTTCCTAACTTTTTGGTTTTTGGCCATTAATCCCTTTTAAGAACATATCTCTTATAATACCAACACAAAGACTTATAGAAAAAAGTAACTAAAATCTGTGTAATTCTTACTGAGATTTCCAATACATGCTAAACTCTGTACAAACAGCAAGCATTGATAAGAAGATTGTTAAATCAGCTTAACCTCTTCAGGCTTGTTGACATGCTAGAAAACTAAAGACATGGAGAAGATAAATAAAATTTCAGGACTGGAGTAGATTGTGATAAAAGGCATTTTTCGCATGAGCTGACTCCAGTCAGACAACTCGCATTATATAGCATTATTCACTGTAAGCCAGAGCACCATAATGTGTTCAAAAGAGAATGCACTGGATTTTAAAAGGAACATTTTAAGCACTTCATAGCTAAATATAGAGAATAGCTTGTTGATACTAAATAATACAGGACTAATTTTGTCATATCTTGCAGGGCATCTGTATGATGCATTAAATATACTCTTTACATGCTGTTCAGAAGTCAACGGGAAAAAAAAAAAATAAAGTCTGGAATCACAAAAGGCCCTATTCACTCCCTTCCCACTGGTCAAAATGTGTTATTGTCTGAGCATCCCTTTAATTCCACTATTCCTATGCACTTGCCAGAACAGCTCCCCTGAAATCTAAGTGTGCATTATACAATCTCCCTGAGTTACATTTTTTCTTCTACAAGGCACTGGGAGCAAGGCAAAAATTATGGTGGTCCTTACAAAGAACACATCATAATCTTGGTCTGACTAACAGATAAATAAATCTGGGCATGTATTCAGTGCTTTATTCTGTGTGTATTGGTATGCTTTTTTAAATGTGTTAGCTACAACTGCTTTCAGGAGTCTGCCTGCAGAAAAATTTAAAAAATTAGTGAATGTTGAGGAAATATTAATACCATGAAAGAAATAGAAGAAAATTTTCATAAAATTGCCTGGCTGATGGCTCTTCTACTCAAAAAATTATTAAATCTGAGAATAAAAAGATGCCATGTGACCTAAATTATTGAATGAAAATTAGATAACATAAAACAATGTATGCACTTAATACATGAGATAGTACTAAAGATATAACAGAGAATTCCTGTTGCAACAAATCACAACCCTCTGGATCCAGCTGTGCTGTCAATTTTCAACCCAATTCACTGGGCACATATCTAACCCTAACTATTTAATGGGATACAGTGTCAAAAACCTTACTAAAATAAAAGTGAACAACAAGCACTGCTCTCCTCATCCACCAAGACAGTCATCAAGGCTATCAGGTTGTTTAAGTATGATTTCTCTTTTGTAAATCCATTATGACTATTCCAGGTCCCCACCTTGTCCTTCATGGGTTTGGAAATTATTTCCAGGATTAGTTAGGGATTGCTAGGGATTGGAAGGGACCTTGAAAGTTGCCCCATCACCTTCCCAGGTATTAAGGTGAGGCTGACAGACCCGAACTTCTCTAGATCCTCCTTCTTGAAGAGTGACTGGAGTGATAATTTCTTTCTTCCAGTCTTCAGGAACCCCTCCCAGTCATCATAATCTTTCAAAGATAATCAAGAGTGACTTCACAGTGGCATCAGTCAACTACTTCAGTAGCTGTGGATGCATTCCATCAGGCCCCATGGACTTATCTATGCCCAGTTTCTTTAAATGTTCCTGAACATGATTCTCTTTTGTCAAACATAAGTCTTCCCACCCAATGCCATCCATATACAAAAGAAATAAGTTAGGTTCTTCCATAAATAATTACTTGTGAATTATTCACCCACACATAAAAATTAACTGAATTATAAAAAATTAGTTAAATTGTTCTAGAAAAAATGTACATAACGTTGACAATCTGAATATAAAAAATATGATAGGATAGAAGCATAAGAGGTTTTTGGTTGTTTTTTTTTTATTTTTTTTAATTTGGGTTAAACAAAATTAGATTATACTTTAGTTCTTGGATATGAGAAAACCTGTGGTTATAATTATAACTGTGTTATGCTATCATGTTATCTGAAGCCATCCTAAAGGGAAAAAACCTCACCACAATATGCTTATACTAGCTTTAAATATCTTCTTTAATAAACTCTTTAAAAGCAATCAGAAAAAAGATGTTATCAAGCTAAAATATGTCACATTTACATTTTATCATAAGCACTGGCACTCACTAAGCAGTGATAATCTTTCATCTGAGCTCATCTTACAACCTGTGTGATAAAGTCTTTCAATATCTCAGCCAAAACAAAAATATTCTATGACATGTTTCTTTTTAAAAAACCAAAATGTTAGATTTAGTGTGTTTATAATGGACATGTCTGGGGAACTATTAGCACCCAACATTTTATATTATAACCAAATAACATTTTATTATAAATTCTGAAAAAAGTATACTTTCATTTCAATGTACCAGAGGTCTAAAAAATTAATTGAAATGAATCTTTGGGGTATGTTATTTTCTCATACACCATCTGTCAGTGATGTTATTGGTTCACTGTTCTTCAGATTTATATTCCTTTAAGTTAGAGTAAATTTAAAGTTTATATATTTCTGAATAATAATTTGATTCTAAATTACCCCAATTACTAAACTACCTTTATATAATTATAATCATATTTCTTTTTCTTCTTATGTTTTTGTTTGCCATTTAGAGTTCTATGACACATTGTGGGTTTATTTGTTTTGAGTTTGTTGGGATTTTTTAAATTATTATTTATTTTTAAAAATAAAAGTTTGGTTTACCTGAATATTTTACACACTATGTTTCTAGTTGGAATATCCAGATTTTTTAATTCAGCATTGCTTCTCTTTTAGTAATCTGTTTTCACATGGTGTTATACTTTCAGTAGTCTTTACATAACAATGAATTCCAAAAATTTTGAGCAGGGATGGATTGAAACTGATGATAACTTGCTAAAAAATAGTTTTAGTTAGAAGTTAAGATGGAAGGTTGAGTGGAAAAGAAACATTAAGCAAAGAAAACTTCAGACACAATCTACTTAACTTCTGCTGATTTAAATAGTTAACCTTATACAATAGTCATTAGAAACAACAGCTTTTTACATGTATTTACATATTTTAATAGACTGCATTTGTACATTTGGTTTGGTGCCTGTTGTGGGATAATCCCAGTAGGCAACTAAGCACCCCATAGCCACTCACTCCCATCAAGTGGCATGGTGGTGTGAATCATAAGGGTAAAAGTGAGAAAACTCAAATACTGAGATAATGACAGTTTTATAGAGAAATCTAAAACTGCATGCTCAAGCAAAACGAAATAAGGAATACATTCATAACTGCCCATCATCAGGCAGGTGTTCAGCCATCTCCAGGAAAGCAGGGCTCCATCACATGTAATGGTTACTTGGGAAGACAAACACAATAACTGTGAATATCTCCACTACCTCCTTCTTTTCCACAGCCTTTATTGTAGAGTACAATATTATACAGCATGGGATATCCCTTTGGTCAGTTGTCACCTGTCTAAGCTGTGTCCTCTCGCAACTTTTTTCCTGCACCCCTAGTCTTCTCTCTGGTTTTGACCCTGGGTAAACACTGTTCAGCAATATCTAAAACATTGTTTGTCAACAGAGAGGTTCTTGTGGGTGAAGTGGTGATTGGTGGCTGCCTTAACCACAGCAACCATGAAGCACTCAAGTTCAAATTCTACGGTAACAGGAGGAAAACTATCAGCAAGACCTCAACTCTAGATATGGAGAGAGTGGAGTTCAGGTTGCTCAGGGAACTACTTAGTAAGGTCCCCTGGGAAAAAGCTTTTGAAGGTGCTGGAGTCCACCAGTGCTGGTCACTTTTTAAGTAGCACCTCCTAAGAGCACAGGAGCAGGAAATCCCAGAATGACAGAAGTCAAGCAGGTGAGGCAGAAGGCCGCCTTGGCTGAGCAGGGATCTTCTAGAATTAAGGCAGAAAAATAAAGTGTATGGTCAGTTGAAGCAAGGTCAGACAACATGGGAGGACTACAGAGATGCCGTTTGCCACTGCAGGGAGGAAATTCATGAAGCTAGAGCTCAATTAGCGTTAAAGCTGGCTAGTATTGCGAAAGACAATAAGCTGGCAAATGTTGGCCCAATCTTCAAGAAGGGCAACAGGGAAGACCCCAGAAATGACAGGCCTGTAAGTCTCACTTCTGTGCCTGGCAAAATTATTAAGATTATTCTGGGAGTTACCTGGAAGACAAACACAGTCATTGGTTCCAGCCAACATGGGTTTATGCTGGAGGAAAGTCCTGCTTGGCAAACCTAATTACTTTTTATGATAAGGTTACCCACCTAGATAACCAAGGGAAGCCAGTTGATATAATATTTTTGGACTCCAGTAAAGCCTTCGATACTGTCTCTCACAGTACCCTCCTGGACAAAACGTCCTGCATACAGATGAATAAACACACACTGCCATGGATAAGCAATTGGCTGACGGGTCAGGCTCAAAGGGTTCTAGTCAATGGGGTTACATCAGACTGGTGACTGCTCACTAGTGGGGTCCCACAGGGATCCATCTTGGGGCCGGTGCTCTTTAAGGTCTTCATCAATGACTTGGATATAGGCCTTGAAGGACTGCTAACAAAGTTTGCTGATGACACCAAACTGGGAGGACCTGTGGACACTCTTGAGGGCAAAGAGACCCTGCAGAGAGATCTAGATAAATTAGAGAGCTGGGCAATCACCAACTGTATGAATTTTAATAAGGGAAAGTGACAGATTTTACACCTGGGATGCATCAACCCTGGACACATACAAACTGGGGAATGAGAGGCTGGAGAGAAGCCCTGAAGAGAGGGACCTGGGGGTTCTGGTGGATAGCAAGTCGAACATGAGCCAACAGTGTGCCCTGGGACCCAAGAGGGCCAACCATGTCCTGGGGTGCATCAAGCACTGCACTGCAAGCTGTTGAGGGAGGTGATTGTCCTGCTCTACTCTGCACTGGTGTGGTCTCACCTTGAGTACTGTGTGCAGTTTTGGGTGCCACAGTATGACAAGGATATAAAACTACTGTCGAGTGTCCAGAGGAGGCCCACTAAATTGGTGAAGGGTTTAGAGGGGAAGCTGTATGAGGAGAGAATGAAGTCACTTTGTTTGTTCAGCCTAGAGAGGAGGAGACTGAGAGGAGATCTCATTGCGGTCTATAACTTCATCACAAGGGGAAGAGAAGGGCACAGGAGCCCATACAGGAGCAGATTTTCTGGCAGGAACTGTGTCCTATGGGGGAATCCTTGCTGACCAATTATTGAAGAACTGCGGCCCATGGGAAAGACCCACATTGGAGCAGTTAATGAAGGATGATGTCCTGTGGGAGGTACCCCATACTGGATCAGGGGAAGAATGTGAGGAGGAAGGAGTGGCAGAGATGAAACATTATAAACTGATTGCAACTCCATTTTCCATCCCCCTGCACTGCTTGAGGCAGTGGATAGGTAGAAGACTTGGGAGTGAAGTTGAACCTGGGAAGAAGCATGGCAGGGAAAAGTGGTTCTAAGGGTTGGTTTTTTTTATTTCTCACTGTCCTACTCTGTTACAAATAATTGCCAATAAATTAAACTAATTCCCCTAAGTCAAATCTGTTTTGCCCCAGATAGTAAATGGTGAATGAACTTCCTGTCTTTACCTCAGCTCATGAGATTTCCCATTGTACTTTTTCCCCATGTCCTATTGAGGGAAGCGGGAGTGAAAAAGGGTGGCTTGGTGGGTACCTGGTGGCCAGTCAAGGTCAACCCATCATATGCACACTGAAAATTTATACAGTTCTTATCTCTGATTAGCAACTTAGAGATTTCCTGGTCACAGATATAGAGATAAAAACACAAGAATGCTGTTAATCTGTGCTAAATAAAAAGGCCTCTACATGTATAACTAACAGGATGAGTAGCAAAGATGCCTGTAAGAACATTCTTACATAAGTCACTTAATTTATACAGATGTTCTGACTTTGAATAGCTGGCTGTGTGTGCATAGTCAATCCCAAACAGCCAGATTTCAGACTGCTCTTGATTTGATCTTTCCTTTTCCCTACACATTTCTACCTCTCCTCTAAAAATCTGTTTCTCTCCCCAGTAGTCTCATATGCTCCAGATGTACCTGCTTTGGCAGGGGTGTTGGACTAGATGATCTCCAGAGGTCCCTTCCAATTCCTGCCATTCTGTGATCTGCAGAGCTGGATATTAGATGCCCTCAGTTCTTCCACCAGATTTCATGCAACTCTACCAGGAACTTCTGTTGAGGGAATCACCAGCTGTCTTTATATTCCCATCTGACAATAAATAGAAATCTTGCCAACAACGGGCATTCCAATTGCAGTCATATAGGTGGTGGTGATGTTTCTGAACTTCCAAGGAAGACAATAAAAAATATAATATAATGCTCACTAAGGAATATTAATAGTTTTCTTATATAGCACGTACAGAAACTGACATAAATGAGTAAGATGAACCCTTTCCGGAGAGTTTGCTGCCTGTTTGCTGCCTCACAAATACATATGTAGCAGTGTAAAAATGCATCATCTTCAGTTAAAACAGATGCTGTCTCCACTAATGATAAACACAATACTGTATTTGTCAGACATTGTATTAAATCTGCTTTAGCTTAATTCAGTACTTCAGTTCCTCAAGATCTATCAGGAGGAATATTTCATGAACAAGTTCTAGAGAAATTGTTTGAAGAAATTGATTCTTATTGTTAAAAAATAAGGTATTTCCTTTTTGCCACCTTTGATTGTGACTAGATGCCCATAAAGATTGTCTCCTCAGTTATGCTTAACTGTTTAGTTCATGTTCCAAGAATTACACAAAGCACATTTTATCTCCTTGGGTCTCAGGAATCTCAGTTATGTCTTAAATCATCAGTAAAAGTAAGCAAAAAAACAAATTGATTTTAATATGCATTATCAAGTGCACTAACAAATTAAGTAATTTATACAAAGATAATGCAAAAAAAAAACCCAAAATAAAACAAATAAAATTAGAATAAGTTAGAAAGTGAAGGCAAAAAGCTTTTAAATCCATGCAACAGTAAGGCATAACACAAAAAATCAAGATGGAAAAAACCTGCTACATTTACCTTAGATATCACTTGCATAAGGAAGAACAGGCATTTTCTCATAGGAGTGAAGTCAGGTAGTGATTGTTTTCTAGACTTTTCTTCTAAGTATATATTGTTACTTTTAATGGGAAAGGCAATCAAAGTCTACTCAAAGTCTTTGAAGAGAGATTCCCTGTCTTCATCTTCTCTGATTGTTTACTGTCAACTTTTAAATATGGATGTAGCATTCTGAAAAATTTGATTAGCAGTAGGAATACAATTTATTTTTATTTTGGCTCATTTGGAAACCAAATCAGCCCAAAGAGTACCACAACTGAGCAAAAGCAGAGACATATGAGAAGTCAATTGATGAATTTGAATAGTAAAACTAGTAATAAAACAAAAGAAAAATGCATAACAAATGGTCAACCTTTGTTGAATTTTTATTTTCACTGGAGGGCATAGGACATACTGGACAAATGCCTATCACTATTGATTTTGTCAGCATCTCCTCTGGTATCTCATTCTGGTGTCAAAGCTCTGTTCTTGTCTCTGCTCCACTGAGTATCCAGTATAGCACACTGGAGTCACTTTCTACAGATAGCAGACAGACAGGTAGCCATCAGATGCTCTTTCTTTCCAATGGCCATCTGGCTTCTCTGTTTTCAGACTCTGAAAAACATTTAACCTTATATTTTTCTGCAGGAAACAGAGAGTGTAATTAGGAAGCCATGGGGACTATATTTCTCAAGAAGAACATGGCATGGAGAAAACATAAGGATAGAAAATGATACACAAGACAAGAGGGGTAAAAATATGAAAGACAAAATGATGCTCCAAATAGGAATGGGGCCCAAGATGTCATGGGAACAGCAATATAATATTTCTTTACATATTGATTTCTTCTCTGTTACTGAACAAATATAACACAGATATCAGCCAAGATTCCAGATATAAAATCATAAAATCATAGAATCATAGAATGTTTTGGGTTGGAAGGGAACTTTAAAAGTCCTTACGTTTTTTACATAATACATGTAAAACATTTGAAAGACAACAATGCCTACAGGCAGAAAAAAAAAGAAAAAAAAATCACAAACATTTTTGCTGTCCAGTACTCGCTCTTTTTCTTCTGTATGAGCTACACTGATTCACTGCTATCTATGCCCAATTTCATGGTTCATTGTCCTTGCTAAAATAAGACTAATTCCAACTTCATTGTCCTATACAAAAGATCAGTCTATCTTTCCAAAGATAACAAATGGCCATTAGCCCTTACTGTGAGTACAAACACTAAAGATACTGGCACGTACATTGTTGGGGAGCAATTAAAATCTGTTACAGTCATCGTCTAAAAGGCCAGCCAGTAGCTGCTAAATGTATATTTACTATCACTGTCAATCTTAAGCAGATGATGAGTAGACTTAGTCTAAAAGTAAGCCAATATTATTTTAGTTTATCCTCTCTGTTTCTATTCTACTACCACCTCTTCTGCTACATAGTACATATTTTGGGACAGAGACAATGGTTGATGTATGAAGAGTGTAACATTTGATTGTCTTAGACTAGTTCACCAAGGCGTAACCGTTATTATCATCTTGGAACAGAACAGTGTCAGGGATAGTGTGTCTGAAAGAGATTCAGATATACCAGGAAGAATTGAGGTTCTTTCACTGTTTTAAAAAATAAAAGAAAATGGAAAGACTACTGTTGCCTGGGAAATCCTTTTTTTCCTTTCTCATTCTTAAAAGACACAGACAGACTGAATTACAGAATGAAAGAAAGGTTGGAAAGAAGAAATGAGAGTAGTATCACCACAGTGTGAACATCAGAGGTACAGGAACCTGTTTCCACATATATAGGTTCTTTCAATGAATAATCTGTTATTTTCTGTTCAATTTGTACAGGAATTTCTAACATAACCAATCCACTTTTGGATGATATTCTGGTAGCTTTCTGTATCCTAGAACAATTCTCAAACAGTAGAGGATAATATCATGTCTCCCACCTTCTCATCTGTCATCTAATATAATTAAATAACTTTGTGTGCAATGGACAAAATAAGTAACATAATGCTTAAAATATTACTCTTCTGCTTTCTTCTTTGTAAGGTCAGAGTTGTTTTTCTATAGAGAGAAAGAAAAAAAATTCTTATTGGTAAAAATGGGAGAGTGTTTAAACAATATCAGATTCTTACACTGAGGTACAATTTTTTGTCATTGTACCCTATATATTGCTTTCAAATATTTAGCGTGCTAAGATTCCACAAAGTTGCCCCACCTCAAAATTATCTAGAAAATATAGAATAATAAGGAGATTGCTTCTTCATGGATTCTAAAGAAAACAAAATTACAATTTTTTAAAAATCAGTGATGCTGGACATTGTCACTTGGCAACAATCTCTACACATAAAATGCATTGGTTTAGTAGAATCTTTATAAATGAAAGGCTCCTGATCCTTGGGTCTAGATAGGGTTTTTTTCTGATAGGTTTGTCTTGGTTTTGTTAGGATAGAGTTAATTTTCTTCTTAGTAGCTAGAATAGCTGTGTTTTAGGTCCAGTATGGGATTTGTTATAAAAATGTTAAAAAAGTACTAATGTTATTAGCTGCTGCTTGAGCTCAAGACCATTATGTTTGGCTGGTTCACAGCTGCATTGTGACTGGGAGTGAGAAGCGCAGTGAATAGCAAAACCCAAAACTGGCATTTGGATGTGCCAATGAAATATTCCATATCATATCACTTCATGTCAGTATGTTAACCAGGGTTGACTGGAAGATGGGGGTATTCTCTCAGGGATTGCTCAGGATTGCTCTTCCAGGATTGCAGTTTGGGTTTGGGACTGTCTCTGCTCTGGGATCACTGGCTGGGGACAAACTGGGCATCGGTTGGCAAGTGGTGAGCAACTCCACTATGCTTCACTCATTTGTATATTCTGTTATTGCTGTTGTTATGATTTTATTTCAATTAGTTTTGGTTTTTGGTTTTTGGTGGGGTTTTGTTTTGTTTTGTTTTGTTTTGTTTTTATCTCAGCTCACAAATTTTCTCACTTTTACCTTTCCAATTGTCTCCCCTACTCCCCGGGGGCGGGGTGGGGGGAGAGTGAGAGAGGGACTGTGCTTGGCTGCAGGCCACAGGGGTGAATCCACCATAACCATCAATAAAATAACATTTAAAATTTAAACTATTTTCATCTTTGGTTTCCATTTTGTGGTCTTAAAAGGAAAGACACATGCCAATCCATAAGCTGGAGTGGCTGAACATGAAAGTACAAGAGTAAAGTTTTTCTCTTGCTGTTATTTTCACAATGTAATACACACAGTCCTACTGAAATAATTACATCACTAAAAGAGGTGAGCTGCAGGTATTCTTCAGTCTATTAACATTTTGGCTTGATGTTTCAGGTAGAGGCACCACTGTTCACAGATAGGATTTTTTAATAAAGAAATAAAAATTTCTCTAGTTTTAACATTTCTATACTGGGTGGTAGTGCATGTTAACTACTGACCTGCCTAGGCAGTGACACAAGTTTCCAAACACATGTAAATCACACCGATCTGGACAAGGGGAAGAAATGGCTATGTTCTTTGTGGGTAAGGTAAAGGATAATTTAATTTGCCTTATAGAAGTTTTTATTTAGAACTTCTATTCACTCTCTGGAAGGACTGGTAACTTGCAGAGAAGGCTGGGTGAGGAATCACTAGAACAGGATGCTTTTTAAGAACAGATTAGACAAATATCAGGTAGGGATTTCTAGCATATGCTTCTGAATAAAGACAAAGAATTATTAAAAACACTTTAAGATCAGATGATCAATCAACTGTCGCCTGAAATACTTTGTACAAGTTTGATTGTACACAGAACATGCATAAAGAAGATCTACTGGGAAGATATAGGGAATAGAGTATTTCATTTAAGAAGAGAAGTTACAGTATCTTTGCTTATCTGTTGCAATAAACAAATGCTGAGATGGGATAAATCATCTCTACAAAGACAGGCCAGGTATATATCTTTCTCACTAGGTAAGAGAAAGTTAAGGGAGAATCTCATGTACAAGTTTCCACTGTACCAAACCCTACTGACATTACACCACCCACATTAAATTTCTTCCTGATCAAGATTACAGTCACTGTAGCCCTCTGTTGTTTCCCACTCAAATCTACTGCTATACAGAATACTTCTGATGCACCCACAAGTGTTACACAGTTAATGAATTTCAAAGTAATGCTTACTAACTGCCAGATTTAGCTCTATTTGCCAGTAGACTATTTTAGAATCATATTGTAGCCAAGTAAAACTGACTCCTATGGCTGTATAAATTTTACTTTTTTTCAGTAACACAAAACTTACTTTGTGCCTATGATGTACCAAAGTACAACTAGGCTCAACTTTAAGCTGGAGCTATCTTGTATAATCTTTAAGTATAAGCGATTAATGTAATTTAGTTTAATGCTAACACAATGCTCTGTAAAATGCTGTTGTCTAATGAGATTTACAGTTCATTGAGCTCATTGGTCCATGGGTCATTGACAGTAAAACAATTTACATCTACCATGATTGTGTTTGGATACATATTTATATCCAACAGTTTGTTGTTACAATTATATAAAAAAATTAAGATTATCCTTACTTTAAAGCAGTCTATGTTAAGGAAATTCATTTTAAAGGTAAAGTGATATCCTTTTCAGAATCTCACAGCAGGAACCTGTTATTATCCAACACTGCACTGCTCCACAAAAAATGAAATCTCTCTTTTAATCAATACTTTGTTCATTGACTAAACAGAACTTAACATTGAATGGACTACTGTTAAAAACCCTCCATGATGGGTTTTTATTTTATGGGAATGGCCTCTCACGTATATTGAAGCAACTCCATGGAAGTCTAAAGTCTACTGATTCTCATTGGTTCCTAAAAGCCCTTCTATAAGCCAAATTAATACACTAGAATAGTAGAATCTGTATATGCATCAGTGCTATATTTCTAGTTGCAAAAGACATCCGTGTAAGGAAAACTTTAAATATTTAATTTATTTGATAGGATTTTATACACTACATAAACTAAAACTACTAGTTAATATACAGTTACATACAAAAAATTACCCCAAATTTCAATAAGGTAGAGAAACAGAAAAAAACTGTCTTCAAAGACCAATCCAGAGAAATTGTAATGGCCATAGCAAGTGAAAATCACTTAGTCATGTAGAAAGAAATTATAAGGTTATCTCAATCATATTTTTTTTTTCAATTTCACCATCTATTTTATGAATCAATAATGCTCTGCTCTACTGATAGAGATAAGTCTAGTTTACCAACTGTCAAATCACAGCACAAAAAATACTTTAATCTCAAAAGCTATTTTTTCAAAGTTTGGAGAGGTAACAAAAGATAAAACTTTTATTACAGTGACTCAGTACAAATGGAATTGGAAGGATAAACCTGGCCATCCTATTCATCTCCACAAAAATAACTTACCTACAGAACTGCCTCACAATTGTAACCACAGAATTAATACAGAAAATTTGTTGTTTTAAATAAAGATAAAATTGCTTCTTCTTTCTCTAGCTGAATAATAGTCTTAGGGAAGTTATATATCTTCATAATTAAAAAATGTGGGACTTGAATTCAGCCGTCCTAAATTTAGCTATTCCATTTAGATATTTAAGTGAAATCTATAATCGTACCAGGGATGAGTTTGGTACACATCCTTAGGTATATCTGGAAACTGAAAGTAGATGAGTTTTACTTTCTTCTGTCTGTGCTTTACTAATTTTTATATGTAAACTTACATAACTCATATAACTAATGAAAAATTTAAATATAGATTAAATGTATATATACTACTACAGCCTCTTTTTTTCACCTCTTTTTCCTGAGTCAAAATGATGAAGAACAGTTGTCATGCCAATTCCATGAAAAACTGTAAAAGCTGAAACTACAAAATCGTATTCTTTTTAGAATTTTTAGAATTTTTGAGTCCTCAAAATTTAGTGGAAATTACTCAAAATTCATAGATTCATTCATGGAATTTACCCTGGAAAAGGGCCATGGAAAATGTCTGTGGTTCTCTACTACTGCACTCATCCTGTACTGGGGAATGAAAATGACAATATAATTTGCCAAAATTTCAACGTCTTAAGCTTTCTCCCATACATTAATTTCCTCGTGCATGTCCCCATCATAATTTAAAGGCATAGTCCCATTTCCAATATTGCAGCTTTGTATCAGTCTGTCCCTCCTAGGTGGTTTCAGAAAAGTTAATGCTCTGACTGGATCCTGAGCCACCTTTTCTCTAGCTCATCATTTGTTTTCAATCCTACACCTGATTATTTACACGCAGATATCTAACTGCGGGACAAAGCTGGATCGTTACCATTACAACTCCCAGTAGGAGGTTTAAGCATCTCATCATATCTGTCTCCACACCATCTATGTAGCAGTCCAAAAAAGAATTTTGACCAACCTCCAATGTTAAAAAAAAAAAAAAAAGTCTGGCAGAAAATTAAAATTTCAATTTCTTGTTCCTTCTCCTGAGCTTTATAGATAAAAATAGTATCAGCATTCTTCACTGACGCCCTCTTTTCAAAGGCATATTCTTACAGAGAAAATTCCTCTCTAAGCTAAAACTTGTCTCAGAGGTTTCCAGTCCAAACAGGAATTTATTCTTTAAAATCTAAACTATCACTAGATATTAGAAGTGAGTCTACCGCTGCTTTCTTTTTTAATGGTCAATATCCACATAACAAAAAGAAATATGTGTTTCAATAAACTCCATACATGCTAGACCTTATTCTATGCTCTTCCAGTATTATAAAATCAGTTTTAATAACAATAATTAGCTAAAGCTGACATAGTGTCCAGTTAAGTACATATCACTAATCAACAGTTTAGAATTCTTTTTCTCTTGTCCTCATATAACATTTCTTCTGATTTTAATAAATACTGTTTTGATCACAGTACATTAGACCAAAACACAATTCCTGCTACCAACAGGATACCTTTAGTTTTATGATTGAACATACTGCATTTCTCTAAGTGAGCACTAGCCTGTGTTGTCATACAATGTTTTTCACTCACATTAATTCAGGGGTTGAAGTGTAGCATTTACGCTTCCTGTTGTCTGCCAGTCAAATGTTCCTGGACTAGACAGTAAGACTCTTGCACAGGTAAATATTTTCTCTTGACTTCATTCATACTACCTGAATCTTTCACAACTCACCAATAATGACAGTTTTCACAGTCTAACACTATTGAAGGATTTTAAAGTTTACCTATTTTCATGGTTCCAGAAAACATATCATTATACTTGATTCAGCCCATTCCCTAAAAAGAGGGAAAAAAGTTCATTCATAATCCATCACAAAAACTTAGTTAAGTGGAATTATTGCAGCGTAAACTCTACTAGGCACACAAGTATCAAAGAAAAAGATAGGCATATTGACAAACCATATTCATACTTTATTTAACGGTGAAAAATTTGATAACTCATAGTGGTTAATAATATTAGTACATTTAAATCTATGAATGTATTATGAATTGTATTTTTCTCAAGCACAGTGGAGTTTCCTTAAGTAAAAAAATCTATCTTGTTTGTTTTTTCCTTTTCTTTTGTATTTTTTCTTTGTTAATGTTAAGGTCTTAAGATTCTGATCATCAACAACCATTTGCAGAATCAGTACCTTACTATAATCCTCCTTGGTTTTCTCTCATTTTAAAATATACTTATATTTGCTTTGAAAGTAGGTCAAGAATACAATTAAACATTGCAATGAAAGCTGAAGCTGCATGAAGTAATCTTCAAATTTTATCAATTTTGTACCATTTGCTCCTGTAAAAGTATAAAAAAATATATATTTATTTGTAATTTATATATAAAATAACATAAATCTATAATTTATATATAAAATATTTGTAATTTATATGGATCTATAGTGATCTATATATTTCTATTATAAAAAATAATTAAAATATTAAAATATCTTTCATATTGGTCTTCTGTAAGATCTATATAATTTGAAAACTAGTGTCATTACTTCTCTATTGTAAAATAGAGATATACACAAAGAAAAATATGATTGGCTTGTACATATTTTAAATTATAAGGTGGGTGATATTATCCCATTTCTCATCACATGTTTAAAAATTCAGCACTGGATTACACAATCCTAGCTAACAAAAGACTGAGTTAAGCAAGGAACATTTTGTGCCTAATAAGTAATTTAAAACATAACATCTGGTTGTTCTACAAATTATCACCATATTCACCATTTCCTCTGTGTGAAATAATTGAAGATTTCCTTACTAAACTACCCAATGCTATAATTTGGCTATTACTTGTCATTTGGACTTAGATCTGGTTTGTAATAGACAGAACTAGCCCAATTCAATTAAAGGATTTTTAATAATTAATGTGATCCGAAGATTTGGTTGTTGTTTTTTGTTTTCTTTTTTTTTCATTTTTTTTACTCAGATGAAAGAAAATAAGAATTTTTTCATATCACCTAAAAAATCTAATACATTTTAAGTAACTTATAGTGAGTAATGTGGAAGTCTTATCTTTTGACCTGAAAGTGGGTAAAATTCACTAATGTTACTTTATACATACGGAGATTGTGACACAAAGTGAAGTGACTCATATAGAAAATGCACTTTAAAAATAGAAATCACATTCCCACTCCTACTTACTGTATCACAAGGGACTTGTCCTAAATAACATCAAAATATTCAGTCAGTAGATTTCTCTTAACATGATTTAAATGATAATGATACATATATTTAAATTATGATGGGCAGCTAAATTTTAAATCAAAAATCAAACCACAGAAATCAACAGAAAAGAAGTGCAGGTGTGTTTTCCATTCACACGTCACAGGAAGGACACAAGACCCTCTAAAACCATTGAACTTTTTTGTTGTTTTTTTTGGTTTGGTTTTTTTTTTTCCACATCTGCTTCAGCGCAGCCAAAATTATGGAGTGTGGTAACATATGGAATTACGGTGGAAAGACTGAGGTTAAGATTTTCTGAGTTTTTGTTATGACATAGTTTTGCATTGGAAGAGTGAGCACTGACACAGCAACCTGACAGCTGAGGTTCCTTTCCCATGTATCCTTTGTATTGTACTTTTTCATTACAGAGGGTATTCATTTTGGTTATATCAAGACTGACACTGACCAAGTACAGTTTTCTGACCTCTTAATTATCCTCTCCATCTTTCTGCTGTTACCAGTTTCTTTTCTTAAGTGTATGTTAGAAGTGTTTTGCTCAACTTAGCTTTAAAAAGCTCAAATATAAGATGCGTGCCACCTGTCCAGATAGGATATTTTACAGTCTACCCTGTCTTCTGGAATGTTTCCTTATAGTCAGTCTACTCTCATTTGTTCAAAACTGTCCATTTTAACCCTAAACAATCTCTTCTCTTTACTACTGTCATGTTTATACCCTTCAATTATATGCCAGTCTTGCTTCATTTATTATACTGAGGTTTCAAAATGAAGGTGTGATACAATAAAATTGCCCCCTATTCTGAAACTCCTCTGTGAACAATAAGTAACTCTAAGGCACAACAAAAATATTAACGGATTATTTCTTAACAACACTCTTGAAGGTTCATCAATAACTATTATCATGGTTATTTTATCAAAAGAAAAGCTAAGACAGTGAGGGTCAGATACTTATTGAGTTCATTGAACAGAATCGTTTGCAACTTTGGGGGATGTGAATAAGACCAGAATCTGGCCCCAGGATCTTGAGTTACTGGCTCGAAGCAATCAGTGACATAGACAATTTGGAGATACTTATTCTCCAGCTAATTCACAGTGCATTTTATCATGCTGCCTCCAAAATGACTAACCAGCAAGAAAACAATTTTCAAAAAGCAGGAAGAATTAGGAAAAGGAGACATCAACAACCAGTATTGTTGCCAAAATATTTGCAAAAACAGTCTCTGTTGGAAAATTTACTGACCCTTCCAAAAAAATGTGATGTCCTGGGTTTGGTTAGGATAGGGTTAATTGTTCTCAGGGAACTGGGAGGGGGGAATAGCCAGGTGAGGGGTTCCATAGCGTAAGGGCATTCCATACCACGTGAGGTCATGCTCAGGATTTAAACAGGGATGTTCCGGAAGGAGGGAACTGCTGGGTGTCATAGTTTGTGGGCAGGTCCCACGGTAGGTTGTTTTTCATTCTACTTTTTCTTTTACGTGTTATACTCTTTCATTAGTACTGTTGTTGTTGTTTGATGTTGTTTCTCCCTTACTATTCCAGTAAACTACTCGTGTCTCAACCTGTGAGTCCCATTCATTTATATTTTCCTGTCCCCATACCACCAGAGGGTGGGTCTGGGGAGGGCAGCGACCCTTCCTGATTAAACCACGTCATCTGAGATTTCTAAAATTGAGCATGTTGAGAGGGTTTGTTAGTTTCTTTTTCCTTTTTTGTTCTTATATTTGTATCTGCTTAGTAACCCTCTGATATTGGTCTCAGTGGCCAGAAAATCAAGGGAGGCGGTCTTTCATCTCTACTAGCACTGGTGAGACACATCTGGAGTGCTGGGTCCAGATCTGGACTTCCCAGTACAAAGGAAAGATGGAGATACTGGAGTTGGTCCAGCAAAGAACCTCAAAGATGATACGGAGCAGGCTGAGTGAGCTGGGATTTTTAACCTGGAGAATCATTGAATCATTTAAGATAGTAAAAGACTTCAAGATCATCAAGTCCAACCATAAACCTAACACTGCCAAGTCCATCACTAAACCATAACCCTAAGTGCCACATCTACACGTCTTTTAAATAAGTCCAGGGATGATGACTCCACCACTTGCCTGGGATGCCTGTTCCAATGCTTGACAACCCTTTCAGTGAAGAAATTTTTCCTAATATCCAATCTAAACTTCTCCTGGTGTACATTAGGGCTGTTTCCTCTTGTCCTATCAGCCTTTTCCTCATCTACCAAATGTGTCATTGTAAAGAGAAGGATTGGAGGGAGTCCCATAAAACAGAATCATAGAATAGTTTGGGTTGGAAGGTCCCTTTAAAGATCATCCAGTTCAACGCCCTTGCAGTGAGCAGGGACATCTTCAACTAGATCATGATGCTCAGTGTGTGTAAATATGTGATAGAAGGTGGTTAAAAAGGTAGATCCAGACTCTCTCCCGTGGTGTCCAGTGAGTGTCAGGACAAGACATAATGAACATGTACTGAAATACAGATGATTACATTTAAGTGTAAGAAGAAGAAAACACTGTGAAGGTGATCAAAGACAGGAATGGATTGCTCAAACAGGTTGTGGAGTCTTCATCTGTGGAGACATGGTGTGTTAAGTTTGTGTGGTGGGGTATTGGCAGCAGGGGAGGGGCTACAGTGGTGGCTCCTGTGAGAAGCTACTAGAAGCTTCCCCAGCTCCAGTTTGCACCTGCCTCCAGCCAAGGCTGAGCCAGTCAGTGGCAATGGTAGTACATCTATGATAACATGTTTAAGAAGAGGAAAAAGTAACTGGACACAAAAAACCTGCAACAGAGAGAGGAGTGAGATGTGAGAGAAACAACTATGCAAACACTCAGGTCAGTAGAGTAGGAGGGGGAGGAGGTGTGCCAGAGTAGAGATTCCCCTGCAGCTTGTGATGACAAAGCAGGCTCAACTCCTGCAGCCCAGGAAAGTTAAAGGAGGAGCAGAGATCCACGTGCAGGCTGTTGAGGACCCCACATCAGAGCAGAAGGATGCGCCTGACGAAGGCCATGACTCCTTTTGAAGCACATGCTGGGGCAATCTGTTCCTGAAAGACTGCAGCCCTCAGGAGGGACCCATGCTGGAGAAAGGAGCAGCAGAAACAGCATGTGATAAACTGACTGCAACCCCCATTCCCCATCCCCCTGTGCAGCAGTGTGGGAGGAGGTAGGGAAATCAGGAAGAGAGTTGAGCACAGGAAGAAGGGAGGCCTGGGGGAAAGGTGTTTTAAGATGTGGATTTATGTCTTATTATCTTATTCTGATAGATTGGTAACAAATTAAATTGATCTTTTTTTCTTGCCCCAAAGTCGAGTCTGTTTTGCCCATAACCATAATTGGTAAGAGCTCTTTCCCTGTCCTTGTCTTGATCCACGAGTCTTTTGTTGTATTTTCTCCTCCCCACGCCACCAGAGTGGGAAGGAGTGAGTGCATGGCTGTGTGTTTCTAGATGTTGGCTGGAAATAAACCATTACATATGGTCCTGAGCAACCTGCAGTAGCTGACCCTGCCTGAGCAAGGATGTTGAACTAGACAATATCCAGAAATGTCTTCCAACCTCAGAGGTTCTGTGATTTTTCTTCCATTAATTGTCAGTCTCCAACAAACTTGTTAAACCTCCCAGCGAGAAGACAGCTTGACAACCCATTGCTTGAAGAATCACCTTCTTCTGTTTTGAGCCTATCTCCTCCTGGCTTCATCTAATGTCTTTTCAAACTTGTGTTGAAAAAAGCAATGGAAAATCAATCCCTTGCCCCCTTGCCCATATTTTCCATGCACAACTTGATCCTATAAATGTCTATCAAGCCCTTCTTTGTTCATATTTTCTTCACAATGAAGAATAATTTTTTTTTTTAGTTGGGGCTTAGTCATTCCTCACACAGGAGTAATTTCAAACATTTCCCTTATTTCTGGTTTTTGAAGCTTTCCATTCTAAGATACCTTTTTTGATGTTTAGGAATCCAGTATGTACATTCATATAGTGACCTAATTCTCTACACTATGATATAATAATTCTCTATTCCTTTAAATATTTTTTAACATTACAATAGTTTGCTACTAAATACTGAACAAATGTTCTTATGGAACAATTTATCTTAACCCTCAGATCTCAGATTGAGTTACAATGGTCAGCTTAGAACACAATTTTGTATGCAAAGAAATATGTTTATTTATGTATGTTATTTTACATTTTTTATAATGTTTCACTTATTAACTAATTTATTGCTCACCAATATTGTAAGAACTTTTCACAATTCTTCACAGACAGCTCTTTGTAGTGGTTTGGGTGGATTCACTCCTTTGTTTGCACCTTGCAGCCAAACACAGCCTGCTCTCTCACCCTCCCCCCACCTTACCCAGGGAGTAGGGAAGAGAATCGGAAGGAAAAGGGCAAGGAAACTCATGGGTTGAGATAAAAACTATTTACTAATTAAAATAAAATGATAATGATAACAACAATGATAACAGAATGTACAAATGACTGATGCACAGTGCAATTGCTCACCACCTGCTGAACAACGCCCAGCCTGTGCCAGCCAGTGATCCTGTTGCTGAGACAGTCCTGAAACCCAAACCCCAGAAGAATGAGCCCAAGCAATCCCCGAGAGAATACCCCCATCTCCCAGTCAACCCAGGTTAATACACTGACATGACGTGATATGATCTGGAATATTTCATTGGCACATCCAAATGTCAACTTTGGGTTTTGTTATTCACTGCACTTCTCCCTCCCAGTCCTAATGCAGCTATGAACCAGCCAAACACAATGGTCTTGAGCTCAAGCAGCAGCTAATAACATTAGTACTTTTTTAACATTTTTATAACAAATCCCATACTGGACCTAAAACACAGCTATTCTAGCTACTAAGAAGAAAATTAACTCAGGAGCTAATAACATTGGTACTTTTTTCAACGTTCTTCTCATTACAAATTCTACACTGAAACTAAAACACAGCTATTCTAACCACTAAGAGGAAAATTTACTCTATCCTAGCAAAACCAGGACACCCTTGTGCAAGAGGGATGACACATGGACTCCACACAATTCAATGTGAATCCCACTGGAGACATTTATCATTGATTACACAATCACTTATATACTCTTAAGCTGCTAACACACACATATATAAACAACTCCTCATTGGCTACTGTTCGCATGCCTGGTTACAATACTTGGTTAGATAATTCCACCTGTTCATGAGCCATTTTTTTACTTCTGACTAGTTACGAATTACAGCACACAAATCTCTTCCCTTATCTTGTCTCACATTCTTTGCTTGTCAGTCTGCTTTGTTTTATTTTTCATGCAAAGTCAGGAATCAATTCCTCAAGGCTGAAGCTGCCTGTACCTTTGGCTCTTAAAGGGCCAACATTCTTGTACTTACTATCATGAGTAACACAGTGTCACCAGAAAATTTGTTGTTTCACTGTTGTCAAAGGTGAAATCAGCATATATCACAATGATTGTTGTGGACCTCCCATGTGATCTCTCCATTATTAAAACTGATCATTAATCCATATGTTCTTTTTTCTGTCTTGTAACCATGCAAGGACCTTCATTCTCATCTAATACCTGCCAAAGATTTTATGGGTTTCTTGCCTAGGCAAAAGCCTTTTGGTAATCTAACAACATTTCAATGGGATTGAAACTATTCTCAAGCTTTTTGCCTGCTTGACAAAGTAAATGAGGCAAGACTTCATTTTCCAAAAGCCATGCTGTTTTCTTCCAGTGTTCTATATTTATGGACATAGTAACTACTTCTGCTCTTCATCTACCAATTTGACTAGAACACATTAGTTTTACAGACCTGTAGGTCGTTGCATGTCTCGTCAAACCTTTTCTCAGAGGAGCTGCATTTTTGTTTGTATAATACTTTTCTTACATATAAAGAAAGAAATATTCTTATCTCTATAACTGGAGCAAGCAAGCTGCAAAAGAGCTACAATTAAACAAAGCTTAATACATAACGTGAGATTATTAGATAAAGAGGAACCTTAATGGAGCCTTCAGGAGCCTCAGTGCAAAAACACTCTTTGAACCTTTGACTAGACAGAATCAAAATTACATTTAAGATTTTATCATACGTTCTACTTGAGAATTGTTTCACAAATATTTTGCAATATGCAAGGTATTACTAATCTAGATGTAAATTAATCATCTAATGTCTAAGTAAAACACAGATCATTGCTCTGGATCAATTTTGCTCTAGTCTTGTAAAAAGCAAAGCTGAGTTAATCTGCACTCTACAAGGAAGAAGGACAAAAAAGAGACTGGTGTGAGACACAGGGTAGGATAGGCTAAAAGTCCTCTGATTCATTAGAAAGAGATAGGACATAGAGTCTCCAGGAAGTGTTAACCTAAACATGTAATTAAATCTTGGAAGGTTAATTTTTTTTAAAAAAATGACAGAACAAGAATTGAGCTGTCTGGTAAGTTGCAGAACTTCTTTTTAATCCAAACGTGCATTTTGAACATTTACTTTTTGGTGGACTGTTTGATAATTCAAAAACTAACCTCTGTTAACATTCAAGTTTACATTGGTTAATCACTCTTACTACTGTTATGCACCAAGGTCCTTACCATGTTTCTTACTGTGTTAATATACAATAAGATGCACTTTGTCTCAAAGAGATGGTAGTATAAAGAAGAAGGACAGTATAAAGACAGGATAGGAAACTGAATCTCAATTTAATTAAGAGAGGAATTAACTTCCTATATCTTGAGCTAGATGTAAACAGCATTTACATATGATTCATCCCATTTAGCTTTAGTCCCCATGTAGTCATCTGACTTAAAGTAGTTGTTCAGAATCTGTGTCCTGCCAGTAAAGAAAAATCAAACTTATAGATCCCTACTTATCCCATTTTCTCCAGGTTATGTTCATCTGAAGCAACTGAGTGTTCACTACTATTGGCCTCTGGGTAATACTTGCTTGGTCATTTACTTTGGCAGGTAAGCTGGGTGTACCAGAACTGCCTTTCTATCGTACTTTTCTTTTTGTAGGAACCCAGGTTGCCCTTATAGAAGAAGAATATGAAATGGTTTATACATGTGCAAACCATTCCAAATATAGGATCAGGAAATGGTTACAGAGTACTCTTAGGTTTAGCTTGATAATACTCCAGATTTCAACAATTTAGATGCAATCACTGCAAATTTCAGCTTCAAACTCCTGTACTTCAGTATTTTCTTTTTTTTTTCAGAAAAGTCAGTCTTTTCTGTCCATAGCTTCTGAAAGTTACCATTTCACAATGAGACAATTTTTTAACACAAATTATCTGATTATCTCTTATATACTAATTGTTGTTTTGTTTTGTTTTGTTTTGTTTTGTTTTTTAAATCTCCCTGAACAGCTTAAGGGAAAGAGATATTTCCTGTTAGCTTGCTTATTAGTCATTAAAGTTCTAAGTGATGCTGGGAAAAGGTGCAAAAGTAGACATTTTCAGTTGGATAGACAAACTGAAATAAGCACACCAAAGCACCTACTTCTGGAAAGCAAAAATATGAAAAAAATATATCAGTTCGATGTAAACCCTTTTAATTGTCAGGAGAAATCTCATTTAATTTGCTCAAGGTAGCATTTAAAAATATCTCTTTTTTAAAATTAGGCCATTTTAAAAAGAAAATGTAAAAGTTATTTAATTATATTTAAATGTTTTTGCACTTCTTGAATGAAATACTATTTTGACTTGGAAAAAATAACTAAGTATTCATTAAGTAAGCTCATCCTTAGAAATAATGTTTTGGACATCACAATAGAGCTATTAATTAGAATAATAATACGTGCAGAAATAAAATAAATATTTCCATATACCTGAGGAAAAATTCACATTTCAGCTCACTATGAAGCCAGAGCAACTCAATTGACAGTAGATCAGAATTTGCTCTTAGTTTGGGCTTTTTCAACCCCTAGTGGCATTTTTTTATTTTTATTTTTAATTACAATTGTAATGAAAAATTTAATTCAGGAAAGTAATTATTTAGCTTGTTCCCTTGCCATCTGAATCGATCATCTGACAATGACTCAGTGTATTCATCGTAAGATGTCAAGCATGGGTAACGAAGCAGTTAGGAGCTCTCTGGCAACTACTGTGCCAGCATTGTTACTGAAATGTAGTCCAATCCTCTGATTACCGTTGTCTATATTAAGGCATTGAATTTATTCAGAGCCTCTGTCTTAGCTGCATCATCATCATTTTCAATACTACTACAAATGTTTCTTCTAAAAATCAAACTATAAAGCCTTACTTTGTCTACACGTCAAGAGAACCTCTTTGCCTCAAAGAACATACAGATAAAGGACAAAAAGAAAAATTAATGTACTCATGAGATACTGAGGCATATTCAGCTCCAACTTTTTCAGAATCACTCAGTCTTTTAATGAGCAAAATTGTTTGCAGATCATTTACACTTGTCTTTTTATTAAAATAAACTTTTCATTCTGCAGATATACTAAGCAAGGAAAGACAAAGGCAGGAGATATTTTTCTTGTAGCTTGAGTTATAGTTTGAGATGGCCTATGTAAGATAGATTCAGCAATGATTTCCTCTGAGCTGAGGATAGTACATAAAGGTAACCTTTTTATTTCCTAATCCTACTACCCTTTTGAATGTTGTTTTCTGTTGAAAGAGTTCTGAGGGACTTGTTACTTTTACAGAGGCTTTGTAGTTTAATGCCTATCAATCCTATATATATATATATATATATACACATCAATCCTATATATATATATATATATACATATAGCTATGTAACAGCATTTACTAAGATTCAAATTTTGTTTAGAACTTATAACCTCCAAAAATTGAGGAATTTTAAAATGAAGTCTGTACATTCTTATTAGCTGTATTATTTGAGGGGAAAATACCATTTGAAAGACAGAGAGAGACTATCTTTAATGTCTCATCTGAGTGGCATAACTGAGTTACCATTTTTTACATAATCTCTCGTGAATAGTGATGTATTAATTGTGTAAGTACTACAATGTAACAATCCTACATTAATACTGATTCTAATAATAATGGTTTTATTTTTATTTAATTATTTGTTTATCAAAGTATAAATGTATTTGATTTCATATTATGCATACGGTAATGTGTCTTATTTTGATTACAACTAGCATTCTATGCAGATGATCGAGATAGAGTATAAAACATATTCTTTTACTGGTTTAATTATCTCTTCTTCTCTGCATAATATAAACAAAATATTACTCTATTGGGTCCCTTTCATGCAACACCCTCACAGGTGATAAAAAAATATCTAATACAATTCCTCTTTGAGTTCAGTGACAAAATCTCATTGATTTCAATGAAGGCAAAAAAAAAGTATAAAATAATTTGTCTTTTGTCAAAAGTTTATAAATCTACTTCAAAATCCTATATGCGATAGTCTACTACCCTTCAAGAAAGCAGTGTTAGGAGTGATGGTTATCAGGTATGACAATGGTATATCCCTGTTCTTGATGAATACAAGCCATTATTCTTTATTTTTCATGATGCTTCAACTACACTATTAGTTTCCTTAGAGGACTGAGCTAACTAGTCTCCTTCAATGAAGGATTCCTAAAGGAGGCAGGATGTGAGTTTCTCTTCTTCTGGGAAACTGGTGAAGATGTCAGACATGATTAAGATGAATTAATATATATCCAACTAAATGAATTTTATCTTTGTAAATTTGGCATTTTTCCTATACTGTTCATGATTCTAATAGAAACAAATCAAATGCACATCATCTTAGCAGGAGTCACAGACAGGATAAAGTACACAACACTGTTAAATAACTGCTAAAACTGCACAAGTCTGTAGACCTCCTTCAGACATAATGTTTTCTTTCCAGTCTTTTCAACATAACTTTTGAAGGAAAAAAATTTATGACTTATTACTTAAATGGGATTTATATGAGAAATTTTGACAGATTTTTCTCATTCAATTAAAGTACTGAAAAATATACATAGACTCTCTGTCACATTAATGAGTCATTAAAAAGTCTAACAAAGAATAATCTGATATTTAGCTCATTTTAGAGATGACTAAGACAAAAAATAAGACCTACTACTATTCTTTATTTTCTCTTGTTATCACTTTTTCCCAGCAACCTCCAAAGTCTTTTTGTGGCCTTTATTTTAAGAACTAGCAGCTAATCCAGCCCATTACAATTTTCTCAGTAAGTTAGTTCCCAAATCAATTTTTTAGCTTGCTTTCAATTATTTACAAGCACTATATAATCTAGTAAATGTGTCTAAGTATACAGTAACTAGGTAAGATCTCCAGCTTTTACTAGCTACTACCAAATTCGAAATTTACTGGAGAATTGTTAATTTATATTAGGTATTACTCTGACTAATTATTGGATTTTAAGAATTAAGCAGCAACTACCAGTCCACAACATAAAGTGCTCCAAGAAAAGACAGTATTATCTTTAGGTATTCTGATTTTGGAAACAAATTAAAACCTGTTATAGAGATAAGAAAGAGAACAAATATCCAACATATTTAAAGCAGATGTAGAAACTGCAGATATGACAATGAATTGTAAGCCAACGAAGAAAAGAAAAATACAATTGTGCTATCAAAAAAGTATAAAAATTACCATAACATGATCCAAATGAGGACGAATGAATCATTAGCATTAGCATCAGACTCCTCCTGGCAAAGAGCCTGGGATGGATCTGCCTCTTCCCCCCAAAAAATGGTTTCATCAACCCTAAGATCAAAGGATTATAAGAAGAGTGACCATATGTGACTCGTACCTCCTGTTCCCAACCCTTGGCAATGTATTTAGCATAACTAATGCTATTTTATAAGACAAGCAGCCATTTTCTGTGACCAAGCAGGGTACGTATTCATTCCCTTTCCTCTCATTATCAGGCCTTGAGGGTCCTGTGAACCAAGTAGACAAACCAGATTTTTTCTTCCTCTCCCTACTGGCCTCGAGATTCCTTGGCATGAGGCTGGTTATCCCCTTCCTTACCAGCTTTGAAGGCTATAAGCATTCAGCCAACCAGGTGTTGTTGTTGACCCCATCACAGAATGGGGAAGTGTAACAGCACACAGAGCACTGTCTATAAAATCAAGTAGTTACTAGTCCTAAGGGAGGAATTTGAATGGTTGGAGGCTATCTTGGGTATAGTAATCATTAAATGATAGAGTTTTCAGTTTTCAGAGAAGTAAGGAGGGAAGTCAACAAAACTGCCCCAGACTTCCGGAGGACAGACTTTGGCCTTTTTAGGGGCCTGGCTCGCAAAGTCCCTTGGGAAGCAGTCCTGAAGGGCAAAGGAGTCCAGGAAGGCTGGGCACATGAGCAGGCTGTCCCTATGAATCAAAAGACAAGCCGTCAGGGAAGAAGACTGGCCTGGCTGAACAGAGATCTTTGGCTGGAACTCAGGAGAAAAAAAAGAAACATTTATACCCTTTGGAAGAAGAGGCAGGCAACTCAGGAGGACTACAAGAATGTCATGAGGGTATGCAGAGAGAAAATTAAAAAGGCCAAAGCCCAACTAAAACTTAATCTGGCTACTGCTGTAAAAGATAACAAAAAGTGTTTCTATAAATACATTAGCAGCAAAAGGAGGGCTAAGGAGAATCTCCATCCAATATTGGATGCAGGGGGAAGCAGTGGCAAAGGATGAGGAAAAGGTTGAAGTACTTAATACCTTCTTTGCCTCAGTCTTTAACATTAAGATCAGTTGCTCTCCGTATATTCAGCTCCCTGAGCTGGAAGACAGAGTCAGGGAGAAGGATGAATCCCCCATAATCCATGGAGAAATGGTTAGTGACCTGCTACACCACTTAGACATACACAAGTCTATGAGGCCAGATGAGATCCACCCAAGGGTACTGAGGGAGCTGGTAGAAGTACTCACCCAGCCGCTTTCCACCATTTATCAGCAGCCCTGGCTAACAGGGGAGGCCCCACTGAACTGGAAGTTGTGACACTCATCTACAAGAAGGGTCAGAAGGAGGATCTAGGGAACTACAGACCTGTCAATCTCACATCAGTGCTGGTGAAGGTTATGGAGAAGATCATCTTGAGTACCATCACATGGCACATATGGGACAACCAGATGAACAGGCCCAGTCAGCATAGGTTCATGAAAGGCAGGTCCTGCTTGACTAACCTGATCTCCTTCTATGACAAGGTGACCCACTGTGTTGGGTTTGTGGGAAGGAGGGTTGCGAGGTAGTGTTTTTGGTAGTGGGGGAAGAGGAAGCTTTGTGAAAGCTGAGCCAATTAGCCATAGAGAAATGCCTCTGTGAATGCATATTTATGAAGGGAAGGAATGTCTTGAAAAGAAGGTGGAGAGAACCTGGAAGAGAGGTCATTGACCAGAACAAAAGACAAACATCTGCCTAAAAAGAGAGCTTCATTGAAAGAGGAGGAGGGGGAGGACAGAGAACCTCAGACACCCAGGTCAACCTCATGGAGTAGGAGAAGATAAAGGAGGTCCCCTGCAGCCCATGGAAGTTCAAAGGTGGAGTGGGTAACCACGTGTAGACCATGGAGGACTCCACACTGGAGCAGAAAAGTTGAGCCAGAGGGCAAGTGTGACTGAATTGAAACCCTAAGAGATCCTCAATACCAGAGTGGGAATGGACTCCCAGAGACACAGGGTGAGGAGGTGCACTGGACCAGAGGCCCATCTGCAGCTCATTGATTTCACCATGCCAGAGCCAGGAGCTGTGTCCAAAGAGGTCCGTGACTCCTTGGGAAGCTCACTTTGGAACATCTTGTTCCTGGACTTTCATGCAGGGAAGAGCAGCAATGGTGAACTGACTGCAATGCCCATTCCCTGCTCCCTGTGCTGCTGCAGAGGAGAAGGTAGAGAAATCAGGAGCAAAGTGATTTGAGCCCAGGAAGAAGGGAGGGGTGGGGGAAGGTGTTGTAAGATGTGGTTGTTATGTGTAATCAGATGAATGGCAATGAATTAAATAGATGTTTCTTCCCCAAGTTGAGTCTATTTTGCCCATGACCATGACTGGTGAGTGAGCCCTCCCTGTCCTTCATCCTAATCCCGTGCCCCCTTTATTGTGATTCCCTTCCCATCTCACCAGGTGGAGGGAGTGAGTGCAGGACCGCATGGTCTACCTGTGGTTAAACCACCACACCTGCTTAGTGGATTAGGGAAAAGCATGGATGTCTTTTACCTGCACCTTAGTAAAGATTTTGACAACATTTCCCACAACACTCTCCTGGAGAAACTGGCTGCTCATGGCTTGGATGGTGTAATTTTCTCTGGGTGAAAAACTGTCTGGATGGCTGGCCCCAAAGACTTGTGGTGAATGGAGTTACTTCCAGTTGGCAATCAGTCACAAGTCGTGTTCCCCAGGGCTCAGTATTGGGGTCAATCCTGTTTAATATCTTTATCAATGATCTAGATGAGGAGATTGAGTGCACCCTCAGTAAATCTGCAGATGACACCAAATTTGGCAGGCACGTTGATCTGCTTAAGGGTAGGGAGGGTCTACAGAGGGATCTGGACAGGCTAGATTAATTGGCCAGGGCCAGTTGTAGAAGTTTCAACAAGACTAAGTGCCGGGTCCTGCACCTGAGTCACAACAACCCCATGAAATGATACAGGCTTGTGGAAGAGTAGCTGGAAAGCTTCCCAGCAGAAAAGAACCTGTGGGTGTTGGTCAATAGCTAGACAAATATGAACCCAGGTGGCCAATAGCATCATGGTTTGTATCAGAAACAATGCAGTCAGCAGGACCAGGGAAGTGATCATCCCCCTGTATTCAGCAATGGTGAGTCTGAACCTTCAGTACTGTATTCAGTTTTGGGCCCCTCACTACAGGAAAGACATTGAGGCACTGGAGCATGCCAAAAGAAAGGCAACAAAGCTGATGAATGGTCTAGAGCACAAGTCTTATGAGGAGCAGCTGAGGGAACTGGGGCTGCTTAGTCTGGAGAAAAGGATGCTGAAGGGAAACCTTATCACTCTCTAGATTTGCCTGAAAGGAATTTGTTGCAAGGTAGGGGTCGGTGTCTTTTCCCAAGTAAAAAGTGATAGAACAAGAGGAAATGGCCTCAAATTACACCAGGGGAGGTTTAGATTGGATATTACAAAAACTTTCTTCACCAAGAGGGTTATCAAGGACCAGAACATGTTACCCAGGGAAGTGGTGGAGTCACCATCCCTGGGAGTATTTAAAAGACATATAGATGTGGCACTTAGGGACATGTTTTAGTGGTGGAATTGATGATCTTGAAGGTCTTTTGCAATCTAAACTATTCTATGATTCTATAATTCTATGAACTTGGACCAGAACTGCTAGTGGACAATGAGATCTGTGACCGCAGGTGGCCAGGGATGCCTCCACCATCCTTTGCTTCCTCTTAGGATTGAGTGACTCATATTCTTTTATATGATTTTTGAGTCTAGAGATTATTGTTATAATGATACAGCAAAGCATGTATTAAGATCTGACCTAATCTGCAAATCATGCATTATGATCTGATTGATCTGCAGAGGGTCCAGGTGATTAGAAGCCATAAAAGAAGTTAAGTTAGAGACTAGGTCATTAGAATTCATAATCTGAGTTGCATTATAGGTTCTGTATTACACTACTTATGGATTGTACTATATTGATTCTGCTTGTAGAAATCCTGTGCTATTCTAATAATAACTTCTGTGCTGTACTAATAATGAAATAGTCTTAAGTAAATACTTCTTTAATTGCAGCTATGATTTACTACCAGTATCATTCTTCCAGGGATCCCTAAAAGAATTGTCCGTGCCTTCAGTGTCAGATGACACCATAACAACAGTGTATTGGGTTTGCATGGCAAGGTTTTTGGTAGCAGTGGGGGAGGGGACATGGGGTGGCTTCTGTGAGAGAAGCTGCCAGAAGCTTCCCCCATGTCCGACCCGACACAGCCAATGCCAGCGGCTACAGGAACGGACCCGCCGCTGGCCAAGGCCGAGCCAATCAGTAACGCCTCTGTGATAACATAATTAAGAAAAAAAAAAGGAAGGGAGAAAAAAAAAAAAAAAAGCTGCACACTTTGCAGCTGGAGAGAGGAGTGAGAAGATGTAAGAGAAACAACTCCGCAGACACCAAGGTCAGTGAAGAAGGAGGGGTAGGATGGGCTCCAGGCGCCGGAGCAGCGATTCCCCGCAACCTGTGGTGAAAGACCAGGGTGAAGCGGGCTGTCCCCCTGCAGCCCCTGGAGGTCCATGGTGGTGCAGATGACCACCTGTAGCCCGTGGAGGACCCCACGCTGGAGCAGGTGGATGCCGAAGGAGGCTGTGACCCCGCGGGAAGCCCGCGCTGGAGCAGGTTCCTGTCAGGACCTGTAGCCCGTGGAGAGAGGAGCCCACGCCGGAGCAGGTTTGCTGGCAGGACTTGTGACCCCGTGGGGGACCTGCGCTGGAGCAGTCCCTTCCTGAAGGACTGCACACCATGGAATGGACCCAGACTGGAGCAGCTGTCAGTCATGGGAAGGACTCACGTTGGAGCAGTTGGTGGAGGACTGTCTCCCGTGAGAGGGACCCCACGCTGGTGCGGGGGAAGGAGACCTCCCCCTGAGGAGGAAGCAGCGGCAGAAACACCGTGTAATGAACTGACCCTAACCCCATTCCCTGTCCCCCTGTGCTGCTGGGGGGAGGAGGTGGAAAATTGGGAAAGAGATTAAGCCCGGGAAGAAGGGAGGGATGGGGGAGGTGTTTTAAGATTTGGTTTTACTTCTCATTCTCCTCTGATTTTGATTTGTAATAAAGTAAATTTGTTTTTTTTTTTTCCCAAGTCGAGTCTGTTTTGCCCGTGCCAGTAATTGGTGAGTGATCTCTCTCCGTCCTTATCTCCACCCACGAGCTTTTCGTTATAATTTTCTCCCCCTGCCCATTTGAGGAGGGGGAGTGATAGAGTGGGCTTTGGTGGGCATCCGGTCTCTAGCCAGGGTCAACCCACCACAAACAGGAAAAGTGATAGATACAAGGAAGTTTTAAATGTATCATTATCTGCGATGAGCTACAAAACTTAGGGAATTTGGACTCTAAGTGCCAATACAATTGCAACTGATCCCATAACTCTTTGATTGGCCTGATAATACATTAATTAGACTAAAAATAAGTGTTTGCCTTTGTATATGAGTCATATTTCCTTGTTCTATATAAATTTCTTAGTATGTTTATGCTGATAACCTTGCTTTTGAGACCCACCTGTTAAAATTTTAATTTAACAAATAATAGAGAATATTCCTAGTACCTGGTTCGAGTAAATAGAATTCAATGTGTCTTCCTCTCTTTAGCTTATCAAAGGGACATCATGGCTTGCCTTCTCAGTAACCATTACAATCTTTAATGTAAGGAGAGGTAAATTTTCTAAATGACTTGTGTATTTGGACAGTATGGAATTCCAGGACAAATTTTCTGCTCTTATTAACAATCTTAAAAATCTTCTTCAAAATGATCACAGTATGACTGACATACTCAACAGGAGAAGGGGATCCCCATAATCAGTATTTCAATTCTACTTTTTAAATTTTTAACATGGAAATCTTTATTGCACCTAATGAATCCCTAGAAGTTGTTCTTCAGAAAACAAATACAAAAGTTACAGAAAAGAGTCAACATTTGCTGAATGGCCTGTGATACCTGCATAGGTATTCAGCCTCAGCCTGTGGTCTCAGGGAAGTAACGGATGTGAACCTTTGCCTCAGTGTAAGATTCTGTGATGGATCCATGATGGATTGTTGTTTGACATTGACCGTTATATGACACCAACAAATGTGTCTGGACCATAGGGTTTCACTTGTTTGGTTTTTTTTTTTAAATATCTAGTGTTAGGTTGAATTAGTCATGTCATCATTTTGGGCTCTGTTCAGTGATCAGGAACAGAAGACGCAGAGAGTTCATAATTTAATGATGCATTCAAGTGGATATAGCTAAAAATGTGACTCAGATTCTAACAGCTTTTTCTGCTAGAATTGGAGGATCTAGTTTCAATTCCTGCATACGATCCAGCTAGGATCAGTGTTGTACCTCAGAATTAGCATACTGCTCAATACTCAAAAATTTTACAGCTAGAAAACATTGGTAGACAACAATATAAAATATTTATAATCAGCTGTCATCTTGGTTTCAGTGGGACAGCTCACATCAAATAGATCTCTTAAGTGTTTAGGATCAGCCCCAGGCCCTGTCTCTAAACTTTTGTTAGGCATAATCAGTGTCTCACATGCAGAAGCGTTAAGAGTTTTTTCAATTGCTGTAATATGTGAAGTAGAATATATTATTTTTTAATCTTGTTTCAAAGAATTATAGAATAAAATTAAGGCAAGGTTGCAAAGCTACAATTTAAATAAACATTGAGCAGATTGCTCAAGGGGGTTATGAGATCTCCATGACTGAAGGTTATTAAGAATAGATAACACAAATAAGCTTTGGTATAGCTGATTTTACCCTGGGATGAGAGGATGGACGACATAGGATCTTGAGGTCCTTTCAAGAGCTAATCATTATAATCTTGACATGCCTATGTAAAGAAGCTAAGAAATATAAAGCATTTCTTGCTTTCCTGACAAGACTACAAACCTACAGATTGTAGGGCACTGGGAAGAACAATGTCTCTGGGTCAGCAAGTTGTGAAGAAGCAAATAACTATCAATCACAGCTATAATTCTGTTGCAGGCCGCTTCCTCCCTAGAGCAGGAAAGAAACAGAAAATTTATAGCAATTCTGAATCAAAACTAATGCTCTAGCCTAGTCCTGAGCTGTAGACATACCCTCATTGCTGAAAGAAACTTTAACATTGCAACCTATCCCCTAGGAAGAGTATAAGAGGATGGAGGATACATGAAATAATAGTTATGTATGGCCTTATAAAAGATGAGAGTAGACATTTGACTACATTTGAAATCAGATTTATGGAGATGAATGATTAAGAATTAGGATATGTACAGAGTGTGTCAAGTATGGTTACTATAAAGTGAAATGGCTTATAAAATTGTTAGGGCCACGACCAAACAATGTATGTCCAAAAGGGTTGAGGAAGAAAGGAGAGAAATTGAAGAAGCTTTTGCAGACATTTTTATATACTTCTACTTCTCAAAATAGATCAAGTGAAATCTGAGAGGACTGGAGAGTAGTCAGAATAATGCCATTGTTTTAAAATGGCCTAAGGAGAGACAAGGGAGGTAAAGACTCACTAACTCATTGGAATTCTGAAAGGATATCGCTGTTAGCCTAGACAAAGGAGATATGCACATCACATTCATTTTCAGAAAACATTCAGAAAAATTCTGCATTGTATCTACTGTCTCGGTTACAAAGTCAAGAAATGAATTAGAGTAGACATATGAAACTGAATGGAATAAACCAGCTGTAATAAATGCATACTGAAAATAGAAAATAAAGTTAATGAGGATGTTTTTAACCAAGAGGGCTGTTTAAAAAAATGTATAAATGGGAAATGACACAGCTAGACTGCTAACTACACTCCTCCTTTCAAAGAGTCTTCCCAAAGGAGGTTACTTGCTTGAGATTAACATGTTAATGTAGCTCCTTTCAAGTTTGACATGTTCATAACACTATTGTTCTACCTGCTTCTGTCAGAGCTCCCTCCACCCTACCACACTTCTTCACTCCATTATAACAAGTGAATTTTCATGCTCATGAAAACATTTCCTGTCATCCCCAGAAAAGAATTACTCTTTATTTGCACCACGGGGAGCTGCAGCATAAGGTTCCCAGACGATCGTGTGAGACTAGGGGGAAAACAATAATTCTTTATCTATACTCATTCAGTCCATGACAACTTTATTGATACTACTAGCAACAGAACAATTTTGTAGGTGAGAGCTGTGTCATAGGCTGAGGTCATAATAAGCATAACAAAAAAGCATATTTCATTAATTGTTATCTAGCAACAAGCTTTGGTAACAAGTCAAGTTAGATTTGGATTAGTTGGAAAGAAAAGGTTCTGAATCTGATTACTAATTCCCTGAGTCATCCAGTCTTACGATTGTTATTTATGTTTCTAGACTGTCTTTAAAGTTGTAAGAGATGAGTAAAACACTACAGAAGGATACATCAAAAGCTTTTGTACCTAGAGTTGGTATCACTAGCCTTGCTTACCAAATATACTAGCAACAAAGAAAGGAATTTATTATTTATTCAATATCTTCTATAAAATTAACAAGGGACTGTATAAAATATTGTTAATCAGATTTTAGATAATCATGGGAATTAGTTGGGGATATTTAGTGTCAGAAAATGCTAAGAAATATTTTTAAATAATTAAAAGCTTTTTTTACATCTTCTACTAAGTGGATGACAACTTATAGTGTCCTCTTTCCCCACTGACACTTGATACTTTAAAAGTTATTTTAAAATATTTTAGCTGACTTTTTGTTCTGAGATGGCTATCTGTGCTTTATACACGTAACATCCTTTTTACTGATCGATGGAAACTGATTAGAGTATCACGTTTTTACGCAGGTTTGGTTTGGGGTTTTGGGGTTTTTTTTGTTTTTTAACAAGCAACAGATTATGTGATACTTTTGCATGTTCTACTCACCATCTTTGTGAATTTTTACATTATGTTGATATCAGAAAGCCTAACAAGGTCAAGCAATTATACATATGGATCAATTCCCATTCCATGGATAATTTATATGTTCTTCCACTCCATTTGAAGAAACTGTATTAGTGGCACCAGCTTTGCTGACCTGAAGAGATGCACAATATTTTCTCTTGGTGCCACACACTCCCTAGTATTTTCAGGACAGTAGACCTGTGTGAATAAGAAATACTTTGATTCAGTGGATGAACTGAAAAAAAAACTCAGGAACATTGCCTAGCTGAAATTAATATTTCAAATATTTCACCAAATTTAACCCCCTAACCAAAAAATTATTTTAAACTCAACAGAATTATTTGGTTTCAGTGTAAATTAACACATCTAACTCCAGGTTTAGCTTAAAATGCTGTTTCTTTATTTCATATTTTAAATTATTTTGAATTAAATTAGAGTCTTAACTTCAGAAGAATATCAAGAATCTAGTCCACCTAATTTATATGGAGGTACTGAGAGTAGGAAATTCCCTATATAGATAGCAGAAAGTGCTAAAACTCTGAAGGTCTCCGTAAGGAAGTCCCATCTGTCTTAAGGATCTCAAAGGAAATATATAATTGAAGGTCTGGATTTCCCAGTAAACTTAATCCAAGGCCTGGACCACACACTACAGTGCAGAAGATGTGAGCTCAAGTCTTACTCGTTATTTGATTTGTTTGTATACGTTTATTATAACTCCAGAAGGTGATAGTTAGGTATTGTTACCAAGACTGTCTTTCACATTTTATAGCATTGAGCATTAATAATTTAGAAGACACAGTATCTGTAGTAAGTGATCTTATGGTCACAGTTTTCCCAGCAGGAACTATTGGCTACTGTCAAATTGTTTTTAACAGCTTGGTTATTCATTTGGCATCCAAATAAAAACAAATCTCCATACTAAAATTTGGTTTAAAGTATATGTTCTGAACCTTAAATATTGAGTTCTGAGCTCTCAAAACTGACTGTTTCAATGATCTAGGGACAATTAAAGAAAAATAATAAAAATAATATTTAAATAAATAAATAAATAAATACACCCCATGTACTTAATGTTTAAGGACTCTGTCTCTCAGAAATTTATTCATGTTATCATCAAGATATCATGCATGTGTAGTTGGCAAGGTGTTGGCAGTGCCACGCCTGTAGGGCAGCCTCTGTGAGGAGAGGTTGGGGCTGCACCATCTTGAACACAGCCAGTTCCAGCCGACTCCAGACCACCCACCACAGGGCATTGCTGATCCCTGCATCCAAGATGGTGGTGCCTCAGGGAAAATGTATTTAAAAAGGAAGAAAATACAATAGAGAGGAGGAGGGAACAAAATCTGTGAGAAACAGTTCTTCAGACACCAAGGTCAGAGAATAAGAAGGGGCAGGAGGTGCTCTGGGTGCTGTAGTGGAGATTCTCCTGCAGCCTGTGAGGAAGACCATGGTGGAGCAGATATCCATCCATACTGCAGTCTGTGGAGTACCCCGTGCCAGAAAATGTAGATATGTCCTGATGGACTGTGGTCAATGGAGACCATACGCTAAAGCAAGGGAAAAGTGTGAGGAGGAAGAAGTAATCAGGAGCTGTTATGGACTGCTCATTATGTGTCAGTTAAGGTGGGGGAGGGAGTAGAGGAGTTGATAATGGAGTAAAGTTCATCCTAGGGTGCAAAGGAGAAGTGTTGTTCTGCTTTGTCTTTGCTTCTCACTATCCAAATCTATTTTAAGTGACAAAACATTAAATTAATTTTCCCCATTTTGAGACTGCTTTGCCCATGGCAGTAATTGGTAACTGATTTTTCTGTCCTTATTGCAAGCCTTAGCATCTTATTTTCTCCCCAGTCCTCCCTGAGAGTGGCTGGGTGGGAGTCTGGCAACCAGCCAGGGTTGAGCCACAACATATGTATGTAGCTTAAAGTGAATTTCTACTGACAAGACAGAAGTAAATCTGACCACACAAATAGACAGAAGGAGTGGCTCCCTGAAGTATTTCTATCTCTTCTCATTGTCCCTAGAGGGATCTAGGATTAAACAATCTATTTATAAAGTCTAAGGTTAGTTGAGATGAATTCTGCTGTGGTTGGCACAATGAGGATTAGAAAGGGAACAGAGATAGAATTAGTCAAAATAAAAAGTGTTTCAGATTTTACTGGTTAGATATGGTGTTATTTTCCTATATCTGACATGTCATAGAATTGTATTAATTGTGCCAAGTAATGCACTGAGTAGTGTTAAAAGAATAATAAATAAATTAGCAGATAAGAGACGTTCAGTCAGAGAACATAAGCTACATAGAAGATTTTGGGGAACCTTGACCAACAACTGGAATGTAAAATGTTTCTTAACTCCAAGCTACCGTATTGAACAATAAAAATAAGAGTAACTTGTGCAGTTTAAAATGGAAAGATATCAAATACTGGAGTTAATGTTGCAGTAAAACAGAAGATTCAGCTAAAAACTGAAAATGTAAGTTCACTTCTATTTCAGTCTGTCTTTGTCATTAACTCAATAACTAAGCACAGGTATTTTAGGAGTCTCACACTACCACTCATGTAGTTATTTACATTTTGACCACTAGTGTCTCAACACTTGACTCTAAATGAGAAAGGTCATATAGGAAGTTATGTTGTTTTGAGGTTTTTTTCTTCATTTGTTTAAAAGAGTTCTCAAGCGATAATTTTTAATGCTTTCTGACCCATAGTTAATATATTTACTTGCTTCCTTCTAATTAACAGAGATAGTCCTGTGGTTTTGTACTCACTTTTCAGATCAATTCTGCAAGATCAATTCACCAGACATTAACTTTATTAGTAGGAAATCCTAATTCGGTAGTGTTGCAATACCACAGTGGATACGATGGAAGAAGTGAAGATGACTTAGTAAAGAAACCTGTATTTCCAGTGGTGTACTTCACCCCCGTTACCCACAGCTTCTAAGGTCTAAAAAAGGTTTCTTTTTAAAGGATGTATTTTGGGTATTTACCCCCAAACAACTAGAATAACAGAATTTATCTGTTTTCAATTTTTTTCAATGTACTAATATTTGTTTATAACTCATTCATAAACATGAACTGTGTGTACACAATACAGAAAAAATAAATAAAACTTCTCTTCATCCATTAACATATATATTTTAAATAATCAATTCCCAAATGGTAGTCTTTCAGTGCTGTATGCTTAAAAATGTGTCTGAACTTTAAACATGCTTTCTACAAAACTATAGCCCTTGGGAAAGATATACTGACTTTTCATTTTCTTAAGATATTGAATATTATAATTACAGTAATGTCATAACTATATCATATTTATTGAAATGGAAGCACTGTAGTGCAAAAAAGGAATCAGAAGACAGCAATTACCACAGGAATTTATGTCAGATATTCCTTTTGTTTTGTTTTCCACTGCAAAAGGAAAAATATATAAATACTTTTGTTGTTGAATTGCTTAGGAAGAATCAGTAAAGGGGCTGGTCATATACATAAAACAAACATGATAAATATTTCCTAATCTATAAATTACAAAGAGTTATATGATAAATAAATGCACTTTAAATAATTGCTTTTCAGCACTTTTGTATTTTTTTACTATTTTTGCAAAATACTGCAATTTTTTGTTTTGCATTCTAGGAATTTGTAATATATAGTAATCTTATAATTTAAAGGAAGCAGTAGATACCCAGATGCAAGGTTTTGTTTGGTTTTTTTTCCCCTTTGCCTAGTTCAAGTAGAACTTGAAAATTACACCTCAAGGTTATTTCTCTCTTAGCTTTTTCATATTCATAATATGAAAACAGAAAGAATTTTAGAGTTCTCATTTATTTTCTCTGAAAAAATATTTATGAATATGGCACACAATTTCCAAAAGTGTCTGGCTAGAACAATTAGAAATAATCCTGAATAATGCTAATGTCCCATCAGTGGGCATCACCCAGCCCCTTCTCAGTCTTAAAAGGGCTTACAAAATTCATGTATCTTGACTGTGCTCCTAAATGTTTTCAGTTGGAGATTTGTTTGAATAAAAGTTATTCTCAAGCAAAATAAAAGGTCTGAGTGAGATATAAAGAGCTTATATCCTAGTAACCACCATGAAGCATTAGAAGACACCAGACAGCACCTAATAGGAGTGTTATCCATACCAACTGAGTATTATGTCATTTTTTTTTCCCAGCATTGATAATAAAATTATCTAATCCTTGTTTGAGGAAGCAGTTTAAGCTCTATGACACTCACATTGAAAACAGAACTCAAGAAAGCCTATAAGTTGTTCTTTTCTTTGTTAGCCACTAAATAATTTTACTAATCTTGCCTCCAGTGAAGAAATTAATCAATTCCTCAGTCAATATGCTGAATACTTAAACTTTCAAGAAAAAATCAAAAGCTCATAAAGCTTGCCAAAAAAGACTGCACTAAAGAAATATTATACTTTATTTGAAATAACATATAGAAGGAAATTTCTGTACAGTATAGAACCTGTTGCTTCATTTGTCCATAATATCTAATGAGACTAGTAGTGTCTTATATTAAAAGTACACCTATATTCCTGATATTCTTACAGAATGAGCATTTCCTACACGCCTATAAAGTACAAATACAATGCAAACAAACAAACAAAAAACCACAAAAAACAAACAAAACAAAAAAACCCCCACAACCAACAAAACCAACCAAAAAAAAAAACCAAACCAAACCCAAACCAAACAGGCTTAGGTATTTCTAGCTTATATATAGACAGACTTAATTTTATTTCATTGTTATTTTTTCCAAAAGTTATATATTCTTCTTATTACTGCTTCTGTTGTCATATTTGTCTATGCTTCCCATAAAGCTTTTGTAAAAAGTGAGTCATTTATTGTAAATAGCCATGTCAGTATTTTCTGCTATGGAAGGCTGTTCTACAATGTCAAGTCAACCTCTTCTATGACCTTTCATAAATCTTATCCTCAGTATACCTTAGATGTCTACTTAAATCATCCTGACCATCAGCACTCATGTACAAGGCCAGCTCATCATCTGAATGTGAAGCTGAACATCTCCCACAGAGTTTTACATATCTCAGATGTGAATGACAGAGGAAGTGGGAGAGGTAACTGTTGTCTCTTTCATGCCTTTCAGCTTTTGCTCTAGCAGTGCAGTTCAAAGGTTTGGCTTGGCATCTGCTAGTCGTACTTAGCTCCTCCAAAGTATGTCCACCTCTTTGAAATATTCACATGCCTTGACAGAAGATTCATCTTTTATTTAAGCAAAAAAAACCAAATAAAAGTATTGGCATGCAACTAATAAAATGGAAAAAAAAAGGATTCAGTCATCTGGCAGCTTGAATCCAAAGATTACTAGCAATGACTAGTAATCCTTATACATAAAGTCATACATATCCTCTTACATGAGTATTTCACCATGAATTTTCATCTTTTTCATCTGTCTTCCAACATCTTGCTGTGGTTACATGTGTGGAAAACTTCTTGCCCTCATCATTTTCTGTTGCTCTTTAAAACTTTAGTTGCAAACAGCTGGTTGGTTAAACAGATGAGGTATACAAGGAGTTCATCATAATTGACATTCATATCCTACAAGCATATACACCTCAAGTTTCACAAACTGCTACGGAACAAGGTTTTGGAGTTTGGGTTTTTTTTTTTGTTTTTTGTTTTTTTTTTTTTTTTTAAACCTGAACAAAAATATAAACCAGTCTTTCAAGCACAAGTGTCTGTAGCACAGATGTTATATTAATACATAACTTCCTGGTACACCTGGCTTATACTAAGAACATTTTATTTAACTACATCAATATGAACATTTTATTCACATTCTTGTGAGTGGTCTTTTCTTCTGTGGACACAGTTATCCAAAGCCATTCTGTAATCAAATAAACATTATCAGGTGAAAACATGTATGTTTCCTTAAGACCAGTAATATACAAGAAGATTGATCTAACTAGCAAAAAAAGAAAGGAACTCCACAATAACATGGTTACTCTGAAGAAGAGAAACAGGCAGATACAAAATACATAACAGTATGGAAAAGAGAGAGATCCATCTGGAAAACTCTGGGAAAAACTGGAGAGGTTTCCCAGTCAAGCTTAATAAGTTGCTTTTAAATTTAAACTTACTTTTAATTAAACTTCAAATTGAGAAATATTTCCAATAATTTCCCAGATATTCACAGTGAATAGAGCCTACACATTTCTCCAGCAAATAACCATTGAACCAAAACCAACTCTTTATTTTAGGGACAGTACAAAGTTGAAGGCTTAATAAGTGAAAATTAATTTGTATTAAGAACACTGGAACAAATTAAAATAAAGCCAAAACTAAGGTGTTCAAACTTAAGAGAGAAAATGTTTAAGAAGCCAAAATGGTAATTAAAATCACTGAGATTGTGGAGTAACAAAGCTTGTTTTTTCAAGGATGCTTGGAGTTTTATAAAGATAAATGTCATAATATTATCAAGTATCTATATTGCAGTGTGGTGGATCTGTCTTATTTCTTTCTTATCAGTATCTATGTTCCATTTGTTTAAAAGTTGGAGTTACTAGGTAAAGTGTACTTCTGTATAGTCAAGGGGAGATTGATTCAGCTGAAAAGAAATACATGTCCTGGGGAAAAAAAAAAAAAAAAAAAAAAAAGGACCAGAACTAGCAAAATGTGACCCAGTGAAAAGATCACAATAATAGCCAGAGCAAGTCATTTGCAAACTCTTGAGAGGAGCAAAGAAAAGGAATCTAGGTCTTAATGATGATTAAAAAATTGAATTTCAGGCTTGATAGTAGATTATTTTTGTAATTTCATGATGTCAGGAATGTATTATAAGATGGAGAAACTGAAAACATTACACTTTTATTTGCAGTTAAGAAAATTATGATCTCAGCTGTTGTATGTCTGTAAATTTGATCTCAGTAAGAATTCAAATCCTGAACTATAGAAAATACTTTTAAGAATAACTTAATACACGAAGGTATACAGAAACTGAAAGAAAGTGTAGCACAAGTTTGGAAAGGTGAATTATGCTGGATAAATATCACAGCATTCTTCAGTAAAATTATTTTCCCTTGGAAAAAAAAAAAGTGATAAACACCATCAACCTGAAATTCAGCAAAGTGCTTAATGAGGCACAGCATAGAAATATTAGTTTTATATGGGGAAAAAGGCCAGAAATTAATAGAGGAATTACAGAGTGAATAAACAGTTTGTAACAGACAGGATGTAAATAGGTAATACTAAAAAGGAAAAGTATCAGACTGGTTACCAACAGATCAAAGATCAACCCAAATATCAATGTTATTTAATAATTTCATTAGTGACCTTGGTATGGGTATTAAAAAGATAATTAAAAGTTTTCCAAAGATGCTATGTTGGAATCTTCAAGCACTAGTCAAGAATATTGGAGAAAGAACTTGATGACCTTGAGAACTGTAGTAATACAAATGAAATGAAATGTGTATAGCACAGATCCAAAGTCACACAATTTGTACTTAATAAGCAAAAGTTTTTGTCAGCAGTTATCAACTGAAAGTTGAGATGGAAGAGAAGGACAAGAGTTTGATCATAGGATGTCTACGAACCGTCAGTGAGAGAGAAATGAAGGAGAAATGCAAGCGTAAGATGCATTAGTTGATTTTTTTTTTTTTTTTTTTTCAGTAAAATTAAGGGAATATTACTTCTGTCAAATATATTCATCAGGGTACAGTCCTGGTCAACCAGTTTTGAGGAAAAAGAAGTCAAAAGAAATCAAGCAAGGGAAAAAAGAAAATATAAGCAAGGGAATGGAATGTGTGATTTACAAGAGAAAATGTATCCAAGAGAATGAAAAGTGTTTTAGAAGAGAAGAGAAACTTGGTTCATTTAACCTAGTAAGTGAAATATAAGAGTTGTAGCTATGCCACACAGAGGTAATATGATAATTTAAGCCAAAATAAAAGTGTCAAATACAACAAAACAAAAAAATAACCAAAACCCAACTGTTTTTAACACAGATATTTCTGTGTTTATGGAAAAGATCTAGTGCTAGGTCAAGGAGCTAGACACAGTGAATTAAACTATCCCTTCCAGATTTGAGTTTCCAAATGGAGTGTCTGTAGAAATTTGAAAGTATTAAATATAATCATGCTGGATGTGTGTATTTAACAATAACTGAGTATATGGAAGTTCTAAAAATATTCTAAGTCATGGCTTAAGCCTTAAGTGATACCATCCATGTAGAGAACTTAAATAAGAGATCAAAAATGCACAGACTTTTGACAGCTCTCTACAATTAATTCCAATTAAACCAGGCATATTAAATAAGCTTCAATTGAAAGAGGTTTTTTAGAGTGCATTCCATTAAAACTTTCAAGAATTTCATTGAGGAATGCACTTTTTAAATTCACTTCTATTTTTCTTTATATTTACTATGAAAAAAAAGCTAGAGAGGTAAGGCAACAAGATATGTAATGATTTTATGAGCAGAGCCATAAAGAAAGTCTGTAGGAGAAACTGTCATCACAAGTAAGTTTACAGTGATAAAATTATTCCTTTGCTAAGATTATTCAAAATGCTAAGCAATGCATTATTAACTGTATTCTGCTGGGTGCTACGTAAAAACATTATTCTAGTAGAAAAAATGTTACCCACAGCACACCAGTCTATAAATTTCAACCAGCTTTGTGAATGGTTATATGATTTGGGAAACATGAATCCGTGCTGCAGTGAGTGAGTTATTTTTTTTATTTTTAAGCTTTTCTTGAAAAATGATTGCATGAAAAATAGAAGTGGAAATAAATTGAGTCATGATGGCTTGATCTGATAGGATTATCACAACACCCAAAAAAGCTATGGGAGGGGAAGTCAAGGACAGAATACAGCATTCTGCTAAATCTGTCAAATGTTTAGGAAAATTGGGGAATCTCAGTGCACATTTTATTGGAATACGAAATACAGGTTATTTGCATTATAATCTCCTGCTTGAATGTATAGAGCACATCTAGCTCATTTTGATGTTGGTTTATCTCCTTTGATCCTTAAAGGAAAGGCAAAACTCTTGTGGAAATAAGGTATCCTTGGGGGAACTCTGTTTCTTATTTGGTTTCATGCTGTCAAAATAGCTTTATCTCACCTATCAGAATCAGGACCTTTGATCTTTCCCTCTGGTCTAAACAGAACAGATATGTCTAAGAGGAGGGAGTCTGGAAGAGAGCATTGGACAATGGATTCAAGTGAAAGATGAATGTATATTAAAGGAATTGGGCTGGGACCTGTTTTACACCTCTCTATAATAAGATATTTATTTTAAACATGTTCATCTGTTTGAATGTACATTGTTCATCTCTGAGCTAATCAGCGTAGCCTCCTTTCTGTATATATAGTGATACTTCTACCTGAAAGCAGAGATCTAAATCATATTAATCACATTTTCAAACCAGTTTTTTTTTTTTAATTTGGTTGCAAAAAGAATATAGAGTGACTTCCTCCAATATAAGTATTTATATTTAGTCATATCAATACCACTGCTGTAGACCTTTGTGTTCAAACCTTGAAAAGTCTGATATTTTTCTAACACACCTTTATTCAATAATATTTCTCAGTTAATGCTGTGAAGAGTTATGCTCTTAATTCTAACAATCTCATATGGTTTGCCATATATTGTAACTCAGTCAAAATCTCTCCCTATCCCCATATTTCTCTTACCCAGTGCCATGCTCACTTTTGCACAGGTGGGTTGTCCAATCTAAGCAACAGTCCTATGGACAAAAGGGGAACAAAGAAGAATCACAGAATTGCCTACACTGGAAAAGACCTTTTAAGATTAAGTCCAGTCATTAACCTAACATTGACAAGTCCCCAACTAAACCATGTCCCTGGGCACTATGTCTACACAACACAACTTTTACCCAGCAAAGTATATATGAGTATCTAAGTGTGCTAATAACATGACCTAAGTAAGTAACTGTAATGTAATCAAAGTACTCTGATAATGTACCCCATAAAATTATGCAGGAGACAGTTTTAAATTCTCTCTTCTTAACAGAGAACTAAAAAAGTATTTTCTAAAATATATTTTGAAGTCTGAGTATATTCCCCAGCAGACTGCTTTGAGAGCCATTAAGTCATGATATTTGAGTCACATCTTTAGAACACTCCTAACTAGTACCATGGGAATAAAATGCCAATGATTTAGTGTCAGAAAATACAGATAGATAGCAACTTGGTACTCTCTTCAGTTTAATATATACATTTCTGGTATCCTTATATTTACTCAGGCATGTCAGGTTGTGGTGAAAAATACAGTAGCTGTAAAACACTGAAAAAGAACCTCAAGTGTGAATTTCCATGCTGCTAAATATATTGTCCTCATTTATTGACATGAAGAGTCATTTGGCACTCTCTGGTGCAATAGAATTGTAGATTATGCAATTCTTAATCAGCTGTGTAATGCACAAACTTTCCTCACCAAACTGTACCAACTCAATTTAGGTCATTAAAACAGCCACAAAGCAACTTTCCTCCTCTGGCATTAACTGACTGTCTGGAAAGCCATGATTTTCTAGCAGTACAAGTCAGCATTCACCTGCTGAGAGAGTGGGTGTGGCTTTTAAAAACTAGTTCCACGCAAGAAGAAAAAGAGAGTTGACACTAACTGTAATTGTCAGAAACTCAAGCACTGTGTTTTTAAGTATCCAAGAAAGCCAAGCTGGAACAGAGAAGAGGAAAAAGCAGAAGAATGGAAAAAATGGAAAAAAATATGGCTAAGAAAGACAACAGAAGGAAAAAGTATTTAAAAAATGAAAATAAAGAAAAAAGAAAATACAAACCTTAATTCCTTGATAAGAAGGTATTAAAAAATAAAGCAGCAAAAATAAATTGTTTGTATTTTTAAAAGAATACCAAAGCAGAGGAATTGGTAATACCTCTAAAATAAAATGGATTATTTGTGATTAACACTGTATGGAATTGATCTAAGTCCATTTAAATTACACAGATTTATCTGCTGACCTCAGTCTGTATCACTTGCAAGTCTCCAGTAAACACAGAACTAGACTAATATTAAAAAACAAACAAACAAACAAACAAAACAGTAGATGAGAAAATGTAAATATTGATTTCTATATAATTACATGAGCTTTCTGAGGATTGTTCACTTGTAGTTTCACAAATAATATGCACTCTTCTTTAACCCATGTATGGTGGTAAAGGAAACTTGTAAATTGAGATAAAAATGAATTCATAATAATATTAAATAAAATTAAAATAGTAATGATAATAACAATATACATATAAATAAAAAAAATTAGTGATGCACAGTCCAGATACTCACCATCCACTGATATCAATCCTGGAGAAGCAAAAAGGCACCCTGAACCCAAAACTACAATCTCGGAAGAGCGAGCCCAAGTGATTCCTGACAGAATCCCCCTGCTTTCTGGTCAGCCCTCGTTAATATGCTGGATGTGATGTAATATAATACGGAATATCTTATTGACGTATCCAAATGCCAATTCTGGGTTTTGCTAATTATTACACTTCCTCCCTCCCAGTCCTTTGAATCTGCAAACTACCCAAGCACAGTGTCCTTTTACATTATCAACATTCTTCTCATAACAAAACTTCTCTTCTCACACTGAAACCAAAACACAGTGCTTTCTAGCTACTAAGAAGAAAATTAATTCCATCCTAAGAAAACCAGGACATCTGGCTTTAGCACAAGGACTTCCAGAAGAAGCATGGTATGGGTAGATAGTAAAAGAACTGAACAGAAACCCTTTTGCATTTACAATTGGTCAGTGATAAGCTTAACATCTGAAGTTGGAAATATAATGAAAATTTATTGTTAAAGGAGGCAATTTATCAAACTTAGATTGATATTGGTATAATTTCTATGGGCAAGAGAAAGCTGACAATATGAAGAATTTCCCAGTCTTCCACACTTCCAAAATATGCAGCATTCTCAGGATTCTATATGGGTTTCTTTTTCTCCCATTCTAGATAATTTGGACTTTAGGTGAGGAAAGAAAAGTAGTGCTGTCACCAAGATGCAATTTATTTTTTTTAGACTGTGAAAGTTCCTGCCTCAGTTAACCTATTTTCAAACTCCTTTCACATTAGGCACACATATATTTCTAATGAAGGACTTCAGAAGACGGTGGCTTTTTACAGTAAAAGTTTATGTTCCAGAGTTAAGTTTAATTATCCAAAGTGAGTCTCTGATTAGAATGGTCATACAGTGTGAGGCCAAAGACCTTTCTTGACCATGTCTTATGCACCGGCCAATACAAATGGTCGTACTAAGAATGGTCTATTTGGTGCCACACCTCAGCTTTTCTATATTTACCATTTTTAACAGAGCGACACATGGTCTCCTATCTGTTATTTCAGTTACTGTACTTTGTGATCATTTGGTTACCCTTGAGTCTCTTTTTCTGCTCTTTGTTTGGAGACAGAAGACATTTAATATTTTGATGAGATGATCAGTTGTGTGTTGCTGCTTGGTATCAGTAAGAAGTCTGGCCGTTAGTAGTGGGGTGTTCTGCCTAGTCCTCTATCTGGTACCTTTTTTTTCAGGAGGAGGATTGACCTTCTTTGTCCTATACATGTTGTTTGCCCAGCCCTAAGGGGAAAACCAACAGGAACACTGGTAGATGAAAGTGTTTAGGTGAATAAACAGCACTATAGCAAGCACAGAGGAATACTACTCTGACTCTATCCTCTCTCTTTACACAGTCTGTGGCCTAGGATCCTCTACCAATGATATCCACAATTTATGTTTAATAACCTGCATCAGACTTCTCATCTATCATCTTCCAAAAGTTTTGCATCTGCAGAGTGTTTGCATCCAAACTTTATAGGAAAAAAATTCTCAAAGCCTACTGTAGCTTTTTTGTTTAAAAATATTGAAGGTCAACATGCAAAGGAGTTCAAATAAACCTGTAAAGTTACAATTCTGTAATCATCCAGTAGATTTGGAAATGTATAGCATCTCTTTGATGTTTGCAGACAATGTGCTAAGCTGAAGAGAATGGACTGGGGTACCCAAAGGGATTCAGTGTATATGTAAACTCTTCTCTTTGTTCTCCTATTTATAATTCATCCTGATTCATCCAGTGGATCAGCAGACATAGATTTGCTGCAACAGGCTAAAGATAGTAGAAGTTTCCCAATGATGAGATTTTTTATTTAAGATAAAGTGCAATTATAAGGTCTAGGCACTGTGGCATCTCAGAATCACCATGATAGCATTTTGATTGCAATGGGAAAAAAAAAAAACAAAAAAACCCTAATTACCATGTAGAAGATATTAAAAACAGATGATGATAAGTACTGGTATCTACTGCAAGGAGATCCTCAGGTGATGCCATTTCTCAGAATGTTCAACAATTTTAAGTTTTAAAAAATCATGGAGAAACAGAGAAATAATTTTTCTACAATTAGATATTAGCAATATATATCTGTATGTATACATTAAATCTCATAAAAAGAAGAATGCGGCACTATCTTGTGTAACTAACAGAGTGCATTGCAGTCTATAAGCTTCAACTTTTTCCTGAGAAAATAGCAATTAACATTTGTTGTAGTCAAATTTGTTGTTTCACAAAATGGCCTGAAGTTTACTTATTAATAGTCATGTCAATAGCAGGAGGTTAATGGATGAATTTTTCATCAGTTATGAGTTGTGAGATAATCAATGAGAAATTTGGACTCAAAGTCGTTTTTGGGGATTCTAAGGAACAACAAATTTACACAAATTTATCCAAGAAATATTTAGCTGGATGTTGTGGCTTAACCCAGTAGGCATCTAAGCACCCCACAGCTGCATGCTCACTGTCCCACAGAGGGACAGGGAAGTGAATCAAAAGGGTAAAAGTGAGAAAACTGATAAAGAAAGTTTAATAGGTAAAGCAAAAGCTGCACACTCAAGCAAAGGTGTTAAGTCATCTCCGGGAAAGCAGGATTTCATTACGCGTAACAGTTACTTGGGAAGACAAACACCATAACTCCCATTCCTCCATCTTCCCCCAGCTTTATATGCTGAGCATGGTTTCATACTGTATGGGATATCCTTTCAGTCAGTTGGGGTCAGCTGTGTCCCCTCCCAATTTCTTATGCACCCCCAGCCTGCTCACTGGTTTGGCAGCATGAGAAGCAGAAAAGACTTTGACACTGTGCAAGCATCACTCAGCAATAGGTAAAACATCAGTGTGTTACCAACACTTTCCAGCACAAATCCAAAAAATAGCACTCTGAAAGCTGAAGAAAAATTACTCTGTCCCAGACAAAACCAGTACATTGGGCTACAGCTTCAGCCAAGTGTCTTTGTAGGACAGTATCAAAAACACTGGCTCCAGCATCTCCCATCATATTAGTGATTTACAGAACACCAATAAATAACACTGTGTTTCTGAAGTTTTTGGTATAAATAAACTAATTCTATCAGATCTTGGCAAAGAAATGTGTCTTTCACATTCCTGAGACTGCGTAAGAATCCTTTGTAAAAAAACCCACCAACCAACCAACCAAAAACTAAAAATACCTCAATATGTAGTTAGAGAGAATGTAATGTTGTCCCCCAAAAGAATTACATGGCTCCAAAACAGGAAATTGGTCTGATTCCTAACTAATGAAGGAAATCAGAACTCTAGCCTAGATAAACCATGAGAATAACCTGGTGCCCACTGAGCTGATCAATTTGTAACTATGTTAAAGCTCAATTTAGCGCTGACTGCAACAGTTAACCCTGAAAATAGTCCAGTGACAGATGGATATAGCACCAACTGATGAACCTGAGCCTGGATGATCTGAAAACTGATATATTTCCTGTTCTGACTAGGATTGATGAGATCTGTCTTATACAGACAGAATTGACATTTCTAGAAGCACATTAAAAATTCCTCTTAGTCTTTGAAAACAAATTAACGGGAGGAAAACATACAAAGAATTTTTGGTTCCCCAGTGTTGACAGAAAAATATAGATATTAGAAGTAAACAGAGAAGATCTTGTAATGGGTAAATAAAATAATAATCAGTCACAACTGATTAAGTTATTGAGGCTTACATAATATTAAACTCCATATTTGACAGAGCTGTCATGATTGATAGCTGTCTACTGGTATATTTTTGGCATGTGTGATATGTCTTTAGTATTAACTAATCAGTCCTCTTCACAGTTGATTGAAAATATTGCAACTTTTTTGTTCACTTTTCATGGAAGAAGAAATTGTGATGACTCAGAATACATAAGCTATCTGGGGACTATAGACACTTCTCTGGAAACTGTAAGGGATGCCACCATGCACAACACATGATTAAGCCAAAGTAGAACTTGACAGCTTTCTCCACAAATCAATTGTAAATGTAAGCCATATGGTTATGACTGATTATATCTGAGGATTTTAAAAGTAGAAAGCAGCTAGCAAGCCAAGAGAAGCTACCATGACTGTGGTACTGAAAAAAAAGAAAGACTGACAGCCCTCCTTGGTAAATTTTCTGGTAAAATATGTATGGAAATCATTAGGCAGGAATTGTTTTCTCTTTGTTTATGATTTATTCAAGGAAAAAAACAAACAAACAAAACAACAACCAAAAAACCCCCAAACAAACCTGTGGTGCGACACTGCTTTCACAAAGAAGTTGTAACAAAGAAATGATCAGATCAAACAACTTGTTCTAGCAGTGAATCAAAGCTAGAAACTAATTACTTTGGCCATGAGGAACAATTGTTTTGTTTTGTTTTAATTACTTGATGGAAGAAAAATTTTGAACTTCAACTTCCTGAAGTTGAAGGCATACAAATATATACATGTAATTTATAACCACAAAACTTGCTGATGGTTGAATGTGCTTATCAGGAGTTATAAGTCAGCAGCACTACTTTCAAAAACAAAGCTGTGTTAATATGCAGACTTCAGTTGAAGAAATAAATCAAATAAATAATTTAGCTTGATACATGTAGTAAATTTTCTATGTAAGCAATATCTTTTCAAATCACAGCTTCTTCAGATTTATTCATTATTCCAACATATTATTAAATTGTATATTATATGAAATAAAAATAAAGAATCAGAAGCCTGGCATATCTGGTTCATGGCTACTCTACACATCTGAAATCTTTTGTCAAGAGAGTTGTCCCAACTCACTCATTCAAAAAGAGTCTAGTGCGGAAACCAGCGTCAATAAGCCAGCAAAATCCCTTCTAGATTTTTCTAGAATGATCAACATTTCTGGAGAATACAATTCATTGTGCACAAAGACTGTCAGGCTACTGATATAAAAAGCTAGGCTGGCAGAGGAAAATATCCACAAAACAGAAAATGGATTAGAAATTGGCTGTATTAATCTCTGGACCCATACAGATAATCCAGTGAAAATAGATCTAATGCTTTATATTTTAATTATCCTACTGAAAATAATATAATTGAAAATAATATTAAGGGCATGACAGTTGGGGAGATAACAATATTACAAGTCCTATCTGTGTAATCTACTTTCATTTACAAAGCTCTCAGTCTTCATTTTACTTATATTTGATCAGTCACATTTGCTGTTTCACAGAATCACAGAATAGTAGGGGTTGGAAGGGACCTCAGGAGATCATCTAGTCCACCCTCTTTCCAAAGCAATTTCCCTACAACAAGTTGCACAGGAAAGCATCCAGGCGGGTTTTGAACATCTCTAGAGATGGAGACTTCACAACCTCTCTGAGCAGACTATTCCAGTGCTCCGTCATCCTCACAGTAAAGATTTTTTTCCTTAAGTTTGTATGGAACTCCTGGTGTTCCACTTTTTGCCCATTGCCCCTTGTCCTGTCACCAGCCACCACTGAAAAAAGCCTGGCCCCATCCATTTGGCCCCCACAATTCAGATATTTATAGACATTGATAAGATCCCCTCTCAGTCTTCTCTTCTCCAGGCTGAAGAGCCCCAGCTCTCTCAGCCTCTCCTCATAAGGCAGATGCTCCAGGCCCCTCATCATCTTTCTGGCCCTCTGCTGGACTCTCTCCAGAAGATCCCTGTCCCTCTTGAACTGAGCAGCCCAGAACTGGATGCAGTATTCCAGATGTGGCCTCACCAGGGCAGAGTAGAGCAGAAGGAGAACCTCTCTACTTGCTGGCCATGCTCTTTTTAATGCACCTCAGGATACTGTTGGCCTTCCTGGCCACAAGGACACAGTGCTGTCTCATGGCCAGCCTCCTGTCGACCAGAACACCGAGGTCCTTTTCCACAGAGCTCCTCTCCAGCAGGTCAGCCCCTAACCTGTACTGGTGCATGCAGTTATTCCCCTCGAGGTGAAGGACACTGCACTTGCTCTTGTTGAACCTCATCAGGTTCCTTTCCACCCAACTCTCCAACATGTCCAGGTCTTGCTGAACAGCAGCACAGCCACTCCTCCCAACTTTGTATCATCAGCAAACTTGCTGAGGGTGTACTCTATCCCTACATCCAGGTCATTGATGAAGACGTTAAACAAGACCGGATCCAGTCCTGACCCCTGGGGAACACCGCTAGTTACAGGCCTCCAACTAGATTCTGCAACACTGATCACAACCCTCTGAGCTCTGCCAGTCAGCCAGTTTTCAATCCACCTCACCATCCACTCATCTATCCCACGCCTTCTAAACCTTTGCTACAGGGATGTTGTGGGATACAGCATCAAAAGCCTTGCTGAAATCAAGGTAAACAACATTCATTGCTTTCCCCTCATCTACGCAGCTGGTGATAACATTATAGAAGGCTACTAGATTGGTCAAGCATGATTTCCCCTTAGTGAAACCATGTTGACTACTCCTGATAACCTTCTCTTCCTCCAACTGCTTAGAGATGTTGTCAAGGATGAGCTGTTCCCAGGGATGGAAGTGAGGCTGACTGGCCTGTTGTTGCCCAGATACTCCTTCTTGCCCTTTTTGAAGACTGGAGTGACATTTACTATCCTCTGGTCTTCAGACACCTCTCCCATTGTCCAGGACCTTTCAAAGATGATAGAAAACAGGTTAGTAATCAAGTCCACCAGTTCCTACATCACTTGTGGGTGCATCCCGTCGGGGCCCATGGATTTGTATATATTGATTTTGTTTAGGTTGTCTCTGACCAGTTCTTCCTCAACCAAGGGGCAGTCTTCATCCTTCCAGACACTCTCTCTTCCTTCTGGCATCTGGGGTTCTTGAGGGGCCCTTTTAGCTCTAAAGACTGAAGCAAAGAAGGCATTCAGTATCTTTGCCTTCTTAGTGTCTCCTGAAACCAGAGTACCTGCTTCATTCGACAGTGGACCCACATTTTCCCTAGTCTTCCTTTTGTTATTGATGTACTTGAAAAAACCTTTTTTGTTTTCTTTAACCTTCTGTGCCAGATTCAGCTCCAAGTGGGCCTTAGCCTTCCTGGTTGCATCCCTGCACGCCCTGACCACATTCCTATATTCCTCCCAAGTGGCTAGAACTTTTTTACACATTTCAAGGACCTCCCTCTTCCCTTTGAGTTTTTCCATGAGCTCCTTGCTCATCCACATGGGTTTACTGCCACTCTTGCCTGATTTTTTTACCCTAGGAATGCACCGATCTTGGGCTTGGAGGAAGTGGTGCTCAAGTGTTAACCAACTCTCTTGAGTCTCCCTATCTTCCAACACTCTAGTCTATGGGATACCCCTAAGTAGGTCCTCGAAGAGGTCAAAATTGGTTCTCCTGAAGTCCAGGGTTGCAACCCTACTTATTGGCTTACATCTCCCACATGAGATCCTAAACTTTACCATCTCATGGTCACTGCAACCCAGGCTGCCCCAAACCTTCACATCCCCAACCAGCCCTTCCTTGTTAGTAAGAACAAAGGTCCAGAAGCACACTTCTTCTTGTCGGCTCTTTCACCACCTGCATCAGGAACTTATCCTCTAGGCATTGTAGGAACCTCTTGGACTGCGTGTGCCTGGCCGTGTTGTTTTTCCAACAAATATCAGAGTGATTGAATAACCCCATGAGAACCAGGGCCTGCTATCTCAAGGCTACTCTCAGCTGCCTGTAGAAGACCTCATCCACCTCCTCATCCTGATCAGGTAGCCTATAGTAAACACCCACAACAATGTCACCTATGTTAGCCCGCCCCTTTATTTTCACCCATAAGCTCTCCACTCCTTCATCATCCATCTCTAGGTGGAGCTGGATACATTCTAGTTGCTCTCTCACATAAAGGACAACCCCACAACCCCGTCTTCCTGGCCTGTCTTTCCTGAAGAAGACATACTCATCCATAACAGTATTCCAATCATACAAGCTGTCCCACCATGTCTCTCTGATCACAATGAGATTGTGGTGTTGTGACTGCATGCAGGTCTCTAGTTCTTCCTGTTTATTCCTCATGCTGTGTGCATTTGTATACAAACACTTCAGAGAGGAGAGGGAAGTAGAGCATCCAAGGCTACTTGGATCCTTGCATCCAAGGAGGTGCAAGATGACCTCTTGCAGTTGTGCAGACCCTTGATGTGACTGACCCTCTGGCTCCAGCCATGGGAGGCAGCTAAGGCAGACCTGTCACTCTGACAGTTGACCTGTCCCATTCCTCAAGTCTACTGCAATGGCTTGAGCATTGCTACTTCGGACCCCACCCCCAAACCATTCAGTTTAAAGCCTGCCTTACTAGGTTAGCCAGTTTGCTGCCAAAGACTGCTCTGCCTCTTCTAGACAGGTGGATCCCATCCCTCCCTAGTAGATTATGATCTGTATACAAAGTCCCATTATCATATAAACCAAAATCCCCGTGTCAACGCCAGCCACATAGCCAGAAGTTTATGTGCTTTATGTGTTTATTTCTGGCTTCCCAAGGTCCTCCAATTAGCAGAAGAGAGGAGTAAATAACTTGGGCACTGATTTTTTTTCACTTGCCTACTAAGGGCTTTATAATCTTCCTTGATTCTGCCCATGTTGTGCCTTGCAGCATCATTGGTGCCCACATGAAAGACCAACAGAGGATAGTGTTCTGTTTCTTTGACAAGCTGTGACAGCCTCACAGCAGCATCCCAGATCTTGGCTCCTGGGAGGCAGCAGACCTCTCAAAACTCCCTGTCAGGCTGGAAGAGGGGACCCTCAGTGCCCTTTAACAGGGAATCCCCCACTACAAGCACCTGGCGTTTCTTTTTCTGATATCCACTGCAGGGTGCTGGTGCAGTTACTTCTTGCAGATATTGCTCCTGTGTGTTGAGGGGTTCAAAAGGTGTGAGAGCTTCAAACCTGGGTTTGGTAGTGATGGCGGTGGGTGGGGGCTGAAGAGGAGCCCTGCTTTTCTGGGTCACCAAGGACCAAGGTGCCTTCATCCCAGTATCTTCCCCAAGTGGGACACTTTCCCTGTGCTTCCTTTCAAAATATCTACTGATAAGTCAAGCACTCAGAAGCTTAATATTGTAATGGCCAGGCTTGTATTTTTGCTCTTACATAAGGCATTGTAGATTCCTGCATTCAGAGATTTCTCACCTTTGAGGAGACCCAAACTCAGAGTGTAGGGAAGTGATTTAAAATTGTGGAGAAACATGTAGATAAATCTAATCTTGTGCAAACTGCCCCAAATAATGGAGTAACAGCATGTTGTCCTGTCATGCTACACGATTTGAAGCAGGATTCTCTGTTAAGTTATTCCACTGGGAAGTTCTGTGAAAAAAATAAGCAGTGAAGAACTTTTCAAGGTGGTCTTAGCAGGGAAGATCAAGGTTGTTACGATGGAAGTGTATACATTGTCATTCCATTATTTCTATGTAAAAGAACTAACAGTAATGAATGAAGAACTGTACTGCAGCCTCCCTTCACTGCACTCCTTGCCATGTAATGACAGTATGATGAGTTAAACTGCTGTAACAAGATTATATTTCATGAGGGATCAAGATCTTTTACAGAAATCAGATTGTTAAACTGTAAAGACTCTATTATTCAATCACTATGTCCCAACAAAGTTAATTCCTGCATATCAGCCTCTACATAATTTGATCTATTGTGACTGCCTTTTCTTATTAGTAATCTATATTTAAATATTGTGTTCTTACAACACCTGGAAAAATGGAAATTACCCTGTGAAGAAAAGGAGAACAGAGATTGAAAACATGGTGGATTAGAAACAAAAGACCTCTCCTACTTACATGGCTTTGATAAATGGCTTGCATTTAAAGCTATTAGTTTGACCTCTCATAATCTATTTTCTTTTCATAAAGAAAAGTCTAGTTACTGTGTCCTACTTACTCGTCAAATGCAGATTTAGTGTTCTCTAACAATTAAGAGGACATATTAAACCATCACATATAACTTTTAGTTTCATAATGCTAATTCCTATACAAGAATACTATCCTTCCCAGACATTAGTGCAAATATAAACCAGCTCTCAGGCTACATTAAAATTTTAAATGTTTATCTATTTCATTAGTAAGAGAGAAAGACATTTATGAACAGACTTTGCACAAATTAAGGCACTTGTAGATAATACAGCAAACATTTCCTTTTTGGTAAAAGGAAGCTATCTTCATAAAAAGTTGGCTCTATTTACTGAAAAAAAAATCTCAGAAGATTATTAAAAAGAAATAAAGCCAACAGTTTTGTTTACAGACATTTTGGTGTACTAAGCATAAGCCATAACAAAAGGCTATTTTGTACAGATGGTTTTGGTGCATTGAAGTAAATCAAAAGGAGCTCCAACCAATAATTTTTCAATAGAAAACAATATATTATCTGTAAAGAAACACTGACAATTAAAATACAGCTTAAACAAAAGAAAACAGTTGTGACACTTGCAAAATGCTCCCCAGATGAATGTTGTTCAGAACAAACTCTGTAGCCATCCTGTGTTTTGAGGAAGGCCCTTGATTCAGAGGAAATTACTTTGAAAATGAAGAATGCTGAGAGTGAGACAACAACTAATGAAACTGCAAGGACTACATTTTCCCAATTCCCTTTCATGTTTCATTTCACTGCAACTGTGACAGCCTGTCTTGGAGTAAAAAATACAGATCTAGAACACAAAGACCCCCTTTCTAGCAGAAAGAGAGACAGAAATTTAAGAGAAACTACTGATTGCACCACCATTCTGTGACTTGGAAGCAGTCTGAGAATGCCAAGCACCTCTGTAATTACTTCAGTGGGAAACACTAGCAGTTTCTCTGCACATGGACATGTTTCATTTGTGACACATCATGGAGTGGATTTTGCCAGAAAAGCAAACCTGAAAACAACTCTGAAAGAGAGAATCCTCTTTCACAGACCATAACCACGTGTCTTGCTTTTGTTCACTGACTGTATGACTTTGAACTTGCAACAACACTCCTTTTACACTCTACAGAAGCTCCTTACCATCATGGTGGAAAATGATAGATCCTCAAGTAGGCTTCTGTGCTTAAATCAGATATCTGTACATGGTTGCTCTGTTGTCACAACTGTTCAGTGGAAAAACAAACATACACAAAAATAAAAAATTATACTTGATTATGCAAATAATTGTACCTGACTCCTGCTCTGCCCTTTCATCCAAATTAGATCCTCCTGGTTTTTGTGTCCATTACATTTTCAAACTGAAATGCATATCTATTTTTAAATAACAATGTTAACATTTAAAGATGTTTACCAACGTTAAATTACAAATGTGCACAACACTGCAATGCAGCAAGTTTGAGCATATACAAAGAAAAGAGGATAGTTATGAACTAAAATATATTTATGTAAATATTAGAGTCTGCAACATCCTTTAAGAAGAAACATTGCTTCACAGTGCTTATTATTTATTAAAAAAAAAAAAAGTTCAAAGGTTGTTATAGAGTATATGTCTCATGTTTCAAACTTTTACAATAATTTTTCATTTAGTCCATTTTTGGACTTTTAAAAATCCCCACAGAATAGTTACAGTAAGAGAGCCTTGCAAGCGGTTCTTCTTCAGTCCCTATTAAAAATATATATGAGATCAAGAACCCTCTGACATTACTGGCTTTACAGCTTGGAATCAAATAAGTCTCCACTAATCTGTTAGGAAGGATCCTCTTCCGTGATGTCAAGTCCCTCATGATTTCAGGAGCTTCTGAAATACAAGCTACTAGTCCAAAAGGCATCACAGGCACAAAGCTAAAAACAAGGACCTTAAGACCCCCTTTGGGAGTCTCAGCCTTATTGACTCTATTATATGGATCAAGAGGATTCTCTAGTATCCATGAATTTCCCTAGTGATTTTATGCTGTGTGAAGCCAAAGTTTTTTAACTGATTCTTTTCCACTTAAAATTACAAAAATTTGACTGCAACAAGAAAATCACAACCTTTGGAAAACTCAATGAGAAAAACATAACATTATCTCCTGTCACTTGTGTGCTGTACTAGATCCAAAGTAATTCAAATGGCAGTTATATAGTGGAATCAGTTTCTATTAAAAATCAACATAGTAACTAAAAGCATTAAACATGTACTCATTAAGTTTTCACTGTATATAATCCTCAACCTTGTTATCAAGAGAATTAAAAGATTGTTAACCTCAAATATGCATCTTTAAGAAACAATACAGGACTGTAATCTTGGAAGCAATATATAAGTTTATTTTGGTATTCGTTTAGTTTATTTTGCAGAATCTGCTTTTTTCCATTGATTCTAACAGGGTTTATTCTTATAATGATGTTTTCAAGTAAAGTCCCAGCACAGAACTAGATAGTCAACATGGAGACTCATTGTTTCCTTAAATTTAAGTGATTAGAATAATGAAGATCCAGTAGTCCAATGATGATTTTATCTGTAGTATCTTTTTTCTTGTCTGTTCTTCCATTCCATGCCTTTTTATTGTGTATTTGTTCCCTGTGACTTGTGAGAGATCAGACTTTAATATTTTCAAGATGCAAACTAATTAATACTGCTATTGCTACTCTTATAGAACTTAACATCCAATACAGGCATTATCTTAAACTTGTAGGCAAAACGTAAAGAAGTCATTAATCATTCATCACTTTTTCCATAAGTGAATACGGTTTCCATTAATACTGATAAGGATAAATTCTGTTAAACCTTCACATACATACGCAAAGAGATGCAGTGAATTTTAAAATTTAAAGTGCATTTTATTTTGTTTAGCTTTGTCTAAAAGATATTATCTACCTTGGTTGTAAACATATGTAGGAATTTGTTATGTCACATTGTTTATATACATTTATTATGGATCAGAAAAGGTAACTACAAAGATCTCTTCTGGATTTTAAAATCTCATTTAAGTTATATACTGTATGTATCTCAGAGATACTGACTTATTTTCTTGCAGCAGTTTATGTTGTCCTAGAAGACTTAGGATATAAGAACCTATAAGAGTCTTTTGAAGTCATCAGTTCTTGGGCAAACAACAAATAAAGACTAATATTTTTGTTCTGCCCCTGCACTACAAGTAACTAGAATGACTAATGGTAGACATGCTGTTATTATCAGTGACATTAAAACACCAACAAAAAATAAGATTATCCCAACAGTCATTGTTTTTATATGAGTTATACCCTTGCAGAATCTATTCTTTATGTATATGTAATACTCCTGAACTTTGTAAAAAATTCAGATTAATTTTTGAAAGCAGTCTCACTTCTCTGTAGAGATATATTCACTTAGCTTTCCATAGCAACACCATATCCAAAGGCTGAATAATGTATTGCCCTGGTATCTGGAAATCAGGATGAGTATAATAATCAGAAACTTTTTTCCACAAGAAGTCTATTTAAAAACAAATAAACAAACAAAGCCAACAAAACTATGGAGATGTCAACCAGAGACATAATACTCTGCATATTCTTGTACTAATTGTGCTGGAAAAAATTCTGCAGTATGTATTCAAGCTTAAAAAATGTAAAGGAAAATAAAAAAATTGTGGCTTAAAGCTTAAAAATAACAACCCAAAAATGTGTTGTTTTGGTGAAGCCTATTTTTGAACTATGGCTTTTGTTTATATACCATCTTAATAACTGTTTGCTATTCATTAGAAACATTATTTTCTTCCATTTTTTTGCATGCTGTAACTAACCACTTCATTTTGGGTTTTTTTTTTTTTTTTTTTTTGTGTAAATATTACATAGTTCTCCTTTTAAATTCCAGTGTTGTATGTGTAAAGTTCCAAAATTTTGAGGTTATTTTTGAAGTTTCCATTTGAGAGGTCGCTCCTCACTTGCTTTATCCAAGATATTCCTAAAACATAAAAGGATATACTGTGACAGATTTCTTTCAAAAAACCCCAGATATTGAGTAATGGGATTTGGAAAATAAAGAAATTATATAAATGTGGGCCCAGTTCTTAACTAGTATAGACCGGCACAACTTCATTGACCTCTGTTTCTATGTGTCAGAGGTATCAAATGTTTCAATAATATCCTCAGCATGCTCTCTGTTTCTCTATCTGTGAAAGACTTTGAATTCATTTTTACTTCAATGGCTAGTTCCCTGGATAATAACAGTGCATTACATACATATTTGCTTTATGTAGCAACACTTCACACGTGACTGGATAATGGCCATAAAGGCCTGTGCAGCTATAAACTACAGAAAGTTGAAGAAGTAAGTCGTCTTGTTATGAATTCATCAAGCCATTTCTCTCACCATGCCTGACTCAGTCTCATACTCTCACCTTATATGCAGTTAAAACATAATCTCCTCTATTTATAGCACTCAGAGATGAAACTCAGTACTTTGGCACAAGTAATTACTTCTGTAGACTAAACCAGTATGAATTGCATTCTTTTTTGAGGGAAAAAAAACAGCCAAAACAAACAAAAAAATAAACCTTTGCACACACAGTTCTCTCTAGAATAATAATTGTAATTACACATGCACATCGAAAGAGTAACTCAAGTTTGGGAATAAAGGCTTCGATTTTTCTCTTAATAATTTCAACTTATGTTAATAGAAACTTACATAAGTTCTTAAGAGGGAAAATGCATTCCACAAAACTGAAAGTATAGTTGTAATAAACTGCAACATTTGAAAAATACTTACAACCTTGCAATTTTCTTTCTTTAATTTGTTCCCCAACACATTCTACAAGCAGCAACTTCTTAATTAAAGGAAGAACAAAAGTTACAAACAGCAAGCACAAAAGCTCAGATCTGCAAAAAACTATTTAGGCACTTAATTCTGTTTGTTTTGATAGGTGTTAAGTGCTTAAACACTTGTGTGGATCTGAGTTTTAGTATTTATAGAAGTACTCTACATGTTCAAAAGTACCTTAGAATTTTCACCTAATTAATTCACAAAACACATGTATAATTCCCACTTGATAGGTAAACTGTAGCACAAAAAAAATCTTGCAAAGTACACAGGTAGGTAGCAAGTACAGAATCAGGACTCAAGATCTGGTTACACTTCACCAAGCACATGCTGTCGAACTCCACACAGATTACTTGTAATTGAAAGATAAACAAATAAAATTACAAACAACACTGTGACACTGTCTCTGTTTCGACCAATACCTTAGCACAATAGACTTTCATGTTAATGAATTTCAGAAAGAGTCTAATGACAAAAAATTTAAAAACATATGGAGGATTTAATTCATAATTGTATTTCCTTTGGTTTGGGTTTTGTTTTGTTTTTCTGGCACTTGGCTTTAAAAGTCTCCCTCTGTGTTTTTTTGTGTGTGAATATAATTACAGTCAGTTTTTGTTATCTGAGACTTTATGTTTCATGTTCTCTAATGCAATTCAATTTATAGTTCCTAACAGCAAGGGGTGAGTTTTCTCAGTGACTAAGTGAAGAGGCTGATAGACATGATTAGTCCTGAAGAGAAGAAGGAAAGAGAGAAGTGATTCTAGGAGTGCAGTTCTGTTTGTTTCTAAACAAGGAGAGTCATGATCAATAAAGCTCATCAAACAAAATATAGTTGTGGAGAAAATAGTTTTGATCATGTTTCTGAAGAGTTTGCTGTAAAAATTTAGAACACCAACAGAGAGAATCTCATAAAGCAGGAAATCAAGTTAATTGCAGCAAACAGAATAAAAGTCTTTCTTGAACAATAAATGCTAGGAAATGAAAGTGGCATTTTAAGACACCAACAGTGGCTGTTGTACAGTGCAGTGCACTGCCTATGCTGCAGTAACACTGAGATGTAGAAACATCTCAGCTAGTAGACTACCTAGCACAGATATCAGGCTACAGCTGATACTACAGGTATCAGCTTTGGAACCTACAGGTCAGCACAGGTTCCAAAACCTGACTGAAAAGTATGTAAGACAATTCATGTGCAGCCCCATAATGCTGTATATGTATTGCTAGAAGTCACTAGGATATGTGGTTTCAATTCAGCACTGTTATGTTGGCGTTACACTAATTTTATTGCTATGACTTTAGTAAGGGTATGCATGTCTGTTTTTGTAATATAAACATCTTTCTTTTCTGGTAGTCAAATTATTGGGATCAAACTGTATAGTATCTACAGCATCATCAAATGACTAAGCAAAAAACAATATCAGACAAATCATCCGTATTTTTTTAGATATTTCTGAATATTGTATCAATTATATTGAAAATTTAGAACTACAGTCTTTTGTTTGATTTTTCACAACCATAACAGCAATGCTGGTCCAATGAAGAATAAGAGGTGATGTGAGTGACACAGCTAAGCTGAGAGAAACCTTAGCAAAGATAAAGTAATATTGCCAAATTGTGCAAAGAGAGGAAAAAAACCTGAATGTTTTCAGTTTTGCAGTCCACTATTTCACAGTCCAGACAAATTGTGCAATCTTTGAACAGTAATTATAAGCTTATTCAAAAGGCTACAAATGTATATATTTTATAGTTATATATTTTTAATGTTGTGTAAGTCCCTTAAAATCACAATCCCAAAAAAGAGAGAGCCTCTCTTTCCAGCCAGCCCTCAAACTAAACATGATGTTATATGATATGGAATATCCCATTGACATATCCAAATGCCAGTTTGGGTCTACTGATTTACTATATGCCCCCCAAATTTTTCTTTATGCTTGCAGACTGGCAAAACATGGGAAGCTGGAAAATCCTTGATTTCCCAGCAACAACCAAAACCATCAGTATATTATCAATATTCTTCTCATACCAAATCCCGTATTGAAACCAAAACAGCACTATTCGAGCTACTAAGAAGAAAATTAGCTCTCTCGCAGTTAAAACCAGGGCAATGGAAATCACCAAACTTGTAGTTAGAAATACCATTAACTACTTAAATTTTGAAATGCAAATTTATCTGGGCTCCTAAGTTTAGGCTATGAATGAAACAACCTTACTTTGTTGGACTGATCATCTAGCACTTTCCTATCTTCCATTCTAATTCAGATATAATGCTGAGTAACAAAGTGTCCCAAACGCTGTGGCAAGCATTTTGATACATACTCTTAGATCATATCAAGCACACTCCAGCAGGACAGAGCACCTTACAGAAGAAAATGTCTCTAGGTATTGCTTTTGAAAACACATTGCCTCTGATGTCTTTTGAAACACTAGATAAATTTTGGAATATTTATGTAGTGTACTGTGAAATTGTAAGAAATCCAAGAAATACAGAATAGTGCTCTTCCTCCTCACATATACACATATATACCTTTTTTTTTTACTCTTTTTTTGTTTTTTAAGTTGTCAGCTAAGTAAATCAAGCAATTTAAACAGTGTATTTACTGAATGTCAATAACAAGAATGCTTTTTTTCCTACTTTTTAGTTCTACTTCATACAAACATTGATATAAGAACACTGATCTGTATGTGCATACAGGTACATATTATAAAGTTCATCCTTTATAATTTTACCAAATGTGCATGTCAGTTTTGGCATTTTATAACCCTGAAAATATAAAATGCCAATTGGCATTTTATAACACTGAAAGTTCAAGACATTGAACACCAGTCTAAAGTAATGTGCTTACCTACCTATTGTGCAATCCTCCCAGGCTACTCCCACAATGCTCTGCCTAGAAGAAGGAAGAGGGACTTCTTAATAGTCGCAAAATACAAACTCAAAAAGAAGTACTTTGGATAAGTGGCACTGCTACTAAATCTGTATAATGTATACTGTCAAGTGAACAGAAAAGCTTTATCTTAAGTCATAATCTTCTGCAAAATTTATATTAAATTATGGACTACCTGTCCTTTTGACATATTTAAGGCTATTTACTTTAAAAATAAAATTATTTCCTGCAAATTTTTCATATTCTATTTAAAAATAATATAAAATATGATGTGCTCAGTATAAGCAGTATATTGTAATCAGCATCTATCTTATGACATACTCATACAAGAACAATTAGCTCAAAGATGCAAAAATGATTGGTTAAGGTGACTTCTCAGTCCGTTGTAGTTCAGTCCTTCTGCCACAAAACCTAGGATTTCTTGCATTGCAAATAAATGGGGGGGAACAGATGATCAGCCCACCTCTCTTCATATACGTATTGCAGTTCAGAAAGAACCTCATATTGCCTGGTGCAAATTAATTGTATTTGGCAATATGCTGCTGCTGTTGTTGGCAAAAAAGAGCAAAGGAATGTAGTAATATTTTACTAGTGTCTGATAGTGTTGCACAGTAGGACAATTTAATGCAATACCATTTATTTATAATGGAAGCCTGAATCTCCATCCACTCAGCTATAAACGTGCATTTTGCTGGATATAGAGTCTACTTCCCTAGATCACTGAAGCTCTTAAAATCTGAAGACTAAATTATTTATATGAAAACCTGTTGCTGAGTTTTTGAGATCTATCTAGTTCTCTAGCACATATATTTTGGAGGTCTCAGATCTTTGTTTCTTTTTTAGGTTTTATGGTATGCTTAAATGTGCCACGTAGTCACTATTTTTCTTATTGGCAATGTAATAGAAAATATAGCTTCAATAGACAAATGGGACAGAAGTTCTTACATGGTATAAACTGAATTATCTTCAAAATAAGCATATTCTTACTGACCCTACATGTTTTAAGAAAAAGGTGAGATGTAATTTCGCAAGACAAATTTTCACTGTCAGAATCATAATTGTATTCTGTAGTGGAAATGGTCATATAATTGTCACAACTGAGTTAAAAGTTTCATATTAATATTTAGAAACAATGAAGAAAGACAAAATTTGTTCTTTCAGTTTATAATAATTTAAGCTATGCAATACATGCATTGTAATGGTACCTCTCTGTTTAAAACACATTGTTATAGAGCATTATCCAAACACCATAGTGGAGTGGAGATGAATTCAGATCTCTGTTTTTGATAGGTCTAATGTACAGAGGTTCAGAGGATGATAAACTGTGGTTACAATAAATCATATCCTGATATAGTTTACTAAAAGAATTCTTCTGTATCTCACTATAACCTTATCAATACCTATTGCTTTTATAATTTTCTTTCTCACTGCCAAGGATACAGCTCTAATAGTTTTTTTTTTTATTTTATTTTTTTTAATTCAAGGCTGGGTACACTTATTTAAAACAGCCTATATAAATTATATCAGTATTATAATATCTAAAAGGTAAAGTTTTTACTGAATTGGGTTTAATTCACAGAGATACAAAATAGACTAAGGACATTTCAAAGAATGGAAGTAACATACACAATTATGATGTGAGAACAAAACAGTCCAAGATGCTTTTCCTAAGGGTAGTACAAAGGTTATTCCCACAATCCCAGATATATCATAGACAGTAATGCCATTTTGGATGCCCTCCCACTAGCTCTAATAGCCAGATAGAATTAATTCAAAATCTGCCCATGATCTTAAATTTTAAAAATCTGGCTCAAATTCCATCTTAGAAAGACTAGAGAATATACTGAAATCTGAGCCAAAACTATCAATTATGACTACCTCTGATGATACAGGTGGCAGACAGTCCTCAGATCCTATTGGAGTCTACATTAGTTCTCTACATAGAGAAAGTGTAGATAAGTGTAAGCAAATACATACAATGTATATTCATTCTCCTTTTTTTTTTTTTCTCTAGTTACAATTTTTTTCCTGTTGAAGACATTGAAATTGTTGGATCAAATCAATTTTTGGTCTATGACTATTAAAACAAATACAACTGGAAAAAAAATGATTTGATGAAAGTTTGGAAGCCTATTAGTGTTATGCTTAAGGCTGTATCACAGCTAGTTATTACAAGAGGAAGCAGAGCTCCTGCATTTATCATCAGGACCTGTTGGCTTTCAGTCAAATTAAACAGAACCACCTGTTAGTCCAAATATTGGTCAATGGGCTTTTGTTTACACCAGGACTTTCCACATCTGCATATCACATGCCAGTGGTTACAGCTCAGGCACTTTTCCTAGGAAAAGGTAACATATACTGCTGAGTACAAACTTACAGAAATTGTGGACAAGACCATTACAAGGGACAAATTGTATCTCGGGAACCATGTCTGTTTATATCAGATAAGATCTAGGCTAATGTGCAATGATATTCCCAAAAGTTATTACAAACTGTGAATTAAGAACGCATATTCCGTTCATGCAGCACTTTATTCCTGTAAGTAGAACTTGGGATAACTACACTGTAAATATCTTTTTAATTGTTCATAGCAATTACAGTAAAAGTGCTATTGATGAAAAGAAAATGAAATGGAGATGTTATTATGTCTAAGTGCAAATTTAACAGGGTAGTAAAAGGGCTAGAGATACTTTTCCTCTACTTCTAGTTAGTAACAATCAGCTCAATATTACCGCTCTTAGGAATGTATTGCAGCTATACTCACCAAGTTTTGCAGCTTTCTTCTTATTTTCTCATATATATTACATCTTTATGTGCCTTATTACAAATCATAAAAATCATAAGTCACAGCCGTACCACCTACTGGGTACACAGACTTAATCCAATAAAAAACAGCTATGAAGTTTAAAGCCTTTCTGTTGTTAGCCTTGCAGTTTCCTTGGTGCCTGAAGTTAAGCACAACTTTCCAAAAGTGATAGTGGTGAAACTCCTGGTTGTTTTACTCAGTTACCACTTGTCTGAAGAAAAGGCAGCCTGACATCTCCCTATCAACAAAGCTGAGACATACCTTGACAGAATGAAGAAGTCAGCAGCAGAGAGAGTGCATTAAAATGAAGTAGTAACAACTACTCTGATTAAGTTAGACCATCAGGTGTTCATATATGTAGGGAGCATAGGGCAAGATGGAGAAAAGGCACAAAGGAGTAGGGATTCATCTCTATGGGTTAACCCCTTCAGCAGAACAATTAAGGTTCCAGTACTTCCTCCCTTTATGACAAGAGTGAATAGGCTGTCATGTTTTGGAGTCTTGTATCTTTTTTCAGTGGTCACAGCCAAAAATCTGGGATTCCTGCATTTTGAGCCTCTGGACATTCTAGGAATTCTATGACTTAATAGAAATAATAAGAATATTATACCACATGAGGTAGACCTACTTTGCATTCAGACCTCTAAAAATTAAAGGTGTTTTGCCTCTGTAATCAAGACTATAAGGTACGATACAAATGACGCAAGCAAGAATCATTCAACATTACATATTCATACAGGAAAAAAATTAAAATTCCCAGTCATGTTCAGACATTTTTATTTGAGACATTTCTACAGATGAAGGCCTTTGAGTAGCATATTCTTGCAGGATAAAGAACTTAAAGCCATTTTTGTTAATGCTTAACTGAAAATGAATCAGTACATACATTCTTAATTTTACTTGCAGAATGTAATAACTCTGTAATCTTAAAATTACCTCATGGAATAATGCCAAGTATTTAATAATAAACATCTCGATAAGCATTCTAATTTTAAAGACCAGAGACAGCTATATTCCATCAAATTTCCTTTTGTATACAAAGAAAGATGTTAAAAAAGAAGAAAAAAAAAGTTTAAAATCAATGCTTGTCTAATTTTGTGAAACTATGGGATCTCTCAGTACTTTGATACTTTATGCATTAAGTCACTCTAAAAGATTGCAATGCTTAGTGAGAAGCTTGAGAAGTTTCAAGGACACAGTGAAGGAGAATTAAATTATCGAGTAATGTTATTGCTTGTTCTTATATTTACATTTATCCTGGATGAAGGTAATTTATTGGGGGGGAGGGGGCAAAGAGAACCATACATCACACTAATGCAAAGTCCATGAAAAATTTGTCCTTCATGCTGTGACTGGACATTGTCAAGTAAGGTTTACAACCTTTTTATCTGTATCTAAGCAAAGCTGCAGTATTTAGTCATCTCAGTTGTCACTAGTTACAATATTTTTCTCCTGTTTTTATTTATGAGGAAAAGGAGGAAAACAATTCAGCTGTTAAAAAGAAATAATCTCTAAAGCATAACCTCCAGAATCTGATGTATTGATTCTCTTATATTTCCCCAGATGGCAAAGTGATGAAACAGAACGAAGAACACCCAGAGGCAGTTACTGCGGCTTGTCTGTGGAGAATTTCAGGAAGGAGAAGCTTATGCTTTCATTGTCCATAATATTGCTTGGGTTCCTTTTACATTATGTGCAAACAAATTCTCCTGTGAAATCTGTGAGAAATGAGATGTAAAATAGACTGCAGTCATGACTAAAGAGCTGTTGGTGAAACCATTGGTCTTATTGCAATGCTGTAGAGTATGCACTCAGACTTAGAGTATGTACTCAGACTCGGATTGAAATCCCACCAATGTAGAACAGAACAGTACTGTACAAGAGACTGCTGGACAATAAGATTTTGACAAATCCATGATGTTTTATTTTTGCAACAAATTAATTTTAAGAAAATTTCCTGTACAAAATCTTAATCTTATTTTTACTGATATTCTACGTATCATGGAAAAGGCCTAGAATAGAAGCTTTGTTCCTGAGGATTTACATTGTATTCTAAAAAAAGGTAATGGTCACACACTATTTGTCTTCTTGAAATTAAGAAAGTATTTTTTAAGATAGTTTTTACATATTTCAGTAGTCTAAATTGCAAAAGTGAAATGAAACTAGAAGGGGAAAAAATAAAAATTAACCCTTTGCAAAGACAGTAAAGTGTACCATTATAGTTAATTCTGCCTCTAGCCACGTTATTTCCCACTGTTTTTTTTTTCCAGAAATATTTCCATCTCTGTCATTTCATCTTTACTGCTCTGTCTGTTTTAAAGGCAGGGATGCTGTTTTATGCCTGCTATACCACAGAAGTCTCAGCCATATGGATTGTCCCACAGAGACCCCTATGGGCTCCTAGAAAGGCTTTGCAGCCCACATATGGTCCTTTTAAAGCTATTCTAATCCTTTCTAGACCCATAAACCTCACAGGTAATACGAGGAGGAAACTCAAAAAAAGCCCCAGTGCTAGTGCAGATCATAAATCAAACTAAATAAACTTGTCTTCATGAACATCCTGTTTATTAAGAGATTCAGAATCAATAGGATCAGTGCATCTGTTAATGAATCTGGAAGCTTTTTTTTTTTTTTTCCTTCTCTTGAACAAGGCAAAAAGAATAGTAGCAATAATGCAAACATTTAGATATTATGCACTGGATATATTTTTTCTGGCCAGAATTACTACACAGCTCTAAGCAAAACCCATTTCAATGTGGGAAAAGGACCAAAACTATACAATATATCTTCTGAAAACACTCTGGGAAATTTATACTTTAAAAAGGGGTTTTCGTTAAGGTAGGATCACCTTTAATTGAAGCATCAATGTTTAGTGTATTTTTATATCAAATTTTATTATGAAATATGACCTTTGGAAATGGAGCATGTAAATGTAGTTGGATATAAAAATGGGCAATATAAGGAACTGCTCAAGAAGTTGGTAATTAGCTATAGAACTTGACGGAACCCAGAACCTGTGATGTTTAGCTGGTTCTCCTTTACCTTTGCTGGCTTACTGGTGAGGCAGAATTACTATCATCTTTTCCAGGGATTTCACACTTCTCTTAACTGATTCCTTTCTGGTTCCTTCTCAAGTCATCATTTGGGTTCCTACTCCCTTATGTATGCAATACCTTTTATCCCCGTTTAATGAGCTTCAGTAACAGACTGTAGAGGTTCTGTGTTCAATTATGCTTTTCAAAAGCAAACAAACAAAAAAATACCCCACAAAATTGTACCTTTATATTGCACAATCCAAAGGCTTTCATAAGTATTTCAGTGAATTATACAAAATAGTAAAATGTTGATCTTATATTAGTTTAAATAATACTTACCCACCTTTAGATTACCAGTAGTCTATATATAAAACTCAAGATAACAATTGTACAGAATAGATACATAGGAGTCTTGTGTAGGGATGTTGGAGCAGTTCTGAGGGAAGAGTAATAATCATCCATTGCCCTTCTGGACATACATAACACATACATGCAAATGTATATCACAGCACCATGGTCTTTCTTGTAATGAAGCAGTAGTAAAACCATAGGAGTAGTATAAAAGTACAGACTTATTAAAGGACGGCCATCCTCTGGTCCTTCCTGACCAGATTTCTTACTGTAAGAAGGTTTTATATCAGCAGTGACATCAAGAAATTCTGTAAAAGTAAATGCACCCGATCTTTATGCATGCAGACCTACTATAAATTCAGAACATTTAGCTCAAATTCTGAATTTACTTTTAATGCAACAGTACCACTGATCTCTTAGTTTGATGTTTTTACTGTCCAGCACCTTTCAACAAAGTCCTTATTTATTCTGCGTCACTGTTCTCTTATGGCCTGTGCAAAATTATGTTAATAGACTACACTCACTACTATCAAGAGAACGTCCCCTTATAGAAGCTAATGCCATAAGTGAATTATTAAAGAGTTTTGTCCTCAAAATACTGGATAGGTTATACAACAGTATACTGTAAAACTGCAAACGGGTACTGTGCAATATGTAAACAATGCTTTGTATACTAAGCTTTCATAACATTTAAATGATTACATGCAATTTTCTCCTTGTCTTGGATTTTAAACTTGTGCTGTTCTTAGGTCTTCATCAGATGTGTTGAGAAGGGAGTAGATAAGTAGATCTGGTTAGTCCATACTAGGACACACAAATCTAAGCCTGAACCAAGACAGACTTTTTAGTCTCCTATTCTGTAACACCAAATTATTCTCCATCTCTGTAATTTGGAACCTTAAATTTCAAGTAGCACCTGTGTGAATTGATTAGCTGAAAAAAATATCTCTAAACCTTGCTTTGTGTTTGAATTCTCTAATTACCCTTCAGAAAAGGGACTATTCAGATTAAATTTTATTTTTTTACAGATTATAGAATCATAGAATCATTTAGGTTGCAAAAGGCCTTTAAGATCGTAAGAGTCCAGCCATAAACCTAACACTGCCAAGTCCACCACTAAACCGTGTCCAAAAGTGCCGCATTTACATGTCTTTTAAATACCCCCAGTGATGGTGACTCAACCATTTCCCTGGGCAGCCTGTTCCTTGATAATCCTTTCAGTGAAGATATTTTTCCTAATATCCAATCTAAGCCTCCCCTGGTGCAATTGAGGCCATTTACTCTTGTTCTATCACTTGGTATTTGGGAAAAGAGACTGACACCCACCTCACTACAACCTTATTTCAGGTAGTTATAGAAAGTGATAAAACCTCTCCTGAGCCTCCTTTTCTCCAGACCCCAGATTGTTTTAGTCTTGTTAATAATACCAGAATGATCTCTAAAATTAAGATATAAATGATGATTGCAATATAATTGTACAAGGCCCTTAAATATACTGCACTGTTTCCAAAGTGTCAAAATGAGATTGCATAGGGATACAACAGAAGATTCCAGATGCTGTATCAGCAACTGAAGCAAAAGTAGATACTTTTTACTCATAAACATATAGTGGAATCCCATCTGGCATATTTAACCAGTTTGATAATTATAACATGACCTGGACTGTTTTTATTAGTAACTTTGGTAAAATTTCTCTAGTCACAGTGCAATAGGTATGTCTGAATTTATATGTCAATCATGTGAAGAGCCATGCAAAGTGATTTTTTACACAGGTATATAAATAACAATTTCAAAACATAATTTGTACTTCTCTGTAAAAAATAAGAAATAGATGTCTGACTATACAAACTCATACGTGATGACACAGTCAAGGTGAAGTCTTATCTATTGCTATAAAATGCCAAAATAACTACAGAATTTTTTTCCTTCATTAGTTCTTTATGGAGAATGGTTAACTGAAGTTTGGCACACTGTGCATTTCCATCAGAAATGAGAGAGCACATGTTAGCACATGTTTCAGAGCAGCATCATTGAGTCTTTCATCAATGAGCATTCAATCGCCATGCCCATCTTTCTCTTCTCTGCTAAATTTAAACATTTTAAATCCCTTCTGATACATTTTTCATCATTAAATTGTTTAGATAAACAGAATTCTAGATTTTCATCAACCATCCAGACATTGAATACTGTCAGAGAAAACAAGAAAATAATTCTGTATTGGTTTATGTTCTGCATTTAGCAAGGTTGCCTTAATTGGATCAGGTAAAAAGAGGAAAACTCCAGAATTGCCAGTTTGACCTGATCATATCTTCCAAATTTCTTGTACTCTCATGATTTTCTAGATCTGAATAGGAATAACACCATTTATATAAGTTCTTTGCCATATAATCCCAAAATATTGCTCAAGAATATACATATCTAAATATTTCCTACTGCTGCTATTGAATAAGCACATAAACCAAGTAGAGTAAACATGGCCTCACTGATTTACCATTGTACACCTCATAATGTTGATTAATTTAATAGAAAGTATGAAAATAGTTTTTCAAAAACCGCTATGGAAAAAGATCATTTGATCTGAAACAGCTATGCTGTGTGACTATTACTGCCCCACAGCTGTACTGAGAATGACAAAATGGCCTGAACGTCATTGTGCCAAATATACAAGCTACTGGACAACGACTCATGCAGGCGGGACAGGATTTATTTGTAAAACACGGTTGCCTAGAGCTGTAAGGGAACTCCTAAGTATCCAAAGTATCCGTATGTGGCGGACAGATACAATATGGGACCTATGAATGACCCAGTGGCTCCTGGAAGTGGCTTTAACTGCCACAGAGTGCCTTAAACAGCATTGGATGTCCACATTTAGGCACCTGAACTATGTACAAGGTATATGAAATGCCTGGATAGGCTCGTCTACCAATAAATTTCATTGTACATACAATGGTTTTAAAACTTGAAATAATTCTATACAATTACCTGAAATGTGTCTTTATAGCTTATTGACATAATTATAAAAATAAACCTATTCCATCATTCCTTTAGGAAAATATTTGCCATTTTTGTTTACTTTTGTAGCAGTTTAACTAATAAAAGTGAATACCAGACTTGAAAAGTTAGAAAAATCCAAATTCCTCACTGAAAATTAAAAAAGGACAAAAAACAAAACAACAAACAGAGCAGTGGGTTTATGGGATTTCTGTTTCACATAATTTCCTTGAGGCTTCCACTTTTTGCACAACAATATAGCTATTATTTTTCTGCATAGAACCTGGTTGTATTTCATCTCTGCTATGAAAGAAAGCAGTTCCTGATACATTTCATTCGTTTCACCAACCTTAAACCCCTTAACTCTAAAATGCTCTGTCAAATATTTAGTATTTATACCCCAGTTTGGTATCTATACTCCAATTCTAATTTGATTCAGGATGTGATACCTTTTCAAGGTACTAACTGAAGAAAAATAATGTAATCTCCTAGTTGCAGACTGGAATAATTTCTTTAGCTCTCCTAATGGCACACAGACTCTCTCCTCTCACTGAACCCTTTTTTTCTTTTTTTTCTTTTTTTGTTAAGTCTAACAAAACTCACAGTATGAGCACTGAGAATTGATAGTGTATCTACTAGCTCAGTTCAAAGTCTAGTTATTGTATTTATCTTAGATATATATAATCATTGAGCTCATTATGAAGACCTATATAAAACTGTCATAATGGATATATAAAGACTGAATTTTCTTCTGTATTATCCTAGTGTTTACAATAAAGAAAGAAACTACATTTATTTGCCACGGTGTACCTTGTTTAATTTATGCTGATCATTATATCCTTATTCCTATACAATTGTTAGACAACATTTTCTGTTTCCCTAGCATAAATTGAGTTTAACTCCTCTTGCTTTAATAGATTTTTCCTGCACATACTGTGGTGGCACAGAGAACAGTGCTTTGCTCAGTGATGCTCTGCAGATGCTTTCAGATATCTTCCTGTGTGGAATCAGGATACAGGCAGAGCATGCAGCCTCCATTTGAGGCTAGAAAGCTTTTGTGGTTTCTCTAGGAGAGAAAGCTTGAGTGGTCCATCTGAACCCACACTCCTGACTGGCTTTAAGAGTGGTACAGAGCTTAGAGGTAACAGGTCCTGACACACTAAAAATATCCAAAATATTACATGGAATATCATATGCACAAAAGCTAACCTTTCAAGATTTCTTTAGAAAAGAATCAGACATGGCTTTTATTCCAAAAGAGATGTAACAGTTCTATTGGCCATTTTTGGTGATAAAAAATAAAATTCAAATCTAAACAGGATAACAAAGCTTATTCCAAAAACTGAAAAGTAGCAAGTTACCATAAGAGAGTAAAGGGCCCTTAAACAATTGCAAAATGGCTACCTGCTCCATAGGAAACAGACCTCATGAGATTTTAAAATGGTTGTGAGAAACACAGCTCGTGCCAAACAAAGGACAAGGCTACAGATTTGAATTTAAATATTCATTTTATAGTAAAACACAAATTAATAATTTAAAAATAAAGAATAAAAAAATTAGTAACTGCAAACTTTTGCATTAGCTTTAGGATTATTCTGGTTTTGTTGCATATTTGAATGAAGGGATGCTTATGCTGCTTATGCTAATGAGACAATGAGAAATGAAGACAAAAACTAAAACATCTTAGCCTCACCTTCCTTCTTCCCAGCCTCAGCTTCACTTGCTTCACACCTTCTCCCCACCCATGAACTATGCAGGGGGATGGAGAATGGGGGTTGTGGTCAGTCCATAACAGCTCCTCTCTGCGGCTCCTTCCCTCTCACACTTTTCCTAGCTCTGGTGTAAGCTCTCCACAGGCCACATTTCCTTCAGAACATATCCACCCACTCCAGCATGGCATCCTCCACCAGCTGCAGAGTGAGTTTATGCTCACCCTGATCTCTCCGTGGGCTACAGAGGATTCTCTGCTCCTGTGCCTGGAGCACGTCCTCCTTCTTCAACAACCTTGGTGTCTGCAGACTTGTTTCTCTCACATATTCTCACTCCTCTCTCTCTCACAACTCCAGCATGGAATTTTTACCTTTTCTTAAATACTTTTTTCTTGAAACACCACCACCTTGGCAGGGGGGCTCAGCTGTGCCATGCAGTGGGTCGGTTGGAGCCAGCTGGAACCGTCTGTGTCTGGCATGGCACAGCCCCAGCCTCTCTTCACAGAGACCCTACTGCAGCCCCTGCTGCCAGCGCCTGGGCACCTGCACCCAGTACAGCCCTCAAAAACATGCATGATTTCCTCTAATATAAAGGGAAGTCTTTTTTTTTTTCAATAGATTCATACTTCATAAGAACCAGTTTTACACCTGCCCCTACCATCAATGGATCCTGTTAGCAATCTCACTGAAATTAGGGAGGCCATAAGCACCTGAATCTACATTTTAAGCTGCTTCATAAAAACTATTCAAGTTTTGATTTCCATAAAAAAGATTATATCTATTACAGACAGCAAAGAAATTGCACAAAACTATGCATGTTTCCTGCAGGTCTCTCAATGGAGACCTGATTTATCAAGGTTCTTCAACCCATCAGCTGAGTCATAACTGTGATTGAAAAGATGGAGTCAGGGAACACTGTGAAATCCTTAGATACCTGGGATAATTGGAAAGTTCTTGTATTTGCTGATTAATTCTAGAAATGCATCATTATATGTAGCATTTTTTATTAAAAACATAAAGTATAACACTGAACTGTCATGAGAGATGAAGAAATATTTTAAGTACAACTGGACAATCCTATTCTCCCTGAAAGTATCTTTTCCTTTTGACATGTCTTCATTATGCTTTATGGCATTAATTAGAGACACAATATAGAAAGATATTTCAACTGTCTCAGATACTAGACAGAAGTAATACACTTTTCCCACCAATGTGAACTAACCTCTGTATTAAAAGTGCCACTGGAGCATATGAGAATACTCCCTGGACTGTCTATACTCCCAACTATTTATACAATATAGTGTAAACTGTCACTGTTTTAGTGGATCAATGTCTTGTATTGTGGAGCAATAACCTACAGTATTTTGTATTGTAGATTATGGAAGAATTCTGAATTGTTTTGGGTGAGTTTAGTGTCTTTAATAACAATAGAAATCTCAAAACACTTATTGATGATAAATTGATTAAAAGTATTTTGAGCCCATATTTGCTTAGGGGAATACCTCTGACTTGTGGAGACAGGGCAGTTATAGGTAGTTTTCAGTCAGAACAAGATAATGTACAGTTACGTAGGTGAACTAATCAAACCTTCCAATACTATACTCTTTCCCTTTAAAAAATAATTGGTCTCTAACTGTGTACCACATTGTTAATTGTCTGACAACTAAGGTGAAAATACCCAGAGAGCCAAAGAACTCTCTGCAATGAATAAATATTCAGCTTTTTGTAGTTCTCTCCAGGCTATACCTGCAGACTAACACAACTAACTGCTATAGTCCAAGTGACCTTGATGCTGAATAAACTCAGCCAGCCATAATTGCTCTTTTGCAGCTGGAAGGCTTGGCTCATTTCTTGCTAGAAAACATTTAGTTATTTGTGTGGCAGATTTTATGTGGAAACTAGCCTTCAGATGACCTCAACTGTGTTGCAGAGCCACACACAGACAGTGTTAAAAACAAAAATATTTTTTGTGATCTTGGCTCTAGGCAACTTTTGCATGGAGAATGAGACTGTCAAACAGTACAATCAGTTGCTGTACAGATGGGAACAGGAATCTGTTGCATGCAACCTTGCAGTGGTGTCTTCAACTGGATCGCATAAGACTTCCCAAATTCCTGTTCTGCTCAGTTCGTAAATGCCAGCTGGCCCATGGTCCTACATGACCACCCTGGCTCCTGGCTATCTTAGCTACATGTAAAACCTTTCCTAACTGTCTTCTGTATGTACAAAAGGTTAGCCTACACGATTATTTCTGCATCTGCTGCAATGGTCTCTATTGACCATTTACAAGCACCTTATTTATGTATAATTTGGTTAGTTCTACAGCAAGAAACACCCAAGGGAACCTCTGAAAGGACCAGGTTCTCCAGTTGGGATTTTAATCAACATATTTGAGCAGCTGAAATTAGTAAAGCCAGAGCAAGAGCTGCCTGGAAAAACTATTGAATACCTTATTGAAAATATCATGAAACCTTCTGCAATAAATACTCAAACACTTTGTTGTAAAGGCTGTGGGATCTCAGTCTATCACCTTGTCTCATGTGCAGTGTGTTTTCCTTGCAGAAGGGCTGAGGGACTTTCTTATTCCCCAGGGAATTAACTATCCAAGTTAATTGGATATATAAGAGGAACTATTCTGATACCCAGCTATGCAACAATTATAACACATAAACTTGAGTTTTGTACTTTTAATTAATTCTATAGTGTTTGCCATTAATTGCAATTAGCAATACTTCATATAAAATAGATTTGAAATACTACCAGTATTTTAAGTTCATTCACAAACTAGATTATAACTGTTTTACTATCAGAACTAGAAACAAGGATATTCAGAATTAATTCTCCATTCCATCTCCTAGAAACACTGAGCTTCCAATTGTGGCAGATTATGAAATTCCCCAATCCAGTTTTGATACACCTCCACAGAGGCTATACATGGACTCTGCATAAAAACGGGCATGTAGGAGACTTTGCAGAAGACAATGAACATAAAAGCAGTTTTAACTCATACTTTAATCCCAGCAAATTTGGTGTATGCACACATTTCTACAGGGACATGGTCACATCTCTGCAGGTCTTTTACTTCAGGTTAGTTCTTTGATCTAACGGTACATAAACAACTGCAGAAAGGATGAAACAAGCACTTTAATTCCTTTTGTTTAATTTAAGAACTCTTAGATTGCCCCTGAACTGAGAGGTTCTGTGAAATGTTTTTTCCAGCCTTAAGTATCTTCTGATTCTAAAGCCAAATGCTTTGCCTCACCCCACAGTGATCTTCCCCCACAGATAAGGTAAATCCAAGCTGGCCATTGAGAAAAATCTTTCAAACATGATATCACTAGACTGTGTACATGGGCATTGTCTGGAAAAGTGGGAATTAATACAACAAAACAGTGCCAGGGACTATTTAACAGCTGACCATACACAGAAGTATCAATTAAAGAAAAAGAAAGGAAATTTTTTAAAGACTGATAAATTAGGCCAGTTTTAAACTTCCCTGGACTAGCATGCATTAATTACACCGTTACTGCTAATGGCTACTTCTTATTATCAGTCATTATCATTATCACTATATATTCAAAGTAGTTAGTCTTTAACAATCACAGCCTACACTAGCTGCCAAAATACAATACCAAGGACCCGATGCCACCTAATTATCACTGATGGCCATAGTCCTAGATGATCTTCTCCACAGTGGAGGTCAGATGGATCTGAAGTGGATGTCTTCTTCAAACTCCTCAAATCTGGGACCTTTTATAAGGCTAGTCAACTCCCAGCACTCAGCCTCCATCTCAGGCTACACACTGCCTGATCCTTGTGGGAATGTTACTTTTCCAGCTGTTGCAAGTGACTTAAGCTGCTGATGATCTGCTTCTTTCCTTCCTCACCTGCTGCTGCTTTTCCTAAAACAAAAATATTTTCATAGTTCTCTAGGTTGCATTTTTTTCAATGAGCAGTAACTGCCCATCGTTGTGTTTTTAACAGCTCTGGGGACAGTTTTCTCAACCAGTGTTCATATTTTCAAGGTCTTTGCTGTTAACCCACAGTTAAACTGTGCATCATGACAAGAGACATATGACACCAAGCTGAGTTCACCTCACAATTTCTCATAACAAGTAGATAACAAGCCTAACAGTCCAGGACTGGAATTTCACTCAGTTTCCATGAGACACAATAAGCACAAAGCCCATTACTAGCAATGACAGTACTATTTTTACTGGGCTATTGTAAAAAAAAAAAAAAGTTTGCACAGTTATGCTGCATTAGTGTGTTCCTGTTTGAGTTCAAAACAAGCTACTATTAAAGTCTGTTTTGTGTACTTCTACATTTATAGGTGCAATATGCCTCTGTTTTAGCTACAACTGTTTTATTAACTGTTATAACTGTAGCATTAGAGACTAGATACTACTTTAGGCCAAGCAGTTTTGTTAAATTCATAGCTAGATAAGCTCCCTGAGGAAAAGGAGCAGCTTCACAGGCTTTTACCAGCAGGGGATCCCTTGCACATATTGATGGCACATTCTCAGCATTGACTAGGTCAGCTTTGGAAATAAAGCCAATCTAATTTCATATGTCTCTAGAAAATCCTGCAAAAATAAAGGCTCAGCCCAAAAATGAACAATCTCATCTAAGTCCTGCTACACCTTTATTTAGCAGCTACAACTACCTTCTGCCTCAGCTGCTACTCCTTATTAGGCCCCAAAGCTACTACAGTTGTTCTTGCACCCATTAGTTAGCTTCAAGTTACATTCCTGACTCCTCTGCTGTGTTTCAATGCCTTAACCAAAGTCCATACTATACATATCCTTTTGTGACTAAAATTGTCAAAAATGATTGAAGAAGAGAGCAACGAACTGCTATTCTTGTTTTTTTAGCTACATATACTGCATGACAGATATATCACTTAAATTTCAAGTATTCACTGGTTATATTCAAGCATTTTCTCAGCCTCATATATTTAAAACTCTGTGGAATGTTTAACAGTGTGCAGCTGCTTAGGACAAAATCCAAAAAGTCTATTTAGGGTTCTAAAAATAGGCGTTTAAATTTACCTAATTACAAAGTGCTAGAAGCTTCATAGTACTGCAGCTATGTAACCCTGGAGGCAACAGAAATTCCCTATACATGTTAATTTTAATTCCCTCCTCAGATCACCCATGCACAAAGTATGTAGAGGAGACCAGGCCACTGAACTGTTTCCTCTTGCTTACTTGCCGGTTCTCTTTCTCTCTCATCTGTTTCTACTTTCCCAGAAAACAATGACCTGGCTTTCATAACCAAGTTTAAGAGCATTTTTACACCCAGACTCTTCTACTGCCTACTCACCTACATCCAGTGCATTGCCTCAGCATGGAATTACTGTACACAACGTTTTGTTTTTCTTAGTTTCATACAAAGGACATGGAAATTCATCTAGTTAAGGATTTGTCCTTAGGAAAAGATCTCCCCCATGCTGCCTTCTCAATAGAGAGAAGTTATCTCCTGACAGTTTTTATGTCTAGGGTTCAGGCTCTGGAGTTCAGTTTCTCTCAAGTTCAATCACACCCTGCTCTTAGTGGTCTTGGCTCCCATGAGAAGCTCACATATCAAGAGGGACAATTAATCATTTAGAGGTATCGAATTGTCTTCACCCACTACACTGGGAATTCAGCCACCTTGTTTCATTATTTTGCCTGGCCCAGCTGGTCGGTTGACTTTACGAAGCTGAATGTAGAAAGGCGTACTCATTTTATGAGTTATTTCATTAAAGAGGATATATGATCCCAGTAAAGGTAAGAATAGCTGCAGAAAGAATATGCTGCAAGCAGTCTTCCCATTAATGAAAGAATTGCATGTTTTCCTTTGCTGATCAATGCATAGTCCATCATTATTGCCTCTTAATGAGCACTAATAGGGTTATCTTATTCACTAGTTTATCTGTACTCTCCATTAAATAACACACCCTGGAAAACAATTAGTCTGATTTTGTTTCATCTCATGCATATAAAATTATCTCGATTTAGAGTAGCAGTCCAGGAGAGATGTTAGAAATTTAAGAGGAAAAATTATAATGCTCAGGAAAGGTAATCCTTCCACTCAGGTATTTCACTGACATTAAAAATATTTCCTTTGTAATCTGGATTGTATCAGGATCCTTTTCTTCTGGTTTTGTTATGGCTCATCTTAATCAGGCAGTCTTTTTAGTATTCACAGAGATCTAGTGTCAATGTTCAGTTCATGCCAGATGAAAGTAAATGGATTTCAGTCAACTTAGATGCTGATCTCATTAAACACTTACTGCAGAAAATGAAAGTGACATACATAACAGAGCATATAGGTGTTTATGTAGTTTACATAGCAGTTTTCAAGTGTAAAACAACAATTAAAGCACTCCATTGTTTATTTACTCACTATAAACCAACTAGGCTCAGTTTTATGCAAAGCAAAGGCAGGCTTTCAGTTTAAATTACTCCTATGGGAGTTAAGTATCACTCAATAATGAGACTAGGGGGGAAAAAACCTACTAAAACAATCCAGCTGCAAATTAAACAATTCAATTATCCTTTACAATATCTGGGGCAAGACCAAGTGCTAATGGACACTAAATGAGAAGGTGACTTTTTTCATTGGCTTTGTTGGTCATATTCCATTGCTCTTGCACTTTGTCATTGTTAAGTGAGACTAAGGTTGATTGCTAGCACGTAGTTAAGAGTTTAGGCAGAATGGAGAGTATCTAGAGTCTCATACTTAGGTCACAAACTGCCTGGAATTTCAAGTGGCCTGAGATAATCTAGCCATTACTGGCTGTAAAAGAAACAGAGACAGGAAACCAGAAGAGACTAATAAACACTCTTTAGAAAGTACTAGATTGGTTCTAGTTCACTACCATCTGGCTTTCCCCCCTCTTTTAGACTTATAAAATCTTTTGCACATCCAGTAAAATCCAAGCCCATTAAGAAGCAGGCCACACTTCTGCATGTGTCAAATACCGTCTTTCCTCTTGCCTTCTCTGAAACATGTTTTTTTGTGTGTATCCATTAGGAATCCTACCTGTCTCCAATGCAGTATCTCACTCTCCAGAAGTGCTTTGGGTTCACTTTCACTTTCTAATCAAAAGCTGCTGTTTGAGACATCTGTTCTTCTCTCCAATCTATGCAACAATGCACTACTAGTTAATTTTCCTTTAGGGCTAACCATGGGACTCTATTCTTATTTCTAGATTACCTTAAATGCTGAATCCCATGGTACCCAGTTGTCCCAGAAAATTGATCTCTTAAACTCTGCAGTCTTCAAACAAAACCAAATGATCTCTCTACAAACCTGACATAGAACTCTTCATTAGCCTTTTACATGAGCTCTAGATGTCGTCTAACTGGATTTCTGTAAGCCTTTTGACACGGTCACCCACAACATCCTTCTCTCTAAATTGGAGAGATATGGATTTGATGAATGGACTTTTTAGTGGATGAGGAATTGGCTAAATGGTTGCATCCAGAGAGTGGTGTTCAATGTCCAGATGGAGACCAGTGATGAGTGGTGTCCCTTGGGGGTCCATACTGGGACCAATACCATTTAATATCTTAATCAATGACACAGTGGGATTTAATGTACCCTCAGCAAGTTTGCAGATGACACCAAGCTGAGTGGTGCAGTTGACATGCCTCAGGGACAGAATGCCGTGCAAAGGGACCTGGACAAGCTGGAGAAGTGGGCCAACGTGAACCTTATAAGGTTCTGTAAGGGATGAGAAAAGCAAACAATTTGCCTCAAACATTCCGTTGTAAAAAGTCTAACTGTATGAGCAACCTTGCTAATGAAAGAGATGAGGTCACATATTCCAAGTGTCTGATAAGAGAAGCTCTGGGATGTCTTGAAGGACACACCACCCATATCCCTTGATCTGTGGAATGTTGAAGGCCCTGATCCCTGCTCTAGTCCTTGCTGATAAGGAAGCCCAAGGGCCTGTTCAGCCTGGAGAAGGGTCTAGGGTGACCTTATTGTGGCCTTTCAGTACTTGAAGGGGGCTTATAAGAAAGATGGAGACAAACTTTTTAGCAATAGGATAAGAGGTAATGGTTTTAAACTAAAAGAAGGTAGATTTAGACTAGATATAAGGAAGTAATTTTTTTAATTTTATGGGTCATGAAACACTGGAACAGGTTGCCCAGAGAGGTGGTAGATGTCCGATCCCTGGAAACACTCAAGGTCAGTCTGGATAGGTCTCTGAACAACTTGATGTAGTTGAAGATGTCCTTGCTCACTGCAGGAGAGTTGAACTAGATGACATTTAAAGGTCCCTTCCAACCCAAACTATTCTATAATTCTACATCTATAAGTGTTTTTTCTGCTATAGCTTGTCCTTTTAGAAGCAATTTTACATTTACATCTGTTGCTTCCTTCTTTTTAGAAAAACTGTTCCCATGCTGATTCCTGAAATATTTTAGTTGAGCTATGCACACAGCCAACAAATCTGGGCTCTGAAGCCCTGCATTCACAGATGGTTATCATCTTCACTGCCTGGCAGGTCTAGCTTATTCATTTCTCCAGATTACCTCCAGTTTTACTGATAAACACATTAAATGTAGAAAAGTTAAGAACAAGTTTTTCACACATTCCTATTTGTTAATGGCTTCTTGCAGTAGACTGTCCAGCATAGTTTGGTCTTGTAAATATTACCATCCCTTCTTTTAGCAAAAAATTCAGATTTCATTTATTTTTATTCCTCTGTACATCAACCTAAATTTGACACAATGTCTGATCTCCTGGAGCACTTCCTCAAGATGTTCTAGATGTTTTTATCAAGAACAGGTGAATCACTAAAATATGCAACCTTTCACATCTCTTCAAAGAGTATCCATTAATCGGTGAAACAGTATGGAGTGCCTTTTAATCCAGATAAGAGGACAGTAAATAAATAATGCCGGTTCCAAACTCTCGAAGTCATAAATGCTGGGTTAATTTGACACTTGAGAGAAAGGAATCTACAGATAATCTATCTCTAAATTCAGAGTTCAGGACATCCAATCTAGTAAACTATTTGTCTATAAAACTTAGATAGTCCATTTGAGAGTCTCTTCATCATCATAGTACCTTTATATTTAAGCTATGATTTTTAGGGTTTTTTTTCAAATACAACTCTTTCATACTTTAGTGCTCCATACCCTTCCAGGTTTCCATAATGCCATTGCTGTTTAAGTATGTTTTCTTGAGATGATATGGAAGCATGTCAAGTCAGCAAATACTTCAGAATAATTTCTAATCCTTCAGGAATCTTTCCCATGTTTTTTGAGCTTTGACTGTCTACTACCTGCTCCTCAAATAGGCTCCTAACCCTGGGCTAGATCTCCTTCATAACTTCTATTACACTTTGCAGCCTCCTGGATCTTTCCTTCCCTGCATACAGACTAGGAGAAGAAGCAAAGAAACAATATCTCCCTCCTTCCAGAAGGCTATACCTAGCCCTGTCATTGTTAAGGATTGTAATCTTTAACATACTAGTAAAACAAATGTAATTTACTAGTGATGGGCAACAAACATTCTTCCATGTTCACTTATTTTCATTTGCAGTTGTCATCTTTCTTCTGACCTTGTTAAAAAAAATTCAGAACCATTTCTCTCATTTCAACCAGGTGATCTCTCTTTTTGAGATATTAATTAAATGTTTGTTCTATTCATTGTGCCTTAGCCTCCAATTTTTTCCTTAATATTTTCTTTTTTTTTTTTTTTTTCTTTTTTAATGATACCAGCTGGAGCTGACAGTTGCTGACCAAAAGAAGTAGATTCAAATAATGAAAAGTCTGAGTATGCTTACAGCTATTCCTATATACAAAAGCCACAAATAGCTTCTGCTTGTATAAGTTGATCCTGTTTAAAAACAAGGTTCAGTGATTTAAGTTGATTTACATTTCCACATACATTTTTACTTGAAGACAAATTATATTATTTTTATGGGCTTTTGGGAGAGAAGGAGGCTCCAAATGAGGGGCAGGGCAGGGGGGGGCAGGGCAGGGCAAGTAGGTTGTGGGCGTCTATTACAGGCCACCAGATCAGGGTGAAGAAATTGATGAGGCCTTCTACAGGCAGCTGAGAGCAGCCTCGCAATCACAGGCCCTGGTTGTTGTGGGGGATTTTAACTACCCTGATGTTTGCTGGAGGCACCACTCAGCCAGCCACCCACAATCCAGGAGGTTCCTCCAGCGCATCGATGATAACTTCCTGATGCAAATGGTGGATGAACCAACTAGGAAGGGAGCGCTGCTGGATCTCATCCTCACTAACAAGGAGGGTCTGGTTGAAGTGGTAAAGGCTGAGGACTGCCTGGGCTGCAGTGACCATGAGGTGGTGAAGTTCAGGATCTCATGTGGCAGGAACAGAATTCCAAGCAGAATTGCAACCCTGGACTTCAGGAGGGCCAACTTTGGCCTTTTCAAGCAATTGTTAGGGGAAATCCTATGGGAAAGGGTACTTGAAGGTAAAGGGGCCCAAGCTAGCTGGTTAACATTCAGGGACTGCTTCTTCCTAGCTCAAGATCAAAGCATTCCGATATGTAGGAAGTCAGGGAAGGGAGCCAGGAGACCTGCTTGGTTAAACAGGGAACTGCTGGCCAAACTTAAGTGGAAGAGGAGAGTTTACAGATCATGGAAGGAGGGGTTGGCCACTTGGGAAGAATATAAGGATGTTGTCAGAGGTTGTAGGGAGGCAACTAGGAAAGCTGAGGCCTCCTTAGAATTAGACCTTGCCAGAGGGGTCAAGGACAATAGAAAGAGCTTCTTCAAATACATGGCAGATAAAACTAACACTAGAGGCAATGTAGGCCCACTGATGAATGAGGTGGGTGCCCTGGTGACAGAAGATACAGAGAAGGCTGAGTTACTGAATGCCTTCTTTGTCTCTGTCTACTTTGCCAGAAGCTGTCCTGAGGAGCCCCATAGCCCTGAGGCCCCAGAGGGAGCCAGGGCAATAGAGGAGTTTGCCTTGGTTGATGAGGACTGGGTTAGGGACCAATTAAGCAATCTGGACATCCATAAATCTATGGGTCCAGATGGGATGTACCCACCAGTGTTGAGGGAGCTGGCTGAAGTCATTGCTAGACCGCTCTCCATCATCTTTGCTAAGTTGTGGGAAACAGGAGAGGTGCCTGAGGACTGGAGGAAAGCAAATGTCCCTCCAGTCTTCAAAAAGGGCAAGAAGGAGGACCTGGGTAACTACAGACCAGTCAGCCTCACCTCCATCCCTGAGAAGGTAATTCAACGACTTATCCTTGGTGCCATCTCAAGGCATATCAAGGATAAGAGAGTCACTAGGGGCAGTCAGCACGGCTTCACCAAGGGGAAGTCGTGCTTGACCAACCTTCTAGACTTTTATGAAGACACAAGTAGGTGGCTAGATGATGGTGGAGCAGTGGATGTGGTTTATCTTGATTTCAGTAAAGCATTTCACATGGTCTCCCACAGCATCCTTGCTGACAAATTGAGGAAGTGTGGATTAGATGATCAGGTAGTGAGATGGACTGTGAACTGGCTGGTGGGAAGAAGCCAGAGAGTGGTGGTCAATAGGGCAAAGTCTAGTTGGAGACCTGTGTCTAGTGGAGTCCCTCAAGGGTCGGTACTAGGACCAGTATTATTCAATATATTCATCAGTGACCTGGATGAGGGAATAGAGGGCACTGTCAGCAAGTTTGCTGACGATACAAAGCTGGGAGGAGTGGCTGACGCACCAGAGGGCTGTGCTGCCATCCAGAGAGACCTGGACAGGCTGGAGAACTGGGCGGGGAAAAACTGAATGAAATATAATAAGGGCAAGTGTAGGGTGCAGCTGGGCAGGAACAACTCCAGGTTCCAGTATAGGCTGGGAGATGATCTGCTAGAGAGCAGTGTAGGGGAAAGGGATCTGGGAGTCCTGGTGGACAGCAGGATGAGCATGAGCCAGCACTGTGCCCTTGTGGCCAGGAAGGCCAATGGCATCCTGGGGTGCATTAGAAGGGGTGTGGTTAGTAGGTCAAGAGAGGTTCTTCTTCCCCTCTACTCTGCCCTGGTGAGGCCACATCTGGAATATTGTGTCCAGTTCTGGGCCCCACAGTTCAAGAATGACAGGGAACTGCTTGAGAGAGTCCAGCGCAGAGCCACCAAGATGATGAAGGGAGTGGATCATCTCCCTTATGAGGAAAGGCTGAGGGAGCTGGGCCTCTTTACCTTGGAGAAGAGGAGGCTGAGGAGTGACCTCATTAATGTTTATAAATATATAAAGGGTGAATGTCAGGTGGATGGAGCCAGGCTCTTCACAATGTTGTCCAATTACAGGACAAGGGGCAATGGGTGTAAGCTGGAACACAAGAGGTTCCGCTTAAACTTCAGAAGAAACTTCTTTACAGTGAGGGTGACAGAGCACTGGAACAGGCTGCCCAGGGAGGTTGTGGAGTCTCCTTCTCTGGAGACATTCCAGATCTGCGTGGACACCTTCCTGTGTGATCTCATCTAGGTGTTCCTGCTCCGGCAGGGGGATTGGACTAGATGATCTTTCGAGGTCCCTTCCAGTCCCTGACATTCTGTGATTCTGTGAAGGTCTGGGGAACTAGAAGCCAGTAAGTGCCACCTGTGTGTCTGTCAAGGTCACGGAAGAGATACTTCTTGAAAAATATGCTAAGGCACATGGGAAGTGAGGATGTGATTGGTGACAGCCAACATGGCTTCACCTAAGGCAGACATGCCTAACTGACTTGGTGACCTATGATTGGGTTACAGCATTGGTGGATAAGGGAAAAGCAACTGTCTGCCATCTACCTGGACTTAAGCAAGGCATTTGACACTGTCCTGTATGGCATTCTTGTCTCTAAGTTAGGGAGACATGGACTGGATGGATGGACCACTGAGTGGATAAGGAATGGGCTGGATGATCACACTCAAAGAGTTGCAGTCAGTGGCTTGATATCCAAGTGAATAACTGTGACAAGTGGCGTTTTTCAGGGGTTAGTGTTAGTACTGGGACTGTTTAACATCTTTGTTGGCGACATGGACAGTGGGATTGAGGGCACCCTCAGCAAGTTTTCCGATGACACCAAGCTGTGTGGTTCAGCCAACACACTGGAGGGACAGGATGCCATCCTGAGGGACTTTGACAGGCTTGAGAGGTGGGCCTGTGCAAACCTTGTAAAGATCAACAAGGCCAAGTGCAACGTCCTGCACCTGGGTCAGGGCAATCTAAAGCAGAAATAGGGGCTGAGCAGAGAATGGACAGAGATCAGCCCTGAAGAGAAGAATTTAGTGGTACTCAGCATGAACTAACAATGTGCGCTCACAGCCCAGAAGGGCAACCATATCCTGGGCAGCATCAAAAGAACCATGGCCAGCAGGTCAAGGGAGGTGATTCTGCTACTCTACTCCATTCTGGTAAGACCCTACCTGGAATACCACTTTCAGTTCTGGGGACCCCAAAACAAGGACATGGACCTACTGGTATGAATCCAGAGGAGGGCCACAAGGATGATCAGAGGGCTGGAACACCTCTCCTATGAGGACAGACTGAGAGAGTTGGGGCTGTTCATCCTGAAGAAGAGAAGGCTTTGGGGAGATCTTATAGCGGCCTTCCGGTACCTGAAGGGGCCTACAAGAAAGATGGGGAGGGACTATTTACAAGGGCAGATAGTGATAGAAGAAGGTGTAATGGCTTTAAACTGGAAGAGGGTAGGTTTAGATTAGATATTAGGAAGAAATTATTTCCTGTGATGGTGGTGAGACACTGGATCAGGTTGCCCAGAGAAGCTGTGGATGACTGCTCCCTGGAAGTGTTCAATTCAAGTTTAGATGAGGATTTGAGCAACCCGATCTAGTGGAAGGTGTCCCTGCTTATGGCATGGAGGTTGGAACTAGCTGATCTTTAAAGTCTCTTCCAATCCATACCATTCTATGAGTCTATGAAATGATTTTTATTTATGTCCTTACCCTTGTATCTTAAACTTTCCCAGTTGTTCCTATATTCCCTCAAAAGATATCCTTGTTTAATTTGTTTTGAGCTTTATTTCAATCACGATACAAAGACAATTTCTCTACTAAAGGCAGGAAAATAAGGTCCTAAAAAACAAGTCCTATGGGAGATCTCTAAATTACAATCATCTGCTTAAAATAACAGACTTATACTGCTAATTGTTTCATAAGTGAATAATGTGCTCTAATCTTCAAGCATGCAACCCAGTTTCTTGTTTCTCTCTTGTTTTAAGTAATTCACGGGTATCCACTGACTGAATTCTATTTCTACTAACTCGCCATTCAGTTTTAAGAGAGAAATGTCATTATCATATTTGTACAAACCAATTTCTTCTTGGGTTGTGGAATATAACTTTTGATTTCTTAATAAAAATATCATTACCTACATACTGCCAGAGCAAATAAACATTGCAATAAAAAACTGTAGATGCTCCAGTATACTATGTTGTTAACAGTACTACCGAATAGTCAAAGAAAATATTATAGGAGCTCAGTTCTGATTTGTATAGTGACTTCTTGTGAAAAAGTGATAAAATGGCATTATACAGATGGGCTACTACAAAGCAAAGTTGATCAGGTGTATGTCTCTATAGTCTGGTTTTCTTTTGGTGCTCACAACATAGTTAAAGAATAGGTGATGGTGTTTGGTTACTGATAGCCACCTTTTCTTCCTTCATTTTCTCCCTTGTTCTCTTACTTACCCAAAGGCTGTACAATTACTGATCTATTTTCCCATTGCCAATCATTATCTATTCCTTATTAACAACCTTTTGTCCATTACAACACTGTAGATGTCACAATATCATACAATTCTTCCTACAAGTTTCTTAGGTTGAAAAGTGTGCTGAAGTTATTTAGGCTAAGGTAGTAAGAAAATGGAAAGGGAGATGGTGAAGACATATCATCATGAAGAGATAAGTAAATAATCTAGGGTCAGACTTACTGAATCTGAGTCAAATATCCCAATAGACAGAAAAGAAACAGAACACAAATAAAAGTTGAATTGTGCCCTTCTTAATTACCCATGTATAGAATATTAAAATTATCATAACATAAAACCTGAGGATAACTTAAATACACATACATATTTATACATATTTATTTGCATGTGTGTGCCTGTGCGTGTGTAAATCTACCTTATTACTAATGAAATCTATGTGCTTAAAAATAGTTTTCTGTTTCTCTGGCAAATTTTATTCTTCTTGTCTTGAGTGAGGCGTCATCCAATATTTTCATCAGTGACCTTGTTGATTAAGTACAGAGTGTTCTTATTTTCCATTCCAAAAAGATTAAGCCAATGGCAGTAGCCTATATGCTGCTGTATTTAAGAAAATTTGAAATAATTTTGAGTATTTGAAGAAACAATTGGATGAAATTCAATACAAGTAGGTGCCAAGTGATTAATCATCAGGATAAACTCGTTTCAAAGGCATCTGGTTAGGTAATAGTTCTGTATAAAAGGATATAGGGGTTGTAGTAGATCATGATCAGAACATATGCTGCCCAAAATATCAAATCAAAACAAACCACAACAAAAAAAACCCTTAAAGATTATAATGAGATATATAGAGATCAGCATTTCCTGTAAAATATGTGTAGTAATTTTTTCCCTCTACTTGTTCTTGGTAGGCCTCTGGGCTGAAACACTGGGTCCAGACATTATAGGGGAGAGCAATGAGAATGATCAGAGGTCTAGAAAACATAATCTATGAGAGTATATTGAAAACATTGGAATTGTTTAGCCTGGGGAAAACTGGGGTGGGTCAAGATAGTCTTCAAAAATATAAAAGATATTTGTTGGAAAGAAAAAAATACTCTATTTATGACCACAATGGATAGAATAAATAAAAATGTGTTTAAGTTTCAAAAAATGTATAAATTTACATTTAGGGAATATTAGTGAAGATTTCTTGTGAGACTGTGGCTTCTCACAACTTCTGTTTTCTTCTGAGCTGAACTAATATCTGCCAGAAATAAATGAGGGAAAGTTGCTGCTGTCTGGGGTGTTAAAAAGATTAGGTGATCTACTGAAGTTCCTTCTAGCACTATGAATGCATGATTACAGGAATATTATTTTTCTTTTTACACATTTGTTATGTTATTTCTGTGAATATAATAAATATAACATGAAGAGTTGTTTTTAGTAGAGCACCAGAGCCTGTAAAAAGTACTACTGTGGGACAGGTAAATGACAGCAGTATTTAAATATTTCTGTCAGATTGATATGGGTGAGTTTTACTTTGTGTCATGCCTCTTAAAAATCAAAAATATGAGGTTGTATCCACAAGACAGGATAGTTCACACATTAATGAACAGCACTAGAGCATGTAAAACTAAGTAAAACAGAATTTACAGGAAAGAATTATCAAGTCAAACGTTCCCTATCTCTTAAATTTACAAGCTTTTTTGAACTTCTTGAAAAGTTCACAAGCCTTTGGGCCAGGCTTACATTGCTCCAGTTAAGCCCCTGCTGTGTTAAGCATGTCAAATTCCATTGAACTGCTGACTGGAGTTGGCTTGACAAACTGAGCTGTTTATTTGTGGAATTATATGCATTTGACCAGTTTTACATTTTTAACGAAACACCTGTGGCTTAACACAACAAAACAATAACGTAAATGGTGCTGATTCTCACACTGCTTACATCAGTTTGTATTTGAACTAACTTCATAAATGTCAGTGGAATTTCTCCTGTATTACACTAATGAAACAAACTCAGAATCAGGTATACTTTTATAACAAAATAAATCCATGTTTATTTAAAAAAAAAATCTTCATCTCCAAGTGCTTAAAATACATAATTAAGCAACAAGTTAATAGCACACAGCATTGTCTCTCAAGCCTTGTCTCAATTTTCTCACCCTGATTAGCTAGCAATTTGTACAATTACACCTAAATGGTTGCAATGCTGATTTCACTGCTTATTTTATTATAACACTAAAGCAGGTACAGAACTATCTGCAATGCTTGTTTACAAAATTACTCATAAACAATTTTTTTTACACACTCTATTTCAATTTCCCAGGTTGATTAGCTACCAATCTGCACTAAAACACTCAAGTTAAAAGGAAAAGCTAATTGCTCTGAGTTTTTCAAATCATTTACATGCAACAGGATTTCTTGCTGCTAATGAAGCTCCAGAACAGGATGGGTTCTCTCTCACAGCCTTTTCATGCCTCTCTACTTAATACTAAAATACATAAAAAATGTCAGTGTAAGAAAGTGCTTCTAGACCTGGTGAGTAAGTGATCAATCTGACGATATCCTTAAGTCTGTGAAAAAGCCACTGAAATCAGTGGAACTCTAATTGAAAAACATACTTCATAACTAATTATTTAAAGAAAAATATGCAGTTTCAGAAAAAAATATCCTCTCCTAATTCTAGCATATGAGGTTGCTCTTCCTAGCAAAATTCATTTGATTTGGATGCAATTCAGACTTATTAATTCAAAAGCTTCTTGGTTCATGGCTCAAATTTACAGTGGTATCTGCAAGTTTGAGAGTTATATTATTTTGTTTGTTTGTTTTTACACAGAGGGAAGCAAAGCTGGAAAAGCTAAAAGGAGAGTTCATGAATATATTTTTTAAGTAATCTGGTTGCTGTAGTTTGAAATATCCTCCGATAATGTTTTTTTTCACTTTAACACAGGCCAATTTTCACTGCCTGATGGTTCTTTCTTTTCTCTGCCCTGACTAATGTGCTATGTCCTGCAATGTGCAACATATTTCTCCTGCTATGCAATTTCATATTGGTTCAAGAGAAGGCATATAAGCCTCCCACCAACCAGAGTACAGTTTATGGCTTGAAAAAGCAAGACTTCGGAGCCTGGAAAGGCAGAGGCCAAGACAAACGCAGAAATCAGATCTTGGAAAAATACCCCGATCACTGAGAAACTACACTAAAACCTTGTACTGGTCTGTCTCGCAACACTCAAGTCTATTTGTGAATCGAAAGTCTTTAAGCCACATAAAACCACATCAGTTTTCTAAATGTTTTAACTTACCAGGACAGTGTGCAGTTCTGATGTGATGAGAAAGAACAAAACCCAAAAACGTGAAGGGGTTGATCTGAGGTGCCCTTCAAGGGAATGAAGAGGTCATCATTTGTCTGGTGTTTACAGCACTTGCATGAGAAGTGTGACACCTGACATCTGGGGTCATCTTATGCTGATGGAATTAGAAGCCATAACTGCCTGAAAACTGTCTCAGCTGCCAGCTGTTGCTACTTTTCTTACTGGAGGTGAAATTATATAGATCAAAGTTTTTAATAATCAGGCTCAGAAAAAAACAAGAGGGAATTTGACTTTTTTCCTGGATCTGGCTGCAATGGAGTTAATTTTCTTCACAAAAGCCCTTAGTGTGCTGCGGTTTGGATCTGTGACCAAAATGGTGATAACACAGCAGTGTTTTCACTATTGCTGAGCAAGCTTTTACAGCATCAAGGGCTTTTTTACTTCTCACATGATCCTCCCCTCATCAGCCCCCCAAAAACCCACTGAGGTTATCTTTTTTTTTTATTATTCCTTTTTCTCATTCTGTCTTCCAAGCAAATAGGCTGGGAGTGATCAAGAGGTTGGAAAAGAAAACAACTGGTACAGCTGACCCAAATTGACCAAAGGGATATTCTGCGTCATGTGATGTCATGCTCAGCACTAAAAGCCAGGGGAAGAATGAGGAGGGGAGTGATGTTGGGAGCTATGGCCTTGTCTTCCTAGATAGATGTTATGTGTGATGAAGCCCTGGTTTCCTGAAGGTGGCTAATCCTCTGCCTGCTGATGGCAGCTAGTGAATGAATTCCTTATTTTGCTTTGCTTCAATATGCAGTTTTTGCTTTCCCCATTAAGCTGTTTTTATCTGAACCCACAAGATTTTTCTCACTTACGATCTTCTGATTCCCTTCACCAGCCTGCTGGTAGAGAGGTATGTAGGCAGTTGTATGGGGGCTTAGCTGACAGCTAGGGTTGACCCAACACAACTTTATAGCCAAGTCATGAGGGCTGAGATGAATTTGAGAAGCATTAAATACTCCACACTAGTATGAAGCAGATGAATTCCTTAAGGATCATACAGATCACTGACAGTATTTTAAGTCCAAGAAAAAAGAAAACAGGATTGTTATAACAAAAATATTAAGAGTTTTAGGCTATTGACCAGATACTGCCTGGCTCTGTAAAATACTTACACTCACCAAGCTGAAAGTTGTTCTTCAAACAGAGAGACTAGAGGGCTTTTTTCACTGGTTTATTCATAAGTAGAATATATCTCTGACATGTCAAAGTCACTGTAGAACAGCAAATAGAAATTCACAAGTTTTTCAGAATTAGAGTTCAGAAGTTGCCCTCTTAAAATTGTCAGGAAGGCCAAGGTGCAGCTGAAGCTGAACTTGTCAAGGGATGCCAAGAAAAATGAGAAGAGCTTCTACAGGTATCTATACTGGAAAAAGAAGGTTAAAGAAAGCGTATTCTCCCTGATGAGCAACAATGGTGATTTAGTAACAACAAATGAGGAGAAGGCTGAGGTTCTCAACAACTTTTTTGCCTCAGTCTTCACTGGCAACCTGTCTCTTCACACCTCTCAAGTTGATGGCCCACAAGACAGGTACCAGGGAGACAAAGTCCTTCCCACTGTAAGTGAAGATCAGGTTCGTGACCATCTGAGGAACCTGAACATACACAAGTCCATGGGATCTGATGAGATGCATCCCAGAGTCCTGAGGGAATTGGCTGATGTAGTTGCCAAGCCAGTCTCTATGATATTCCAAAAGTCATGGCAGTCTGGTGAAGTCCCCAGTGACTGGAAGAAAGGAAACATTATGCCCATTTTTAAAAATAGTAAAAAAGAGGACCCTGGAAACTACCCACCTGTCAGCCTCACCTCTGTGCCTGGGAAGATCATGGAACATGTCCTTCTAGAAGCTATGCTGAAGCACATGGAGGACAGGGAGGTGATTCAGGACAGACAGCATGGCTTTACTAGGGGCAGGTCCTGCCTGACCAGCCTAGTGGCTTTCTACCATGAAATGACTATATCAGTAGACAGGGGAAGAGCTATGGATGCCATCTATCTGGATTTCTGCAAGGCCTTTGAGACGGTCTCCCACAAGATCCTTCCCTCTAAGTCGGAGAGATATGGATTTGATGGGTGGACTGTTCAGTGGATAAGAAATTGTCTGGATGGTCACATCCAGAAGGCAGTGGTCAATGTCTCAGTATCCAGGTGGAAGACAGAGACAAGCAGTGTCCCTCAAAGGTCTGTACTGGGACCAATGCTGTTTAATATCTTCATTAATGGTATTGACGGTGGGATTGAGTGCACCTTTAGCAAGTTCGCTGATACCAAGCTGGGTGGTGCAGTCATATTGCCAGAGTGATGGGATGCCATCCAGAGGGACCTGGACAGGCTGGAGAAGTGGGCCCAGGTGAACCTCATGAGGTTCAACAAGGCCAAGTGTAGGGTCCTGCACCTGGGTCAGGACAATCCTCATTATCAATACAGGCTAGGAGATTATGTGCTGGAAAGCAGCCCCAAGGAAAAGGACTTGGGAGTAGTAGTGGATGAAAAGCTGGACATGAGCCACCAATGTGTGTCTGCAGACCAGAAGGCCGACCACATCCTGGGCTGCATCAGAAGAATTGTGGCCAGCAGGTCAAGAGAGGTGATTCTGCCCCTCTACTCTGCTCTAGTGAGACCTCACCTGGAATACTGCATCTGCTTTTGAAGCCCTCAACACAAGAAGGACATGTACCTGTTGGATCATGTCCAGAGGAGGGCCACAAAAATGATCCAAGGGCTGGAGCACCTCTCCTATGAAGACAGGCTGAGAGAGTTGGGTTGTTCAGCCTGGAGAACAGAAGGCTCCGAGGGAACCTTGTATCAGCCTACCAGTACCTGAAAGGCGCCTATAAGAAAACTGGGGAAGAACTGTTCAGAAGGGCATGTAGCAATAGGACAAGGGGTAATGGTTTAAAACTAGAAAAGGGCAGATTTAGGTCAGATATCGGGAAAAAGTTCTTCAGTATGAGGGTAGTGGATCATTGGAACAGGTTGCCCAGAGAGGTAGCAGAGGCCTCATCCCTGGATATATTAAAGGTCAGGCTTGATGGAGCTCTGAGCAACCTGCTCTAATAAAGATGTCCCTGCTCACTGCAGGAGGGTTGGACTAGATGACCTTTGAAGGTCTCTTCCAACCCAATATGTTCTATGATTTCTTAGAAAATGTATTAAATGGGGTGCATGTATGAGAAATGAAGCCTCCTTTGGTATATAAAGGACACCAAATGTTCAGAGTTCATTGGACTCAACAATGTTCCTTGTACATTGGCAGGAATAATCTTATCGGTAACTAAATATATGTTATGATACCTAAACCCTAGAAAAAATATCACAGATGAAGCCACTTACAGTTTACAGTTTATTTTTTATATAAGATCAGAAATTTCATACTTTACTCAGACAGATGAAAAGTCAGTGACTTTTTAAAGTATTAAAGCTTCTCAAAAGAAAAAATTTAATGGTATTAGAAATTAATGAGATAAGCAAACAGTTTCAGTAAATTCCATTCTCTTAAAATGTCGACAGTTAGGCAAGGAAGATCAGATTATACATGTTCTAATACAAATTTTTACCCAGAGTGAAACTTTACAGTTTAAAAATATTGCAGAATAACTTTTTTCAAGCAAAGGAAATTAAATTTTATTTGCAACCTTTACTTTTTTTTTTTTCTATTTGTCAGCCTTTTACTTATGTTGAAACATGGTTACTGTTTTAAAATTCCATAATAAAACTGAAGTATTATAAATATTTTCAGACTAGTTACAGATGCTGTGATAAAGAATAATATTACAAGAAACAAGCTGTGACCTCTATTATAGGGGACATCAAAGTAGATATTCTGATTGTCTCTCCAACCTTTAAAAAAAAATATCATAAATTTCTAAGAAAATGTAAAGGGAGCTTAAAGTCCCAACATTTGGTGTAGTAGGGGTTATTTCAGGAAGTACATAGACAATAGTACAAAAAAACAATGGAAGCTGATACTATTTGTCAAGTAGTTCATCATGAATTGCACAAAGTAACAAAACTGATCTGCCAGTTTTATGAAAACCAGAGTCAGATGTAAGCACAATGCAATAATGATAAGTCACTAAGTGTCAATATGAAAAGCTGAAGAGAATAAAAGAATATAAATAGAGTACTTGACTCTGTGTTGAGAGTCACAGTCACATACTTGACTCTATGATGTTAATCATATAGGGATTTGAACTCCCTGGAATCTGAGCTTTGTTCGCTAAATGTTGAATTAAGACTTCAAAAATAAATGCATGCAATTTCCCCCCTCCTCCCTCCCCCCACCTCCATACCCTAAAAACAGGGAAATTTTTTACATTGTAGAAAAAATATATTATAATGAAAATAACTAGTAACATAGAAGATTATTTAAATTTTTCATTTCCAAAGAGAAAGTGATTATGAGAAAGTGTGTTTATCTCAAGAGAATCAAAAGTCTAAAAGAGAATATCATCAAAAAGCCTGTGTAAATTAGCTGACAGCAAACTCAAATAAACTTGGGAAGGAAAGGCTAGAAGACATCACAGGACTGGATATCACAAAAAGAACTTACCTAGATATTGCAATAGTACTTTAAAGTCATCTTGGTCAAATGAGACACATTCAAAAGCAAGGTTTTATTTGAGAACATGCCTCTTCATTGTGGCATATTTCACAGACTAACTTAAAGTTTGCAAATGAGAAATAAATAATATATTTTTCTATTAATAACCTAAATAGTGTAGAAGACTATATGCATCTTGTTGGGCTATTTCAGCACGCCAGAACAGAAACAGTGTTATTCTAGAATCTGTTTCAGGACCTTTGTTTCAAGATCAATTTTATTCTTTAAACAGAACAAATCCAGAAGGAATACAAAACAATGTAATTTCCATATTATGTTTTTTTAAAGCTGTATTATCTGCAAGAACTTTTCCACTTGTTTTTTCATACCTCCTCTCAAAATGATACCTGTTACTTTAAGAGTTAATAGGATCCTCTGACAGGAAGGGAGTATTTAATCTTCTTTTGAGATATTTTACTCTGCCCCAGAGGGTATGTCCAGCCTGCAAGCAAATGAAAAGGTGTGGTTTTATCTTTCAGTGTCCTATCTGTATTATGTAGCTAAATTAAGAAAGAACTATTATTTCAAGCTTATAGTATCCTCAAGTATTAAAGAAAGAATATAAATATAGAAAAGATATTTTAAATTAACTCTAGTCCTCAGCCCCAGCAGATCATTCCCTAGTGATCACTTTTCCATAGTTTGTCCATTTTGTTTCAAACAGTCCAAAACACAATGGGTTTCCAATAGAATAAATATACAATAAAAAAATGTAGTGTTGTCCTCCTTTCTTAATATACACTATTAGATTGTAAAATGCATCTCTATGTATTTCAGAGGCAGGTGCCTACAGACCAGGAATGTAGTGATTAGGAATATTTCAAAATGAAAGGAATAATATGAAAAAGCTTATCTGTGTACAGAATCTGATACCATTAAGAGACCCAGTTCAGTTGGTCAAAATAGCTCTTATGTTATTTAATTTTCTTGGCCTTATTTCAATTTAAATGATAATTTTTCCCAACTCTACAAAGAATTCATGTGATTTTCTCTCAATTCCTCCCCACCACTTAGTACAGTAGGATTTGTCTGCACATTATACCTGGACACTGATGGAAAAACTACATTATGCTCTGACTGAAGAACATCTTTTTGGAGAAGAGTATGCCAGTTCTTAAAAGTATTATATAGACTAAGTTACTGAAAAGTTTGTTTAGCTACAGGTCACTGAAAAGTAGCAGGAACTTCAACGTGTGTGGCAATGAGCTCTCAGAGACTTCTTGGCATGATTCAGTGCACCGTGTACACAGAATGTGTCTGTTAAGAGCCTGGTGCTGTTAGTCTGGTATTAGATGCCATTGAGTATGATTGATGTGTAAACCTTATAAATGGCTGTGGAAATGAACACTTAGAGAAGATCTTGTCAAATTCATTGACACCCAGTCAATTAGTCCATTGCTAACAATCTATCTAAAGATGGAAAAAGATACAGAACAAATATGTAGAAGTTATATGCCTTGCACTTTTAATCTGGAAAATAAACCACCCCATCCCCCCCCCAAAAAAAATCAGAGTGTAATGCAATATTATTTTGCAGAAACAGGGCAATTGTTCAGTGGTAATGCAACAAATTACTTTTTGATCCTTATCATTGTTTTTATAGGGAAGGAGAAGGAGCAAAGGAGTGTGAGCTTTTTAGTTGTTTAAATGTAATTGCTTTTAATCATCTTTATAAATGTTGAAATTCTAAACGATGTTGAAAAATAATGATCCAAAAAGAGGTAAAAAGTACACTGGGAAACTCTAAAAAATTGTTGACTGTTTTATCAAGAAAGTAAGTCAAGCCAACATAGCCAGGAGAAAAGCAGAAACTACAAGAACTATAAGGCTATTCGTATTTTTTTTTCTCCCATTCAGACACATTAAATTTAAGCTTTGCATGCTCTGAAGCAAGCTGGACCTGTATTATTTGGCCTAATCATAGATTCAACACCACTTTACTAAAATAATTGAAAATTCTAGCATTATTTTCTTTTAAAAATAAGATAACAGAAGGTCAGGAGTGTTTGTGTGTTCTAATAAATCTCCTGTGTAATGGAATGACACAACTACTGCAGAAACTAGGCCATTTCTTTTGACATTCAATTCAACATATTTGTAATCATTTCTTATGTAGAGTTTGCTGATTATATTTCATATTCACAGTCCACTAGTCTATAGGGTTTAGACTGACAATAAAGGATTGTGTAAGAAAGTTTTTTTGAAAACTGGAAGACTGGAGATCTGTCAATGAAGTAGAAGAGTAATGGATTTTATGAAATTATGTTTGTGTTATCCAAATTATATTCTCAAAACAACCAGCAGGAATTGACTGTACTGCCTTGTATAGCTGAGAGTTTCAAAGGTGGCACTGGGATTAGGCTCCAAATTCTTATTGATATCCGCATCACAGAATCACAGAATGGTAGGGGTTGGAAGGGGCCTCAGAAGATCGTCTAGTCCAATACCCCTCCCAAAGCAGGTTCCCTACACCAGGTTGCACAGGAAAGTGTCCAGGCGGGTTTTGAACCTCTCCAGAGATGGAGACTCCACAGCCTCTTTGGGTAGCCTGTTCCAGTGCTCCGTCACCCTCATAGTAATGACATTTTTCCTTAAGTTTGTCTGGAACTCCCGGTGTTCCAGTTTTTGCCCACTGCCCCTTTTCCTGTCACCGGGCACCACTGAAAAGAGCCCAGCCCCACCCATTTGGCCCCCACATTTCAGAGATTTATAGACATTGGTAAGATCCCCTCTCAATCTTCTCTTCTCCAGGCTGAAGAGTCCCAGAATTCTCAGCCTTTCCTCATACAGGAGATGCTCCAGGCCCCTAATCATATGCCTAATTTTTTCATCTTCTTTTGAAATTGTTATTATTTACAGTCAACTTTATACAACAAAAAACAGAAAAGAATTAAGCCTTCAACGAGTAAATCTCAGGATGATGGTATGCCATTGATTTTTTTTTTTTAATTATCATTTTCAGTATTCTCTATACAACCAGAAAAAGTTATGATATTTTCCTAATTTACAGGATTTCTGATGAACAGCTTTCTCAGCAGTACAATATACAGAAACACATTTTCATAACTAGAAACTTTCTTTTCCCACTTAGCCTAATCATTAACAGAACAAGACCAAAACCTGTGGGCAAGTTAGCAGAAGTAGTTCTTGAACACGACCATTTTATAACTACAGATCTGAACTGGGTAGTGAATAACAGTTTCGTTGCAATTTACCATTCCCAGACCTCAAGTTCCTGTGAATTCTCTGCTTAGTTAGTGGTGTTTCCCTCTCCTTCTCCAAAGGCATTATGAATGTGATTTCTCTCACCTAACTAGATTTTTTTACTGTAAGCTCATATTTCAGACTTAGCTGTGTTAGGATCACTCCACAGTTAGTAGACAAAAAAATTAGTTTTGATAAAATACTTTAATCTCTACTTTTGAAGAAGATGCATTTTCCCTTGATTTTTTCTGCTGATTCTCTCCATTGACCATAATGAGAGCCTTATGTGACTAGTTCATACACAGAAATGTCTACCCTTGGTCAGAGTATGTCCTGTCCTGACCCAAAATTTATGTATGCAGTTTCTACATACCTAGATCAAATAACGCTTTCAAGAATCTATTGAAAATATGACACCATCCTTCTCCTCCAAGTGCAACAGATTGTTCTCTGTTATTCTACTGGGTACTCCTGAGCACAGCTTTCTCCAGGAGCATGCTGCTGACCTCTACATGGAGGATACAGGATGCATTCAGGAAGACTGTCAAAAGGAGGACATATGCTCTGTTAGTACAGGGGATGGAAGCAGAGTAGATGCAAGAATAAGGAAAATTGTTATCTTATACAGAAATTTAAATATGTTTCAGAAGAATAAATAGGCATATAATTTTTGTTTCAAAAACATTTTGTAACAACTATTTGTGGTGCTTCTTAGATAGCAAGCTTTCTGGAAGCTCTGAGCAATACTTAATGAAAATAATAAATTATATACAATAATTTCAGCACAATATGATAGACTCATAGAACGGTTTGGGTTGGAAGGGACCTTCAAAGATCATCTAATGCAATCCCACTGCCAAGGGCAGGGATATCTTTTGCTAGATCAGGTTGCTCAAAGCCCTATTCATCCTGGCCTTAAACACTTTGAGTGATGGAGCATTCACAATTTCTCTGGAAAACTCATTCCTGTTTCTCACCATCCTTGTCATAAAAGATTCCTTCCTTATATCCAATCTAAATATACCCTACTTCAGTTTGAAACCATTGTCCCTTGTCCTTGGTAAAAAGTCTCTCAGACTTTCTTATAAGCCCCTTTTAAGTACCGAAAAGCCACAATAAGGTCTCCCTGGAGCTTTCTTTTCTCCAGGATTAACAGATCCAACTCCCTCAACCTTTCTTTGTAGGAGAGGCATTCCAGCACTGACCATTTTTATGACCCTCTTCTTGACCAACTCCAACAGGTCCATGTCTTTCTTTCACCAGGGGTTCCACATCTAGAGTTAGTACTCCAGACAGGGTCTCACAGAAGCAGACTAAAGGGGCAGAATCACCTCCCTCAGCCTGCTGGCCACACTTCTTTTTATGTAGCTCAGGATACAGTTGGCTTTCTGGTCTGCAGGCAGACACTGCTGGCTCATGTCCAATTTTTTATCTACCAGTATCCCTACATCCTTCTCCACAGTGCTGGTCTCAATGCCTTCATACCCTAGTCTGTATTGATATTGGGGATTGCCTCAACCTAGGTGCAGGCCTTTGCATTTGGCCTTGTTTAACTTCATGAGGTTCACATGGACCCATTCCTGAACCCTGTAGAGGTCCCTCATCAGCCTTTAATTTCAAGAAATCATGAGACAAATTTTTTAATATAACATAATTAGCTTAAAACACAAGACTAAAGGATAACTTTCAAATCCTTTTAATTGTTCTCTGATACTTATCTTCATGTTTTCCTTATTTTCTATGTATCCATGAGAACAAGAAAGTATTTCCTATTTGTTTTTAAATAAAGCTTAGCTCTTAAGTAATTTGCATTTCTAGAATGGCTGCAGCTACCAGCAAATAACTTAATTTAGCAATATGATAAATTATGATCATTATCAACATCAAATTAGACATACTGGAGAATGAGCAATGCAAAGCATTTTGTTAAGTAGCTGCATGATCCCATAATGGCTGATGATTTGGAGAGAAGAAAAATCTAGACAGAAAATCATCCAGAAACTGCATAACAATAAAGGTTTCAATTTACCACTTGCATAACCAATTAAGTCAGTTCACTCAGGTAGTTTCAATGAAGCTAATGGAACTGTTACTGAAAGACATAGCTGTCTTCTACTAATAAGCCTGGGACCATAGAGAGCAATTCTGTTTTCTCTAATAAATAAGGGGAGAAAAATTTTACTACACAACCAAGAACTGGTTCAGAAAATAAGCAGGGTTGACTAATCTTGAGTTGCCACCAATTAACATATTATAAAGCACATTGCAAGACTGATTTTATTTCCCTCTTTGATTTTTGTAAATATTCTTTAGTTATTATTTGAGTTTTTCAAAGGCTAAGCTCAGAATTTTCAGTCATAGGAATTGTTGCAGAAAGGCATAAGGAGATTCAGTTCAAAGAGGATACAGTCCTATAAAGCAGAGAATGAAACAGAAGGAAAAGCTGTACAAACATATGGGCTGATATAAAAGTGCTACAGCCTTCACTTCATAGAATAAAAACAGTAAGTGACTAAATTAGTGTGATTGAACAAAATATTTCTACTAGAATAAATATTTATTAACAATTTTCAATAAGTTCAGAATTTATACTAACAACGATGTGTTATAGAATAAGCTGTAAGAACATATGATTCATTTACAGTACTTTTTTCAGAAGATTTATGAAGAAAAGTCTTAGAAGAGCCTTTGTAAACAGTTTCCTTACTGGTCAGTAAATAAAGTTAATTCTATCATTATCTTCTGGTTTCATTTTTCAGACGGAAAACTGAATGCATCTCACTAAACTCATTCATATTGAAGGATGAACATCAAAACCCAGGGCTTTAGTAGTTCTGTCCTTTCAAGGTAGGGCAGGTAAAAAAACATGCCATGAGTACCTAGTGCCATCTTTTGCTGAATCTTCTGCTTCCTAGGAAGATTTCAGTAGCACAGCAGTGTACTGGGCTTCTGGGCTTTGACACACTTAAGCTATCTCAAATGCTGCCTGACTCCAGGGTCTCTCTTGGCCTTTCCAGCTGTTCTCTGATTGTTCTCAATGCTTGACTGCTTTTCTCAACTACTCACACTCATCCTTTGTGACAGACCCTCTATCTTTGATGCTGTGTTTTTCTGCCATGTCTTTTTTTCACCTTTGTGCCTTTGTCACCACTCAGACTCAAGGATTAAACTTCTTTCTCAGATTCTGTCAGCAGGAATTTAGCACTTGGCTTCAAAGAAAATTATTCTCAGATGAAGCTGATGCATCACTTAAGTTCTTAACACAGACTAAAGTCTACATATGCGTAGGCACCACCAAATGATGCTTTTAGTAAGCCCTGAAATGTGTAAGTTTAATAGGTAATGTAAGTAAAGTAGCAGAAATTATATGCTTTTGTTTCAAAGTAACACACAGCAATGGCAAGCTAATGTTTAATGCATTGTCCAATAAAATTCTCATAATGTCCTAGAAGATGTATCTTCCCTTTGTTGTAAATTTTTTAATGTTTTTTTTGTTTGTTTGTTTGTTTGTTTTTCTTTTGCAAACTTCTGCAAGCCAGGAAAGTAATCAATATCCCCCTCTACCCAGTCTTTCCAAATTTTCTGCCTTGTCATGATCTGGTTTCTTCCTCAGCTGCAGCCTTCAAATATTGATGAGCAAAGGCTGCCCCACAACATAGTTATTACTATGGAACAGGTTGGGCTAGGGTTACCTTAAAAATACCATAGAGGATTGTTTGGGGTTTTTTCAAGAAAACATAAGTAAGCATATCATTGTTTATTTTGCAAGGTGCCATGTCCAATCAGTGTCAAAGGGAGTTTTAAGGCTGTTACAGGAAAGAATTTCTTACACTTGTGTGTCCTTATAGCTGCTAGCTACAAGTTCAGTTTATTTCCCTTGTAACTATTGTACCTGTGCATGAAATTTCTTCATAAAAAAGACAGACTTTTTTTTTTTTGCCTTGACCTACTTTAGCTCCTAGGAAAATGAGTAACTTCTCTAAAGACCTTATTGCCTGCCTTCTGACAAACTGTTCTTGTATCTGCTAAAAATCATCTAACCCTTTTTTTTTTTTTCTTGTACCTTGAATGACTGCTAAAGTTTGTGTTTGGTAGATCAGATAAAGTCCTCTACAGCTGTACAGTATTATTTTTTTTCCCTACTTGGAAGATGTTTTTAGTACTGTGTTGCATACTTACAATTGACACCTGTACTGTACAGAGGAACTTAAAAGGTAACAGTGGTTCCCTTTTAGACAGTTTTTTTAGATTTAAATACTTCTTTTTTAAAAGCAATACTTTTGAGAGGCATTTTTAGGTTTTGAACCTGACAACACGTTGCTGTGGATTTCATCCCTACATCCAAAATTTCTTGTGGCTGCCATGGGAATTCTTAATGTACTGTGTTAGCCAATGTCAGCAGTAGTAAAGAAAGGACCATACAGAGTCAAAACTTAATTTTAAATCTGCACTCACTACAGATTCAAAGTCTGGCATGGTTAGCAGGCAACAGGTTCTCCTTGTGCTGACACCTTGGGCATTCTGTAGTGTAAAAATTGTTACTATCAGAAATTTATTCTTCCAAACAATGCAAATGGCTTTTTTCTACTTCATTGTTTGTCTGATTACTTTTTAAGCTTCATTTACCCACTGATACATAACAAGACTTCAATTATAGAGCATGTTAATTAGACTTCAGTTGCCTTTTACTAAGATTTCTACTATTTCAGGATCTCTATGGTCAAAAGCTACACTTATTTTAGCCTAGATGCTCCCCTATATAGTAGATCTTGCTCCCTTAAATTAAAATGGTTTAGTTAATGTATGGTTATAGATTGCTTTTTCCTATAAGAACTTTAGGTCACAAGATTACATAAGGAACAGAGATTAAGCCACAAATGTTATCCCAGGTACTTCAAGAAAAAATACTATTAGCATAATGGTATAGGAACATGCTATTTTTAAAATGGAAATTATCTATAATTGTTAAAAGAGTAGATAAGATGTTAAGTGCAAAAACATAGCAGAATTTCTGATCGAGAATAATTTAGTTCACTTTATCTCACTGCCTTGGGCCCTATTAAATAATATTGCACATTGCTCAAATTGACCATTTTGAAAACTTACATATTGGGAGAACTCTTGACAAAAGTAAAGGTTGTGTAATTAACAGCCATTGCTAAGTTCTCAGGAAAATCTGCAAAACTGATGAAGACATGACTTTTTCCTGAGCTCCAGTTTCTGTCTTTGCTGCCCACAAAACAGATTTACTCTCTTTCAGGTTTACTGTTTCCTTTTTCAACTTCTCCCTAACATTTGTCTCAGAAGATCATCTTGAATGACCTACACTCAAAATTAATTCCTGTTTTTTTCTGTCTTATGCCAGCTTCAGTCTGTACATAAACACTGGTATAGTTCTGGATCTTAGTATCTTTTCTAATTCATGCACTTGAAACTTCTCTTCTGTTCTCAAATCCTGTCTCTGTCTAAAGAGTTAGTTTCAATTTCCTTTGTTAATTTGATTCTGTCTTCTTGTGTGTATTGAAAATAATTTATTTCCTTCAGATTTTCCTCCATGACATTCTTCCTCAGTTATCTGGGGCTATGCTGTAAGGCTTGAATGTAATTATGAAACACTACTTATCTGTGCATCCAGTCTACTTCATAATAATTTATGCAAAAATTCTACTCTATTTTAAACATCCAAACCTGGCAAAATAAAAAAAAATACAAAGAAAAGTCCAGAGTTTATGACCTTTAGGTGAACTATAAATAAACATTAAGTGTCTTAGATAGCATTTTCTTCATTTAAATGGCACAAAAGAATCTGAAGCAAGAAGCCAAGAAGCAAGCAAGATACAAACAAAGAAGGAAAGTAGTATAGCTCTTAAATCTGGTAGCTAAGGGAAAGGTGAACAAAATATATTCCAGTTTCTTCAGATAAATGTGGACCTTTACAGCATTCTAGAAGAGAGGAGTCTGAGTGAGGACAGTACGTATTTCTACATCCATAGAATCATAGAATTGTCTGGTTGGAAAAGACGTTTAAGTCAAGTCCAACTGTACCTATCCACTACTAAACCATATCTCCGAGCACCCCATCTAGCCATCTTTTAAATACCTCCAGGGCTCATGACTCAACCACCTCCCATGGGCTTGAGTAAATCATCACAGAGTGTTTGTCCAGCTATAGGGAATTCTGTACAGAAATCTGGTTATAAGATAGTGCTTCTGTTTTCTTGACTTTTACCTAAAAATATAAAAAAAGAAAAAAGAGGCAGTTCTTCAGAAAGTCTTAAACACATATAACAAAAGATTGCAAAATGAAGAATGAATACTATCATTATTTATTATTTGTAAAAGTTGCATATCTGATAAAGATTGTGATGTCAGCACACACATGCGTATACTCATTCCTTTCACTTATCTATCTATTCCTGTTTTCTGAGGAAATACTGGCTTACATTTTACCATGGAAAGAAGAAAACAATACTTTTGCAGGCTGACATGAGCATTAAGTGACTTATCACTAGAAACAGCTGTATGTGTAAAGGAAACTAATGTTAGTCTGAAAGCAAGATGAGTGTGGGTTTAGCTGTTGGCTGAGTAAATAAGAACCAGGGTTACTTTGGCCCTGTAACCTGCCAAATACGAGGCACATGTACCACTAGGAAAAGAGAGCTAAACATCCTTGACCTTCTTCTTTTTGATCTGCTTCAATACTGTCTTAAAACCAGTTCTTGAAAGCATTAGATGTTTTCAGGGCCCTGAATGCACTCCCTGCTGCCCCCAAGGTTCGGCTGCTTGGGCTCAGAGCCAACTTTGAAGATGTTCCCCTCTGGCTGTGAGAAGCCCCAGTGGTGACCTGCCCTCCTGTGCCTGGAAGCTGCTTTTAAGCTTAAGCTCTCACCCTTTGTCTCTGCCTGATACTGCAGGTATGCCCATGCCCAGTTCTGTGCCTTCTTGGCTCCAACTCAGAACCTAAGTTGCAGATGCGGCTTTGTCACTTTTTGGCTTGACTTCAGGCCTGCCTCATCTCTATAGACCTATGTGACATTTTGGACTCTTCGCTGAACACAGTGACCACTGTCGGACCTACTTGCCTGTGTTCATCCTGTGTGGACCCTGCACTGCTACCACTGACTGCCTCCAAGTCACCTGCCCTTGCAGGAGTTGCCTGCTCTTGCTGCCTCTTGGCACCTGTAATAGCTGGAGCAGCATAAGCATCTGATTAGCAAGTGAAATCACTTATAGAGCACATATGTCCTATAAATGCCAGTTAGAAGGTTAATAATTAACACAAACAAAATAGTCTTCTCTAATGTAAGGAGAACACTAGATGACCCGAACTCCTCTGTGCCTACTCTGTAATTGGTGGCTGCAGAGTCAGTAGGAAGGGAGTTGGGTTGGTTTGGTCTGATTTTGCTTGTTATTTTCTCCCTGTCATACTGCCTAAATAAATGAGCCTGAGTGATTAATTGATCTAATGACTGGATGCATTGTGATCCCTGAAAGAGATGGGAAGACCCCAGAGCCATTGGCCACTCCCTGTCTATGAACAGCTGCATCATGAACTTACATCACATCTAGAAAAAATTGTGAGATTCTGGCAGCCCCAACATATGCAGTATTGAATAGCTTTGGACTAGAAAATTTATATGAAAACAGAAAAAGAAAAATCTTTTTTTTTGGGGGGGGAAAAAAAGTATGTAAGTGTAAAACACTCAGTAGCTAAATTGACTCATTATGCTTGTGCCCTTGATCCAGTTGTATAAAATTATTTGACTCTCAGGAAATTCCCTGCAGCTCTCTGAAAGCTCAAAGACTTTCAATTTGTGGGTCTTCTGCCAGCGTACTGACCTGAGTTGTCTAGTCTGAATCTGGGCATTAGTCTTCATTTAACTGAGATCACTGGCTGTGATCCCTGCTGCTGCACAATCACAAAGAGGAGTTCAGTGAGAGTGACATTCAGTTCTACATTCAGCCTAAAAAGAAGAAAATATGAAACGATTATCATAATGGGAAAAGAGTAGAGAAATCTAGGCAGGTGAAGCCTACAAGGAAAGGCTTTTTTTGTTTCTATACTCTGTTCAGGTCTATTGTTTGGGAGAGAGAGGACTTTTTTCTGCCTTTGGACAATGTTACAATAGTGACTTATTAAAAAGAAAATCTAGTAATTCTCATGGTGGTGATTTTGCCTAACAGACTGACAGGTTGAGCACACATATATGATGCAGTCTCCGAAAAACAATCCATCTGATGTCGGGTCACATGAATAAGTCATGAGTATTTATCAGTATGTCTGAATATTTATAGTAGAAAAACAAAGTTTGTTTTATATGGTACCATGTTCTGTGTCAAATAAAATTATGAAACTAGTAGATAGTCTAATACTGTCATTGCTGTAAATACCTAATTTTACACACCATGGACATATTATAAGTTATACATTACAAATAACATTCTAATGTCTTGTTTTAGATACAACTTCTGAAGTAGCCTGTAATAGATCTGTAGGAAGTCTGAATGTCATTTCCTTTACTCCAGCAGTAATCATAAATTACCTTATGTCAAGTTTGTTGAGAGTCCTCTGTGGGTTTCATTTCATTATTTGGCTGTGTATACACCTGCAGAACAAGTAGTGTTCAGTTACCTGGGTTCATTTTCATTCACAGGTATTTTGTAGACCTGTCATTTATAAATACCTAGGGTGTTTGTATACTCAAATATAAACTGTTCATTATAGCTCAAATAATTTCACACTTATTAAAGTCAATAAAATACTATACAGAAGATATTGCCCAAGAAAAATGTACACCATTAAAATACTTAAACTTATTTATAACCACTTTTTAAACATTCAAATAAGCACTCAGTGCTTGAATTAAATATATCTCTTGTAAAGGCATCAGAGACTTTTAAATGTCTTCATATGAAAACCAGAAAACTCAGTTCAAATTTGTTTATGCATAAGTTCTCTAGGCTTACCTTTGAGATTTAAAACCATAATCTGCTGAATTATGTTCAGAAAGTTCCATTCAAAGAGAAAACTAAAGTAATCAGCTGTAACAATTAAAAATTATATAAGAACTTGCCATTTCTCCAATGCTCAAAGAAAAAAAATCTGAAAACCAAATAGGCTGAGGGAAATAATTTAATGGAATTAAGGGAGATATGTTCAGCTATTTCTTAAATCACTAATTTGTTTGTGAATATTATCCAAAACTCCCACATTTTATATTACTATTCTATCTATTATTGCCTTAAAAATAAAAAGAGAACCCGTATCTTAAAGCAAACTAGCATTTAAGTAGAAAATGTGTGAACAGCTTTATTTATTAAGTTTTAGACACACTGTCTTCAAGGTATCTTAAAACACATGCTTCTGAAGACTTTCCACAAATACCTAAACAGATTATCTTTAAAAATCCTCATACTTTTATATTATGTTCATATCTTCCTTTGGTTTAAGATAAGCATTTCACACTACTCGGGTTTTAGCCATACCAACTACTGATAACAGCCTATTCAATATTCACATAGATTTATCCTTAACATTTTTTTTTTACATAAAATTATCTGCCACATAAAAATTCAGGGGTTCTGTTTTGGTCTTAGTTTTCTCTTTTTGCTTTATAAGAAATAACTATAGGAAAGAGACACTTATGACTGCAAAGGTCCATCTGGTAAATAATAATTTAGTTGCTATAAGGACCATTTTAGGATGCCCCATTCCTTCCACAGTTACAGACCTTTCTCATCCTGCTAATAGCTGCTTTGCAACTACTATAAACAAGATATTTATCTTCTTCAAGTATGAAGCTTAATACTACCTTAACACATGTCCAAACCCTGTGATTGGATGGGAAATGATAAATTAAACTCTAGATTTCTAAACATAAATCTAAGCATAAATTTGTTACATCTGTAAAAACTTCATCTGAGTCCATTGCACTTAATTTTATTTTCTTGGTTGTGGGATTTTGGGAGGTTTGTAGTTTTTATTACTTAATGTGTCTGTCAGAAAAGAGAAAATATGGGTTTAAAAAGGCACACATTTTCTGTATTATCTTGTGAATCATAAGGAAGACCTTATCTCTTAACTGTTTCTGTGGGGGTAGTCAGTAGTAGACTGCCTTAATTCTTCTTGATCATGGCCTACCACTGCTCAGATACTGATTTTCTCTCAATTCAAGTGATATTTTTCTAGACATTCAGTTTGCCACTGGCTATACAGAATTAGCATGCAGATGCTCAATATTTTTTTGAAGGGTTTTATGTAATCTGATAATAATAACAAGAGGTTGTTGCAAAATCTTAAACACTTACTGCAAAAACACACTATAATATAACCTCTTTTAGGGTCCTAGAAATTCATATAGAATTATTGGTAAAGGACAAAAGTTAAGAAGTGAAAAATTCTGTTTAAAGATAACTTACGAGAAAAAAAAAATATTCTATACACTAAAGAGACTTTGTATACTATGTGTCTAGCAGCAGCTGCTAAACAGTGAAAAATTTGTTTTCTTCTTAGCCAAGATATCAGATGCATTTGTCTGAAAAAATGTGGATGTTCCACTTTCAGGCTTGGTCTCCCTCTCTTCTGTGAATGAAAATGAAATATTGTTACTGTTTGCTGCAAATGTCTCAAGGCATTTTTTAACTCCATGTATTATAATTTGAATAATGTTGCCATGGTTCTTTTGTTATTTTTCCTCTGTCTGCATCTCATCTGATGTTATATATCTCATTCTGTCCACACTTAATTTTAAAAACAACTATTGCCATTAGCTTAAGTGCGGGTCAAAACAAAGTAAAACCTCTAATGATTAAATTAATACTGTGCATAATATCTGTTAATGTAACTAATAATAATCTATTTTCCTCTAGTATTGTCTGCTAAGAAATGATTGAATTTTATATGAATTTTATATCTGGAGGGTAGAAAATAGGTTGATGAAGCTGGAAATTATTAAATAATTATTAAATTCTCTTCCATTGACACAAGGTCATTTGTTGTTGTCAAAGATAGAAAGGAAAGGAGTATGTTAAAATACCTGTGGAGCCTCACACACATACACACACATGTGCATGTGTGTTCCAAAAATCAGATGTACCCATCTCCAGTCGTAGCCTTCTCTTCAACTTCTGAATCATAGAGTTTGCCTGTAGGATCATTTTGATCCTTCTTTGTTCTCCCTCCTAGTCAAGAGCATGATTTTTTTTTTTTTTTTTTCCCCCAAGAAAGATCTTTACTGTCCATATTCACTGTATAACAACCTTATTTCATGTGAGTTCCAGCAGTGGTAAAGGAAACAGCTCAGCTGTTGCAAGAACAGGGACTGAAGCTGCTTTCATTTATCTCTCTGAAGAGAAGTAAGCAACAACACCAAGAAATCTTGTAAGTACTGCTTCTAAGTGAGTCTTATCAGCAGTATCTTACTAAGTAGTGGAGTGTCCCAAAAATAAATTAGATTAAAAAATGTATTAGTTCTGTTTAACTGCCTCTCAAAGGCAGTGTTTTTGTGGTTTCTCCAACTTCTCTTTTGATTGCAAGCTACAATTAATAAACAGGTCCTGTGTATCATGTTGTTCATCTTACATGACTTTACCTGTACAGAAAGAAGGTTAAGACATCCTGTGACATCGTATCAAGAGCAGTGAGTGCTTTCCAATTTACCAAGAAGTATCTTTTTTTCTTTCCTAATTAGAGTTGTTTGAAAGTAAAACTCCAGTTACTTCTGTTATCCAGCATTCTGGATCTCAGTTGAGAGTCTGCCTCTGGCTATTGCTTACTCCTTGACTGGTAGTCATCATTGAACACTGTTGAGAGCAGAGGGGCAACAGCTACTTACAGTGTAGCTCTGGATCACATTCAATCTACAAAGATGATATCTGGATTACGATGGTCTTCCTGAGTGCATTACTACTTTTAAGGCTTCCATATTTTATTACAATGCATATATTATCAAATATTATCAAGAAAATAAAAAAGAATAAGATATCAGCTAGAAATTGAAACTTTCTTTTTTTGTTATCATTTTTTTAGACGTGCATATTTTTAAAAAATTTGTTTTCTTTAATATTGTGATGTAAATTTATGTGTCAGCTTTGCACTGAAAGTACCTTCCATTAGAATATGCCGCATGTTACAGAGGAATATACACAATGATTCCTTCTTCTGTAGCATCTCTGTCACAAGATAATAACCCATCAAAATAATATGGCATAGGTAGAAGTCATTAATATGTGCACTTGTCTTTTATATTTATGTACAGTTATATTTTTTATTTAGGAAGAAGACTGAAGAAGAAAAAGCCACAGCAAAGACCTCTGTTAAACACTGATGGTGGTACTACAGAAAAAAAAGAGTTCAGAATTTATATAATACATATGTAAGAGCTAAGCATGAGAATTAACTTTCCACTTGAAAGCCACATCATCTAAACCACTAAACTGAAGGAACAAAAATTTATTAATTTCTACACTATTGAGGTAAGCTTTGCATTTCCTGTCACTTCTTCCTATTTTATATGTTGCTACAACAATGTGGAACCTGATTTGGGAAAGGTAGTTCAACACTCTTCAGAAAAATATCTCATTGGAAGACAGGGTGAATTTAGAAATAGACTTAAACTTTACCCATATGAGCAGATGATTAAGAGCTCTTTACCAACTGACCTTCATAAAGCATCTCTTTATATGGATATCTGGCCATGCCCTACCCTAATAATTTATTTCTAAATTTAGTCTGTTAGGACTTTATATTACAACTGTGCCTGAAGATGATTTTCAGAAAGGGAACTCTGCATTCCTCTTCCTATAGTTTTTTACAAGTGCAGTAAAATTCATGTTTTCAGGAAATATTTGCAGTATTTTGTAGACCAATGAAGAGCAAACCCATTTTTCTTTCAACTGACTGCAGTGTCATTAGTTTAAGTTTCAGTATTTATTTTTTGACAAAAATGATGCAGTATTTTGTTTTGTCACTATTCCCTCTTGTTCTGCTAAATGTATGATTATCACATATTCTTGTTAGTATTTTCCTCAGAGGTGCATGGGTTCTCATACAAAGTAATCTGCACATATACATATATTTTCCTTGTTGCTTGAAACTGGATCAAATCATATTGAAACTGGTGAGAGTACTGATGGCTCATCATTGAGGCTAAAAGCAATGGGGAAATCTTATGGAAATGGTGGTTAGCTCCAAAAAACCAAATGCTATCTGCTGGAGCTGTTCCTGTTTGTAAAAATAAAGATGTAAGCACAAAGGACATACATGGATAAAAATGCTGGATATAAACACATGCAGACTTTAATAATATTCTTGCAAAGCACCTTTGGAATAAATGCTGGCTAGAACATGACTTGGAATCTGAGCAAAGTAGTGGTCTGAAGCTATTTGATTCTTCATATGTAGAAAGAAACATGATTTTGGATATATTTTTTTCTATATATAATAAGCATAAAAGACCTACTGACTTTTAGCCATTTCTTCCCAAAACAAGAGCAATGGGCAGAACCAAACACAGGTGACCACTTGGATGTACACATAAGAACTCTTGAGGATAAATGTCATGTGTTCTTGTTCGTTTTGTTTTATTGTTTTTTCCTAGCTAGATTAATTTAAACTGTATTTAGTCGCTAAACATATCTACTAAAGACAAACTTAAGTACTGATTAAATGCAGTTATACAGAAAATACTGTGATGATAGATCACCTATGTCATCATGAAGTAGTCTACAGGATCTGAAAATGAGAGGGCTTTATCAATTTTCAGTACCTTCAACCTGAAGACTGATGGCTTGTCCAAGACTCAACAGTAAACACGGATCAAAGCTACAATCAAAATTCAGGAATTCTTATTATTTTTATGCTTGAGCACAGAACCATAAAGACATGGGTATAAGACTAATTGCAAGTTTAACCAGGGTCTTATATTTACAGAGCACTGAATCTGTACCAAATTGAATTAGACTCTACGTTCCAGATGTAAAGCTTCATATGGCAATATAAAAATCTTATTTCTAATTATGCAAAGAGATTTGCAGCTTTGTATGATAAATAAATAATTTTAGGAAGTCTATTATCTCATAAATGTTTTACTTTTCTGGACATCCAGGATCTGTTGGACTGATCTGAGCTGCAAATCTGGCTCTTTTGAACTGTTTACAACTGACATAGAAATTATGGATGCCCCACAGATGCCTTGTTGTTGCTCTTTAGGTGGCCTGACCTCATGGATGTTTTTTGCTGCCTCAGAAAAAAGAGGTAATGATAGAGATTTTGAACAAGTGCTCAGAAGCTAATAGAATATTTTAGACCAGAGAAAAATATTTCCTGTTAGAGCCATGTGTTCACGTCAGATAGCTGAACAACAGAACAAGACTACTGATTTCTTTGGCTATATATTTTGTCCCTGTGCTATTTAGGAGGACCATGGTACATCACAGATTTGTACCAAAAAAATCCTTAAGAGTTTGTTCTAATAAATCTTCATGGAAAAACATTCCTGAATTGTAACCATATTTTGTGAAACACAGACCACACCTGATATGAAAAAAAAAAAAAAAAACAACAACAAAAAAACCCAAAAGTAATATTTAAGTAGAACTATTGTGTCAGTCTGTTGTCAAACTACTTTCACCCAAAGTTTTCAGTCATGACTATGACGAATGAATAGCAAGGGAAGTCTGAACAAAAGTAAAGGTGCAAGCTTGAATTTTGAAAGGCAAAAGTTTCAGCCTGGCGCATCAGAAATTGAACTAGTTATTGCATATCTTTTTTTAAAATATGACATCAGAACAGAAAAGTTCAAGGCAGATGTATTAAGAAATGTTCAATAGTCAATGTGTTAAAATGTGTTTGATACAAGAGATATTTCATAGTTCATGGAAAAATACAGAAAAGCTCTGTAATTGATACTTAGTTTTAGGAAACTCTATAAAGCAAGATGTTACAGGATGAAGGAATGTGCTTTGATGCCCTTTCTTGTTCATTCTTTCCCTTAGCTCCTTCTCTGCTTCCTTTCTGCCCTTTCTACAAAGATCAATTTTCCTTTCCCTTTATTCAGATCACTCCTCCTCAGGCTACTGTAGGCTGTCTATCCAATGTGTTTTGTTGTGTTTTTCTTCTCCTTCTTTTCCCATGAAGCCAGGTTTGACTTCTCTCCCATTATTTTTTACACTAGTAAGTTCTTTGTGGTTTTTAGGTCATGGTTCTAGTTTTGTGGTTCATAGTTCCTAAATGCTACTTCCCCAAGTCAGCATCTTCTCTGTTTAACCCAGAAAACAGAAGACTGAGACGGGACTTTATTAATGTTTACAAATATCTAAAGGGCAGGTGTCAAGATGATGGGGCAAGACTCTTTTCAGTGGTGGCCAGCGATAGGACAAGGGGCAATGGGCAAAACCTGGGACACAGAAGATTCCACTCAAACATGAGGGAAAATTTCTTTACTGTGAGGGTGACAGAGCACTGGAACAGGCTGCCCAGAGAGGTTGTGGAGTCTCCTTCTCTGGAGGTGTTCAAAACCTGCCTGGATGCTTTCCTGTGTAACCTGCTTTAGGTGAACCTGCTTTGGTAAGGGGGTTGGAATAGATGATCTCCAGAGGTCCCTTCCAACCCCTACCATTCTGTGATTCTCTTGATACAAATGCATCTTAAAAATAGCTTTCTAGGTACTTCTTTGGTTAAATGACCATAAAATAATATAGTTCATTTTAAAGGGATCATCAAAATGTGTACATATCACAAATGTGCAATTGTGCTATCTTATGGATGCTTCTTGTAATTTCTCGCTGGTTCCAAAAACCCTGAACAGCACTGATTCTTCCTCTGGACAGGGGATTGACAGCTTCCTAAATGCGGCACTGACACTACTAGCTGCTTCTTCCTTTGAATCTGTTTAAATGCCAGCAGTGCAGATGTACTTACATTTTCAAAGGAAACAAAATTTGGTCAGAAAATTATTCTTGATCAGAAAATAATAGTTCATTTATTGCCTGTTATATTACGGTGAGAACACCTTAGCCCCAGAAACTGTCCCTACATTCAGTTCAAAGTTCAAAGTTTAGTATAATAAATGAGAATAACTCAAAATGGTGCACTCCCTCACTTCCTCAGATGATTTTCACTTTCCTCAGTTTGTGAGGATGTGCTGCATCATGTTTTGTGCTGGGAGAGCAATTAGAGCACCAGAAACTGGAAAGTCCCATGTGATTACATTATAAGATAGCTTTTAAGACACACAGTAGCCAAATAGTATGTCTTCTAATGGATCTTTCCAGCATAAACTCTTCTCTGAAAAGCGCTGCCCCAGCTGTTATGCAGAGCCCTGGTTTCTTGTCTGTCCCTTGACCCATGTGCAAGGAGCAGCTGGTTACCAGATTAACAAACCACCAACTGTCTGTCATGTGAAGTCATGTAAAAGGAGAAAGGCCAAGGTAGCATGCTAGAAATACAGGAGGCAATTATGAGAAGGGAGTCAATGCTGTGCATCTTACAGTCAGTGCATGCAGTTTGACAGGTTTTGCATTCTTGCCAGTATCACAGCTCAGAGCTCATTTCACTGAGCAGCTGCAAAGTTTGGGAAGATTCCAGCTCACAGGAAATTCTAAATTTTTTTGTTTGTTCATTTTTGACTGATTCAGAACAAATAACTTTTTTTTTTCCTTCTTATTTATTTATTTATTTTTAAGAAGAAGAAATAGTCTGGAAACTATAATGCTGTTTTTGAGCCAGCTCTGCTTCAAGAACTACTGCATGGCAGCATGATACAATAATTACTGACACTCTCAGTTTGGCTTGAAAGTGGAATCTAAGTGCTGATGGCTATAAATGTCACTTTGAGGAAACACTGCCCAAATAAAATTATCCAAACATTAACTTCTTAGGATGTCCATTCAGTATTCATAAATTTTAATAGGTATTTTCTCTTGCTGTTTTTTTTTTTGTTGTTTTTTTTTTTTTTAATATATATTGTTGGGTACCAAAATGGAAAAAAAGAAACATTTTATCTCTGAAATAATGCTCCTAATATCTTTTTATCAAAGAAAGACAGTAGTCTACACATACAAATTTACCTTTGCTGTAAATTTCACATAGATTCTTCAGCAATTTTGCCCAGGCTACACAGAAATCCAAAGTAGAAATGGAAATCTTTTTAACATATCACCTAACAATTTTAGAGAATTTGCACTGGAACTTTTTTCTGGAACCTCATGCTTTATAAAAATAGAGACACTCATCAACACTTCTCATTTGCAGGGTAAATTCAGTGTGTTTCATAATAATTTTAAATTAGCTCAGTTTACATTTCTTCTGAAAAGTCAGGGGTGCTTGTAGAGTGTCTGTCATATATTAACATGAAAAATATTTTTAAAAACATGCATTATAGCCCCAAACAACCACCATTTTCACAACCTCTTTCAGAGTTTGGCCACACTCATAGAGAAGAAGTTTTTTCTTATGTTTAAGTGTCATTTTCTATATTTCAGTTTCTGTTCATTACCTCTTGTCCTATCCCTGACTGCCTGAGAGGAGAGTTTATCTCTGTCTTCTTTATTCCTTCTATCAGCTATTTATACACATTGACAAGATTCCCTTAAGTCCTCCTTTCTCCAGGATTAATGGTCCCATCTCTATCCTTGTATGTCAGGTGCTCCAATTCTTCAATATTTTAGCAGCACTTTGCTGGACTAAGACCACTCTCCTGGTCTCTCTACTGTTCATACTTTTGCTGTACTGGCAAGATCAGAATTGGACACAGCACTCCAGATGTGTCTCACCAGTGATAAGCAGAGGTAAAGGATCAACTCCCTCAACCTGAAGGCAACACTCTTCTTACATGTGTCACAGTAATATATATACCTTGCTTTGGAAACTTCTACTACTTCTTTTGTTCTAAAGCTGTTACTAAACAGAAATTTTCAGCATCATCTGATATCTAGTACATTCGTGAACCGCACAAAGAACTCAATGCCTATGAAAAGTAGAACTAAATATGTTGCAACTATCCATTAGCTCTCAAGAGGCTGTAAAACCATGCATAGTCGTTTCTAGAGAAGACTTGGTTTCAGTGTAGTTTGAGAGATGACTTTTTTTTGGTAGATTGGAACAACAAATCTTAGGTTTGGACTTGTTTTTAAATTGTCATTATGAATTATCAGATATAATGGTCAACATAATTAATAGCATGTATAAAGACACATAATTTAAAGACTTAAACCAGCTTATCACAACTGAAGAAAAGACCTGAATAGTTGTATGAAATCATCAGCTTTGCGTTCAGTAGCAGTTGAAGCAGCAAACACAAAATATTAAGATCTTCAGGATTAAGATTTTTCTCTGACTTCTTCAAAGAATAAAACATTAAGCACCACTGCACTGTTTTAGCTCTTTCTACAGCAATATTTTGTATGTAGTTCTCTTCTTTCTGTCCAAAAAGCAAATTCAAGGACGTACAGAGAAAGATTACACAGATGATCAAAGTTTTGATTAAGTTTTGATTAAATAAATTAGGATGCATTGTTATGTAAAAACAATGATTGGAAGGTATTTTATGAAAGATATACATAGCGTCATGAACACAACAGAAAAAAATAATAGTGAATAACTTCATTCTCTAAGAATATCTTGGGGATATCCCTCTTTTTATGAGGGACATAAAAAAATATTCTTTTAAAGGAGCAAAGGGAGTGCTTTTATATACAGGAGACTTGAACAACGGAACTTGTTGCCACATAATATAAAGGAAAAAAGTACATATAAAAATTATTTTAAGGGAGTCAGATGTAGCAACAAAAATTCAGTTAAAGGTTATATTTTAATACTGCATCCAAACATCAGCTCAGAAAAAACCCTAATCTATAGGCTGATGGATAATATGATGTATTTGGTTTGCGTGGCAAGGTTTTGGTAGCAGTGGGGGAGGGGACATGGGGTGGCTTCTGTGAGAGAACCTGCCAGAAGCTTCCCCCATGTCCGACCAGACACAGCCAATGCCAGCCGGCTGCAAGAAGGGACCCGCCGCTGGCCAAGGCTGAGCCAATCAGTAACGTCTCTGTGATAACATAATTAAGAAAAAAAAAGGAAGAGAGGGAAGAAAAAAAAGCTGCACACTTTGCAGCTGGAGAGAGAGGAGTGAGAAGATGTAAGAGAAAACAACTCCACAGACACCAAGGTCAGTGAAGAAGGAGGGGGAGGGAATGGGCTCCAGGCACCGGAGCAGAGATTCCCCTGCAGCCTGTGGTGAAGACCAGGGTGAAGCAGGCTGTCCCCCTGCAGCCCCTGGAGGTCCATGGTGGAGCAGATGACCACCTGTAGCCCGTGGAGGACCCCACGCCGGAGCAGGTGGATGCCGAAGGAGGCTGTGACCCCGCGGGAAGCCAGCGCTGGAGCAGGTTCCTGTCAGGACCTGTAGCCCGTGGAGAAAGGTGCCCACGCCGTAGCAGGTTTGCTGGCAGGACTTGTGACCCCGTGGGGGACCCGGGCTGGAGCAGTCCCTTCCTGAAGGACTGCACACCATGGAATGGACCCATGCCAAAGCAGTTCGTGAGGAACTGTCAGTCACGGGAAGGACTCACGTTGGAGAAGTTCGTGGAGGACTGTCTCCTGTGAGAGGGACCCCACGCTGGTGCGGGGGAAGGAGACCTCCCCCTGAGGAGGAGGGAGCAGCAGAAACACCGTGTGATGAACTGACCCCAACCCCATTCCCTGTTCTCCTGTGCTGCTGGGGGGAGGAGGTGGAAATCGGGAAAGAGATTAAGCCCAGGAAGAAGGGAGGGATGGGGGAGGTGTTTTAAGATTTGGTTTTACTTCTCACTATCCTCTAATTTTGACTGGTAATAAAGTATTTTTGTTTTTCTCCCCCAAGTCGAGTCTGTTTTGCCCGTGCCAGTAATTGGTGAGTGATCTCTCTCTGTCCTTATCTCCACCCACGAGCTTTTCATTATAATTTTCTCCTCCTGCCCATTTTGAGGAGGGGGAGTGATAGAGTGGGCTTTGGTGGGCATCCGGCCTCTAGCCAGGGTCAACCCACCACAATGAGAATTATCATTGTTCCTGTAACCATTCCACAAGTTTCAACAGCACAACAAACCACTGTCAGACAGAGAACACGTGAAAATGATGTGTCTATTATGTCCTTGTGATTATAACCCACCAATGGCCATTGTCAAATCAAAACAGTCAAGGGAACTTTTCAGGAGATACAGATTGACTATCATTTGTGCATAACAAAGAAAAAAATCACCTTAAAACAGCTCATCATGCTGCCATTCAGATTTCAGACACGACCTAGGGTTGTTTTTCTCCTTCCCCCAGTAAAGATTTTTCTTAAATGTAAACAGCGTTTTACAGGCTTTATAGAAAGTTTTGTTTTTGTTTTTGTTTTTTTTAATAGATAAAGATTTTGTAAGGAACATGAATATTTCAAATACTAGCTTAACAACTACACACGATAGAATGTATTTAGTAGCTTCTAGAAACGTCATCTATAAAAATGGGGGGATAAATTTTGTGGCCAGAACAAGAGTAATGAGATTAAAATGTGTGGGTTGTGTCTCCACTGCCTCCTTTGCAAAGCAGGCACTGAACAATGACTGTAGGAAAAGACTCCTTCCCTTTTTCTGGCATGGCATGTTATTATCAACCTTTGACTTAAATTGCAGTTTTCTGGAATACTTGAACCCCAAATTCTGAAATCTACTGTTATCAAAGCATTTGTCTTCAAGCCTACTTTATTTGGTTTTATTATTATGGTGAGCTAAATAATGATTTCTCAGGCACGTGTTATTACATTTGTAATGCTAGAAAAAAACTTAAAATACAATCAACACAATTTACTTCATTAAAGCACAGAATTTGGGTTTTGATTATATAATTGGAAACACAAGTCACACTCAGAAAGTAGAAGTTAAGAAAGCATAAACTGAAAATATTTCTGAGATTAGCTTTTTTTGTTGTTTTGTTTTTGTTTTCCCTAGCTGTCATGCAAAGGTCTCTGGGGCTTTTCTCAGCTATGGAAGCCAAGGAACCATCTGAACAGTATTTCACTGCCAAAGTACTGCCTTTTAGAGTGGGGTATGTTTGGGATTCAATAGTTAAGAGACAACTGAGTAGTACTTCAGACTTGGCATATAAAACTAACTGTGAGTCTAGCTAAGATCACTACTCCAAAAACTACTAGAAGAGATTGTCTGAAGAGGCAGTGGCTCTCCATGAATAAAGCTTTTTAAGAATATATGATAAGAAATATGTATCCATAATTAATTTCATGTTGTGATAAGGGGAGGGATTGCATAACAACTTAGAATCCTTTCGAAACCTGTTTTCCTATAAACTGTAATTTTATCTGTGCTTGGCAGATGTCCATGAGTAGCCTTTTCTGAGACCCAGACAAAGAAAAGGGAAGTCATTCCCCATGTTTACAGCTATTATCACCAGAAGCACATAAGAGATTACTACTTCCTCCAGAACATCTAAGAAATTGTTGTGACACTTAAAGTACAGTGAGAAATAATTTCTTGTTTGAAAATTGAAAAATTCATACCACGATTGTAATACATGAAAAAGTTAGCCAAATCACACTAATTACGTCTGATAAGCTTGGTGTATAAATCATGTTGTTCAATATTATTCTTTGGAGTCTCCCTAATTGATCACAGTGTTTTTCTTTCAGAATAATTACAAATTCTACAAAGTGAAACAAAATATGCTGTTATAAATCTTGATGATCTACTCTGGATTTATTTTTTTACAATAAAAAGCAGAAATAGGCCCTTTTTTGTTTGTTCATTTTGTTTCTCTAATGAATATAGTGATTTTCCTTTTCCCAATGTGTATTTCACTAATAAAATCACAGGAATTTGGAAAGGTCAGATTTATTTAATGGATCCTTATTTTATCACTGATAAGAAAGAAAATAAACAATCTAGATTTAGTTTAATTGCATTCCCATTGATTCTAGAATATACTGAAATAATTTCAATAAACTTTTATGTTGTTTTCTGGAAATCAAATGTTAAAGAGAAAAAGAAAACAAAATCTTTTTATAAGACTATAAGAAAACTTATACTAGAGAATTATAGTTAATTAATCTAGTTGACTGTTTATTCATGACAGAAATACACGGTGTTTTAAAATTTAAAAAGCCAAAATAAAAATAATAGGAATTTCTCAATATGGTACAAAATTATTATTTTTCTAATGTTCTAATGCAAGAACAATTGGGTCAGAAATGAGTCTTACCATCTCATCTGACAATTTTCAATACTTTTATAAATATTCACTCAAAAAAGTGTCAAACTGATACTGATAGTATTTCAATTCATCTAATGATTTGATTAGACAGAAGCCTGATTAGACATTTTGTGAAAGACAAGGAACAATCAGAAATCCTATTTTATTTTCTAAATTTTATATATACTGCATTTTACTTCCTTTGAGTGTACTCCTTTGTTCATAATTTACAAGAACAAACATCCAGTTTACCACTCTGTATTTTTATTATTTTGTGTACCAGCACTGTTGTGTCCCATTTTATACATAAAACAATCTCAGATTTTTATGAGTCAGAGAGTAGTAACATTAAAACACTATTTGTCTTTATGTTAAAATGTCATAGAAATACTTCTATATAGTGGTTGAGGGCAATCTAGATATGCTTTAATATGAGGACACAATTTAAAAAAAATTTCTTATCTTAAAGCAGCTTTTCATTACCATATGGTGTTACAAGATAGAATGCAGTAAATTGGGTAAAGAGAGAAAAAAAATCAACTCTGAAACTGAATATTTAACACAATGAACCTTATTGTTGGAAGCTAACTGAAGCAGCATTCCTATCTTAGCCTGTTATCAGGATACTCTTGTTTAGAATTTTGTTAGTATTTAATTTGCTAATATTTCAAATTATGTCTGAACAAGCATTTACACTAGATGTGCTTTTACCTAGAGGAGAATCCAACCCTGCTTTTCTACCTTGAAATAGATTTCTGTTATTGTATGATTCTCTGGGGGGAAAAAAAAAACAAAAAAAAAACCAAACCAGAATCACTGATAAAACCCTTCAAGCATTCACATTTTAAGTGCACTATAATAAAATGTCCAAGTTCTCTTTTTTTCATCTGTCAAATAAAAGCACATTTTAGTTGTTTGGGTTTTTTTATTGTGCTTGCAGTAAAACAATAATTGATGAACACCGGAAGGGCTTTCTAGGGCATATTATACATTTGACAAAGTCTAAGTGAGCAGAAGAATAAACCACAAAGAATATTGATTTTCCATGAAAGGGCAAGACTGATATTTCTTCATTTGAAGATTTTGCTTTTTCACTGAATACCACAAAGGAAATCCAACATATAAGGAAAGAACATAAGAAAACAGTATATCATAGAAAAATATGAATTATTTCAGAACTAAACCACTGCACATGCTATCCTACTGCCATAATGGGGAGAAATTCATTATGTCCTTCAAAAAGACATTTAATACAGACAAATAAAGCCATTTCACATGTGTAAAAATATTAGTCTAGTCTTTTCTGCCACATATCCTTTGTCTGTGTTTGTCCTGACAACAAAGAAAATTCTCCCAAAGTGTCCAGAAGTCTTTGTTTTCCTGTAATGAAGTCAACATCAGAATTCATCAGAACATCTGTGATGAATGGCAACTTTAACATCTCTAGTATGTTTCTCAGAGATGAACTTTTCCCTGGTAAAAGTTTCACAGGTAAAGTAGGGTGTCAGTGGAGAGAGAAATAGCAAACTCTCGTGTCTGACAGCTAGGGTAGAAACATATGGAAGGCTGAGGATCAAGTTCTTATCCTCCTCAAATCAAAACCATTAAAAACTCTTTAGACATGAAGGGACAAGAACACTCACCTCGCACGGAAATCCCTGGATTTGTCCTGAACATCAATCCAATATTGTGCTCCACAAAGACTTCTGATTTCCTTCCAGTGGAGAACAAAAGCAAATTTCAGAATCTCAGAAGTCACCATGGAATGGAATAGTCACCCTGCCATCAACTGCATAGGGAACAGGTCTTCAAAGTCAAAAAGTGGAATGCCTTATTCCATCTCCTTTTGTAGTCATGAAATACTTACATGCTTGGTCTTTTGGTTCTTTCCTTTGAGTTGGTTAAGGAAATATTCTTCAGAGCAGCAAAGACATCAAAAAAAGTCTTAGTTCTACCATTTTTCCAACTTTTTTCTTGTGTCCCTCTCGTGTATGGGCTCCTCAGTCACAAGGAAGAAGGTAATAGACCGCATGGAGATCACTGTGTCTCTCTTTAGTCTAGTTTTTCCTTTTCCTTGCTGAATTGCCAAATCAGGAATTCTGCAACGATTAAACTGAATAGCATCACCTTACTCAAATGCTAATGGTTCCTGCCAGGGATGAAAAGTGTTGAATATAAGATGGTGCAAAACTTAGATTTGCTACGTCAGGAGTCACTGCTGTAGCAATACAATAACATAATGGTCAATCACCACAGCTAGTTTTTAGGAAAAGTGAAATCAGGTGGGAAGAAGTAGAAAACTGGAACAATTTAGATAGCTTTTAATTATTATGACCTCATACAAAAAAAATAGAAGTGACTACAGTAAAAGTATGACATAGAGATTTTATGCCTATAAATAAAGTTTCATATTTTCATTACTATTTATTATCAGAATGGCCTTTAAGCTACAGCTTACACTTTCTCCAAATATACAGCTCTGGCCTGTAAGTCTGTAAAATGCTTTCTTTAATCTGAAATCAAACAAGTAAAATAATTTGTTTGGGCTATGGTGAAGAGTTACTTTTAGGTAGTCAAAGAGAATAATATTAATTCTTTTGTACCTCTCAAAACAATACAGTTGTGTAGACACAATGCTTAGGGACATGGTTTAGTCAGGGACTTGTCAGTGTGAGGTTAATGATTGGTCTCGATGAACTTAAAGGTCTTTTCCAATCTAGGCTATTCTGTGATTCTGTGTACTCTGGGGGTGATGTACCCAGTACCAAATATTTCACTCAGCAAATCAACTACCACTGCACAGCTCAACTTACTACTGCAGATGTAGCCAGAGAGATTATTTCCTTACTTTCATGTCCATCTTTATGCATCATGCTTTCTTCAGGGTAAACTTCCATTGATCACAAGTATGTTATTGGAATATTCCTTTATAAAAGCATCTGAAGTATTTCTCTACTATAGCACAAGTATCATTATGAAACTGAAGAGTTTGGAAACTGGTTTGCAATCTAAACCTTGTCCTCTGTTGCTCTGTCATGACTCCTGTGGAATAGCATTTGATGTATCATGCTGACTTACCACTTTTTTGTAAAACAAAAAACTTTATTTTAAACCTTAGTACAGAGGAATTCTTGTATTTTTTAAATTTTAATACATGGGGAAAAAGGTTACAATCTGTGTAAGTTTTAAGGTGTACATTTACTTGACACTAGAAAAAAAAATATAAAAAGAAAAATGTCACTAAAATGCCATGCACTAGCTTGTTTTTAGAACTGGAGGACATACTGCAGTTCATGATGGTATAATGTTTATAGACTTTTCTGCAAAACTCAGTGGCATCTACTGACTGCTTATAAGGATTTTTATATCTGTGCTCAGCAATATAAATAAAATATCACTAATTTTATCTTTAATAGCACTTTTCAAAAAGGATCTACATATATAACTCTATCATGTATCCATAAAGTTTCACATACATATATTAATTGTTCAAAATAATATCAAGTTATTTTTATGTTAGGCATTTTGAAAAAGTCCATAATGTAAGTTACAAAAGTAATTGCAAAGCAACGCTGTATTTATTACACCTAAGGGATTATATAAATTGAGAGAAAAAAAAAGACAAAATTATGAATATTTTTCTGTCTTTTCTGTGTAAGTACTAAAGGTTAACTACATTTTAAAACATCATCTCATATCTCAGACTTCTCTTGGGCAGTTTTTTACTTAAAACTTAGCAAGTTACATACACAGAGGCAACTTCATGACCTTTTACTGCTCTAACAGCTAACTTCAGTACTTCGTTCTCATCATTGTTTATTAATATTACACTAATTTAACCTAAGTGCATATGTCCCTACTCATGCCATATGCACACAAGCGAGATAAGGTGCTTTGAGTCACCATCCCTGGAGGTATTTAAAAGATATGTAGATGTGGCACTTAGGGACACAGTTTACTGGTGGTGTTAGTAGTGTTAGTTTAATGATGGGACTATATGATCTTAAGGGTCTTTTCCAGTCTAAATGATTCTATGATTCTATGACCAAACTCACCTCTTAATAGAAAAGGAAGGAAATCTCTATGAAGTATTCAAGATCTCTGCAACTATTTCCCTATTTGGTTTAAGAATATAGAGATTTGATGAGTTTTCAAAGTTTCTGCAAAAGACCCAGAAAAGTCTAAGAGTGTAGCACCTAACTTACTGGGAAAACTTATTTTCATGCTGCTGATATTGCCCTTACTTATCCCTATTATTAAATTATTACACACAGAGGTATATCAGTATGTAACTATGTGCATCTACAGTAAAGTAATTGTGCTGATCCTCAACACATCTCTTTCTTAAGGCTGCTTCTGAATATGGAAAGTACAAAGATAACCTTACTTTTTCCTATAGTAGTTTAACAGATTTTCTGACAAGTACTGAAAATACTCATGATTATTAGAATTATAAAATTTAAGTGGAAGTCTTGATTGTATTTCTGCCAGATCAAGAGTTATTCACACTTAATACCAACATCCAGAAATGCACTGACTTGTGTTTACCTGACTCTAAAGCACACAGAATTAAGCTAAGTATGTAGAACTGGTACCAGGATTGGAAAGAGCTGGACTAAAAAAATCTCATTCAAAGCAGCAAAACCTGAATAAGATTTCACAGAAGTCTAGTATTGGGCACTAGGAAAAGAGATGGACCTGAAAATTTCCTCTTTTATAGAAATGACAAGAGGTTCTTAAAGATGTCTAGAAATAGATACTATTGGGTTTTAGGGTAGGTAGACTATATCTCACAAGAAACTGAGAAGTTTGATAACAGAACCTCCAAAATAATAAACCTTTGAGTACTCAAGTCCTAAGGCACAATTTGAAAACAAATAAAATTCTTCATGCCCAGCACTCAGAATTTGAAGTACTGCAAAACTGAAATAAAGCAATTAGATAAGTCCATAAAGTCAATGAATAGTGAAATTCACAAGTCTAGTAGTTAAATTTGTGCAAAGGAGAGGCATTTATTTGAGCTCTCCAGATTTATGACAACTTGTTTCCTTTGCTATATTTGGTTGTTATTGTTGTTCAGATTGAGAAAAGATTTTTTTTTTTTTCAGTACAGAATAATGATAAATTTAGGGCAGAGAATATGTACCCTTTATTTTTGCTTAGTTTAATGCAACATTCCCATCATCACTTTTGATGGACATATACTCAATAAATAAATTTTTATCAAAGATGGGCAGATGGATGGGTAGATAAATTTTCTATGTGCACATGTGTGTGTATGTGCAACAGGTAGACCTACTTATGTTACATATGAAAGTTGCGTATGAAAGTAAATATTATCTAAGAATGATAAAATGGGGCTTAATAAATGGGGCTGTGACAAAAAATGTGAGTTCTTTTAAAATTTACTAGTGCTGTGTTATTTTTAGTTATCTTTGTAAAATATGTGACTACATCTGAAAACAGTTTTTGCTGAGATTTTAAGTACCATGTAGGACTTGTGTGAGGTTTCTTTACATACTTAGGAAAAGACAGCAATCATTTTAGGAATAAATAATTCATAATAATGAACAGCTTTTTAATCCAAATGAACAGGGATTCTTTACTTAGGGAGAATGCCAGTATTTAATATTATGTATTTTTAATAGATGTTCTCATTTTTTTTTTGCCAACTCTTATATCTGAATTCAAAAAAGACTTAGGTCTGAAGAAGCTACAGTGCATTGATCTTACCTTTCCCCTTTTTATGTATTATGGATATAAAATCCAACATCATAGCTGATGGAAATTCTTTTTAAGTCAAATTCTTCATTGAAACTCTCAACCTGTTCAGGAATGAGTAATAGTTTATTTTGACTTCAGATTCTAGTAAACAGACATCAGGCAACTTACGAGTTGCAATAATTTTTGTGCTTCTTTGAGTTCTTCCTGTGCAAGACCTCCATCTACAACTGCTGGACCTTTGAAAAGTAGTAAAAGAAAGTAAGTATATTTCTGAATAATTATGGACTGTTACTATTACTATGTGTACTGCAGCTGCATATGTTAGATTTTTAATGATAATTAATACTTATATGCTCCCTATATTTTTTTAAAAATCTGAAACATAAGAATTAGCAGAAATCCTAGGACCTTGGCATTCTTTCTTCCATAACTGTATTGCTTGACAATTTTAATTACATTTATTTATTTCCTACATATTCATTGTCCTCCAAGTATCTATGAAATGTAAAATCATAGACTAGTGAAACAATTTTGGTTTGAAGGGACCTCCAGTGATCATCTAGTTCAATCCTTAGACTCAAAACAGCCTGAGCTTAGAGGTCTCATTTTGAAACTATTTCTATTTCTCTCTATTTCAATATGTATATGCTTATGTTATGTATTGGGATTGTTTTGTCATAAAATAATATTTATTATAAAGTACCTATAAGAAGAAAATATGTTTTCTCTTAATGATTGTGTAATGTTTTATCAACATTCATATGAATAAATTTGGCAAGATCCCCAATCGGCCTTTGTTCTTCATAAAATAATTTTTGCTTGTGGACACTGTGCAAATATCAAATAAGTTATTTTGATTAGGTCAAAGTTAAGTATTTTAGGTCTAGATTCCCTTCAAAATATACATATATAGTTCTTTACACTGTACAGGTTACATATGTGTTCCAGATCCGCATGACAAACAGCAGAACTCAGACCTAAAAAGCACTGTGTCATTCTATTATAGCTGTACTCATGATTTGGGCTATTAGACAGCTAAGACACTAATTGGTATAAATAAAAAACCAACCAAACAACAAAAATTAGACATGCTCATATCTTAGATTTAACATCTGACTAAGTAAAATATAGTCATCTAGTCTAGACTAGTCACACTCTCACCTTTAAGTAACAGGAATTCCATCTGCTAATATCGGTAAATATTTCTCACAAATCTCACTATCCCTTGAGGCTGTTACTGTTTAGTCAATGAGCTCTTAATGATACACAGTGATATCATACCTGCTTAGCTTCTTTAGAAAATTCACAATGTGTCAAGTCTTTAAAATAAAGAAGACAGATTCATCATCATGCAGAAAAGTAAGTCTATTATTATCCATTCACAAAGAGGATATTGGCTTCCTAGGGATTTTCTACAGGATTGTTTTAAGTAAGTTCTAATGACATGTCTATGATTCGTATCACTGTCTAATCTTTAAACATGAAAGACATTTTTAGATTTTTTTCTCACTGATTGCTGTTTAAAAAAGTAATATTTGGTAAATCCACTTTTTTTAAGACAAGGAGTAAAAGTTCTGGGTAAAATAGATAATTAGTCCAAAGCTGCTCTCCTGTCTGTGGTTCAGCAGAGTGCAAAAACTCATTTCTATAAAATCACTGGTAAATACATCAGTTGGAAAATGTCCTATCCTTCTTCCCAGGAGTTGAAAATATCAAAGTAAAATAAAACATTTTCTCATTTTAAGTCCTTCAAACAGTTCAGAAGCCAGAGTAGAGAGAACTACAAGTATGAGGCAGAAGATGGGAGCCTTACCTGTGAGTAAAGGACGAAATTTCTCTGTGGAGCAGCAGAGCATAGGATAGTTTGTTTGTTTATTTTTTAACATGTTAGAAGGTATTGGTTTCAAATTGAGTAAATCCTTCTTAGTTCATGGATCATTGACTGGGTAGATTGTAACAGCTCCTTTGGAGCTATTACGGCATGTCATTTCAATCCAGTCATTGAAAGTGTGCATTCAGCCTCTCTGTTCAATCTGCACACAAAATGTCATTGAAATCATTACTCTGTGTGCTCACCGTATTGTTTTTACACCTTCACCTAATAGGTATTTATTTTTTTAAAATATCATAAGCAGCTAGGCCATACTGTAAATGAACTGTTTAAAAGGTGTGCTTTAAAGGCAAAATTAATAGTATAAGTGAAAAAAACCCTCTAGAAACCAAACTAAAATAATCCAGGAACCTTTTTAAATTGTTATTTAATTTAAAAAAGATTATTACCAAAGTAGAAGCAGCTTCTTATACTAGAACACTTTAAGAGGTTTCATGGGTATGGAACTAGTTGCCATTAGCATTCTGAGTATGCCATAGCTCTGACCTGTTTGCTAAACCTGCAAATAAAGTCATGATCAGATTGAACAGAGGAAGCTTAAAGTACACAAGAGAGGCCTCAGAGTTGATGAGCATTTGGAAATCTTAAAAAAAGCACTGAACCATGCAAAGCAATTCCATCTTTGCCTTTTAGGTGTAGTAGATGCATCATCAGTCTTCAAGGTGAACAACACTGGACAAAAACAGTCATTAATGCTGAAAGCCAGATGCTTTTCTGGTGTCAAGCAGATCGGTAGAGCTATAGCTGTTTACATCCTCTGAAAAGACAGTTGCTTATCTTTCTTTTTCATCTGAAGGTACTCTTTGACCAGTACATATATGCTACATATTTACACGCCATAAAAAAGCATTACATAATATTAAATAGGACTAAGATTACAACATATGACTATGGAAGGTAACAACACTAATTACCGTTTCAAATAACAAAAATTACAGCATAGATCAACAATTAACACTAATGATATATCTGCAATGCAGAAGACTTCAAAAGAAATTCTCCCAGTATTTCAGGTAGAAATAATGCCCCACTTACAAGCAGTGAAGACTGTTCTCCAAAGAAGATAATTCAGTCTAAGATAGGGAAAAAATATGTGCAAAGTATATGGCATGTAATGATTATTTCCAATTTCAAATTTCTCTTCTAAAACATCTGTCTCAGAGTCCAAGTTATATCGCAATATAGCAAATTTCCTGTTATGACAGAAAATTAATTACGGTCCAGAATTTAAATTAATATTTCCAAGCTTTAGCATATGTTATTTTAGGAACTTTTTATGGCAATTGAGTTTAAATTCTTTTTCTGCTTTTAGTAAAAAGGAAAAGAAAGAAATACCATTAACATCAGAAACTATGAGGTAATTTTTTTCTGCCCTGCATATGTTGAATTTTTCAGCCATAGATGGAGTGTGGTTTCTAATTAACAAATATATCCAATACCAAAAGATACTATAAAAATATATTTTATAATGTGAATGAACTTTTTTTTTTTTTTTTGTAAAATCTGGCAGCAAATGCCAGAAAGTATTCTCTTCAACGAGGCTAAAATAAAAATATTTAGGGAAAAAATACTGATTTAAAATTTTACAGTTTTTGAAAAATGAAGCACCTCATCCAAAACACAATTTAGATGAAACTTTGAAATAGTTAGTATTTTTCATTAGATACCTAATCTTTTTATAGCCCATAGGAACTGGCTTTATGATGTGGTTCTAAACTATTGTATTTACAAATTAATAATTTATTTTTCTGTTGATTACAGTAAAAAGTGATAGAAATCACGCTGGGGTACAAAAAACAACCTGCCTACTTCCTCTCTTCGTCCTGAACTTCCATCCCCTTCAGCCTTTCATTCAACAAAGGTAGCTCCATTAGATTCATATTCAAAAGGGTTAAGTGTGTACAATATGCTATACTGCCTGAAAAAAGCAGTGTTTTTACTTGTCTAGAATTTAGAACAGCTTTGTAAAAGTGGCTGCTTTTCTGAAGCTGTTACAGATACAACTTCCAATATTCCTTTGAGATTACTGCATTATTTCTGCTAGATCTTAGAGCAGAAGCTAGAGTCATTCATCATCTTTCAATATGAAATCTCTCTGACCAACAAGTCACTTAACAAAATCTCCCAGCTGGTTGGCGGTATTATATGCAAAGAGAGCAGCGAATCCCAAGGGGGAAACAGATCTTTTCCTCCTGATTTTCTCTTGTCTAAGGAGCATAGATTGCCTGGAAAACAGTTTTTAGGCTTTTGTAATTGAATGTGAGATGAACCTCCACAAGCTTTAATGAGGAGTAATATTGCTGCCCAGGCAGCAGAAGTTAGTGCACTGCTCCATGTCCCAAATTATTTCATTAATATTAACCAGGGTTTCCAACTCTCCACAGGCAACAATGCTGTAGCAGGGAAGAAAGATGCAAATAACTCTCACAGACATCCAACTAATCACTAGAACGTGCAGGAATAACAAGTATATGGAGGTGATGTTTGTCAGGGAAGGGAAATAGGTCTTTTCTAAAGGGAAAAGGGTTTTTATTACTGTAGTTACACATAAAAATTCTTTTGTACAGTATTTTAGCATTAAAAGTGTATTTTTCTTTTGTTGCTTTTAGCATTTTTAGGGAGAAAAATAATTATGAATAACAAGAAGTCATTAATATTACAAACTTTGCATTAGAGAGTATAATCAATAACAAAATCCTTTGTCGCAGCCTGCTAAAGTACTCTGTTCAATGGCAGACTAGTAGAACTCAATTTAAAAAGTAAATCTGAATTTATATATATATATATATAAGGAAGACAGGAACTGCTATGAAGACTATTTTGAAGGGCATGCAAATGAATTCTCAAGGGCAGCAGAAGACCTTAATTTGTAAAGTAGCTGTGTAAGTTGTTCAACATGGGGCTGAGAGACAACTTTAAGCTTGTGAAGGCCTAAATATCCCTCTGGTATTGCCCTGGCAGCATATCTGATTCATGCTACCCTTTGAATATTTCTATACTAATCTTTGTGTGGAACAAAATGGGTCTGGATACCCCCAGTTATTTATTAGAATAATTTTATATGCATAATTCTTTAAAGTTTTCTCTTTCTTTTATCATCTTACCTAAAACAGGAATTTGTTTTTAGATAACAATGTGACTGTAAATCCCCTTTTAGTGAAAATGCTTAATATTTTACAATTTCGGATCAACATAATTGACACTTTTGGTCACTAACGATTATATGTCTATAATAAAAAAGCTCAGCATGACAGTTGAAGCACATCTATCTATAGCATATGGCTACATGCAAAGTAGATATTACTTGTATAGAGAATGTATTTATACATTGCCAAAATCTGAGTTTACACATTGCCAAAATCTGAGTTCATACATTGCCATAACAGACTGTTTGTTCCATTATACTCAGAGAGAGCTAATTTTCTTTAGCATTCTTATCTAATTACTGCCACTGTTTCAGAAGACTTCTAGAGTCTCATATGTAAGGATTTTAAAAATTATTTTATTTTACCTAGTTTGTCTGCCTTGGAGGGAGGAAGGAAGCAATGACTCTGCACAGTAGCTGGCCTGGTACGTAGGATATTTCCAAGCACACAATCTATTTCTTCAAGCTGTAAATTAAAACAAGACCTTCTTTCACCAGTCCCTAATGACTGTACAAGTATGAAAACAAAAGACTTAAAATTTTATTTATTTATTTATTTATTTTAAATTGCATGATTTCTCACAGAAGGGTTATTTTTTCTAGCTGATATCATTGTCAGAAGTCAAAAGTTTTGCATTTTTTCCTATAGTCATTTACCTCCTTAATTTATTATGGAGTTCGGCAATACTTCCACTAGACCAGGTTGCTTAAAGCCTCATCCAGCCTGGCCTTGAACACTTCTCTGGGCAACCTGTTCCAGTGTCTCACCACCCTCACAGTGAAGAATTGCTTCCCAATATCTAATCTAAACCTACCCTCTTTCAGTTTAAAGCCATTACCCCTTGTTCTGTCACTACCTGCCTTTTTAAAAAGTCCCTCCCCAGTCCCCTGCTGCTGTGACCGTCTCTCTTTGATCTTGTGATTCCTATTCCCTTCTGAACACCCCTTCAGTTCTTTCTCTTAATTCTGTCCTAGCAACATTTTCACCATTACATCTAGTCGATTTCTAGGAGCATCCTGACAGCACATTACCCTTTCGCAATTGCTTTCTTACCTCCTCCAATCTTGAGAGTTGAGGAGCATATCTGAAAACTTCATTTTTTGAATATATGTAATAAAATAATTTGTTAACACACAGAGACGTACACATTAGAAAGGATAAATATTTGGGCAATAAAGAACACACAATATTTAGCTTAAAGCTATACACATTAGTTACTTGGTCACTATAAAGTTATTGTAATGCCTAACCTTTAGGATCTTCCCTCAGTATCTGAATCATCAGCTTTTACTCAGGCATAGAGGTATGAAGCATGAAAATCACCTAGAAAAAGCCATTATGCTAAGATGGAAGCCAACACTAAGCAAAAGTGTAAAGGAAAATCCTTTCCTTTCTGTGCCTAAGGGAACTGTCCTTTCAAGGATAGGTTCCCCTCTGTAACCAGCAGTAGTTCTTTCTCCCTTCTATATTTTTAACAGAAAAAAAAACAACCAACCAACCAAACAAACAAATTGCCAGAGTAATTCTTTTAGAGACCCTCTCACCTGGGGAGGGCACCAGACAACTGGAACACTAACTGTCTTCTCCACCTAAAGCTCTGCACAATGCTCAGTGTGATAAAATTTGCCCAGACTGCATGGTCTTCCTTCTGGAAGGCAAAACAGCTCTGATCGGAAGGCCTGAGAATGTTCCCATTTCCTGAGCAGTCTGTCATCTGATACTTGGATTACACTCCAAAGGGTTAAGAAGCATAGGTTTCCTTGCATATAAAACTCCAGCTAGGTAAGTTTATTACCCCACACACACCTTGTCCTTTCATTCAGTTTTTGGGTTGAGTGTTTCCTCCTCTATCATTAAGCTAGCATCCTTGCCCTGTTTTGTCCTACAGACTCTTCATTCCATTCTAAACCTAAGATGAAACTGTTTTTCCAACACTCTTAATGACTTTTAATCTATTATTTATTATTAAACCACATAATTGCATTATTTATAGCTTTCTTGTAAAGTATCTTGGGATGTATTTGTATGAAACACCATTCAAAATAAAATTGTACTGCACTAAAGAACAGTCCTCATTTATTTTTTAATAATTATTTGATCTTTCCTTGATTTACTGAGTCACTAAGGCATATTATTCCTGGTGATTTAAGGGATGCTGTGAAGTTAAAACTCATATAAACTCAGATCCTCAGCTAATGTAATGGGCAAAGATCCAATGCAATCAGTGGAGGTCTGCCAATTCACACTAGTTCTGTCCTACAGTAGTTTTTAAAAATCTCTCCTTATCTGTGTTTTAAATGACACTTCAGATGCCAAATAATTTCTTTTAATCTACATTGCTTGTCACAATATACAGTTTATATTTTGCATTTCATCTTACTTAGACAGGTAAATTAGACTGGTTTATTTCTAAAAGCCTTCCAGTTCTGCCTGTGATATAATACTACAATTTTGAAATGTTTTCACTGCTAACTCTGCAGGGAAATGTAATAAAATTGAAGCTATATGTTTTGAAAGTTTTATGGAAATGCTTTTGTCAATTCATAGTCACTGAGAACTTCCTTATTAATATAACATTATAGTGATCATTCTCAAATACCATAAGAGAATATCAAATAATATATATCTATGACAGACAAATTTTTTTGAGTGAATAAATTATTTTAGGTGCCTCCTTTTTCAGACATGCAGTTTGACAAATCATTAGGGTACTTGATTTGGCAAGATTCTGAAAAGTAATGTAAATTGTGCATGCAAAGAAACCCTTAGGTGAGAAAAATACAGTAAGAAAGCCCTTCTTCTGTGTATGAAAAATGAGGTAGGTACCATTTGAATTTTTCCACTCAAACTGATTTTACTTTTTTAAAATTAAAGTAATTTAATGAAAGTAAGTTGTTAGTAGTAGAAATGGAAGAATAGAAATCCTAAGCAAGATCATCTGGTGATGTGAAGTACCATCGTTACATCTTGATAAGCTACATAGCTACTTCAGCTGAGCTCTGCTTATCTCTCATTCCAGTACTAATCCTCCACCTTTTTTTCCAATTTCTTATATTAGAAGAAAATATTTTATTAGTCAAAAGAAATAGAATGTTTTATATTCTTTTTCCCTTGTTATAATAACTGTCATAGCCAGGCATCAATAAGATCTCTAATTTCATCCTCTCTCTCTAACATGATACTTATTATTTCCAGTAATAGTATTTTAACAGTACCCATGTATCATAAATATACAATTTACTTCAGGTACAGAATACATCCCTCACATTAAGATAGTAAAATTTCCTAGCTAATAAAGTTGCTTCCTGGCTAGTATTATTTTCAAACTTTTTATTATACTGAAGTACCATAGTCAAGTACAATAGGAGTTGCTGTTTCAATTTAATATAAGGCAGGAGAGAATCTAAATTGCACCATATATCTTCAGATTAACATCAATACAAAGAGCTAAGGGCTTTCTGCTTCATAGAAGGCATATTCTTGCCTTGAATTGTTATTATTTTTGCTATAGAACCGAAATTTGAACTTTAAAAAAGTTTTGAGAATTTGCAAGTTTCTTTGGGTGATTGCCTTTTAAAATTAAATTAAATTTCCATTGGAAAAGTTATCAATAGAGCATTTTTAGTTTTGTTACTTTTGTGAGGAAGCTTGATTGCTGGTACTATTTCAACAAATTCTTTTAATTGGTTAAAATCAAACATTAAAATCTGGTAAAAACCTCAATGGGTCATTTTTCAAGTAGGAAAAACAATAGAGAGCAGAAACACACATACAGCAAATAACCCCTTTTGGTCTTGCAAATTCTGTAGCAAGAAAAAAACATAACTTTTCATATTCTACTTTCTAGCATACTAGTGCATTTGAAAATGTTATTAAATTTATGAATTTGAGCAATCCTAATGATAAAGAAACTGGGTGAGCTACTAAAATGGTAAATTTCAGGAACTAGCAGATATTAATGGCTGAGGTAGTCACCCCGGGGTCCCTTTACAGTAAAAGGAGGAAAGTAGGTACTGCTGGCATGTACTTCATCTAATCAAAAGTAGAACTCTAAAATGGATCTAAAATTCATTCTAAAAGACTCTGGGGTGACTAGCTCAGCTTTTAACATCTATCTAGGGCAGGATACACTTCAAGATTAAAACATTTATATTTAGATGTCTACATTAAAGTGTCTACAGACATATGGGGTGTCAAGGTTTACATTGTAGACAATGGAGATCTAGTAAACACAGTTGATGGTTTAAAAAGAGAAAGCTTAGTAATATGACGTTTATTTTAAAATCACTTTTATAGTGAGCTGAACTGCTCTCTATGTTCTATCGACTAAACCTTTACTGTCTGATATGGAAGCTCAGTTAACTAACTTATATGGCTACCCACTATCACACAGGTACTTGCATATACATTATCTCAGACTGAATCTTGCATCTTGGATTAAGGTTCAGTTACCTAAAGATCGATATTTCATGCCATTTAAGCACCTCCAAATACATATATTGCTGCTGCTGGGCTGCAAGATGCAACACAGGACCTACAGGGGCCTGTGCCCTTTGGGAGCAGTAGCAGGAATCCAGAAAGTTAACCAGACACTAGACATCTGTTTCTAGGCAAGGTCTTTAGGTCTTTCACTTAACCATATGCTGCATCTCTGTCTATTGTTGATCCTTATCTGTTGCTGGATGAGGACTGTAGTAAAACATGAGAGTGCCACTTCAGCAATCTAGTAGTATGGCTTCCCTGCTGAGAAACCTGAGTCTCAGTTAGTCTAGCCTAGATTATGGAAAGGATTGAGCTGTATGTCTCACAAATGAGCTTCAGTATTATATATATATGTGTGTGTGTGTCTGTCTGTGTGTGTGTATGTATATATTCATTTATCTTTTTTCAGTAAACTGTGGCTAAGTTACTGCTGTCTGTGTACAGAAGACTGAAATAATGAATGAATGACTGTAATGAGCTGAAAGAGTGAATGAATGAGCTGTACAAGGCAGTCACACAAAAAGCAACATATTAGAGTAGTTTTTTGGTTTGTTCTTTTTTCCTGATGTATATCATAGTATATTATTTCCATATTTGAAGTGGGTTTATATCTCATCAACCAAGTCAAAAGCATTTTGGCTTTTCTGCCTTTAGAGAGGCAGCAAATGATAATTTCTATAAGGAGACAATAACAGAAATCAAAGCTATCACTGATAATATATTTCAGAACTTCATATTTAAAATTCATAGTAAAATGGCACAGTCAGTTATTATGCAAAATACAAAATGTCCAGTTGCATTGGGTACTGGACAGGAATTTTTCACTCTAGGCTCTGTTTCCACCTTTTCCTAAAGTGCTGAACAAACTTTAACAGATTTACAAGGATCTTAAGCTTTTTTTTTCTACACCAACATAACTTCTAGAGTAATCTTGAGGTATGTGCACATATATATATATATATATATATATATATATACATATATACATATATACATATATACATATATACACATAACATAGCCAAAGTTATTTAGAAGCTTATAACTGAGCATTCTGGACAGTATCTAAAACTGTGATCCATAAAACTGCCTTGCAGGTATGCCTGTGCTAACTTTTAATCAGCTAATTCTAGTATCAATTGGTACAAATAAAATAGTAAAATTAAATTCAGCAGACTTCTAGTGGGACTAATTTGGTTCTTAAGTAATTATCTCTTGATGAGTTCTTTGCTACTAGGTAAGACTACAAATGGTATACAGACCAATAAAAAACTAGCTCAAGGTATATGTACAATATTCAGGAACACATTTGACTGGATCATCAATATACTTTTAGCTTTGTCCACTAAATGTGCATGAAGTAATTAAGTAATCTTTCAGCCAGAGAAAGAGAGCAAGTGTGAATTATTTCTCATTTTTTTTAGAACAGTCAGCTGGTAGGCACAGGCATGGATGCCAGACCCTACCTCACAGGCAGCCTAGGCTGGAAGAAGCCTGCTTTGTGGACAGGGTAAAGGTAAACACCTTGGTGCTCAAAATTTAGCATCTAGCTATTCAGTTTGGTATAAGCTTAGGAGTATATAGTTAAGTGACATAAAAACTCTCCCTTCTAGGGAAAAGAGAATAGCACATAACCTGTTTAGATCTAGACAGCACCTGAGTGAAGATTCTAAAGCTCTAAATTTTGGACTTAGACACCCAGTCTGTACTACATACCTCCGTCTCTCTTCCCTCTTTCATCCCCTGTCTGACTATTTAAAAATAAAATCTCTTGTTTAGTCAATCTTCATCATATTGATAGAAATTACCATAGGAGCTAGTAACAGTAAGAATTAAATTTCTCTCTGGCAGAACTCGAAGTGCAAAGTCATATATTTGACCCAAAGTGACCCCAAGAATGACTGCATTCTGAAATCCCAAAACAATGTTATCAAAAAAACGAATGTCTGCTAACTCCTAATTAATCTTTGATTAAAGCAGAATATCTAAAGCGATACAAGTAGGAGCAGCATTAATTCAAAATTAGTTCAGTCAGATCAGTTATTTTGCTATGCATATAAAATAAATTCATCATGAGAGGACACTTGTTACCAAAAGATTTCAGAACCTGACTAAATATATCAAGTAAAAAAACAAAGGCACTTTAAGGAGTAATTTTAAGTTTATAACTTAAAGGAAAAAATGTAAAGAACAAAGGGCCACAACCTGCTTTCAGTGATACCAGAATAAAACCACAGTAGTTATACAAACTTTATGGGTGGTATAACTCTATTACACTACTTACTACATTATTTATTTTCTTATCCCAGCAATGCAAACACTTTAATGTGTGTCAGTTGGAGCACTGAGGTACTGGCTTTCCCTCAGAGGTCCTTTCCAGGAGTCCCCCTTTCCAGCCTGGAAGACTGACCTAGGTCAAGAGCCCTGAGTCTGCCCATCCGTGGTCCAGACATGGTATGAGCTGCACAAAATTCCATTGCACCCTATCTCACCTATGATACCCATCTTCAAAAAAAAGGTTGAGGTGGAGATAAAATGAAACTATGCTAAGGCACATGAAGAATGAGAAGGTGATTGGTGACAACAAGCATGGCTTCACCAAGGGCAAATCATGTCTGATCAATCTGGTGGCCTTTTATGATGGGGTTACAGCATTGGTCAATAAGGCTCTAAAGCAACTGATGTCATCTACCTGGACCTGTGCAAGGCGTTTGACACTGTCCTCCACGACATCCTTGTATCTAAATTGGAAACATGGGTTTGATGGATGGACCACTTGGTGGATAAGGAACTGGCTGGATGGTCACACTCAAAGAGTTGTGGTCAACAGCTCTATGTTCAAGTGGAAACCAATGATAAGTGGTGTCCCTCAAAGGCGGGTATTTGGGACAGTACTGTTCAACATCTTTGTCGGTAACATGAACTGTGGGACTGAGTATACCCTCAGCAAGAATGATGATGACACCAAGCTGAGTGGTGTGTTTGACAAGGTGGAGGGACTGGATGCCATCCCGAGGGGCCTTGACAGGCTTGAGAGGTGGGCCTGTGCTAACCTCATGAAGTTCAACAAGGCCAAATGCAAGGTCCTGCACCTGGATCAGTGCAATCCCAAACATAAATACAAGCTGGGCCATGAGTGGATTGAGACCAGCTCCAAAGAGAAGGACTTTGGAGTGGTGGTAGATGAGAAGCTCAACATGAGCCGGCAATGTGCGCTTGCAGCCCAGAAGGCCAACCGTATCCTGGGCTGCATCAAGTGAAGTGTTCCCAGCAGGTAGAGGGAGGTGATTCTCCCCCTCTACTCTGCTCTCCTAAGGCTCCACCTGGAGTCCTGTGTCCAGTTCTGGATCCCCCAATACAAGAAACACATGGATCAGTTAGAACGAGCCCCGAGGAAGGCCACAAGGATGATCTAAGGGCTGGAGCACCTCTCCTAAGAGGACAGGCTGAGAGAGTTGGGGCTGTTCAGCCTGGAAAAAAGAAGACTCTGGGGAGATCTTCCTATATCTGAAAGGTGCCTACAAGAAATCTAGGGAGAGGCTTTTTACAAAGGCAAGTAGTGATAGAACAAGAGGTAATGGCTTTAAGCTGAGATAGGGTAGGTTTAGATTAGACATTAGAAAGAAATTCTTCACTGTGAGCGTGGTGAGACACTGGAACAGGTTGCCCAAGGAAGTTGTGGATACTCCCACCCTGGAAGTGTTCAACTCCAGTCTGGATGAGGCTTTGAGCAACCTGATCTAGTGGAAGATGTCCCTGCTCATGGCAAGGGAGTTGGAACTAGATGATCTTTAAGTTCTCTTCCAACCCAAACCTTTCTATGATTCTATGATTCTATGAATGACATATTAAATTATATCTCCCATTGATTTAGGCAGGACATGATGGGTTTTGTCTCAAAAAAGGAGCAGAATACACTTCAACAACAGTTTTGCTAGCTTTTTTCTAAAGTATTAATGTCAAGGGGACTTTACATTTCCCTCATCCTTACTTCAAGGAAATATATTTCCAGGGCAAAAAGTCTCAATTTTTTTTTTTTTTTTGCAAGCCATTTGTACATCAAACAACTGAATGGCTACAGTTTTAATTGTTTACTTGAGAAAAAAATTGTTTATGAATCAAAAGAAAGCTTGTTCAGAAATTTCTCAGTGTTCACTGTAGAGTTATAATGTTCTGATAACAAGGAAAAACAAAGCTTTGACAAAATTTTAATTATAACAGCACTGCAAAATGCCTCACATATTTCGCTAATGATTGTAATTGAAATAGTGTTTACTTTGCTGTCACTATAGTTGTACTTCTATATCCCAAGGAGCCACAGTCATTTGGCTTGTGAATATGTGTTTTAATACCAGGAGAACATAATATCAGAAAATGGAACAATAAATTTGGTTTTACAGGGATAAGCTATGCTCAAAGAGCTGCCCAACCCCTGGTTTAGCCTGGGTTCTACAAGTAAAAATCTGTAGGCACTAAAAGTATAGTTTTCTTAATGCTCTGGTTGTAATGAAATTGACTCCATGAATAGTTTATTTTAAGGACGTATTTGTAAGGTATGACTTGACATGACAGTAAAGCATATCCTTTGCAATATGTAATATGCTTCACATAAATTTGTGCTTCTAAAAATCTGAGATTCCAACTCTGCTATCATGTTCAAGACATTTGTAGATAAAGACAATGTCACTCACCAATGTGAATTCAAGGCATCTTCTATTTAAGATGTTTATTAAAATATATGCAGACAACATTTATGATTACAAAAAGGCATTTCCTATTTGCAGAGGCTTTGAGAAGGTAGTATATAAGTACACAAATACCAAAATGCAAAAGTCCCGTGGGGTTTTGCCTCCCCAGTCTATTCTACATTTGGTGCTTTGGTATCCAATTGCTGCTTCAATCTGTAATTCAACAAGATTTGATGGAAGCAGCTTTATTCACAAAAGTTCATTGCAGCTTTCTAAATACTAAAGTAGATCTTAAAGGCTGGCTTTTAATAAATGAAATGGCTAATTATGAAATGTTTACTTCAAAACACTGATGAACATAATACTCAATGGAAATGTGGTTTTTAAGACCTTAAAATCATAATTACCACAGGATTGAAATAAATGTCAACACTCTGATTAACAGGGAATGGGAATCTAATCAGGTCCTAAACCCACTACTTAGGAGATTGGTTGGGTCCAAAAAGTGCTTTTGAGTAGAGATAACAGAGCAAATGGATTTTCACAGATTTCAAGGAGTTAAATTCTAAATCACTTAGAAAATGCTGCCTTTCAGCATAGTACATTTTGTACCAGTTTGTGAAGAGGACTGAATCTCTAGTAAATAAAATTAATATTTCTGAAAACCAAACCAGCATAACAAATTAATGTATGTCAAAAAATTAAATGGGTTGGGAAATGGACTTTCTCACTTGTAAGCTTGGTGACTTACTGGTTCCCGTATGGTTTTCCTTATGTTTTTTTTCCATCTCTCTTTCTTTTCATTTCTGCTAGAAGACAAACTCTCAAACAAAAATCCTTCTGCTCAGATTTTCTAGATAGTAATTTTCATCTCTCAGTTTTGTTTTTTTTTTAAAGTTCTTTTATTATAGGCATTCTGGCTTTTGAAGAAGCCAAAATACCAGTGAACATATGTTATACAGTGCATCTAACTCAGTATTTCTTAAAATAAGATTAAGTTTCTGCTTTTTCCTCTGCAGAAAACCTTTTAAAAGTTCGGTGTTTCTAGCTTTCTTTGACTATATAAAATTAATTTATGTATTTTACCATATTATTCTTGCAGAAGAGGTTTGATCTTTACACTTATAAGGAACCTTTGAGCAAAAAAAGATGAAAAGAAGAGGGAGCTAGAATATGTGGTAGGTACTTGTTTGTTTTTCCTCATGACAAATTAAAAAAGAGGATAGTATAAATGGAAACAATAAATTTTCATGTTTACTGATATGCTACCAAAATAAACAGTGTCTCCTATAAATATACTTTCATTCTATTTATTCTTTCATAACACAATAAATTTCTTGCAATTAATGGTTAAAAGTGTTAGGCAGACTAGATTTTAAGTTTAAGGAGGAAGAAAGACTAGCCAAACCTGACATTCAACCAATATTTTTAAATGCTATTTTCCAGTAAAGAAATACTATTTCTTTATGAGATACTATTTTTATTGTTTTCCCTCCATGTCCATCTGGTCTGTTACAAAGATATATGCACACATATGCTCGTAAAGTTGGTTCGTTGGGTCATAGGTTCTACCTTTCCTTCATATATTAATAGGAGTTAGAGGGGTTAAAACGCAACAGTTGTGTGTTAAGAAGTGAGGAAAATTATATTTTTAAAATATATAATAGATATCTATTTTACATATTCTAACATTACCACTTGAAAAGGCCTTCACTTACTTTACCCCATTTATGTGGAAATTAATATATCACATTTCATCAAAAACTAACTGAAAAAGCCCTGCAGAGGTCATGGTACTAATATTATCCGCCTCCAATCAGCCATGAGAACCATTCACATCTCCTCATTCCTCCCATAGCATGACCGTCCCCCCACCATTACCACTTCAAGCTTTTTTTTTTTTGCAAGCTCAGTTGGCAGCCTCTGGACTATAAAAAGTATGTAGCAAGGAAAGTCACATTATATTTTTCTTCATAAAGATTTAAAAAAAAATACATGTACTGAAGCTCAGGTTCTCATCCTCCAAGTCAAGGCCAGTTTAAAGCAAAACGAAACACTGGTAATCATGGCAATATTCCTGCTGCTCATGGAATTAATATTTTATTAAAACAAAAATACTCAGGTTCCCTCTAGGGACATTTTAAAGTAAAGATCTTGCATATAACTACAGTTAGTTATATATTGATCAATCTCTTAAATATAGTAGCAGTATCCAATTTTTTATTTTATCTATTTCTAAATACATTAACTTTTTGAATTGCTCATTTGTGAATTAACTTAAGAGCTGAAACTTCACTAAGCTCCTCAAAGACAGGCACTCGGGCAACTGATATTAAGCCCTTCATCAGTAAGGCTTCAGAATCTGCATAAATTTGACTCCTTATGCTCAAAGACAATAAAATATTTCCTGAATACAGATTTCAGATGACAATATTTTTCACTCCTAATGAATTGTCATTAAATTAAATCAGTAATAACTCTGAATATGAGCTGTGCTATCAAATCAAAGTGAAAAGAGCCCAGAAAACAAAGTAAGAGGGTACGAAGATGGGAGGGTGACATGTTTGATAACATGAGTGACTGCTTTTCAGTTTGCAAGATACTACTTGCAATATCTCATCACAGTAGCAGAAAATTGTACTCAAAATAGGAAGTGCAAATATAGTACAAATCAATGAAAATTTTGCAGTTTCATTACATTGTCCAATACGTCAGGAGTTGTGCTAGTGAAATGGATGGCGCTATCTGCTTAAACAAAGTGGATCTTAGCTCATAATACACGTTTCTGGCAGTGTGAGCTCTCAAGCAGCTTTAAAAAGAAAAAAAAGCTGGGGAAAAAACAAAAAGAAATATAACTTCTTAATATACTGTATATATCAAATACAGTGTTATCCAAGAAACCATCATAAGCTGGCATGTATGACAAAGTACTTTGAAAAGATTGTTCCTCTACAAAAAAACAGTTCAAGTGTTTATAAAAAATACTAAGTACTATTTCAGCAGTATTAATTTCTTTCAATTCCCCATGACCTTGAGAGAGATGTTCAGATTTTTGTCTAATAGGGTCATAATTTTCCATTCTTGTGCAATATTAAAAAAATAAGTTTACAAAAGTAGACTTGCATTATATACAAGGAAATAGTAACAAATCTCAGAAAGTTCTGGGGTTTAGTTAAAAATGTTGAGTTCACAAACATTTTCCATTTCCACACTTCCCTTCTGACACACAACAGATAACTGACTGTTTACTTTCTGCAACTACATAAGGTAAGAATATCAAACTACAGAAGAAATATCATTAACTTTTTTAACCTCAGAACTCATCTTTCAAAATAATTTTCAGAGTTAAGATGGCCCTATAGGCGTGACATAGATTGAAGGGTGCAAATTAGGAAAGTTTACAAAGGCAGCAGCTACCCAATCACACAGCCTTCTCCAAACCTATCTCTGCCCCATCAACGAGAAATACTGTGTTTGCCAAGAAAACCATGGTTGAAAAGATGGATCAGTTGTGTTAAGATGTGCTCACTACCACTGCCATGCTCCATGATGCACCATGCATAACAGTCATATCTGAGACGGGAGCACACAGAGAATATGGCACAAATATGAATGAAAAGTGCCCATTATAATGGCCACTAAAATCTGCTGTTGCTCAGAACAACACTGAGGGAATGTGAGACTAAATATAGAGGCTGTTCTCTCTCTTTCCCTAGCAACTTCCCCTGTTCATGCCACTTCAGAAAAGGACTTGTGAAATCAAGCAATAACAATACAAGGAGAGCTCTGTAGGAACATAACTGACTAATGTAAAATGTTTTATCAGCTGAGCATTTAAAATGAGAAATTGAAACACTGAAATAGAGAAAAAAAAGGGGGTGGAGGGGGGGGTGGATGGAGGGCCCATAAAGGAGCACGGAAAAGGCATGAAGAGGAAGAAGTGGCAGAGAGGACCCTTTATGAACTGAACACAACCCCTATTCCCCATCCTCCTGTGCTGCATAGTGGAGAGAGAGGAGACAGCAATGAGACTGAAGCTGAGCCTGGAAAGAGGGAGATGGGGAGAAAGTGTTTAGATTTTTGGCTGTTTCTCATCATCAAAATCTATTTGAATTGGCACTAAATTAAAGTATTTTTCCCCAAGTCAAGTGTGCTTTGCCCATAAGAGTAATTGGTAAGTGATGTCTCTGTCTTTATGTTGACCCAGGAGTTTTTCCATCTCATTTTCTTCTCCTGTCCTGTTTGAGGAGGAAAAGTGAGAGAGCATCTGGGTGGGCAGGCAAACACAGTTAACTCACCAAAACTGCACAGCCAGCAGGAGCTGTGAATGACTGACACAGATGCTAAGTCAGCTGACCGATGCTATGGCAGTCTCAGGAACTTTCTGTGCTGTGCTGTGACGACAGAGACACATGATAGACCCACAAGATGCCTAACAAACAGTTATGCTCCAAGGAAAAATGCTCTCATTTTCTGTGATGCATGATTTCTCAGCTTGGATTGAAGGTCCATTATTCCACCTCTGAATCCAGTCCTGAGAAATCTCTTTGCCAGGGGTCCTCAAACTACGGCAGCTTCATCTCCATGAACAGGACATACAGCTTTTCAGGAACCCATTTGGTGTTGACATTGAAACTGTTGATCCGATTTACCAAATGGAATTGGCCGAACTACAGACTTGTGACTCGCTGAAAGATGCATTCAAACCAAGCAGCCTTACTAATTTCTGTGCATCTCTCCCCTCAGAGACATATCATAATCTCAGGAACCATGCACTCAAAATTGCAACTGTCTTTGGCAGCACCTATGTCTGTGAACAGACTTTTTCCCAAATGAAACATCTGAAATCTCCAATCAGACCCAGACTAACTGATGGACACTTGCATCACTTGCTACGACTCGCAGTGACAAATATGGAACCTAACATTGACCATCTCATTAGCCAAAAGCAGGCCCATAGTTCACATTCAAATATTATTTGTTTCTGTTGGTTACAATTGTTCTTCATTTTAAATATTGCATTTTTTCCTGGTTTTTGTGCACTACTACAAATAAAATATGTGCAGTGTGCATAGGAATTCTTTCATTTTTTTCCAAACTATAGTCCGACCCCCAACAGTGTCTGAAGGACAGTGAGCCGGCCACTTGTTTAAAAAGTTTGAGGACCCCTGCTCTTAGCACTGAGACTCTACAACCTCAGTAGATAGTCATCAAGATTATTGGTAAATCCACTCTAATATCTAAACAAAATAATTAAATAATTTTGTTGCAAAATAAGCATATTATTTCTTGTTCTATCATTAGTAGATATGAAGTATACTTAATCACCCCACCCTTTCCTTTACATTTTATTTAATATTTCAAACTCAATAACATTGTGTGACCTCAGCTGCTTCTTTCTCTTGACATTTTCATTTCGTATCCCTGATAATTTGCATTGTTGTCCTCTAAACTCTCTACTACTAGTCTTTTTTTTTTCTTTTTTTAAGTCCACTGCCCAGTCTTAGGGGCATTAAGCCAGATATCTGCCATGCAAAAAAACCCATAATAATCACCTTTTATGTCTTATATGCATTATTCTGCTTAATGAAGCAGGGGTTGTAGGAAAGGTAAGATGTTTTATTAGCCCCATGAATATAATTTAGATTATCACAGCTGCAATAGTACCATTATACACTTTTGCAATGCACTGTAGTTTTCCTCTGTAAAGGAATTATTCCTGACTTATTTTGGCAGAAGCATAAATAATGCTGCTAATTTACAGTAAGTTTACAGTCCATTGAAACTCCCAGTTATTTTCTGCCATGATAGTGCCTGTCTAGTTAGTCTTCAGTTTTTATTTTACCATTGTATTGTGTGCTTTTTCCTTTCTTTTTTTTTATGCTTTTGGCTTTTTTAAGTCTTTTCAGTCTTCCTCCTTGCCCCCCCAGCTGTGTTACTCTTTCTTACTAATCCTTGCTTTCTCCTTATTTACAGATCATTAAGAGGTCCTAATGCACCATTTAGTTTCTCATATAGCCTTCTTTCATCTCAGCATACTTTTGTAAGTTTTCAAGTTTCTGGAACTTTTTATGACTTTACTCTGTAGTATTTGCCAATATATTTTTTCTAGATCACTTGTAGACAAATCATCTTCAGATTGGATTTTAAGCTGTTCTGTCTTTTATTTCAGGTAATTATTCTGCTTTCTGAAGCATATACATTATCTCCTATACAATGCAATAACTCATTGGACATTTTTTAATTTATTCATATTTTCAAATTTTAGAAAGTCAGCACCGGTCCTTATGTTCCCTTGTATAGTCAGTATAAGGAATTTATTCACCATTATACCTTCTGATTTGTGTCTCTGGGGATAGCCATAGTGGACTAAAATATGTTACATTCCCTTCTTATGGTACTACAATACTTTCCTAATAAATACCTGTAGGTAACAGGCCATGTTCTTTTGAACTTCCAAAGAAAGAAAGAAAGAAAGAAAGAAAGAAAGAAAGAAAGACAACCATTGTAAACATCTTAGTATATAAACTGCATAATTTTGTATTCAGAGGCATTTTGGTACTAGCAGGTTAGAGGATTTCAGAGAGAATACAAAAGAAAAAAAGAAAAGCAAACTTTAACTAGAAACTCAGATGAAACCTTGTCTATGTGTCCATCATGTACTCTTCCTTGAAAAAATACTGAGTCCTTATTATTTATTTTATATCTTTATTATGCTAACACATTATATTCCTTTTATTTTCCAATTTTATTGCACATTTACTCTAACAGATATGATGGGGGCAAATGATATCATACTTGTTCAGCAGTCTGAATATAGGTGGATCCCACTGGGATTTTACTGTGGTCCAAAGATCACAGCAATAGTTTTCAATAATTTTCAAACTATCACTGAACTCTCACAGAACTATTTTCAGAGATTCTTACTCTACAGTCAAAGACTTTCTTTGACTTTAGTTATTCAAGTGCCAAAGGCAGAAGTTTGCCTTTTATATTGAATCTAGTCTCTACAAAATCATCCTTCTATGAACTCTTGCATTCATTTTCACTCATCTAATCTCTACTGAAATTAATGTTTTAATATTTTTGTATCAGTACAGAGCTAAAAATTCAGTAGATGTGACAAACTTTCCAGGAACAGACAAGACATTTTAAACTTCATCAAAATGACAATAGCAGTTTCTCATTTTCGCCTTTGAAATAGACTCCTTTGTGTCCTACTAGAGATATAGATAGTCACAATCAATTTATTGACTGTTATTTGAAAGTTACTTTCCCTCAGTAAAACTTGAATGCTCCCAAGCCTAATTTTATTTCTCTTTTCAATCTCAGTGGGGGAAAAAAAACCACAACACAATCCCACACAGTTATATTTCTCCTTCAACCTGAAGCATGATACTTTTCAGGTAAAGAACATTAATCATTCTGACAGTTATCTGTGGATGACTTACCAAATCTTAAATCTATTCAAAGCAGTTTATATTTCTTAGGTATAGATACCATTTCGCAATGTCTATATTCTATGGCATTGCAGATACATGAAGTGTCTAGATCTGCAACTTTAAACTTCAGTGGTTTTGTTCCAGAAACACACTGCAAGCTTTTGGGCATACTCAGCTATAAATGTACTGGAGAAAACAATTAAATATGTCTCCAAATTATTTTGAATTACTCATAATCTGGACCTATACATTTTTTCTTGTTGGAATAATTTAGCTTTAATTTTATAATAACCAATCTTTTTCAATCTTTCCTCTTTCTTAATATATTTCTTAAGAGTTTCTCATATCTGTAAAATAATGTGTCATGTATTTGAAATGTTTTTTATAATGCTCAATCTGTTATGTATTATTCCTAGTCTAAGAACAGTTTGTCCTACTTTATGTCAGATTATCTCATTTTTAAATCGGGTTCCTTTAAAAAAAACACAAAAGGATTGTGTTCCTTTCACAAAATCATGTTTTCAGAGATGCTTTAATATAAGAACCATTTACTTCATTTGCTTTATTGACATTAAGTTTATATTAGATAACACACATTCCAAGTAATATATTTACAAAAATTTATAATAAAAATACTACTAAATATATAAATATTTTAAAATAAATATAAAACAAAGTAAACTTTTTAACAGGTTCAGGATACAAAAGTACATATTCAGGCAGCAATTCTTTTATTGATAAAAAATTGAAGTACTACCCTAGTAATAGACCAAATTTTATCGATGTATGTGAGACAGATGGTTTAATGGATTTGTCCCTTTGGAAGTTTAGGTTAAGAATATATGCTTTGCCCATTGATAACAGAGCTACACAATCAGGATGTGCAGCACCCACAAGGGGGGTGAATTAAAGATTCCTCAATTTGTACATACTAGGGTCTTGCAGGAGGAAGAAAAATGTATCATCTCAGGTGTAAAGTAAGCAGCAGTGACAGTCTTGATGAACTGAGAGAGCACGTGGGCACTCGAAACATGCTTCAAGTAGCACAGTATAGGATCTGGATCTCTTCTTCAGTAGTTGTGCTACAGGAAGCAAATTAACAGTTATATAGTTACAAAACTCTAGAAAATGAATTCTCATCATGACTCCGTTCCCATGCAAAGCTGACCTGGGAGTACTGCGGTTTCTGTGCTATGAAAGAGGTAACTACAGAGCTGTATGTCCTAAGTGAACTTATGCATCTAGAATACCTTTTGGAGCATTTAGGGCACCCCCCCCTCCACCCCCATCATTGTTCCCCAGCCAACAAAATTAAACAAAATTAAACTTACAATCTTTCATATGTAATTTCATGCTCAATCTGTCTTTAAATGGGAATAGGGATGCAGATAGGGAATATAAAATCAAATAGTCCAAACATTCTTATTTCTCTTTAGTACCTAGACACTGTCACTGTGCTGCACCTGACAGAGCTTGTGGGCAAAGCAGAATTTAAAATATTTCCCTTAAACTTATCCACCTTGTCTCCTTTTTTTCTTACTGAATATTCACTGACAGCTGCATGTGGTACCCTGATTTAAGGACTGAATTCACTTGTTTATGCATGGATGTCAACAACATCTGAATGTTTGAGGTATCCTAGAGTACCTCAAACAAGACTTAGTCATTTTCACTCAAAAAAGAAAATATGAGTAACTGAGTAGGGCCTTTAGTGGCTTTATTTAAGGAGTGATCACTGATATTTTGGATCCCATTCTGATAATTCCAGTAAGGACCACCCAGCTGAAGGTTAGGCCTTGCAAGGTATAGTAGTTAGTCTCTTATGTCCATAGCAATAAATACAACAATTATAATTTATAAACTTTAATAGGATTTCCATCTTTACATTAGTTATAAATCACAAACATGTCTTAGGCTATAAATCAAATTGGGCAACAATATTTCCAGTGGAAATATTTTCTACCTCCAAATCCCTTTAATTGATGGTGTTTACCTCCAGATTTCATATTGTTCATCTGGGATATTCTCTAAGAATTCTTAGAGAATTCTAATATCAAAGAAAAAAAATTCCTTAGAAAGTTGCAAAGAAGGACACTATATTAAAAGAGTTCAAAAAATCAAGACTTAGACAACCCTAGAAATGAACAGAAGTTAATAAATCATTCTAACAATGTATACAAGATACTTGATAACACATTTCTGGTCTTGATAAGGATAAAAAACAGCTGAGCCTAGCTGCTCCTGTATGTACATCAGAAATCAAGAAGCACATGAAAAATTTGAATACTGAGAAACAAATGCCACATGTTGAATTTATTGTCATTTTATGCTTACATATGTGTATGCTATATCTTAAAAAATAAATGTAAAATCTGTGATCAAATAGCATTACTCTTTACCAGAGTATTGTTTTCAGATCAGTATCACTTAACTGTTGTTGCACAGGTACCTCTGTACAATTAAAGAAAAGCTGAAGTATGATAGAAAATTCTATATAATACTATTTATATCCTGACGATGTGGAAAAATATCAGTATTTTTCTGCAGAACACTTGATTTATCAAAAGTATTTTAATTGCTCTTTTCAGAAAATGGAAGCATTTGCATATCTATGGCAAGGTGTCAGTTTAAGACATATCAAGTCAAGCTGTGTGAGTCATACCATGTCAGAATACAAAGCACAAAGTAACTTTAAGTAAATGCTGAAACCTGACATTATATGTCAGAATCAGGTGCAACTTTACCAAGCTAATCCAATTCATGACAGCTTCACTATCTAAAATTTTCAATGCAGAATACCCATGTTAGCTATGGACTGCAAAGGTCTCTTCTAGTCCTAAAGCCTCTAGTTCTCTGGTGCATTACTGTAAGTGATTTACATGTTGTGCTCAGAACTACCTTTGTACCAAGGGAGGTAGATTTTTCTTTACATAAATAAACTAGTTCCAGCAAAACAGTGAGATATAACATTGAGATAACATAACATTTGTCATACATTAAAAATCCTCAGGATCAGCAATGCAACACAAGGAGAGACATGCTTAAAAATTAACTTAAAAAAAACTTCACAATTGTGCAGAGTAAAATATAGTCTTGCCTTCATAATACAGGAAAATATTAATGCAGCCTTGTTTGGGGAATTTATCTTTGACTGCTATTTTAGATGCCTACAATCTGTTTATAGAGTCTCTAAGGCATCCAAATTCATTTAGAAATCTAAAATCATAGTACCTTTTTGTCTTTCTTAGGCCCATTGCCTTAATAGGAAACAAAGGCCACTAATTCAGCCACCTAGATAGATGTTTAAGCATCTCCTAATATCTCTTGCAGTGATTCGTTGGTCCTGAAGGAAAAGATTTCTAGTTTTTCTATTAACAAAATTATTACAATTTACTAAGACAAAATAATATATAGGAATAATCTTGTTCAAACATGTCTCATTTGGCATGCTTCCAATAAAAATGGACCTTTCTATATGAATTCAAAAACTCTATTTTGACACAGCAGGTGCTGAGTACATTACAAAAGACAATTTCATTTTACAAACCAAGGTAAAAATAAATATACTTTTATAAAAAAACCTGTCATGATGACCACGTTTGATCGTAGAGTCATAGAATTATAGGATGTTGTGAGTTGGAAGGGACCCACAAGGATCGAGTCCAACTCTTGCCCTAGCATAGGACAATCCCAAGAATCAGACCATGTGTCTGAGGGTGTTGTCCAAATGCTTCTTGAATATTGTCAGGCTTGGTGCCATGACTACCTCCCTGGGGAGCCTGTTACAGTGCTCCACCACCCTCTGGGTGAAGAACCTTTTCCTAATGTCCAACCTACACTTGCTCTGGCATATCTTCCTGCCATTTCTCTGGTCCTATCATTGGTCACCAGAGAGAAGAAATCAGCACCTGATCATGGTTTTTAACTGCTTACTTGGGACAATTCTTAAAATTCCAGCCCCTTCAAAAAGAAAACTTCTGTGAAACCTTCCCAAAGGCTCTTTTATGAAGTGAAACTTGAAGACAGTTGTCCTCATGGAGCAACCTTGACTTGAGAGAGAGGCAAAGTTCTTCCCAAACTTTGATTGATTGCTTGTTTATGGTTAAGTTCATTCATTTGGATTATTTTTTATAATTATTTGCTATTTTGTCTATTTTAGTGTAAGTTGTCATAAACTTGGTTTTGTGAGAGTACTGGTGGTCTGAAGATGGGTATGAATCCAACAATAAAAATCAATCAAAAGAACAGTCCACATAGCTTTGTATATGTCTTAGGAAATTTTCACTCTTTATGAGCACGACAAGTTTAGAAATTGCAGCGTGATCAAACTCCTTGAAAGTTAAACTGGTTAAGTGTAGTGTTTCCCAAATCTGTGCAAGTTAGCATCAGGCAGAGAAATGCAGCAAACAAAGTGCTACTCAGGGGACCTGCAGTGACTGGTTTAACAGTTTAAGGAGTTCCTGGGAAAAGGAGGAGGAATCAAAAGGCCTAAAAATAGCTGGGTTTTTTTGTTTGGTTGTTTTTTGGGGGGAGGGGTATGGTTTTTTGTTTGTTTTTTTAGGAGGGAGAACTTAGAAGTTACAAGTATGATGGATCTTTCTCTTGTTCAATATTTAGGCTATTGTTAGGTTCTTGAACCCTTCAGTATGAATACCAATGCACACGCTTCAATTCCCATCGCAGACTGCATTGTTGTATTCATGTTCCTTTTTAACACTAAAAATTAACTGACTCTTTTATCTGGGTACATTTGGTACATGTTTCTATATCTTGTACAAACTGGTTGTCCTCTTGAGTGATGTTTACTCCCACTGACGTCTGCTGTGATAAGATGGAATGAGTCATACTAGGTGTTTGTAAAGGTTAACAAGTAATATATTCGAAGCTGCAGATAAATCACAGTGCCCTTCTATGTGGCAGATGCTGCAGAGCAAATTGTTAAGAAATGCCTGAAAGTAGGTAAATAGATAGGCAGAAATAGCAGCGCTAAAATAACATCAAAGGTGCACTTTCAGAAAGCTGAGCACTATCTGCACAGAATGACACTATGAATGACCACTGAATATTACTTCCTTGTTAGGTATCTGGATACACTATAGAAAAAACACTTTTTTAGTATCTTGTCACTGTACTGCCAGAGATAAACACTGTGTACATTCTGAATTTGCAGAATTTTACACCATGACAGGTCTGCACCCTCTCTAGAGGATTTACTAGCCCAAACACAACAGTGTAATGGTTCTGCTCTAGTTTCTTGCCCCTTTGCTACAAGAGACAAAAAGACAGGTTTGGAGTTCTTTGGGGTTTTTGGTTTGGGTGTTTGATTTTTTTTTGGTTTTGGTTGGGGTTTTTTTTTGTACACTGTTTCCTTTCTTTTTTTCTTTCTTTCTCTCTCTCATTCTCTCTTTCTAATATTGAGGGAGCCAAGGAAATCCTTGATCATTCCATGAAGAATTTGGTAACTCAGTATGTGGTATCTGTCCTCTGAAACACCACTAAAGAAAGTCTTTAGCACAATCTGGAGAGGTATTATCATGTTTAGTTAGGCCAATTTACAGAAGTCATGCAAAAGTGATGCTTCTGTTGCAGTCACTACAGATGACTGCACAGGATCAAACTGAAGACATTATCAAGCCAAATTCTAATTCTTACCATTTCATTCTGTCAATTAATTGTTTTCCTCAGGTTTCTGCAAGTATGTTTCCCAATCTCTTTCCTACAAGAAGACTTATAATTTTGCCACTAGAGTACAAGTTATTGTATTTTGTCCTTGTGTTGGCTCTCTTCATTAATGAAGTACTAGCTCTAACTCTCCTCCATCCTTTCCTGACATGGGAGTAAAAGATATATAGCCAATTCTCTTGATTTTTTATGCTGATGTAATGGCCCGTAGAAAATTATTGCAAACTGCTAGGCATCTGTTCTCCAAAGCAAGGTCATCAGTAAATTCTGAGTGGAAGGAGGAATATTTACTCCACATTCCTATATGATAATTCTAATATACTCAATACCTTGTGTTTCCTATTGACTGGGTCTAGACAGCTCCCTGTGCAGTCTATGAAAGTATTGTATTACTTTGTGGATGTTTCTACCACTGAGATTATCTAAAATTGTTCTTCAGAGGCACCTGCTTTCTCTACTGATTGGACAGATAGTCCATCTGTTTAGCTAAGGTGCTATGAATCAGTCTGTCAAGCCAGCAGTCCATTAATCACACATTGTAGTATTTACTCCAGGTGAAAATTTTACATTTCAAAATGTTGACTACTTATGCTGAATATAAAAGCTTTTAGCTGTACAGTTATAGTGTTTATGGTAATAAAACATTCTAGCTCAACCAATCATTAGAAATCTGTACATTAACTACACTCACTTAAAATGGGTTTCAGTAAGTCAGGATAAAAGACTGCAGTTTTGATTGCCATCTTTAGGAAAGTTTTGTTGCTAGGTACTGTTGGTGCTTGGTGCTTCAAGTTATTTCTGTCCAGTCTGTCTTTATAATTTTAGCCGACATATGTTGGACAGCTTATATTGTGCTTTAGGTCCTCACCAACAGCCTGTAAATAATATGATATTGTTTTAATACAACACAGGTGAATTTATATAAAATAGATATAAAGGCAAAAAAAGGATAGTATTTCTTGATATAAATACTGTATTTTTCTAAATGTTTATTACATAATATTACAGAATACAACTGAGCTGAAATAGTAATAATACAGTTAAATGTAACTGTTGTGTTGCTGTACTTGCAGCATAGTTCTTACAGAACAGAAGCAGTTTTTTCAGAAATGTATTCAGGTTTAAATTTTTTAGTATTTGGAATAGATGCTTAAGAAATATTATCTTGAAAATACAACTGAGTCATCTATGGCAAGTATAAATTAAACAAATAATTGTTTGATCATTCTTAAGAAGAGAAATATAACTGGGTTACTGCCCCACTGTCAAATGATGGAGTGATAAAGAATTTATAATCTCCTCTAAATCACTGGCATAGTCCATTCTCCTTCCACGAAATTGTCCAGTCTCTTCCATTTTCAAGTACTTTCTTGCTATTAAATGGTACTTTGTGTTGTTCCCCTAAAGCTCCTGTTCTGAGAATGATAAATTGTTCTACTGAACTAGAATCACTGAAAATACAGTCATCTTTTTCTTTTTTTTTTTTTTTAAATCATCTCATTATTATATCCCATTTGTTATGGCAATAAACAAAAGCCAGACAGGTAAATTTAAGAGCATTCTAGAGCCAGGTATGAGCTTGCTCCCATACTATGTCTAGCAGTGTTTCACAGTATACCAGAAGAGGCACAGTCTTGGCCATTGTCATATCTTCTTTAAAGTAAAGGTGATGATCATTAAACTGACACATCTACTTCAGCAGGTGCAGTCAACATTGCCACATAGAGGTCACTGTCTACTAGATCTAAGCACCTGGTAAGATAAACAATCTCAGTCAAGAAGGGCCTAAGTGCTACTTGCAATAAGAGATCCACTTTTCAGGGATGCTTCATAGATCTTGAGAGTACTTCCTCTCATCTCAACTCTCCTTCCTTCCTACCATTCTCTATCACATCATATTTAATCCCTTGACCCTACTTAACAGCCATTTGTAAAAACAATGGTAGGTCACAGAATATGGTTAAAACTGCATTGGTCCCTAAAATCAAGATTACACTAGAGATTCTTCCACAGTTAGAGAGGATGATGAACTCTTCTAAGAGCAGAAGTTAACAAAAATTGTTTGCATCAGCCCTTGAATCTGTATCCAAAACTATCATCAAGGACAGTAAGAAAATAAAGTTTCTCCAACATTGCAGATGTCTGCCTTTTAGATCAGAACTGGACACATCATCACAGAACAATTTAGACCTTCTGGATCTAATAAAAAATGTTCAACACAAAAAACTCATCAACAGGAACAAAGAAAAAAATCAACACAATTTCAGAAACCTGACTTCAGTTGTTGCAGTGAGGAGGGAGAAACCCACGTTGTGCTGTCTGGGAACAGGATGAGTCTTAATATACAAAAAATACATTTCCAGCTTAATTGCGGAAAAGGCAACCCTATTAAAGGCATTAGAAGGCTGATAGCAGCACAATCAGAGATGACTAAGTGATGAAGGCAAAAACAGATCAAAGTATTGTGACAGAGTGATTTTGGACTTTTGTAGACACAGACTTGGGCTTGCCTATTTGAAGAGGCAGTTGATTCCATAAAAGAAAAAAAGAAATAGACATTTTGAACACTAAAGCTGGAAGAAAAGGGAAAAAAATAAATGATATGTCTCTTAAAAAACACTGTCTCTCATTCTTATGCCCATCATAGCTGCTTTGATCAGGTCATGTTAGGCTATCCCTTTACTCCTTTTGATCCAGGATATTTTTGTTGTTAGTAGTCTTTTGTCGTGCTTTAGCTTGTGCCCTGGAACTACCAGCCACAGACCTTACTCCATTACCTTGATCCGGCAGACAGATGAACAGGACAAAATAAAACAACTGATCATTCTGTAAATTAAATATTTACCTGACTGTCTGACTGTATTCCGAAAAAAAATTAATAGTGATTTTTTTTTTTTTTTTCTTTTTCTTTCTGGAACACAGAGGGGTCCTTTTCAAGGTTTCATGGTTTAAACAGACATAAAAGTATCTTAATCAAAATAGCCTAAAAGACTTCTAAATCTATCATTTTCATAAAATTGTAAAATAAAAGAAAATATGTGGAGATTACAAAAAGTTTCAGTATTATAACTCCATCATCACCAACTCATCACCTTTGGATTTCTCTGTACCTGTACTTTAAGACACAACTTTCAATAGATATCAGTACCACTATTGCTAACTTTGACACTGACACTGTTTTCTTTTTCTTCAGTCTCTAAATATATGTCTATAGGACATGGGGCAACAGAATGCTTTACTGCTTTACCTTCATGAGACAGGTTATGAGGAGACTTAAAAGTTAAATTTAATATAATTTTTAATTTACAAGAGTTACCTATAAAGAATAGCATCTATTAATGTAAATGTATTTTGATTTATGTCAACTTTTGTACTTAAACATGTGTATTAAAAAAATTCATCTTTTATTCGAGCTTTTAACAAGGCAAATTTTATCTACTTAATCCTAACAAATACATGTTTAATTCAAAACATTTTTAATGCACCTATAATAAAGCTGCATTTAATAATAATTAAAAATTAAAATAAAATCCTACAAGAAGTCATTGTCTTTCCTTTGCCCGGTGTACCTTGTGGCAAGGAAAACAGTCACATTATACTGATTTGTATGAATATTCCATAAACAAAATATAGTAACTTTAAAAAATGGGCATCAAGCTTTGGCCTTCCTTTTGTGTAAGGCAGTGACCATACTCCCATAACATTTAATTGCTTTTCATTTAAAAGCCTTTCTAAAAAAGTATATTCTCTGCTTTTAATAATGCTGTACAAAAGCAATCCTCCTCAGCAGTTTAACATTCTAAGTGAAACAATCAATTTGAATGACAATCTGTTATTCATCCATAAAATGTATTAACTAATGAAAAATAGACGTTTCTCCACAATATTACAGTCACATTTCAGTAAGAGACTTAAAACAACTGGGACCTCACAACCTTTAGATACAATTAAATACGTATATGGCAAATCAGCAGTAAGTGAAGTGTTTGAAGTCTATCAGTGTTGAGTGAAATAGCTACATAACTAGAAGCTATGAATAAAATGAAAAAAGACAAAGACTTAATCACTATTCAAATCCTTTGTGGATAGAGAGAAGAGAATCTAGTTATTTGAAAACTTTTATTTATCCAAAGGCCAGAACTAAGAAATATACATTTTATGGAAACATTGTTTAAGAAGATCAGGAACCTATCCCTCCATATAGATATATATGTCACAAAGCAGTATTTGTAAAATATGGCATGTGAAAATGAAAATGGAAAAAACAAATATTATGTGTAAAGGCAGAGTCAGAGTAAATCTACTGTTCCAGGAAATAATTTTACCATATTTTATTGAGAACCAGATAAACAATTTCCATTCCCTTTGCACAAGGGAGTCTTCATGGCTATTCTGCAAGTTACAAAATCCCTACACTAAGAACTTAAGAAAGTTATGATAAAAATAAAAATATCCAGATATAGTTTATAATAAAAAAGCTTTCAGTCTTGTGATGTTTTAAAACCACTATTGCAACACACCTTAATTAGAATTTTGTTTGATAAACTGAGCGACAAGTCAAGCATTGAAGGAAGAAAGAAATAGCTTGAACCTATACGAAACAGCATGTCACACTCTTGAAGGAAGCAGCACAGAAAGAGACCATACCTATAAAAACCTTTATGTACCAAACAGTCCAGATAAACAGTATTGCCTTTGATAGTTACAGGCCACAGGGCTTATGCTTAGCTTGCTGGGTGGACAGAGCATGGCATCGTGTCTCTTGTTACCACACACAGTTTAATGGTGGGATAACAGCAAAGGCCTTGCAAATATGAGCACTGTTGAGGAAAGAGTTGTAGAAGAACTAGCAATACAAGATGGGCCATTACTCATCACAGAAAAAATACACCTGCAAAAAGACTGCTTCTGCTTTAGGAAAAGGAGCAACAGCCAAGTAACAGGGTGAGGCACCTGCTGCAACCTGGAAAAACAGGATGGAGGCCATAGGCTGGGAATTGTCTTGAAACAAAACTGCCTTATAAAAGAACAGGATCTTGAACTTGGGGATGGGTAAGAGTAAGGAGATGTGTGCTTTAGCTCTGGATCTTCCTGATCTTCCATGTACACACGTTCAACAAATTATTTGATTTCAATAAAACTTGGATCAGTTATGAAATCAGTTATGCAACTCTTCTATAGAACAAGACTTCTTTGTCATTCTAAAGTGTTTCTAACTGACTCCTCCGAGAAGCCAGGAGCTTGTTAATATTTGAAGGGTACTGTGCGTATGAACTGTATCTATCATGAGGGAACAGAATCATTGTTGGACAGACTTCAGCTACCATAAATCTGTGTGTCTTCACTGATTTTAGAGCAGCTATGCCAGTTTACCACAGTTATGAGCAAGGCCTAATGATTGTAGGACTAAACTTAGACCAGAAAGTTGGCAAGGAATTTGAGGAAAAAAAGATAAGCCCGTAAGCGTGAATGATCTGACAAAATTAAAATGCTTATCTTTTGGACTACACTTCTAGTGCATTTTGTCTGAGTTTTTATGATAGCCCTTTGTAATTAACCATCAGCCTCTAAAAAGTCGATACATAAGAAGTAGTCCTGCACTGTAATTCCTTCTGAATCTCCTAATCTTATCCTGAAACAGTTTATACTGAAGACCTGCAGATCAGAAATGGGTTTATGTTTGTAAGCAAAAAATTTAGCACAGTCACAATATATATATATAAACATAAATGACCACAGACTTAAGACCTCTTCCCCTTAGTTTTTTATCAACATCAAAATTATTTGACTAAGTCTGTCTTCTGCAGTTTACTATCTTCCCATAGTTAACCACTTCAAGTACTTTACTGAAAGATAAGTTAGATCTTCCACTTCTCTTATATCTAGGGAATCAGTTATTCTATCAGATATACCAAGTTATCTTAGTATTGACTATCTTCTAAAAAAAGTCATGTTGTTGATTTTCAATTCATTTCTATTTCCATAACTAACTTATTAATCATTTATTCTGAAGGTTTCTATTCTATTGAAATCAAGATATAGACTCCTATTTCTCTGGGTTGTGGTTTCTTTTTTTTTTTTAATGTTAAGTATCGTACAATATTTATTATTTTACAGACATAGTTATATTCCCAATTGATAAATCAGCTACTCTTATCAAAATTTAAAAGTATGCTAGAATTTTCATTATTCTGCAATGACAATCATTAACTTTTTTGATTTAAGCATATTAAACTCTTGAGTTCTGCTTCCTCCTCAGATGTGGTAATTTCCATTTCTATTCTGTCATTGCCATTAACCATCTTATCTCTTCTCCTGGATATATTTTGCTCTTGCTGAAAGTGATGCAAAATATTAATAACTTTGATTATTAATAACTTGAATAATTTTAATCTCCTTCCAAACTCCTTTGGGTCTCAAGCCCATGTCTTCCCTTTTTTTATCTGTGTCCAGAAGAACTTCAGCACTAAATGGAAACCAACATCACTAAAGATTAACCTACCCCAGCTAAGATCATCAGTGACATGCCCTTTGGAGGGGCCTAACTTTCTCTGTTAATTATTGTGATAATCTGACTGCTGCTTAATTAGACTGTTAGCTGACATAAATTGGTCTAAAAGGCTTGACAGTTGAATAAACAAAAAAGAATTCATGGTGGTACATTTCTGCCCACCTCGGCTTTCTCCTGGGCCACTTTACAGTCTTAAAAATTCCTCTTAAGCCTTGTACAACAAGTTGGGTGGTTAGGCATCACTTGACTGTATCAAAACCCTTGTATAACTAAGGTGGGGATGGGACTGACTGTACCAGGAGTATCAGTTGCCTGACCAAAGCGAAGAATGAGAGCAGGAATAATTAATCATTCCCTGATAGCCCTGGAACATAAACATATCTAATTGTAACTCAGGTAGATCAGTACCACTGTTACTGTAAAGTTTAAAATTTCAGTAACTACCAACCCAGATGATGGCCAGGATGGAAATTTACTGCTCCCCAAAGTCAATCACCTTGTGATCCTATAAACAGCAGTCCCAGGGGAGACCCTTTGAGCTCTCCTGGACATCAGTGGGCTACATCCAGCATTTCCCTCTGAGTGGGATGCCTCTCAGAGCTTGTAAACTCTTCAAGTTTGTGAAACACTCAGAGGATCATCACTGGAGACTGAAAATGGGACCTAGGCTGAAACCCTTCACGCCTTGAGGTTCAACTCTTGACTGTTGAGAAATGCTGAGACATTTGAAGTGAATATTTCACTGAACTTGAGGGGAATTTTTAGCAGGTATACTTTTATATATGTATTTTTATATATATATATATACTTATATATATATAAACATACATATATGCATATATCTCTATATCTGTGTATGTGTATGACTAAAAGCTACTGAATTAGTCAATTGTAGGAAAATAGTATAGTCTAACCTTGTTTTTTATTATAACACTGTTAACGAACAGTAAGTTGTTATTATTTTTACTTAAAATTTTTGCTATCCCAAAGTTATATAAAATACATAATCATATATTAAAACACTGTACTAAGATATCTACACCTAATCCTTTTAAAACATAAACTGTTGATCAAGTCTGGGGCTAGGAGTGGCTTCAGCTGCACCTAGACTCCTCTCTAAGATGGATTTTAGAAAACAAGGGGGTCCACTCTGAACCTGGTGACTACTCAACAGGAGTTATCTTCTTTCCCCAATCCCTGCATAAATATCATCAACCAAATACCTGATCACCTTATAAATAATTTTAACTCAATTCTAACTTGATTTCCCTATTGTACCCTTTTTCTAGTAGTAGAGTGAACCTTGCCATCGAACTCTGTTAAGTCACACTTTTTATAAATTCATATTAAAATCACTTTCTCTGATATATCTGATGGCGATTCTTTGAGTGACCTTAAATCCTTCCATTTCCACCCACAACAGAATATGGAAAAGTACCGTTTACTTATAAATTTCCAGTTCTTGTTACTAGTCTTTCAGTCCTAGATGTCACGGGCTCAGTCCAGTTACTAGTGGATTCAGTGATTATTTTTTTTTTTTATATAAATTTCACTACACAGAAAATTTAGATGAAAAATAGTTGTAAATTTCCCAGTGTTTCAAGTAAACTGTTATGGATCCAAGGAGCTAAATAGCAAAAAATTCACTTAGAGTGTGATATAATTCATCACTTAAATCAGCAATTCCCTGCTGAATTTCACATGGCATTACGTAGAAATTTAGAAGATTGAATCATACATTTTGAACAAAGAATATTCATTTCTCTATTGTCATTCATGTATTATGTAATAGTTTAGCTGCTGACAGAAGAGAAAAGGTGTTTTCAGAGTACTGTAGGAACAGTAAATGGATTTGCAGCTATTAGTCATATGAATTGCATTTCTGGTGTTGACATCACTAAATGGTGGCAGTGAAAGTGGTAATAATGTGACTTCTGTAAGCAATATTCAAAGAAGATTTTTCTTTTCACAGAGAATATTGATCACAATATACAATGATGAAAGAATTTGAGTAGAAGTTGAGATTCCTTAGACTATGGTTTGATTTGGTATTTGAAACTAAATCAGGAGAATAGTTCAGACTGAAGGAAATCGTAAATTGTCTGGAAATGATTAGAGCTTTTCTCCTAACATTTTGACCCAAAATTGCAGAAGGTAATGAGGTTCTGGTCAGTTTATTTTGACAAATGGAGGTCTCATAAGATTAGCTTGCTTGAAAAATAAATACAATTGTAGACCAAAATTTTGTTGTTAGTTATTCAGAGCTTGTCTAAATTAAATTAATTCTATTCTGAAAGAGACAGTTTAATCTTCTCAACCTCATATTATAGCCTCATCTAACCTGTGTTTTCCAGTGTAGCCATTGAATCCTTATCATCTGATCATTATGATCTACTGGATAGGTACATTATGGGTTCATTAATGCATATTTGTATACATTCCATTCAGAGCAGTGCTCAAGGAAACAGTGATCAGAATTAAAGGAGCTTAACCCATCAGCTTCTTAGTTGGTTAAGTAACATTTGCACAAGCCTCAGTTTTCAGCTCACCTAACTACAGTAAAGAGGTAGGAAACAAGAAGATTAATGGAAGGAGACATAAAACAGGTTATCTGCACTAAACCAACTAATTCCTATGTTCCTTCTTATCTGTCCAGCTTGTGGGGAAAGAAGCATTCCTTTAAATGTGATGTCTATTAGATGTTGAGTATTGCAATCAGATCTAAAAATCCATTTGATTTTATTATCAACACTTACCTAGCAGCCTCTCAAGAAGCTATCTTGCTTGTGCTGATGTAAAAATGTTCTGTTGTAGTCATAATTATACAAACTGTAAACATAATCAAACTACATTAAGAATAGCAAATGAAACAGAAAACACAAACAAAACCCTATCATATTATAGGACATGTGTCACAAAGAACATACGGTACATATGCAAATAGTCACTGCAACAAACAGCCTATAGCTAAATCTAAAAACCTTTAAATGTTTATAAATATCTAAATAGTAGTGCAATTAAGAATACTCTTACAAAATTCCTAAGCAAATATATCACCTCAATGAAAAACACAAGAATAAAATAAATATTCTTTGGCTCCAGAGGAGCCAGACCTTCATCTAAGAGCAAATAAATTAGTTATATTTTTATTAATAATAATTTTCCTTACATATTTCACACTTAATTTTGCTGCAGCGGGCAGACTTTTATTATTTTTCTTGACTTCACATGCTTACTGAGAGACAAAAAATAGAGGAACTGCAGGAGAAAAAGTAAGCCCATAATATGGGAAATAAACCACAGATTGTTACTATATTAAAGTCAGACCGAATTGCTTACTTTATCATCCAGTAAGTACCGGAAAGTATTCATAACTTACTGACAGGTCTGTGGTAAGCATAAGAGTATCTCTTGTCCCATGCAGTGTATTTCAACAACTTATTTGTGGTAGAAATGTTGGTCCTTATATGGTTTATTCGAATACTGCAATAATGAGGTATAAATAAATTCCAATTTCTATTCAGGGTACATAGTAACTCTGCTGGAATCAGTCACTTTTCATGCTCTAACACCAGCATTGCAGACACTAGTCTTCAAGGATGAACAAAATGAAATATTTTTTTTCTTAAATATATATAAAAGTATACTGCTGAGCATGATTTAAATCACACCTGCACATACACACACAGATATATATCTTGTCATATTTTGCTAGCTACGAATGACTCTTGTGAGTAAATTCTGGTGAATCCATGTTATACAACTAATTGAGGTAATCAAAGTACTCAGCATCATAAAATTGTGTCTATTCCTTCCAGAAAAGATCTTCTGATTTCATTAGCTTTTAGAATTAGTACTCATCTTTGACTTTAAATAGACTACTAGCTCTGTACCTTGCATATAAATGTTCAGTCTGTCTGTTTAATCATTCAGTTTCAGTATTTTGTATGATGCCATATGTTCCTGTGACTAAACAATCTGCAGTTGCTATTCAGCTGGCTTTTATTTTTGAGATGTCTGGGGTTTAAAATTTCTCTACCAGGAGTGCCATTCCCTCCATATCCCGATCTGCCTCTCAGCTTTACAATCAGCAATCCATTTTTATATTCCCTAAACAAGAACATGGATGGCGTAATTTCTCCACTTGATGATGTTAATTACTCTAACCACATCACAGTCATTTGTTCATAGCAGAACCTGCAGGGATACATCTGATTAACTTCTTTCTCTTCTGTATACCTATTCCAAAGCCAAGCAGCTTTATTTCTTAATGATCTCATCTTGGTGTAAATATATTTACAGTATTTAAAAAAAAAAAAAATGGAGTGCCCTTTTTGTTCTCATAAAATTGAATTTAATTTAGCTTTTTTAAAAATCAAAATTATATGATCACTTTAAAAAGTTATGGAGTCACTTCACTGCAGATAAATTACAATCAAATAATAATTCTGTCAGAATACAATTTCCATCACTTTAAAAATAATTTTAAAAAATCCACTAACAATAATTACATACAACAACAATTGAGGTAGCACAGTTTTTCTTTATGCTATGCTTGAAATGAGAAATAATTTAACTAAATTGGATACCACTGTCTTACTGCTGTTAAAGCTATCATTACCAATTTAAGGCATGCATAGGTCAATGACAGACTATCATGGCTTTCACTTACTCTAGCCTTGATGCAGGTAAGAAATCATCCTGACCTTCAGAATTAGAGAAAGACAGGGGTGGGGAGAGGTATGTAAAGAAGCAATCAGCCTTGCACCATTTTATTTTGCGTTCTGGGAGCAAAATGAACTGTACCTGAACTATGTTTTGTGCTATAGCCCATTTAAGGCAACAAGTGTAGCCAGTCATCATTATCACAGCAACTAATATGTGCCCACACTTCTTTAAATAAAATGTATCTTAGTGGTGAAGATTATTGAAAACGTTTCCAAAAATACCCTCTCAAAAATGTTTTATTTAATCACGAATGGGAGTCATTACTATCTCAGAATTAAATGGAGAGAGAGGAAAAGGGAAATGTTTGCCTTCAACTATGAAATTTTTTTCACTGAATGTTACTTCTCATTGTCTCCGACATCCTACTGGTGAGAAGTAAGCAAGTAGCTGTGTGGTGCTTTGCTGTCTACTAGGGTTAACCTACAGCAATATCACGGAAAAAAAGTCCACACACTGAACAGATCCCTTCTACAGGGTAAATACCTAAAAACAGAAAAAACAAAAAAACACCCGCCCTCCCCCAAAAAAATACCCCTCTTATGTCTTTTTGTTGCAATACAGTTCTGTAGAAGGACACATAGAATCAAACTGTGAAGTGGCACAGTTTTCAGGCAGCATTAGTACTAACTTTGACATACTATTGTTTAGTTGTAAGCTCCCAAATTTCAATTCATCCAGTAGAGATCTGTTGCAAGCCAGAAATACTGTATATTAGAAAGCTGGATAAGTCATTATGACGATAGCATGAAAAGATTAATTATGCCTTAAAAACATTACATAGCCTCTTTTAAGGAACCTGTTTGAACGGTTAACAAAGATGACAATGTACCAATAGGACACTCATCTAGCATTGCCTAATAGAGGAACTGCTTCAGCTGGGGAAAGCTGGAAAAAGGAATAGGATGTGGGATGCTGTGATTCAAGTGAGCAGCAGAAAATTCTGTTCTTTTCCTGCTTCGGGAATTCCTTTCTGTAGGGCAGAGCACTCCATATTTTGATCTTCTGTTTTAATCTCAAAATCATTTGTATGACCTAGCCGTGCTGCATATCAGACCATATCAGACCTAGTGAGATCTTCATCACCACTGCTTTCCTTTGAAATATTCCTAAGGGAGAGGCTTCTATTCACTCTAGTAGGTTCTGGAGGGTGCACAATAAAAGCATCATAGTTGTGGAACACACAATGTTTGTTGTGGTATATGCATATTTGTTCACTGAGCAGCCTTATTTTTCTCTTTTTAGCCAGTGTCTTCCTTATGTAGAAAATAAAGGTAATTATACTTAAGCTTTCCTGCAAGAAGGTTCTCTTTGACATTAAGAAAATGTAACATGAAAGTACTAAGTATTCCTATGCAGCAGACAGAAGAGAATGAAAAATACAAAGGTCTGGATGAAAAAAAAGCAAAAAAAAATCCTACAAGGAAATTAATTTATTAATAAAAAATATATAGAGGCATTGATACATGGGAAAACATGCTTAAAAACTCAAATACTAAACTCCTTATATGTAGCATAGAAGAAATTTTCACAAAATAGGAGGTAACATTAGAGATCATTAGAAGAAATATTAGATACCTGAATCCTGCTGAAAGTATATTTGATATTAGAAAATATATTTCATGTTAGACTGAGACTAGGTGGAGAGGGATAGCCCCTCCTTATCCCTCATGGGAGTGGGATATGCTTTTCTTCTATGCATCTGAAAGATGGGACCTGAAAGAAAAAAAGCTGTTCAAAAAGGCGATTAAAAAAGCTTCGAAGATGCTCTGTTATAATGTAATAAAGCAACATATGCAACTGAAATACAACTCATAGCACATTTCCTACAAGAAGATAAATGAACTGGAGGTTATACAGAATTATTTTTTAATAGATGAATGAGATAATTTAAATGTTACAACCATGTTATTAGATGGTAATCACTAGTTCAGTGGTTAAAAGTCTTACACACTATAAACTTCAAAACTGAGTGTAGTCACATTTTTGTCACTTGCATGCCACAGATGGATCCTAGAGAAATCATTCAAAGATGCAAAAAGGAAAACACATCTGTCTGGCCAAGAAGTCGAGTTCTAAGATCAGGGGAAAAACATGTTTCTCAAATCTTGGCATTATAAAATTTCTAATGGAAACATAATGCAAATTAGTGTACAGAAAAATTTCTACAAAGTTTCAACTTCCAGAGGCACACTGCCACACTGAATCTCTGCTAGCACCACTTCGATGAATCCTGTTTTAGGGCTTTGTTTCACAGCTGAAGACTCTGGGGCTTTGTGTACCTCATACATCATGGATGAGGTATGAACAGAGTTCACTACCCTGCAAACAAAATATTTGCATAAATCTTTGAGAGGAGATTATTTTTTATGGTGATTTTCTTCTTAGACTCGTCATTTAGTTTTTTCGTGATCTTACTCACAGATTGCAAAAGACAAGTAAAAGAAATTGGCTAAATGTTTATTCATAGAACTAGTATGGGATTATTTTTGTCTCAGTAGGCACATCATAAGCGCAGAAGTATCTACATTTAAATTCGATAACACTGAAGAAATTAAGTTAAAGGGGTATGAAGATTCCAAAGAACGAAGATTTTTTTTTTTCAAAAGTTTAATTTTTTCTTTTTAAAAAGAGTAGCTACTGGAAAAAAATTATAATTCACAAAAGTAAACCTTATAGATAGTAGTTATATTGAGTCAGTTTGTTTAAGGGAAAGCATAAAGTTGTAGTAAAAAAAATAGTTAATAAATAGTAGTAAGCAAGGTCAGATCTGTGCATATAATAAAAGGCAATTTGGTTTACCTGAGATAAGCATAACCTTAGGAAGGGTACAAAAACATATAATCTTCAATTAGTGTAATATTTTACATGTTTGTACATGTAGAGGTGGTTTTCCAGAAAAGACGGTGACATTATACTACAACTGCTCTTTTTTGACATCTAACTGCATCGCTGACTACAGGGTGCTGTTACACTTGATAGTAGTCAGGATTGAAAGGTGTTCTCCGTCAGTGTTTATTCATTATTTTAAATTTGACAAATTCATGTGTATAGTCTGTTTCTTGCTGTTGAGTATCCAACACGTGAAATTTAAGTCATGATTCTTAGCTGTAACCATCCATAGAAACTAATTTTAAAAGGAAAACAAATGGGGTCAGAACTAATTGAGCAGAGTGAATTGAAGATTAATGGATTTTTTTTCTCATTTTATTTGTTTGCTTTTCTGTTGACATCACTCAATAAGCTTTTGCCATAACAAAAGACAAAGCTCATGATCCAAAAATAAATTCCACAAGCTCTGACATGTTTTTTTTTAAATTAAAAGTACACACCTGATGAAAGTTGGCTGACAACTGCATAGCTGAAATGGAGAGAAATAGATTCAGGTATCTTGAAGGACAATCTTTAAGAAATGAGCAAATTTACTGTGGCAGAAAAAAATGTGTCACAGAATACTGAACAAATTGGAGGAGATCTAGTCTCCATTCACAATCTGTGCAGATATAGCTATGTGAGAAAGTTGCATAGTATTTACTGTCATGATAGATGGCACAGTTTTAGCCAGTTGTGTTAGATCCTTACATTTGCTGGAGGGGGTGAGGGGGAAGAAAAAAGAAGAAAAATCTTATTTTTACATAGCATTATTTATACAGACAAAGCATGACAAAACCTCAAAAGATTAAAGTTTGAAGATAAGAAATAGAAAGTTATTCAATCTCTTGTGATAGAAAAGGAAGAATTTCTGAGAAATGGGACAGCAGAACTGAAAAGGTAATACCCAGCTGTGATTTGTCAATGAGTAAGATGCCAAGAATGCATAAACAGGGTAAGTAGTTCTAGGAGATCAGAAAAATAGATAATAATTCAGGAAAGAAATTATGAACTATTTCTTGAGAGGTTGGAAAGGATAAGAAGCCTGAAAAAATAGGCAGAAAACAACATTGATGCAATTTCACTCTTGAAGTAATCAATCAATCTAGACTTGGTAACCTAGATTTGCTGAAATTTCTTTAAAATATGTTTTTCAGAAAAAGATTTAGTGATGTCTTCAGAAAGGAGGACTATACTGAAGGATGTTGTGGCACTGGAAGGAAAATGACAGAGAAATATGAACATAAATATCTTACAAATGAAAGCAGAAGAATGGGAAATATGGACTAGATAATGATCTGAACTCTAATGGTGCACTGAAACTACTCATCATTATCTGCAAGCTAAAGTACTCTGTTTTTACAGACAGAGGCAAGGTTAGTGCTGTTAAAGCTAAAAAGAAAGTAATGACACTGAGTGACAATAATGAATGAAGCAGTATGAGAGACAGAGTTTGACATCATAAATATTACTTTGCAACAGCATTGACCATTAGAAATAGTATTAGAAAGGAAAAATGGATGCAACGTTTTTTTCACAGAGAAGTCTGTACAGTCATGACCTTCAAACCATGTTGTTTGATACTTGGCATTATTTCTCTTTAAAGAGAAATGAAAAGACTGGCCATTGCTTAATTTAATATTTCCTTGATTTAACAGCTCTTGTCTCCAAAGCAATATTATTTTGTCATAATATGCACAAAAGCACACATATGAAAATGAACACATATACAAATGATATCTCATTTTCTGATGTTATTTGTATCATAATAGCCATTGTCAAGACTCTTAACACAAGTGCCTCACTTGATTATTCTGTTATTTTTTGAAGATTTAGTTAATACTATTTTATGAGTGTTTCAAAGTCACTATGTTTTCAGCTCAAAAGTCTTAAGTTTACTTACGTATTTTATTGTTCTGTACTACTTGTAATATTTATGAAGTCTCTTCTGTATGACTGAAAAAATGAATGTGAGCAAGATAATTATGTCAAAATAAGTGTATCGAGATAAACACATAACCTGTAAAAGTTTATTCACTGAGGTATTATTAATATTTTCAGACAAAATGTATTAATTTCAACAAAAATGGAATTAGGGAAAGTTACATTGCAGGGTTCTAGGCAGAATTTTTAAACATAACCAGATCAAGGTAACAGCCAGTAGCCTGACAGAGTATTGAAGTCTAATGATGATCAGAGGAATGGAATACCTCTCCTGTGAAGAAAGGCTGAGAGAGTTGGGGTTGTTCAGCCTGGAGAAGAGAATGGTCCGAGAAGACCTTATTGTGCCCTTTCAATACTTAAAATGGGGCCTATTAGAAAGATGGGGAAAAACTTGTTAGCAGGGCCTTTAGCAATTGGACCAGGGGAAATGATTTTAAACTAAAAGAGGGTAAGTTTAGACTAGACGTATGGAAGAATTTTTTTACAAAATAGGTGGTGAAACAGGTGGCCCAGAGAGGTAGTAGAAGCTCCATCCCTGGAAACATTCAAGGTTAGACTGGATGGGGCTCTGAGCATCTTGATCTACTTGAAGATATCCCTGCTCACTGAAGGGGGAGGTTGAACTAGATGACCTTTAAAGGTCCCTTCTAACCCAAAACATTCTATAACTCTAGGATTCTATAGTTCTGTGATTCCATGATTCAGCAGTAGTCTGATGGAGTACAGGAAAAATTAGAAGTTAACAGTTAAACCCTTTCCTTGCTTGATTTGGACAAGGAACATGAATTTGAATTGTCTATATCCAAAGTTAGTATTCCAAGTATTGGATATTTTGTGTTAATATCTGTTTCCCCCCAGAGAAACAAAGGCATTAAAATTAATTCAAGAAGGGAAAAAATGTTTCTTGCCAAGCCATACAAACCATTTTGCACCATCTGTCAAAGCCCACAGCTTGTTTACTACAATTTTGTTGTTATTATTGTCTAAATTCTACCCACCTGACTGGTATTCTTACCAGTCTGAAATGAAAGGTTTGTAGTTCACTTCCTACTTATACTAGCTTTCATTTGTTCTGTACTGGATAAAGCAAAAAAGTTTGTGAAACTTTTTTTTTATTATAGATTTTAAATTCAAATGAAATTATACGGCGCCAACCAAGGATGCTGGTAAGGACTCTAGGCTATTCTAGGTGTTCGAATTTTGAAGCTGTGATTTTCAGGAAAGTCTCTTGTTGGTTTTGTTAGTGTGTTGACTTCCCAAATGCTTATATGTGTAGGTAAACACAATCAGATGCTCAGCCTCTATCAAAGGATGACAGGCCATCCATGCCCCCCAGATAAGATATATATAATTTAGGAATTCAATTTTCTGATTTGAGCTGCAGAAATAGGAGTTAGAACTAAAGTTATCTCCCATATTACTAGGACATACTTTTAAGAAGGCCTTCTATAGAAATGTTTCTCTAGAGATACTCATTGTGAGGCCAAAAATGAAATCTGGGACTTCAGTCCACAGAGGCTACACCTACAGCAAGCAAGAGGGTATGCTGCCTGCATTAAGTGGAAATGGTGGTACCAAGAACTATGTTTGTGCTTTGAGAAGTTAGATTCTGATGAACCCTTTTCTGTTCCCATTGACAGATACCTATGTCACCTAAGTTGGAGTACATTAAGTGCACCTCTGCAATACCTTCCACTTTAGTTTTGTCCAAAAGGAATTCAACTTTTATTCTCCAAGAGCAGTGTACAGAGTGAAAAAAGCATGACACTGGAGACAATAAATAAATTCAAGTCAGTAGTGTTTTCCTGATCCAAACTGAAGCAAGAATGCTGTTAGCCCAGGATTTTGAATGTATTCAGGTTTTGTATAGGCCAGGATATGCAACTATGAATGTCTGAGGATCTATAATCATAATAATTTTTATGACACTAAAATAATACTTTCTGAATGAAAAGTACCTGTGTGACACTTTGACATAAGTTTACAAAGGATTTATCAACAAAGCTGAAACTCTGATATTTTGGGGTTTTTTATTACTAGACCTTCCAGGCAGGACAGTATGTTAATACTTTTTAAAATCTTGGCAATTGTCCTTGTTTTTCTTCTTTGTTTAAGAGTGTTGTTTAAATAACTTTTAAGTGATCATCACTTTTTGAGACATTTTTCAGGTTCAGCATAGCTCCAAAGACATTGGCAAAATGTAAGTCAGAGACTTGAATGAAACTAATCAAAAACCTTGATTAGTAGTTGGAGGACTGATAACTTTTTTATTGTTGTTGTTTATTTCAAGATCTAATTAATCATTCTGATAGTGACCTTAAATGAAAATGCCTTCCAGGACAATTCAACAAACTAATGTACTGTGTAAGTGACAAATCATGGATAAAACATTATATAAGGTAACTTTTAATGAAAATTACAACATTGCATCACATAACAAAATGAAAATATTTAAAACTATATATAGTGATCTTTATTGCAAATGTAAGTGGTTTAATCAGCTGCTAAACAGATTCATATATTTTAAGCTCTGAACATGTACAGTCACATACAATAACTCCTTGTGATACTTACATATATTTACTTTCCAGGCAGAATCAGTCTGTTTAAATAACAACAGAAAGTCAGTAAGTCAGTATGAGAATGACTTTGTTGCTTCTTTGTCTTTATAATGTTAGTTGGCATGTCATTGGTGTTTCAACGTTATCTGTGTCAAGTTTGTAAAAACTGCATGCAACAGACCACTTAAACTCACTGAAATGTAAAAAAAAAACCCCAATATTCTCAACTTGATTTTGTCCAATTAAGAAACTATTTATGGTACAGGACTCCAATACAAAAAACGGCCATATTTACCCCCTTCTACCACTAACTTCCATTTTTAGCTACCAACCTAAAAATAAGTTCCTGAAAAACAAGTATTGTTGAAAGCCTCTATGGCATTGTAGAAATAATACAGAATTTATATTTTCATACTTCTAGCTTAATGATTTCTGAACTGTGAAAATATAGTCTAAACATATGGAAGATATTTTTCATCATTAAATAAATTAACTGTGAAGCAATTTTCCAATTTTCCAAAAACAGGGAAGCAATTTTTTTTTCAGAAACATAACCCCTGTATCCTAAGAATAGTTATATATTGCGTGAACTTAAATAAATCAGTATGCAATACTAACATGTCAAGTACATTTTTCCAGTGACTGATCATACTCACTATGTTTCTTTTCAAAGTACTATGAACACTGATAGGTATGATAGGTTTGAACACTGATAGGTATGATACTAATCTTTGCTGGGAATCAGCAAAGATCGTTTATATTCCTATGGATGAATCATTCGGTGGATAAGGAGTCAGCTGGATGGTTGTACTCAAAGAGTTGCAGTCAACAGATTGATGTCCAAGCAGAGACAAGTGACAAGTGGTGTCCCTCAGAAGTCAGTATTGGAACTGGCACTGTTTAATATCATTGTCGGTGACATGGACAGTGGAATTGAGTGCACCTTCAGCAAATTTGCCAACAACACCAAGCTGTGTGATTGACTTGGCTCCCTGAAGGGAAGGGATGCCATCCAGAGGGATCTCAACAGGCTTGCTCATGTAAACTTCATGAAGTTCAATATGACCAAGTGCAAGGTTCTGCACCTGAGTTGGGGCAACCCCAAGCATAAATACAGGCTGAGGGGAGAATGGATTGAGAGCAGCTCTGAAGGATTTCGGGGTACTCAACATGAGCTGGCACTGTATGCTTGCACTTAACATGAACCGGTACTTCCGCAACATGAGAAGTACACGGACATACTGGAGCGAGTCGAGAGAAGGGTTATGAGGATGAGCAGAGGACTGGATTACCTCTCCTGTGAGGATAGGCTGAGTGAGCTGGAGCTGTTCAGCCTGGAAAAGAGAAGACTCCAGGGAGACCTTAGAGTGGCATTCCAGTTCATAGGGGACCTACAGAAAGGCTGGGAAGGAACTTTTTACAAAGGTAAGTAGTGATAGAACAAGGGATAATGGCTTTAAACTGGAAGAGGGTAGATTTAGATTAGATGTTAGGAAGAAATTCTTTCCTGTGAGGGTGGTCAGATACTGGAATAGGTTGCTCAGAGAAGTTGTGGATGCCCCCTCCCTGGAAGTGTTCAAGGCCAGGTTGGATGAGGCTTTGAGCAACCTGGTCTAGTGGAAGGTGTCCCTTCTTATGGCATGGGGGTTGGAACTAGATGATCTTTAAGGTCCCTTCCAACCCAAAGCATTCTATAATTCTATTCTATTATTCTGTGCTACTCTCAGATCTAGGAAAACTGACCCTGTTACCCAACCTGAGAAATCAAGGCAGTAGTACTTGGCTACCTTTATAATGCACATTGATGTCAGTAAGAATACAAAGCTGGGTAGGTGCAAGACCTTTCTATGTCTCAGAACTACCATAAAGGCGTGCAGCTCCAGGAACACACAGCATGAGATCTGTAACTGTTCTGCTTACTTCAGTTAAGCATTTTTTTGTAAAATTACCAATTTTAAATTAGGTACTTATATAAAATATGTCTGGGAGGAACCTCACAGCATTACTTAGTTAACTGTTCTGCCCCGATCAGCTAACATTTAAGTTTATGACTTTGTCTCTTTTTTTTTTTCCCTATTAGACACAGAAATTTTATTACGTTTCACTCTTTGGCAGAATGATCAAAAAAGGAACCAACACCAAACAACTTTTTGCTAATGATATTTTGTAATTATTAAAATTATTATGTTGCTGGAAAATAATGACAGATCACTTTTCCTGTGTTTCTTGCATCGTCTTTAAAGTCCTGTGAACTTCTTTAGCAAGATGCTTAATTTACATGAACAACCAATTAGTTCTGATTTATGTAAAATGTTCTTGCCTGTTGTTTGTCATTACTTTCACCCTTAATCTTTTTTTGTTAAAAAAAATATTACCATGAACTCACACAGTAAATGCTAAATAAGGCAAAGCCATTAATTTCTTTATCTCCTTGTCATTTCTTTTTTTTTTTTTTTTTGCAATTTTGCATGCTGTGATTTATTATGAAAAACAAAATATTCAATTTTGGCCTATTTTTTCAAGTACTTAGGTGTATTGTGGCCCTGCATGATGACTTTTTAGCAACTAAATTTTAGACCATACTTTGTGAAGAAAAACCCGGGTGGTCACAGGGGTTTATGCATAGAACAGCAACAGTATTTAGTTAAAATAACTTAAATATTTTTTAACTCAATGGTTACTCAAGAATAATATCTTAAAAAGACAGCATTTGCCCTGAACTTTCATAGATTGATTTACTATTTGATTGTACATTCTGTCCTTTCTATAACTTGATGCTGAATGATTTTCCTGGAGAAAGGAGCTGCAATAAGGGTGAACAGTCACTTTATTAAATACTCTGAATGCTTAAATTACTTGTAGGTTACTGCAAAATATTAAATTAAGCTAGGAAGCTGAACTGAAGCTTTTTTAATCAGTTCTCTGCAGTCTGTTTACATTTCTAGAGAGAGCACTCACTGATGGCCTCTATTAAGAACACTAGCACAGATGAGAGAACTGTTGCTGAATACAGCAACCTTTAAGAAAGTCACAAACATTTGCAAAGATAAAGATAGATATATATATATATATATATATATATATATATATATAAATCCACAACTGTATGTCTCCTTGTCATTTTGTTTTAAGTGGATTGGAACACAGGAGGTTCCGCTTAAATTTGAGAAAGAACTTCTTTACAGTAAGGGTGACAGAGCCCTGGAACAGGCTGCCCAGGGGGGTTGTGGAGTCTCCTTCTCTGGAGACATTCAAGACCCACCTGGACGCCTTCCTGTGTGAACTCATCTAGGTGTTCCTGCTCCGGCAGGGGGATTGGACTAGATGATCTTTCGAGGTCCCTTCCAATCCCTGACATTCTGTGATTCTGTGTGATTCTGTGATTCTGTGATTGGTACAAACCTCAAACTGTTGGAATAGATTTCTTCACAAATACAAAAAAAAGTATTTTACCTCTAGTAAAATAAAGCACTTATTAAATAATGCAAATCACGTGAGCATCTCAAAGTACTCCAAAAAATTAAATCATTTTGCTACTCATCAACACTGATAAATAGTATTAAATTTGCATCACATGTGGAATTTGAAGCAAATGCTCTAATGTGATTTATCCGCAGTGTTCAGAAATTAAACCAAAGATGTCAGAGGATTCCAAAGTTCCATCTCCAAATGTTAGGTCATCCTCAAAATGATCATAAATATTTCTGTTTCATATGCATCAAAATTATGCAACAATTAATATTCCAAACAAGTATTTCATTTAACCAAAGTACAGAGGAGTAACAAGACAGATTATTCTGTTCTTACAATTATATATAATGCTAAACATGCAAAAAAAAATGAAAAGAAAAAATCTTAACAGACTGCATTATTACTTACTCTTTAGTTAGAAAAAAAATACTTTTTTTTTTTTTTTTTTTAAAGAAATACACATTATTCCATGAATGGTTAACACAGGTAAGGGTACTTTTCTAACTATTACAGAAGACACTATGGTGTCTTCTGTAAATGTTGACTAATGCATATTTTGCATATATTAACAAAACCCTGAATACCTAATAAGAATTACTTACTGGATTTCTTTCCATGGGGTTGGAAAATGTAGAATTTGGGTAAAGTGTTATTACTATGTACAGACTATTAGCTGGAAAAGTACTGTTTACATAAACAGAAATTTTACAACTAATTGTCTGTTCAACTAGCTGAAAAGTAGCACTAAGCTATGGAAGAAAACTTTTGTGCTGACTTTAGTAACTACAACGAACATGCCTTTACAAGTTTCACTCATAGCATGTAACCTGAAAGTCGAGATTAATTCTGCTGAAATCTGTTACAGCTCTAACTATACAATATTATTGAACATGTAAATGAGTTAGTGATACCAGCATTTTTCCTTCTTTCATCTGGTTGCTCATCAATTGTTTTTCTGCTTGTGAAATAATTCACACATTCAGAAAGAATCTTATGTGTTTCTTTGTTTAATTTAGTCAGTATCTCCATAGAATACTCTAAATTTGACTTTCAGCCTGAGACTATCTCTAACCACCTATTCTTTGGTCTTATGACAAAATGTTCACCAATAGGAGATGTCTTAAGACTCTTGTGAATTATATAACCAAGTAATGGCCCAAATCTAAAAAAAAGAGATAAATTCAGGCTAGTCATTCAGAAACTATTCAATCAAAGAAGGCAATATGACAATGGATAGCTTTTCCAAATAATAATGTAGTTTGAAAATTATACAAATCAATGTAATTCCTTTTTTTCCTTTTTCCTTTCAGTTTTTACCATTGTATTTTGTTTGTATTTAAACGTTAAAGATACATCGTACTTCTTTCCATTTGTAGACTTTGTGTCTACATGTGTGTGTATACTAATTTCTATACATAGGTGTATTTAAACACTCATGAGATTCTGTGTGTTTTTTCTTTGTTATTCCTCATTAGCATTCCTGCGACTCTATTTGTGAACCGACTATATTAGGCCCACTATGTTTGCTGGAATTTTGTATCATTTGGAAATCTTTCTCATTACCAAATCATACCATTTTTTCTTGTGCTTTATGAGGGAATGGTGAATAGATCAAGATTTTCTTCTTCAGAATAACTGTTAGATAGAGCAATAAAAAGATCATCTGTACTCACTCCTAAAGGAGCACAGAGACACAATCGCAGGTGAGAAAGCCGAGATAATACCCTGCCCTCAGCTACTTCCAGTCCTATCCCAGGAGCCATCACTCCATCATGAACCCATCTTCACAATGCTAGAAGAGCACAGAGCCCAAAATCAGGCAGTAACCCAAATTATGGACACAGAAGAGGACACTCTGTCTGGACCCCTCCCAAGGCTGACCCAGGAGATCCTCAGCCCCAGCATCCAGGTGTGACACCCATCGCAACGAGTTAATGCTGGACAACCTTTGGATAGAATGCAGTGACTGCCTAGGGGTATGGGACACATTATGCAATACAGGAGAAGAGCATTTAAGGATCGTACAAGACTTTTTGTGGGGTGTTTAGGGAAGGAATCAAAGATGTTGAAAGGGAATCTAGAGGATCTAGGTAGGAACAAGTTTGGAAAAACACAGGGTTAAGGAGATAAAAAGGGCTGGTTGCCTGTAAATAGCTTGCTGGTCATATATGCTTTGACCATACCCTGCATTTGATCAGCACAGTCTGTTCTGTCTTGTTATTAAACTCAATTTCTAACTACTTTGCTGGGTGAGGGAGTCCCTCTTTTGTGTACATGTGTGTGGGAGGGGATCTGAGTGGCAGATATAGGACCACAAGTTAGAGGGTGCATGTGCCTGGGTGCCAGCAACTGGTCTGGAGGGACCAGAGTGACTGAAACACAAGTGCCAGCCCTGGGGTGGGACCAGGTTCAGAGGCCAATGTGTCCATGGTGCAGCACCTGGAGTGACTGTTGGTGTGGGAGTGCAAGTGTGATGACTAGTAAAGACCAAGACAGGCGAGCCAGCAAGCAAGTGAACCAGTCTGGGAACTGGAGAGGAAAGAGTCTCTCCAAGGATGAGACCACAGGAGGGGATGTCTTTGGGGGACTAACAGAGTGACAGCAACTGCTGGAGACACCATAGGGTCTGGAGTTTCCAGGGACGAGACCTGCTGGTGTGTTTGTAAGGGTGAGAGCCTAGGGAGCTTGGCTACTGGATGGGGACTGAGGAATCCCAGACAGCTCTGAGTGTGTGTCTGTGTGTGCATGTGTGTGAGTGAGATGCTCTGTATCAGCAACTGGAGAGAGGCTGCAGCCTCAGGAGCTTGTACGCCCAGGTGCCAGAAACCAAAGATACTGGGATCCAGGCACAACTACTGGGCAAACCTAGTGTCTGAGCTCAGCTGCTGGGCAGGGTCTATGTTGTACATATGTATACATATATTTATATGTATATATATATACATATACATTTATATTCTCACTATCAAACCTCCACCCTGTTCAGCTAGAGATGGGGGCAGGATGAGGTTGTTGATGATGACTGTGTTCATAAGAGTGCTCTGTGTGTCTGTGGTCTGTGTGGCCAGCTGAGTGTGTATACATGGTGTATACACATGCTATGTGTGTTTGTGCCTACAGGAAACACAATCTCAGCTTTGTTACTGGTTGCACCTAGAGTATGGAGCTGCAGCAGCCTCAGCAGTCCCTTGGGCTGTTGGATCCAGCATGATGTATTTTCTTGTAACAATAACCTCTTTTAGATTTTTTTTTTTTTTTTTTTTTGCATACTCACTAGATTTAATTTATCCAATGCTTCCTTTTATATCATGTTTTCTAGATCTCCAGTCTGTATCTGGGGTTGCTTTAATTTGAAATTCTTCTCTTTGGAAGGCATACTTGTTGAAGGGGACCTGCCCAGACAGTACTCTGTCTCTACTAATGAGTAAAGTCAGTAGGCGTATTTAATACACCTTGCAGACTGCACTCTTGATTATACTTTGAGTGTGGTGTTTGATTTTTTTCACAGCAGAATGATTTTTCAAACTCAAATTCAGTTTATGGTTCACTATAACCTCTGGAAAGGAGGGGAATTAACTTCTTTTCAACCATTTGTTTTTCTTACCACTTATGCTGTTAATTTTATCTTTCTAAATGTAGCTCCTTGTACTCGTCTCTGTTGAACTGCATCTGTTTGGTTGTTTGTTTGTTTTTCCACAACATTTCTTCAATCTGTCAAGATCATTTTGAATTCTCATCCTATCCTCCAGTATGCCTACAGTCACTCCCAGCTATGTGTGGTCTGAAAATTTAATCATATGCTCTTGATTCCATCATCCTAGTTGTTAATGAAAAAAATGAATGAAGCTCCTCTCTGTACATCCTTTTGTTATGGCAGTGAACTGCAAATAACAATTTTCTGGGCACAGTTCCCTAACCACTGTTTAAGGACTCTGCAAAAGAGTCAACAAAAATCTATTTTCTTACCTGGACTTTTAAAAAAACCAAACAACCAACCAAACAAAAAAAAAAAAAAAACCAAGAAAAAGTTCTAAAGCTTGAACCCATACTAAATTCAAGTTGCTATAGACTTATATCCAGAATTTTCTGTATTTCCAGGACCTCTGATCTTGTAACGGAAAAAAATTAGGTGGGTTAGAGCAGATTAATTAATCTGCCTATTATCATTTAGAAGCTTGACATAGTCTATTAGTTCAGATTTTTTTTTCATCTGTATAATTCTATGTCCCTTTTCTCTATACCCTCCTTCCCCCAAATTCTATGATCACCAGTACATTGTGTTGTCTTTCCTTGTCTATCAGGGTAGGATATATTTTGACAATAAGTTTATAAGTGTATATTAACATGTCTCCATATCTACATATAGATTTCAACAAGCATCCAAAGTATCTAAGCTCTCAATAAAAAGAGAAAATAGGTTCCCAGTTTCATTAAGATAACCACACAAGTGTCTAATATCATTTGAGCTCACTCATGCAGGGTCTCCAAGACAGCCACCAGGGATATAATACCAGATCAGTGTGAGACCCATGTCATCCTTAGCTAGTCCAAAGATCTCAAATCGTACTAGAGGCTTAAGTTTAAGCAACTTAAATGCACTTTAGATTCCATTGGCTACAATGGGAATTTAGGACAAACAACATCTGTTGCTATTTGAGATGCCATAGAGTATCTGTTTCAAAAGGACCTGGACCATTCACAGGTCCAGTATCATATATGAAAGGAGTATAGGTACTGAAGAGCACTTTAAATTGCACCAGATGCCTAAGTGTAAGTATTTTAATCACATAGCTGGCCCACATTCAAACACCTACATACAGATATCTGAATTTAGGGGCTCTAATCTCAAACTGAATCCCACCTTCAGTCATAGATCCTCAAGATAACTTGAATTGCCCAGAGATTATTTCAAAACTTCTGAGTTATGTAAACAATCTTAGTCTAAATTCCCTATTGACACCATCCCATATGGCATCCTTATCTCTAAATTGGAAACATGTGGGTTTGATGGATGGACCACTCAGTGGATAAGGAGCTGGCTGGATAGTTGCACTCAAAGAGTTGTGGTCAACAGCTCAATGTTCGAGTGGAAACCAGTGATGAGTGGTGTCCCTCAAGGGTTGGCATTGGGACCAGTGCTTTTCAACATCTTTGTCAGTGACATGGACAGTGGGATTGAGTGCATCCTCAGTAAGTTTGCTGATGACACCAAGCTGAGTGGTGCGGCTGACATGCTGGAGGGACGGGATGCCATCCAGAGGGACTTTGACAGGCTTGAGAGGTGGGCCTGTGCTAACCTCATGAAGTTCAACAAGGCCAAAGGTGAGATCCTGCATCTGGGCTGAGGCAACCCCAAGCACAAATACAGGCTGGGAGATGAGTGGCTTGAGGCCAGCTTTGAAGAGAAGGACTTGGCAGTGGTGGTGGACGAGAAGTTCAACATGAGCTGGCAATGTGCACTTGCAGCCCAAAGGCCAACCGTGTCCTGGGCTGCATCAAGAGAAGTGTGGCCAGCAGGTCGAGGGAGGTGATTCTCCCCCTTTGCTCCGCTCTCATAAGGCCCCACCTGGAGTACTGTGTCCAGTTCTGGAGCCCCCAACACAAGAGAGACATGGACGAGTTAGAACAAGCCCAGAGGAAGGCCATGAGGATGATCCAAGGGCTGGAGCACCTCTCCTACGAGGACAGGCTAAAAGAGTTGGGGCTGTTCAGCCTGGAAAAGAGAAGGCTCTGGGGAGATCTTATAGCGGCCTTCCAATACCTGAAGGGGCCTACAAGAAAGCTGGGGAAGGACTTTTCATAAGGGCAGTTAATGACAGAACAAGGGGTAATGGCTTTAAGCTGAAAGAGAGTAGGTTTAGGTTAAATATTAGTAAGAAATTATTCACTGTGAGGGTGGTGAGACATTGGAACAGGTTGCCCAAGGGAGTTGTGGATGCCCCCTCTCTGGAAGTGTTTAAGCCAGGCTGGATGAGGCTTTGAGCAACCTGATCTAGTGGAAGCTGTCCCTGCTTATGGCACAGGGGAGTGGAACTAGATGATCTTTAAGGTCCCTTCCAACCCTAACCATTCTATGATTGTAGGCCAATGCTTTGAACTGGATTCAGCTCAAACATGTAGTCTTTGCTCAGACTAAGCACTAGGTATGTATTGTCACTATGATACTTCTAGGTGTCCTGACTGACCTCCAAGTGACAGTCCAGGAGGGCTTGTGTCATAACTCTGAGGTCCAGAAAGATGTCACAGATATCCTAAAGCTTATCAAACAACATTTTAATCTATATTTGTGTAGTGGAACTTCTTGCCTTATTATGCCTTCACTGACACTCTAGCCAATATCTCAAGTTAACCTTTCAGGGAAGATAGAAGCAAAAAAGTACATTAAATATTTCATCCTTCTTTGTGTCATCTGTTTACAATGCAACCTCCCTAGTGAACAGTAGACCCAAAATTTCATACTAATCCTCTTACAAAGTTATGACTACTGTTTTTGATGTCTCACTACTTGCATCTTGTTTTGTGTCCTAGTCTTTCTAACCAAATCCCTACATGCTTGTGCTACTTTTTTATAAACCTCATAGTCATTTGGAACTACTTTTTATATGATTTCTTCTAATGTTTGAGTTTAATGAAGAACTCATGACAGCCACCTTGATCCTTCTCCTGTGTTTCCCCTTCTTCTTCCATATTGGGATAGATTGTACATGTGCTTTTTTATTGTTCCTTGGAGAAACTTAACCCTTTTTACCCTTAAAAATTAATTTATCGAGACAATTTTATCTAATGGTTTCTTTTACATATTTGTTAAAGCATGCCTTTTTGAAAAACACTTTTTTTTTAATTAGGTCAAACTGAAACATCTAATTTAAAGCTGTTCAACAGTTTTATAAGTTATCTTAAAAACTTATCATTTACTTCATTCATGCAACGGTACAGAGCTAGTTTGTCTTAAAGTGAAATCCAAGACAGTCTTCCAGAGTTGTCCTTCTGGAAGGCAAATCTGCCACATATTGTCCATGAAGACTTAGGAAGAAAAGGCTCTTGCATATACATCGACCACTTAGAACGAGTCCAGAGGAGGCCACGAAGATGATCCGAGGGCTGGAGCACCTCTCCTACGAGGACAGGCTAAAAGAGTTGGGGCTGTTCAGCCTGGAGAAGAGAAGGCTCCAGGGAGTCCTTATAGCGGCCTTCCAGTACTTGAAGGGGCCTGCAAGAAAGCTGAGGGGGGACTTTTCATAAGGGCGGTTAATGACAGGACAAGGGGAAATGGCTTTAAGCTGAAAGAGGGTAGGTTTAGATTAAATATTAGTAAGAAATTCTTCACTGTGAGGGTGGTGAGACACTGGAACAGGTTGGAAGTTGTGGATGCCCCCTACCTGGAAGTGTTCAAGGCCAGGCTGGATGAGGCTTTGAGCAACCTGGTCTAGTGGAAGGTGTCCCTGCTCATGGTAGGGGGGTGGGAACTAGATGATCTTTAAGGTCTCTTCCAGCCCAAACCATTCTATGATTTTATGATACATAAGTGGACATGGGTTAAGATATTAATTACTGTTTTTTATTAAAAAAATATACTCCCCAATAATTGAAAGTCATAACTCCTTCAGCAAACAGGAAGTAAATATTGTCTTGAATGACTGATCACTTGACAACTCCAAGAAGGTTTCTTGTCTCAATGACAGACACCTGGTAAAGATGGATATAAAGGGCTGTTGTTATATCCTCAAAACATTTTTTAAATGCCTAAGAGAACCTGTCAGGTTGTAAATCACTATTGGTTTCATTGTTTCAAGTTCAAGCCTACTGTATTTGCCAAAATTCTACCACAAAGTGAATTATCTCCATATGTTTCTTTCCAGTCATAGCTTCCTGTTTTAGGAACATGGTGGGTTGATCCTGGCTGGACACCAGGTTCCCACCAAAGCAGCTCTATCATTCCCCCTCCTCAACTGGACTTTCATCAATTATCATCATGGACAAAACACACTGACCTTGGGAAAAAATAATTTAATTTATTACCAAACAAATCAGAGTAGGATAACAAGTTCTTAAAAATGCATCAAATATCTTTATCACTGAAAACAAATAGCTTCAGCACTGTAGAATAACATACGTTATAACAGAGCTGCAAATCTGTCCTCATGTATAATGGAACATATTCTAAATGCATTAAGAAGAATGAGCATTTATTTATCTGACTGTGTAGATGTTTATATTTAGCAATTAGCTAGGAAATGTAAGAAGTAATTAGTCCTTTTTTCGAAGTTGCTCATAAAATCCAATCACTTCCATTTCTCATTCTTGCCACTGAAAAATCTCTGTTGACTTATCAGCTTGTATAGCATTTTTCCTTTTCAGGCTTCCTACTCAGAATGGTTTGCATAGTATCAGATTAAATACAGTTTAAGTACTTTTCATCAAACCACATGCTACATACCTTTCTCGATGTTTCTTCTTCGAACTTTATACTGCAACACAGTGTTGACCCTTACCTTTCATTTGGACATGAAGCACCTTCACTGGCTTTTCTCTTTATAATTTATGTTGTTTCATTGCCTACTGCAAGAATGTGCAATTAATACATTTTAGTAAGAGAAATCACTAATCTCAAGCTGGACAATAACTAGATAATACTGAAATTTTGATGTTTTCTAATAGGCATGGAAATGTTTTAATTAGGGAGACTTACCGCAGTGACCCACTTTAATTTGATAGCTATTCCTACTATCAATAGGAATCCATATGAATTTAGTCTAATTTAGTCTCTGTCTAAATTTGTTTTTCCCATATTATTAAATTTGTTTGGAAGGTTTAAAATGCATCTTCATAACAAGAGTACCTCCCAAATATATCTAATGAATACTTATTTTGAGTTTTGGTGCCACCCTGCTTGAATCAAGGACATTTGATAGTGATGATGGATATTTTAAAACACCACACATTTAGAAATATTTTAATTTTATAAATAAAAGTTTAAACTTAGATTGAATTAGTTTGACTGGTTGATGGAGCCAAGATGCAAAAGCAATATTTTGGGGGAAACTATTTTCCTAGCAAAGAAAAACATGTATTTGCATATCCCAAACCCACTAAATCATATCTTCCTGTTCTTCTCTGCTAAGAGAAGGCCTCAGCATCCTTTTCTCACCCTTTCCTTACTGAGCTTCCCTCTCTTACCTGAGATCCTTTCCTCCACCATCACCATCGCCCTCACACACCAATACACTGACAACCATGCTTTTTCTCCCTTTAAACTCCTAAATACACTTCCATCAATGAGAAGTATTACTCTATCCACTTTGTAGAGTTTACCTACCAGATCCTCCCCAAGAAACACCTTAGAGAACACGCTAATACATGCTTTCTGAATAGTCTTGTTACCTTACTGCAGCACATAGGTGAGAGAAACTGAAAGGAAATGGTTAAAGCACCCGACGTACAATTCACACACTGTAATGGGGGAAGGGGAACAACGACATGGGGTGGCTTCTGTGAGAGAAGCCGTGTCTAACCCGACACAGCCAATGCCAGCCGGCTACAAGAAGGGACCCGCCGCTGGCCAAGGCCGAGCCAATCAGTAACGCCTCTGTGATAACATAATTAAGAAAAAAAAAAAAAAAAAAAAAAGGAAGAGAAGGGAAAAAAAGCTGCACACTTTACAGCTAGAGAGAGGAACGAAAAGATGTAAGAGAAACAACTCCACAGACACCAAGGTCAGTGAAGAAGGAGATGTGAAGACCATGGTGAGGCAGGCTGTAGGATCTTCAGCCTGTGGTGAAGACCATGGTGAGGCAGGCTGTGCCCCTGCAGTCCATGGAGATCCATGGTGGAGCAGATGACCACCTATAGCCCATGGAGAACTCCATGCGGGGGCAGGTGGATGCCTGAAGGAGGCTGTGACCCCGCGGGAAACCCGCGCTGGAGCAAGATCTTGTCAGGACTTGTAGCCCGTGGAGAGAGGAGCTCACACCGGAGCAGGTTTGCTGGCAGGACCTGTGACCCCGTGGGGGACCCACGCTGGAGCAGTCCCTTCCTGAAGGACTGCACACCATGCAATGGACCCATGCTAAAGCAGTTTGTGAAGAACTGTCAGTCATGGGAAGGACTCATGTTGGAGGAGTTTGTGGAGAACTGTCTCCCATGAAAGGGACCCGACGCTGGTGTGGGGGAAGGAGTCCTCATCCTGAGGAGGAAGGAGCAGCAGAAAAAACATGTGATGAACTGACCCCAATCCCCCGTCCCCTGTCCCCCTGTACCGCTGGGGGGAGGAGGTGGAAATCGGGAGAGAAGTTAAGCCCAGGAAGAAGGGAGGGGTGGGGGAGGTGTTTTAAGATTTGGTTTTACTTCTTATTATCCTCTGATTTTGATTGGTAATAAAGTAAATCTGGTTTTTCCCCCAAGCTGAGTCTGTTTTGTCCATGCCATTAATTGGTAAGTGATGTCTCTCCGTCCTTATCTCCACCCACAAGCTTTTCATTATATTTTTCTCCCCCTGCCCAGTTGAGAAGGAGGGGGAGTGATAGAGTGGGCTTTGGTGGGCATCCGGCCTCTAGTCAGGGCCAATCCATCACACACACTCAAATACAATTTTCTGTCTCTAGGGACCCTTCAAAAACCTCAGGTATCTGAGGTATCTGCAAGGAACTTCCACATAGGAAGTGTGATCTGCAGAAGACAGATCACAGAGGCTAAATGTAATTTTATATTTATTGTGAAAAATGATCCTAAAAGTCTATATTTAAGCAACAAAATTTCCTCCTTCTTTCCAGTATGTTTCTACCTAGGTGTCAACTAACCTCAGCCTGGCATATCTAAATCCTTACTTACTTCCCTCAGGATATCCTCTGTGACTCTGCACTCCTCTCCACCAGCTCTGAGAATTGCTTATATTTGCAGTCGTAGGTGAAGCTTAGAAGATATTTTAACAAATTATTACTCAGTTTGATGCCAGACAGAACATTACAAGTAGATGAAACAAATTATGTAGGAAAGAGAAGTAGGTGGCAAAACAATTAGAAGTGTTTAGCACAGAAATGGAAGTTTAAGTTTGCTGTTTATAGACCCAGTACCCGATAATAGTGACTTGTTGACATCTCAATCTTCTTGCATCTGAAATATATACAGCTATAATGCCCATAATATTACAAAAAGACAGATTTTCTGGAAATACAGGGAAATTTTCTTTCTCACAATCATTCAGGATCTTCCTGATCCTAGAGCACCTCAGTATGTTAAAACATAGGGTAACTCTGCATAAAATGAACCGTTGTCATACCAACAGTACCTAAGCTAAAGTTCCAGGCTAAGTAACCTAGTCCCTACTGAAAGATGGATAATGGGGTTTTTTTGTTACCTGGTGAGTGGTGTATAATCCTAGGGGAGCAATGCACCAATAACAAATCCTGTACAGTTATACTAGCAGAGTGGCAGAGTATGGTTTTCTTACACCACTGGACTAGTAGTCTTAGCTATAGATATCCCAAATTATAGAAATTACTTTTCCTTCTTACACCCTATAATTCTACTTCCTGTATTTCCTAGAAATATGTGAACTCTTTAGAACAAATACTGCCTTCAGTTTTACTCAAGTACCACTTTTGAAAGAATGAGGTCTCATTTTGGTTTGGGACCTGTAAGTGCTAGTGTAATGTGAATATAAAGATCACGTCTCTGTTTTGTTTCATGACTTTATCAATAATGAGGATTTTTTTCATTGTGATTTGCTTTTTTTCTGTTGCTGCTTGATTTATTTCACTGAATCTGCACATAATGCATCACTACTAAATCAATAACTTTAAGTTATCTGTTTAAGGAGATGAAGCAAAAAATGCAAAGCAACACAAAGTTAAAGAAGTGCTATACCATTCTCTGTTGTGCCTGTCGGTAGGCTTGTCTAAATTTCTGTTGCCATGTGTAATACTGTGAGGTAAGTGTGCTCCTTGATGGTCCCTTGATGTACACACTCTATCCAAATCTAAGCAAGTATGGTCTCTTAGAGTATGGTCCCTTCTTTCCTGCACACCTTAGTTTCCTGGCATGTAAAACAACAGTTTCCTTCCATTTAAAAAATGGCTTTGCGGGGGAATAACGAACATTCTCATTGCTCTGTGAAAGTAAACCAGACTCAGACTTCAACAGCTACAACCTGCAAACCCCATAGTGATCTCTGTCCTACAATGCAGACATAGCTTGTTGCACTCAGTGTCTCAAGGACAACAGGAAACTTGTTATATATTATAGAGTCAAGAATTTTAATTAATTAGTCTAATTAGAATCTTGTTGGTCTCATCAAAATACAAAAAGCCAGTTATTTTTAGTCCAATTAGAAGAAGACTAGCACTCATAATCTAAACAAATACAGAAAAACATCCAAATATTGCTTTATAGATGTAATATTACATTATAGATGTATAATATACATTACATGTCCTTACATTTATTATATAAGAAATCATATGAATAGCTACCCCTTTTCTTTGGTATTATCCTTCCACCATCTGTCTGGACCCCAGGTTCTACCATTACACTCATCCTAAAGAAGGATGATGGGAGTGGATATTTACAACAAATCACCAGCAACTTCAAGGTCTTCATTGGGAGGAGTATTATGTTCACAGTGGCTACCTCTTCCTTCTCAGTCCTGGGGCTTACTTGGATTTCTTTTTGTACACTTTTTTAATGCACTCTGTTTTCTTCTCAGTGGAGGCAGTGGCCCCCAGCCACCACAACCCCATGCACACAAAGGGCTATGGTTTGTCAGGCAGTGACTGTGTGTGGGGAGTGTCTCCCCTCCCTCCTCAGCAGGGCCACCTCCAGAGCTAAAGCTGGAGCAGGGGATGCAGCAGCCACTGGGCCTGGAGCAGAGACTAAACCAGAAAAATTGAAAAGGTTTTTTCACTGAATGGGACAGCTTAGATTATAAGTTTCTGAATGTGTCCTTACTAGTAGTTTAAGGCCCTATGTAACATTTTAACTATTTTTCCCTCCTCTGGGAAGTGAGAGGGAAAGGGAGGTGTGGCAGTAATCTGTCTACATGTTAGAGACTGTTATATAAACTGAATTAAAAAAAGGTTTTAAAGTTTTGTAGTTCCCAAGATCTATTAGTATTTTATTTGCAGGCACTTTGTTTATTTGACTATTATTGTTGCTGTGCAATGACTTAGTCACCATCACAGAAATATGGTGGGATGACTCTCAAGTCTGGAGTGTGGCAATGGATGATTATAAGCTCTTTAGAAGGGATAGGCAAGGAAGGTGGCTCTCTATGTTAAAAAGTGTTTCAGTTGTTCAGAGCTCAATGGTTGTGATGGTAAGACTGAGTTCTTAGGGGTAAGGATGAGCAGGAAGGCCAACAAGGCGGATATCTTGTCAGGAGTCTGTTATAGATCACCCAACCAGAATGAAAAGGCAAATGAAGCATTCTGCAAGTGGCTGGCTGAAATCTCACAATCACTAGCCCTTGTTCTTGTGGGACACTTCAACTTACCAGATGTCTGCTGGAAATACAACTCAACAGAGAGGAAACAGTCTAGGAGGTTCCCGGAGTGTGTGGAAGATAACTCCCTCACCCAGCTAGGTAAGTGAACCGACCACTGGAGGTGCCTCACTTGACCTGCTGTTCACAAATAGAGAAGGACTGGTTGGAGATGTGGTGGTTGGAGGCCATCTTGGGCTTAGTGACCATGAAATGACAGAGTTCTTGATTTTTAGTGAAGTAAGGATAGGTGTGAGCAAAACCACTACCTTGGACTTCCAGAGGGCAACCTTTGGCCTGTTCAGAGCACTAGTCGAGAGAGTCCCTTTGGAGACAGTCCTGAAGTACAAGGGGATCCAGGAAGTCTGGATATCTTTCGAGAACAAAGTCTTAAGGCGCAGGAAGAGATTGTCCCCATGTGCCGCAAGACAAACTGACAAGGAAGATGACTGGCCTGGCTGAACTGAAGCTTTTGCTGGGACTTAGGAAAAAAAAAGAGATTACTATCTTTGGAAGAAGGGGCAGGCAACTCAAGAAGAGTACAGGGATCTTGTTAAGCTACGCAGAGATAAAATTAGAGAGGCCAAAGCCCAGATAGAACTCAATTTGGCCACAGTCCTAAGAAATAATAAAAAATGTTTTTACAAATATATTAACAAAAAAAAGAGAGCCGAGAAGAATCTCCATCCTTTATTGGATCTGGCAGGGGGAACATTGCCACTAAGGATAAGGAAAAGGCAGAGGTACTTAATGCCTTCTTTGCCTCAGTCTTTAATAGTCAGACCAGTTATCTTCAGGGTATTCAGCTCCTTGAGCTGGAAGACAGGGACAGAGAGTATAATAAACCCCCCATAATTCAGGAGGAAGCTGTTGATGACCTGCTACACCACCTGGACACTCACAAGTAAGTCTGTGGGGCCAGATGGGATCCATCCAAGAGTACTGAGGGAGACGGTGGAGAAGCTTGCCAAGCCACTCTCCATCATTTATCAGGAGTCCTGGTTAACAGGGAAGGTCCCAGTGGACTAGAGGCTTTCCCTTGTGATGTACTTCTACAGGAAGGGCCAGAAGGAGGATCCAGCGAACTACAGGCCTGTCAGCCTTAGCTCAGTACCAGGGAAGATCATGGAGCAGTTAATCTTGAATGTGCTCCCACAGCATGTGGAGGACAACCAGGGGATCAGGCCCAGTCAGTATGGGTTTACGAAGGGTGGGTCTTACTTTAGCAACCTGATCTCTTTCTATGGTCAGGTAACTCACTTAGTGGATGAGTGTAAGGCTGTGAATGTTGTTTACCTGGACTTTAGCAAGGCCTTTGATACTGTCTCCCACAACATACTCCTACAGAAGCTGCTGGCTCATGGCTTAGACAGGTGTACTTTTTGCTGGGTAAAAAACTGGCTGGATGGCTGAGCCCTGAGAGTTTTGGTGAATTGAGTTAATCCAGTTGGCAGCCAGTCACTAGCGGTGTTCCCCAGGGCTCAGTTTTGGGGCCATCTTTATCAATGATTTAGAAGAAGGGATTGAGTGCAATCTCAGTAAGTTTGTAGATGACACCAAATTGGGTGGGACTGTTGACCTGCTTAAGGGTAGGAAGGCTCTGCAGAGGGATCTAGATGAGCTGGATTTATAGGCTGAAGTAAATTGTATGAGATTTAACAAGGCCAAGTGCCAGATCCTGCACAACCCCGCCCCATGCAATGCTACAGACTTGGGGAAGAGTGGCTGGATAGCTGTCCATCAGAAAGGACCTAGGGGAGCTGGTTGACAGCCAGCTGAACGTGAGACAGCAGTGTGTTCAGGTGGCCAGGAAGGCCAATGACATCCTGGCCTGTATCAGGAATGATGTGGCCAGCAGGAGTATGGAATTGATTGTGGCCCTATACTCAGCACTGGTACAGAAGGACAACAAAGCTGGTGAAGGGCCTGAAGCATATGTCTTATGAGGAGAGGCTGAGGGAACTGGGATTGTTTAATCTCAAGAGAAGGAGACTGAGGGAAGACCTTATGACTCTCTACAACTACCTGAAAGGAGATTGTAGTGAGGTGGATATTGGTCTCGAGTAACTACTGATAGGACAAGAGCAAATGGACTCAAGTTGTACCAGGGGAGGTTTAGATTGGATATTAGGAAAAATTTCTTTACTGAAAGAGTGATGAAGCATTGGAACAGGCTGCCCAGGGAAATGGCCATGGAGGACCCCGTGCCAGAGCAGGAAGATGCACCTGAAGAAGTCCATGACTCCATGGGAAGCCCACCACCTTGTGGGAAGCCCATGTTGGAGCAGTTTATTTCTGAACTACTGTAGCCCAGATGAGGGACCCACATTGGAGAAGTTCATGAAGAACTACAGCCAATGGCAGGGAGGCAGGGACCTCACACTGGCACAAGGGAGAGTGTGAAGGCTCCTCCACCTGAGAAGGAAGGAATGTCAGAAACAACATGTGAACTGACTGCCACCGTTACTCTCTATCCCCCTGTGCTGCCAACAAATTAAGGCTCCGAGAAGGAGTTAGGGAAATCGGGAGCAGAGATGAGCCTGGGAAGACAGGAGGAGTTGAGGGAAGGTGTTTTAAGATGTGGTTTTATGTCTCATTGTCCTACTCTGGTTGATTGGTAACAAATTATTTTTTTTTTCTTCCCCAAGTCAAGTCTGTTTTGCCTGTGACTATAACTGGTGACTGATCCCTCCCTGTCCTTGTCCTAGCCAATGAGACCTCTGTTATATTTTCCTCTCCCCATCCTACCAGAGTGGGGAGGAGTGAGCGAGTGGTTGTGTGCTGTGCAGTTGCCTGCTGTGCCTAAAACTTGACATACTGTTATCTGTATAAAAGCTATGGTAGTACCACACAAAGATAAGAAAACCGGCTTAGACGTAGATGCCTGCTCACAAAAAAAATTGTTATTATAGAGGCTAAACCAAGTGAAAACAAGGCTCCAGACAGGTCAAAAAAGGTTGAGAGTGATCCTGACAAGCCTCAGTCCTAAAGTCTTGCAAACTCAGTACAAAGCCTGTGATATGTGACTAGCAATGGCCATACAATATTATTGGTCTTCAGGGCCATACTGCAGAGAGATATCATGATAAAACTTTAAACAGACATCAAAATTTTCTAAGATTCTGAAGTTATTCATATTTATTGGGGGTCTTAATATTAACCCCCCTCCTTTTCACCAAGGCAGAATTATGTGAAAAGAGGCAAAACAAACATATCGGTGTTACACAACTGAAACACTTGTCTTTATATCATTAGAATTATCTTTGTCAGATAATGGATTTTCATCACTTTAGTATATATGAAGATTGATTAGACCACAAAGCCCAGGAGATTATAAAAAGAGCATATTTAGTTCTCCAAAAATAAATATTTTTTGTTCCAGAGAAGCTTTACTTGTATTTTGTTGCCCTTTGATTGATTGTTCAGGTGTTTATACAAGCCAATAAACTGACTATGCTTTTTATCTCATTAATGAGAGAGGACACAAGTGGAAAAGATGAAGTTTTTATTACCAAATGAATAGCACAGCAGGGTACGATTTGACAAATACAACATTTCATTTTACCACATGGGCCTTCCTGCTGCAGTGCACACCTCCTGGGTAGTTTAATGAACTGTGATGGTTGAACCCGTTCCAGTTTAAATGCTTAACATTTTAATCAACTAGCAAAATAAGTTATAACTGGGCAACACTCAAACAGCACTTGAATGTGTAAAGGAATATGTTGCTGAGAATGATGCTAGTGACTCTGTATGTAATAGAGAAATTACTGTCTCTACTGGACTTATCTAGTTGGACATTTGGGGTCATTATTACTACCCTTATGTCAGTCATTTAAATGTTGTTCTTTATAACCTAATCAGGTTTACTCTGCTGTTCACTTGGTCTTCCTCTATTGTCTTCCCATGGTTTTATTACCAAATGTTGGCTGTATTGTTGTCTTGTAGTGTAGCTCTGGAACTGTAAATATTGCATTCATTCGCATATGTGTATATGTGTCCATTGGTGTGCATGCTTATTATTTGCAATACTCCAGGCTTCCAACTGCTGCTTCTAAAAGCAGCAGCAAAAGCACAGTTCAAGAATGTCTCCACAGGAGACATTATTCTGAAGGAATGCTTTTTCTGTTAAGTTTTGCTAATACTCTTATTTTCCTATAAATTGAGTCCATAGTGTCCTTCGTTCTTGTTGGGATAGGTTGGAGAAAGGCAGATTCATTGTTCTGTAATGGATATCTCTAGTTCCCACAGTGAACCAAGCTGCTGGATGGAGGTACTGCAGAGAAGAGAGGTGTGTGTGTGTGTGTGCACGCGCGTGCGTGTGTGTGTGTGGCTGGAGTTGATAGATGTCTTCTTAACTGCAAGAAGTGAGAAGAGCAACAGAACTGGAATGTTGAAAGCCAGTGGACTTCCAGGCAATTAGGCAGTACATTTTAGCTTTCTACTCTCAACCATTCATTCACTCCAGTGATGGAAATTGCCATCAAAGTGTCCTAGAGCCTGTTGAATTTGACATAATCATTTTATAAAAGACTATCTTACTTTTTCTCCTGCTTGTTTTAGAGAATAATATGAAGTTGGGGGGGGAAACACAAAAAAAAAAAAACCAAAAAATAAAATCTCTGAGAAGAGTGTCTGTCTCTCCAAGTCAGAAATGAACAGAACCCATTTACACAACTGTTTTCTACTTTATGTCTTAGTCACTCCAAAAAAGGGAGGGGTGAGGAGAAAAAGTGCAACAGAGTGTTTTCATTCAAATTAAATTGAAGGGATTATAGTAAATCTATCCCTTATACTTATAATGGGAAACTGATAGGTCCACATTTGTTATTTAACAAACCCTATAGCGCTAGGGTTCATGTTTTCCCTGACAAAAAGAATGAATGTTTGTCAGATATTCATACACTTGTTGTTAATTTCAGTACATCTCACATTTTGATTTTAAATATTTGCATTTATCAAATAAATTAAATAAAAATTTTCTGGTATTTATTTCATAGCTACTTTCAATAATTATTTCTGAAACATTACAAAATTGTTGGAATTATATGTTCGGACACCTGTCCTACAGCTGTCGTATCATGTCACATATATATTTCCTTTGCAAAAGGTTATGCAACTTTATTAACTAATTTCAGAGATTTTTTTACAAGTATCATATTCACAATAAGTTTTTCACAAACAGCCTTTTGGTGTAATATTGAAATCTTCACACACATAGTAATTGTATTATAGCCATAATCCTTTATATATTTATTCTGAATTTTCTCCTCCAATGCTTCCTCCTACTTTATTATTTGTCATTTTATTTAATTTCTATGTTTGATACAATGCCTATTGTTTTAATGGAAAGATTCTAATCTCCTTCAGTGGGTGTTGGATTGTTCTCTGAGCCCTGTGTCTGAACAAAAATACACTACAAGTTAATCTGTAAATCAGTCACTTCAGAAAAAATATTTAAAACCTGAAATTAAAATAATAATTGTAACAGATGCATAAATGATCATACTCTTCTTATTCAAATGTTATTCTATGATCTAGTCAAAGAAGTTTATTTTTTTGAGTATTTGCTTCATAATATTCAATGTCATTTCAATTTGACTTTTTTTTCTTTTATTTGTGTGTTAGTGTTTTTAAGGATGTGTTTAATAAGGATTCTACTGTTTACTCAACTGTATTGAAACACTTAACTTAAAAATTAGTCAATTTCTTCAAGATATTTTATTGTAGATAGCTAAGTTATTGTGATGAGACCATTGCTCCTCATGGTTTGTTTAATAGCACAGAGGACTATTAGTTCATGTATATTATAGGCTTTTAAATTTCACATGCTTACTGCTTAACTGCATCTAATTGCTTCAGCTTACCTATTGCAAATCACATGTTTAACTTCAGCATATGTCCTGGAAAACTACATTTTGATAGAGAGAGAAACCATCACTTTGACAAACTCTCCATATTTTCAGTCTTTGTTAAAAATGAGCATCCATTCTTATTTTATTTTAGTAAACTTCCCATTTTTAGATTATTTTATGCTTATCTCAAAAAAAAAGGAGTCCTTTTTCACCCATATCTGCTTTTATTCCTGTGAAGACACTTATCATTGCAATTAACTTTGTATTGAATAGGCAACAAGAATGGACACAATAGTATATGTAATACTCCAAAATCAGTCTCATCAGGGTCAAATATAGAAATGAAACTACCCCTGTTATTTTCCTGCTTATCATTAATGGAAGTCTTAAATATATTGCTAATATCCAGTTCATTTTATAATTTCATGAGATTGGTTGTCAAAATTTATTTCCTGCAAAGCCCTACTGATTCACTTTAGCACAATGCCTATTGCTTGGCTCCTCATCAACCCAGTACCACACTTAGCATATCCGGTGTGTTTGTTTGTTCTAAACTATTATCTAGAATACTGGATTTGAGCTGATCATCTAATTTGTTCTTTCTTACTCAAACATTAGGATCTTTCCAGTATTTTAGATGCATATCTCAAGATGTATGTGAAACTATTATTAACGGACAGATATTTGTGAAAGATGTCAAGACCTGTCAACATGTATCTGTAATGTTGTTGTCCAGCATTTTCACAAATTACTAATTGTCTTGAAAGTACCTCATTATGTCTTAGCTATTACTAACAAGCAAACCAATATTACATCATTTCTTGTTTGAAATTCCCTTTCTGTTTTAATTTTATTACTGTTGCTGTATTTTTAGATTTTATTGTAAATATTTTTTTACTGGCAATAAGTTTTATTCAGAGAGTTCGCAACTTAAAGGTTAGCTGAAGAACACAAATTTTATCATAATATAAATAATAAATAATGATAGAACAAACAAGCAAAAAATAGAATAACACTCAACTTTAAAGAGGCTTTGCAATGTGACTATTGTAGGCATCTATGTCCCTCAAAATTTTCATTGCCTTCAGTGATGCTGTTCACATACCCACTCAGGTAAATATCTGAATAGCATTACTTTATTTGTATCATATCTATTTAAGGGAATATGCAACACTATATAAATGAATGTTCCAAATATATCCCAGAAGGATGCTGGTGTATTCTGAGAAATTACTGTTTTCAAGGATTATCTCTGAGGTAGGTATCTCCAGATTTTCTATCTAGTGTGAGCATAAAAAAAAGACTGCACAATTAGTGTGATCAGATAACTTCTTACATCTGACTTAATACATCATTTTAATGGAAATTATTATTTTTTTCAAAAAAGATAATCACATTCAAAGGAAATAATATCTTTCCTCCCAATATTGTATAAACTTGGCAGAGAAAAATGCATGTATATATCATTTGCTGAAGTGTAAAAACATTGTGGCAAGGACTGTAAGTGATTTATCCTGAGACAGGAAGCATGGAAGACAGATCAACACAGATTATTGTAAAATTCCTTGCAGATCCTTTGTCTGATATAATTTATAAGCTGTTTACTAAAATATTAAACCTTTTTATCTTGGAAGATTAAAGACGGTCAAATTAGATTCTGTAGCATAGACTTGTAGAAGAATTAGATAGCTTGGTTATTATAATGAGGTCAGAAATAACATTTCTTGGGTTTTGTGAATAGCTAATTTAATTCTTGAGAGCAATTTACATTCAGAAACATTCTGCGGTACCATTTTTAGTCAAAAAAACATATTTTATTATCTTTCTTTAAAATATTGCTTGCAAAATATACAACTAGTTGGCTTACAAATAACATTCTTCACTGGAGTTACCTGCCAGCTGTCAGGTTTGGATGAGGAAACATGATCAGTAATTTAGAAATGAAAAACCAGAATGTTGCTATGAGAACTTACCATTAAGCATAATTTTGAAAGCTTTTTAACTATAAAACTGACCAAACTTGCTAGACAAGTAAAACATAAGCCAGTCCCTGAAACAGAATCTCTGCATTATTTATTCTATGATAAAAGCAATATGTTTACTTTGCTATCAAAATTTTGTTTGTGAAATGAGTATATATCAACTTGTCCCACCCATAACTATAATCAGGCAAGAGAACTCTATGTACAGTGGAACATTAGGGGAAAGACAAATGAATACCATTCTTTCAGGTGTTTCCTGCAAATTTTACTGTGAAAAGTTACCATTATAATGTGGTAACACTACCACTCTGCTTTCCAGCTTCTTTCAGTCACCCTGAGGCTTTATCCTTGGAGGACACTTTTAGAGGAGGGTGTATATGACTGTGTATATTTGTAACTGTAAAGGAATGACACAACTTGTATACTGCTTGCACTATTTTGATACTTCTGAAATCTTCTCACAAAGGTTTCAGGAAGATTTTGCATTTGGTTTGGCTTGCCTTATAAAGAGCTTGTAACCTGTGTGGCAGTGCCACAGAGAGAAACCGTATGGCCATATGATCCTTCTCTGCAGAGATCTCCAAGGAAAAATTAGAATTTAAATTTCTTGCACATTTACACACTCAAAAAAGCTTTCTTGACTCTCTTCTTCCAAAAACCTCAGAGCTAAGGCATTCAAAATATTCATCCAGAATTAGGAGATATGACAAAATGTGTGCTTCCTTTTGCAACTAAAGGGTAAGTAAGATATTCTGGATTTGTGTTTAACAAAACACGAGTTCAGGCAACTGAATCAGTCTTTTCAACTGCTAAATCCTGAGAGATTACTCACAATTAGAATGATCAACAAATAACCATTGCTTTCTACATATATATTGAATAATTAATTGAAGTTAGTGCAGCCTGAATTGGCAATAGAAAGTATAATACCAAATATACAGAAATACTTCAAGCAAATAAGATATTCTGTATAGTAAGGGATGGAGTCTCAGTTTATATGAACGTAGACTACCTAGTGATCACTTTTTTTTTAAGAAGAAGGTTAAGTGAAACACCAGATCCACAAATCACAGGTGGAAAAGTAACTTTAAACTGCTTATTTTACTGGCAAGACAGTCTTATTCTCTAAATTATGTCTCCTGGGCAGAAATTCAGCTGTGTAAATACCTAGCAATATGCACTTAGCCTGCACTGGAGCATCTGAAACATTCACGTGTGTAGTTCCCCAAAGGGCTAGAAGGTGTAACAGATCTGCAGGAAGACCCCTGCTCTTCTGGGTTGGCAGCTAGGGGTCAGGGAGGATACAGTCAGTGTTTACACACCTGAATGCTTCCTCTAGCGTTTTGCTCATTCTCATTTAAGCATCTCAGATGACGATTTGTCAGCTTGGATTGTCAGCTAATATAGAACTTCTGCAATTCAGTCTGATTTTACAAATTCTGTTTTACTGTTCTTTTCCAGTGTTCTTACATCTTATATTTTCAGAATAAGTTTGATCCTGTTGTCTGCCTTAGACTAGAATGGATACAAAAGACTATTAGCAGATGAATAGACCTTTCATAACAGCTCAAGGAGCCAGCCAAAGTCTGGAAAATATAGGTTCTCCTTAGCCACGTTAACTCCTGCACCTTGCAAGGAGACTTTTTACTTCCCGCTCTCAGGATGTTTTCACATTGTTATTTCTGTCATATAATCTGTGCCTCAGTCTCATTCTAACGAAATCTACTATAACTTTTTCCTTCAAGCATGCATCATCAAGGTTATAATGTTTTCTTTGACCTTAGATCTTGGTTAGAGAACAGTGTACTCAGGCAGGTCAACCATGTTAGGATATTTTCCCCAGCTGGTGATTTAACCTTTGTTTCCTCAAAAGACTTTTGGTATGCTTTAGCACATCTTTTCTTTATCTTATTTTGCTTTCTTCTGCTGTCTCCCTCACAGCATATTTTCATTTAGTTCAAAATGTTCAAACAGTTTTCACACAGATAACCTCAGTAACATATGGTATCTATTTAAATGCTACAGATAAATGCTTCATTTTTTTATGTATTTTAACTAAATTGTTTCTTCTGTAGTGGTACCCCAGTAGCTACACATACTGCCTAATAAAATGTCTTTACTGCCCACCTTTAACCCATCCAATGTGTTGTCTTTCCACAGCTATAAGAATTATCTTTAGCTTATGCACATTTGTTTTGTAGGATGACAAATTATATAGGAGGAACAGGAGATGTAGCTTTAAAGAAAATAAGAAATGTCTGTACTGGTTTTGGCTGGCATAGAGTTAATTTTCTTCACAGTAGCTAGTATGGGGCTGTGTTTTGGATTTGTGATGAAAATAGTGTTGATAACACTGATGTTTTACCTATTGCTGAGCAGTGCTTGCACAGTGTCAAGGTCTTTTATGCTTCTCTGCCCGACCAGAGAGCAGGCTGGGATGCACAAGAAATTGGGAGGGGAAACAGCTGGGACAGCTGACCCCAATTGACCAAAGGGATATTCCATACCTATGATGTCATACTCGGCAATAAAACCTGGGGAAAGAGGGAGGAAGGGGGAACATCATGAGTTACAGCATTTGTCTTCCCGAGTAACTGTTATGAGTGATGAAATCCTGCTTTCCTAAAAAATAGGTAAACACCTGCTCGCTCATGGGAAGTAGAAAATTAATTTCTTATTTTACTTTGTTTAAGCACACAGTTTTTGTTTTCCCTATTAAACTGTCTTTATCTTGACCCATGAGTTTTCTCACCTTTACTCTTCCAATTCTCTCCCCCATCCCACTGTGCGGGAATGAGCAAATGGCTGTGTGGTACTTAGCTGCCTACCAGAGTTAAGCTACAACATGATCTTAAGAAAGTAGTGTGGGGTTCAGGCAAAGCCAGTACTTTTGATTTAGCTATCAAGGGCTTTGGCCAGAGTTCTACAGAGAATGATAATAAGGGGAATAAATAGTTTCAGAATATATTTGTGATGGATTTGCTTTTATATGTCCTGATGCCAGTGGGTGAGGGCAAAACATCTGAAAGGAAGGGAGAAATCCAGAAGAAATGTGCTTTTCCATGGAAGAGAAAAATAAACCTTCTTTATTTCATTTCTGTAGAAAAGTGCAGTTAATTTCTACAGGAAAATATTACAGTCAATCTGCATTGCTTCTTTTGCAGAATTACACTATGACCCTGCTATAAGAAGTTGTGTGAAGAAGTAGAGTGGATGATCTCATACAGCTATTACAGTAGTTTCCACACTGTTGAATGCAGGACGTTAAGGACCAGTCCCTGGTCCATAAGCCAAACGGTTTAGACTGGCTCCCACCCATGCTGTTTAGGATTAGCCATGCTCTAGAGCAAACCGGGCTACAGCCCATGGCAATTGGCTCTCCTCTGGTGCTTTATGGTGCCACCTAAAGTGTATTTTTTTCCCTATGCTTTTTCAGTTCGAAGTGCTTGAAATAACATGAAAAGTGTGTTGCAGGCTGCCAGAGCTGTGCTGTTGTTGCACAAAACAATGCACATGCTGTGGGCTCTAGCATATGTTACAGAGGTAGTATAGCAGCACTATGGAAGGAAGGTGCAGTCAAAACAAGTGCAGCAGATTCTTCTGTGCTAGCTTTTTTTCTTTTCTTTTTTTTTTTTTTTTTGTAGATGAAAGAGAGAAACATGACTAGCCCTTGTCTGGCAGAAAGCTAATCGTAGGGATCTAGATGACAGCTGGGAAGCAAGCTGACAATTAAGCAGTATGGACAGACAAGGGTTCAGTGCTTGAGTTTGCTTCCTAGTGAATGTAATTGTCATTGTAGATATACCCATCTACTTGTATCAAAATCAACCTTGTGGCATGTGCCACCTAAATGGAACAGACCTGCAGAGGAGGGTATGCAGACATCTATTCAAAAGTACATTTCCTATGCTAAAACTGTTTTCATAATGTGTGAAGGTAGAAGAATACTGTCATTTAATCTATACAAACTACACCTGTCATTCTTTAATAGCTTTGTACCCTATTGATGTATATTATGCCCAATTCAATCATCTGAAACAGCTGGTGCTAAGGTATACTTTGTTTCCACATGATTTCTGAAGTGCAGAAACCTTTCCATATGGCTATCACTTAGTAACTTCCTTTGAATTCTTTGTCCCCTTCCCCTTAACCGCAAGGATAATAGTGCTAGGAAATATTTTAGGAATTCTTTTTTCAGGTGACTATCAGTGAAAGCTTTAGATGTAAGAAGTGTTCCCAGGAAAGCTTCTTGATTCTAGAGCTCAACAGTTTTTCTTCTTCCCTTAACAAAAAAGCACTCTGTAAGCAGTAGGCTGTAGTTATTTATGCTATAGCACTCCTGGGTTACACAGGGGCCAAATTTACGCTACATATGTAAGCTCCCATGAGGATCTCCACTGACATTGTAATAAGACAAATTTCACTCTGAATGGCAAGCATGATTAAAATATGTACTATGACCATTTTTCACTGTTAGCGACTTATTTGTCGTCAATTTTCACAAAAAAGGATGGAGAATCAGAGAAACAACCTTAAGCAGATTTGACTACACAGACTTTAAATGAAAGGACATTCATCTCTTGCAAGCTTAAAGTGGTGAGGAAGCAGTTCAGTTTTATTAAAGCAAAATTCAGACACTTCTTTATGATGGCGAAGTTGTAACAAGCAATGGTATATGAACTTACCACAAACCAGAAGGACGAAATGTATTTTAAAAAAACCTGTTAATAATTATAAACCAGTGACTTTTTAACTGTTAAATTAAATAACCCTCCAATGTAGTGTTTATTTGTTTAAAGTTTTATCTACTCATTGTAGAATTTTTGCCGCATATTTTTGGTAAGTATTATAGGTATGATCATATGATCAAATGCATTTGTGTTTCTATGGCTTAACAAGTTACTGCCTAGCAACTGAGACAGCTGACCACATTCTTGATCTTAATCGGTGCCAATTATAAGCCACATATATCAACCTCCATTATATTTCATTATGTAATGTAGGGGCATATAAGTTTTGAGATTATAAATGCACCTGCAATAAAATGAAGAAGACCTAATCTTATGAAAGAGGCAGAGCCATTAACTTGGCTAAACTGAATACCTGTCTTAAAAATCTATATTTTATAGCTAATGATAGCTTTTGTTTATTTAAACAGTTAAAAATATTTTATCAACTTATCTTTCAAAAGCTTGGCAAAGTAGTGTGGTTTAATATTGGGTAAACTTCTTATGAAGGAGGATCTAACCTCTCTAAAGTGTTTGATTTACTTCCATGACTAGTAAGTAATTTTTTAATGAGATTGTATACCTACATGAATATAGAAAGAATTAGAGCATAGCAAAAACAGTATGTGATTGTTCTATTATTTTCTCCAAGGCAACAAAATAATGTAATGTAATGAGTAATAATGAGCAAAAAATATTTCTCTCATATTTAAGCTTAAAAATTATTCTCTGGTATCATACATCAAAACTAAGGAAAAGTATGCATATGAGAGCACATCTTGACTATACTTCGTGTTTAACTGAAACCAATGAAACCCCCTGCCTGCCAGGTTCAAACATTTACTCAAAGAGATATGATTTTCTCCAGTAAGTGGTGAATAACAACCAGGATTTTAAAAGGTGATATCTAAGGCTAATATATATTTGAATATATTATTTATGAAAACATTTTATATGACATTTAGGGATATGTTAGTACAATGATTGTGGAACATGTAAGGCAAGTAATCACTTCTGGAGGTTTTTCTATCAGGAACACTATAACTTTAAACACAATTTCAAAGATCTTAGCTTTACAGAAAAGATTCTCAACTATTTTGATAAAAAAGGCTTTTGCCGTACAGATTTTGCACCATTTATATTATTATTCTATCTGTGTCTTACATGAAAAGCATTACACAACACACTTTTTATTGTCACCTTAAAATTGTTATTGAACAGTATTTTCACCATGCTGTTGCTCGTTTAACCCAAAGGCAGGAAGGAGGAGAGGCAACAGGGTGTATGTATGACAAAGGAGAAGTTATCTGTATAAAAGGAAGTTCTTCTCAAGGCAAAAGTCTAAGTGTTCATTGTGCCTGCACTAGCCCCTCAGCTTCTAACACAGGCATCTTCAAACAGTATTATTTTTTCTGTAGACACTGTAAGGCTTTGTTTTGCATCATTTGTATCACAATATCAGTTGTTCTTTTTTTATTCCTTTAACACAGCTTTTTTAATTATTCCTTTAACAGGAGTTTTTAAAAATCCCTTACTCTACATTTCAAAATGTTCTTCCTTCTGTGTTGCTGTCTTCTCTTTTTTAAGGTCTTTTTTCTCTACAGGGGCAGCAAATGCACGTTACTCAGTATTTTCGTATTATGCTTGTTTTCCATCCATTCTCTCAAGCTACATTGCTAATATTACTTTGCAATTTGGCTGCCTTAAATCTTGAAAGTTCATTTGTGTCAAAACTAAGTTTTCATAAGTACACTTTGAGAGCAATTTCTATGGTAGGTACAGGATCACCACTGCATTCTGTAACAGTCCCTCTGAAGCAAAATTCTGCCTCTGGTGCTGACTGCTTTTAGGATCTTCAGGAGAATTTGTAAAGTCAGCCTACACTACCTAATTTCTGGCACTTTGTTGTAGTAAGGAAGATGAAGGTGGCAAAATAAAGGGAGTAATAAGTGCTATAACTTGTGGCATCCAGATTGCTGGGGATTTGACTGGTCTTTTACTGTCTATCCTAAAGTGAGTTTAAAGGCTTTAAATACAATTTTTTAAGATTACATAGTGTTCAAGGAATTTTAGTCACATATTTTGTCCAGCCAAAGAAAATGAGTATTTCAAATGTTCACTAACATAGTTAATAAATCAATTCTTCACATCCCCAGTAATGACCAATTCCAATAAATTTACTAGCATCCAGTTAACACTTTGCTACTACTGATAACATAACCATCCATATACTGAACTCTCAGGACAAGGATACAGGTAGCTTTGATGAACAAATCTCTTAAAGATATGCCTAGAAAAATGTACAGTACATCAATATTTTTAAAAATATTTCCATAATTTAAAATTACCCTTTTGGCAAAAGGCACCTTCCAATTAAACGAGGAAAAATTCTACTAACTCTAAATGTATTGGCATAACCAAAGAGGTCTTTCTTTAAAGGAGAATGATCATTTTTTAATCTACTTTTTGGAGGATAAAATTATAATACAGCTTACGATTTCTGCCATAAAACTATTCAATGGTAATATAGATATACCTGTAAATTACTTTGTAGGGTCCTGCAACTAATATTCAAAGGGCTTTTCCACTTAAGCAGTTTTGAAACTGTACCTTTCTTGCCACCTGTAACTTTGTTCTCTGTTTTTGCTTTGAAATTCACAAAGAACACAAAAATATGACAATGGGATTAACTGGTTGTTCTATTCATGCATTTCCTTTATGGGAATTCCTATGGCATGGGTCATCAGAGAAAGTGGAAGGGAGATAGACGAGATCTCTGAGACTCAACAGCTTGAAGAATCCCCACTATCATGGTTAATGCAACATCTAGAGAAAGTGAAGGATGGAAGCTGGTGACTTCTGGTACCAAGAGGAGGGCTCCTATCCCCTCTAAGGGCTTAAAAATGCAAAGCACGTTCACATCCCACAAAGCTGAAGAGAAGCCAGATATGTCTACAAGAAAATAATGTGATTCACTTAACGCTAAACCATACAAGACTACCTGGAAGAAATGGTGAGTCATCAGAATGGGTGCAAGGGACAGAGGTACATATCTGTCAACCCAACAAATCATCTAGAGAGTTTTGCTGCTTTCCAGGGGCCAGGATCTGGGATGTTGTGGAAGGACTGCCAAAACTTGTCTAGCTTTCTAACTATTCCAGGAGTAGTTCCCTCTCCAGGAACTCAACATGCTGAGGTGCCTCTCTAAGGTGCCTGTATACTAGTGCACACTGTTATGGAGAATAAACATGATGAGTTAAAGATCTATGTGCAGATCTTGTTAGGATCAGGGAAACATGGTGGGATGGCACTCATGAATGGAATGTTGCAATGGAGGGCTACAGGCTCTTTAGGAAGGACAGGCCCTGGCCTTCAAGGGGTACTTTGACAATCTTGATATCAGCTGGAGAGAAAACACACCAGGACATAAGCAATCCTGGAGTGCCTCAATAACTTGCTTCTCCAAGTGACAGAGGAGCCAATGAGGAAAGATGCTTTGCTGGACCTCATACTCACCAACAAGGAGGGACTTGCTGTGGATGTGAAAATAAAAGGCAACCTTGGCTGCAATGACCATGGCATGGTGGAGTTCAGGATCCCCAGTGCAGAGAGGACCATGAAAAGCAAGCTCACAACCCTGGACTTCAGGAGAGCAGACTCTGGCCTATTTAAAGATCTGCTCGTAAGAGTTCTGTGGGATAAGGCTGGAGGGAAGAGGGAAGGCAAGAAAGCTGGTTAATATTCAAGGATCACCTCCTCCAAGCTCAAGAGAATTCTATTATAACAGACACAAAGTCAGGAAAAAATGCCAGGAGGCCTGCATGGATGAACAAAGAGATGTAAGCCAAACTCAAACAGAAAAATTAAGCATATAGAGAGTGGAAGCGAGGACAGGTAACCTGAGGGGAATACAGAAACACTGTCCGAGCATCCAGGGATGAAGTTGGGAAAATTAAAGCCCACATGAAACTGAATTTGGCTAGCATGAAGATATACTTGACAGTCACAATTTGGCCTCATCATTAAGATAAAGAAATGTTTACAGCTGGCTATGGCAATGTACTATTGTCATTGCATTTAACATTTCTAATACCTCTCAGTCTTTACCTTTGCAAATACTCTGTGAGTTGAGCATTCTTGGGATAGAATTAATTTTCTTCATAGCAGCTATTATGGGGTTCTGTTTTGGATTTGTGATTAAAACAGTTTTGATAATACAGGGATGTTTTTTTCACTGCTGAGCAGCATTTAGACAGAGTCAAGACCTTTTCTGCTTCTCACACCACCCCACCAGTGAGTAGGCTGGGGATGCGCAAGAAGTTAAGAGGGGACACAGCTGGGACAGCTGACCCCTACTAGCCAAAGAGATATCCCATACCATATCATGGTGTGCTCAGCATATACAGCTGGGGGAAGAAGAAGGAAAGGGGGGATAATCCAAGTTATGGCAATTGTCTTCCCAAGTAACCCTTATGCATAATGAAACCCTGCTTTCCTGGAGATGGCCTGCTGATGGGAAGTAGTGAATTAATTCCTTGTTTGTTTTGCTTGCATGTGGAGCTTTTGCTTTCCCTACTAAAATCTCAATCCATTGATTTTCTCACTTTTATGATTCTCTCCCCCATCCCATTGAGGAGGCTGGTGAGCAAGCGGCTGTGTGGTGCTTAGTTGACAGATGCAGTTAAACCATGACAATATCTCATTTGAAAGATGAACAACCTTAGGTGCAAAGCTCTCAAATTATTTGCCCAAAGTCATACAAGTAAAATGGCAGAGAAAAAAAAAATAGGAATATTGATTCTCAGTTCTGTGTTATAGCCTCTAAACTTTTTCATTTTGATGAACACATTCAAACACAGAAAGACTGTTGACCTTATTAAATTTAAAAATATTTACATTAGACTTCTCTTCTAATTTGAAAATACTCGTGTTAGACTTTTCTTCTTTACATGTAACTTTGTTCCTTCTGTATGTATACAAAATATTTACTACATTGCTGTTTATTAGCAATGTATTTATGTCCTAATATGCTACTTTTGCAGAACATTAATGTTACATAAAAGTGGTTGCTACTAGAGTCCTGCTGTGAAATACACAATCCCTTAAGCACAAAAGCAATAATACGTTCAATTTTTTGAAACAAATAAATTTGCCAAAAATGTAGCTTAGCTTTTGAGAGCCATTTGTCCACCATAAAAGCCATTTTTAATACTTCCATTGCATGCTGTGTAGAGAAATATTCCATACTTCCCCCAGTAGCAATAGTGTACAGATAGTGTTCAGATAGTTATTATTTTCAAGGGATTTATTTCCTTCCTATGCATTGGAAGCTTATGATCATTGTATTTCAACCTTATCTTTAGATTAGAAGGCTTTACTTTTACCAGTCATTGAGCCAAGCTTGCTTGAGCCAAACGTTTTTAGGATCAAACTCATTAGAGTCAGAGAATTTTGGAGGAATTTAACAAAATCAAAGTTTATTTGCATTCCGAAACAGATAGTGAGATTCATTCAGTCTGACCCTTTTTCTGCCAAGTTGAAGTGTAGGAATAGTTTGAACAAGGTTTTCTGAGATTTTACTTTGTGTTTTGTTGGGGTTTTTTTCTTTTTTTTTACTTGCTGAGCAGCTATAACACAAAATGACTGTTTCACATTGTGCATGTCTGAGTTAGCAGTGTTCTATTTTCTACAGCATCTCACACCTAGGAAGGGAACATCTAGCTTTCACATCAGCTATAGCAGGAGGAATTGGCTGCTCTGAAAAGCGGTAGAAATTATAGAAGTAACTAAATCACAATTTTTTTGGTGATTTTCAAATCAGATCATGAATAGCTCAGTCCTATGTAGTTTTTAATTTCTCAGAACAACTGCTGGCATAATAATAAATTAAATGGGTCACTTTCTTTTCACATTATAAATCTTAAGAATTTGCTGACTGACTTATTGAAAACAATACATTATGTGAACTAGAATAATGTTTTGTGACCAAAAAAATTATCTTTTCATAATGTTACTTTTCATTTAAAGGAAAGTAACCATCTGCAAAATCAAAGATATTTTTAGGTAGAGATAATACTTACTTTAACTTCCTTTTTACTGAGAATTTAATGTAAATGCTAACTAGTTTGTTCTTTGCTTATTTTTACCATAAAGCAGAAGCATACATTTTATACCTCCACATTAGTTTGAATTATTTTCCTGCTTCTATTATCTACTTTTTTCTTTCTCCCTGTCCCAGGCATTTGTCTCTTATTACTCATGACCTCAGGGGGGTATTGTTCTTTCTTAATTCTAAGAGTACTGTTTTCACAGAAAACATGGAGGTGAATATGTTTCCTATACTTAGGAAATTGATTTTTAAACTCTTATGTAACACCCATTTCACAGCTAAATTATCTTTCAAGACCTTGTCCCGATCCGATGTCGGGATCATTCAAATATCCCGATCCGATGTCGGGGAAAGGTTTCGATATGTTCCCAAGAGCGAGATTAAGACACAAACGAGGTCAAATGCCGCATTCCCGAAACACCATTTATTACCAAAAATAATAAGGAGGGTAACGATAGGACAGAATGGAAAGAAAGATGGAAATGAAGCAAGGAGTCGGGATAGGGCAGCAAGAATAGTCACCACCACGGGTCCAGCGGCGAGGCGACGGTGAAGGGGCGGGTGAGGAGGTCTCAGTAGCGTGTTCCAGCAGTGGTGCAGCGTGGCGTGGTGCAGTCAGGTGGTCGTCTTCTCTGTTCCTCTTCTTCTCTCTCTTTCTTCCCGCTCTCTTGCTGCCCATGCAGGCCTTCCTTAAGTACCCCTTCGAGGGCTGTAGTTACCATAGCAATGGCACGTCTCTTTGTGCCCCCCCAGCACTAGGGCAGGGACATGTCTGGGCAGAAGACCTCCTGCGGGCAGGGCATTTCACAAGTCGTTTCCTTCTCAGTGGTCTCGTGAAAACAATCTTGCCAGTGATCTTGCAGACAATCTTTGAGGCAAGATAATGGTGCTGCTCCTCACATCACCCCGTGGCTCAAAGATTGTCTTACAGGCAGGGTGCCTTCACAAGTCGGGGTTTCCAGAACCCAGTGGTCTTGTGACCATCCTTGCAAGCAATCTTGCAGACAATCTTTGAGGCAAGATAATGGTGCTGCTCCTCACAGACCTGAAAACCTTGGACATTCCTCATCAGTAGAACTTAAGAAGAAAAAACTTTTTTTTTGTATTTGACCTGGGATTAACTTTGATTTTTCAGGAAAAATTAGTTATATTTTCATTGGTCCCACAGCTATGTGTGTAAAGTGTTGTTATCTTTTTGCCTCTCAGACAAATAGTATGGTCATTGATGCATTCAGAGACAAATTCTGAGAAAGCAAGTGTTCCAGTCATGTGTGCCGGCAGATGTGTTCTCTGTTTCACTAATGTTGCCAACTACAGTAAAATTTCACCAAAGGGAACCTGGGGAATTTTCATTGAGTGGTGCATAATTTAACCCTGCCACTGATTACTCATTATGTGTGTAAACTCAGCACGTGAGATCTTTGGACAAAGGACTGTGAGATATGGACCAATGTTAGAAACTAGAACTGTTATCCTTTAAGCACTACAGAAAGGTTCACAGATCCTTTGCAAGATTCATAAACCTTCATTTCTCTTTACACTCTCTCGCCTTCCTTCCTAACATAGTTAATAGAGGATCGGTGGTTTTGTTTAGGATTGTTATTTTGTTCTTTTTTTTCTATAACTATATTATCACATCCAACTAGAAATAATATAAAAAATGTTTTGGGTAAGATATCCCAGTGTATCCTTCTATTATAGTCCACTTCAGAAGAAACAGGTATGTGTGTATGGAATAAGTTGTCTGGTATTTTCTTATTTCTTTCCAGGGTGTGGAGGATGTTGAAATGTAAACCTCTGAAACCCAGGGAATAAAGTCTGAAGGAAATTGAGGTAGCTGGAACATAAACAGTGCATTTTCTGCAGTACAGCCACAACTGTCGATTCTCAATCATGCCTACGTCTTCTCATTAAATCTCACTAAGACATGTGCAGTTCTTATGACTTAGGGTTAGCTGAAGGAGATGTCTGGTACTTGCAGCATCCTCTCACAAGGCTTTCAGTCAGATAAAAAACAGGCTTCAAGCTTCCAGGGCTGTTTTATGGGGGAGGTCAGAGTACATGATCACACCAGTCTCTTTTGACCATAAAATCTATGAGTCTTTGAACTGTTTCTTAACATCTCCCAGAAGTGATCTTCATTTTCTCAGCATATCTTCCAGGGAGTGCTATAATATTATGATCTCTCTGAGAAACACCATAGTCTAATGATCAAAGGAGAGCAAAATCGGAGGAAAATGTTAGAAAACATATGAAGACTGTGAAAATGAGTTAAGATGTATAAAGTATTTAACGATTCCACTGCACTAGCCTTCCTGTCATTTCTATCTTCTACTTTGTTGGAAAGCTATATTTCTGTGATCTGTCACAGGGAATCATTGGGGCATAGCCAGAAGAACTCTCCCTTCCTACCTCCTCAATGATAAATGCAATGAACTTTCATTGCTCTTGTCAGAAGTTATCTATACAACTTTATTGACATATTGCACAGGTAAATAACCAAATTCTAACTAATACTGTCAAAAATAAGTGTTACGGGAGCAACAGTGCTGATCAATGCATAGACACACACACACACACACAAAAAATCCAACCCAGTTTATTTTCTTACTGAAGAGACCTCAAAAAATTAATAACAGAAAAAATAGCAGACAGTATTGTAGAATTGCTATTGTGCCTTATATAAATTCTCCTTTTATTTATGAAAGGTTCAGATAAGACTCAGTCTGATTACATTTCTGCCATTCTGAAAGACTGAAATGGACTGAATAAAAGTTTAGAACTTCTAACTAAAACTTAAAGTTCCATCTCATGATAAACACAGGTTTTTTAAAGTATTGATAGAGGTTAATATTTTCTTCAACATTTTACAAAACCAGAAGGTGTAAGAGAATCCATGTGATTCAGAGAATGTACAATTAAAATAAGGATCTTAATATAGCATTAATATAGTATTTATTAATGTTTTCCATATGTCTGGAAAACAAGAACAGACATTCTTCTTTCCACCTATCTAATTCCCCTTCACTATTTCCTTATTGACAGAAACATTCATGAACCCTGCTGCTCTGGCTCTCTCCTTAGCTTGTCAGAAGATCTAATTATCGATTCAGTCATCTGCCAGTTAGACGCCAGCATACCACAGGAGGTGGAATGGTGGCTGAACCCAAGAATTAAATACCCAGACTCTTATCTGATGCATACCCTGTTGCAAGCTGTGCACCTGGGCAGAGTGGAAGCCCCTGGGCTCCCCTGGAGCAGAGACAGAGTGCACAGAGGAGGCACCATGCTCTCCTTGAGGACTAAGAAAAGGTTTTCAGGTTGAAATTTTGGGCAACATGTTTTTGATTTTTTTTTTTTTAAAAACATTTTATGAAAAGAAATCCAGAGAAAATATAAATCCATTGAAAATAATGTATGTACAAAGTCTTAATCAATTTAAATAACTTCCTATTAAAAAATTCACTATGGGGAATTTTCTAACAGAAGAACTTCAGTTTTTCCTTGTTATTACATTACTATAGAAATGCAGACTTTTTAAAAAAACTAAATAACACTAGATTATATGAAATTTTATTTGTTACAATAGCCTTATCAAGGACATTTTGAATAGAAAAAGAAAGGATGAAGTCAGAGCAACTGTATGGATAATTAAGTCTATTTGAAGTATTCTGGACACTAGCCCTTTGAAAAAAGGACTCATCATGAAAAGAAGCTGTTGCCAGGATACTGTTGCTACTGTCATCAGGATAATACGATGGGTTTTTTATTGGGTTTTATATATATATATTTTAAACTAGAAATGTTGATTGATGAACACAACAGATTATGAACACTGGTATCATAGCTACCTGGTATACTAAAGACTGGGTGGAACCTTCAATTTTATGTTGAAAAGTCAAAGTGAAGCTAAAGTCTTCAATATGAAATCCATAAAAGAATGTCACAAGAAGTGAATGGTCACAAGGTTTGTTATCTGCTCAAATAGAAGAACATGGACATGTAGCTCAGAAGTGAGCTGAGGACATAAGCCAGAGAGACTAAAGAGAAAGACTGAACAGTTGTCACTGTGGAAGTGAGTGAAGTGTGCGGTCATTTCATTCTGCTGGAGTCAAAGAGGACTAAAACCCTAAGGAGCAAAAGTGACCATAAATAGGTGCTGAACTGGTCTTCTGATTGGGAATGGCTAGCTAGTTGAAATAATAACAGAAGATCAAAGGAGGATGGAAACTGAACAGATCTGAATTCAAATTAGGCTTATGGTGACTCTCTTAAATCATCAGTTAAACTCTTCTCAACTAGAAAAGATGTTTTGATAATCTTTTATGCATTTTCCTGTCAAAGAAATTGCCCAGGTTATTTGGGTATCTATGCTATTGTTTTCAGTACAGTTTTGCCTTGGAGAATCTGGGCCTACAGTCTGAGCAGAACAGTTCACAAAGGAAATCAGCTTGCATGAAAAATTTCTTACTCTGCCTGAGGAAGAGTGCAAAGGTATTCCCTCCTAATTAAAATATGAATGCTGTCATCTGATAATCTTCCTTGTGAGAAATAACAAGCTCACTAATTAAATGTGTGATTTCTTGACATTTAAATAGTCTTTTTTTTTTTTTTCTATGTGTCTGATCATTTATTTGAGGTGCTTCTTCCAGGCATGTTTGTTATACTAACCATAATTAATAACCAGCACAACAGATCCTTTTAAAACAGAAGGGTGAACAATGTAATTTTTTCCTTTTACTCAACTGAAGTTATTCTAAAATAGACAATAACTATTATTACATAAAGGATAGAGGTTTTATTCTTATTAAATCCTCATCATCTTTCCGAGCTTCCCATATCTGTCTTCTGACACTATCTTTCATAAAGTCACCTCTTTATTCCTTTTGGCTTTAATGAATAAAATGTTATTTCATAAAACTTGAAGAATATGTCAAGGCAGTCCAGCTTTACTTTACTGATATGATACTGAAAAGGGTGCTGCTGCAAATAGATTGGAAGCTGTGATATAGATAGAGTGGAAGACCTGTGAGCACAGACTTTTACTTTTAAGAGTTTATGTGATTCCCACAACTGTAATAAATGAAAACAGATCTTGATTTTTAGCACAGAAGTGAGAACATGATAAATCATAATTTAAGTGTAGCATTCAATAAATCAGATTGTCATAGTATAACTTAGCCAGCATCCAAACAAGCACATAGCCACTCACTCACACCCCCCTTCCTCTTACTCAGGGAATAGGGGAGACACTTGGGGGGTTAAAGGTAAAACTTATACATTGAGATAAGAACAATTTAATAACTGGAATAAAATTAAAAAAATATTATTATTATAATGATATATAGAATATAGAAGTGGATGATGCACAGTACAATTGCTTGCCACCTGCTGATAGCAATCCTGGAGGAGTGAAAATCCTGAACCCAAAACTGAAATCCCAGGAAAGAGAGAGCCTCTCTTTCTGACCTGCCCTCATTTATATACCAAACATGATGTTATATGATATGGAATATCCCATAGGAATATCCAAATGCCAGTTTGGGTCTGCTGACTTACTATCCACTTCCCACCCCCTCTTCCCAGTTACTTTCTGTGCCTGCAGACTAACAAAATGTAGGAAATTGGAAAGTCCTTAATTTCCCAGCAACATCAAAAAACATCAGTATATTATCAACATTTTTATTATACCAAATTACATACTGAAATCAAAACACAGCACTATTCTAGCTACTAAGAAGAAAATTAGCTGTATCCTAGCCAAAACCAGGACACAGTCCAAAATTAAATTTTCTGTTTCACAGAAAATTCTTCTTTTTAAAAAAAAAAATATCCTTTAGTCTAAATGGGATTGAAGGGTACAAGTTTCCAAGCACACTCTGAATCAAAATGTTCAAAGTATTCTCTTTTGGAAAGAGCAAACCCAGTCCTTGTGAATTTACCAAGTTATTAGTAAAATCTAAACTCCCCATTACAAGTAGTTGTCAACAAACATGAGAAAATTGTGTGACTTAAAGATTAAAATTGTTTGAACTACGGAATGACCTTTCTCCTCAGCTTTCTAAAAACAATCTGTCGTTTATTACCATCTGCTTTGTTCTTCTACAATATGAAGTTAATTTATGTGATTTTTCTGTTTTTTAAAATATATATATATGCCACTTTATTGCTTTTGTATGTCTTGGGTTTTTCTGGTTGTTTTTTTTTCCTCTAAGTGAGATGTCTGCCAGGGGTTTGACCTGTTGTCTTTATATTTCTGCTGCGACTTACTAAGAGGTTACAATACTCAGCTGTTACCCTAATGCAGGAACACAGAATCGGCAACATGTCTATTATGTGGCATTGCAGTTCTCAGACCAGGATGATAATTGCAATCAATGACTGTTTGAGTTCATGTATCAGGTTATGAACTGCAGCAGTGAGAAACAGATATACTGCCTGCTTAGAACAGAGAGCTAGGGCAATAATCTCACACACTGCACCAGCGGGAAATGGCAAAACATGTCAGAGCACTCAGAAATTGTAATTTTCTATGTGTATCTAAGGTCAACAGTTGACTTTAGTATAATGAAGAATGAATTGCTCAGAATCAAAATAATGCTTTCTCTTGACTTTCAGTTCCTCTTTTTTTAATGTGCTATAAAAGACCAAACATTTTACCATCCCTGATATGTTTCAAAATTATTACAGCAGCAACAGCATCCATAAGGTAGCTCTGCTTTGTTGAGGGTCAGTGATTTAGCCACTACAACTATAGACTTTTTTCATCTGACAGTGTTGGCATTAAAGTGTCTATTATAAAATTACAATTTCTAGCTCGAGACATTTAGCTTATAGAAGTCTCATTATAATTAGGAAGGTCTTTAGGGTCCCTTCCAACCCAAACCATTCTGATTCTATGATCTGCATGGGACTGTCAGGTATGCACAGACCCTATAGGAGATCAACTCAAATTTTGGGCCAGTAGCTCAAAACCAGTCAGGATCTCAAAAGAAATCTTTCACAGAGAAGTCTTAAATATAATCTTGAACCACCCTAAACCACCTCAGATGACACCATTTCTTAACTACCACATCAAAAAGAGCACAAATACTGGTAAAAGGAGAAATGAAAACTCTGTTTATTGTGTCTCAATATTATGTCTATACTGAATTTGTTTTAGTTTGTTTCACTAAACCATAAACTTAGAACTCCAGATTCTGTAAAAAAACATTTCTTCTTGGACTTCATTTTCAGCTTCAGATTTGACCTATTTAAAATAAAGATTTATGAATATCTTAGTTTTGATAGATTCCAAGTGTTCCCTATGTTAAACAGTGAAATTCATAATAAGACAAGGCATTGTGTTTCCTTACCTCCAAATTAATCTCTTTCAAAATCCATAAAAGTCAAAACATGTTGTTAATTTATATATATTAAAAAATAACTTTCCTTTATATCTAGGAAACCCTATTTCATGCAAGGTTAAAAAAAATATGATTTACAGATACCTGAGTAATTTATTCTGTATTCTTGGACACTCATTCCCCTGTTTAATATAATTTGTTAGTGATAAATGTTATTATTCAAGATTTCTCTTCACTGTAGAAACAATACCAAAAAAAGCAAAATTCATAGATTCGAACTGAAACATACAGGTCATTAGTAGTTAAGAAAATGTAGACTTAGAGCAGTTAATATGATATGGAATGTACAGAAATGCATTCTTCCTGGACTTGGTCAACTACATTGCTCCTACAGAGTACAGTCAGTTTGACAAGCAATGAAAAGAAATATGGTCTTTAAGATAACCATGATTCAGCACATCAAATATTTGAAAAATAAATTGGATACAGAACTGATGATTGCAATATATATTGGTAATTTGTTGGAAAATGTAAAGGAACTGTATTAAATCTAGGATAAAAATTTTTTAAAAAGTCAAATTAGAGATAGATTCTATATGCATGTATCCACATACAAACATATACCCATATATTTTAAAATTTAAACTAAAATCAAATTTATAGCTACACATCAGATTTCCTTTCTCACCTGAGAGGAAAAACACATGCTTCCAAAACAAGTCTGTGCTTTTTATCACCAAGGTCCCTTTGTTAATCTTGATTTGTAGCTGTCAAAGGTTTAAAATTGAGAATGATTAATTCTGTAGCATTATATTTTGAGACAAATATTGGTAATAAATAATTAGCTTTTGTAAAAAATAAAAATATGTTCAACTACATGAACCCACCTTCTAAAGTACATTGTTTTTATTTTTGTTATGGTCTTTTTTACAGCCTGTGACACCTCTTACTTTCTCTGCTGATAACTAGGGCATAGTAATGATGAAAGCACATTTCAGCCACAACAGTAATACAAAGAATTACTGTCACCTTTGGACCATGCTGCACTGTGTGGAACTGCACATCCAGAGATGCATGCAACTGACAGTTTGTGCACACAAATCCTTCTAGAAAGTTAGCTCAACCTCTTCAGTAATGAAGTGACATTCATCTGTGCCACTCTTAAAAAAGGGATTCAAATACCTTACTCCTGGAAAAACAGCTACTGTACCTATTTATTTTCCATTGAATAAGAAAATGGAAAAGTAACTGAAAGTAATTGAATTATATGAATAAGATTGCACTCCACTGAGCTACTAGCCACCAGATACTGCCAGACATTGCTTATTAACCAATACCCAAATTTAAATCAATCACACTCACTAGCAAGCTAATATACAAAAAATATTAGAGTTACTTGCTTGTTGGGTTGTTTGTGCCCTAGAAAGGATCACAGGAGATGGGCAATGTAAATCACAGCTGCAGTGATGCCCATCTCCCAGATGGAAAAGTCAGGTAGTGCTGTGCCAGGGCTCTGCTTCCACTACCAGATTTTGAGGTTTTATGAGACTAAGCTACTTCTCCATCTACTTATTGTCAGTATTTCAACATTACTGATACTCACATGCTTGTCTACGTATTAAATGAGACTCTATAGCAGTATTTAGAGGAAACATCCAAGATACTCACAAAAACTCTATTAGTATTGGTGGTTCTCGAGCTTTCTAGCTGGAGGGACAGAAGGTAGTGGTGAGGGGAGGGATTCCTCCCTTTAGGGGTTACCGCATGAGTGCAGAGTACTTCCTCCAGTGGGCTGCGGTGCTGGGTTTTGTGCTGGCATCACTGCTGCTGCTGTGGTGCTGAGTGAAGGGGGAAGTATGACTGAGAGAGGTTTCACCTAGAGTTACAAATTCAGTGGGGGATGGACCCTCACCAAATCCAAAGTCGGGGTTGCCCCCGGGTGCAAGAATCAGTTCTCTAAGTGTGTGTGCATGAACACATAGGTATGTGCAGGCTGGAAAACCTTAAAAAATTGTAAAACATATTTATGAGGTCTGATGCTATATGCAGTTTTGTCAATGGATAAAAGATTTAAAAATAAAACATGTTTGGCAAGTTCCAGTTCCTACTTGCCAACTTGGAAGGAAGCAGGGTGATCAGGGTAATTAAACATTTTTAGCCTTTGTTTTTCATATTATTGTCTTCATTTTATTGCTCAGAGTCAAGCTAGTCTAAATATTGCTTCAAAACATGAGCTCTGAGGTTCTCCCCTTCTTGCACTCACACTGAGGGTTCTCAGCCACAGTCTCTAGTCATCATTTGTGAATAATCATGGACTGGCACAACTACATTAAACACAGCAGAGGACAAATCTGGTTAGTAAAAAAGACTGCACTTTATAGCCTTTAGCTCAGCAATGAGATGTTTTCGAGATTCCTCCTTGTACAGTGCATTGTAATGGGTTCTGTGTGATTAACAAGCACCACTGCCAGTGGAATCAGACACCAGAGCAAAACACTTCCATGCTCTTGCCAAGCAACAAATTTAGGGCCCAATTCAGTCAGAGTACAGCCAGTTTCCTTGCTACAGAAGCTGACTGTGATTTTTACTGAAATAAGCTATTTGCTTTCAGAATGCAGAATTCAAGACAACCTAATTAAAAACATTAATGATTTTTTTTTCAATTGGTGTTTGCTTCTGCTTGACGTGATTTAATGTCAGATAGCTCTGAGCATCAGAACTCTTCTAGATGTATGGCTGCAGCAGAGTATTCTTCATTCATGCCAGGGACGCTTACCGCAATTCCTGCTAGATGAAATTCCTTTCGTTTATTTATTTATTTATAATTCTACAAATGTAAATAACTTCTTCCAAGGTTATATTCCTTTCCTATTGTGCTGCTACTTTCTTTAATACGCATGTTGGCTTCTCAGCATAATAATAAAATCACCTCTTAACCTCTACAAAGTATTTTTATAGTCATTTTGATTGAACGACATTAATCTGGCACAAAAAGACTATGCAAGCAGGGTATGGGTAACTCATAAGTACAAAGCAATTATTTATTGGCCAATGCACATAAACCATCACTAGTAAGCTATGAGGTTAAACACTGATGTGCCCACACTCCAGTATGGCACCTGAAGAGCCTTCATCAGCTGGGCAGGTGTCAGTGAAGAGGGAAGGTTCGGTGGTCATGGCTCCCAAAGGTCATAATCAGAAGTGCAGAGCTGCCACCTTTCTCCTACTCTATCAACACTGACAGCTGTGATGGTTCAACCCAAACCTAGCAGTCCTTGACTGGACCAGCCTCTAGCTACCCTCTCTATATTTCTTTTCCTCAAGATTTTATCTTTTCATCATGTTTTCTCTCCTGAATCCTTGATCTCCTAACAATTGCAGATCAGCAGTCCTACCACTCTGTAATTTTTACCTTTCTTATCTCTGTACATATGGTGTCACAGCTCTGTCTCAGCAGTCTGAGTCAAGGTTACACAGCTGGTGCATATCAAGGCTGGACCCCTTAAATGAGCAGCTAAAACCTTGGGGGTGGGGGGTGAACTGATAGCAGGGGCTACAGAGAGAGAATTACAACTTGCCATGACATTGTTTGTGTTTCACTCTTGGACACCATTTTATTCCACTCAAGCCTTGCAACAGAAAAAATGTTTGGCACGAGTTTCTCACTGTTGCTCTGTCAATAGGAAAATGTTCTCATTCTGAACTTTTTCCCCTACGAGTGAGCAGAATTTTACTCAAATAAATGTTTTCTTCTCCTTTAATCATCTTTACAGCAAAACTCAAGAGGAACATCCAGAAAGGACACAATATGCTTGAGAATATGCCATTATATACTTTGTGAGCCCTATATTTGCTCCTGCCCTTTAGCCATTAAAACTTCAAACAGCAGTGTATCTAGGTAGCCAGATCATGTTTATTACAGTACATAAATCCTGTGTGTCCAAACTACCTGATCATGAAGTGCAGCAGTCATTTCTCTGGGGCTTCCTGAAACCTTCAGTAAGTCATCAAATTCCTCCTTCCCGGGCAGAAAAAAAAAAAAAAAAAAAAAAAAAAAAAAGGACAAAAAAACCCACATAATGATTTAAACTCAAATTATATATTTATTTAGGTCATAAATGGGCATCTGTGCTTGAATCTAGTCATAGGAGAGCTTCCAACCTCTGTTGTGTAGTCAGACAGGATATCACATATATTCAGAGAGGGTAATATTGATCTGCAGTGGTACACTCTTAATCCAGAAAAATGTGGATTGCTTCCAGCATTTCAAACATACAAGTACTTAGGAAAAATACAACTTATATTCGGATGCTTAATTCAAGAGTTAAAAAATATTCTGGATAGAAGCCATATCAAAATCAACCAACTGATTTACTATTCTTCCTCAATTTCACAATATTGTCTTTGTGTATTCTTTATACAGAATGCAAAAAGAGCAGAAAAGATATATACAATGGAAATATTAAACTGAATTTATGCCAAAAATGAACACATAGCACGTGAACATCAGCCCCAGTCTGACTATTTTGCTCACATAAGCAGAAAAAAGCAGTCAGTTATACCTTTCAGTAACAACATCCATCCAGTGATACAGCATACAGTTGTCCCCAGGATCTAATCTGAAGGTCATGTTCACCTGATTTAAGACACAAAATCCATATTTTCACACCCATTACTTTGGGGCCACCCTGCAGTGTTCTATACTCTCCTCCTCATAGTCTTTTTAGGAATGGACCTTCTTTTGCTTTCCCCACTTGCTTTAATTACAAGCAAAATAAAAAGAAAAAAAGTTTGTAGAAGTCTATAAATGATGGACCAATAAGTTGCAGAATAATTGCTGCTGGATTTTCCACATTTACAACTTTCAGTACATAGATAAATTCCATAAACAGCAGGAAGGGCTAGTAGACATCACTATCTTGCATTTGGACATTCGACATAGTGCTGAATTTAAAGTATGTCTATCTGTTGGGGCCTGATCTAAGGTATTTTTATTACACAAGATCAGCAGCTCTAAGTTTAAAAGTAAATCTACTATTAAGCGTAACATTTAGCATAGATGTAACTAAAGCCATGCAGATGAGCAGTCTTGCATCAGGGCAGAATTCCCTCTTCAACAGCATAATCATTTAAACAACTTACTCTTTTCTCTCCAAATTACTTCTCATTTTAATTCAGATTTCCTCCATAATTTTAGGTGGAAGAAATGAGAAGATGAATCAGAGTTATAAAATTCTGGAGGACATTATTCTCTTTGCTTGTTCTATGAGGAGATCATGCCTTCAGGAGCAACAATCACTTTCAGTTCCCTTTTCCAGTTGAAGGAATCTGAAACTACATCTCCCACTAGTTATATGAGTTGCCTAAATACCAACTGATTGCTCAATCACTGATCAGTGCAGGAAGATGAACCACAAGTTACTACGTCTGCACTGAATGTGCTCACAAGTAAACTATTTACCATTATGTGGCTTTGTCAGACACTGAAATTAGAATTTATTTTTAAAAAATACCTAAACATTTTTGAGACAAATGGCAAATATTATCCCATAGCCTAGCACTTAGAAAATTCACCTTGAGCTCTAATTTACATTAGATAGTTAACTATTTCAGAATATGCAGAGGAAAAAAGTTCTAACCTTTATCAAACAATTAGCAAGCCTAAGGAAATTTCTTCATGTTTAGAACTGCTTGCTAAAAGTTAATAGATTCAATAAACAGTTCTGTATCATTTGCCTCTACATATTATTTGTGTCTTAATGTCCATGCGAGAGTGCTGACTGTAGTATTAATTTGAAAATACTAATTTCAGCATTTCAAAACAAAATATTGATAATGTAAATACTTCATTTTGATCTTAAAAAAGACTTCAAAATTTTATTGTTTCATTTTCACCAGTAATAAGGAAATTCTCAGGGGTTTTTTTATACACATTCTGCCAAATTAATCCACATATGCATGTGTTCTAGGTTAATGAATGACAATGAAATAAATCAAAATTTAAACAGTACTGGTTTGTGATTTCATTGTTGTGTGAAGAGCTGATGAAATTTAACTATTGTGCAACATGCCATTTTTCCTGCATAATATAATAACTACTTTACAGAAAAAATAGAGAATCTCATTACTTGACCTAGATATATGATGTAACTTTTAAATGTATTTGCTTTCAATAAAGCTGACAGAGATTGACCACCATCCTTGTTAACATTTTGATAGACATTCTCTTTTAATGGCACCTAATTACAAAACAGAGAGTGCAATCTGTTACTAAGATCAAAATTCAGTCTAGAAATAGTAATAACTGCTGGATTTAACTCATACATTTCTATTATGAAGAACAGAAATAGCACTTCTCTTTTCTGACATTCATATTAGAAAAGATACTCAAAAAAGATCAGAAAAATTTCCTGAAAAAGGATAAAATCCATCTCAGCTGTCTCTCTGAAATATTCCTAAAGCACCTACTTCTGTAATTTCAAATGTAAAGAGCTGCCCTCCTTGTCTCCTAAGGCAGTGATACTCTTTTTGTTACTGAGTGATGCAGATTGGTGTGGTCCACAAGTGAGCCATCCCTGGAACAGGCAAAAAGGTGCAGGTGATATGTTCCGTGTAATGTAAGACTTTGTATTCAGTACTGTATATCTGCAGATCAACCCACTTCATTTCCTTAAAATTCTTTTCCTCTATTGTTTTTTTCATAGTATGAAGATGGGGTTGGAACATACCCCCATTCTTCATTGTGACTGTTATCTCTATTAATGGGACTGAAGCACAAAGATCAAAGCTATGAAATTGCTTCTGGAATTTAACCTTTTTCCTAGCAAATCTTCTATTTTCCAATACTTAGGATGTCAGGCATATAGACAAAATTCCAAACTGGTAAACCAGGTAATAGATGTTGTATTACAAATTTATTTTGACAAGTGCCCAACAAAGCATCATTAAAAGAAAGTTAAATACACCTCAGGGTTGTGCATAAAATTGTTGAAATAATAGCCCTTAAAATGCACTCCAATGACATATATTTAAAATCTCTTATTGCATCAGTTCTCAGGGGAAACAGATCAGTTCAGTAATGGACAAATGTTTCTACAAGGGGAAGTCTTATTCAGATGTTCCAATTTCTTTACTCAAATGTTACAGTCACATCTTCGCCCTGGCTCACACAGACTGAATGATCAGGAGTCATAGACTACTCTGGAAGAATAAGGAGCTTTAAAATGTGAAAAAAAAAAAAAAAATAGAAATTAACACAGACATTTTTTAATTAACAACTTCTTATGAAACTTACCAAGAAAACCTTCTATATCTTGCACTGTTTAGGGACTGGTTTTACATTAGTCTGAAATTTATTATCCGTGCCATCAAGTTGTTCTGTACTGTCTTCACTTTTTATCTTAGTTAAACTAGTGTATTGTATGTACATATATTGTTATGCAATTTTAAACCTGGTTTCATCAGGATAGATTCAGATTGTTAATTAAAATATTATTAATCACACACCTAATTACACTGCTGTAGCCTTGTGTGTAGATGAGGCCTTAGCATTTTGGGGACTTTTTTCTCATCCCCCACAAGTTTGTTTTCTGTCTCCTACCTGAAATCTGTTTTGCATAATCTCAGGTTCAGGAAACACTTTATTATTTTGTGGTGGATTAACCTTGCCTAACTACCAGGTGCCCATCAAGCGCTCTATCACCATCCCCTCCCCCAACAGAACAAAGAAAATACGATGGAGAGCTCATATGTCAAGATAAGGACAGGGACATCACTTACCAATTACTGTCACAGGGAAAACAGACTCGAATTGGGAAATAAATAAATAAATAAATAAATTACTGTCAGTCAAGCAGAGTAGTTTAATAAGAAATAAAAACAAACCTAAAAAGAAAAATCTTTCCCCCACCCTTGCTTTCTTCCTAGGCTCAGCTTCACCCACAACTCTTCTCCCTCTTCCCCCTCAAGCAGTACAGAGGGATGGGGAATGGGATCAGTTGCAGTCAGTTCATAACACTTCCTCTCTGACGTTCCTTCCTCCTCACAAGTTTCCTGTGCTCCAGAGTGAGGTCTCACCTATGGGAGACAGTCCTTCACAAAGTGGGTCCTTTCCATAGGGCTGCATTTCTTCAAGAACTGCTCTGTCATGGGTCCTTTCCACAGGGTGCCATCCTTCAGAAATAGCCCCCGTGGGGTCACAGACCTGTCAGAAAATCTGCTGCTTTATGAGCTTCCCTCATGGGCTGCAGCTCCTGCCAGGAACTCCAGCATGGGCTTTTCCAGTTTCATTTAGGGAACATTCACCTGCTCCAGCATCTGGTCATCTACAGATTGCAAGTGGATATCTGTTCCACAGTGGATCTTCATGGGCTGTAAGGATTAACCTGCATTACCATAGGCCTCTCCACAAGCTGCAAGGGGATGTCTGTTCAGCACCTGGAGCACCTCCTCCCTCTTCTTCTTCGCTGACCTTGTTTTCTGCAGAGGTGTTTCTCTCACATATCCTGACTCTTCTCTCCCAGCTGCTGTTGTGCATCAGTTTTTTCCCTATCTTAAATATATCGTGACAAAAGTGCTCTCACTGTTGCTGGTTGACTCAGCTTTGCCCAGTGGCAGGTCTGTCTTGGAGCTAACTGGATCTGGCCCTCTCTAACATAGGGGCAGCTCCTGATGTCTTTTCACAGATGCCTCACCTGCAGCCTCCCCACTACCAAAACCTTGTCATGTAAACCCAATACATATTTGTATCTTCAAATCGTTTCTCCTTATATTTATAAGGCTGTAGAATGCAATAAAACTGTTTAGAAGTGTTTTCAATACACAAATTCACAGACTATACCACCAGACAGTACTATTCTTTCATGCAGTTTGACTGCTAGTAAAAATGGTCATCTAATTTCATCCATTGCTATGAAACCTCACACCCAATTTCTGACTTAAAGTTAACGTTTGCAACTAGAACTTACCATTTTTTTTTCATATTCACTGCACTTAATCACATTGAACTATTCCCGGTGACTTCTGACAGCAGCCAAAGCTCTCAGATTCCTCTTCAAGCATGAGGAACACTTCTCACTTTGAGGGATCTGAAGCTCTGCTATAGCTGCCCTCTATACTGGGGGTGACATCCATTTCACATAACTTTAAGCTGACTAGTCCAGTCCTGGACAGAGACAGGAGATTTCAAGTAGGAGTTTATCTGTCTTAGATGCCATGAGCTTTAGATATCTCTCCTTATCTTATTAAATACTGTATGAGAATATCTTTGATAAGATTGCTAACTTCTAAAACTCTAAGATTAAATCCATACTATGGATGAAAAAAGGCATTCCTCAGTGATAAGTGAACACTAACATGTCGGTGGCCCATAAAACAAATTATTTTAAATTTCTCAAGGAATATAATATTACAAATGCATTTAGAACCATAGAAACATACAATGGTTAGGGTTGGAAGGGTCCTTAAAAATCATCTAGTTCCAACACCCGTGCCATGAGCAGGGACATCTTCCACTAGACCAGGTTGCTCAAAGTCTCATCCAGGCTGGCCTTGAGCACTTCCAGGGAGGGGGCATCCACAACTTCCTTGGGCAACCTGTTCCAGTGATCAGGTTAAGTTTGTGTGTTACCATAGCAGATTTCATGTCAAGGTCCTATGGTGAAGGCAGAAGTACTTTTAATACATCAGCAATAAGTCATAACTCACAAGTGGCAGTGCAGTCTATTTACAGTATAAGAGGGTTAAACAGTGCTACAGCAGATACATATACCATACAGTACATGGACTACACAGGCACAGAACAGAGCCTCATCATTTTCCTGAAACATGAGTGGAGATACTGTTGACTATAGAAAAACATGGATATTTTTGGCCCTCCTTTCTACATTGTAAAAGTTTGAATATAAACCAGTAGAACCACAGTTCTGTTAGGCCCTGGTTCTCTCTTATTTATACCTCAGATGTGTTAGACTTGATGTCAGCATGGGTCTAATGTGTGTTTGATCACTAAAACCCTTTAAGGGTATTAGGCATCATTGCGTAATTCATCTAATCTGTGCTGAAGTTTAATGTAAAGCCTGTTATATTCAAAACTTCCATCTTTTTCCAGTGCTTTGCACACTAGGATGACTAATTTTAAAGTTAGCACTTCCATCTAATGTGCAGCATAAGTAAGAAAGTTGAAATATGAAAGTGCACAATTCATTTACAAAGGGCTTATACTGGAATATATTAAGTGGTAGGAAAGAGAGCAATTTAAGTTCTGACACTTTACCCTTATTATGTTCACAGATATTACAAAGATTTCCTTGGTATTCTATTTTTATCATTTAGGCTAAAGGTTAAAGACTAAAATCAACAAAACCCTTTTGATAGCTAAAAGAGCAGAAGTTACATGTAAAGAGGTACTAGATATTTAAATACCTTGCAGATGAGACTATGCCCACAAATGTAACAGAAAACAATTTCCCCAGTTCCCTGAAGCTTAGAGTGGCTTTGAAAAAAACCATAATTTTTATTCCTTCATTCAGATAATCTATTTGCCCACTGGAAGTAGTATTAAGTATCTCAAGGCTAAGGACAAGCCCATTGTCCTTAGCCCTCATTATCATTTCCCGTCTTCTTCTCCATGAATTAAACAAGGTAAAATAACTCACAAAAGAACAAAATACTGTGGAGTTAAACTGCTTTTTAATGTTTTTAATGGTTGCTCCCCCATTCTTGCTGCTTTGTTGTGCCAGCCAATATACTAAGTGCTCCTGGAACTGCCTGAAGGGCTCTCTCTTCAGGGCTTCAACTCTTTCAGAATGGAATCAGTCACACATAGGACTCTCACAAGTTATTGATGAAGAAGGTAGACTTCTCAAACCAAGAGTTTTCTCTTTCTTTCAAGAAGACAACGGAACACCAAGGACTCTTTTTAGTTGAGATAACTTCATCACCCCAGGAGTGGTTGTAATGTTGGGTTATTTGTCCAGCTTTCTCAGTATGGAAAGGTGTTCTTTAGAATTCTAGCAAAAAATAAAGTGATCAGTGCAGAAATGTTCTTGTTTCCATTTTTAATAGTTTTCCCAAAACCTTTTGCTAATTATTATTTACCTAAGGATAATTTAAATTAGCTTATATTTCATGCATCTAATCTTCGGTTAAAAAAAAATAATTAAAAAAAATGATCACGACAATTTTTAAAATATCTTGTTTGGAAGTAAGTTAACAGTGGAATTCCTCGGTCTATTTAAACCTGTCACCTTCAGTTGTTCATAGTGACAGATTTCCTAATGCTTACCAGGCACTCAGGCATTTTATGTTTGTTGAGGTGTACATCTTGTAATGTTCACAGCTGCACTGATTTGATCATTCCTACATTTGCTACTGGTTTGGAAAGACCACACAATATGGGGGAGAATGAAGGGAGTGAATCAGTGATGCTGATTTCATCCAAGCAGTCTTTCAGGATTCATAAATATACAGAAAGCCCAATCTCACAAATTTCCTGAAAGTTATTTAATATTTATCATTCCCTTGTCTTTTATCAGATTTTCCTTTATTATTATAGAGCATTGAGGGTTTGTTTTTTGGGGTTTTGGGGTTTGTTTTTTTTTTTGGGGGGGGGGGGGGTTAAAAGGAATAAAAAGAAGACAACAGCATCTAAGCTCTAGATAAGTATCTGTTCAAACTGTTCAGCTTTGTCAAAATAGTTCCATACTGATTTTTTGCAGAGACTCCTGTTCAACCACAGAGGCTCACTCACCTCACCCCATCCCACACTCCCCTCCCTGGCCCGGCACCCTCTGGTGGTATGGGGAGGAAAAAAATTAAATGAACAGGGCTCACGGGTTGAGACATGAGCAGTTTACTAGAATGATACGGAAGAGAGAAACAATATCAAACAACAACAACAAAACTATTGAAAGAATATACAATATAAGTGATACACAGAACCAAATGGCTCACTACCTGACCTGCTCCAAACCGCGATACCCAGTACCCCCCCTGCCCTCTTCCGGGATCTTCTCTGTTTAAATACTGAGTGTGACATCACAAGGTATGGAATAACTGCTTTGGCCCCTTTGGGTCAGCTGCCCCAGCTGCTCCCCTCCCAGTTCCCTGTGAACAACTAACTCTATCTTAATCAAACCAAGGACATAAGGGTATCATCATCCTTTGCCCCTGCCCTTTCAGTGAATATATAATCCTTCCTATGAAGTGAAACAATTTCATTCAGAAAACACGAGAGTTTCAAAACAACATGAGAACTAAGACACCATTGAGAGTGACTTGTTCAAATTTCTAGTCCAGTTCTTCAATCTTTTTCAGTTTGTTTACCTGCATAAATTTCCCAAAGGGGACACAGACCCCTTCAGAAATTTCACATCTGTATAGTTCTACAGCATATGTGGACTTGCCTTTTCATTTGCTGTTTTGCAAATCACAGAGGTCTACAGTGCAAAGGCTGAAAATCACTGTTCTGGTCTAAATCAGGCATAGCAGAGATGCAAATATGCATTTCCCATTTACACAGCAGTGCCTTCCTCATCAAATGTTCACGGAGGAGATGGTGCATGAGGACAAAATTGTAAATCAAATACTCAGTGGGCAGGGAGGAAACTGTGCCTTATGCATCAACCATGAGGGGAGCAAAATGTCCTTGCAGTTTTATTTTCCTAAAAAATACCAAACAAAGGTTGTAATTTCATATGATTCACGAAGGGAAAATGTTTATATCTTCATAACACATGGATAGAAACCTGTTTGTCATTGAGATCTAGTTATGATCTTGTCACATAATTTGATCTGGTGAGAGCTTAGAAACTCAGAGATCTCCAAGGACAAGAAATGCATGGACCACATTGTGGTCACAATATAATTTAAAGTATTCCTGGAATTTCTTTGGACTGTCTTCCATTTTTTAATTATTTACTTATTCTGCTTATAGAATTTGGTTTTGGGGAAACAGGGACAGAAGTACAGATTTGGAACTGCATCCAATAGTGATGGTGACTTCTAAAAACAATGAAACTAAATAAAGACATCCAAGCCTCACCAGCATATTTTATCAATGCAGTGTTCAGATTCTGATTTTCAACTCAAGCAAATTGAGACTTCTTCACTTAAGATGCTTAAACCTATTATTCTTTCAGCTGAAAACACCCATTATGGTCTATCTTTTTTCTTTACATTATCACACAACACATGTAGACATCTGGCGGGACGCCATCCAGAGGGACCTTGACAGGATTAAGAGCCGGGCCTGTGCAAACCTCATGATGTTCAACAAGGCCAAATGCAAGGTCCTGCACCTGGGTTAAGGCAATCCCAAATATAAATACAGGCTGATTAGAGAATGGATTGAGGCCAGCTCTGAAGAGAAGGACTTGGGGGTGGTGGTGGATGAGAAGCTCAACATGAGCCAGCAATTTGCGCTTGCAGCCCAGAAGGCCAACCGTGTCCTGGGCTGCATCAAGAGAAGCGTGGCCAGCAGGTCAAGGGAGGGGATTCTCTCCCTCTACTCCACTCTCGTAAGGCCCCACTTGGAGTCCTGTGTTCAGTTCTGGAGCTTCCAACACAGGAAAGACATGGACCTGTTAGAATGAGTCCAGAGAAGGGCCACAAGAATGATCCAAGGGCTGGAGTACCTCTCCTATGAGGACAGGCTGAAAGAGTTGGGACTGTTCAGCCTGGAAAAGATAAGTCTTCGGGGAGACCTTATAGCAGCTTTCCGGTACCTGAAGGGGGCCTACAAGAAAGCTGGAAAGGAACTTTTTACAAAGGCAAGTAGTGATAGAACAAAGGATAATGGTTTTAAGCTGAGATAGGGTAGGTTTAGATTAGACATTAGAAAGAAATTCTTCACTGTGAGGGTGGTGAGACACTGGAACAGGTTGCCCAAGGAAGTTGTAGATACTCCCACCCTGGAAGTGTTCAACTCCAGTCTGGATGAGGCTTTGAGCAATCTGATCTAGTGGAAGATGTCCCTGCTCATGGCAGGGGGGTTGGAACTAGATGATCTTTAAGGTCCCTTCCAACCCAAAGCATTCTATGTTTCTATGATATATGGGCCATATCCTGGAAAAGAGCTATGAGGAAAATGTTTTGACTCAATTCACATGAATCCTAAAGGAGACTGTAGTGATAGCTGTGGCTGAATTACCTATTTTGAGGACATTCTGTGAAGTCTTTATTTTTTCACCATTGCACATACAGATCCTTTCAGCATTCAGGTGAAACGTAAGATCACAGAGCTGCCTAAAATGCATTCACAGTCATGGAAGGCATTTTTTACCTAAGTGCCTAATATAAAAGCAAGTTTCTTTCATATACAGAAAAAGCATCTCCTACCTAATTGCACAAAAGTCAATAGAAACAAATCTGATCAAGCACTCACATATTTCAAAAACTCAAACATGATCACTGTACCAGAACAATAAGAATAAATCAACAAAAAATAATAAATAAAGCTATCAAATGTGTCATATAATGTCAAATGATAATAATGCAATAATAGTATCATGCACAAGACAGTGCAAATTAACAATTGTCAAATTAAAATTAATAGTGTTTTATTTAAGAAAGTTTAAGTGAGCAGAGAGAAATATATGTTCAATAAAACTATGGTGTTTAAAAACGTAAATCTGTTATTCCCAGCATGCTCAAACATTATCTTTTTTTCCTCATATTCTTTTAGTGCATAAATCATTAGAACAGTTAAATGTAAAACAACCTTTAAGGGAGCAGGACTCAGCCAAGGAGTTAATGAAAAAGAGCGAAGTAGGTAGCAAACAGGAAAGCAGTAAAAAAGGAAAGATTCATCAGGGATCTTACCTGATGAAGATGGAAAAGACCTTGGAGTAACTGGAATAGCTGTTATGTGAGGCTTTCAAGGACAGATTAGTAAGTGTCAGCATTTGTCATCGATGACTGAGGTACAAATGATTCTGCTCTCTATACAGAGTTTGCATTAGGTTGTTTCCCACAGTCCTTTCCAGACCTCTTTTTCTAGGAATTAATTAATTTAGATTGGAAAATGACCTAAGAGTCTTCATATCATAACAAATGCTGAAAAATATTTCAACAATGTTGTTCTTTTTGTGTCCATTGCTAGACTGAACGAGGTATTGGAGAACTTGAGAGTCTGATTTCTCACTGCATCCAAGCAGATCTCAAGAAAAAAGAAGAACATTAGGAAGCCAGTTGTGGTTCCATGATCCCAGATTACCAGCAGTGAATAAGATAGGACTGGAGTTTCTAGATTCAAGTTATGTATTAACCTTGAGAGAGCATATAAGGGTAGAGTGACAGGTCAGAAAGTCCCTCCTCTGTGGTGGTCCTTGGACCCGATAGTGCCCCTGCACTTTTTGTCCCTGGCAGAGGAGGGCAAGAGGTAATAGAAGAAATGACCTACACTACCCTTTACTTGGATCTTTTCTATTAATAAATATAAACTTTTTCTATTTCTTTTTGCTTAGTTTATATTTACTTTAGAAGTACTCCCCCATTTCCAACCCCATTTTCCCAAGGCATTTGAATATTTATGAAGTTATATAAATAAGAATATATAGAAATTGAGCATTCCTTTATACAAAAGCAGTGGTAGGATTGACAGAATATTTGTATCTTTCAGTGACTGATGCTGAGAACTGCAAATATAATTTTCCCAGAGGGGCCATGTGACTCCTGGAAAATCTGCTAGTTTTATACTTCACATTTGAGGAAAAAATATTAAAGAAAGAAAGAAAGAGGACCAAGATGCAGGGAGGAAAGCACTAGGTACCTTGTGAGGCTGAAGTTAGTACTTGCCCTTTCCCAAGCACTTTTCCTGCTGCCATTTGAGAAGCAGAGGCTGCACTGCTAACGAGTCGCAGTGTACACAGTTACAACAATCACCACCAGCGTCAGGCTTTTTAGGATGACAGCCTCACACATCTTTTCATGTCATCCTTGTTAGTAACAATCCAGCAGTACAGCACTGCATGGTACAGCTATCTGTATGGCAACAAAACTATTTTTTTTTCCTTTGTGTTGCACCTTTAAATCTCTACAACTTCTCTGCAACTATCTTCCAGTTCTCTTCAGTGCTGTCTGAGGACAAAGAATTTAGCTGCCATTTTATTCTCAGAGCTGACAGAAATTAGACACAAATCATGCTCACTCTTGAGCTGCTAATTTAGTGCTGGTAGAATGCTAACAACAGGGTAAGTTCCCCTGTAGTTAGGACTCAGGAATTTTTGCACTGCACTATGAAACCTCTTTTCTTTTACAGGGAGTGCCACCATTTAGGATTTTCCTAATAACAGTGCTAAAAATTTGGCACAAGATTTGTTCATGCAGATGCAGCCACAGAGACCTTGCTTTTGTGCTTCATGATTGCTATTTTCCTTAATTCAAAAAGAAGTCATTCTAGCTTGAACGTAAATGTTTTATTTTTTGACTATGGAAACAATGAGATGACAATCCAAGACTAATCACATTTTCAGTAACAACAACTGAATAGGTTTACTCAGCATGCACACATTTTAAAAGACAGTTTTGTAACAGCATTTTACTAGAGGGCAGTAAAACCTTCTGCTTCACTGAGCAGATCCTGTGTCCAAATCTTCATTTACATCCTGTGTGGGCTGTTGACACTGCAAACTTGCATTTGAGCGCACTTTCCTCCCACCTTCATCCTCTCACAGCCATTAAAGTTTATCTGAAGAATCACACTAGATCTACATTAAGCTAGAAACAGTATTGTTTCTGTTTTCTTGCAGTCTTTAGTTAACCTATGTACATGAATGTATTAATTTTTTCTCTTACTTTTGGTGGACTGTTTGGGGGTTTTGTTTTTTTTTTTTGTTCTCATGATCTATTTTACAAAATTTATCTCTGAAAGAAAAAATATCTACAAGTCTGCTTTAAATATCATATACTAAGGACAGGCATTAGTTCTCTTTTTCTGCAACATATGATGTTGCCAAAGAGTCAAGGGAATCTCTTTTTACAAGGGCAACTTACTGCTATTTGCATCTTGCTTCTAAAATTTTAGGCAATTTTATTAAAATACAGATTTTCTGATTAAGTGATTTGTAATATGATTCCCACATGAATGAAACATCCTCAGTTATGGATGATAATCTCCTATTGTTAAGAATTTTTTGCCATTATGTAATATCCACTGTTGCATTTCCAACATACGTATATTCATTAGCAGGGGAAAAAAAAAAAAAAGTTTTATTAGCAAGAAATATATTTTGGAAGCATTTGGTTACTTAGCAACAGCTTCAGGTACTAAAACTTCTTTTGCTAACACTCAAAAAAAAAAAAAGATACTGCTTACTACAGTACATTAGATCAGCATGCTTCGTGTAAAGGATTTTAACAGTCAAGAGATGTGACTGTGTTTAAGATTCCTTTTTCCAGTCACTAGTTCATTGTCAGCAGCAGCTACAGAGCAGCTTTATGTGCATTCAGAGACAGCCAGGAAATTAGTTCTGCATGACTGACTCAGCACTGTAGCACTGAGAACAACTCTCACCCATTTCCTTAAACAATTGTTTATTTCTTGGTCTGATAACAATTCTAAACATCACAATTCTAGACGAAAAAGCTCAGAGACTTAATTTGCATTCAAGGTAAAAAAGTACTAGCACTAGCAAAGTGAAGTCCTAACTAATTTCTGCAGTTACAAGGGCTGAGCTTCTTTTAAAATTATTATTCAAAGTTTACAATAACTTCTGATAGCTGTTTAGTGTTTTCTTTTATGCTAAATGGAACCAAGAAGCAAAATGTCAGTGAACCAAAATCAAGTTAAATTATTAGAGCATTTTTAAAGTGAGAAATCTGAAATGAAATTAAATCCTTGAATCAAAAAGGAGGTTTATTAGGCTTTTTATGACAGGAAAACAAGTCAGATCTTTTTAAGGCCTGTATGCATTCAAAATTAAGGTCATTCATGGCAAAAGCGAAAACTTAGGGTTCAGAAGACAGATATTCAACAGACTTCTTTTGAGTTCCCTTTTGCTCAAACTGCTTGGGATCCCTCAACCCTGATGTTTAGGCACCTGCCCCAAGGTAAGCACTGAAAGTTCTAGGCAGGAATGTGGCACCTTTGAGCAAGTCCTGGAGAGGCAACTCGCTTCCTTCCAAACGGAGCATGAAACAGATCAGTCTCTAAGAAAAGACAGAGAACAGAGTGCATCCAACACCTCGCTCCTCTACCCACACAAATTTATGAGGACACATGAAGTACTCAGCATTCATAGCATTGAACCCATCCCTGAAAATAGGAACTATATCCTTGATCTTTGAACACTATCAAGATTCACTCATTTTTTTCAAAACACACCCAGAAGAAACCTTTCATTTTCTCCTATCAGGATAGTGGTTATAGTACCCATTCAGTAAGGTGCAAAGGTGCAATTCTTAAGTCTGGGAGAGGTTAAAGGGGAAAAAAATAAAAAATTAAAATAAAAAAAAAGGTACACTCAAAGCTTTTGAAATTCCAGATCTAAGCAGCAACCAAGTGGTTTCTCAGCAACACCACTTTGGATTTAGGCAATACATTCTCTCTAAGGCATAGTGAAAGAGTCTGAACCCTTTTTTTGGATCTTAATAATTTCTGCTTCCATTCTAGCTATGATGTTATACTGAAAATACTGTGTGTCAGTGTTTTGTATTCGTCTTCTCTTAAAATGGAGAATTATTCAGCCAGGAGTTTGCTTTCTATTACAAGTTGCCATAATGTGTTAGTGGATAGTGCTAAGGGACCACAAAAAGCAGTGGGGTTTCCAGTAAAGCTCACTATTATTAATATAATTTGGCTCCAGCCACATTCAGACTATTTCTCAGTTTGCTACTTAGCTAAAGCAAAAAGTCTACTCTTATTTATGGATTTATCTATTCTGTTGGATACATTTATTTCCTGTAGCAACATACACTGTTTATTATTAGAGAATGAAAGAATATTGCTTGCTGTTGTGATAATTCTGCATTTTCTTTGATGTCTGATAAGAGATTTTTTTTTTTCTTATTAACCTCTGGGACAGCAAAACAATTTCATGCTGTCAGTAAAATAGTGACAAGATTTGGCTCAGCATTTCCTTTTTTTTACCCTCTTTCAAAAAACTAAAAGCAAAACAAAATAAATCACTGATCCATAAATATAGATTTCATGAAACAGAGGACATTCCACATCGGCTATATGCAGGGAAGAAAGATAACGACATTTTAGTTTGTTTTTTTAATGCATTTTACTAGTATTAGTAGTTTAATAACTTCAGTTTTCAGTCTTGAATGGGTCAGTAAGGAATTCCCAAATGATGGAATCAAAGTGATATGTGAAGGATAAAGAAATGTTTTAGTGTAAGAAAGATGTGTTATGTGGCAGGAGTGAAGCTATCAATTTGAAATTTATATCACTCTGTCCAGTCCAAAAGATCTTCTCTGAAATGTGCCTGTAATGTGCCTTCCTTCAACAAGGAGGACATGTCATTACAACCAATGTGACCACCATCACAGTTATTGCAGGTAAGCATATCTATCCATCAACATGTCAATAAAAATCCAGATGGAGAAATAAAAACTTTGTCAGATCATCATATGAAATAACAAAGATAAAACCTGTATGCCATGCATGATCCACTAAAATCATGCATGCTATATGATTTCCCTGACACTATCACATCCTTTAGAAACTTTAAAATGGGCAACCCTGGAAAAAAGTACAGTTGATTGTAAAGACTGCAACAGATAACTCTTGGAACTCTCATTGCAATTTTGAAGAAAAATACAAGAATGTTGTTTATGAGTTTTATCACCAATTAGTTAGACACCACATGTAAATAAATTAGATTCTTAATTCAGCATCCCAATGTAATAAAAAATTAACAAAATGAGTCAGCAATATGTTCTGAAGGAAAAAAGGTCAACAGCATCCTGGGTTGCATTAGGAAGAACATTGTCAGCTGGTTGAGGAAGGTGGTCCTTTAACTCTGTTCAGCACTTCAATCACATCTGAAGTACTGGATCCAGTTCTGGACTCTGGTTGACCCAGCCTGGATGCCAAGTGTCCACCAAAGCCACTCTATCATTCCCCCTCTTCAGTTGGACAGGGGAGAGAAAATAGAACAAAAGGCTCATGGGTCAAGATAAGGACAGAGAGAGATCATTCACCAGTTATTATCATGGGCAAAACAGACTCGAATAAGGGAAATTAATTTAAATTATTACCAATCAAATCAGAGTAGGATAATGAGAAACAAAATTTAAATCTTAAAACATCTTCCCACCATCCCTTCCTTCTTCCTGGGCTCAACTTCTCTTCCAATTTTCTCTGCCTCCTCTGCTTGAATGGTGCAGGGGGACAGGGAATTGGGGTTTCAATTGGTACATCACACATTGTTTCTGCTACTCCTTCCTCTTAATTTTCTTACCTTGCTCCAGCATGGGAACCCTCCCACAGGAGACAGTTCTCTGTGAAATTTTCCAGTGTAGATCCTTCCCATTCTCATTGTATACTTAGAGTATCATTGTTTTCTATTTGACATTAAGAATGGGTAAAGAAAACGTTTGGTGAATGGACTCCATCCTCAGTTGCTGTGAAACAATTTGCCAAGTTGTTTATCCCTGATAGATATTGGTTAGTTATAGCAGCAAATTCAGAGTGTAGAGACTTAGGAATTTTTACCTTAACAATGTTTTTTCTGCCATTGAATATACTGAAACTAGAATTCCTAATTTAACATGACAACTATATTTTTTTCTTTCAATCTTATATCACTAATAAAAGTTGCAGGAGTTCTGTTTAATTTTTATTTATTTTTTAGATGAAATGGGTCTTTTCTGTTTCCATCTGTTCTGTGGTAGCACAGTTACTGTATTCATGTCATGAACTTTTTATCCTCTATTGATAAATTTCCAGGAACTCTGAACTTCTCAATCTTCAATTAAAATCTTCCAGCATGGGTCCTTTATATGGGGTGCAGTCCTTCAGGAATAGACTTCTCCAGCATGGGTCCACCACAGGGTCACAAGTCCTGTCAGAAAATCTGCTCCAGCGTTGGATCCTTTCTCCATGGAGTCCACAGGTCTTTCCAGGAGCCTGCTCCAGGACAAGGTTTCCACAGGGTCACAGCCTCCTTTGGGTGCATCTGTCTGCTCCAGCATGGGGTCCTCCATGGGCTGCAGGGTGGACATTTGGTCCACTGTATATCTCCATGGGCTGCAGGGGGACAGCCTGCCTCACCAGTCCTCACCACAAGCTGCAGGGGAATCTCTGCTCTGGTGCCTGGAGCACCTCCTCCCCTTTCTTCTTCACTGACCTTGGTGTCTGCAGAGTTGTTCCTCTCACATATTCTCATTCCTTCCTTCAGCTGCAGTTGCTTTTGTGCAGCAACTTTTTCCTCTTCTTAAATATGTTATCACAGAGGTGTTACCATCATTGTTGATTGTCTGGGCCTTGGTCAGCAGCAAGTCCACCTTGGAGCCAGCTGTCATTGGCTCTGTTGGACATAGGGGAAGCTTCTAGCAGCTTCTTAGAGAAGTCACCCCTGTAGTCCCTTCCCCACTACCAAAACCTTGTCACTCAAAACTAATACACCAGTACAAAAGAGATATAGAAATAACTGAGCTAATCTAGTGAACGGCCATGAGGATGGCCTGGAGAAGGATTGGAACACCTGATATATGAGGGGAGGCTAAAATAGCTGGGACTGTTCAGCCAGAGAAGGGAAGACTCAGGATGGATCTCATTAATGTTTATAAATACCAGATGGGAAAGAGTGAAGATGAGGGAACCAGACTCTTCTCTGTGATACTCAGTGACAGGACAAGGGGCACTGAGCAAAAATTGAAATACAAGAAATTGCATTTAAATATTAAAATTTTTGTTTATTTTTTGTTTGTGAAGATTATTGAATTCGAGAATAGATTTCCCAGAGAAACTGTGGAGGCCCCATCCTTGAAGATATTCAGAACACAGCTGGAAGCTGTAGCTGACCCTGGCTGTGAGCAGAGCAGTTGGACTATGTGATCTTCAAAGATGCTGTTCAACCCATTGAGGAAAGACGTTTTAGTAGGGCCTGTAGTGATAAGACAAGGGGCAATGATTTTAAACTAAAAAAGGATAGGTTCAGACTAGATGTATTGAAGATTTTTTTTTTACTGTGAGGCTGATGAAACACCAATACAGGTTACCCAAAGAGGTGGTAGATACCTCATCCCTGGAAACATTCAAGGTCAGGTTGCATGGGTCTCTGAGCAATCTAGTCTAACAGAAGATGTCTCTACTCATTGCAAGGTGTTGAACCAGATGAACTTTAAAGGTGCTTCCCAGTCCAAACATTCTTATGATTCCATAGTTCTGTGAAAATGGAACCTTAGTTTAGGGTTGTACCTAGAATTCATCAATCAGTTTGAAAGTTAATAATTAATTGTCCTAGTTTTTAAATGAAAGAGAGTTGAGTTTCTTTTCAGTAGATAGAATAGTGCTGCATTTTGCTTTCAGCCTGGGATTTGTTATGAGAGAAACTCTGATAACATACCAGTGTTTGCACTTTGTCACTGGAAGTGAAGGACTTCAAGTTTCATTAGTCTACAAGTGCAAGATCTAAGGGGTCAAAAAAAATTTAAATTAATAAGCTAAATTGGCATTTGGATATGCCAATGGGATATTCCATATCATATCACGTCACATCCAGTATATTAGTAGGGTCTCTTCCTCTTTTGGCTCTCTCTGACTTTCCCTCAGGCTCTTCTTCTTCTGGGATTGCAGTTTCAGTTCCAGATTGTCACTCCTCCAGGATTGCTATCTGGAAACGGGCTGGCTTGATCAGCAGGTGGTCAGCAGTTGCACTGTGTGTCACTCATTTGTATATTTTGTTACTGTTATCATTATCATTACTATTTTAATATTAGTATTATTTTAAGTTTTATTTTATTTCAATTATTAAATTGTTCTTATCTTAACCTATGAATCTCCTTATCCTTGCCCCAGTCCTCTCCCTTATCCTCTGGTGTTGGGGGGGAAGTGGGTGAACAGCTGTGTTGGCTGCTAACCAAGGGCTAGCCCAGTGAAACCATTACATTGATACAAGAAAATATGCAAATTATATAACACATGACTGATTTCTATAAAATACTAATTGTCCTAACCTAAGGAGTCATTCTCTGATACAGGAATTAGACCCTGAAAATCTGCAACTTATTGGCTGACTGATATTTAAATCTTTGTCTTCCTGCTTCAATGTAGATAGAGAATTACTATACTTATTAGTTTTACCTAGTTCTGAGCTATTGTTGCACATACCCTTTCACAATTCAGGGTGATCTGAGGTTGTATTTGCATATGCCAAAGTATAGTAATTCATAGTTTAAAAAGTGTTATTAACAAATGAACACTTATTTTGCAATGTGCTGGGGGTCAAGTTACCTCTTCCTATTCAGATCCAGGAAATTCTCTACAGGCACTGTGGTGGTTTCACAGAATCAAAGCATAGGCAGAAGGAGGCATCCCCTTAGGATGATTGGCCTAGAAGGGACGAGCAAGAGGAGTCTTTCAGAGAGTGAAAACTAAAACAAAGAGCTGGACAATGGAGCAAAATTCCACATTTATATGTTCATCAGATTGTGTGGTAAGGAGTTAGATCGGGCGGTGGCCTGAATCAAAGCCTCAGTCCAGAACCTGGTTCAACCTGTAGGTATAGATTAGACGTTCACACATTTTACATTAGACATACAGGATTGCAGTTGACGTAAAATGATCCAAAACTCAGGCTTATTAGATGTCACAAAAGCAGCTTTTTTGGAAACAGCTAATCAAGCAACAACAGCAGACAAAACTGTAGTAACTCAGAGTGTGGTCCAGATGGGAAGCTGAATAAATTCAACCCTAGGAAAAAAATAAGAAGCTTGACTGCACCACAAATAACAGTAGACAATGATCCTGAAAAGTTTTTGGTGCTTTGGGTTGCAAAGGATCTCTCTAAGGTACTTAGTCTATATCCTTCTTAAAGCAGGATCAACAACAAGGTTAGATCAGGTTGTTCAGGGCCATGTCCAGTCAAGTTTTTAGTATCTCCAAGGATAGAGTTCTCACAGCCTCTCTGGGCAGCCTGCTCTAGTACTTCATCATCATCATTGTGATTTTATATATGCAGCTGGAAGGTCTCTTGCTGCAATTTTTTTCTATTGCCTCTTATTCTTTCACTATGCATGGATGACCGAAGTCTGGCTCTTTATCACCCCCTTTAACTTTTGGTAGACTGCAGTTAGATCTCAATCTTCTCTTCTCAACCTGAATAACTCCTACTCAGTCATCTTCACCTCCTGCGTCATATGCTCCAACCTCTAATCATCTTGCTAGTCAGTTGGCTTGTGAATCTGTCTTTTGTACAAGGCGATACTGGCATAGTATCATATATGGCCTCAAAGTGTCAAAGAGACTTGCTCACCACACTGCTACTAACATAGTATGCAGTTAGCTTTCATTGCTGCAAGAGTGCTTTATCCTCCAGGGCTACACAATCATTTTCTGATATGCATCTTTCTAGCTGAAAGGTTGTAATGTTTCCTGAATTTATTCCATCTGAGATGGCAGGACTTTTTATTTGTCAAGGTATCTCTGAATAGCAACCCTGCCATCCAGGGTATTAATTAGTCCTCTCAGTCTGAGGTCTCACATAGGCTTAATGAAGAAATATGCTGTCCCATAACCAGGCTGTTAATTAAGATGTTAAATAGCATCAACTTCAGTACCACCCAAGGAACACCACTCATAGTTGTTTGCTAGTTAGGTTTTGAACCATGAAGCCTAATGGTCCAGACTATTATTTTCCTGTTTGTAATTTACCCATCCAGTACATATTTCCCCAGCTTGGATACAATGATGCAATGGGAGACATTGTCAAAAGCTGAGACATTGCTAAAGCAAATGACATTCACCACTCTCCCCAGTACAAGCCATTTTTTCAGAGAAGGCATAACCAATGGTATGGCACAGTTTGCTCTTACTAGACCTATGCTAGTTGTTCCAAATCACCTTCTTGGTCTTTATATGTCCTGAACTGGCTCCTAGGAGGATTTGTTCTGTAACCTCCCAGGAAATGAGGTGAGGCTGACTGCCCTGCTTTTCCCTAGGTTCTCCTTTTTGTTCTTTTTTAATGTCTTTTCTAGTCAGAGGGAATAATCTACTAGTCACCATGACCTTTCAAAGACCATAGCGGAAGGCCTCAGAATTACGATGGCAACTCCCTTGGAACTTTCATATACATCTCATCTGGTTGCATGGATTTGTGAATATCCAAATGGATTAAATAGCACCTAACTCAAACGATTCTTTACTGCATTGCAAGTCGGTCGAGGGAGGTAATAGTCCTGCTCTACTCTGCACTGATGCAACCTCACCGTGAGTACTGTGTGCAGTTTTGGGCACCACAGTATAAAAAGGATATAAATCTACTGGAGAGTGTCCAGAGAAGGGCCACTAAATTGGTGAAGGGCTTAGAGGGGAAGTTGTATGAAGAGAGGCTGAAGTCTCTTGGTTTGTTCAGGCTGGAGAAGAGGAGACTGAGAGGAGACCTCATTGCAGTCTATAACTTCCTCACAAGGGGAAGGGGAGGGGCAGGCACTGATCTCTTCTCTCTGGCAACCAATGATAGGACCAGGGAAAATGGCAGGAAGATGCACCAGAGCAGGTTTAGGTTGGACATTAGGAGAAGGTTCTTCACCCAGAGGGTGGTGGAGCACCAGAACAGGCTCCCCAGGGAGGTAGTCATGGTACCAAGCCTGACAATATTCAAGAAGCATTTGGACAATGCCCTCAGACCCATGATCTGAATCTTGGGATTGTCCTACACTAGGGCAAGAGTTGGACTCGATGATCCTTGTGGGTCCCTTCCAACATTCTATGATTCTATGATTCTACTCTCCCTGAAGCTCAGCTACCAGGCACAGAAATCTAGGAGGCTTGAGATGAGTCTTTACCCAAAAAGAACAGGGAAAGAAGGTAACAAGTACTTCAGACTTTTCTGTGTCCTTCATGATAGTGACAGATGACAATTTTTTCTTTGGCCATCTGTTAATTTCTGATGTATCTTTATCAGCCCTTCTTATTCTTCTTTCTGTCTGTTTAAATTTTTAACTCCTCCTGGATTTTCAACTTTCTAATTTCATTTCACCATGTCAGAGTATGATTTTATATCCTTGCCTGGTATCCCATCTGTACTTTCATTTTCCATACATACTTCAATTTCCTGTGTGCATAGGCAAGTATACCCTTTGGGTGATGATCATCTTTCAGATTAACTTTAGGGTAATCAGATTACAGATCTTCTTTATAGTAGTCAAGAGAAGTATAACGTCTTACCTATCTCACTTTATTTGTGATTCCAGGTTGTTTCTTTAATAGTAACTCTCTGAAGAACTTCTGAACAAATGGAACAGAACATGTAATTCTCTCTCAAACCATACTTACATCTAGGCTGAAGGATCAAATTTTACCTGCAGTCACTGTTAAATTAAAAGAACAATCAGATCTTTCTCCTGGCAATTTTGACATAATATCCTTTTTAACTCTCTAACAGATGTGCTTTGAACATACCATGGAAGAAAAAAACCACAAAGTTTCTCAGGTGACACTTTATTTTCCTTCATCCTCACTGAGAAACAGCTAAAATGAAGATAATGTACATGCCTCTAGTTGCTTATACACTCTCATTACCATTAATGACCTAGTCAGTACAATTTTAACTTCCTCTATACTTTGCACATATCTAGCCATGTCTTCATTTTCTCAGCATTTCCTAAAATACTTTTTATCTCTTTTACTTGCAAAGAAATCCTTATCTGGTCACAGAAAGATCACTTCTCAAAAAACAGTCCTGTCTACTTCTCTTACAATAAAAATTATTTAGTTTCAAGAAATGAGGATATTTCAAAAATAGTAAATTGAAGCTTGTATGTACAAGACATCATAATTTAAATAATCTGCTTTCTTCACATCATTAGTCTCACCTTGATACCATTGTCAGAGAGCAATTATTCAAATGGTACAGAACAGAATCATGAGATGCATATTGAGATAGAGATGCTGGCCCATATATAAGGCAGAGAAACTTTCTGGTTCATGATGTTTCCTACTTATGGAGTTCTGAACAAACATAGCCATTTAATTCTATGGAACAAAGTTTTTATTATTCCCTTCCAGCTCCTTTGAGAGAATTTATAGCTGCAGGGTATGATGAAAGGAAAATCCAGTGAACTGTCCAAATGCATAATTGAAACCGCATAACCATAAGATTTTGTACAGGGTCATGATAGTGGTGAGATATTATTTTAACACTTGTATCTTAAGTGCTTCACTGGCTTAGATTTTATAGAATGCAAATGTACAAACAAAATGGCAAAAAGAGGGAGTTACAATTACTGTGAAAGGAAGTTCAGTGTTTTGACGGTAATCCAGAGGTGGCACATTAGATGTACATATAAGCAAAACCAAGAAGGTTAAGAATTAAATATTAGAAAGCTGATCTGGAAGCAATGTAGAGGTCAAGATCAAGAAAAGTCCTAATGGAATTAGTCTTATACCTAGGAAGACTTTATCCTGAAGGACCAAATAGAAATGCTAGATGCAGTTAAACACTGAAAATGAGGTATATTCTTGTGAAAATGGAAGAATAGACTAATTAAAATTGAATGTAGTGATTGACTTCCATACAGACTGGTTGTTCTTCATCATAAAACAACTGAAATGAACAAATGAAGGAGTCGGAAGCATTGTGGAGTAGTGTAGGTGAGAAAAAGCTGCAAAGTCACCCTTAAATTTTAAAACACTGATTTAAAAAATAAAATATAATAAAATAAAAATTAAAAGTAGGAAATTACTTATTGTCATCTTTTTAAAATATGCAAAGAAAGAATGATCAGTAGCTTTCAATTTAAAAAAAAATTAAACAAATTAAGCATTCTGAGTATCTGTCCGACAAAATCAGAATATCTATGTTTTGTGAAAGTGCAGTAGTCTCTTTTAAAATAGCCCAGAAGACCATCTCAAAGTGTATATGAAGACAAGGAATGGCATTACCTCTAGTGATTTTATAAACTTGCTTGAAAAGGATAGTTTAGCATAGGATAATCCCAGTTGAAAGAGTGTGAAGATTAAAATGTGTTTGTTCAGAAAGAATTTCATAGAATCACAGAATACCTCAAGGATCATCTGATCCAACCTTTCTTGGCAAAAGCACAGTCTAGATAAAATGCACCCTGGACAGCACCTTGTCCAGTTGAATCTTAAAAGTGTCCAAGGTTGGGGAATCCACCACTTCCATGGGGAGATTATTCCAATGGCTGATTGTTCTCATCGTGAAAAATTTTTCTTTTGTGTCTGATCAGAATCTGCCCAAGAGTAACTTTGCCCATTACCTCTCATCTTTAATTTGAATGAAGCTAATAGATAACTATATATATTATTATGATAAGCCAAAGGAAAGGTGGTTAGAGACAGAACTATTGAGTGTGGGACCCTTGCATATTATTCAAAAGGGAACTAGTGATTTGCTAAATAGGATTCAGAGGCCAGATGTCTAAGGAAGTGTCTGAGAGATCAGACAGCAGCAGAGAACGGTTTAGGAAGAAGAAAGTTAAGCTAAAGAGGAGAGTGATCATTAAATGGGATCTTTAGAAATCAAGTAATTCAACTAGGGTAACATACCAGAAGTGAGGGGAGAAAACATATGGACTGTGAGATACTGATGAATTCTTGCTGTATCAACTTGGCTGCCAGCTGAGCGTTTTAACCATGCACACCCAGCACAGTTTTCAGCTATTTTGCTCACACACTGAAGTTGCCTTCTTATGATAACAGTGATGTATTCTACAGGAGTATTGAATATAAACTTAAATGTTTTCCCTTGGAAAAATAATTAAACTTCTTATTGATTTTAGGGCATATCATGATACTTTTTAATTCTGAAAGAAAAAAAGGGTAACACCAGGGTTCACTGATTGTGAGCAATTAGTCTATAACAGCAGGTAGCATGAGATTTAATTTCACTGAAGATTTTCTATTTTGCGCCTTCGATGGATGTAGTTTTTTATGTTTAAATGAATTTTGAAAAATTCTGAAGTATCATAACATGTATATTGACGATGTCACAGTGCACTTTGTCCTTTCCCCATCTAGCCTCCATTTTCTGTGTGACCCCAACTGTGGATGTATGGCACTTAACTTGTATGGTCCCAAGGAAGCATCTAGCTCATTTTTCCTAAAACTCACACCTAAGTAGTATTCCTGGACCTGAACTCCAAGAAATGTGTACCTGGAGTTGCCAAGATGATATGTGAATATCTCTGACGTGTGGTGGGTTCACCCTGGATGGCTGCAGACCCCCACCAACCCCTCTATCAATCACTCCCCCTCTTCAGTAGGACAGGAAAAAATAATATTAAAAGCTCATGGGTTGAGATAAGGACGGGGAGATCACTTGACAACTACCATTACATGCAAAACAGGCTTGACTTGGGGAAAAATAATTTAACTTCTTGCCAATTAAAATAGAACAGGATAGAGAGAAATAAAGACAAAAACTAAACCACCTTCCATTCATCCCACCTCCTCCTCTGATCTTGGTAATCACAGGGTTGTTTCTCAGTCATTTTTTTAAACTCACTCTTCTCTGTTGTGCAGCATTTCACCCTTTCTTAAATACATTTCCCCAAGGTGCCACCACCTTGGTGGAGGGCTCAGCCGTGCCCTGCGGTGGGTTGGTTGGAACTGGCTGGAACTGGCTGTGTCTGGCATGGGGCAGCCCCGGCCTCTCCTCGCAGAGACCTTCCTCAAGCCCCTACTGCCAGCGCCTGGCACCTGCACCCAGTACAAATTCAGAATCAAGCACAACTGAAATGTACCTAGTTTGTGCTCCAGGATTTATGAGGTCATAATCAAGAGCAGAGGGCCCCCAGCACTCCTCCATCTTGCAAGAATAGACTTTGGTTAGTCACTATTTACAAATAGGCAGTGCTCACATACTCCTTTCCAATTGTTTTTGAGGTACAAAATACAGATACACCAGCACAGCCTGGGAAGCTATTTTGGAATTTTGTTATTTGAACTAATCCAGCCACTTTGTGAAATGTTTTGACAAAATATATTTGTCTTTCCTAAGGCTTTGTACAGCAATATTTTCAGTCAGTCCACATGAGACACTTGAACTCAGCATACATCTTTCTTCGAACCCAGCCTGTATCAAGCTGCAAGACTAGCATAATTGATGTACTCTTCCTATTTGTGGTTCAGTAGCTATTTTAGCAGGATGTAGGAAAATGCTGAGGAAGATGTAGAATATCTCAGCAGTATTTTCTACTTCCAGATTTTAAGAAGAATTCATTCATGCTTACAATACGAACATGTCATGACTTCCCATATGCAAACTGGAACAGTTGAAGCATGATCCCTGCACAGATGTATGAGATTGCAGTGTCCTAACCACTGCATGTGGTCACTCATGGTAGAGGGGCATTTATTTGTGTGATAGTTTAACTTAGCTGGCAGCCAAACAAGACACAGCCACTTGTACCCGCTGCCAGCCCCCACTCCCTTCCCCCCCCACCCAGGGAACTGGGAGAGAATTGGAGGGGTAAAGGTGAGGAGACTTGTAGGTTGAAATAAGAACCATTTCATAATTAGAGTAAAAAAAATAAAATAAAATAATAATAAGAGTAATAATGATATCAGTTATATATATAAGTGATACACAGTACAATTGCTCACCACCCACTGATAATGATTCTGGAGGAGTGAAAATGAACCCTGAAACTGAAATCACAATCCCAGAAAATCAAGGCCAAGCCATTTCTGAGAGATTCCCCCCCTTTCCAGTCAGCCCCAGTTAATATACTAAACATGACGTAATATGATATGGAATATCCTATTGGCATATCCAACTGTCAGTTCTGGGTTTTGCTATTCACTACACTTCTCCTTCCCAGTCCTAATGCAGCTGTTAACCAGCCAAACACAATGGCCTTTTGCTCCAGCAGCAACTAATAACATTAGGACTTTTATCAACATTCCTCTCATAAAAACTCTTACACTGAAACTAAAACACAGCTATTCTAATTACTAAGAAGAAAAATAGCTCTATCCTAGAAAAACCAGGACTACTTGACATCCACCTCTACCAACTTCCTCAAGATATTTTAATGCCTGAAGATTTCAAATACTTCTCCCTAAACCATGCTGCTTGCAGAACTTACAAAGGTAAGAAAAATTCTGCTGTACCCTTTCATGCAGCAAGATAACATCTTCTAATAATTGCTTGGCTCATCTCCAACCAAAATGATGGCTCCATTTTCATTACAAGGTGGACAAAAAAAAAAAAAAAGCCTCGTTTAAAGCAAAATTATGCTTCCTTCCATATCTCCAGTAATTTTAATTCTTCTGTCAATATCTCATGCAGTCAAGTTTGGAGTCAAAGCACATACACATTGGACATGAGAGGTTTACATGGAGGTGGTTAAGAGGAAGCAAAGAATAAAACACAGGTTAAAGCTGAGGATAAGCTTTTATGGGATATATCCCTGAACATGACAACACTACAGCAATAGTGAAGAGAATAGCAGATGTATTGCAGTGGCTAGGAAAGAAAACTAGCTTCCTCAGGATCTAATTTGAGTATGCTTTTTTGTATTACCAGAGCTATGTTATAAATATACTCTGAAGAGTGCCAATCACTTGTAAAGCAATCTCAGAATGACATGCATGCAATTACAAAACAGTGGTCTGGTGTGAAATGTGGAAGAGTTTTTCTTAATCCATTTAAATCTCGACTATATAAATACCTAGACAGCACTTTGTACAGTGAATCATACATTCAGAACAGCATTACCTTAACAATACAATAGATGTTTTGATTTTCTAATTTGTATGGCAGAGTTGTCTCCTAGTGTACATAACTAGAGGGTTGTAACAAATACATGCATTTTACTTATTATATTTAGTAACAGCCTCTCAGGAATCTGGAAATACTAATTTCCTTATTCTTCTGCACTTCTGAAATGTTTTTCACAATATTTCAATGACTCTATTTACAAATTAATTGTCTAGATCTAATCTAAGTTATTCCAGTGATAAATTAATTCCTCTTTTACTCATAGAAGCATTCAAATGTTTATAGAACTTCTACTCTTTAACCAGTGTTCACAATCCCTAAATTATCATAGTAAAACTGAGCAACATAGACCCAAAGTTCAGGCAATAGAGATAAACAGGCTAAGGCTATACTTTAAGGCACTTTGCTTCCTTCTCTTTCATGGCAACACTACTGGCAGTTTCATCAGACTTATATATTTTCCTGGTGGTATAATAGCCACTGCTGGAGAACAGTTCACTGCCTTTATAATTAACAAGTAATGCTATATATTTTATAGTTTTAGTTATCATAGAATCATAGAATGGTTTGGGTTGGAAGGGACCTTAAAGATCATCTAGTTCCAACCCCCCTGCCATCAGCAGGGACACCTTCCACCAGACCAGGTTGCTCAAAGCCTCATCCAATCTGGCCTTGAACACTTCCAGGGAGGGGGCATCCACAACTTCTCTGGGCAACCTGTTCCAGTATCTGACCACCCTCACAGGAAAGAATTTCTTCCTAACATCTAACCTAAATCTACCCTCTTCCAGTTTAAAGCCATTACCCCTGTTCTATCACTACTTACCCTTGTAAAAAGTCCCTTCCCAGCCTTTCTGTAGGTCCCCTATGAACTGGAATGCCACTCTAAGTTCTCCCTGGAGTCTTCTCTTTTCCAGGCTGAACAGACCCAGCTCACTCAGCCTGTCCTCATAGGAGAAGTACTCCAGCCTTTGGATCATCTTCGTGGCCCTCCTCTGGACTCATTCTAACAGGTCCATGTCTTTCTTGTGTTGGAGACTCCAGAACTGGACACAGGACTCCAGGTGGGGCCTTACGAGAGCAGAGTAGAGGGGGAGAATCACCTCCCTTGACCTGCTGGCCACACTTCTCTTGATGCAGCCCAGGATACTGTTGGCCTTCTGGGCTGCAAGTGCACATTGCTGACTCATGTTGAGCTTCTCATCCACCACCACTCCCAAGTCCTTCTCTTTGGAAGGAATTATGCACAATTTTATATGTAATGATGCATAGTATGAGTGGATTGGTAGTGCTAAACAGTCAATGCTGAGGACATGATGTTGATGCTATATATGTTTCAGAGACTGTTACACTAAAACTGGTTTGGTCCCATGCTGGATGCTTTTAAGCAGCTGGAGTGCCTGGGAGCACATGATCAGGTTAGTTTCTTCTGGAAGGAGTTTCACCTACATGCAGATCGACTGCTTCTTGATGCCAAGTACATCCATGACTCTACCAAGTGCAATAAAGGAGCTAATTGGGAGATTCACCTCAAAAACACTTCTTCATCTTAACTAAAATCCTAATGTGAACATGGTCTATCAGAGACTGCTCATAGAGAGCTTTAGGCTTATTTTTGTTTCTATCTGACAATTACATGGGGTGACCAGTAAATTCTGCAGTTAGTTTCTTGGAAACATGTTTATAGATAGTAACAAGATTCTTCATACAAAAGAACATATAAAAGAACTTTGTTAGCAGAGCATGATAGTGATGAAAAACACAATAATGCTAATTTAAAAAGCAATATTAGTAAAAAAATAATAAAACCTACAGTATTAGATGAGGTCAGCTCCAGTCTTAACAGAAAAAAAAATTCTTAATGATCTTTAGATCAAAATAATTCTCATTCTAACCTGTATTGCAGATGTTACTCAAACTCAGAGACTGCAATAGTGTCAGCAACTGCTTGAGGGGAAGCATTAACAAGTGGATTCTGCCTCTAATACTCCATCAAAGGCCTGTTGTGCAGGGAATTTCTGTGAAGTTGTGAAGCTGATCTGAAAGGGGCAAGGAGATGAGCCATAGAATCTTAACCCTTGAACTACTAGACTGAACAGATTTAGGTTGGTGAGTGTTTCCATAAGGTGGAAACGAAGGGTAAGACTTGCCTTTGAAGTAATAAAATAATGTGCATAGTTATTTCATTGTCAAATGCTACATAATGAAAGCAAGGAAGAGAACAAAAGAGGGGAGGTTGGTTGAATTGTTTATATGTTTTTGTATTCTATGAAAACAGAAATGTAGGATTTTTCTTGCTCTCTGCAGTCAACACTGATAAGGCATAGAAATGTTATCAAATTCAAGAATTTCCACAGGAAATATCACCTCAATGTTTGCATATTTTTCAGATTTAGAGTGAAAGCAATATGACTCCCTTGCCCTAATAATTAAATATAAAGAAATACATGGAAAGTAAAATGTCTTAAAATCCAACATATTAAAATACTTTTGACCTATTGCCATCCTATTAGACTATGCTTTATTATATACTATCATACATGTGTGGATATACATACCTATATGAACACACAAGCATGCAGTAAAGGCTTATATAATACTTTACATCTTAATGACTACGAAGTGTGCTCATTCAAAAATGTTTGGGAGTTCAAAAGTTTCAAACTCAGTCCACTTTCCTCCAGACTCCTTATTTCTCATAGAAAACTCTAGTTTAGTTCTCAGAAAATACAGAGATGATCTGTGGGAACAATTCCTTTTTTTATCTTTGGTAAAGACCCTAGTGGCCGTGTAATAAACACTTTACCCTTACCAGCAGCGGTGTGAGAATGTGCCTTGCTTGAAACACAGATACTGCATAATTGTGCTCTCCCATGAATCACAATTGCTGTTTGCCATATCACACAATACAGTTGTTTTCTAAAAATGAAAACCTCTAGTTCTTGTTCAGTGTACAATTTTTGCTTTGCATTATTAATTGTCAATTTTAAATACAATGTTATGATTCCATGTATCTCATTTACTCAGTAAAACAGGAGGAGTTGCAATACGTGCACAAATTCTTTAATGTTTGCGGTTGTTTATCTGGCTTATCAGTTTAGCGTAAGGGATATGGATAATCATGAAAAGGAGTTAGCAGTGGACCCAGAGTCTGTAAATATTTTGCCTACATATATTCTATATATGAAAAGATTGCTAAAATGGAAACAAAACATAATATACAAGCATCTCTTTTTACATATAGTTGTAAGCTTTCAATCTGAAGGCAAAGTGTTTTAAAATTGTTAACTATAATTCCTTTCCATTCTTCATAGAATAATGAAGAATAAAAAGATAGAATCATAGAATATCCTGGTTGGAAAACACATCTGAGATCATCGAGTCCAACCATACCTGTCCACTACTAAACCATATCTATTAGCACCCCATCTAGCTGTCTTTTAAACACCTCCAGGGATGGTGACTCAACCACATCCCTAGGCAGCCCATTCCAGTGCCTGATAACCCTTTCAGTGAAGAAGTATTTCCTGACATCTATTTTGAACCTCCCCTGGCGTAACTTAAGTTCATTGCCTCTTGTTCTATCAGCATTTACCTGGGAGAAAAGACACACATCTGCCTCCCTACAACCTCCTTTCAGGTAGTTGTAGACAGTGATAAAGTCTCCCCTCAGCCTCCTCTTTTCTAGACTAATAAAATCCAGTTCCCTCAGCCACTCCTCAAGGCTTTTTCTCCAGGCCCTTCACCAGCTTCGTTGCCGTTCTCTGGACACATTCCAGTGCCTCAATGTCCTTCTTGAAACAAGGGGCCTAAAACTGGACACAGTATTCAACGCACGGCCTCGCCAGTGCTGAGTACAGGGTAAGATGACTTCCCTGGTTCTACTGGCCATGCTGTTTCTGACACAAGCCAGGATGCCATTGGCCTTCTTGGCCACCTGGGCACACTGCTGGCTCATGTTCAGCCGACTGTCAACCAACACTCCTAGGTCCTTTTCTGCTGGGCAACTCTACAGCCACTCTTCCCAAGCCTGTAGAACTGTATGGGATTGTTGTGACTCAAGTGCAGGACCTGGCACTTGGCCTTGTTGAGCTTCATACAGTTGGTTGCATGAAATCTTAAATGAAAAAAAAAAAAAAAAAAAATTACACACTACTCTAGACTACTACTACGTAGGGTTTTTGCTTGTTTTAATCTGCTAAAGAAGGGATGATTTTTCATATTATTTACTATTATTTACCATATTATCCTGCAGACCATTATTAATAGTATTTGGTCAAAGGTGTATGTTGCAAGAGATCGCATTACTGATAGATCTGACTAATTTGACTCAGTTTAAAAATTATTTTTCAACTTGAGCTCTTTTTAGAACACATAATATTTTTATATACTTTTTATCTACTTAGTAAAATCTTCTGGATGTGACAATATATGAATTTCTTTAACACAAGGTTATCAAACATGAGATCCTTTTATAAAATGTCCTGATTTCCATGTAAAAATATAAAAACATCAATGGGCCTGAGAAAAGGGTCTTTTTTGTTCCCATTTATCCTGAACTTCCAATCACTAAAAAGCTTTTAAGGGAACAAACTATCCTGCAAATCTCGTTTCTTTTAAAATATCAGCTGACATCTTGGATATTTATCTCTGAACAGTTTTCCTGTTTTGTGCAATAATGCACTAAAGCTGCTTAAACAGCCACATCCTTCTTCTGCTGGGCTGTCTAATGAAAGATGTTGTGCTTTACACCCAGCCAGCAGCTGGGATAATGCAGCTGTTCGCTCAGTCTTCCCCCTTCCATGGGATGGGGAAGAAGAAAATATTAAAAAAAGACTTGTGGTTCAAGACAAGAACAGGGAGGGATCACTCACCGATTATGGTCGTGGGCAAAACAGAACTGACTTGGGGAAAAATTCAATTTAATCTGTTGCCACGCAAATCAGAGTAGGGTAATGAGACATAAAACCACATCTTAAAACACCTTCCCCCCACCCTTCCCACCTTCCTGGGCTCAAGTTATTTTGCTCCCAATTTCTCTACCTCTTTCCCCAGATGGTGCAAGGGGACAGAGAATGTCAGTTGCAGTCAATTTGTCACACTTGTTTCTGCTGCTCCTTCCAGTGTGGGGTCCCTCTCACAGGAGACATTCGTCCATGAACTTCTCTGAGGTGAGTCCTTCCCACAGGTTTGTTCTTCATAAACTGCTCCAGCGCGGGTCCGTCCCATGGGCTGCAGTCTTTCAGGAGCAGACTGCTCCACCATGGGCTTCCCACAGAGTCACGGCCTTCTTTGAGCGCAGCCACCTGCTCCAGTGTAGAGTCCTCCATAAGCTGCAGATGGATCTCTGCTCCAGCATTAACCTCCACTGGCTGCAGGGGGACAGCCTTCCATCTCACCACAGGCTGCAAGTGAATCTCTGCTCCAGCGTACCTCCTCACTCTTCTGCTTTGCTGACCTGCGTGTCTGTGTAGTAATTCTTCTCACATTCCACTCCTCTCTCTGCTGCAGGTTGTTGTGCAGCAACTTTTTTTCCCCCTTCTTAAATATGTTATCCCAGAGGTGTTACCACCATCTCTGGTGAACTTAGCCTTGGCCAGTGATGAGTCCATCTTGGAGCCAGCTGACATTGACTGTCGAACATACGGGAAGCTTCTAGCATCTTCTCACAGAAGCCACCTCTGTAACCCTCTGCTACCACAACCTTGCCAACTCAATGTGCTGTCTAAAGAGAGTCTGCAATTTTTCTATATGGAAAAAAATCATTTCAATATGTAAAATTAAAACCAGTAGTTCTTCTTACTGAGTGTCCAAAATAATTCATATAAATTAGTTTACAACAGAATAATTTTACATCATGCACTAGAAGTTTCAGCAACTAACCTTATATGCATGCTATTTTTGAGCTGTTTCTTTTTCACTATTCAAAAGTTTCAGTATTTGGTTTTATTTCCTTGTCAGTCTATATAAAATGTTCAGTACTTAAAAACAACAAGAGCACAAATCTATTACCATTTTCTTTTAGGGAACAAATGCTTTACTACTATTTTAATGTTGTTTTGATTTAGAACATGGTTCTGCATGTTATTTATTTGTTTGTTTATTTAATGCAAGGAAAGCAATAAACACCTGCATTTAAATGTCTTTTTGACCAGGAAAAAGCTAATTTATCATTTTTGGAAAATATCTTGAAGTGAAAACTAAAATGGTAACATGTAAATAGGCACTATTCTTATATTTTACATGACCTTGAATACAGAATGGAGAATGTTTTACATTTGGACTCTAACTCCACCTGATATCTTCAAATGGCTATGGAGAGCCTGGTTATACATATAAAGAAGCAATAGGGTCAGATTTGCTTTAGATGAAGGGATCTTACATGCCAATCTGTCTAATAGAATTGATGTACTTCTAAGGAGCACCATAAAGCAGAACTTCAACAAATAAAGGTCTAGCTGCAAAGCTCCAGTATGAACAAAAAGACAAATACATGCAAATTAATACTTTTTAAGTGCAAAAAGGGGGCAAACATATTATACTCTAGCAATAAGTCTTATCAACCTGTTGTGAGAGAAAAGAGAAAAAGCTTCTACAAACATACCACTGCCAGTAACCGGTAACATGGTGCAAAAGTTCATTTATATTCACTAAAATTAGGGAAATAGAGTCCATAAATACTGAGATCCATGAATATAGTTGGATCTTTCATATTCTTAAGCTTTTCTGATTTTTTTTTTTAAAAGAAAAAAAGGCAAATAATAAGGGTCAAAGGTGGAGATATTACAGTCTGCTAAATTAACTTTGCACCATGAAAACCAGAATTTCCTCAAGTGGCACAAAGCAAAAAGAAATAAGAAAGGCACTACCCATATCAGCACCTGATACTGTACTTTATGCAAAGGTATGGGGACAGGAGAGATTTTTATCTCCAATATTTCATTGATTTCAGGTCACAAAGTATGCTTTTACCAGAGGTTGTTGACCTCATCCTACAACTGCAACTTGACCTAGAGTCAAGCAATTAATGCATTTAATTCATTTCCACTGCAAGTAAGTTATTATTTTCCTTCAAATAATAGAATGTATAGAGACACAGGCAACTTCACAGCAACATTTTTCTCTCAGACATACATACGCACACACCTAAGTACCACTGTCAACTGAACAAAGCACATTTTCCCTCCTCTTAAAATTATATCCATTCATAATCACAGAGCTAGTGAAGTTTGAAATATAAAAGAACTATTACATTATTTAAACTATCATTTTGCCAGTGCTGGGTTGTACCTTATAAATTATTTCTTTCTTTCTTTCTTTTTTTTTAACTTTTCAATTTTTTTATTTTTAAGTTTCAATTCTGATATCACCATGAGAAAATTATTTCTCTTCTTTCAATCTAAATTTCAATTTGAATTTTCAGTTTCTTAATGTCTTAATTATATCCATTTATAATTTCTGTTGTTATTGTTTTGAGCCACCTTTTTCTTTTAATTTACAGCTTGCAAACAGGCAAGCTGTTTTTCTTCACATATGCCTTTAAAGAAATTCTGGACTAAACTACCAATTTTTTTAATAGACTATTATTTGGTAAAGCTGTTAAAAGCAAAGGACTTTAGATCATACATAGGTGTAGTTCTTAATAGTCAAGGCCTGACTGTTATAAAACTTAATTTTCACTTTTCCTCTGTCATAAATCGTTAATTATTGTACATCTCTATAGAGACCTTATGGCCTGTACCAAATAGAGGATTTACTAATGTGTTATGAACGATATATGCCATGATTTTGCCATGAATCCAGTACCCTCTTTTTAAAAAAATTGGAAAAAGGGTGATTTGATATAATTGGATTTGATTTGATCAAAACATAGCTTGTGTATGAACTGTTGATACATCACATTCTGTTGTGTTCTGGAGAGCAAGGGAGACTTTATCACCATATCATCTGCATTTGTGATGGCAAATCTCTTAAAAGGAGTACACTTTGACAAATGGTAAGGGAATTTCACATAAAATCTTATCCTTGTGATATCACCTGAAATAGGCATATCTGGAACCAATTTATTGAGTGTAAATTACTGCCAACTTTGCTTTGAATAACAAAATGCTCCAGAGATTTCTGAGATATGTAGCCATGGGGAGCTGTCTGGCTACATGAGGATATTTATACGTTTTTTAACACATCTTTCAACTTAATCAGCTACACAAATGCACAACCTAGCACTCAGGGAAATTATGTGGATTTGTCACACTGCCTGAAGGACTTTGGGATCTGTGAACCAATGAATGGATTATACTGAACCATGAATGTAATTTGTTCATCTGTAACAGATAAAATATGGGTATTTGCCGTATTAATGTTTAAGAATCTCAGAATGATAAATAATTCTAAGAGAATTTAGTTTAAGCTATTAATTAAAAATTAATAATATTCTCTTTATTTTCCAAAACAGAGTAAGATAATATAAATTGTGTGTATATTAAAAGGACTGTAACAAGCAGAGTTGGTAAACTGTACTAATGAATTATTATGAACCTCCTAATTTTAACAATTCAAAACCTAGGATGAAACATAAAGCAAAATGCTTTATGTGCTAAAATGTCTGGTAAAAACTGCACTGACAGACCTCTTTTGTCCCTGTAATCGACACTTAGCATTGTTTGTCACTGATATAATACCAATCATACTCATATGCTGGTCTATGTTATCAGGGATTAAAAAAAAGTCTATAAAGTCTGTTCTGTGTCACAGAACATCCAGCTGACTTTTAAAAAGCATATAGCAATCTTGCAACTTGATAAAGAACAATTTAATTCAGTAGTACATATATTTTTTAAAATCACTAAAAAATGTGTCTTCAAATAGACTTTAATTTTGAAGATTTGTACACCCAGATTTTAACAAAAACATTGTCCCTAATGTTTTTAGAGTCACTGTAGCAGAATTCTTTCTGTATGGGGATTTAGGGAAGATTCAGTTTATAGTAATATTTGGAAAAAATGGTGGAGGAATTCATAAAACTGTGTTACTAACATTGGTTTATTTTCATATTTTTTTTTTCCTGTGTTGGTTGATGACTTCTTTGAATAGTATTATTCAAATGTTATTAACAGTTATCCACTGAATATTTTGGATGTATATTAAAAAAAAAAATCAACCAACCAAACAAACAAACTGGCTTCCAATATATTTATTTACACAATTGGTACTTGCAATTTAAGTTACCCACTACAAGCACTTTGAATGATATTTTACAAATTAAAAATACCATTACTTTTTTGTAGATCTGTAAACTCTGTTTCTACTTTATTGTTATTTTTAACATCTGCTTGCCAAAGAAGTCAGTCAAGAATAGTAGTATGAAGTTAAGCACACTCTGGATAACCGAATATTCATAACATGAGCCTGATTATATTCAGCTAGTAGAGTTATATCTTGCTTTATCTTTCTACAGTTTACAGTACATCAGATTTGTCCTAACGGGATAAGAAACAGACCTCATTTCACTTCTGCTTTTGTAAATCATTATGATCATCACTGAAACTGGCAGAGCTAGAAGAGTGTAAGTAAGAATAATCGACAGAAGAATCAGACTGATCAGTAAAGCTGACAAGAAACTTTCAGAGTATTTTTCCATCATATACAGTATTAGTCAATTTAAAGTAAAATGGTGCTTAGAAATATCACTTTTTATCATAAGATATGTGGAAAATAGAAAAAAACTATTTTTGTGATAATATTGTAATAATTTTGGAATTTTAATTTTCAGAAACACTTTCATTTCCATTTGTTTCAATACTATTTGCAAAATACTGAAATTGGAATGAAGAACTGTGATTTTTTTTTTCAAAATTAAAAGTTTCAACTGAAAAAAGGCAAAACTGAAAAAAAAAATCCACCACAAAATTCACAATAATTTAACTTTTCTTTGCTCTACAAAAGCAGAAATTTATATTTAGCTAAACTCCCAACTAAAATAAAAACCACGGTTTCCACAATGATAGACCTATAAACTCTTTACAACATTGTCTTCTCTGGAATAATGGAATTTCTGTTTTTTTCCAAAAGTATTTAGCAAGAGTTCAATTTTAGTTGTTAACTAATATTCCTGAGATACACTGAAAGCTGCTGTCCTTGGCATTGCTTGATTTCTATTGACCAGTGAAGAAAAAAAATTATCTTCAGCGAATTATGGCATCTCTGGCCAAAGATAACTGAAAAAAAGATGTAGGAAATAAATATCTCCAATATGAATAACAATGATTGTACCACTTCCATTTAAAAAACAAAGTATATTAAGTTTCAGTAAAATACTTCACCAAATAAAAATGGCACCTAATAAAAATTTCCTCATGTCAAACGAAGAAAAGAAGGAATAAATGTATAATATATCTAAAATAAAGGCAATAAACCTCACAAAGCCTAGAATTTAATCTAAAATCATTGACTGTTAGTTTTTCTTCTCTAGAAGAACCCAAAACCCAACCAAAATATATATAAGATTAGCCCTCAGATACCATAAATAAACAAGCTTTGATAAATACTGATCTGAATCATTAGATTTTGTTGAAAAAACAAAGTTCTTTCAAATATGTCAGTGAATACACTGTCATGTCACCTCCTTTGGGCAGCCAGCAGGTCTTAGTGGGTTTAAAGAATGCAATAAATAAGACACTGGCCAAAATTTTGTAAAGCATACCAGATCCACTTGCTTATTTTATCAAAGTTAACCATCTATGTATCAGGTTTACATAAAGAAAGATGTTTTTTTAAAGGCTTATGCTAAAAGCTCACACAATAAATTGAATTGTATTCAATATATCCAATTTTAAAAGCATAAGGATGAAAATACCTCAAGAACTTAAGCCTGGTGGTCCTGGTATCTTAAATAAGAGACATAGCTTCCTCAAGGAACCCTCCAGCCTACTTGAAAAATGATCCGTACAATATTAAAACCTCACTGCCAGAGCTAGTTAATGGTAATGTGACACAGAAAATCACTTAATCTGTTTTTCAGTGAACCTAAAATACTATAGAGAAAGAAAAAGATGCTACAATTTTTGTGTGGTACTATTTGTTTTAACTTCTTCACTTCTATGGAAAACTCAAACTATTGACTGGCTGTGAGCAGTGAACACTGGACAGCATCAGATGAGCTGCTCATGCACTGAGGCCATGTCCAAGGAACTGGAGGAGACCAAGACTGATCTCCTCAGAGGTGAGCTGCTGAGAGGAGAGACTGGCAGAGCCTCAGCTAAAGTCAGAGCTCAAACACCACAGACATGGAGAAGAACCCCAGCCAGTGCAGAGGTGGGGAGGTGATGGAATGGGAAGGATTAATTGAACTTGATTTTTTCCAGAAATCACACATTTTAAAAAGTTGGGAATTCAGTGTCAAATCAATGGAACTTGAAATATAAAAATGTGTTATTTATGGTTCCTAATATTTATGTCATAGGTTTTTATCTCTTGTCTCTTCATCTGGAACAATATTCAATTCAGGATTTTTCATCCTACTGTCACCAGAGGAAAGAATAATTAATCCTACAGAACTGAGAAACATGTTGCCTCTGGAAGTTCTTGTGGAGGTTATAATTTGACAGGAGTCTGGACCCAGAAGTTCTACCTTTTATAGAAGCAAGCATGTCATTTCTGTAAGAGTAAGAAATTCATGGCTTCCAGCTACCAATCACTTCCACACTTATAGACCCCACGCATTCCAGACAGGATTTTACTCATGTGAAAGCAGGTGTCTTAGCTCTCAGCTCCTTCTGACTGTGTTGGTAGCCAATTGGTTTGCTACCAACTCCTTCTGAGTTTGGAGCCGTACTTGCCTTTTTTTTTTTTAACTTTAAGTCTTGAAGATAATGCACAATTTGATTAAACCAAGCCAAAATTGCTATAAAAATATCCAAAACAAATTGTGGATCAGAGCACATTTTTTGTACAGAGAAGGCAATTATACTATAACACTATACCTTGTTTGATTTATGAGATTGAATTAGAGGATGTGCTATGCAATCTTAGTTAACGTATTGCTCATCTTAATTGTGTAAACAATGTCAGCTAGATGGTAAGTAGGAGGCCTCACTCCTCCTGCTCTTGAACCTTTGTGTAACCATAATGACAATGCAGCCATCAGGACATTCATGAGAAAAGTGCTCACCTCCTCAAACGCAGTTAAGTAACCATCTCCTGTCTCCATTCTATCACAATTAAAATAAGAGTAGGGGAAATAATTTTATTTTTACCTGTGTGAGATGTAAATATTTTTTACCCATGTATTTTATCTGCATATTTAATTTAGAGCTGTATATTTTTACCTGTGAGCTGGGCTACGGGGAAAAGGAAGCATTTAACACAGTCTCAGCTAATTAGAGATACAGGAAACTATTTGTGTGTTGATCTCAACACTTGCAACACTTGCAACACTTTGGGGATAGGCTACAGATTTTTATTTCAGCAATGAGTTGCAATTAACCATTGATCCAATAGAGACAGGGCTGCTGTTTGGGGAATTGCTAAACCATTTGCTGGCAGAATTCTGAAATTGTTTGGAAAAGGAGTGAGCTGATGCCTTACTTTTCAAGTTCTTATATATCCAGAGAACATTTATCATGTATAAGAGTTGCTTTTGAAAGACCTTAAAAAAATCTGACTGACAAATGTGCTTGTATACGTGTCCATAAACACATATGCACACATGTGGGCTGAAGTTCATACGTTTTACTGAGACATTATATATGGAAAGATACAAACATAGAGTAGCAAAACCTGTGGAAGAAGAACTGAAAAACTTCAAGCATGGCTTATCTCACTTCATTTCAGCCATCTAAAATGTCAACATCTGATCCAAGCTAGTTGACTCGGCTGCCACTACGGTCAATGGACAAAGGGAGCCCAGGAAAGGGACACATCCCACACTAGGACAGGTACCTAAGAGAGATAAGGTGAAAGAATGAATGTGGGTGACTAAATAACATCAGCACCCAATTTTGCCTGGAATCAGCCAAGGTGATTCCCACCCTCTTTGTTCACCTACTTGCTATCACCTACTGTTTATTATCTTCTGAACACATAAAATATTTACTTGTTTATTAAACGTTGCCCTGCGTCAATAGGGTATCACACTGATACTTACTTATGCAAGACTTTCTGAAATGCTGAACCACTGAACAATGTTTGCACTGCAACAGTGGGTTAGGCTGCCATGCATGGAGTAAAGCAATTTAATAGTTTACCTAACATTGCCTCAGTAGGTCCCTGTCTCATTGCACACATCTTTAGCTTTTCTACTAGAATGTACTGTTCTCAGAATGGATGAAGGCCTCCATCTTTCGGCTCCTGGAGCATTCTCCCATTATCTTCCTGTCAGCTTGTCTCCCTAAGCAGTTTGTAAGAACTGACATTTGCTTTCCTAGAAATCAAAACCAATAAAGATATTTACTAACTATTTTATCTCTTTGAAGACTATGTCTGTCAAACCAAAGTTCATACCTTGTCAAAAACAGAACTGCTGACAATAAGAAATTGCAATACTGTCCTTCACTTGTGTCTTGGGAATGCTGATAGGGGTGAATTGTGTACTTTGTTTAGTTATTTTTTTTTTCTTAATTTGCACATAGCTTCCTATTAAGTTAATCAGTATAATACTACAGGGACTGCTCATAACTCACCATACATATAAAACAAAGAGATTTCAGTGACCAAGGGAACATGATCAAATAGTTCAAAAATAATATGAAATGTCAAAAAAATGCAATATCTAATAAATTTTATCACTGTTTTAGATTAATACATTAATACATAGTAATTTCAAATCTGTCATAAATTTCAGTGTGCTTCTAGGTCACTCATAAAAACTGAGCTTATAAAAATCCCAGTCAACCTCCTCAAAAATTCAATTTTACAAATCTTTTATTATTGTAGATATTTATTAATAAGGTAACCTGACAGAGAAAATACTGACTGACTTCTATTGGTTCTTATCCCCTCAAGTATTACTAATCTCCTCAAATACTGCTAAAGTGTGAGTCCTACAAAAATCCCTTCTACATCTCACCAGGGGTCATGACAGAGATTCAAAATCATGGTAAACTTATTTACAAAATTAATCATAATCAGTAGTTTGAACTGACTTGTTAATTTAGGAGTTTAGGTTAATTTAATTGCATATGAACGTTGTCGTGTAATATTTTCATGGGCTTTTTTAATAACCATATATCAGGTGGTGCTCCTTTAAGGCTACACATTTAAAACAACCTACATTTAATCTTTTCAAAGGTAAATTTAGTTATACCAATTTTTACCTTGAAATATTGCTTGCAAAATATAATAAAGTAGTAAAAATAGACAAATTAACAAAAACACATGAACGAGATTTCTGTAAAAAGGCCAAGTATTTCTATACTTAAGCTAAGACTTAGTATTTATATGGAAGCCGGCAAAGGCTTTGATGTCTTGTTTGTTTTAACTGTAAGCTGTAACTTTCCCATATTCACAGATTTTCATAGTGCATGTTATTTTAATCTCACTATTTTCAACTATTTCTGACCAAATTGAATTTATCTAGTACAGAAGACAAGGACTAGATGTTTCCTTATCTTGTAACAGTTCTTTATGAAGGACAGCCAATAACAAACAAAAAAACCCTACAATCAAATGTTGAGTATGGACTCAGAAAGAAAATAGAAAACAACTCTGATAATGTTATCCACAATAAGTTCACATCCTGAAGGCACTTAAATCTCTGTTTAATTTTATGCAACAAACAAGTAATCCCATTGAGTTCTGAGAAATTACTCCTACGAATAAAATGGAACTTGTGCATAAATATATAAAGAGGTGAAGGCATTCATTTATTTTCTATTAAGGTAGATTTTAATTTTCTTAAATGTCTTCGGCAAACATATCCCAACTTTTTTGCATCGATTGTCATGGTTCTGCACTAAGAGCAGCACAGGTTGTAGTTGAAGGACAAAGGAAGAAAAAGGTTCTGTTCTCATTTTTATTATTGTTCCCTCCTTAGTTACCTTGGCAAAGTAATTTAACATCTTTGTGTCTGTAGAATAAAGATAGTTACTGTGACATCTTAAAATCCATAGTTGAAAAAAAAATGTTTATTCAATGTGGTATCATAAATACATTACATGAATGAAGGGTGAAATGGAAAAAAGATGGAATCTATTTTAAAAGAAACAGTTACAATAAAAAAATAGGGGGGAAAAGTAAAATAATTCAAGTTTGCCTCATTGAGTGTCTGGAAGTTCCCTCACTCATGAAATTGAACTTTAAGGAATTGCTTCCACTCCCCACCCCTTATTCCCATGAAAGAGATGATCGTAACACAAAAATACAACAGAGCACAAAGTAACACTTGTTGGCAGCGATAGAGATATAAAAAATCCTGAAAAAATATGGAAAAATAACTCGATCCAAACTGAATGGCAGTTCTCTCAAAAAAAGAGTGTGCATACATTCATTGCTCTGGCAACCTATCTCATTATGTATTATCCCTATCCCTGTATAATCCCTGATTAGAGATTTTTGTGCAGAGTAATACATCTCCCAGGTTGTCTCTGATTATGGCTATAGCATGCTTTAAGATACTTCCAAAAATCAATCCTGTAAGGTGTGTTCATTCTCTTCAGACCTTGGTGCTCACACCAGCATATTCTGGACACATCGACAGAGAGTAACAAACAAAAAGTCTCCAGACATCATACCTCTTCCACAGCTCTCACAGCATGCCTGCAAAAACCTCTTCTGGGAAATATCTGACTGACCTACCCTGTATCACTGCATGGGAGACACTATTTGATTTTGTACCAGCATCTTTAAAGCAATTTGGCAAGAAAGGGAGAAAACTGGGTTTGAGTTTTTCCTGCTCCTTCCCACTGCCTTCCAAAAGCCTGTTGATGGCAATGTCTGAAACTGAAGATATGCTCATATCTGCAGACAGCAGATTCATCTCACCTGGACTCGAACAGAGCAGCTCAGCCTCCACTCTCCAATTTTACGTGACTAGGACACACCAGTATGTTGTGTGGTTCCCTTCATTATCTCCTCTGAATCAAGACTAGGAAGCTGCTCAATTTACAAACACACAGAGACACCGTACAGACCCTGCAGAGGAAAGAGTGATGAGAAATAAAGTCCTCTTTGGAGTCATATGACAAGTGTGTGTGTGTGTGTGTGTGTGTGTTTCTAGATATGCTGGAAGCAAAAGATGGGGATTAAGGCATTCCTTATGGTGTCAGTTTCATGAGATTTGAAATACAACACAGGATAAAATACCTTTGTTGTTTCCACTCATAGAGCTCATGGCCAAAGAACAGGTCTGAACTGACAAACAAAAAGCTACTTGGACCCAGTGTTCAGCTCCTCAGGGCTCAGTGGCTCTTCACAGCAACCACTCAAGGCATCATGCAGAGGACTATTGATTCATTCAGCTTCAGCTCTGAAGAGAGCACTGACTGCTGAGTCAGCAGGGAAGATGAAGACTGGAAGAAACCTAGCATGATCAAGGGACAGGTTTCTAGCAGTCCCTTGAATTAATTTGTAGCAATAATATTTATGACCCTAAGCTTAGAGAGAATTGACCAAAGAATGTCATAACCCAATCTACTCCTCCAGGTAATGGCTGCAAATCAAGACAAGATTTGTCCACTCAGGTTTTTACACAACTAATCATTGAGAAAACTGCACAGGGCAGCCTACTTCTTTCTTTGAGGAGAGACAAACAAAGAAAAAAAGCCCTTCCCTCGTGCCTAAAGTTATTTTCCCACATTCTTGCATGTCCTGTAGCTTAGCTCCTTGCCCATCACAGGACAGCCTCTCAGGAGTTTATTTAACATTGGTTCAAGGCAAACTTGCAAAAGTTTGTATATCAAATGTGTGCCTGAGACAGAATGCAATCCACAACCATCTCAGTTACCTACTTGACTACCTACAGGTGGTTGTAGACTAACTGTGATATTCTTAACTCCAAAGGCAATTCCTGTCAATTCCCATCCCTTAGAGTCATTTTAGTTGGAAGACACATAGAGCTGAGGCAAAGCCATGAATATTTCTTCTTTTTTCCCCACTGCTATCTAAACATAAACAATTTAACTATTTGGTGTGGAAAGTCTGCAATAGAAACCTATCCGTTGTCCTGGAGGATGACCTAGTTGATTTGTTAAGTGGGAAGGGAAAGAGTGGGTCCTACCATACAGTGGTCAGTAGCCACAATCCTGCTGTTGCACGGTTTTCCTCAAGGTCCTCTTTTCTATGTACATAGGCCCTACACTCATATCTCTGACACTACATCTGAAAATGCTAAGGAGAGGAACACTGTAATGAGACAGTGCACCAGCAGCTGCAGGGAATACTTAAAGAGCTGTGATAGTTGTTTGGTGTGATCAGGGTAGGGTGAAATGTCTGGATATTAAGCAATTGCCTATGCTGCTATTCTAGTGCTTTCCAGATACTTTAATTGTACATAAGTATACTCAATTCTTTAAAAATATTTGTGTCCTCATTGGTGCTTTTTAAACTGTTAGTGGAAAATACAGCAGAGCACTCTTACTTTACTTTTATTTCTGACTAAAAACACCTGCACCATTTTGCCATGTATGTGTTTCAGTACAGGAACTTCATGAATGTATTTGTGCACTGCTATGGCTTAGTCAATCAGCAACTGTCAAATCAATGAGTGAAGTGCAATACCTGCGAATTTTGTGGCATGAGCTGAATGTGCAATGTTCTCAACTGCTACATGCTTTTGAAAAAAAAAAAAAAATCTGACACTCCTACTTAGATGAAATATTTTTTAACTAGTTTTCCTTTCCCATTCCAGGCAATCGTGTCCCTTTCCCTGTTCATTTATTCCTCCATCTGATTTGCCTGGACACATACAGAAATAGTGTATGTTCCACAGACACTTCTCTATTCTCAATTCTTAGAATTTCCATTTATTTTTGTCTTACTACCAACCAGCTGGAACAAACACAAGTGAGCAACTGTTTTAACTTATCAAACAATAAGTCAAGATAAGAATGGGGAAAATTATTTTTTTTAATATGACAAAGCAAGTATATTAAAATGTAGTCTGACAAAAATAAATACTTCATGAAAAATTGAACTGAAGTGTACTGAAGCATGCTACGACATTCTTTAAAAGCAACAAAATGCATGAGTGCCTTATCACTCATCTGCTTTGTTAAATGTCTTAATAATAGAAGATTTAGCAAGTTTATTGTAAATAAATACATGTGATTCATAACTGAGCTTTAAAATTATTTTCACTTTGAGCCTATAAAAAGGTTCAGATTTCTTACATACTAATCTCTATTCACTTTTCTTTGCACAAGTAGAATTTTAAACTTTTCTAATTAACACCTGTGTCCAAAAATACAACAGGAAGAAAAATCTACATGAACATTTAAAAAAAAAGTGTTTTCATAAGAGACATGGTTTGTATGTTTAAACCACAGAGGTAGTAGGACTTCAATGCAAAAGTTCAACCTCATAATTAATGCCAGGTGGTACCTCACATGATGCGCCACCCACGTCCTTACTTCGAAGTACCTAATAGCAGTTACTCTGTCAAAGCTAATTGCTCAAAAAAGTTTTGCATAATAAAGATCAGATTGAAGAAAAATGTGCCAATTCAGAATCTTAAAGTATAAAGAGTTAATCAATCAATAAACCATTTAGACCAGTATCCATAACTGCATCATAAACCAAACATTTTAAACTACCAAAAAATGAATTTATAGTGAAGTATCCCCTTTCTATCATTTAAAACATAAATATTAGTACTAATTATAGAATGCATAATTAGCGGGCCAGACCTTTGCAGCCAGTGCAGCTTATTTTACAAGTATCAATTTGTTCTGTGCTCAGCTGGACATTTTCAACTCTGGCCATGTATGTGAGTATTGTATCTCATGAATGTTTTTAAATTTTATTCTAGTATAGTAAAAATCACTTCCACAGCACTTCTTTAATTTTAATAAGACATGTCCCTGGCCCCAAAGGGTTCACAGCTTAAAAGAAACTTGTCAAGACATGTTGGAAGACAGTAAGTCAGGAAAGGAGAGAAAGGCAGAAGAGCACTGTATTAATGAAGACAAGGAGAGAGAAGAGAGTGAATCCAGAATATCATCCAAGGTTTTCTGAGAAAAAAAAAGATAATGATTCATTGACTCCTGCAAGTCTGTCTACAGCAGCAGCTGGGAGGGTAGTTATCAGAAGGCTTCATACAAGCTGGTACGTGGTTTCTCAACTTGAGGTATGCCACGTAACTCCTGAATTCAGGAATGTTGTAAAGGCTCATCTTAAATCATAACACCTCCTCTTCCCAAGCAGGTGATCAATTGTCAATCATCCATACTTATGATTTTTTGATAATTTATGGGCTGCAGTGGCAGATTGTATCCAGGCATAGAGGATCTCAGAGCACAGGCTGGGCTTTCCTATATGGTGCCAACCTGGTAGCTGACACCAGCTACTTACAGGGACTGGGTGGTGGTTTTCAGCCACATACCATTACCTTGCTGGAGGAAAAGGGCTGCAAGCACTAAAGGAACACAAAGATCCTACCTGAGCTTCAGCACCCTCCTGGGTTTCCACCAGGCATGAAGTCAGAATGCATCCCCCCGCCTGCATCTGCCAGCTCCCTGGGGACAGGAGACGTCAGAGCACTCAGCCTGCCCTTGAACACTCAGACAGCATCTGGCAGGAGAGCATGGGACAGTGACCCCACTGCTGCAGTGATGCCCTACCCTGACTGTGTGGCCACTGAAGACACCAAGAGGTACAGAGTGGAAAGAGAAGATGGGAACAGGGTGAGGGAAACTATGCAGCTAAAAGGACAAGATATGGAGACAGATGTGAACATTTTTCTGACTGCTTACTAAGACTTGCGAGGATTTTTCGTCTCTCCCATACTCACAAGATTGGATTCCGTAACAGTTCAGAGACCTCCTGGACAGTTTCAAAGGCACAGTTTAAGTATGTCTCATTACAAATGGTATGTCTTTAGTAGAGAAATTTTATAAAAAGTCTGATTTCCTTTCAAATTAGAGACAGAAACAGAGTTATGGAAGGGGGTACCCAAAGAAACTGAGGAGTCCAACAGAGAAATACCTCTACCAGCCCACTGTCCACTAAAGGAGAGAGCAGAAATAAGTTCATCTCACATAACTTCAGATATTTACATATGAACAGGGAAAAGGGTGACTACAAGCATGTGAATCATCTAACTTACTTCAGAGATCTACAACAAAATTAAATAAAAAATATTATAGAAGCATCATACTAGGAGACTAAGCAGCTCAGACACAGACACCTACATTTAAGGCGTCTTCCATCTGTCCACATTTTAGCAATCTGTCTAAAATTGGATAGATTAAATCCCTTATCTCACTGATGGGCCAGTTTTCTGAGAAAGGGTGGGGAGAAGGGGACTGAGAAACACCTCCATACTGTAGAAACAGTCAAGGAAGGAACCTCGTTCTTCACTGTATGATGTTTTCAGGTAAGTTAAGAAAGTTGCTGTTTAAATAAACAATATCCTCTACTTCTTATCTGTATTTCCATATATCTGAAATAATACTGTGGGGATAGCATTCAGAGAGCAATTAATAGAGTGCAAAATTAGAATATGGAAAATATTCTGATAGTACAGACACTTATGAGAATCCAGTAACACAGGAGTAAGAGAAGCAAACCAGATGAGAAGAAATACTGAGCAATGGAAATACATGGTTGAGAGAGAATAATGAGTGCGAGAACTATATAAGAAAAAGATTAGGCAGTGCTCTGTAAATGAGATGAAAGGATTGTATTAAATAGGCTAAGAGAGAAGACGACAGTGGAGGCATATAAAAGAAAGGAAGAGATTAGAACAGCTTCTTGTCTGTATATTTGAACATCATATTTTAGTACTGTTGCCATGAAATATTTCTGTTTCTTTCTCTCACTTGTTTACTGAAAACAGGTTTCTGATTTCTTTTCAACCCTGTGTAACTTTTGAACATACAGCATATGTTAGAAACTACTTATATTTGATGGCTTCCTCTTTGTGTGCTGACCTATTTACTTTTAAGTGTCTTGTACGATACACAAAAAATAAAGCACAGACAAAAATCTAATACTAATAAAATTGAAATTTATGAAGAATAACATTGTAAATAGCTTTTTTTTTTAATGGATGAGTTAAATGCATGTATGGGTCTCCTACTTTTGGTATCACTATATAACCTCTGATCTCATGTTCTCATGAGATACAGCTATTAATAACCCAGTTTCTTCCTGACACAGAAAGTAAGCATTCAGTTAATGCTCTTCCTCATCTACATGTGTTTATACAACATGTACAGGTACTATATGCATTCATATACATATGAATGTTTACTTCAATAAGCACAAACACCCATATATTCATGAGTGGCTAGAATATGAACTTGTAAGAGCTAAAAAAATTTTATGTAGATTTTAACATTTTACACTCTCCTTGTAGACACACTTATGTTAGGAAATCATATGTGTGCATGCAGGCAGTTAAATCAATAAATAAGGTGCAGTTGCCAGTGAAAGAAGCCAAGTTCTGGTACACGTACAACTGGAATATCTGAGATTATGCTAAACTGATGGGGAATCAGATAATAATTCTGATATCTATACACTGGAAAATCAAATTTCATGTGGAATCTAATAATAAATTTTATTCTGATTATCTGTCATGTCACAGAGACCAAAACCAAGTAAATTTTGAAGCTGAGTCACTCTGTGTGAAGGTGACACCCTCTGAAATAAATGAAACTGCAGTAGGCCAGTTTGAAGGAACCTATACTGAGTCATCCGTTCAGTATCTGTTGCAAGCACACAAACGACTGTCATTTATGACTCTTAGGGCCAGATTCCGTACCGATTAATTCAGCATAGATCTGCTGACTTCAGTGACACTACTTAAATTTACTGTGATAACAGTCAGCAATGTTCATAGAGAACAGAAGCTTTTGCAATACCAATAAATTCACAAGTAATTTTTAGTAATATCATTTCAATAAAAGTTCTAGGATTCACTGACTAACAACATATAGGAAGGGAGGAAGGGAGGAAGGGAGGAAGGGAGGAAGGAAGGAAGGAAGGAAGGAAGGAAGGAAGGAAGGAAGGAAGGAAGGAAGGAAGGAAGGAAGGAAGGAAGGAAGGAAGGAAAAGAAAGAAGAAAAAGAGAGGGAGAGAAAAAAGAAGAAAGAGAGGGGAAAAAATATTTCAGTGCAATCAGACATTATTGGCAGAAGACCAGGAACATTGCCAGAATACATGAAAGAAAATCCTATGTCTCTTAGCTGTAGATACAATACATTTAGTGTAGCTGCTATATACTGTGTTGGGCTTAATTCTCTTTATTTATTGCCTATTTTTGATCTAGTGGTAGATAGGTATATAAACTAGTGCATCTCTGCCATTTCATTACTCTCATCCACCCAAACATAGTTTTTAATCTTTGAAAAAAACCCCAAAAAACAAACAAAAACCCCACCTGCTAATACTCTTTTCTTGTGCCTGACAATTTGTGAACTCTCTTTCTTGAACTTTCTAATATTTTGGGTAGTGTAGTCAGAATGTGTCTTTTGGAATGATGACAGCTACCTGCAGCTCTTTACAGCAATACCCCACATTTTCACAGAGAATTCTGCCCTTTGGTAATATAAATGTGTTCCTCTCCTCTCACTCTTCAGTCTGAGCACACAGTATATAACAAGAGCATGATTCTGTTCTCACATACGTTTTACAGTGGTACAAGGCCATTGATATGAGCTGAGTTACTTCCAAGATACACATCTCTGACTCAGGTTTTACATTCTTTAAAAATATTGAGTAAAATCAGCTATTTCTCAGAAATTTTATTCTAGGAGTATTTCAAAAGACTAATACACGAAACACATATTTCAACACATCCAAAAAGCTACATATCTTAAACTTTGAATGATATGTTCACAACTCTTTTCACCAAGTAGTTGAGGTTCACGGCACCTCCTCATACAACTACACGCTACGAACCACTTACTGCTAGTCATCTGAGAAGTCTTATCTGTTTCAGTAAACAGCATACCCAGTGAGTATATTTTGCACTTACTGACACGCCCTTCACCACCACCATCACTGGATTTCTCTTTCATGTGTTTGTACAGTCTCCCCCTGAAAATTTTTAGCTATCTTCGACACCCTTTGGCAAAGAGTTGCAAAGACCAATTACCTGCTGCCTGAAGAATCACCTCTTCTGTTTTGAGCATGATTCCTTACAGCTTTATTTAATGCCTGCTGTTCCATTTGCTAGAAAAGACAGTGAATAATCATTCCCTATCCAGTCTTCCCTTGTCATTCACGATTCTGTAGTACCATAGTCTTATAACCTGCCTTTTTTTTCCTCCCAGGCTGAAGTTTTCTGGCTGACTCAGCTAATCCTTGAATAACTTTTCCATGGAAATACTGGGTATTTGAGAAAATATTGACTTGAAACACTATATTTATTTATTTATTTGTCTATTTATTTATTTATTTGTTTGTTTGTTTATTTTTATTTTTTAAATAAGGAGCATTTGGATCAAAGAAGCATGTAGAGGAGGACTATGGTGAAACTGCAATTCCTATTCCCTAGCAAGAAATTTGGAAGTCTGAGTTAGGATGAAGGTTTTCCTTACAGTAAGGTTCTTGGGAAGAGTTACATGCCTCAGAAAGTCAGCATGCTCAAAGAGGGGCAACCTAAAGCCAGATAAATGGGGATATTGCTACAATTTATCTGTCTGAAACGTCCCAAAAATTCATTTCAAACTACCACTTCCTGATGTACAGGACACACAGTTCAGAATCCTCTCCTCAAATTAGGTTCATGGAAACTTCTTTTTAAGGAAACAGGCAGGTCATACTGTGTCTACGGCAGCAATGGCAGGAACAATGTCACCATACTCTTTGTACTTCCACTCACTAGAACCGAAGACATAAGGGAATAGAGAGTCACCTGGATTGTGGTCCTAGTTATTTCTGTATTTCATGCTGAATAGACATTGTGGACTGAGTATCCCCGAATGAGGTCTAAGAGGAATAACAATAATTGAGGGTCTTGTGAGCCCTAACTAAATGCTGTTGTTGTTTTTGCTGGCTTAACACATTTTTAAATGGGAAAAACTATATGCTCTCTGGTCTCAAAAAAGGAATTTGAACTGAAGACTTCCATTAAAATCTTATTAAAACAAGATTCTGTACTGGTGCCTTGACCAACATCTTAAAACAGAGATCACAGCTGAATGTGGTAAGAAGCAAACAGCATATTTTGTGCATTTTAAACATTAAACTCTTAATAACAGCAGAAAGCTAAGCTCTAGACAGGATTAACAGTCATTCATTTTCACTAACGCAAGGAAAAACTCAACAAAACTCACCATCTTTTAACACTGCCCTCTGTGATTAGTGACCTCAACGACAAAGTACATAAAATTGCTCTTCTTCAGACTGCATAAGCAAAACGAAGGACATTAAAGATTAATTCAGTGTTAACTCCATTTTTTTTTCTTTTTAGTAGAGTGAGCCAAAACAACAGAGGGGCTTTGTATTTATCTCGGTTCAATTTGATTAATGACTAGGCAATATTCTAGAGTAGATTAATAACATCGGAGATGAAAGCGCATTTTAAAAATATTTGTCCTCCTCCCAGTATAAAGAGGATTTCAGTGCATTTAGATAATTAACATCAAAACAGTGGCCTTGTTTTTATTTTGACCTTTGCATAAATATTGTCCAATTCATTTAGTAAGCTTATGATATAGCCCATATTTAGGGACTGCAATGAGTTATCCCTAGTTTTACAGTCATACAGCAGTACAACTAGGTAGAAACTTACCACCAGAGTGTGTGCCACCATGAACTACTAATGAGCTTGTTCTCAAATAACAACCATTATATATGCAAGATATAAAGTACTGAATATATATTTTCATAGATTGAGAGATGAGGAAAAAAATGTTGTGATTACATAATAAAAAAGAGCCAAATAATGCCAAGCCATCTACAAATGTTACTGGTAATACAAATACTTCTGAGTATCCATGAAAAATGAAACTGAAGTACGAATTCTGGAAAGATGCCCTAGAATGACACCTGGTCAAAATATCAAACTGCAAATATTTATGTGAAATTACAACTTAAAAGCAAAATAAATTAAATAGAAGGTCTCCTTTTCCAATAGAAGAAGACTTTATGTTATTGTCACAATGGAAGTGTAGTAGCATAAGAAAATTACTGAATAAATAATTTAATAAAAAAATAAAAACCCACTACAATACTTTGTAGTAAACTATCCCAGAATAAAAGAATATAACAGTCCTGAAAGGAATTTTCCACTGTACATAAAATGCCAGCATGAAAAAAAAAAAACAACCAACCTCTAAGTGAAGAGGATTGTATTTGAGAATGGAAGCCCAGGGCACAGGAAGGAATGTGCCAAAGAATTCGGTAACAACTAGGATATTAAGTGTGGAGTGTCAAAAAGAAAAAAGCAAGGAAATGTAATGAAACAGGATAATCACATATTTTAGACAACCCAATTGGAAACTAATCAAATCTGTAAATGAAAAAGCTTAGAGATATAATTATTCAGAACAATAGAAAGTTACTTCTTAAGGCAGCACATAATTGAGAGAAAACTGTTCTGAGAAATTACTATCACCTTGGAAGACAAAAGATAGCCTTAAATCAACCAGCCCAGCTTGATAAACTGTAGACCCATATTCAAGCACAGTTTAGACATACCTTTAGACTTTCATCACTACCTGAAAGAAGTCAAGGATTAAGAATATCCAGACTAATATGTAAAGTGATCCTAAAATAATGAGGTCAAATGCATCTAGCAAGAGATAAGAGATAAAAGAAATGTAATGACACTAACTTTTGGAAAGAGGTATTCAATAAAATGGATATTAGTCAAAAAAACCAACCCTGGTATCAAAATTAAAGGCAGTGGGGTCTTTAAATGTGGCACTAATGGTGCTCCCAAAACCAATAATATTTCCATTGATAAATGCACATATGGGGGAGGGGAGGAGATAAACAAGGAAAGTAAGCTGCAAACCAGTGGAGTGAAACGAAAGGATTTGAGACGCTACTTGAGCTAAGCAGGGAACTGTCAAAATCTGCAGAGGCAGCATTCATTAAATGAGGAAAATGGTTGCAAGCTATAAGAGTAAAGAGGTAAGAAGGAAAATTGGATAGCAAAGGTAACTGCTGAAAAGCAAACAGTTAAAAATATGAAAACAAATTTAAAGAAACTCCTTAAATATATCAAAAGCAAGAAGCTTATAAGAGCCACTATGCTGGGAACTTCAGAGAATAAAGACAGCAATTAAAGAAAAGAAGGACGTTGCTAGGAAGACAGAAGATTTATTTGCATCAGTCTTCACAATAGAGGGTGTTAGGGAGATATCTACTCTTGGGTAATAAAAATGAGGTACTATCAGATGAAGAGATGCTGGAACAAATCAATCATTTAAAAAGCAGGAAGCCACCAGGACTGAAAATCCTGAACAAGAGTAGTTGAGCTATGCGATCTCTAATTGAAAAGCAATTCCTGTACTGGAAAATTAGAGAGTAGCAAATACTTCACATACATTATAAACAGGCTTCAGGATGATTCAGGGAATCAAAGTTTCATAAATCTTACATCTGTATGTGGCAAATTAAACATAAGAAAATAAAACACTCAAAAGATCATGAAGTGATAGATCTGTGCAAAGATGATATCTCACTAATCTGTTAGAATGTTTTCAACGCATCAGTAAAATACCTACCATAGTCATCAAAGGCGAACCAATTGACATTTATTTAAACTTCTTAAAGGCCTTGACAAAGTTTCTCAGAGGTGACTGATACAAAGAATAGACATAGGCAGGTAACTGAAGACCTTTTTTTCAGTGTAGCAGCTATCAGAAGAAAGAAGTAAGATATTAAAATGAATCAAGAACAGGAACAGGATTGAGACAATAAACAATGTTATTTAAATCAGTGCTGCAGCCTGATCTGAACTACTGTGTGCAGTACTGGTTTGTACATCTCAGAAACATACCAGAAAACTAGAGAATATTTAAGAGAAAAGAGACAAGAGTGAGAGAAGTTCCTGAAAAATTATGGTTTTGTGGAAATAGATTGGACTAACTGGTATTATCTTAAAAAGGAAATTAAAAAGGGGCATGATAAAAAGATGTGAAATAATTGCTAGAAGTAAGCTAGAATCTCATGTCTCCCTGCTTTAATACAATATCATGAAACACAATTAAATCAAAAGGCAGCAAATTTAACAGAGCTGATACACCTCAGTTTTCATATAGTATAAATTTATGTTGTGGGACTCATTAATTGATAATGCTGAGCCAGAAAAAAATATAAGATGGAAAAGAACTAGATGGATAGGTGGATAACAAGAATGAACAGAGCTAAACCAGCTAAATGAGTATTGCAGGTTACTCAATACTCATTTATGTACTCCAAAAATGTATTTGGAGACGTAGGTAAATCTGTAAATGCTGGAGACCAAGTCTTCTATGAAGCCAAATTGTCAAAAATACTCCTAATCTGGGTTTTCTGCAACTTTCTTGGGGATGTTCAGGGGCCACCGTCTGATGATGGTAAGATGCTGCACAGGCCTCAGATGTGCTTCAGAGTCCTGTTGCCCATGCTCCTATTTCACTTATTGCATGAATTTCACTGTTTCTAGACCAATAATTGCGATTGAATAATAACATCAAAATATTTAAACTGAATAGCAGAATTTAAAAGGTCTTGTAAAAATCTGCACTTAAGAAACCACACAAAGAATGAAAACAAACAAGGAAGCAAATCATTGACCTCTTTGACTTGAAAATTGTTAGCCAAACAAAAGTTTGCTTGAAATTTGGAAGGAGACATTGTTTTCTGCTGAAAAATAAACTTCTCAAAGGAAAACCAACGTTTCCCTGAAATTTTTATATTTTTAAATGGAACCTTTTATCCACTTCTACCCCTCTGTTATGCTATATATTCTTGAGCACCATCTACTGGTGCTGCATTATTAATTAACTATTTATGAAAATATAAATCATTTATCTAATAAAATTCAAATATAATAATATAATCTTTCAAAAGATATTTAAAATAAAGATTATATAATATAACCCATTATTTATTAAATTTATATATCCTCTTGATGACAGAAAATGAATACTGATGAAATTCACTTGGAATCTGAGCTCAGTAGAGAAATGCAACATATCTTAATGGTTTATAAGACACTGAACCAAAAAACTTATGAAAGTCTATGAAATTATTTCCAACTTACACTCGCTCTCAGACTCTTAGAGGAACAGAGGGTTTTTTTTTCTTTTCATATTTAGGTATTTATTTATTTTAATAATAGTTGTAATATGGCCAGCATCTTCCACTTTATTTCTTCATTTTAGATTAAATTAAATAACATTTCCCTTGAGAAGGTCACACCAGCTTTGGATTTAAAATTTTCCCTGACTTAGAGCAAGGAAATACTGTTCCTATAGAAATTTGGTGTTATGCAGGAGAACCAGTGATGCAGACTAGAAAATCTGTGCTTGACAAAAGGGATTCTGAAGGGCCTTGTGTGTCTGAGTGGGGCAATAGACGTGGAGAACAGACTAGTGCCACTTCTATGTAAGCTAAGAGGCCCAGTAAAAATAGCACTTAACTCTTATCTGTAAGTTGGCTTTATAGCCAGTTTCTATTCTTGTGCATAATAAGGTGACATCTAAGTGTCTGTAATTCCGTAGTCAGTTAAATATGACTAGAATAATAAAGAATTAAGCATAAAGTATGAAAGTCTTTATTGAAAAACCATTTTATGGCATTTTTGGGGTTTGTTTTTTGGTTTTTTTAATGCATGTCTTCGATGTTGGAGATAAGACTGTCACCCATTTGCTCAGAGGAGAGACACTGCACGCTGCAAGTGACCTTGACTTGAAAAGAGTTCCCCTAAGGGTGACAGGTGATTGAGTGAGAGAACAGTCCACTCTCCAAAGCCACTTGCTTTGAACTGGGTCCTCCCTTTGTAAAATTTGCACCAAAAATGACTGTGAATTATACTTCCAGTTGTGTTGAATTTCGTCCTGTGTTCACTAGAACCTGGACCTGAAATAATCTAGCTGTTGTGACCAAGATACCAAGTATCTCAAAGTGCTACTGTATATTGAAAGAAAAAAAAAAGTAACTAAACATAGCCTTTAATTTATTCCATCCAACATATTACATTGGGTAGGCCTCATTTTTCTCACTAATACAGAAACTACTTTAAAATATTACTCTCCTCCCTCTTTCCTAGTTTGGATCAAGCCCAACCTTGCTGAAACAATCACATTGAGTCTAGAAAGCAGCACTATAAATTTAGCATTCACTATGTTGTGCCTGTCCCTACCACACTACCTTGATACTTTCTTTGTAGTACAGATGGCACCACATGTGCCATGCAGTTTTGATAGCCCTCCCATGAAACAGTGTGGGATTGTATTAAAACCTTATTTCTGGGTTTTAACAGAGGTACTCAAACAAATTGTATCTACTTGGTGTTTCTGAACGATGTGTATAGGTTGTCTTTACATCTACCCTTCAGAATGTAGTTTAGCACTGAATCCACATACAAAATAACACCATTCCAAACACAAATATCCGCATGCCCAGTTTAAAAAAAACCCATATTGTTACATTTCTATTTATTTACATTCTGCAGACTTAAACATATTCTGCATCTCACTTCTAGACTGTCAAAATTCCATGTTTTTGTTATCCCAAATGCAGGTGTGTGACACCTGGCAAACAAATTATTTCTGAAGTTTGCCTCAGTTCAAGTAGAAAGGCACCTACAAGTGGATCAACAATATGTGTGTACTTACAAATGGTATAGCTTATCTTAGAGCTAGTTCCAGTAACCAAAACTTGCATCGTTCAAGTCTGATTGCAACAAATCTTGAGAAGAAACCCGCAGAGTGCTCTGTGCTGCCATCCCATGCCTCTGTTCTCCAGCCCCCACAGTTAACCTAAGTATGACTTGTGCAACTCACATCCTTTCCTTCAGTTTGTAGACAAGAGGCCGAGAAGTCTTCCCTCCCAGATTCCTCTCCAGCACTGCCATGTCTTCACAAAGTTGAAAAGTGGGAGTTAATCACCAGTCTGGGATATCTAGGAGGTTGCTAAAGAAAATGGTTTACTATAGATTGTATATTTATTAATTTTCATTTCCACTCACAATTAAAGAAGCTACAGATTGCCAATGCCATAGGAATCAAGTGAAAGAGTTCATTCTGGATGGTATTCTCTGACTTCATTTCTTCTTCTCTTATTATAAAGCGGGTGAAAAGCCATGCTTTGTATGTACAATCTTTATTTGTTCTGCTCATATCAACCTGTCAATGAACCAAACGTCCCTTGAATTACTTCAAGCAACATGATGATAACCCATAGATAATATGGAGTGTTACCACATGTGAAAAAATAGGATTATCTCTAAGCCAGTAACGGTTCAGTTTTCATTGCATTGTATTTGCTGGGTGTAGATCATGCACATATCTCACATCTTCCTTGGTTTGGGTAGATATTTTCTGGTTTATTTTGACAATGGGCATAAAGTATATATGTTTGTAAAAGCTAGCAGAGATGTGGTTTACAACTTGTACCTATGGAAAATACAGTAAAAAGCTATAACTGTAACTTCGTTTATTTCAGTCAGAAGCGGCCTGTGACCAGTAATACCTCTGATCAGAATTTGTGCAGCGTGTAATTGTAATCATAAAAGCTCTGTATTACAGGAATTCAAACCCTTCCGAGGCTAGGACAGGGCTGTAGGGAAGGAAATCGTTTGTTTTAAGTAGTGATTGGTTTGGACTCTGACCTCAGAAGTTTAAACTTTCATTTCATCGGGGTGGGTGGCAGGGTGCGCTGAAAACCACGCAGTCACGTTTCAGGTGAACTTGGAAAGCGCAGAGGGACTGAGAGGGAGCTGGACCACACAGCCTGGGCGCGGCTTTGTTCTCCGCTGAATGGCAGCACTGGGAGAGCGCAGCAGCCGGGCGGCGAGATGGTGACTGACAGCAGTATTTATTAAAATGTCATCTCCTAATTTTCACGCCGGATATCTGCTGTCGCGTAGACTGCCTCGATGTCTCACGCCAGCGGGAAAGGCCAGAGGACAACCTAACTTGCCCTGGGGAGCAGGAGAGACACACGCAGCCGCAGGGCAGGAAGAAAACGCGTATCCCACCCTACCCAGCTGTGCCAAAATAAGAGTAACACAAACCGGGGGGGGGCGGTCAGCCTTCCTTGTGGCAAGGCTCCTTCCGCGACACCCCACCACCCCATGCCTCTAACCGTGCTACTTCAGCCGCCGTCGCCTCGCGAACTCCGCTTGTAACAGCCGCCAGCGGGAGCCTCCGAGCGGGGGCAGCGCCGCTCTCGCGCTGGGTACCGTGCTCGGGGCGCCCCGCTCCGGGCAGCCCCGCCGCGCCCACCGCACCCCGTGCCCTTCCCCGTGTCGGGCCCAGCGGCACTCGCCGTGCAGAGCGGGCGACCAGCGGCAGCCGGGGAAATGAAGGCAGCTGCGGTCCAGGCGCAGCCTTATCTCTGGCAGGGAACAAGTACGGCGTTAATTGCAGCCTCGCTGAGAAAATGGCTATTGTCTCCAGTGCGAGGCAGGCGGCGGTTTGGAAGGGTCTGTCCTCGCAGCCCTGTGCTAGTTAATTGGCATCGCGGTGCCGAGCTGACAGCTCTCTGGGGGGGGGGGGGGGGGGCGGGGGGGAGGGTGTGCTTCAGAAGAAAGAACAAGAGGAAGGAAATCAAGTGCGGGCTTCCCGCCCCCCTCTCCGCCGTCCCCGTTTCCCTCGTTCCCCGCCCGCGAGTTGCTCTCCCGCCGGGGCGCAGCCGGCCCCAGCGCCGGGAACAGAGCCCAGGAAGCCTCCTGGGCGCAGAAAACGGCGTTTCTGGGCCGTGCTGGGTGCCTAGTGGCCGTGACGTGGGGAACGCACCGCGGGCGGCGGCAGCAGCGCCCGCACACACGCAGCCCTCACAGGCGCGCGCGCCGCCGCGGAGCAGGGCGCACGGCTGCGCACGCTGCGCCGGGAGAGCGGGGCGCGCAGCCACCCCTCGCGCCAAGCGGGCGGCCGAGGGGCGCGCAAGGGTGGCCGCGTACAGGCGCGCTCCCGCACACCCGCACCCAGGAGGCCGGCCGGCCGACTGGCTCTCGCGCACACACACACACACGCGCGCGCACACGCGCACGCACACACAGACACGCGCAGCGGGAGAGACGCGCTCTCGCTGCCTCCGCGCTCCCCGCGCGCCCGGCGCCCACACCGCTCCCCGGCAGCGGCCGCCGAGGACCCCCCTGCCGCTGCCCGGCCATTAGTGCCTGAGGGGGAGAGGAGGGAGGACAGAGGAATCGGTCTGTTAGTAACAACAACAACAAAACCCACCAACAAATCTGCACCAGCGCCTTAGCCCTCCTCTCAGACCGTCGCCTGCCTGGCATCGCCGCTCATCGGGCTGCTGTGCTGAGACTTTGTTTCAAGTATAAAAAAGCCAACCAAAAAAAACCTTCGCTTGCTCAGCCACTTCCATTTTTTTCCCCTCCAGACTCGCTGGTTTGAGGTTTTGTTGGTTGTTTTATTTTTTTTGTTTCCTTCTTCTTCTTTTCTTTCCCTTCATGTGGTTGGATTTGGTGGATTCGGAGCCAAAGCTGTTTTTTTTTTCCTCGGTGGGGTGTGTGTTTGGCGTGCGGGGGTTTTCTCGCTGCGTTTTTTATCGTCTGCTGCTTTTTTAAATCTTGGTTTTGAACCTGAGCCGGGGAGAATGGGAAACGGTGCTTCCGACAGAAGGGGAATCTCTCCATCACTGTTGTTGGGACGTGTGCCTGTGGTGGTAGTGCTTTAGAGAAATAGCCTGACAGCTTTCGGAGTGGAAGGTAAGGGTGCCCGGGGCATTTCCATTTCCCATTTCCAGCGGTTACGACTGGAGAGCTTTTAGCTTGGGATTCCGGGGAGGAGGCGGCGGAGGAGGGGGGCAGGCTGTTGCTGAAGGATAGAGACTGCACATACAAAACGATCTCCGCATTTACTTCAGCGCTGCAGTTTAAAAGTTAAGAGAAGTCCGTTTTGCGACAGGTCTGCTTCCCTGAGAGTGATTTCCAGCGAGACAGAGAAAACCTGAGGTTTGTGCACGATTGGGGTAATTTGGAGGGGTGGGGGGGATGTTAGGTTAATAGGAAGTTAGAATAAGGGAAGTCAGTGGGTCTTCTGTTGGGGGAAAAAAAATAAGTGGAGTGATGGCGCCGACTATGTTCGGCGAAACTACAGTGTCACCTAGAAAATCAGTTTGGGGAATATCCAAACTAAACGCCCGTTTGCTTTTCAGCAGAAGAGGGTTCTTCCCCCTTCCCTAGTGGGCAACCTTAAGCCTCTGTGGCCATTCGGTAACTCCTTCCTCCATGGAAAAGAAAGATCTTTTTAATCTGAGTGCGTAATCCTTTTGGTGAGCATTCTTGTATTTAGCAATACTGCAAACTAACCAAAATGCTGCCGACACATTCGATTTGGGTGCGTGTGTGTAATGCACACAGGCAGAGAGAGATTAAGAGAATGTTGTGTTTCAGTAGTGTTGCATGAACAAACGCACAACTAAAATAAGGGCTATTTGACTACATTTCTTAATAGAGAACAGCCTAGTACTGCAGCTGTTTCTATTTTTCTAGTGCAAATCTTACATAGGATGAGAAAAGTCAGAGGCTTTTTTACTTTTCAAATAGAAAAGCAAATAAGCCCCTTTTTTGCTTTCCAGATCATAAAATTAATCCCTTTTCATGGCTGGAATTCCTAATTTAGACACTTATTGTCACATTGGCTTTCAACGCCTACACCATCCTGAATAACACTGCGCAGAACTGCATTGCCTGCAAAGTGTTTCAGCAAAGGGGAAATTGTTTCCAGAATTCCCGATAAGTTTCTTTTTTTAAAAACCTTAAATGTTCCACCAGCCCTATTTGGAGAAGGAGGACCGTGTTATTCATTGAGATGGGCGCTCAGGAAGGAGAAAATCCAACCGTATGGTTAGACCCAGCAGCAGCTCCGCTTTTTAAAAAAACAAGCAAACAAAAAAACCCCCCCAAAACAACCTTCACTATAAAGGGGGTTAGTGTTGGTGCTTCTTTGCCCATTTCAAATTCAGAGTTTGAATTATAATCTAGAAGATAAGAAAAACTCTTCCAGGCAGCTTAATCCGGTTGATTTGCTGTGTGTTACGCAATGGGAGACAGAAGATGCCTTGCTGTTTGTTGAGATGAGAAGCATAGGCAAAGACACACGTCAAAACTCAGTAACGGTGCCTGTGTATGTATGTCTGCCTCTGCTTACAGAGCAACAGTGGAAGAGACTGCAATCCAGAGTTTTGCAATTAGCTTGGCATCACTTCTGTCTGCTTGCATTTGACAGAAGAAGGGGAAAGGCTACTCACTCACTTGTAAGAGATAAGCAACTTCTCAAAGGCTAATGCTGAAAATGTTCAATCTGAATTTTTTTTATATAACCTTGTGGAGGTAAATATAACTAAGATTCACTTTATTAACCTAGGCCACTGTTAAGAGAACCAAGCATGTGGAGGCTGTAATGGTTGGCAGGTGCAGTAAACCAGCTTTATTTGCAGATAGTAGCAGAGAAAATGTAATGTCTTTCATCATTCAAGCGCACATCTGCAAAACACAGCTAATCAGACAGTACAAGATATTCATAATAAGAGGGCAAGGGCAGTCCAATAGGTGCAGAGATCCTGCTGTAGCACTGGCAGCTATACAGAGATGCTGGCTGTAGATACTAATACAGTGATCCATTTTCTATATCCTAAGAGGCTGTAGCAGATTGAAATTACCATCTTTAAAAGCTAGCATTTAGTGGTAGTGTCAGACCAGCATTAGTTTCATGTGTCTGCCTGTGTTTCTTTCTCCAATAGTCTCAAAATTTTATTAATACATCAATCTCAGTATTTCCTGCCTAGCTTTTCTTTTTTATAAAGACCTCTGTATAGCAGGTGGTCAGGGTGAAGTCATGTAGGCATATGAGAGATAATGTTCTATCTGTAACAAATGATAATTTGTGTGGTTTTAAATTATGGCTGCACTTCTTCATAGTTACTTCTCAGACTTAATAGAAAAATAGTCTATAACAACAGATGCTACTGGGTTCCTTGTTCTGTTCCGGTGAAATTCTGCATGCGCATATTTTATATGCATATATATTACTATAGCAGACGACTTATTTACTTTTTGAATAAATAAATAAATAAATAAATAAATCGCCCTTTTCTTGGTCTGCCGGGTAAGGCAGTTAGATTTGCCTAAGTTGAGCAGTTCTAGTCCACGCCATGATGACTACATCCTAGTCAGGAGAGGACATTCCTATTAATAATCTAATAGATGTGGGTTTTTTTTTTAATTTGGCGGTGGAAGACTTGGCTGTGGCCATGGCCACGTGATGGCGCTGTGCACACAGCAGCGTCCCCGGCCCTGGCGTTAGAGAATCAAAATTACCTGCCCTCCTCTCTGACAGGGGCTCTCGCTGCACGCTGGAAAACAGCTGGCTCGAATATTGCAAGGAGTTTGGTTTTCAATGCGGGAAGAATTCTACTTGCATTTTTATTTCGTTTCATCTCCTGCAGGCCAAATGACATAGGATGAAGGCTGTTCGTAATTTGCTGATTTATATATTTTCCACCTATCTACTGGTTATGTTTGGATTTAATGCTGCCCAAGACTTCTGGTGTTCCACGTTGGTGAAGGGGGTAATTTATGGATCGTATTCTGTAAGTGAAATGTTTCCTAAAAACTTCACAAACTGCACTTGGACGCTGGAAAATCCAGATCCGACCAAATATAGTATTTACCTGAAATTTTCCAAAAAGGACTTCAGCTGCTCCAACTTTTCCCTCTTGGCTTATCAGTTTGATCATTTTTCCCATGAAAAAATAAAGGATCTTTTAAAAAATAACCATTCTATAATGCAGCTCTGCAATTCCAAGAATGCTTTTGTATTTCTGCAGTATGATAAGAATTTTATTCAGATACGCCGCGTCTATCCTATCGATTTCCCGGGATTACACAAAAAAGAAGAAGACCAAAAGTCCTTCTTTGAGTTTTTGGTATTGAATAAGGTGAGCCCGAGCCAGTTCGGGTGCCATGTGTTATGCACTTGGTTGGAGAGCTGCTTGAAATCCGAGAACGGGAGAACGGAGTCCTGTGGGATCATGTATACAAAATGCACCTGCCCTCAGCATTTGGGAGAATGGGGAATAGATGACCAGTCCCTGGTGTTGCTCAATAACGTGGTGCTGCCCCTCAACGAGCAGACCGAAGGCTGCCTGACCCAGGAGCTGCAAACCACCCAGGTCTGCAACCTCACCAGAGAAGCCAAACGGCCGCCAAAAGAAGGTAGGTGCTTCTTGGAGGGGGGGCTTAATCCCACATCGCTGTGTAGGTCCTTCTGCTAGCTGTCCTTGATACTCACATTGATTTGACTTGCTCCCCACTCCAGCTCGCCTCTAGATGAGGTGAAAGGGTTGGAGAAGATGCACACTCCCTCAAGGCAGGGAAGGTTGTGTTTTCATTTCTAAGATGGCCTAATCTTCAGTATATAGTTCTGTTGAAACTCCTCATAAGTAGGATCCATCTGTTTTCAGCCCCCACTTACAGTAATGACCACAGGTGGCAAGCCAGGAATCGTTCTCCCCTTCACCACCTCTTTAATGCAGCCACTTGACTACAAAATCTTGACCCTCTTGATATGATCCCTTGACTTTGCAAGGAAAACATTTCCAAAGGCATGCGAGCAACCTGACTAGAAGACCGGGAGAATTACCATGGTCAGGATACCTGGTCCCAACTGGGTCACACCTCAACAACCTAAAACCAAACCAAAAGTGAATGCAGTTCTTTAGGGTAAACCCTCTGTCTGCGATGCCTAAAGATGTGATGCACTTCACAGAGTCAGCACCTACTGTTTTGACCTGCTAGGAGCCCTGCGAAGGGGCGAGGGGCTGCTGCTGCTGCCACCCTTCTCCAGGCGGTCTCTACTCCAGGAGACGAAGGCTCTGAATCTTACAGCAATATTAGTGAGGAGGGTGGGTTGATGTGTCCCAGCAGCTGCTTTGTGTCCCTGTTGGAAAAGGGGAGTTGTGGAACCATGGCAAAGCTGGGTCCGGCAATTAGAGAGGCAGCCCTCTGCTTCATACCTCCTGTTTTGGTCTCCTGACATTTTGGGGAGGTCGGAGGGTGATGTTGGGAATGACATTGCGGGGATGGCAGGCAGAGGTAGTGTAGGCTGAACTTAGATGGGGGACTCTGGCTGCAACCTGTGGGCGAGGGGGTCCTCCAGAGCAGCGGGGGGGGGGGGGGAAGTGCCCCTGCGGCAAAGGATAAATCATCGAGCCCAGGGTATTGCATTTTAATGCAGGAAATGTTCCCTCTCTCCTTGTTCTCTGCATAGCCACAAAGCTCCCAGTCTGCGGCGAGGCAGCGCCAAGCTCCCAGCCCCCCTAACAGAAGTTGCTTTGTGGAGGAATGTAACATTGACACGTTGTTAGAGGAGAGGATTTTCTTTAAGGGCAGCCAAGCCCCAGTGCTGTGGGAGAAGAGAAGCTGAACTCGCTCCAGCTGCCGCCGTGCCAGCGGCTGCGGGCAGGGCCGGGGGAGGGGAGGGCTGAGGGACGTTTTCGGTGTCCCGCAGGTCAGCGCCTCTCCCCGCACCCAGCAGCTCCGAGCCCAGGAAACAGGGCGGTCCTAAATGGCGGGGAAGCTTGTCTCTTGTGAAAACTCCCAGAGAAGCCTGTGCAGGGGCAGGGAAGGCTTTTAACAGCATTTAGAGTTAATTAACGTCCTGGGAAGAGCAGGAGGCAGCCCAGAGCCCGCAGCCCGGGGGGCAGCAGGCGGAGCCGGGGCCAGGCGGGAGCCCCGGGCGCTATGCGGCCATCTCCGCCCTGTGCTCGGGGCTCTGCGCGGATGCGTAGGGGCTCACGCCGCCCGTGAGCGGGACGGCAAAGTTGGTTGGCAGGCGCTGCTCGCACCTATTTCTCCTCCGCCGTCTGTATCTGATGGGCAAGGGCATGGGGAAGCCACGGAGCCCATTAGGAAATACAACCGCCGCAGACCCGCAGGCGAGTAGGACCCGCGGGCGCGGTGTGGCGGCTGCCCCGCGTTAGCAGCCTCGATGCTGATCCCCGTCCTCACGTACCACCTCGTTGGTGGGGCCGGGGGAGAAGGAGTGGAAGCACGAAGAGGGTTGGGCGCAGGCCGCCCGGAGCCCTTCATACTGCTCGCAAAAAATACGCTGAATTCCAGGGGGTGAGTGACCCCCAGTTAAAGCACCTATTTCTGAAACGTGCTTAGTGGAAAAGACAGAGGAAGCCTAGAGCAAACACTTTTTTTTTTTTAATTCCCTTTAAATTTTGAAACGTTTTTCCAACATATTTTACTTCCAGTTTGAGACATATTTTAATTCTTGTCCCTGCTTGCGGGTTTTCCTGGATATTAGCTTGAGAAACAGCATTGTTAGAGGGTGGAAGGTTTCCTTCACTTGTTTTTCACTATACTTGGTGGGTTTTTTGGTGTTGCTGAGAATTTTGACAGTAATACAATTATTTGAATGTTTTATTTAATTACTTAAATGCATTTGGGAATTGTTCATCAGATTGTTACTGAAAGTTACAATCAGTTAGTAAATTAAACCTCACAGTACTTCTCAGTAGTAGTATGCTCTTTGTCTTCCACTTAGTGTTTAAAGCATTTTCCCCCTTTCCTCAGAAGGCTAAAAATCTGCAAGATTCATTGTCAACAAGAAATATAAAATCTGTTTTCTGTAGATAGAGTCACATTTATCAAGCACAGCAGTCAGTGTATTTATATGTATAAAGATGGTTTGTGATTCAGTTTTATTGAAGGAAGCTTTATTGAAGGATCAAAATGTAGAATATTCCTGCCACAAACATAATGCATTTCATCACTTGTGTCAGCAAACATTTAGGCGAGAAATACAAATTTTGTTTTCATAGGCAATCTGGTTCACATTGGATTGGCATAGGTAGCAAAAATTAGGTTGACCAATAGCTAAGAGAATGATTTCTTGTTGTGAGACTTCATAGTAGCAATTGAAAGTACATTTTTGTTAGCCTTAAGTTCAGTTTTAAGGGGAATGGTAGTTGCCTATCACTCTTGAGAGTGGTCTAGACTTGGTAAGATTGTGTTTTATGAATTCATGTATTTCTTTGAGGCTTGGCACTGACGTTGCCTACCAACGACTTTTGGAAAGGAATTGCAAAGACCCGATAGCTTTCTACAGGATTATGCATACTCCCCCATGCTTCAGATTTGCTTTCATCAAGCTTGACTGGATGAAGTGCAAAATCTTTTCCATAAACTATTTCCAGTCAGATTTTAGAACCATAATGTAAATAGAGAGCATTTAGATTAAAGCCTACTGTTTCTTTTTGAAGCTCTGAAGATTTTTGCAATTTTGAATATGATAAATGGCTTAGGAAAATGGGTGAAAGTCAGTATTTTTCCTTTTTAAAACAGTGTTACATTTTACAAAAGATGTGACAAGTATACAATGGATGATTGTGTTTCTAAAAGTGCTGAAGAGTGTGTTGAACAATAAAAGGAACTAGATCAAAAAAGGAAGCTGTAACTATTATTTTATGAATAAACTGGTTTGGAAATACGTGGTTTAATCAGCATTTCTTCCATAGGCAGGTCATCTGCAGTATCACTGATTAAAAAAATATTGAAAATTGCCACATTTTCACTAAGATGCAGTTTAATTTTATCTTGATCCTTTTCAGCAGCCTTACATCTGAGGTGCTTAGCATGGATCAAAGCAGTAGCAAATAGATCCCAATGAACGCTCTGTCAGGGGTCTAAATTTAAGGGCTCAGAGGAATTTGTCCTCTTGATCTTAGTATCTCGTGAAGTTTCTGTCACAGGGCTCATTTCCAACTTTTGTGGACCTGTAAAGCCTTTGCATGTAGTCTGTCCATACAATTTTATGAATTATGATAATAAGAATTCAAAAATATATTTTGTTACTGTGACCACTACAAAGCCATAATATTATTGTGGAATTTTATAATAGTTACTTAGAAATTAAAAAAGAGTTTTCCCCTGTATTTTACTGCCATATCTGACAGGGGCCCTCATAAAACAAGGAAAATAATTATTTCGTCCTCTTATTTTCATTCAACAGAAGAAAACAAGATATTCACATTAATGAAATCTTGGCATTTGAAGTTCCAGCTTAACCTTGTATATCTTGTTCAGCCAGTCTAAAATAGTTTTAGTAGGGATTTTTTAATATGCTGAAAATGTAGCATTGGTCCACTTTGTAACAAATTCTAACAGCTCACTATCATCTCAGCATATCAATATTCACAATTGATTGGGTTTTTTTTTTCCTGATTTTCGATCTGAAAACAACATGGACATCTTAGCAGAGGATTTACTATAATATATGTCTCTTTACAACAATAATTTATGACACATTCTTGAATAATAGTAAGATGTGGATAGTTTTGTAAAGCTTTCGTGGCATGTATGCATTTATTTATATGTTGTTCCATGAATGCCCACTTCCTATTGAACACATTTAAGATGAATTTATATTTGTCACGTACCCTGTGGTCACTAGCTGACTGAGTAGGCTGGACATCCCTAGTCAGAAAGTCATAATCAGTAATAACATGTCATAGCATGGCTCCATCAGAGGATTTAAACCATTAAATCACTGCAGGATTTGTCTAGGAAGATAAAAAATTACAAAATGGAGTCTAACAACCTTACAATTCTACAGACATATTTAGTATTTAGTGTGCAACACCTATTTGAGACTAAAAAAGATAATAAATAAATCTGTTGTCCAGAATATTGAATAAATACAGTAACATACTGGGAAGACCCTTAATAATTTTTGTATCCTGCTGCTTGCAGTGGTTCTTTTATCCATGAGCTCAAGGGGAAAAAGGAAGATGAGCACTCATGGAAGAATAGGGTTATTAATTTTGAATGAAAATATTTTTCATTGTTTTATAAAATATTGTTTAAAAACTTAAATATAAACTAAATTAAATAAAATTAAATATACTAAAATAACTTGTTACCCTGCAGGTTATAAGCAGTTTGTTCTCACACTGTTATGAGCAGTTTGATATCAGTGAAAATCCAGAATGCAAAGAAAAATAATTTCACTTTAAATATTTTTTTAAATGAATATTGTTCCTCTTAAAATGTTCATGGCCAAAACCATCATAGAAACTTTCATAAAATCAGTTAGAGACATTGTGTCTCTTCATTATGGGTATGGTTCCAAGTTGAAGGAAATTTTTCAAAATCTGTGGATTCCACTGTCCTTCATGTCATTTACTTTATGAGTTACTTTGATAAAAGAAAACAATCAACCTAAACATTGACGTTCTTCGTACATATTTGGGTCACTCTGGGACCCAACGCATCAAACCATTCACAGTAGGATTGCGAATCACAAGTTTGATTACAGATTCTTTCTTTTTTTTTTTTTTTTTTTTTAAGTGATGCACTGTAGAAAAAGCATTAATGATCAGAATTTCTTTTAATCAATAAACCCTACTGTTGTTTTCAAGGATTAATCATTTCTACCTCATTTACTTCTATAAGCTACAAAACTTCTTATTTTGATGTAAAGTTTACAGGTTTGTGTGCAAGAGTAACTAGGATTTCACATACGTATACTCAATTTGCTGAGGTTTGGATCAATCCATAAGTTAATTTTCTGGTACCTTTAAAAAGGAAAATACACAGACAATTTTCTTTATGATAGGAAAACCTATATAAATAACTTTGCTTCCAGTTATTTAAATGCTTTATTAGTAAACATACTTGGCTATTTGTACATGTCTGAATGATTTCTTTGGTATCACAAATTCTATCAGTATTTTGTTCAGCATTTTTCACACTAACAAGATGGCATTTTACTTACTTTGTGGGAAAGGTCAGCCTACTGCCATCAAGTGTTTGCCCTGCCTTCAGCAATATCACTAATGTAGTGTATAGGATCTGAATACCAGTTTTTCATTAGCTCATTACTTGCATAAAACATTCATGGCTTCAATGCAACAGTATGTTGGAAGCTGTGTTATAACCAAAACCAGGATTTTGGTTACCCAGACTGCCATTTTTGCTTGAATTAAACCTCTATTTATGTCCATTATTTCAGATCAGATACTGATCTTTTAGCTGGGGACAAATGCTGCTAGAGACTTCCACTGTAAAGAGGACAGAACATAATCAGAAACCAGTGATAAAGAATGGGGAAGTTATATAAAGAAATGAAATGTTCAGACTGAGGTCAAAGAATATCCAAATTAGGAATGGAATTCTAACTCCCTTGATGCTGGTTCCCATGAACAAGTACTCGATAGTACTGAGTCCTGTACCATCAAATATTTCAGACCAGTCATGCCTTTTTTGTTTGCCTTTCTTGTACCAATAAGCTGTGCCTTTTAACTTCAAATGCTTCTATTACACTTTGTCTCAGTGGTCAGAGTATACAATATATTTACTGGATTTTAGACCTTGTCCTCTGATTTGCTTGTGCTTTTGACAAATGTGGAAGTGTTCATGTGTAGAACAGCCATTAAGAGAAGTTAATGGTGATTCTGTTTACATAGTGGGGTTTCAGTTATTAGATCTCAGTGACATAAAATGAAATTATATTATGACATGATGCAGGTACTGCATTTCTTATTATTAAGCAGTGTTTTATAACTACGTATATGTATTCTATACATCTATATTATACAGAAATTATACCTTCTATTACATTTAATATGTTCTCCTGTGCTCTTTTTTAAGCAATTCATCATCTTCTGTTGAAATCTATCCACATTGCTGTTTTGTTTAGTTTTCTGTTTGCAAAAGCATGGAAAAATCTGTTTTGTGTGTTGGTATACACAGAGGAATTTTCAGATGAGATTTTATTTTTCTCTTCTTAGGGAATTCATTTATGAAGTTTATTCAGTTGTGTTTTATCAAAGGATTCCAACTCAAAGTTGTTGTAGTTCTCAAATTGAAGTTCGGCTGTTCATTTATAAATATGCAATAATTGTAATAAAACAAAGGTCACTGCAGAATTCCGTTGAGCATTATTTGCATTCACTGTTAACAAGAAATATAAAATGCTCTTTACGATAGGGAAAGTTGTACATGATATAAAGTACAAATTTACAAATTATGCATCACTGATTTATGAATATTTCAGAGTTTGAGCCCTTTCTCATGCTGGTTAAATCTCAAGAGGAAGACAGTCAAATGTTTCAAAGTCATTCTCAGTTTTGTTAATCTCTTAGAGAAGTTATAAATAAAATTTTCATCAAATTATTGGCACATTTTTTCTGATGAGCTGGCCATCACCAGAATTAATAAAAACAATCTATAATAACAGTGTATGAGACCAGTGTTGTTACTTTACTCTGCAAAGGCCAAATGATTGTCCTTACTCAAGGCAAATTCCCCATGCTATCAATGTAATTTGGTCTAAATGAAGATTAGATTAGAGACCACAAAAGAGATGTGAAGCAGTGATAGCATGTGTTCTGTCTACTAGAAGCAAATTATTTCATAATTTATATTAATTCTATCCTTTCAAACTTCTTATATTTTTTTTCTCTGTAGTTTTACTTTTTAAACCATCCTTGACATATGATAGAGTGAAGCAGATGCATTTAAAAAACCCTGTTTTTTTAACTGCTTGCTGCATTTTTTAATCTTTTAAGTGGTTAGCCTACCTCTTTATGTGCTTTACTTCAGCTTCTGGTTTTCGTTCCTTATTTTCTGAAGGGGAAACAAGGCATACAACACACTCAAATTAGTATTTCTTTGATGATGCTTAAAATGTATGCAACTGGAATTTGGAAGCAAGCTATTTTCAGTTACTCAGTTCAAATTTTATTTATATCTCCTTGAAATGACAAAAACACAACAAAAATATAAACTTTGAATACCATCTGTTTTTTCGTTGCTTGACAGAAAACTGGTGACAACAGGGAGAACAATATATCATCCCCTTTTGGGCAATTTTCTCCAATTTGCTCTTTTATTCTTCAGGAGATGTAAAACACTTTGAGAGCTGACTTTGGTTCTTGCTGTTCTTCATGTGCCTATTGCTCATTCATCAGCTATGCAGAGATGGTGTTTGTTTATAACATGGTCTGTAACTTTCATCCGTAGCTAGTAGTTGTGGGCTATTGAACAGGCTATTGAGCCTTCATCACTACCAAGAAGTGTCAGAAGAAAAAGGTGGAAAGGAAGAGTGGTGCTGGTTCAGCCAGCTTGGGATTTGCTTAGGCAAAAAAAAAAAAAAAAAAAAAAGTATATCAAAACATGGCCAGTACATGTTACCCTTGTCCAATTTTTTCCGTATGTTAGCAGGCAGTTACATCATATTGTGTTTCTAGGCAGCTCTACCAGGTTTGGTTACAGTATTACTGGTGGATCCATCAAAACAGTGTTTATCCAGGACTTCCTGCTGACTATTAAACAGCGGTGCAGATTGATGTGAAAGTGTGCACAGAGTGCTCAGGGATGAGTTTGTGAAGCCCCTGGATATCATTCCTGTAGTGCAGCTAGAAAGGGCTTAAATTACTGGTTAGAAAATCAGGGAATGGAATTCTTGCTATTGATTGGTTATGAGGAATAATATTGTACATGCTTCATGCAAAAACACTTTTTCCCAAAAAGGTTTTGGAAAATCATAGGTTTTAAGATTTCATGTGGAATATTTCCTTGAATCCTAAATGGTTCACTTTTTCTCATATGTTCTTTGCTTCTCTAGTCTATGAATATTCCCTTTGCAGTCCCTTCTGTACTGTAAGCAGAGAAGATATCAATTGTCTGCAAAGCTGAGCACTTCAGCTTGAATTATAACGAGTTATGTTTTTATCCTTGGAAGTGTTTTGTTTGTTCTGTGGCATTGGCTGATATCCGCAGTGATTGGCACACATACTGGTGCTCCATACGGGTAGGTTGAAGGTTGATAGATGTGCTTCATACTGACAAAGGAGAGGAGGAAAAATGTTCAGCACTGCAGGTGTAATGTGAGCACAGAGCCTAGTCCAGCTGGTCCTGTCTGCACCAAATGTCTAGGAAGCCACTAATAATGCAGAGAGTATCATGAAGGTTCACTCTCCTTGGAAGGGAGGAGGGCACCAAGGTTGGCATATTAGCCAATCCCAACACCTGATAAAGTTGTGGGAGTTACGTATAGAGCCATAGGACTTTGGCTGACTGTGCTGTTATTTGGGTTCATAAATGCAATAGATATGAGTCTCACCTTTTGAAGCAGAATTATGATCAGAAGAAAAGTTTGATGATTATTGTCCTGGGAGAATGTAGTATGCTTAAATATAATAGCAGCAGAGCCTGGAACCAATATTTTCCTGTCTCATAAATGAACGTTCAAATTATTTCATATTCATTCTCTTTTGTCCACTGAGTTTTTAATTTATCCACAAAAAATGAGGCAGCTTCAAATTTGGGAAAAATCAAGAATATTCCTATTCCTTGACTAGACAGAACCTTCTGAGAAGCAGAGGCAGTGAGTCCAGATTGGTCCGGATGCTGGAGTTCATTACAGAGCATTCAGGTCTGGATTGGCAATGTATACACAGAAGATAAAAGAACAATGCCATCTCTGGCTGCCATTCATGCAAAGATTGGTCAAGCAGGTGTGATCCTAGACCACTTTTTGGATAAGGCCCTACTACCAAATAGGTGCACATGACTCTCAGGAGTTTGTTACTTCTCAGAGCTAAGGCAATGCCCAGACCCTTGTGTGTACCTTGTGCATGTTGCTTATGGCCCTGCATTGGGATGAATGTTTTGGAGGTCCCCATTTTGGATCTAAGTCTTGGAAGTGATGATAAGGCATGTAAATTTATTTGTTTTCCTTTGTAAATACAGCTTCAATTATGCCATCACTGCTAAACCTGAAAGATTTTTTTTTCCCCCCATGGTTCTGATGAAAGTCAAAGCCATATTGTCTTCAGGTATTTTCTAATGCTTGAAGTGAAAGTGTGATTTTATTGGCAGTTTTGCAGAGGAAATATATTAAGGGAATGAAGGACTTATATTTCTCTCCTGTTCCATGCTTTTAAGGTTTTGGATAATTAATTTCTGTCCATGTGAAATAAAATAATTTATATCATAAATAAGACGTGAAGGGAAACCTAAGCATGCCAGGATGTAGCATCTAAATATTTTTCAGACATGACTAAATTACTGCTTTTATGTTCATTGCACATAAGTAATCTTATTAAATGGGATTTAATTAAAAGCAAGTTTGTCAGTAAGTACCCTCAATTGAAAATGTGGGTACCTTAAATATATTTAATCAATATTAGAACAGGAAACCATTATTTTGTTATTTAAAATAATTAATCAAAATATCAGTAAAAAAATTAATTATAACAATAAATAATAATACAATATTAACAAATAAAGCAATATTAATAAATATTAGTAATAAACTAATACCAAACTTACTATATCTGGACTGTCTTATGTAAGTTGAATAAATATTCTTTGTTCTTGTTATCCTAGAACCTAATTTTGTCCAGTTCTAAGGTCTACACTGCTTTAACTGATTGTCAGTGTATTCTTCATTAACTCTGGGATCCCCAGTGCCAACATCTGCACCCTCTAACTCTGACAGACCTGTGCTTCCTTGCATTGCATCCAGTGTCTCCTGCTTGGACACCTCTGCTCTCAGACTGTGCTCTCATTGCCATGACTATACTATTCTGCATGGCATCATTCTACTGGTGTAATAATTACATCATTCTGTACAGAATAACTGTTTGTTGCTACCATCTATAAAAATAATATGGTTCTAAAAAGATAAGTAAAGGTTAAACAAATCACACAATACCTGACTGGTCATTAAACAAGCTGCACAAAGCCCCAGGAAGAACAAGACAAGTTGAGACAATACTTGACATAGCCCGAGGCTTTTTAATGACAACAGCAGTGCTGTATTTATTGTGATGCAGGGCTACACTAAAAAAACATTTAGAAATAATCAGCAAGAATGGGACTGATTATCATCATTGTATTTTTTTTTTCCTTTCTGTTGAGTGTGTCCAGGAGCTGTGACAGAATTTGTTACAAACATTTCAGCATTCAAAAGCCTGCATCTTTTTTCTTTTTTTTTTTTTTTGTTAGATGAAAGAAAAAGTAGTATCACCTTATTGATTTATATTTGACAAATGGGGTCACACTAGGCACATCTGGATAAAAACAGGAATTGGTTTAGGAGAAGTTGGCTAATGTTTGGCTATGACTGACAAGACTACTGTAGGAACAGATGCTTCAACTAAGAAATTCTTGGTTTTGTGTAAATTTAGGTTTGTATTTATCTCAATTTTTTTTCCTTTCACTAAACATTTTAAATATATGATATGTGTTTGAAGACAAAGTTGACAGTCATTTAAGATGACATCCATTTTCAGGGAGTTCCACTAGGAAGGAGAAGGCAATAAATTATGAAGTACTGGAAGATGACATTTATTGTATTATGAGGTGTGGAAGAGTATGTGGCCCTGAGGGATGTGAGTATACATAGTAAAGTTTATCAAAAAACATGACAAATAGATAATCTTAACAACAGACTTTATAATTTACTTAGATGGAATGAGGTGAGAAGTATGGAAGCAAGCAAGTACAATGTTTTGGTGATCTACTGGAACACTGTCCAGCATACTAGATTTCAGAGGTTGGTAACCGACATTTTAAAAAGTCCTAACTGAATATCTTACAAAAATGCTGTGGCATAGTGTCAAACTATTTTTTAAATTTCTAAAGTCTATTTTCTATGCACATGTACTTCAACCACAATATTTCACTTCAAACAGTTGGGTATGGAAGATCTTAGATAATCATTCTGCATTAAAATCAATGTGGATCTTTTAAATGATCTGCTTGCTAGTTTTTCTGGCTAGGAGAGAGAGCTCAATTAAGAAATGCAAGTTATTTTGCTAGCAGCCCAGAATGTTATGAGTTGTGTAGCCCTATGAACATGGATCTTTGTTACATATCTGATGCTAACCAAGGATTTAAAAGTCTTTCCCATTCAGTCTTTCCTCACACCTCAGTTGTCGTTACAGGCTTTGAGCTTATGTTTCATTACTACTTATAGTCTTTGTACATTTCAAGGGTGAATACTGTTAATTAAAGGTGATCTTTTTTGGCAAATTAAGGAGAGTCACTTTGGTGTTCTGACGATAAATCTATGCAGATGTTTACACAGGGAGAAAATAAGGTTCCAAACCAGCTGAAAAGATGAAAATTTAGAAAGTATTTGTGTCTGTTATATGGATTAATTGAAAATGCGTAAGTAAATTAAACAGTGGAGACTAGGCACAGGGTACACCAGAGATTTCTCAAGGGAAAAAAAATACTGGAGATGCTAAATCTCTTATACTGAAAGACACTATTGCGATATGACACCAAGATGGTGTCTTGTACTGTGATATAGTCGGAATCCTGCCATTTTGGGACAGAGATCCTTTTGGCATGCAGGCAAAAAGACCCCCAGTATTCCCCTTTGTTCCTTTGGCACACACTGCTTTTGGTAGTAGTGATGTGCTGGCCAAGACACAAAGCGCTGTGTTGATCAGAGAATACATTATGTGCATGCTAACTTGAAGGATGATCACACACTGTTCCTCTCCTAAGACAGACCCTCAGGCCACAAAGTCCATTTCAGCATATTTGGTATTTGTAACTTGTAGTTCTCTGTTAGAAATTGTCGCATTGCCCTGATGGAGCTCACAGCTAAGTACTGAACAGGCTTCTTCATTTGCAGCTTGTAACATACGGTTTATACACACTTAAGCTTCCCTTGAAATTATACTGGCTCTAAGCATGTTTTTTGCCTTTTTTTTCTCCTTGATCTCTCTGCACTTTGTCTTGTCTCTAGGTTGTTAGCTCTTTACATTACTCTTTCAGCTAAACCCTCAGATTTCCCAGAAGCTTGTGCTTTCACAGTACTTGTCTTATTAATACTCTAAGCTTACAGTTTATCCCTTCTGGGGCATAAAATAGGTGAAGTAAACAAGCACAGAAGCTTTGTAGGAATTAGAAATGAAAAAAACTCAAAACAAAAGTAAAACCAGACTGTGTTTCAGCTAGCCCAAGAAGTGCACAGGCTTGGACAAAGAAATACAATCCCTGTATTTAATTCCCCGGTTTTGTTTCCTCATCGCTCCAGGCACGCAACCAGTTGAAGTTGAAGGTCTGTGAAGAGTCCAGTATGCCCAGGTTTATGCTCTACTTTGCACATGATTCCTCTGTATTGTGAATTCTCTTCAAATCATTTTCTTTTCTCTTTGCTCTCTGTCATCAGCTTCCACTGATTTTCTCCATTGGTTTAGTGCACAAAAAAGGTCTCAATCATAAAAGGCAGGATAGACCTTCCAGCCTGTGCCCCCATTCATTTCTACAAGTCCCATTACTGCAGCGATGGTAGAGTTGAGGCAGGCAACCAAATTGCAGTGGGTTAAGCTAGGATGTGAATTAAATTTGTACTTTGCCCAGAGCCTCGGCTTCCCTCAGCCAGGAAGCACTTTAATCACCAGTACAGATGGGCTTTCCTCTGAGTTGCTTCTGCTGACCCTATAAGTCTTGCTTTCTTATTTCTTGCAGTGCTGTAGTTTCACAGGAATATCAGAATGTACCAACACTTAATGTGAGCCCTATGCTTACTAGTGAGGGCAGTATCTCAGGAAAGAGAAAATACAGGCTTAAGTTTCCTCAGGCTAAGGGTGACCATGAACTTGTATCTCATCCTCCTTAAGACATACTTACTTTAAGTAGAATATGTGAAAGGCGTATTCCATTTTTTTCTGTAACTGATACTTTGGGATAAAAGTGAGCAAAAAGTTTTTGGGTTCAGCTCAGTACTCTCTCAGATATGTAGTAACATTGCCCAAGAACATGTAGAGGTTTGATCATCAGCAGATTGGATGCCTTTTTCTGGCACAAATCACTTATGTGGTCACCTAGGTTCCCCACCAGGCTCAAAGATGGAATAAAGTACAGTGTGCCATCCCGGAAGCCTTTATTTAAACATTTTTGGAACAAGGATGATCCCAGATAGACACTTGAGAAACTAATTCCAGGTCATCTGCATCACTTGCTTGAAATGGGTCCTCCAGTTCTGCTTAGTCCCCTTGTAGACACCAAAGCAGGTATCTAGACCATGTACAAATATTGTGAGTTAATCTGTTTGCAGTAACCTTGAAGATTTTCATTATGTTCCTTGTCAAGCTTTGCTTACATTAGTATTTAATTTCCACTGATGTCAGTAGGATTGAAGGGGAGAAGGTGAGCCAGGGAGTCTCACATTCTCTGGTTTTGTGTTCTTGTCAGATTATGCACAAGAACTGCTAGAAAGACCCACACACACTCTTAAAAATGAAATTCTCAGTGAAATTTCTACATTTTATTTATAGCAAACATTCTTTTATCTGTTTATATAAAAGCACAGTCACAAGGTAGTTACTCATTAGTGTAATAAAGACAAAATATAGGTGTTATTTAATCAAGATTTTATTTTTCTTATTGCAGTGGTTTCACTGTCACAAATGGTTACTACATTTTTAATAGATCTGTTGCATGTAAATGCTACTCAAAGTCACAATCCCTTAATCTAAACTACATAAGAAGTCTTTGAAATCATATTAATTATAAACAATATTGAAATACTTTCGTTTTGAGTACAAATGTGTAAAAAATAAAATTATTTAAATAAATAGTTCAATGTACGTTGTACATTTTCTTCTTTAAATTATTTATAATAAAGCACACTATAAGCTCAGAGAAATTGAAATAATTGTCTACATAGAGACAATTGAGTCTAATGATATCATAAATCATTTACACTTTCATTTGGAGAATCTAGCTTATCAGAAACTGTTGAAATCAGTGGTTTTTATCACAAAATAATGACTATGTTCCTTCTAACCCATTGTGTCTGCAATAGCATAGAAATGCTCTAGATTGTTCCCTGGATTTTTATCTGATTGTCTCTGTTTTGTTTGAAGATTATGGAATGTTAAATACTGTTAGGAGAGAGTAATCCATGTAGGCTGCTTGTCACCTCTGCCAAAGAAACAGATGGACGGATGACCTTTTCAGGGCAATGTTAGATCCATGTGCTTTTGAGTGGCAATGGTGCTGGGAGCACTCTTGCTCTCTGAGCTGTCTTTACTCAGTTAATCTTCATTTGTATCACTGAACAGGTTTAACAACCAATCATAGCATTTTTTTCATTTGTTTTATTTTGTATTCAAGAAAATGTTATAAATTACCTCTTCTTTTTTTGAGTCACCTGTCTCTGGCACGTATGCCATAGTTGAATTTGTCCTAGTTGTCCCAAATAGACATTTTGTATCATGAATTTTGAACTCTAGCCAGATTCCGTACATAAATGTCTTTGTCCACACAGGTGTCCCCTACAGCCTTTGAGCGCACATTTCTGTTTTCCAAGAAGTTTCATTTTTGCGTACACCACTCATTAGTCACATGATAAGCATGATAAGCACAACCACACAGCACTCAGTTTTGTAGTACTAGTAATTTTGTATTTCATTCTTGTACAAAATTTGTGATTATTTGGAACAAATCAATGCCATCTCACTGAGAAATATGCAGTTGTAATACTTAAACAAATTTCCGAGTGATATTAAACGGTTTCTTCTGAATATTTTTTTAAAACTAAATTTGCCTACATGGTGTCTTTCTCATTCCTTTATAAGTGCATTACATTATTTCATGTATTTTTTCAGAAATTGTTGATATACAGCTATCAAAAGGCAATTTAACCAGTAAGTCTGGGAAGTTTATGAGAACAGGATCCTGGTTTCTGAGGCTACCCTCAACAATTGCCCCCTCCCTGGAAGTGTTCAAGGCCAGGCTGGATGAGGCTTTGAGCAACCTAGTCTAGTGGAAGGTGTCCCTGCTCATGGCAGGGGGCTTGGAACTAGATGATCTTTAAGGTCTTTTCTAACCCAAACTGTTCTATGATTCTATGATTTCTACACTAATAAAATAAATAAAGTGCTAGTGTTCTTTGTAGCAGTCCTTTCTCCATTTAGAAAAAATGTTTGTAAACATATGAGCTTTTAATTTGTTTTTAGATTCTGCTCTGAATGGATAGAAAATAATTGTAAAGTTAGAACTGGGAAACCTCTGGAAAACATTGGTAAGTGAGGTTGGAAGCTTAAATCTCATCAGCTAGATGAGAGCAGTTAGCTGGATGACTTTTTTGTTGCAAGTTAGTTTCTAGAACTGATAGCAGTCCCTTGAAGATCACTTAATTTAGGAGGCCATACTCATGGTTTGTTTATATTTTAGCATTCTCCTGGTGTGATGTGATGTGCAGGATTCAGATGTTGAGCAGCCCCAGGAGACCAGAGCTCAAGCTTTCCAACTTAACTTATGATTCAAATAGATATATTTTTTTTAATGTATAAATGCATATTAAGATTTGAGGATTCTTTCATATTTAAGAATAGTTCATTGTGTTCATGTAACCAGATGTAATAATAAATTCAAGAGATTTTAAGAGTGGTGCCTCAAGACTAACGTTTTACTTTGAGACCAAGTTTTATAAATAGATTCCAAAATACTTTTGAAATTATGTGAAATAAACTCATAGATAAATTTAGGTTTGAAGGGAATTCTGAAGGTCTAATTGAATTACATATTTTATTTCAGTCTTCTCTTTGGTTCATAATGAGAGTTTTTTGATTGCTAATAGTTTGTACATATGTCAGTATTCGGCAAACAGTTAGACCCATAATCGGAGCTACTGTGTATGTTGTCAGTGAGTTTTGTTATTCCTGTCAATCACCGTAATAGTCTGTGTTTTTTTAATTAACCTTTAGCATACTTCAGGTCATAGTATTCTAATTAGGAGTAAAATGATCTAAAACACACTGACACTGTGCAGAATGGCTGAAAAAGTTAATCTGAAAAATAGCTACTAAATAATTCTAGACAAATTTTAGAAAAAAATAATTATGGCTATGTCAGCCTTAATCTATAGATTTTTGGTATTTAGCAAGTCTGGTTCAATGTTACCAGGAGCTTGTATTAAAAAAAAAAAAATTCTTACAGTATATTACATCACTCACCTACAGAAAATGAGAGCATGTTTGCATGCCTTCCCTTTTGCTTGTGATATGTCACAGCTGTAGCATGCTGTTGGTAGCTTCTGGCACTGAAAGGCAAGATAAGGAATCACTATTGAATAGTGTTCTGGAAAAGGGAAAGAAAAGAGGCAACCAGACAAGAATATTCAAAGTTAAAGCTTGTAGGGGAAAGATAAAGCAGTATAAAAAGAGAAATAGATTAATGCTAGCCAAAGGGGTTAAGATAATAAGGATCTTCTTACAACATCATAGGGAAAAAACAAATACCGGAAAGACTGAAGGGGTTGATATTAATCTGGTTTAAAATATATGAGTTAAAAAGCTTTTTTTAGGACTAAGAAATTAAAGGCAATTCTAGAACAATGAAAAAGTAAGAAGAACTTGAAAAATGAGAAATAACATAATCTGGGGGAACTCTGAGTATGCAGGAATCCAATGGCACAGGGAATATGCATTTTAGACCATTAAAATAAATAAATAACACAGAATTGTATAACTACTTTTAAAATTTAACTAGAAATTAGTTAAGTTTAATGTCCTAAGAATTTAATTTCTAGATTAGTAAAGCTATGAAAAGAAGCTGGAAGGATATCACTCTGTGGAAATAAATGTTAATTATCATGACTTTCTGAATTATTAGATTTATTCTAATACTAACTGAGCTTTTTTTTTTTAATTGTAAAATGAGTGAATGAAAGTATTAAATGAGAGTGTATGTGTGTATAAATGGGTTTTATTCAGATTTCTATTATGTCCCTTCAAAACTTAATTCAGATTACTTTAGTTTTTCACACAGTTTGTAAAAATGGACTGTGGGCTATACAAAACACTATAAATCAATAGCAATGAGGTACTGACATCTGCATGAATTCATATTTGGACTTCAGCAGTGATTTAGCAAAGGAAATAATCTATGCGATGAAACTTGCAGTTCAACAATAAATTAGAAGGAAATGTTAATACTAGTGGGGACAGAGAAAATAAGAAAGGCTTATATCAATTACACACATGGGAAGGGTGTAGATAATAGAATTCAGAATACTGTAAACTAGTGCTCAGTCTTGGGAATAAATTGAAATAAAATGGGAAGGGGAAATGCTGAAAGCAGTAATGACAAATGGTATTTGGAGCTGACTGCAGACAGGAAGAGATGTCTGATAGTGATTTGGACCTCAAAACAAAAGGTCTCTACGTAAGTAAAGATTGAAAATGCAGCTTCCAACCTAAATTTATTATTCTTCATGAACTGGATATATAGTTACAAGTCTTTAATTTTTATACCAAAAAGATCATAGTACATCACAGACTCCAGATAAGAGAAGCCACAATGAACACAGGACAGAAGATTAAAACCAGTAAAAAATATCTAGGCATAATCAGTAGCATATCCCCAAATGGTACTAAAATACCATTTCAAGTCAAGCAGGAGACATATTTATGAAAATTCCAAAACACAGAATTAAAAGTAATTAATTGAATGAAAAACATAGAAAATGTAAGCTGAATACCAGAACTAACTGCAACATCTGTTTAGAAGCAGTATAATTTTCAAAGCCATGAGCATGGGCATCAAGACTAGATACAAATAAATTAATTACAAATAAAAATAATTATTCCTAGTATGCTAGCAGGGGGCTGAAGCACTTGGGAAGAGAGGGTTATAATACCAAAATTACACTTTCTGAAGTTTATTGCCTGAGTATACAAGCTTGAAGAGACAGCGGTAAACACGAGCGGTAAACATGAGTCTATTAAATTAGAATAGTAGCATAACAGAGTTATGTAATATATGGTAAAGTTTCATGCAACATTTCTCTTTTTTCCAAATCCGTTATACAGAGGCATTATTGTTACACCTTGTTTTTACTCAGCATATATATTACAATTAATTGCATTATATATAATATAGACTATAATATATATTATGCATATTATATCTACACTTACATATGTACTCACTGTGCTTTTTCCATTCAGACACTATGATCTGATAATATTTTGTATATTCTCATCAATAGGATTTGTATATTCTCGTCAATAAACATGTTAATAAAAGAAAGGAGTCTTTTGTCCTCCTGAACATGAAATAATTAAGACATGGTAGGCAAAGTAGACTAATTTAACTCCTAAATTAATATTGTAATTTGATGGATAAGGATGATCCATCAGTGTCAAAGGAGCAGTGGGCATGTACGACACAAACCTAAGTGTGGGTAGGATGGTTTAATAGCTCATGGGATAGCAAATTGGACCAGCCATCACCATTGCCCCAGGGTGAGTCTTTCTGTTCACTGAGTTTTCTGAGTATTAAGTTGTCATTTATTTCAGAATAGAAAAACAGCTCAAGAATTATATATCTCATTGCTTACAGCAAGACTGAAATGTAACCTAACTCATGCATAGCATTTTTCCCGAGTCTCTGTTGTAAGGTGAATTCTATCCTAAATATCTCCAGAAAACATTTTGGACCTGCAAAACAAACCTAGCCTTTTCAGACATCACTGTTTTCTCATTTGAAAAACAGGCTTACTTCACCCTGGAGGGGTTCTTAAGGGGTCACAGGATACACAGAAATCCAGTTTTCCTTTGCAGGAGTTTCTTCCCTGCTATTAAGGTAAAGACAGTCTTTCAGTCAGCCTCTAGCACTTTTTCTTGTTTGTCTTCTCAATTTCTCATTGCAGGATTGATTCCTTCAAGGCGAGAGAAGAATATACTCTGGGGAAAGCCTGCAATGATTTCCTGTGTCACCCCTAGATTGTCTTAGGGCTAAATAAACCAAGCATGTCACACCAAAGCAAAGAATTAATTCACTGAGACCGAGATCTTGGTAAAAAGGATTAGACAGCTGTAGAAATAAAAGAGAACATCCCCAGTTATGCAAGAGAGGCATTTAATTCTTTTCTTACAGCACAAAATAATTACTTTTTAGATGTTTGGAAAAAGTATGCCTGCTTTGGATTTCTTCTACTGTCATAAGGCTTATCTTCAATTTATGTGTGTTTAGAAGGTATATTCTTATACACTCCAAAAGTCAATCCTAAAGAAAATTTTAGATTCTAACATATGTCACTTGAGTTATGTTGAACTCTAGAAGGGTTGTTTTATTAGCATATACAAATTTAAAAAATTGTAATGCATGTTTTATTTGGAGCCACACTTAAAATTTTAAATCCTAGTCAAGACACTTTCAGTAAGAGGATACTAAATTAGATATACCTTTGTTAGATCCAGTATGGTATTTCCTACATTCCTATAAACAGATGCATGGTGAGGCTGTATTTGAAGAAAGAAGAAATCTTTATTAGAAAATACATTACAATAGATTAAGGTCATGTATTTGTTCACAAAAATATGGCTTTAAAAAGTATATGTATTTTTTTCCCCCAAGGGAATGTGAAATACCATTTATAAGGACACAATGGCCTCTGAAATGAAAGGGTTATAAAAGATGGAAGAATGAGTCCTAGAAATAATATACTTTGATATTGTAAGCACAGAGAGCTGCTTTCTATGGAGAATTTTAACTTTTTTGTTATTTTTACAGTACATCATTCAAAGGACCAGCATATTTTTCAGCTCTTGTCATACACAAGAAATAAACAAACAATGCTGGTTTTCTTTCGAAAAAAGCTGGAGTCTTTTGCACAGTAGTTTACTGGGGAGACATAAAAATTTGTGCCTGGAAGAATATGTTAGAGTTTGCAAAATGTCAAGGAAATGTCTTTTAATTTAATTTTTTTTTTTTTTTTTTTTCAGCATGCTGTGTTCTGTACAAAAGAACCATATAGAAATTTCTTAATTTAAGATAAAATAGATCTTTCTGAAGTCTTTGCTACAGATAAATGCCAGATCTCATCTTTTAGCAGATGTCATTGCAAAATTCTCTCCAAAGAGAATGATACTTTATATTCAGTGCCTCATTTACATACATAGCTAATTAGATCAGTAGAGAAACACTGAAACAGCATTTTGTATATATATTTTTGGTTTGCACAAGGCAAGTTATCTCGTATTGCTTGTTCTTTGTTTATTATTCTGTACCTCAAGAGAACAAGGAAAGAAGGAAAAAAGATAAAAATCCATGAGTGTTAATACAGAACATAGGGATATGTAAAGAAAGAAACCAAAATCCAACACTGTCTTTGAGAAAAAGCAATAAATGTGTTCTTTCCAGACTTACACTTCATTCAATAATAGGTTCTTTTTCCTGTGTATCTTGATGATTGTTCATAACTAGAATTCCACTTCTACATTGCCAATGTATTCTCAGATATATCCCACCCTGAACTCAAGGTAAAAGTATGAATTACATTTCTTCAATTATTTGTCTGCAGTGAAATTCTGCCCTTCACTTTAGATTCCATCAGATCTCCAAAACCAATAGAATAACAGACTTTCATACCTTAACATGCTCAAGAATTTGTCAAATATTATCCTATATATGTAACTCCATTTAATCTAAAAACCGGAGTAGATTTATTAATTTTAATGGCAATTTCAGCCTCTAGAATGTAAACCTTCCATAAAAGGTTTGATTTCAATCTATGCTACTGTTCATGATACTCTATCTAAGAGAAGCAGGCTTTGAAACAAAATAGGAATGTGACATTAGGTTTTATACAACAGAGAATAGATGGATTTCTTAACCTTTTTATCGAAGAACATATATTAAAAACACAGTAAGTAAAAAAAAAAAATCATCTGAATGGTGCACAAGCTGTAAACTTACATAGTATTGTCTGCTGGCCTATTTCATTTCTGAATAGAGATTTTATCAAATCTATTGCTAAACAAGCATCTTATGCCATCATTTGATTGATTCATAAACAATTTATCAGCAAGTTATGAATAACATTGCTTATTGTGAAAGTTTTTGCAATCTCCAGAAGTATAATATAAGCCTTTTTTAATAAATCCCAATCCTATTGTAAACTTCTCATTCCTCTTTTTCTTCCCAGTGAAGACAGTGGTAGTACCAATAAAATAATTTTACTTCTTACAGATAATATTAGCACAAGTCAGGGAATTCTCTTCAATGAGCAAATTAATAGATAAGTTAACCCATTCTCCTCAAAGAAAACTTATGACCCAATCAGGATTTTAATAAATGTATTAATTTGTAAATATTGTATTATGATTTTTATTATCTTTTAATCTTTTAATTGAGCCATTTGCCTGTTAGTGATTGTTTATGTAACTAGCATGTAATTTCTTCTGTTTCTTACTTGAAAGAATTTAAAAACTGTTCAAAATATAAACTCATCAGTTCAACCAAATCTTTTACTACCCAAACCCAAGAATGTGTGAGTCTTGATATCAGAAGACAATTGTATTTTCATTTCACAATCTAAATCTTCATTTCTGTGTTTGTGCAACTTGTCTTTGAAAATCTTGAGATGTATGAATTTTCACGGTTGTCATTTGATCTGTCCAACTCTGACTTCTAAATAAGCGGTAGTAGAAGAAAATCTTCAGCTTAACCTTGAATCTGGTAGAAGTATATTGCACTATGCCTTGCTCTCTTCAAAATCCCAATCCTTTAAACTTAGAGTGTCAGTACATTGTGCTTGGTATCTGTATCAAAAAAATATTGCAAAACTTTGGTCCTTTTAAAATCAGCATTGATATCTCTACTCCTGCGCCTGTGGAACTTCCCTAGTCATAGTGGGGGGAATGTCACTGTCATACACAGTGACATTTGTCTGTGTTCAATAGATTTATAATTTAGAGATTTTTAGAAAGAAACCATATGAAGACATTTTTGGACCAGATTTTATGTTGTGCAATTTCCTTTTTGAAATTTTTGTATACATGCCTATCCCTTCTTTTTTAACAAATTATCTCAAGGAGCTGCTCACTAGCGTGGTTAGATTTTTTTTAGTAAAATATTTCCTTGAAGAATGGTAATTCATTTAAACAGGAAGATTTGGGGGTTGTATAAGTTTCTGTTATAAGGGTTAGATTTCTCTTTGGAACTGGACAGAGAAAAAATATGATGTAGTAAATAGTCAGGTAATGCAACTGGAATGTGGGAAGCCCATGTTCAAGGACATGAGCTTTAATCTGCCTTCTCCAAAAGGCATTAGATTTCTGGTAAGTTCCTTTCAATTTTTGCTGTTAAAACTATTTTCTTCTATAACAGAGATTACTTGTAGGAGAAAGAAAGTAAACCTGTAGATCAATAATTGGGCAACTTACTTATGGTGAAAAATATTATCAATTTCTGGTCCTCCATATTGCCAGGAGTACTATAACCAAATGTAGAAAATTCTATATTGTCTGTCTTTTATGGAAAATCTGGGGATGTTTAGGTCCGTCTTGTCCTTATGTACAAATTGGGAAAAAAAAAAAAAAATATTGTGTTGGTTCCTTGTCTATGCAATCCTCTGAATTCAGATTATGATTTAATTGTATTGAGTGAAATTTTTCAAAAAGTAGTTTGAACCAGTCAGTTGATTGTCTGAGAACTCTTAGATACAGTTTATAGACCACAGAGTAAGGGCAAAAAAATAGTAGATGTATTACAATGCTTGTGTTCCAAATTCCTGGTTTTATTTCTTGGTTGGTTTCTCAACAGTTTATCCAGGCATGTTATGTGACAAAAAAATTTTACCCCTTCATCTTAAATAATAACTGCATTTCATAGAATTTCATAGAATCATAGAATCATAGAATGGTTTGGGCTGGAAAGGACCTTAAAGATCATCTGGGTCCAATCCCCCTGCCATGAGCAAGGACACCATTCCACCAGACCAGGTTGCTCAAAGCCTCATCCAACCTGGCTTGAACACTTCCACAGAGGGGGCATCCACAACTTCCTTGGGCAACCTGTTCCAGTGTCTCACCACCCTCACAGTGAAGAATTTCTATCTAATGTCTAATCTAGCCATTTCAGTTTAAAGCCATTTCCCCTTGTTCTGTCATTAACTGCCCTTGTGAAAAGTCCTTCCCCAGCTTTCCTGTACGCCCCCTTCAGGTATTGGAAGGCTGCTATTAGATCTCCCTGGAGCTGTCTCTTCTCCAGGCTGAACAGCCCCAACTCTCTCAGCCTGTCCTTGTAGGAGAGGTGCTCCAGCCCTCGGATCATCCTCGTGGCCCTTCTCGGGACTCGTTCTAACAGGTCGATGTCTCTCTTGTGTTGGGGGCTCCAAAACTGGACACAGTACTCCAGGTGGGGCCTTATGAGAGCGGAGCAAAGGGGGAGAATCACCTCCCTCGACCTGCTGGCCACGCTTCTCTTGATGCAGCCCAGGATGCAGTTGGCCTTCTGGGCTGCAAGTGCACATTGCCGGCTCATGTTGGACTTCTCGTCCACCACCACTCCCAAGTCCTTCTCTTCAGAGCTGGCCTCAAGCCACACATTGCCCATCCTGTACTTGTGCTTGGGGTTGCCCCGACCCAGATTCAGGACCTTGCATTTGGCCTTGTTGAACTTCATGAGGTTAGCACAGGCCCATCTCTCAAGCCTGTCAAGGTTCCTCTGGATGGCATCCCGTCCCTCCAGCGTGTCAACCACACCACAGTGCTTGGTGTCATCAGCAAACTTGCTGAGGGTGCACTCGATCCCCCTGTCCATGTCACTGACAAAGATGTTAAAGAGCACTGGTCCCAATACTAAACCTTGAGGGACACCACTTGTCACTGGTTTCCACTCAGACTTTGAGCTGTTGACCACAACTCTTTGAGTGTGACGATCATGCCAGTAAAGGCTGAAGATGCAGGAGATGCAGGAGAAAGGTTTTCATGGCATATTATAACAAACTGCCTGTACTTATTTACTTTAAATTTTCATGTTTACAGTTTTGACTTACCAGCTATCATTATATATTGTCGAAGTCTGGCTGTACTACAGGGCAATACACTTTTTACTTTCATAGAATCATAGAATCATAGAATCATAGAATCATAGAATGTTGTGAGTTGGAAGGGACCCACAAGGATCATCGAGTCCAACTCTTGCCTTAGCATAGGACAATCCCAAGAATCAGACCATGTGTCTGAGGGTGTTGTCCAAGTGCTTCTTGAATACTGTCAGGCTTGATGCCATGATCACCTCCCTGGGGAGCCTGTTCCAGTGCTCCACCACCATCTGCCTGAAGAACCTTTTCCTCATGGGCAACCTAAACCTCCCCTGGCACATCTTCCTGCCACTTCCCCATGTCCTATCATTGGTTTCCAGAGAGAAGAGATCAGCACCTGCCCCCCATCTTCCCCTTGTGAGGAAGTTATAGACTGCAATGAGGTCTCCTCTCAGTCTTCTCTTCTCCAGGCTGAACAATCCAAGCGACTTCAGCCTCTCCTCATACAGCTTCCCCTCTAAGCCCTTAACAATTTTGTGGCTCTTTGGACGCTATCTAGTACCTTTATATCCTTTGTATACTGTGACGTCCAAAACTGCATATAATATTTGAGGTGAGGCCGCACCAGTGCAGAGCAGAACAGGATGAGCACCTCCCTCGACCGGCTCGCAGTGCAGTGCTTGATGTACCCCAGGGCACGGTTGGCCCTTCTGGCAGCCAGGGAACCCTGTTGGCTCACGTTCAACTTGCCATCAGCCAGAATCCCCAGGTCCCTCTCTGCAGGGCTGCTCTCCAGCCTCTTATTCCCCAACCTGTGTGTGTGTCCAGGGTTACTGTGTCCTAGGCACAAAATCCAGCACTTGCCCTAGTTAAAATTCATACATTTGGTGATTGCCCAGCTCTCTAATTTATCTAGATCTCTCTGCAGGGCATCTCTGCCCTCAAGAGTGTCCACAGCTCTTCCCAGTTTGGTGTCAAAGTAAACCTTGAATGGATTAAGCACTAGAAGCATTATCTGTAGTTGTTTATATTTTTACAAAAGTTAGAATATCTTCTATGTCTGATCTTTAGTACTTTATATTGTAATATCTGAAGTGCTTTCACTACCTGAGCAAGTTAATTTAAACTGGATTGTCTAAAACTGTCTTTGATTAATAAAAGAGCTTGAGAGGACCTTGGGAAGGCATTGCATCTTTCCTCCTTCTCCCTCAAAATTCTGAACTGTATCTAAATCATTCCTGAGACATGTACATCTTGTTCTTGATGCTGCCAGGAACTCAGATTTGTCAGCCACCCAAGACAAGATGTTTTACTAACTGTCCTTAATAGAAGTTTTGTTTTGTTTTATTTTTAATTTCTAACAAATGTTTCTTGTTAACCATTTTTTTGTTTTGTTTTGGTTTGGTTTTTTTATTAATCACTGTTAATATGAAGAAGAAAATATTCCCTTCTTTTTGGTAAGTACCTTTATGTAATTGTAAACTGTGATTACCCTGGACAGAACCTAGCAAAAACCTGTTTAATAAGTCCTTCCATCCATAATTCTTCCTTTTGCTAGGCTAATTGTCTCCAATTTCTTCAGCATTTCCACATAGATCACTTGCTATAGCTTTATTATCCCTTTTTCTCTCCTCTGCATTGCCCCTAAGTGAACCACTTTCTGCAAGAAAAATTCTCAAAGCAAGATACAGAATTTAAACCAGCTGTTAATTCAAACAGATTACTCCTCATGTCTCACAGGTGACAGAGATGACACGTATAACATTTAGCTTTCTGAGAACTACTGAGTATTGCTGAGTCTGGTTTAGTTAAGATTCCAACATGACCTCCAGACTTCCTCCTGAGGAATTGCTACCTAGTAAATTGTCCCTCCAACCTCTGTGTAGCTGTTGCATAAATGAAGAAGACTGTACTTGTCCTTACTCACCCCAAGAAAATTGTGAATTCTCATTGTTTTTCCCAGCTTAGAATTATTGCATGTAATCTTTGAGTATGGTTATCCAGTGTTATTAAAAATATTAATAGAACCTGAGCACAGACAGGACCCTGCAGAATTCTGCTTAATAGATCATTCTGTTCTGAAAATGATCCTCTAATCCTCTGAGTACTTTTTCCATTAAGTTTTGCATCTATTTTACCATATGTTAGTTTTATCTGGACCTTTTTCTTTCTCCAGCTAATAGATAGAATCATCTAGTCCATCCCCTCTGCTGTGGACAACTACACTTTTCACTAGGTCAGTTTGATCAAAGCCCCATCCAACCTGACCTTGAACACTTCCAATGATGGATCATCCACAACTTCTTTGGGCAACCTTTTTCCAGTGTCTTACCATCCTTGTCCTAAAAATTTCTTCCTTCTGTCAAATCTAAACCTACTCTCTTTCAGTTTAAAAACATTGCCCCTTGTCCTGTCACTACAGGCCCTGGTAAAAGTCTTTCATATAAGCTCTCTTTAAGTATTGAAAGGCAACAAGGTCTCCTTGGAGCCTTCTCCAGGCTGAACAACCCCAGCTCTCTCAGCCTTCCTTCACAGGAGAGGTATCTCAGCCCTCTCATCATTTTCGTGTGCCTCCTTTGGACCTGCTCTAACATGTCCACATCTTTCTTGTACTGGGGGCCCCAGAGCTGGATGCAGTGCTCCAGATGGGATCTCAAGAGAGCAGAGTAGAGGAGGGGGAATCACATCATTTTATGCAGCCCAAGGTACAACTGGTTTCCTGGGCTGCAAGCACACATTGAGGGCTCAAATCTAATTTTTCATCCACCAATATCACCAAGTCCTTCCCAGGGCTGCTCTCAGCCCATTCATCCCCTATTCTCTATTGACATTGGGGATTGCCCCAACCAAGGTGCCGGATCTTGCACTTGGCCTTGTTGAACTTAATGAGGTTCATATGGGTCCACTTCTCTAGCCTGTCAAGACCCACTTGAATAACATTCCTTCCCTTAAGTGAATCAACTGCACCACTGAGCTTGGTGTCATCCACAAACTTGCTGAGAGTGCACAAAATCCCACAGCCTATGTCATCAATAAAGATGACATTGGACCTGATCCCTATATGGACCCCTGGGGGATGCCACTTGTTACTGATCTCTGTTTGGACATTGAGCCGTTGACTGCAACCAGATACCAAACAGTACTGAATAGCAAATAGTTTTTGATTTTGTTGGGTTTTTTTCCCAGAATGAAGGTAATTGGTTTGTTTTTTTTTTCTTACTGCAGATGTTGAAGACAACTTTGTTAGCATGTGTTTTGGCTTTTTTTTTTTTTTTTTTCCCCCAACATGGTAATCATGAGATCACATGTAGTTTCACACACTGCATTTCCCCTCACCCTTATTTCTACATCAGCAGGAAGGAATTGTGTCTCAGAGGATGGTATGTAATTTTCTACCAAGAGCTGCCATTGTCCTACTGGTATCACTAAGCTACTGCTGGCTTTCTCTTTCTTTTGGCTTAGGGTACTTAAACAGCATACAGAGAGGTGGCTAAGATTTGGCATTCATAAATGTTGGCAAACACTTTGAAAAGTGCCCAATTTCCTCCTTCTTACAGTTAGTGTGGCAAAATAAACAGCAGGTAGAACAGCATAATTTTTTTTTTTTAAAAAAGAGTCATAGTATGCAATTTAATAATATAGTTTGAACTTTAAGAAGGAGCAATATCCTTATCAGTTGTATAATTCTGTTTTCATGTAATGTGTATCCATTTGTCATGGTATCCCTGTTGATAAGTAATAATTAATAGACGATTGATTAAGTAACAGTTATACAGCCTTGAATATACTGCAATTTAAGTATTGTTTAAGCTTTTAAAGTTAATTCCCACTTGCAGTGAAGCAAATTATACTATAATTTAGGAGCTATTAGTGTATAGGATATGTACTGACCCTGTACATTAGAGTTTTATTGTGCCCTGGTTGCTCTCCTGTGAAAAATATCACAGTTGTACTATCAAAGAGCAGAAACAATGTTGTATGACTTCAGGCACGTCTGCATGAGTGGGTGTGAGGGGACCTGAGCTCCTCTGCTTTATGCTCTGAGCTCTCTGGATATGAGCCAACTCTGATCCAAAACAAGTGTAACCACATTAGTGAATTTCTTTGCAAAAGGCCTCCCTGTGAAGCCTCTCTGTGTAAAGTCTCTTTGCTAGAATGTGACATTTTTCTAAGTAAATTACTGACCAAATTACTTCTGGCCCAAAACGGGCTTATGCCTGACTATATGGAAAGTGAATGGTGCTCTGTCTGCAACCATCCATACAAACAAGACCTTAGGTAATCAACCACATATGTCAAGTAGCAAATTGGGAACACAGCAAATTGTTTCCCAAACCTATTAATCTAAGTGTAATGAGCATAAAACAGTTAACTGATTACTGTGAAAAAAAGTGAAGCTTGAAAACAAAATGTGGTGGTTTTCCACCCCAACTCAAAAAATATATTTTTAATTATATTTGTCACAAAATCTTCTTTTAGCAGTTGGATAGATATTCAGAATATAATCAAACATGATTTTTTGCTCCATTGATATTCCTGGGCATGTTTATGATGAGGCTTTGTTTGTTTATTCAAGTAAGCTGTTTGCATTTGATTTCTTTATACACAGGAAGAGCTGAGCCAGAGGAGTGGAAGAAAGGGAAAATATTGGGATTTTTTTCATGGGTCATGGGACAATTTGACTGACTGATTCATAAAATGCTGTTGAAGTTGAGTGGCACAGCTTTACAATAACAAGTTGTTTTTTTTTAAAAAAAACCAAATCCAAACCAAAAACCAAACCAAAAACCAACCCATTGAAACCCTAAAATTCCATTTCAAAACATTTTACCTGTGTTCCATAGGTAGGGATAGTGTGTTAATATACTAAGAACTGCCACCTTTTTGAACCTGCACAGCAAAATAAAAGTGAGACAACTTGATTATATTGCTCATTCAAATCTTTTTTGTTTTGTCTGTGTACTGGTTAATAACTAACCTACATCCACATTCCTTCCCTTATTTATATATAAAAAAGAAAATTCTAGTCAATTCTCCATATTAATAGGACTATCAAAAGCCCTATCATGACATACACTCAGCCTTGAACATATCAGTAAAGCTTCTTAATGTATGCAGCAGAGCTACTCTTCAATAGCTTTGTGAGTGGAGCTGTGTCTTAGTGGAGATTTTGACCTTCTGTTGCTCTCAGTTCTGTCACCGTCATGGCCCTCTGAATCTGCAGCAGATTATCTCTGCTTCCCACTCCTGAATTTAATTTCTGGGAAACTAGTAGCACTTTAGATGAGGGGCTGCTTAAAAGCTCTTTTATGTTTTCCTGGGATAAATATTAAAATTGTCAGGTATATGCTGGCTATATCATACAGGACAATCCAGACAGCTGAGTGGTTGCTTAAGGATCTGAATGACAACTGGGGACAGCTTAATGGATTTTGATGTTACTGCTTCCAGCTCTTTTCACCACCTGCACTGCACAGATACTGGGCTGCCTGTCAGTCAGCCGATCAACTGTCACAGCTTCCATCATGGTATTTTACTCTGAACCACTGCTGTAAACCACTGGAGTTCAGGAAGTGACTGATGAACAGCTTGGAGACCCCAAGAAAATGCAGGCTGAAACCTCACTAGTCACTGCAAATTAAGCTGTCCCTAGCTGTCACTCAGTCCTTAGTCCTGGTCACCAAAGAAAATGGTTATTCTAGACTAGGGAAAGATGGTTTGAAAGACAAATAGGTAATTCTGCCTTGCTTGTTCAGCAGAGCAGTAGAGATAAAAGGGGTGATTTTAATAGGAGCCATTTTACCTCTTAAGAAGCTTTTAACTCATCTAAAATGGAAATCAGAAATTAATCTCATGCCAGACTTTAATGTGCATTTAGAAATCTCATTGATAAATCTATAAATTATGAGAAAGTCACAAAATGTATGAAGATTTTAGAGTACTGTGAACTATTTTATCTAATATACCTAATAATTTTTATAAATTGCAAGGCACTCAGAATAAAACTTCTGCAGTTAGGGAGGTTTCAGTGCAGTTTAATTTTCTCTAAAAGCACAAGAGTCAATAGCAAAATTGCACTGTCAGTAAATTTTACTAGAAAATCCTTTCAGGAGATAAAAGGATTGTGGAGAAACTAAGCAAAACTAATAAAAGATTTGGGGAGGGGTAAGAATGTTAGTTATGTGACCTAATTAATGAAATGCAGTGTTTTGACTATTCAGTCTATTCTAAGATTGACTTAGGGGTTGTCAGTAATTTCCATTCATCAAAGAAAACAGGCCAGTCTCCAATAGACTAAGCTTTAAACTAAGTGTGATTCTTTAGCTTCTCTAAAAATTAGGCACTTTTTTCTCTTTTATTAAAAAAAAAAAAAGAAAAGAAAAGAGATAGCAGTAATATAGCAGATGCTGGACTGGGATAATGGTTGCTAGACACTGACTTTTTAAAAGCAGCCTCTTTACAGAATAAAATTTAGTTAAGTGAAAGGTTTTAATTTTTTTTTGTACTGTTGTTTTCTTCCCTTTATCAGCTTTAGACTACCCGTAGGCTATTCCAGGATAATTTTTAATCCTCTATTTTTTTCTTATGGAAGAGCAATGCAGCAGTTAATAATACTGTGGCCTTAATTAGAAAGTTGTGCTTAATTGGAGGACTTTTTATCCCTATTAACAGCAGTGACAGAGTAGCAGAAGGTGGTATTTTAATATTAGTATTTCTGTAAAGGTAATTGCTGAGTTGCAGAGAGTCTTCTGAATTTTTGTAGAAGTGCAAATGGATGTATGAAAAGATTTGAACCCATGCCAGGAATTTAGTGGCTTTTGTGATATTCTTGGCAATTTGTCCTAGCGTGTGGCTGCTAGCTTTGAAAGACAAAACAGGAACAGGTCATAGTTAGGTGATTTCTATACTTTTAGATTTTATCACAACAACAGAAGCTTCTATCAAAGAATTAAATGGTCAGGAAGAGCATGAAAGGGGAAAAAAAAACCAACAAAACAAAACAAAACAAAAACTCACCACAACAACAACACCCCACTCCCCCTGCCCCCCCTCCCACCCAGAAATGGTAAATTGGTAACTTAGCACCATAAGCTTTCTGACAGTGTGCCCATTAACTAAGGTTACCATTTCTTTATGAGACACTGTTTATAATCAGATTTACATCTTTTCACTGAGAGAAATCCCAGCTAAAAGGCTTTCATAACTAAGATCCAATATGCTAAGAGGAGTAAAATGCTCCCATTACCTTTGATGGCAGATGCACATTCTCCTGTCTCTCTGGAAGTATTGGCTAATTCATCATTTACTTGCTTTCCCTCTGAATTCTGCTTTCTGAGTAGGTACGATGTTTTATTTGGGAATGAGATTGAGCATTCTCTTAGAAAACTGAGAAAATCAATGTGTGTTAAGAGTGATCTACAAGGTAATTACTGTGCCTGGAGCAAATCAGGATATACAGTAAATTTAATCTTAAAATACATTGTACACTTATTATTTTTTTTTTTCAAAAATAAGGATTCTTGGTGTTATGAAATTGGTAATAGCTAGTGAAGTCTCTAATCCTAACTTCCTGTTTTCCTTAGTATAACTTACTGTATTGGGTTTGCGTGGCAAGGTTTTTGGTAGCAGTGGAGGAGGGGACATGGGGTGGCTTCTGTGAGAGAAGCTGCCAGAAGCTTCCCCCATGTCCAACCCAACACAGCCAATGCCAGCGGCTACAGGAATGGACCCGCCGCTGGCCAAGGCCGAGCCAATCAGTAACGCCTCTGTGATAACATAATTAAGAAAAAAAAAAAAAGGAAGGGAGAAAAAAAAGCTGCACACTTTGCAGCTGGAGAGAGGAGTGAGAAGATGTAAGAGAAAACAACTTTGCAGACACCAAGGTCAGTGAAGAAGGAGGGGGAGGAGGTGCTCCGGGCGCTGGAGCTGAGATTCCCCTGTAGCCTGTGGTGAAAGACCATGGTGAGGCAGGCTGTCCCCCTGCAGCCCCTGGAGGTCCATGGTGGTGCAGATGACCACCTGTAGCCCGTGGAGGACCCCACGCCGGAGCAGGTGGATGCCGAAGGAGGCTGTGACCCCGCAGGAAGCCCGCGCTGGAGCAGGTTCCTGTCAGGACCTGTAGCCCGTGGAGGACCCCACGCCGGAGCAGGTGGATGCCGAAGGAGGCTGTGACCCCGCAGGAAGCCCGCGCTGGAGCAGGTTCCTGTCAGGACCTGTAGCCCGTGGAGAGAGGAGCCCACGCCGGAGCAGGTTTGCTGGCAGGACTTGTGACCCCGTGGGGGACTCGCGCTGGAGCAGTCCCCTCCTGAAGGACTGCACACCATGGAATGGACCCAGACTGGAGCAGTTCGTGAAGAGCTGTCAGTCATGGGAAGGACTCACGTTGGAGCAGTTGGTGGAGGACTGTCTCCCGTGAGAGGGACCCCACGCTGGTGCAGGGGAAGGAGACCTCCCCCTGAGGAGGAAGCAGCGGCAGAAACACCGTGTGATGAACTGACCCCAACCCCATTCCCTGTCCCCCTGTGCTGCTGGGGGGAGGAGGTGGAAAATCGGGAAAGAGATTAAGCCCGGGAAGAAGGGAGGGATGGGGGAGGTGTTTTAAGATTTGGTTTTACTTCTCATTCTCCTCTGATTTTGATTTGTAATAAAGTAAATTTGTTTTTTTCCCCCAAGTCGAGTCTGTTTTGCCCGTGCCAGTAATTGGTGAGTGATCTCTCTCTGTCCTTATCTCCACCCACGAGCTTTTCGTTATAATTTTCTCCCCCTGCCCATTTGAGGAGGGGGAGTGATAGAGTGGGCTTTGGTGGGCATCCGGCCTCTAGCCAGGGTCAACCCACCACACTTACCTTTTAAAACAGGTGAAGTTTTAGGGCTTTTCCTGAAGAGCTGAGAGGAAAGGTATCTCTCTCTGTGTAAGAGCAAGCAAATGATGGTTCCGTTAAGGTTTCCAATGGTTCCATTTAAACATGGCATTGCTGAGGTTAGCGGTGTTGATGTGACTGCAAACGATGCTACCTGGATTGCAGAACAAAATCAGAGAAACAAGAAGTACGTTTTCTCCTTTAACTGATATAGGACTTTCTTCTCTTGTCTTTGTGTGCTCTGATGTTAGGTGAGAGGCAAAGACCAATCTATCAAGAAGGAGATAAACAGGAAAAGGGAGGGTAAAGAAGAAAAAGTGAGCAGTGGGCTTTATACTGCTTTAAGATCAACCTATTTATGAGAGATCAGGAAAAGAGAATGAACATATCTGTAGAGAACCTTGTGTGATCACCTGTCTCCAGGAGACTCCCCAAATATATTTGTCAGCTTTGGATTCCTGAATGAGCATGGAAAGCTTAAACATAATATAAAAAGTGGACAGAAGGCATATTATAAAAAATGAGACTTTTTCTTGTTCCTCTCTAAACATACTTTGTAAATCTCAACTCATCATCTATTGAACTACTAAATGAAGATACAGACAAGATTACTTTATTATGGAACTAGTCAGTATCAGGAACAAGAAGGATGAATTAAGTGCTCCCTCCAGGTGGGAGGGAGAGAGCACCTATACCAGTCATTGTCATTTAATGACAAAGACTCCCTGTGTGCCTAGCATGAGGAAATCAGTTTACACAAAAAGGCATCGGTTAGGATATTTCATCTGTTGTAACTCTGTTCCTATAAATTTCCTTTGACTGCATACGTGGCCACAGCAAGTAATTGTTTGTGAGCTATGAACCCTGTGAGTGTAGGAACCTTTGTCCTTCTGCCAGAGCTCAGGGGACGATCCTGCTATACTGGTAGGTGGGGGTATGAAAAGGTTTAGTAAAAGGTCAGTGGGAAAGTTTGGAAGTAATTGCTGTTGAGAGAAGAAAGACATTGTGCAGACGTGAGGGTGATTATGAGTCTGTGCTACAGAATATTTTTTTTTTTCATTTACCACAGAGAAAAAGGGGAATTAATGGCTTTGGGAAGGAAAGAAGCAATAATTACCCAGAAATTTTTAAGAGTGTGCCTTCTAGTTAAAAATGTAGACATATTCTCTGTAATATAAGATTTGATAAAGATTAATGTTATTCTCTGTCTGCCAACTATGAAAACATTTAGGTTGTTATTGGAGGCTTGAATTCTGGTAATCACGTTATTACATATATAATACATTTTTATCAATCACTCAAATGAAGCCAGAGATGCAAATGATTCAAATGTCAGAGGTGCAGGCACAGGTGTTGCAACACCTAGGCTCAGTCAGGAAGAAGGAATAGTGAGAAACTTCAGTGGGAAACAAAACTCATTGAATAAGTATTTTGACAGTTAATGATGTTGTTTATAGACACATGCTAATACAGGTTGGGTGTAGTAACTTGAAATGCTGTTTTAGTTTGTTGCATTCTAAATGAACTGCATCTGCTCAGAATAGAAATGAAGCCAACTGTAGTTCATAGTAAGGTTTACTTCTGCAAGAAATAAGGGGTTTCAGAGTTACAATAAACTGAAAAAAATGAGAGGTAAGCCTTTGTGCTTTAGTACTTCAGCTAACTGCTGGCTGAAGGGGACCAGGAAGATGTGAGTACTGGGAGCGTCTGACATTTTCATTCTGAAGTATTGAATCAGAATATTGGACTAAAGGGATATTTGTCTGTGTCCCAGAAGGTTTACCCTACTCTTTGCTACTTTATTCCAAGGAAATACTGAGCTGTTAGGCGTGCTGCAACCCACTATTGGTGGATTGTCTCACTTCACTTTCAAAGTCATGGTCATGTTTTTCCTTCTTCTCCCTTGATCCCCTCAGTTTCTGAGAACTGTTTTGCTAAGACAGACCATGCCACTGTCCATTCACAAAAGTAGCTGGTCAGAAAGATATCACCCGCCGCATTATCATCATTTTCTGTTTGTCAGTGCTCTAGAGATGAGCAGCATGATGAGTTTTGAATAGCTGAATGTGCCAAATGCATGCAAGCTCTGGACTAATACAGCCACATGTTCCTCTTTTGGGTCCTTTGCAGAGTCTCACCCCTTTCCCTACTATGATTTGGCTCTCCTCATGTGACAGATTGTGATGATGTGAGGCTGCAGAGAGAGTGTTTGTTCCTTCTTCTGTATTTGTTCCTCTCGAATGCTCTAAGTAGCTGAGGGTTAAGTAGAATATCAAACATTAGGAAATGTTGTAGTGCCCTGATAGTCTCCAGACAGCAGGGGAATTGCAAGAGTACAAGGCAGCATGTTTGTAATTCACAACAGGAGGCTACATCTTTTTTGATCACCATCTTCAGGAAAAAAATATTAAGATAAGGGCTCTCTGGTTGACAGCTGCAACTCAGTGACAGGCAAGGATAGAAACCTGCTCCTTGTGGAATAAGAAAAACCTTTTGTAGACTGACAGTTTGCATTCGCTGAGGTACTCTAAAACTCATAATGCAATTCCTGTTAGCTGTACTCTTGTCATTTTTAGTGTTTTGATAACAAATACATGTGAAATAGTCACACCAGAAGTTATTTAATGTTATAAAATTAGGTAGATTTTTTAACTGATTAGCTTCTAGACAAGAGTATGATTAAGTGGTACTTCAAATACGTTTTGATTTCCACATCCTGTCTGATATTTAAACATCACATTTGTACTGTATACTCATTTTTTATTCTTAATTTAAAAGCTTCCATTATCTTCAGCAGTTTAGGAATTTACAAAGCCTTTTCTCCTAAGGGACATATTGTTGTGTTGCACTTATTAATGAATCCTGCTTACAACAAGTTGTGGGGTTTTTTTGAAAGGATAATTTCATACATTTGCCAACCAATGTAAGAGGACCTCCTCAGCTAATAATTAAAATTATTACTTTGTTATGCAGTCATTAAGAATGTGTGCTCTCCAGGGGTATTCTAATTTTGTGTGTGACAGATTTTCATGTTTCTGTTTAAGTTTCTTTTGATGGTGTTTGTTTGTTCTTAGCATTTTTTGTCTGTTTACTTTTCTAGATTCTAATTATTTCCATCTATATCTTTTACAGTGACCTACATATGTTTCTTTTTCTTACTTTAATCTTTCTACTGTTTGATGAGTTGCAACATCTAACATTACATAAAAGTTATATTATTAACATATGATAAAAGCTTATGTGATGAAAGAATATAAAATATTAATCCTTGATCTTCCTGATTAAAAATAACTTCAGTTATATGGATGATGAGATCTTATACACTTGCAAATTACATATTGAGGTAAAATAATATCCTGTCAAATCTTTTTTCTTTTATTCATCTTAATCAAAGTTTTCTGACCTATGAATTCTAATACTGCATATCTCATGTAAAGTAGCTGAGCATATTAAACCTATAACAGTAAATAGAATTTTCTATACAGTTCATAGTACTGGTGTCTGAGGATAAGAAATACACCCTGAAAATGAAAACAAAACAAAACAAACAAAAAAACCTCAAAACCCCCTCCAAAAACCCCCACAACAAACCAAGAAATACAGTTTTGTAGAAGTTAATATAATATAATATATTCATAACAAGTTCCTTAATCAAGAACTCTGGACCTAACCTCTTGATAACAGGATAAATTATCAAAAAAATTGTGAAGTAACTGGCTGAGCTTATACTTGCTCAGTGCTTAGCAACACTATTGATCCTGCACAAGGAGTACTAATGTCAGATTTAACATTGCCTCATTCTTACTCAAAACAGTGATGCTTCTGTTTTAGTTTATATATTTGAATGTTTCCATAATGCATATATATTTCAAGTGCAAAGCTAAGAATGAGAGCATGGGTTTATTTTTAGTTAGCAGTTTTTAAACAGCAATTATCTGTGGACTTTTAACTATTTTAAAAGCCTTCTCAATGTCAATTTTTAATTTGAAAGTAACAAAGTACTGTTCCCTTTAACGTGTGAATAGATGGAGATAGGTTAAAGATACTCATACTAGATACATTTCTAATTAGCTAGGTCCACATGACCTTCAGTGGGACTGAGTCAGCTCAGTGACTAATATACTTTTGAGAAAAAGTATTTGAGCATTTAGAAGCTTTTGAAAGTTCTTCCCAGTGTAAAACCATTATTTTCTTTTGGAAGGACTCACATAAATCATTATGAACTAAATTTACAGTGCTGTTCATGTTGCAGCGTAAAAATACATTTTGCCTAGCAGCGGTGTGACATCCCTTGAAAGGGGAGGCACATAGCAGTGATCTCCAGCATGGCAGGCCAGTGGTTATTGGCGCAAGGGCACGGGAGGGCTATTGTTCCACGTTTCTTTATCATTTCTGGTATGTTGCTCTTGAGTAGAGAACTTGGCAGCAATCCATATATTCCCTTGAGTGCTGGCGAGGACTGCTGCAATTATACATTGCATTTGCAGAGGCCTTGGAAAAAAGAGGAGACTCGTTATTCCCTTCCCACTTGCAGTTGCTTGAGAATTGGCTAGGTTCCACATACACAAAACTAGTAGTGGTTATTGTTCAACTAATGAATGTTGACCAGACACCATATAATGCTCCATATGTGATTGTGGGTTGGCATAATGTTTGAAATAATCTTGACTGTGACACAATAAAAATGCTAAGTAATTTTCTTCAGATACAGAATAAATATTTTCTTCAGCCAAGTGATCGTTAAAGACCAGGTCTGAGAAGAAATGGGACTATTAGTTCTGAAGAGGTAGTACCTGTTTCCCAACCAAATGTGCTACACCATTACACAATGGAAAATGGGTAGGGTAGGACCCTTGCCAACACCAGACCATTGATAAGCCTTTTTTTGAGTTAGAACTTGCTGCAGATTCTTTATAACTGAATTCTGTATGTTTCTATGTGTTCCATAAGGACATAGAACATATTAATGCAGCAACTCTGAACAGGAGGTTCTATAGTGGCTTCCATGCCCAAATCCATGGATTTTCCAGTATCTTTATGTCCTGTTATTTGTAAATCTTTTTTGGGGTATTTAAAAACAATTAACTGTGTTTATGGAAAAGCCTATTAACTTTCCAAATACAGACATATGTACTGAACATATAACAAAACTCATTTTTTCTTAGCACATCTGACTAGTCCTGTCGCCACTTTGCTCTGTTTTTAATTTTTGCTTTATGCTCCATGAAGACAATCTGGCTCCTTCATAACTTTTACTTTCTTTTTTAAATTATTTAGTTTCAAATGTAGGAGAGTTATTGATGAGAGTATCAAAAGATTTTAATTGTCCAAAAATATTGTTCAGTGATTGAAAATAAAAATGAAATTCTTTTTCTGGCCATTTGAGAAGTGAAAATTAGCATTGTTGATCCTGGAAAAATGTGACAGCATTAAGGCATGTTACTTTTTCCTCCAGATACACTCCAGCATTTTACTGTGTTTCAAGTTCTGATGAAACTTCGTAGATAAGTGTGTGCAGTTCATCAGATAAGCAGGTCTGGTGGATGTGCACAGTGGCTACAGAACTAATGACTGAGGAAGCCATATGCAATTCCAACAGACTTCTACAAACACTGGTACTTCTCCCACTCTATGTATTCTACGTATGATACTGTTTAAAAAACCCAACAAAACGTTATTTGTTGTCCATTATTACTCTGCAATGCTTCAGATGCCTTAGTTTTCAAATATTCAACAGCAGACTTCTCAGAGGGAATGTAAAAATCATTGTTTAGTTGTGTAGCAAGTTATAATGCTATATTTCACAGACTAAAGCCTGAATTTATGACCATTTTTAATACTGGAAATATGTATTGTGTAACTTGTGCTGAGGCTACGATATTCCTCTTAAGGATAAAAATTTCACATTGAAAGCTTGGTCACAGAATGGTAAATATTGTCCATTTCTGCATTTTTAGTTGAAGTGTGGTGGATATTTTTCTTTATTTTGATTTTAAGTTTGAGGGCTGCATTTCCAGACTGGGAAAAAAAAAAAAAAAAAAAGAGAAGACCTGTATCAGTGCTACTGTTTTCCCTAAAACTGTATTTGCAGGACCTGCTCAGATGATTAGAATATCAAACACCATCCGTACAAGCAGCGGGCAGGCTTCAGATAAGATAGCCAAGGATAAATGAGAAATGTTCTATGGAAATACCATGCATATTATACTATGTGTGTGTAGACTCTGTAATTTTCTTGTGAGCAGAGGTAGAACTCCAGCTATAGTATGTAGGAGATAGCTTGCCTGTCCTGTTGCAGTACCATCTGCCACTGCCTGACAAGGTAATCTGGTAAATATTTTAAAGGAAAGGTGTTACAGCTCAGAGGTGACAAGTCACCTTATTTAAAACTATAGGTAGAACAGGCAAGAAAAATTATATCTAACCTTAGGGGTTCTTTCCAAGTTTTATTTTGGATTCATTGGATTTTTTCCAAAAAAGACATGTCCAAATTGCATATTCATTATATCTTAGCTTTTCACAGTGGGTACCTGTAGAGTAAGTGGTAAGTCTCCCACAGCATGTTCATTTTTAATGAGAACAGAGCACTTACATTGTGTATCACAATCAAATCACTTGTCATTCTGTAATAGGACAACTACCAACTGAGCCATTCTCACAGAATGCCTCTTTCCTTTGGACAAAGAGGTAATCTGTGCAAATCACTCATCAGGTCTTGGTTATGCCCTGTGTACAAATGGTAGGTCTAGGAAAGAGCCGTACTGTCAAGCCAGTGTTCACTTTGCCTGTTACTTAGGGTTGTCGAAATAGAATTTAAGGTTCTCATGTCAGTTTTGAGGCATTAATCACTTCAGTTTCTCTTTCATGTATGGATTATGATTAAGTGCTTATTATGACTCATATTAGCTCATGCTTTAATTGTACAATCAGGGCCAGTCTTTTGCTGGTGTAAATTAGTATAGTTCTCTTGAGGTAGTAGAACAAGTTTGTATCAGATGAAAAATCTGAATGTAAATTGTTTTGTAAAATTGTAGAGCCTCAAAGGGATTAGGCACAGTTGCATAGTACTGTAGCACCTAACTTGTAACCTGCTGGCATCTATGATACTAAAATACAAAGGCTTCCTTTACAACGTGTATCAGAGTTAGGTATCTCAGAAAAAGGTTTAGAAAAAGTAGCATACTGAGCAGGGACCTCTGAGTTAGCCAGTAAGAAACACTGAACACAGAAATAAATCTTAAATTATATATCTTTCTGAGATTTACGTACCTTACTCAGCACTACTGGGAGGCATTATCATCCTCATGAGATTTCAGTCCCGAGTTATTTCCTGACCTAAATGTTTCTTCAGTATATTAAAAGAATACATAAATAAATATATAATTAAATGGACTTAGGACTTTATTTAAGGGAACCACCCTCATGCCTTCCCATCTTTCTTCAACAGCCTAGTGTTTGGTTTGTTCAGATGTCAAAGGGATTCAAACCTGTGTTCCATTTTCCATGAGAATGACCTAATGACCTGGTAGTAGATTTATTTAGGATGGTACTGAATCATGTGTTCAGCACCTCTCCTGATGAGGATGTTGCATTTCACATAAAGGGTTTGAAAGCATGCTGGTCAAGAGAAAACTTCTGGGGGGATTCAGTAGGGGTATGGAAGACCTGCAGTCTGAGAAGACCTTTCAGTCATCCGCATAAAATAGAGTTTCATTACTTTAGGTTTAAATATCTATGATTAAATTAATGTACTGAATAAACTGTAGTGGCAACATTGTTATTTTTCAATCTGCTTTTACTCTTTATATAATAAAATCAGTATAATACCTAGAGAAGAAAAATCTCCTATAATGTTTCTAGGCCCATTTAATGTTCCATTTTCTCTCTTTTATTCTGCAATGCAAATCCTTGTACTATAGACTTTGGACAAAACCCTCTTGTCTCTTGCATCTCAAACATGCAAAATTGTTCTGTACATCTTTTCTAATGTATTGTGGAGGAGCAGTAGGTAATTAAAACTTTTCCAGTCATCTTCTTAGCCCCAGTTTGATTTACTCATAGAAAGAGGTTTACAAAATGACCACCATTCCTTTTCTGCAGAAGGCAAAGGGATGAGACGTAATATATCTGTCACAGAAATCCTATATAAAGGCGTATTAAATACTCTTTATTGGTATCCTGACTGCAAAATTTAATGCTTACTGAAAAGCTGTGAGAATTAATGCTTAGACAACTAAGGAACTACTGTCTTCTCAGCTCTAGGCAACCTATGAAAACAGATTCTGTAAAGAAAGAAAAAAAAAATCTAATTATACAAAATACTTTCTTATATGCCTTCTAATGCACATTCCATTATCAATAACATTCTTCCAGAGTTTGGAAATAAAAATATTTTGAAAATGTTATGAAGATTATTACAATTAGCATACAAGAAGAGTTCAACTTCAATTTATATAATGAACAATCATTTTTCATTATGAGAGCTGTGCTGCACTATTCTGTGACCTGGCTGGTAGTCATGGTCATGCCAAGGTCAACAATGTCTCTTGTTTTGGATGAGCTGGTATTTTTCTACTGCTTCTTTAGACAAGGAGAACTTATAGCTGCCACTTTGCTATGGCAGTTTCATCTGGATGACCCATGATTTGCTCATTATGATTGAAGACATCATAAAGCAAGCCTAAAACCAGAATGAATTTGCCACCTTCTTTTACTTTGTTTTTCTTTTTAATGTTGGTCACAATGTCATTCTAAAAACAAAGGATTTATGACAGTTATAATTTACAAGGGAACATATTTTCAAACATTTAGGAGTGAGTAGTCCAAACTAAATTATTACCATTTTCTAAGACATTACTTTCTCACTTATCAAATGGTCCATAATATGCTAATGCAGGGATCTTGAGGTTCCTTAGCTGGGCAAAATTCCATTAGTAGAAGTTTTTCCTGTGTAAGAAGTGAGCAAATTTTTTAGGATGAACTTGAATGCAAAATGATTTGATGGACCTTGAACCACTACTCATTGTACAAAAATACAACAAGGTTTTTCAAAAATACTTGTTAATTTTAAGGTAAAGTCTTTTTTTGACAAAGTATTACAGCTGTGTATTTTAAGTCAAAATATTCTTACTGTTGATCAATTTAATGACATATTTTTTGATTAGGTGGCTTATTTCTGCTGTGTTTGAGCAATGTAATAACTCAAATAGTAAGACATTCAAAGGATGATCCTTGAGCCAGGTGGACCTAATCTCAGTAAAGAAAATTAAAGAAATGCTGTAGAAAGACATGGAAATTGATAACTTAGCACATATTTTCCCAATAAAATTCAGTTAAAGAGATTTTAGCAGATTGTGTCTACTAATATTTTTACATTAATTTTAATTACACACAGATTATGGATTTCATGCATATACCAAAAATACACTAATCTTTGACACATTAGCATAATATAAGAAATAATATGTTGTATTTATTCAAGAAAGGTATCAGTTTTGCATCAGTTTTACAGGTTAAGAAGCAGCTACTCACTGCAATGAGTTGTAAATCTGTTATTGAGAGATCATCTACAAATTATAACTAATTTTCAAAAGGTCAGTAGGCATTTTGACTTGTAAAGAAATATCTTCATATATAAAAAGCATTTTTGTGTATATTACAGGAATAACTAAAATTCAGTCAGCAAATGAAATGTTTGTAGACCTCTGTAGTAGTTCAACTTGGCTGGCAGCCAACCACCGCACAGCCACTCACACTCCTCCCCTCTTCCTCCCCACCCAGAGAACAGAGAAGAGAATGGAAGGGGTAGGTTGAGATAAAAACAATTTAATAATTTGAGTAAAATAAACTGAAAATAGTAATGATAAGAGTAATGATAATAATAATAATATATATAAATGCGTAATGCACAGTGCAATTGCTCACCACCCCCTGATAGCAATCCTGGAGAAGTGAAAAGGAACCCCCAAACCGGAATCATGGAAGAGCTAGCCTGAGTCATCCCTGAGAGAATCCCCAGCTTTCTGGTCAACGCTCATTAATATATTGAACATGACCTTATATGATATGGAATATCTCATTGTCATATCCAAATGTCAGTTTAGGGTTTTGCTAATTACTACACTTCTTCCCCCTGGTCCAGTCCTTTGCACTTGCAGACTAGCAATGCACCAAGTCCTTCACATGCAAGTGGCAACTGAAAACTATATTATCAACCTTCTTCTCATAACAAATCCCATACTGAAACCAAAACACAACACTATTCTAGCTTCTAAGAAGAAAATTAACCCTATCCTAGTGAAACCGGGACAAGGTCTCAAAGTAAGAATAGTTTTCTGTTTCCTTTTTAGTTTAGACAGCATTTTTGCTTTGAAAAATTAATCCCATTGCTCTAGCTTCATGAAGCATCCCTAGTTCTGTCTTCTGACAAAACAGCCATCTTATAATATAAAAATAATTTATTTTAAATAGCTTTTTTTTCTTTTTGTCTTTGTTGGTGAGTAGTCTTCAGAAAAAAATATCTGCTGGGATCACTGCCTCAAGGTATGGAAGATTTCTTTCAAAAGAAGTAATCCAACTCTTAAATTACATTTATCTTTGAGTAGAAAGACTTCATTATGAAAGTGGTAGTCAGGTCAAACCTCTTCTGTCATCCTGTCAGTCATTAAGATATATCATGCTTTCAAAATCAGCTAAACTTAACCAGCTACTGAATCCTTATATAGGTGTAAACTGTGGGAAATCAGTCAAAATAATGGAACTGATTTTATTCTACCAAATTAACAGAAAGATAACAATACTTGTTAGATTATATTTATTTGTTTGATATATAGATTCTATTTTTTTTTGTTTTCTTGGTGCAAAAACTAGCTGATGATTGATTCTATGTCATGAATGCCTCATCTACATTTGTTTTATTTTATAGCAACTTCATAAATACAGAGCATTTGTAAAAGATGTGCTTTAAAAGTGCTTCTTTTAATGAGCTTCTGATGGCTTGCACCCTGTTCTGGTTTTTGTGGTATTCCCAGCTCAGGATTTAACTTGCAGAACAGATGGAATTTGCAACAACAGCAACATTTGGAAAGTGTATTTCAATTTAATTTTGCTAGTCCCAGAAGTAAATTTTATCCCTATATGTTTGTAAATTAGATTGTTTTCCCATTGCTTACCAAAGAAAGTCATATGTTACTTTTTTTTTAATCTGCGCTTTCTCGAGAAAAATACAATATTGATAATTCAGTTAGGACTTTTTCCAGAAACCATAGTGTAAGTGGCTATGGGCTGTATTGAGGCCCTGACTTATAGGACATGAGTGTCCAATGAAATCCTTACATATATCTGGCTTTACTGAAATGTCAACAGCAATACATCATAGGCCTCATATTATACTTAGCTGTTCGCAGGGTTTGAAAACCCCCGCGTGTCTTACCTTCCTATTCTGCTGCAGGTAGGCACTCTGAGCCAGCACCAGGTTAAGGCTGTTTCTGAGAAGTGTTAAGCGGGGCTGAGCCAGTGTCCTGCCTTCTACCAGTGCTATGACAAGAGCAACCTTCATGCATGATTTGTGGAGTTATGGCTCACTGGTTATAGAATGACCCTTCCTGATGTGAGAACTGGGAAGAGAGAGCAGCTGTTGAAAATCAGGCAGCCTCCTGCATAGCATTGAATTCCCAGCTGGAAGTTGCACTGGAGTTATTCCCACTTTAGAAAAAAAGAGGGCAAATGGCAAATGTTCTTCTTGGTCTCAGTCACAATGAGCAGGATGAAATTTGTGATATTTCTTTTTTAAAAAAAACCCGCAATTTCCACTTCTGACTATCTACTGAAATTAAAGCATTAAGACACTGGAAAAAAAAATATAGCAAAAATTCTCCCTGTCCTCCTGTAACTCTTAGTTCCTGTTTCCAGATCTTCTCTCGATCTAGTCATGGGCTTTGTTACTTATCTGGAACAGAAGAGCTGAAGTCCATGTAAGATAACTAATGCTACTTGCTGTTTGTGTAGTTCAAGTGCTTACATCATTCTCTCCAAAGAGCTAGTGAGAAGTATAATGATATTTTTCCTTCTGCTGTTTTTTATTGCAAAATGGAAACAATAAACAGGCTGTGCCCAGGTTGTAAGTGAGGAGAATGCTGTAAGCAGGAGCTGGGTGGCAAAGGACTCCAGCGTGTTCTCAGGAGTGCAGGGAGAGAGAGAGGGAGAAGCAACTTTGAGTGCAAAGGCAATGAAAATTCAGGACATGCTGGGATACCATAATAAAAATGGAGATACCATGTTGATATTTGGTCTGTCTGTGCCACTACTGTCCCCCACTGGTGGACCTGCAAGTGGTTTTAGCAGCAGCCATGATACTACTGTTCAAGTCCCTGACAACTGGTGGCTACAACATTCTGATTTCTGCCAGTCTGAAATACATCAGAGCTGTATGGCTTGTTTGTGCAAGAAAAACAAAACAAAATAAACCCCCAAGCAGCGGAATACTGCTTGTGTTTGCATTTCTCTTTCTGAAGCACCATTTTGACCACTAGAGTCACTGCAGCAACAGTTTCCATAGCAGTTAATACAGTTAAAAATCTGATGCAAAGGGAGAGACTTTAAAAAAGCTGCAATACTGCAGAAATTATGCTTCTCTTTGGTACATTTGAAGATTTTGTTTGTTTGGTTGGTTGGTTGGGGGGTTTTTTGGTCAGAAAACCATTAGGGAGGTGATTTTGCACTTTGGCTTCTGCATAGCTGCATCATTCAGAACTGATGTTTGCTAAGAGCACATTAAAATTGGCATTAATTACTTAAATATTGTTACACTCAAAATCTTGTCTTGTGTAGAAGGAAATACATCATATATATGTGGAGACAAGGATTTATTGTTAGCATAACTGAAACTTGAACAATCACATTGAAATATACCAAACAGTTGTTTTGCCCAACTATAAAATACAAATGCTTTTCGTCCCAAAGTAATGCAGTAAAGTACAGCTTCATTAGGAATAATATCTTCAAAATTATTATACAATAAGACTTATGAATATCTACCTCTTCTCTGTGCTGCTATGCTGGTCCTTCTAAAGTCAGGTGCCAAGGTCAGGAGCATGAGTGCTGCTAAAGAGGGATGCTGGTGCATCTCAGGCAGCTGCCTTTTCCCCAGGAGGAGCTCAGAACCCCATTCCCTTCCAGCCTTGCATCCACCTGCAGCTATTTTTATGTTTCCCTGTCACAGCCTGCTCAAACAAAGGGCTGTTTTTTGTCAGGCAGTGACTGCCAGAGGAGTGAAGATACCACTATCCTTTTAAGACCTCTAGAAACTACTGTGATAGAAAGAAGGTATAAATATATCCGGGTAGTCAGAGAGTATTGTCAGCTTCTGCTCAAGTGAAGCACAGTTACTGCTGGACAACTGTAAATCAAAAACATGGGATATTGGCAGAGAAGTAGAGAAATTAGTATGGCACCCCTTGAAGTTTTGGCATTAATTTTTGCCAGATTTGTCCCATTCTGATCCTATTACTCTGATCAATTTAGGCTTGTGTTCGGTGGATATGGATATATCTGTTCCACTGTATTGCTTCTACTTGCTAAGCAAATCAAAGGTATTCACGTTGTTTATTCTTAGAAGTCTGGTTTAGGTATTCTGAATCGCTGTCCTACTGGCACTTCTGTCTTACTGTATGAGGGTGCAAAGAATTTAAATTCCTGATTTCTCTCAATATAGTCTGCAATGAGTCACATAAATACCCTTCTCACTCCTCCTATGGGTTATTCATGCAGTTTGACAAAAGTTGCGGAATTAATGTTGGTAACACCTTATCAATTTTGTCAAAGAAGTTTTCCATAATTCATTCTTTGTACAACCATCCTTTACAATTTTAAATCTTGATATTGCAGTATGAAACAGAGTGATAGGTTTGTGCATTTTTACAGAGGTTCAGTGTCTTCAGAATGAATTGGAAAATGTATAGATGGATAACAGTTAATCTTCATAGATCCAATTAGAAAACTGCAATTAAATTACTTAAATACTGATTATTTTTAATTCCTTATGAACCTGGAACTCAGAAATAGTGTTAGCAACTTGGGACAGAATACGAGTGTTTAGGATATCTCATTATTTTGGAGTCTATCAAAATCAAAATTACTTAGTGTGACACAGGAACTAATGTGTCGCTGTAGCCCTTTTTTTGGAAAGGTATTGCAAATCAACCTTGAAAATAAAGGATTAATTAGTTGAAATGTGGAGGATTTGTTTCTTGGTGTTTCAGAGTTGGAAACTGTATGAAATTTTGTTTCAAGAAGTAGCAGAAGGGGCCAATAATTACGCAAAAATATTATCCTCAAAAGAAATACTCTGTGAAAGGAAGGGGGAAAAGAAAATGAAAGATAAGAGGAGAAGATTGATTAAAAAAAAGAAAAAAGATGGACAGTGTTTCTGACAACGTGAAAAAGATAACACCTCTTATAACGATGCTACTTTTGAGGAATCAGCACATCAGTATGCAATGTCTAACAAACTGTGGAGGAGACATTCATCCAAGAGAAATGTCATGCCCAGAGGTGCTGCAGTTCTGACAGGCTGAGGAAAATATTGTAAGTCAGACAGGAATCCTCACTATCTTGGAGCAAGAATCTTTTTCCTTTTTATCTTCTCTTCTTTATACAAAATAGACAATATTATAATATTGAAATATTTAAAATTTTATGCATTTTTATTAATAATTGTTAGTGAAAATTATGATTTGAAGTAAAAATCTGTTAGTGACTGAGATGAAATTGTTGTCTCCTGCTACACTGCTGCTATTCATGAAGAAAAATGAAATTTTGCTTTAGGCAGACTGAAAAAAAGGTGAAAAAGTCAGCATTTTTTTGTCAGACTCTGTATATTTACTGAAAGACATGCCACAAAGTTTTTAATGCAATGGGTCTGCACAATGGAGTTGTTTTGTTGTAATGATTGCATTCAGCTACTCACAAAACAAACTTTTTTGACAGTTTTTTTTTTCTCAAAAGAGTTTTGAAAAGGTCGAAGTTTTTTGACCTTTTCAGAATGAAAGACCTCACTTTTTTTCACCAGCAAATGACATTTTGAAAAATAAGCTAATCCTAGTGAAACAATTCTCTTAAAGGTCATAACCAAATGACCTAGACCAAATTAAAAAAAATTATTTTGTGAAAATTTTAAATGTTTTGTTTTTTACCTTCTGTTAAAAGACAGGAAAAATATTAGAGATTTTGGAAGCATTCATAGGATGACAAGAGGATTCCTTTTCCAGCTGCACTTTAACCTGTTGAAGATTCAGGTTTTAGACATGTTAAGTATTTCATTTTTTCTCTACCCAAGGAGAATGATTAGATCCAATTGCTCAGGGGCTTTTACAGATGAGCTTTTAATACCTCCAGGGGCATATCTCCATCACCTTCTTGATAACCTATTGCTATGTTTGATCACCTTAATGGTGAATTTGTACGTAAAGTTGGAATGCCCCATGTTTCCTATGAGGAGAATCTGAGAGAGTAGGGATTGTTCAGCCTAGAGAATAGGAGGCTCCATGGAGACATTATTGAGGCCTTTCAATCTTAAAAGGGACTTATAAGGAAGATGGAGAAAGACTTTTTACCAGGGCCTGTAGTGGCAAGGCAAGGGGCAATGGTTTTAAACTGAAAAAGGGTAGATTTAAATAGGATAAAAGGAAGAAAGTTTTGGTGATGAGGGTGGTGAGATGCTGGTTGTCGAGAGAAATCACCCAGAGAAATTGTGAGTGCTCCATCATTAGAAGTGTTCACAGTTGGGTTGGAAGAGGCTTCGAGCAACCTGATTTGGTGAAAGATGTCCCTGCCCATGGCAGAGGGGTTGGACTAGATGATATCTGAAGGTCCCATCCAACCCAAACCATTCAGTGATTCTATGATTCTGTGTTGCAACCTTTGTTTATTGCCCTCATCATACCACTGTCTACCTCTAAGTCTTTCTTTGTCTTTGATGTTGTCTGTAAACTTTTCAAAAGAGTGAGCTCTGACCCACCATTTGGGTTCTTAAAGAAGACTTTTAATACTATTGGCCGTACTGTAAATCCCACGAATGCCTCTAGCAAACTGCCAGCTGAACTTTGTGCCACTAATTGCAACCCTCTGAGGTTAATATTTCAGCCAGTTTTCTACCCACCTTTTTACCTACTTTTATACTTCAGGTTTCAGTTACTTGGCTACAGGGATATTATGGGAGATGTTGTGAAAGGGTGCCTTGTTAACATCAAGGCATGGGACATGTGCTCTCCTATTCATGTATCATGTAACACATGATACAGTCTGTATTCAAGAGCATAATAGAATATTATATCTCTTACAGTAGTTTTGAATGCATAGTGCTGCACTGAAATAGTTTGGTGAAAGGCAATTCAGTTTTTCTATGTAAATCTTTATAACTCCTTTCGGCTCTCTAAAATATATTTTTTTAATACAATCTATGTAAAATGGGACCTTGAAGAAATAATCTTTCAATATTTAATTAAGCAGCATCTGAGAACAAGTGGGCATCGGAATTATAATGAAAGTTTTTAAATTTGTGAGATGTATAACAGTTTTATAACTGATTTTTTAAAAAAGGATAGCAAAATATATTTCTACTGCACTGACAACTGTGATATTGCCAGAATTGTTGCAAGAGTTTTTGTGTGCAGGGCAATTTAACTCCCAAGTCTGTATGGGTTTTGTGTTAGACCTCAGTAGTGAAAGTGTCCATTAGAATCATAGTAAGAGATGCACTCAGACTCCCTAAGTTATTGTTGAGAATGCCATTTATTTGAGGTAACAGAAAATTGAAAAAGAGGATAGTTAATCTTGTGGTCCTTCATATGTGAGAAGCCCAAGTTGTACAGTGCTATCGGATGGATCTCCAAACTAGGCACAGCACTTGGTACAGATCCTGTCTGTGAAGTTTGCTGACATTGTAGTCTTTAGAGTTCTTAAAGTATTTTCTTGGAGGAAAACAACTCTATTCATCATTTCTGCTGTGAAATAAATGGATTTTTGCATAAGAACTTGCTGCTTTACTTTAAGGCAAAGACAAGGACACACAGGTGGCATAGCCACTGGTGCTGAATATGAGCTGCCTGCAGCCTCCTCTGTTACAATTAGCCACCTAAGTTTATGCCACAGCCCAGGGATAAGTGCAACACAACACAGGCCTGTAAGCCATGCTGTGTGTGCAGGGTACTACAGGACAGCACAGGCTTGTGGCTGCTCATGTTGCCTGTTACGTGGATCGCAAACTGCTCAATGTACAGTAGTCTTCTGGTTAGAGTCACTACACCTCTCATGCTCTATTTCATGTTCTTTGGGCTACTTCCTGCCATTGCTGTGAAGAAGGTGTTCTTCCAAATAGAGACCAACAGAAGAAGCACCAAATGCAACTGAAGTACATAGATGATCTGTAGTCTCCAGCCCTCTCCTTAGAGAATGTTATCACATCATCTTTGCCACATCTTGTCTTTATGTGAAATGCTAAATAGGAATCTGTATCAAGAACAGAGTGTGTTCTTCACCTGTGTGGAGAAGAAATTAACACCAAATGAATGCCACAACTGGTTTTGGCACCCAGCTTCCTATAGAAGAGGAGTGGATGCATAGTTGATAGCTTCTCCAAGGAATAAACATTGAAAGGAGAAAAAAAGTAATTGGAAAAGTTCTGTCATTTTCTAATCTGTAACACCAGGTTAGATACTAAAAATTCCAATAAACAAACACAGATGAAATTCAATAAAGTAAAAAAATGTGGGTTGAATTTTTGTTCTTGAATTACTGTGAATTTACTTCTGTCAGATTAGTCACTGTGATTTACACACCATGGGGAACAGAAGAAGGAATAGTTGGAATTAAGTTTAGTTGGTAGCAGATTTATCTATCTTCTCTTTTGCTCCTTCCAATACACTTTTTACTTTCCCAATAATTAACTTCCATGGGTATTTAATTTAATTCTCTCAGCATCAGCCTTTCTAGATTATTGTTTTTCCAATATTTATTCCCTGTATGATGGCAGTCCTGGCTTGTTCAATTATCCTTAAGGGTGTTGCAGTTTTTCTTGCTTTTTTTGTAGTGCTTTACAGCCAAGTACTACAAGTTTGATTAAGGTGGTGGTTTGGTCTGACTCATTTATTGGCTTTATATGCCTTTTTCTCCAAGTGCTACAACTGAAAGCTTTTTGTAGAGGGCAGAATGGGGGGACTTGGCCTGTTTATTTTGAAGTGCAAGGACTAAATTTAGTCATTATGCAAACAAACTATACCTGAGATTAATGAGTGAAGACTGCAATATTTGTATCCAAATTAATGGATTTTTCATGTTTGTGCTGTCAGTGGCTATTAAGAACAGTGAAATAAAGTGTGCTGCAAATGAAAAATTGTATGAAATATATTTAATCTTCCATCCTTATGATTTCAGTACCCTATGATGTCATAAATTCCTGTCAGATCTACCTAGTAAGGAGAAATCCAGGAGAGGATTATGCTGGGGCAGTAGAAAGTAGCTGCAGAAAGAACAGCAAGACAAAGCCTAGCATGAGGTTCAGCCTCTCCTCAGCTGTTTTTGGTGACAGATAACCTGCACTGTTCATACTGGAGTGAAAGCTATCCCCTTCCATACAGTAGGCCTATGGATGGCAATGCCCCTCCGAAAAAAAGATGCACTAGATCTTCTGAATCAAGAACACTGTGCTCAAATGAAAAAGAAAGGCTCTAATTCTCATCTCATTTAAACAACAGTAAATGAGGAATAATTCTGAAGAAGGCACTGGAAATGCAGAAATGTCTGTAAGAAGACAAAGAGTTTTCACTGTTCAACTGAGCATATACATTTAAAGCTTAAACTTATCCTCATCTCAGCATGTACCTTCGCTTTTGCATGTTCAAGTCTCATGTTTTATTGAGGACAAGGTTTTTTTAATAAGTTTGAGAATTTTTTATTTTTGTCTTCTTTCTTAGAAGCCTGTCTGTTGTTTAATAAATGTCTCTTTCTTAATATCTGAAAAATGCTACTTAGTTTGTGAAGGAACATAATCACATCTGCGTATTGAGTCCAGAGGCTTAAAATAATGACTTGGCATTTGGTTGATTGGTGGACAAATGTTGAATGACTGAATCATTGCCCCTTAAGTTAAATACAGAAATACTGCAGATGTAGCTTTTGTCAGTTATGACTTTCAGATATTCCTTGGGACTCCTGTTCCTCCAAATGCGATTGTCAACTGACCCAGAAATATCATGGCTGTTTATGTAATTAGGCAGTTCACTCATGATGGTATAACAGCCAGCACATACAATAGCACAAAGAATGATTTTCTTTAGTTTGCAGTTTTAGCAAGAAATCATTTGAGTAGCATATCAGAGTTGGGACGTTTTTACATATCCACAGATTTCTTCCATAACAGATCCTCTTACAAAACAGGTATGAGATAAGCGATATTTTAGACAGACCTCAAAGCAGAGCTTTTCAGACAATAAAAGTCAAATGCCTTGAACTTTCTTGTGACTCTAGAGTTTGTTTAAAGTCAGGAAGAAAAAATGCATTTTCTGTTGGAAAAATACTGAAAAAAATCTTTTGAGAGTTTTAAATATTAGTTGCACTTTGATTAAAAATTTGGACATAAGGTATTTTAAAATAAATTAAAAAGCTTGATTTAAAAATTGCTTCAAAAATAATGTTTCAGAATTGTTCATTTGCCTCTTTCCTTCTCAAAAACTTTGAAGTGATATTGCAAATCATGACTATTGTGAAGATAATTGCTTATTATCAATATAATGCTTAATTCCTTATGAAGAAAAAAACAGGTAAATAAAATGTTATAAAAAGTTTAAAGAAAAGCTTTTTTATTTACTCACAGTGGAAAATATAATTAATATAAAATAAAATATATTTTTATTTTATAGAGGAGTGCATGAGATGAAAAAGAAAGTTTAAGAAGTAATTATTTTAAAGGATAGGGAAGCTCATGTATTTTGAAGTGCTTCCTCACCAAATAGAGAACATCAGTCTTATAAGTATATGCAAAAAGCAGCCACCAGTTTTTGCCAAACATGTGATCTGTGCTAGGTGTGATCTGCAACTTAAGCTATACGTTCAGATCTTTCCCACATCACCCCAGGAATGGTCTGTCATCATAATTTATATGTGTAGTTACAAAAAATGTTATTTATGAGCTGTGCTCTCCAAACAGATAGTACTGAGGAGGTATCTGTGTCAGGTGGACTTGGGAGGTAAACTAAGGTACCCTGGAAATATGTGAGACTTCCATAGCCATGACACATTGCATAACTGAATCTTGTGGGATCAAGGAGGACCAGCACTGGTATTTTTATTTGAAAACATTGCCAAGGCTGGTGATATGTCTTTAGGTAACTACTATGTCTTCTTTCACTTCCATTTTGTAGTGTATTTCGTTCATATTTTCATGTTGTATTCCATACCTAAAATTCCTTCTTTATGAAGGGAGTTGTAAGATGCTGATGGGTTTAAGAGAATGTAAAAACTGGAGCTTTAAAAAAGAAAATATTATGTGAGACTCCCTGTAAAACTGCAGGAGTTTGGAAAACAACAGAATTAATGAATAGCCTAATTCTAATTTTTGATGGGAGGATCTGTCAAAATGGATAGCACTTTTAAATTTGTTGGGGGATTTTCTAGGCTAAAGAGAATATGTTACAGAATTACTGATGCAGATTTCTCAAAATTATAATCAACGGGATAGCAGTGGAGCCTGGACTTGCTCTCCAGGCTCCACTGGCTGTATTCACTTCCCAACGGCTGTACTCAGAGTTTAGATACATCATTCAAAAGTAGGCAGTTACATTTGCATATCCTAATTTGGAGCTGAGCTCTACACAAATTGCCGAGAAATCCTAACTGCCTTTTTCTTGTTTTAAACATTACAGTATTTGTGACACCATTCACTGTTTCAATGTGAGACCCAACCTTCCTGTTTTCCTTTGCTGATGAGCTTAAATCATGCATATTTTGCAGTCACTTCTAAAGGGAGAATTGCCTTCTGAAGTATATGTGGAAGGGATTATTTTTGCTGTTCCAATTTTTAGAGGTATTTTAGCAATTAATATGGATCAAGCTCTTCCTGTTATGTTTTGTTAGTTTTTGTCAAGTCTCCTTTTGTGGTTCTCAGCTCTCTAAGGTTACTTAACCAGAATGGCCCCTTACACAAAAGATTTTTTTTCCTAGGCCTATGAATAGCAAGACACAGACCTTGAACTGGACTCTTAATTCAAAGGGAACTAACACAAAGAGAATGCAAAAGTGACATGTCTGTGACAATCCGTTTTGCCAAGCAAAATGGATTGCAGTTAAACTGTAATGTTTTGTACTAAATGGAATCATTTTAAGGAGCTTGTCTCCATATCAAATCTGCAAACCAAGAATGAGTGGATCAGTCTGTGAGATATTATTTCTGGGTCAAGAAAATTGAGCAGAGTTCTGGATAACATGTGCCTTTTTCTCTCCACTGTGTCATCTTGTCATCTCATCTTTGTATGACCAGATTTTTTAGAAGAAGGAATGTGTTGGAACAATGGAATAGCTCTACATATGTTTGGCATTTTAGCTTCTGCTATCTCATCATCTTTATTGGCTCCTGCACTCATCCTACCCATCCTCCTAGGCATGAAATACACAGATCTAATTGCAAACTTAAACAATCACCAAAAAAAGAAATGTTATCCTTGTTAACATAGGAATTTGAGTGTCAGCTTCACAGGAGCTTACTGAGTTTGTGTTTAAATTGTAGGCATATGCATTGTGCTTAGCATTTTAAGATCTTCCTTTCATTTTTTATTAGGGTAATATCTTTTATGTATGGAATGATCTATTTTTCTTTTTTATCTATAGTAACAGCATGGGTGATAACTATGTTCAGTTTAATGGTATTCAGCCAAAACGTAGCAGACTTAATCAGTGGGTAGTGAGCAGAAACTGTTTGAATTAATTAGGAGGTACGTATCTAACCCTGGTGATGCTGCCACTTTTGCTGCCTGAAGCATACTACCTGCGTATTTTCTGCTGATATATCTCAGAAGTGTAAGGGAAAGGTGCATGCATCAAATCACATGCTGATTTGATGATAATTAATCAAAATCTTGTAGAGAACTGTGGTTTATGTTGGCTAACATCATGATGAGTAGCAATGGCCTTTTAAGTGTCTCAAAATACTTCTAAAATTGCAAGATATATTCTGTAAATAGAATACAGATAATATCCAGACAAAGAAATATTAAAATTTCAGAAAGAGTCAAATTTCAGCTGAGAATACTACAGACTTACTGTACCTGGAATTATGTTTGCTAAATAAAAGAAAAATCTTAAGAAAGAAAATACTAGTATATATCCTACCAAAGGAGTCCCTCTGAGTCTGATTGAAGAAACTGCATTTCTGTGACCCTCAGAATGCTGCCAAGGTCAACTAGTCATCCAGCCCTTTGCTTCTGTGCTAGAGCCATTCATGCAAATTAAAGCCGCCTGCAGGCCTGCTGCAACTTGCAATGTGCACATAGCTCTTCAAAGATTTCTGAATATGTGCAAGCAGATTATTTGGGTTAACTTTCTTTTCCAGTTCTTTTATTTGTCAGTTTAAGATTCATGTTACCTCTACCCTTCTTCATCTCATACCATGCATCCAATTTGCACATTCTACAAGAAAGAATGGGGTTTTTTTGATGTAAATTGAGATGTGGTCAAAGGGAAAAATTACATCAAGGGAGGAAGAAAGCTCAGAGAAAGCACTAGCATACATCTGCCGCAAAAACCTAGCATGTATTCTAGTTTGTTTGCTTGAATGGTTTCAGTGTTTGTTATTGCTCTCATAATTTTGTTATCACTGCAAGCAGCAAAGTAAGCAGCATTTTGAATTTCACTTGGTATAAGCTATGTTATTATTGTGTTGTTGCTCCTTTGTGGCTGCATAGTGACTAAAACAGCTGCGGCTTTTTGGGGTGAGCAGTGCTCAGGGCCTTATATATTTAGGATTGCTCAGGGGGCTGATGGATTCAAAGGAAGTGGCTCAATGTCATGGCAAAAAAACTTAAGCAAGAGTGAGGACAAAGAAAGAACAATATAGCTCTGAGTATCGAGGCTATATACTTAATATATGCATACTCTTTAATCCATGTGTGTATTTATTTCTTCATGTCTCTGTAGAGCTTCACATGCAGCAGAAATCAAAACAGAGCTGTGTTGCACAACAGAGCTGTCAGGCAAGAGAGCTCAGCTTTTTGTACTGTTTCATTAAACTTTTGGAGCTAGCTGTCAATGAGTTAATCAAATCCTACCTTCCAGTGAGGGCATGATAACCTTAAGGGCAGTCTGTGCTTTTTTACAGGTGAATGGGCTTTCATTTTTGACTAAATTGTACAGTTATGAAAACTTACAAAGCAAAAGTCACTCTTCTGTCATCATCCCTTTTTTGCTTTTTGAAAAGCTAAGAAACTAAACAGCATGAAAGAAAATTAACACCAAAGAATGGCTAAAACCAGATACATCCAGTTAAGAAAATGGACTCTTAGATGGAGGTCAAGGTTAGACAACCTTAACTCACTTTAGAGAGAAGAGGATTAATTTGTTTCTGAATGGAGATTTGCTTTGAGCTTCCTCTGTAGCTCATCCATCTAGACTCAGTATCTCAGGGCACTATAAGATGAAGTCACCATCTGTTTCCCATTTGGGACTGTGATAAAAGCACTACTTGAAACCCTTTCCTTCAGAGTCCTCTTCCTGCAGTGAGGTTCTTCTAACTGACGCAAAGACATTTCTGATTCTTGGCATATCTCTTCATAATCACTACTTACAAACAGTCAAGAAAATGCTTACATAATCTGAGCATAGCTTCTTGGGGCTTTTGTCAGTGTTCTGGAAACAAGCTCTTTTGCCTTTGCCGGGCAAGAAGGCAGCCCCTGCAGCCTGGGAACATGTACCTGGTTCCCTGCCTGCTCCCCTTCTTGGAGCTCGAGGTTTCAGGTGGACTCCTTTCCTCAGACTTTGCAAAAAATTAACTTGGTTTCTGACTGTTTGTAATACAGACTCTAGCAGATAAGGAAACTGGAAAAAATAATATCTTTGTTTCATGTCTGTGTGCCTGTTTTCTTTTCAAGTTTGAGGAATGTCAACCTGTAAACTGGTTGAGAATTTTATGTGTCGTTTATGAAAGCAGAAAGTAGAGCTTAGGCAAAGCTAAGTTTTCTAGGGAAAAAAAATAATCTTATCTTCTTATCTTTTTTAATTTAAAAAAAACCCAAAACCATAAAAAAACACTTCCAGTCAGATGGAAGCAAATTTAAATGTTTTGACTTGATATATCAAACTGAAATGTTTCGCTTTAGATCACTTGGTGAGTTATTTATTTCTGTTTGAACAAGTACTTCAGAAAAGCTAGATCTGTGGGGCCTTTCGTCCCTGGACTTTCATTATTCATTGTATTTTTTGAGCTGGTTGAATCACCTCTTTGCATTAGGGGCAGCCTACATCTGCGATGCAGCACAACTTTTGTAGTTCTTTTCCAAATGCACTGAGATCAGAAACACAAATGGTTCTCAGATTGCCACTGTGTCATTGTTAGTAATTCTGGTTCCTACTGTTTGTTGTAGCATGTCTGAAGATCCTCAGTGATATGGAAGTGATCTAAGTGGTTTGAGAGTTTTGTTTGTTGGAGGGAATAAAAGTGTAAAGAGTCATGGTAATTGGGACTAACTTAAGCTTATACTAGCTGAAATATTTTAAGTTGGAAAAAAATTCCTTTCAATCAAAACTGTCAAAGTAGGATACTTCATATCCATACTGTCATTAAAAAAAATAATTAAAAAATAGATCAAACAAAATGATGAATTACCAGGATTTCCTTCAGGATGGCAGATCTTACTCTTTATAGTTTCCAATTGCATACTTCAGCTCAACTTCCTGATACTAAATGAATTTGATCTCAGAAATAATAGTCAAGAACGAAGAACTTAATTATTGTCACTGGTGTAGGCTTTTTTTGGTCAGATGATTTAATATATGACATTTGAAATTGTTTCAAAAAATACCTAAGTCTGATATAGCTTACACTTGATATTGTTGTGTGATGTCAAAATTACTAAAACCTGAAACAACACACAAAATTACACATATCAAAAAGGGGTTTAAAATTAATTGTGTGAATTTTTGTGTTATTGACCTTACTAGCTTGGGGAGTACCTGTGGCTGACCAAGTAGAGCCAGTATTTGCTCTGATCTCTAGCCCCACAAATGCAGCAGACTGAGTTTGAATAGCTGATTTAGGTCCTCTGCTGCATTACTGTTAGTCTGTACAAATGATATAGGTGTAATGGAAGATGCTGTCTTAAAAAATATTTTCAAAAAATGCCTTGACTGTTTCAATTTTCATGTTCATCTTAAAAGAGTCACTTGCAGTAAGTTGTGTACAATCTTCAGACTAATCTGTTTGCTTTTTCTGCTTTAAGAGAAGAGCAAAACTTTACATATTGCACTAGGACAAGATGGAGACACACTCAATTGTCTAACAAAGTCTATCAAATTCACTTCTGTTTCATTAATGTAATTCTAAAAAGAAGCTAATATAGACAGTCTGTCTAAGATGAATTTAATATAAGATTTTTGTTTAAATGACAATTTTGAACATTTCACTCATAAATTTTATCTTTTAAAATTTAAGGCTTTCTTATAGAGCAGATAAGATGTATCTGCTTTGTAGATTTGCATACATCATTCTTTATGCTACTTCAGTACCCTCTGTAATTTAGCACCCTCCCCAAAGTTGTGCTTGCATCATCAGTGATGTTTTATTCACAAAGTTTATTGGAGCTTTCTTATTAAGATACAAAACCTTTTAGATTTCTTTTCTTCTACACTCATACTGCCAGATCAAGCACAATACACCTACAGCTTTTTTACACAGAGAGGAGAATTTGGCTTATCATGAAAAGCAGAAAAAAACCCCACAAAACCAGAGCAGTGCAGTGAAGGGGAGTGCTGGAGCTATCTGGAAGAGAACTCCGCCAAATGAGTGGTTCCCATGGTCAATCTGCTGCATTGCTTCTGCTCATCCCACTGGGGAGAGGCAGCAATGGGACAGCTACAACCAGGAGGGGGCAAGATACTGTAGAGGAAAAAGTAGCTTGTTACGATATCATAGAAGAAGTAAACATAACCAAAATATTTTATGTCAAATATTAAATGGTATCCAAAATAAAATAATATATGAAAATAATGGACAGTACCTGTTTCCCAGTCTGTAAACAAACATTAATTCCTGCTCTGATGATAGTCTACTCATGTGTTAGTACTCTAGTGCCAGAGTTATCTAGTGCTTTTCAGCTGTTCCCATGTTGCCTAGGGCACTAAATGAGTCCTGCAGAAGTTTTCTTCACTGTTTCATTGACCTTTCTTTGTGAGAGGAAACTGCCCATACTCCACAAAGCAAAATAGAATCTTTCCGTCCATTCAGGAAGAAACAGAAGGAAAAAAATAAACTTGATTTGTAGGAAATAATTGGTGGAATCCATTTCTGCCCTCTAATTTGAAGCTGTTTGCTGGGGCGAGGGGAAGACTCTGATGTAGCCGGTGACAATCAACAGTCTCTTCAATAAAATGGCCATGCACTTACTAATCTGTAGGTTTATTACTGTCAGAGTTCCATTTACAATTTCAGGTAAAATGATTTTCAATTTCTGGCCATATTTCTATTAAAGGAAACAGTAAACTAACTAGGCAGAGGATAGTGAGTGTTGGTAGCTGGTTTCCGTCTTCTTCAGTTGCATGTTTGAATAAGCATGCATACATTTATTGAATAACAGTGCTGGAGCCATGAGTGTCTAAGGATACAAATGTGGGCAGATTTGTAGGAAAAGGTTATGTCTTTTATTGTACAAGCTGAGAGGACGGGGGGAGTGGGAGAGATAAAGGTGAGCTTTCAGGCATATAGACAGGTCTAAATGAAGATGGGAAGTGTTGCTGTAAGCTCAACATAATTAGATAGTTCAGTGAGGCAAGTTAGCATGCATTTATGTGATCACTTTAGTGCAATTGGGTGTGCACTTTTGAATAGGATCTCCTAATCATCTCTACTTACTGTGCTTGATCCATGGCAAAGAACAAGCTCAGAATTCACACCAGGTGTTCCTATGGAATAAAAGCAAACAAGAAGCTGAGCTACCAGACTGCATCTTAATACTCTGAGCATTCAGTTTTCTGGATTATACTAAACTAATCCAAAGCAGTCCCTCAAAATGTATGTAGTATTGTGGACACTGAGTCCTTTGCACTAATTATTTTATTCCACAGATTAGCTTCTACTAAACTACTTTCTAAGACAGATATAACCTTACCATTTAAGTAAGTTTTCACAGCATATATTTTAATTTTCAGATTGCTTCCAGAAAAGGCTTACATGCTTGAAAATCTAAAGTTAGGAGAAAAAGCAGACATCAATTGACATAATAATAATGATGATGATGATGATGATGATGATGATGATGATGGTATCTGGCTGCAAACTTTGTCTTGCATTTCTGACTGCTTAAAAGGCACTTTTCCAAATGCTAATGAAGAATAGTGGTGGAGGGGTTAAATATGTACAGTCATAAAAACACTGGAATTATTTTCTCTGTTTCTGAGACATGCCAAGGTAAAGAAATGTGTAAATTATCTTGCACTAGTGTGAAAATAGCAAGAAAAAAAGAAGACAATATGTTAAAAAATCAGTTTAAAGATATTTGGAATCACCAGCTCTGAAAATCTTAAGAGAAAACAAATGGTTTCTTTGTGATGTTATTACAATACAAGAATTTAGATTGCATGGGGATTATGCTGCGTATTTCTCTCTTAACATACTTGAATTTCTTTTCAGTTTAACCTTCACATTAACTTTTGGGAATATTGAAACAATTATAGTTTTTTATCATGTGTTTTATACTAAGTTTCTGATATGCACTCTTTGCTGTAACTGGGTTTTTTGGGTTTTTTTTGAGGGAAAGATAATGAAGGTTATAGCAGATTTAAAAAAAGAACAGTTTTCATGAAGGACGTATATTAATGTGGACTAAGGGCATAATTGAAGTTGGTTTTGATGTAGTTGGAAACAGCAAACTCTGAGTATGCTGTATGCACATGAAAGCTCTGTTTCTTACAGTTGTGCTTACTGCAGCACTATTCATTGCAGCACTGAAGTACCGGCACGTCTGAAGTATTGAGACGTCTGAATTTTACAGCAGAGATTGAAAACAGAACGGAGACTCAGTGGACATAGAAGCCTGAGGTCATAGATCTCACTGTGCAAAAAAGATGACTATAAGGGGAAGGTGTATGTTTCTCTGAAGTTTGCCTTTGCTTCAGGATTGGGAATTGAGATATTAAAGTACTTGTACAGAATCTTAAAAGAAGGAGTAGATCTGCACATTGTGAAAAGTTCTTGTTACAAAATGTGAAGCATTTTAAGAAAACTGGTGTAGAGGACACCTTTGAAAGACCATCTGGTCTGAAGGAGGAGTCTAATCCTAAATAACTTTTAATATACAAATATATAGAAAGAAAAGAATGAAAATACCAGAACAATGAGTAACCAAGACTAGTCAGTTGTTAGCTTCCCTCTCAGCATGTACAAATGACAGTCAGGAGTCTATGCTTGTAGAAGTTATGTTTACTGAGATAGATGGCATGAGAGCATGGAAGTGCTTTTTTGTAGTGAGAACTATAGTAGCCTCAGGTATAGAGAAAATCCAGGGAAGGATTTTACAAAAGTTTTGTGTGGAAAGTGTGAGGAATCAGAGAATGGCCTTGGTCCTAGAGCATATAAAGATTAAATACTTTGGACAGGAAAATATCTGGATATGATGTAAAAACCAAGGCATGAGCAGTAGCAGTAAGACACCAACAGGTTATACGTCAACTAGGCAATCCACTATGACTCTCCAAGGATGAATTAGAACCAGATACAATTATTTAAAAAATAGTGTAAACCCAATTAAAACAACCCAAAAACCAAAAACTTTCTTACAGTGAGTAACAGCCCAGCAGTAATTAACAACAAATTCTAGAGAACTCCAATGGGAAATAAATCCTGTAAGCTAGAAATTGGAGACAACTCATGAACTTCATATGTAAAGTACAAGAAATCAGCTCTATGCAACCAGGAAGAAGAAACCATTTTCAAAACAAATTGCTTCTTCATGTCAAAGCCATGATTTGATATCTGTGAAAGATCGTTACTGTAGAATCAGAAGATAACGTTACTGCATATTGTCTAATCATTATGGTGGTTGTAAAACAACTGCACAGCAAATTATAGATCTACAAACAACTGAAGGTACTGAAATGGACACTGTTGTCACTGTCTGCTTCATATATTGATGATAATCTTGTGTGACCTTTTCAGAGAGGGAATGTTTATATCCTGTGGAGTCATAAATCTGGCACCTGACATTTGGCTTTTGCACATAGAGCTAGATGAAATGTTCAGTACACTGATGACTTTTGCAATGCTATTTTGTCACTACAGATGGATCTGCAAAAGCACAGAGGAAAATAAAAATTCAAGTATGTTTAAGAGTATCTACATCCATGGAGGAGAGGCTCAATGGTATGAAAACTAATATCCTCCCTTCATGTGGCATAAACTGTGACAGGAGGCAGAAAACAGAAAAGAACAGTAATGATTAAAGAGAGGAAAGGACAAAGAACTAAAATTAGAGAGCCCTTCTTCCCAAGATACTAGGATTTGGTAGCCTATTTATCAGAATGAAGAAAGTGAAGGCTGAATCTAATGGGTTAGGCCAGATAAAAATAATGTCTGCCCCAGAAGTGGAAGTAGAGAATGATAGTCTAACAATATTATAAAACCTGCCTAAATTTTGTCCTCATTTGTGGACAGGGGAAAGTAGATTAATTTCTGGGCAAGAATGTAAAATAACAGATCCCAGTAGTACAGCATGGAGCATTTGAAACTGCAAGATATGTGACTGATCCCATGATATTCCTTCTCTGAGCTCCCAGACAGGTGAAGACATGGAAAAAAGTAATACTGATGGCAGGGAACATCAGGGAATAGCCAGATGTTTATGGAAGTGTACTGTTTAGTGGGATTCAATGACCCTGTAGCTGTACCCAAATATAGAATCATTTGGGATGAAGTGGTACTACCAGCTTAGCAGTGGTTATCCTGCTGTTAAAACTGAGCTCTCAAATTACATATGTTCATTAATGAGAACTATGGGCAAGGCCTCCAAAGCGACGACATAGTATGTTGCTATATCTCAGGGCTGGGAGATTTGGATGAGGTGATACCCTGTATTTTTATTGTAGTTACTTCACAGCCTTAACATTTATGGACAATGCTAAGCTGCTAAAAAGGTTACTGTGCATCATCCTGATTGAATAAATCTTTCGGTTTAAAAAAATAAGCAATAAGAACTCAAAATAGCTTTTGAGCAATATGACTGATGAGCACAGCAGGCATAAGTCAAGTAGAGTAAAATATGCAAAAAGAGTATTATATTTTCTGAACACAGAGCTGTAACTCTGGAATGTCTTAATCAGGAGGTACTGAAAAAGCATATGTGTCCCACTGGGATTTGCTGTTGCTGCTAACACATTCAAGACAGGTAGCATGAGTGCGTAAAACTATTTTTGATATGTTCTTTAAGAAAAACTAAAAAGCAAGTTTTGTGGTAGTCAAGTTGGAGCAGGGAAAACCTGGGAAGGGGAAACGTATCAAAGATTTGGAAGGAATCATTTATAGCTAGACGCTTTAGGAAACTGCAAACCAAAGCTAGCAAATAATCAGTAGAACCACAGAAGTGATTGCAAGCAGTCTAGCAACATTTGGTTTTGTTAGGGTCAGAGAAAGACACAAGTTTGAATAGAAGAATTGGGAGCTATATTGTGCTATCGGTATATTAGATGTATACAAAATAACCTGTGTGAGTTCATCTCCATACTTCTTATCTATTCATAGATTAATTTTGGTGCAAATTCTGGAAGTTTGGAAGAGAATAAAATGTTACCAAACAGCGATTTGGTATGTAAGTACAGTGGAAGTTCACTTTAAAGTAAACTGAAAAAATAATAACAATAATTTAAAAAAAGTATTCTGACAAGCATTCTCTGGCTTGTAATCACTTTGTTTGATTAAAAATAAAAAAATGGGTAAAAGATGACAGTGACAAAGACAGAGGAAAAAAACTCAGGTTTCCCTTCAGAAGGAAAATATTTGAAGCAGGGTCAAAAATCAAAATGGAAGTGGAGAAGGAGAAAGACAATGTAAACCTTTAATGGTAACTTCACAATATTTTGTAAAAAAAAATGTCTTTAAACCATACGCCTGGGACTATGCCCTGATGCTCAAGGAACAAAACACTTTTGCCACAGTCCTGAATCATCTTAAACTCTGTGTGTCAAACATGTGATATTACATCTGATTTAAAAAAAAAAAAAAACAAAAAACCAAAACAAAACAAAAACCAAAAGAAGTATAAAAAATTTAAATGTTGACAGTCTCTAATGGAAAAATAGAAATTGTCAACTTGCAAAATACCAAGTGTTTCAGGCTTTTACAGGCAGCAGAAATGGCTTAGCAAATAGTACCAATCAGTTTCAATGTCTCAAAGTAATCCTTAGGGAAATAACTAGTGTAGGCTGAGGTGCTTATAATAGGTTACTTAATAATGACAAAATATTGTCAATGACATTAAAAAAAATTAATCAACTTTCTTAGGGAACATCTTATCCTGGGTTATGGATATGAGTGTTTCAGGGCAATAACATAGTTATGCAGGAACATCTCCTTGGGCTTTGGGGAATTTTTAAATTGCAAATCATCATAATAATTATTTTAAAGTTTCCAGAGAACAATTTACAATTCAAAATCAATTATAAATAATTTTAAGAGGGTTTGGTTTTATTTTTGTTTGGGGTTTTTTTTAGATAATATGTGTTGAAGGCGTATAATCCAACACATGTTAGTTAGGAAATAAAATGTTAATGTTTGTACACAGCATTATTGAAAGATTTTTTTTTTTCTGCTAACTAGTTATAAATAGTTCAGACTACTTTTATTAATGTACAAGAGAACTGAAAGCTTGATGTGACAGACTTTTCTTCTTTATTTGTCTTCAAATTAAATGAACGTTTACATTTTAAATCACGGGCTAATATAGTCTAAATGGCCAAATGCAGCAAAAGAACTGTTAAATAATGCCTGAATTTATTACCAGTTTTTAACTTAAAACCACTGCAATTTGTAAAAATTAATATAAATTGCTTGAGCATATACTCTGCATTTGGCAGAATGAAAATGCATTTAACTTTCAGTGACGATCAATTTCTAAAATAGTTTGTTCTACTTTAAAGCCCAATGCTATGGACATTTTCAACCTATTGCCTCATTAACTGCATTCATATTAAAATACCACTCCATATAAATGAGAAGATAATTATAATACCTTGAAGCAAATGAGATGTTATTGCAATAATTAAGTCTGAAATGAGATGCAGATAGTTTGGACCTGCTGCTTTCCTGGCTATTTAGTACTGAATACTATTTCCATTGGTCACACTGAATTACAATATTGCATACCAATAACAATGTAATAACTATTAGATTAAAATTGCTCCTGGAGACTATAGGATGAGAATTTATTGACCTCTGGATATTTTATTAACCATTTACAGTACATCACTTTTTTTCCTACATAGATTTTCAGTTGTGCACTCTGTATAGAGGATGGAAAAGAAGCAGGATGCTGAAAAGTTCATCCTCTTTCTTTCATTTCAGTAGTCATGGTCATTCATTCCTGCCTTGAATGGCTAAGGGTGAGGCTGTAGGAAGAGTCAAAGAAAAAGTAACTTTCTATAGGTTGTTCATACCGCATTGTCTCAAGAGAGAATATACTAATCGTGTTAGCACAGGCAGCATTTTTCCTGTTTGTTTGGGTTTTGGTTCTTGTTTGTTTGGGTTTTTTATTTTTGGTTGTTTGGTTGTTTTGGGGGGGGTTTTTTGTTGTTGTTGTTTTTTGTTTTTTTCCCAGCTCTTAGACACAGCAATGTGGGGTTCAGAGTCAGGGACATTTCTATGGAAGAGCAGTAATCCACAAATTTTTACAGTCAGTTGATCTCATTGGCAGTTCCTAAATTGTCAGTTCCTAAATTTGGCAGTTCATTTTGTCCATATTCTAGCTGTAAATGGCTCCTGTCTTCAGGAGTGGAAGCAACAGAAGATATTTTTGCAATTGAACATGAGAAAGGGAATTTATCATTAGCAAAACCTGCAGCCACCTTTTTTTGCTCTTTCTTTTACAGCATACAGTTATACTAAAAGCTATAGTCAGATAAATTATATTCTGCACATTAGTTGTTGATCGTAACTTTAGTGCTACTGATCAGCCTTACATAAAGACACTATCAGAAAATTTTGTTATCTTATTATGCACATATCCTCATAAAATAGTGTTTGTAAATCAAAATCCTATCAGATTATAATACCAAAAATTGCAGTAGCTTTTTTATATCACTTGTTGTTTAACTTGTACCACATATAGGGCAGACACATCAAATAAAAAAACCCCACGTTTCATATTTCTTGTTTGGTATATATCCCATTGCCAGATGTCTGCCAGCATTATCTTTTAATGCTCAGAGCATTATTGTGTAGCATGAAAGGTAAAACAAAACAAAACAAAACAAAACCCAACAAACAAAACCCACAAAAATTACAAGCGAAGATTAAATGGACAATGCAGAGGGGATTTTCAGCAACAAGAAAATCCATTTGGCAAAAGGGTATTACCTTAACAAAAGATGTGATTTCCCTCAGAGGCAGTCTACCATAAAATCAATGTTTGTAAAAGTTTTATCATTTCCCAGCTCATGGCAGAACTGTGAATATGCAGGTGGTATATAAATTGCATTTACTACATTTATACTGCTTTAACTAATAGGCAATCTGGTAACTATCAAAAGAGAATTCATATCAGGTAGGCAAGTGCAGCACGTCTGAGTTCCCTGGTGGCACAGTATAAATGGCACATTGAGACATCACAGAGAATTAGCTTTCACATTAGAAGCCAGTTACTCAAGGTTTAAAGCTGTATCTAGGCAATCCAAACACCCCCTGCTCAGCAGCTGCCTAACCTGGGAAGTGCTTAAAACTCATTATGTGTCTTTCTGGTTGGTGTTAAAATTCCCCAGCAGTGGGTCTGCAGTGGTGCTCTGCTCCCCAGCTGAACGCCATCACCAAGCGCAGGCAGGCATCCTCCTCCCAAACAAGTGTCACCGGGGTCCACGGGACGGGCAGAAGATGGCCTCCCCACAGCATGGGACCCCTCTTAAAGTTCATGTGCAGCTGGTTTCATATTGCAAGTAGATTCAGAATAAAAAGAGAATTAGCTACGCCCGTGCTGGTACAAGAGTATAAAAATCACAGGGATTAAAGTGCTCCAAGGGCAAAGGGAGCTTTGAGTGGGGCTGAAGACACACCCCAGAGGAAAGCTGATCATGACAGAATGAAGCTTGGCGTGCCATGGGTTTCCCCCCACCCTAGGAAACAAGGTCGCTTTCCAGCGTAGATGGGCATCACTGGAAGGAGGAGGACAGGAGAAAGCACTTCATGCCTGGTCATTCAGGACATGTTTGAAAATAGCCACAAACCTTTTTGTCTTCTGCTGCTTCTGGTGACTGGAGAGTATTTGTTTGACAAAACCCACTTTTTCCCATTTACACTCTGACAATTGAAATCATTCTAATCAAAGCCAAGAGCAGGAAGTGACGTATGCCAGTTAAATTGGAATATTTGCTTAGATGTAATTTGTTTTATTCTTTGTAGTAAGTCTTATTTCTTTCAGACTAATGACATCATATGACAGATTTCATGATATCGCACAATGCTACATACTTCGATTCCTTGTTTCCTTTTTTACTTCCACAAATCTCATATTCTTTTCACCATGTTGCTACAGCTTAAAGTAAAAAAAGAAACAAAAGAATACTCTCCTATGCCTAAAAACTTAGAATCTCTTGGTGGAAACAATGGAATGTATTTACTCCTGAGTAGACAAAGGCACCTGTCCTCAGTGCCAGGTCAGGCACTCAAGCAAGGAGGAGCACAAACAGGAGATCAGAAGCACCTACAGTTGGCATTTTATACTGGCTGGTGGAGGAGAGACTTCTCTCTTAAGTGCAAGGTCCTACACATGGGTTGGGGTAATCCCCGGTATCAACACAGACTATGGGATGAAGGCATCAAGAGCAGCCCTATGGAGAAGGACTTGGGGTTACTGGTAGATGAAAAGCTGGACATGAGCTAGCAAAGGGTCCTCACAGCCCAGAAGGCCAAGTGTATCCTGGGTTGCACCAGAAGATGTGTGGCTATCAGGTTGAGGGAGGTGATTTTGCCCCTCTACTCCACTCTCATGAGACCCTACCTGGAATACTGTGTCCAGTTCTGGAGTCCTCAACACAAGAAAGACATGGATCTGTTGGAGCAGGTCCAGAGGAAAGCCACAAAAATGATCAGAGGGATGGAACACCTCTCCTATATAGAAAGCCTGAGAGAGCTGGGGCTGTTCAACCTGGAGAAGAGAAGGATCTGGGGAGACATTGTGGCATTTCAATACTTAAAGGGGGCCTATAAGAAAGATAGGGACCTCTTGTAATAGGACAAGGGGAAATGGTTTTAAACTAAAAGAGAGAAGTTTCAGACTAGATATAAGAATAATTTTTTTTAAGATGAAGGTGGTGAAACACTGAAACAGGTTGCCCAGAAAGGTAGTTTGAAGACATCTTTCTTTAAAATGAAGATTAGCAGTCACCTTGTTATAACAAAGTCTGTTCTTCCTCATTTAAGACATTTTCAAGATAGACCAGTTCAGATACACCTGGTCCATTGTCACTCAAGTACGACACCCTAACCTTGAGCCAGGGGAAAAAAAAAAAAAAGAAAAAAAAGCAAGCCTGAAAAAATTGTAGTACCACCTCAGAATAGACTAAAGAAAGTAAATTGAATTCTGTATCAAAGCCTATACACTGGCTCAGAACCAGGTCAATGCCAGATCATCTCTCCACCTCTCTGTGACCTATGAGCACAGAAAAGGCATGCCTGATTTTGAAAGGCTGTTGTATTCACTGGCCATGTATGAACCAGTCTGGATCTTTTACTGCAGTGCCAGTGACTGTCAAATACAGTCGTTTGAAGGAAGAAGGGAGAGCAAAATATCTTACTGTGCTTTATCAATACAATTTAATGGATAAGATTGCTTTTGCCTGGTTGAGAGTCACACCTGAATAGCCAGAGTTAGGTTTATTTGATTTAGCTTTTTTGTGTCATTTTGTAGCAGTGGGACGGCAGTGTCAGTCCACTCTGACAGGCACACAGAGCTTCAAGAATTCAAGAGGTGCAATAAAGGTGTCAGTGCTGCCTCAAAAATAAGTGTCACATGGCTAGTTGTGGCTGTCAAAGAAAAAAATCTCACTTGGTAGTTCTTAAAGGGGTTCTGGGTGTGATAATTGGTCTTTTAGTGAGAAATGGTTATGAGAATAAGGCATTTTGCATTTATTTTGATATGTCAGACATCATGAAAGTTTTGATAATTTAAGTATCCATTTTTGATACTTTTTTAACTCACAGTTCGCTCATCTGTGCATTTCTAGAATTTATGTTTTAAACGGCTCATGAAAGTAAAATCTCTGAATGTTCCTTCCATGAAAAATTAAATGTAAATTATTATTAGTTTTTAGAGTAGAATTTATGTCTTTTATGGTAAGCCTTATACCCTCAGAAAGTAACCACAAGTGGGGCCTATTAATTGTAAACCACTGTTTCCTGTTCCCCTTTCTTCCTCCTCATCTTCGTTCTGGCATCCTTATCTTACTCAGCTGGCAGAGAGATACTGCAGTAGGACTGAAATGTATTCATTATCAATGACAGGAAGGGTGCTTGGGCAAAGTTAGACATTCTTGCTTGTATCCGTAAAGTATGTAGGTCTGGACTCTGGCATGGACTGTTGTCACCCAGGCTTCCCCACAGAAGATATTTGTACCAGGTCAGAATATGCAAACAAAAAGAATCCATGTAGTATGAGTAGCAGCAGCCTTAAATCCCCACTGCAGAAGTGTAAAGACTCACTTCATAGTATGGAGGCACCTAATGTAGACTTCCTGAGTCGTGTAGTAGACCTACAGAGGCTCAGTAAGTGTTTATTGGCCTGTTGTTTGTTCACAATGTCATTTTTTATTTTAATTACTTTTAAAACTTTTGGAAATTTATCATAGTTTACCTGCTGTGATTTTTAAATGAACAGAATTATTTTATTTTAGTCTCTAAATATCTGCTCTAGTTTACTGGCTGCAAAAATGTGGCAAAAATGTTAACTCAGAATTTCATATCTAAGGATACCATATGAAGCAAGAAATAACCAAATTTTTGCTTGTAAGTTTGAAAGATGATAGACTATTTTCTGTTGTACATCTTTACCTTTTGAAGACTATTCTTTATAAAGCAGCTGCCTCTTATGTGAAAAATAGATGTTCCATAGTGTTTTTCTTATGGGAATATTTTTTAATAGATTTTTCCCTTTAAAATGAAATCAGTAATTCAGATATGAAAATATGCTCTGTATATATGAGGGAAGGGAGAGGGCAGGGGGAAACAACAAAAATTTATCTTCTTTTCACATATCAAATGCCCCTTGGCCATTGATAACCGATTATTTTATTCCAATCTCAGTCATTTCTCCTCAAGTTTGCTTTCACTAGCTTTTTCATCAACTATTTTTTACCATCACCCTTTGTTCTTGTTTCAGTGACTTTGTTTTTTGCATCTGAACCTCTTACCGTTCAGGATGTAGCTGCCCTTATGTTTGTTTGGTTTTAATTCTGAGACTGATAAAAGTGTATTAAGGTTAATGAATGCAAAAATTCTCCATCAGTTTTCAGAGATGAGAATGTCAGAGGTTCAAATTGGGTAAGCTCCCTAGTAACAGAGACATAATAAACAACATTCAGAATAAAATAATCTGAGGTTGAAGTCAGTAATGATAAATTCATTGCAGTGCTTTAAAGTGTAATCTTTGTCTTTCCACTAGCCTGGATTTCTTTCTTTTCTCCAACCTATTTCCAGTTATTTGCACTTCACTATTCATTACTAAATTGTGGCAGTACCAGTTATTAATGCTTACCTTTCTATTAATGTGATTTGAAGCTTTTTCCTGAGCCATTGTCATCTCTGAACAGATTGTTCTGGAACCTCAGAATACTGAAGTCCTGATGATCATAGCTCCTGCACATTTTGAATGTATAAGATTATATCAGCTCCCTGACTGACTTAGGGTTCTGTGGCTTCTGTATACAAACATACAGTAGCATGGGGTATTTTGAATAACATGAAGTAGTAGGGGTGAGTTCTGGGAGGGTCCACTGAAGTAGTGTTGTAGCAATGTGATTTTCTGGAATACATACTGATATGTTTAGACCCATTAGCCTCAGTTAAAAACTTCATTTAAAAAATAAAAGCCTTCTTTATTGACCCAGATAATATACTCCATCTCTGACTATATATATGTCTGATGCCATTATCTCTGCCTTTTCTGCTGTAATATTTAATAATTAATATTGCTCCATTTTCCTAAAAGTAGAGGTCTAATTAAAATCAGAAGGCAGTAAAATATCACTTCAGGAAGACAGGAATCATTGGAAGTGTTAATGCATTTTTGTGTCCCGCTAGTGCTGGACGTCTGGTAAAACTGTAGTGATGGAAAACTAGTTTAGCAAGCTCAGAAAGATTTACATGATAAAACTACTGAAGGTTCCCTACGTACCATATTACCTGTAGCAGCACCTGGCTACAGCTTTACCAGTGGGACACTTTTTCTTTCATTATATTCTGCACCCTTACCTCTGTTCAGCACAGTTTTCAATGTGGGGTTCAGAGGTTCATGTTCCGTAGTGCCCCAGCTGGTAACCAAAGTCCTGAAATTTGGAAAGCATTTTTACATCATTGTAGTCCTTTTAGGTGATATATGGCTGCTGAACAGGAGTAAAATGTTAACGATTGTGTCAGTATAACCCACAAAAGCAGCATTTTCTTAAATACATGGTCCATTACACCTCTGGCCAAGCTGGAAATACTGAGAATTAAGTCTCTCTTCTCATCCTTTGACATACCAGAAGATCTTTCAAGACTAGAGATGAAATTAAGACTAAGATGTATAGCTGTGCCCAGTGAAATGGTCATAGGTCTCCATTTAAAAAAGAGAAATTTTTTCGCTCTCCTTTAAGCAAAGATTTCAGCATGGGAAAATAAAGGCTTACTTCTACTGATATTATTTGTCTCTTGCCTTACTATTAACAGCTGCACTGTACCTTTTTTGATTGTTTTAGTATAAATACACTGTGAAGACATATGTCTCACAGTAAAGATGTGTCATTAATTGTCTAATTTCACTCATGTTTGTATAGTGATTCCAGTTAAACAAATGGTGTGTGGAAGAATTTCTCCTTCATTTTACTTTCAGGCTGCTCCTGTTATGGATGATAGGAGTTACATCCCATTTGATCTTCTTGTTGTCCAGGCTGACAGCTTTATCTATCTAACTTTCTAACAAACCTCTTTTTCTAGATGAGTAATAATTCATTTCATTATCTATAGGATTACTTTATTAGAGATGTAATGGATGGACATAAAAAATATTTTTTAAGAAGGCATCAGAGCCCTAATAGTTTAAACTAGGAAAGAAATATTTAGTTCTTGATGTTTTTATTTTCCTTACAATGAAGATTAGCAGTCACCTTGTTATAACAAAATCTGTTCTTCCTCATTTAAGACGTTTTCAAGATAGACCAGTTCAGATACACCTGGTCCATTGTCACTCAAGTACGACACCCTAACCTTGAGCCAGGGGAAAAAAAAAAAAAAGAAAAAAAAGCAAGCCTGAAAAAATTGTAGTACCACCTCAGAATAGACTAAAGAAAGTAAATTGAATTCTGTATCAAAGCCTATACACTGGCTCAGAACCAGGTCAATGCCAGATCATCTCTCCACCTCTCTGTGACCTATGAGCACAGAAAAGGCATGCCTGATTTTGAAAGGCTGTTGTATTCACTGGCCATGTATGAACCAGTCTGGATCTTTTACTGCAGTGCCAGTGACTGTCAAATACAGTCGTTTGAAGGAAGAAGGGAGAGCAAAATATCTTACTGTGCTTTATCAATACAATTTAATGGATAAGATTGCTTTTGCCTGGTTGAGAGTCACACCTGAATAGCCAGAGTTAGGTTTATTTGATTTAGCTTTTTTGTGTCATTTTGTAGCAGTGGGACGGCAGTGTCAGTCCACTCTGACAGGCACACAGAGCTTCAAGAATTCAAGAGATGCAATAAAGATGTCAGTGCTGCCTCAAAAATAAGTGTCACATGGCTAGTTGTGGCTGTCAGAGGAAAAAATCTCACTTGGTAGTGTTTAGAAGCGATGATGTTTGGCTTGAATTCTCAAGAGTTTGGATGGTGAGAATAAACAAGAGTAATGACAGAACAAATATATAGTACATAATATTTAGCTATGACGCATATATGTTTGTAACTACATTATTTACATTTTAACCTGACGTGGTCCCTGGAAACATTCAAGGTCAGGCTGGATGGGTCTCTGGGCAACCTGATCTAGTTGAAGGTGTCCCTGCTCACTGCCGGGGGGTTGGACCAGGTGACTTTTAAAGGTACCTTCTGACTCAAGCCATTCTATGATTATATGTTATCTTTGTTGCTAAGATTTTTTTTTTTTCCCCAATGGAAATATAACAACTTAAGGAACTCTAATGGGAAGAAGTTATATCATACTGATGCAATTTTGTTGCTTCTGGATGGTCATGTTATGTGATAGCCTTTTGGACTCCTTCCAAAGAAATCATTAAGATGTAGTAGACCACCAAGAGCCCTGAGTATTTACATAGCATCATTGTTTTTTTCTCTGTATAACACTTCAGGCAAAGGTCAAGCCATGTATGAACTGTAAAATCTTTAAGATGTCCCATTCATAAAAATTTTACTTTCTTTCTTTCTCCACTCATGCAAAGAAGAGAAATATTTAATAATAGTGATAGTCAGTATTCATGCTAGTAATACCCATGGTATTCCTGGTGCATTTCAAATTAATGAAAAACTTTGCCTTTTAATAATGTAAGAAGGAGGATTATGAAAAGAATTTATTTTTTTTTTAATATATGCAATTTAATCTGGAATAGAAGAAATTATCTCAGATACTGTCTTGCATTTCCAGCATAATACTATGACTCAGGATTAAAACCATTTCAATCTTTCAGATGCATTGCTGTATCTTAATGTGTTTATATTTCTGTAATGGTAATCCTTATTCTGCTTTGTAATGGCTGTTATTGGGATAATTACAACATTGTAATATTTTTTTTTTCCTCTAAATTACTGGTACTTTTAAACTTAATTTCATTCAAATACTTGTCTGATGGCAATAAATTACAAGTATGAGTAGGCAGATCAGTAATAATCTCATTGCTAATAATTATAACTTTGTGTAATGTCCTGGCTCTGGCTAGGATGGAGTTAATTTTTTTTTTTTTTTTCTTAGCAGTGTGTATGTTGCTGGACTTTGGGTTTGTGACTAAGTACTGGTAAGACACTGGTGTTTTGGCTGTTGCTGAGCAGTGCTTACACAGTGTCAAGGCTTTCTCTTTTCCCACTCTGTTGCCTAGTGAGGAAGTTGGGGGTGTACAAGAAGTTGGGAGGGGACACAGCCAGGATGGCTGATCCAAACTGACCAGTGGGATATTCCATCTGATGCTCAACAGTAAAAAATGAAGGGAGGATGTTTTAGGGAGGTAGTCATTGCTCAGTGACTGTCTGATCATCACTCTCTGTGGGAGGTGGTGAGGGATCGCCTTTGCATCACTTGCTTTGTTTTCTTTGGGTTTTTTCTTCCTTTTTTTTTGCTTCATCTATTTAATTATTTTCACCAAGTCTTCTCACTTTTGCTTTTCTGATTCTTTCCCCTGTCCTGCTGCAGCAGGAAATTACAAAGTAGCTGTGTGGTTGATTTTAGGCTGTATGTTATATCCATCTTTATGTAAGCATAGAAAATGTAGAAATACATGAAAGATCTAAATAGATTCCTAAGGTCTAAAAAAAGAAAAACAAACAACAAAACCCAACAACAAAAAACCAAACAAACACAAAAAGCACCAAACAAAAAACAGCAGCATCCCTACTCAGAAAGCACTAAAGGAAACTAAAGGGAATCAATTTGTATCAAATATTGATTTTCATCAGAGAACACCAACTGCTTATCATCCAAATTTTCCCAAAATGATGATGGATGGTTTTGGACATATTTAAGTGGGTTTTTCTATAGCAGAGCTACTTTTAAGTATTGTAAGGAAAGTACAAAAGAAAGCAAGTGAAAGAATTTGCCTGTTAGATGGTTTTAGGTGTGCAGACGAGGTTAATCTCTTCAGTTTGAAGATGTCTTCGTCTGGACCATTTTATTTTCAGTGTCTAACAGAAGAAGAGTAAATTTATAGAAACATAGAACCATAGAAGAGTCCAGGTTGGAAGGAACCTCAAAAGATCATCTGGTCCGACCTTTAATTCTGAAGTGCCATTCTTCCAAAATAGGCATGTAAAGTAATTAAGACAAATTGCACTTTGGAACAACTATTTATCTTCCTTGATTACAAAGGAATCTTGGGTTCAGAAGCTGAGATGCAGCTACCTACAGTGGAGCCATTTAAAGTTAGATAATATGAATCTATCCTTAGTGATACAGGGCAAGGATCAAGGGATCCTGAGTCTTACTCATGTGGTTTGATGGTGAATGAAATATTCAGATTTATGTAGTGCCTATGTGGAGTCATTGTTCTTGGAATTTTCTTTTGACAGCTACAAAGAATAATTTCTTCTTCTACATGTTCCCACTTTCCTGCTTTCTGAATGTTTGTTTGGGGTTTTTTATATACTTCCTTTGGACTCCTGAATTTTATTTTAGCTAGCATCTACTGAATTATCTCAATTTAGGGAGAAGAACTTTATTTTTAGCCTTGTGAAGTGCTCAGTATATTGTTAATATTTAATAATACACATTAATAATAAAAAATACATCTCTTCTCATTCAAGAATGCAGAAATATAACTATTAAAATGGGATTAACAATCCAAGTGACATCATAATAAGAGAAAAGCAGGTTGTCATGTCATTCAGAGTTCCTCAGGTGTGACTCAATTATTTTGATGTGTCACAGATGCGTTGTTGGTGGTTCCCATCAGTTGCACCAACAGAGACAGGTAACAGATAATATATTCCAGTAGGAAGTTTAAAGAAGAAAACAGATTTAGTGAAAACAAAAGTATCTTGAAATGAAGAACTGTCTACAGACATTGCATATAAAATCTGAAACATCTCAGAAAACCTTTCTCTGAAAGCAATTAAATAGAAAAAATAAATGTTCAATATGAAAGTTTAGGGGAAAAGGAATATTTTGCAAATTACTGTCAGTCCAAAGCTAATCAAGATGCTACAAAAAAAGCTAATTAATCTGGGGCGTAAGTTCAGTTGTTTACTATTGGAAATGCTTAAACACTAGGGAAAAAAAAAAATCCATCTGAGCCGCTGATCTAAAAAATCCATTGGTTCATTGGATTTTTCCTCAAATGAGTTTGTAAGATTGATTTACAGAAGCAGCTTTAGAGCAATAACTACTCAGGTTTTTTAGCTTAACTGCAAATACACAAAACCTAAGAATATATATTTCTATGTGATTATGTTAAGTACTTATACTATGATAAATCTACATAAATAATGATAAATAATTTTGATATATTCTGTTGTTTATAATTGTATTTTTTAAAAATCTTCTCCAAATTTGAAAAAGTTGGTAGCTAAAGATAGAAGAAGATAAATATTTAAATATTGCAAAAATGTTATTCCATTACATTTTTTCACTTTAAATAGAACAATATCCAACATTTTAAGAAAACTAA